>CM072153.1:5273244-6516951 GCA_036850595.1 Rhyacichthys aspro | reverse complement strand
CAGCCTGCTCACCCTGTCTTCACTTTCTCCCACTCTTTTTTTCAGTGGTGTGAGAGGAATGAGCAGTGCCGAAGGCTGCAGCTCCGTGACCTGTTGGTGGCGCCACTTCAGAGGCTCACTCGATACCCACTTTTGTTGAGGAATATTGCAAAGAGGCTTGAGACTGAAGACGAGATTAGAGGCCTACATGCTATTGCAGAGCAAGTGGATACAGCTATTTGTAAGCACGATACTCATCTTCACACTGATATGCTCACATTTTATTAGGCAACCACATCAAAACAAAGAAAACCACCTGAGTAAAACACTGCCTTATCAGCACAAGTCACAACTTTTACTGATTGAGTAAGCAAACTGTCGCTAGTCTTGTTCTTTTACTTGAAGCACTTCACACTGATCATGTCAGCTGCTGACAGGCTGATTGTTCCTCCAATTTAAGTGGGGGATGCCTCTCAAGTCCACCAACTGACTGTGGCCAAAGCATTTCCTTTGTCTGTTTGTAAGTGGTGCTTTGCAAACAGATTAGAATAAACCTGTTAAATCTGTTATTCAAATATGGTTATCTCAAGACAAACAGAAAGGGACCTGTCTTTTAAAGCGAACATACCACATGCTTGAGCGGCAGCCAGGAGGCCTGAGCATTTATCGTGTGTTTATGCTGTAGACCTGTTGTGGCAGTTCACTTTCTAACTAGATGGACAACCTGTACAAAATGTTCAGCTGGAAAGTTTTTTACTGTCATTTGAACTTAACCAAACTGCGCTGGTTCACAAAAATGACATCTAACCTCACTATTTACCATAAATAGGTGTGGTAAGGCCTTACAGGACAGAATTGTAACCTTTATCCCTCGGGCATGAAGCATTTACTGTGAAATATGATTCTGCTGTAATCTCCCATTATACTGTCACGCCTATGTTTGGGACGCAACGAGTGGCAGGAGATGATCAAGTAGATTTATTACTCATGATTAAAAATGGTAGAGCCATCTCAATTCTTAATTCTATATTAGAAATAACTGAGTAGCAATTATATCACATTACAAGTCTGTGAAATTACATGGTCTCTCTATAACAAAGCCTGTTTAACAGGCCCTGGAGATAGTTTGTCTTTCCAGGAAGACAAAAAACTAACAAATGCAGTCTCTAGTGGTGTCACAAGGTTGAGTTCCAATGGATTCAGTCATTTCTAGGTTGCTCCGTAGAGTTTTGAGCATGTCCACATAGAAGGAGACGTGGAGAGTTGGCTGACCAATCACATACAAGATGAATAGAAGACTTTTACACATTACACTTCACATCTTTTCTATTACAAATGACTAATGCTCAATCACTGATTAACAATCAGTCATAATGAATTTACTACTTTGGGTATTACAGGGCATTTGCAATAAAGTGTTGTTTTTTTTTACATAAAGCATAAATGTAACATTTTGTTAAATTTGATCATAATAATGATAATGTGTTATACCATTATTAAGTGTCACATGAAGATGGTTTATTGTAAAATTACAGAATGCTGGTTGGTTTTAACGGCTTTTTCTAATGGCAAGATCTTACATAATTTGTTGTCTTGCTCAGTCTGAAATATGTTGTCTGTCTCCAGGTGATTTAGAGGGGAAGGTAAAATGGCTGGATAACTACCAGAAGGTAAAACAGCTGAGAGATGCCTTGGTGTGGCTGCCTGTATGGGAGAGAGACAAACGTGCCTTCATCCCAGAGGTTGGTTGTGTGTTTAAACTTAAAATACTCCTGTGTATAGTACATGCATCACAGAAATAAGTACATTCCTTTAAGTTCTTGTATCTAAATGTAATAGCAGATATCAGTAAAAGCAAACGAAACTCTTTTAAATGTTTTCTTTATATATAAAACATCAGCTTCAATGTGCAAAGCTTTGTCTACCATGTTGTAAACCTGTCTCAGCTGACTGAACGCCCCTCTTACAGAATCTTAAACATCTGCTCAAGGCAGT
This sequence comes from Rhyacichthys aspro, assembly GCA_036850595.1. Lineage (NCBI taxonomy): Eukaryota > Metazoa > Chordata > Actinopteri > Gobiiformes > Rhyacichthyidae > Rhyacichthys > Rhyacichthys aspro. The sequence goes on along the minus strand of CM072153.1, from coordinate 6,514,977 downwards.
CACTCTGGAGAATCTCATTTCTCATCGGAGTCTCCTTTACGAAGGGAAACTAGTGCTTACAGGTGTGAAGATCTTGCACCCCCACAGGTTTTACTTCTGTAAAAGAGATTGGTGTTTATATTTGACCTGTCTAATATCATCTTCGTTTCACCACCAGAGAACACAAAGCTTATTGATGTTTATCTGTTCCTGTTCGATGAATTTCTCCTGATCACAAAAATTAAAAGAAACAAAAAGGTATTTTGTTTGGACTTGAGCATAATGATTCAAAAGGCAGTGTAGCTCAACTTGACCAGCTTTTGACTCATCTTGGGGTTTTTTAGCGCTCTGTTGGTCCAGAACAGAATCCCCTGAGGCTGCCACAGAACCAGGAGCTAGATCAGCTGCTAAAGGAGGGCTGCACCTTCACAGTTCTCGATCAGCCCGTCTCTTTGGACAGACTGCAACTCAAGAACATCGACCAGTTAAATGCATCAAGTAATAATCAGAATATCATTCCTTAAGAATTGCACTACCTGCCTAATACCGTCTGTGTGCTTCCATTATGAAATTCAAAATAAATCTTTTTTTTCTATTTGAGTATTTGTAAAAGTTAATTTGTAAAAACATTTTTTCCACAGCGTCGGGCCTGCCTCATTCTTTTATAATAATGCACCAGAATCGCTACCAGCAATGTATAGGTGCCTTTATCCTGCAAGCTGCATCAGAGTCTGCCAAAGTAAGTCAGTTCATTCATCCAAGGTTATTGTATGATGATAGTTGATTTGTAACATTTAATGTTCATGCAGAATATTTAGATGTCATTATCAGCTTTTTTGCCATTAAAACCTGCTGCATATGTCAACACCTAGACATATGAAATATAGCTCCTATATCCAAAAAGTTGGTGATATTTGTTTTCCTTGACATCTTGATGTTTGGTTTTCAGAGAGTGTGGATGTCAAAGATAGAGGACGCTGTGACCGCGCTACTGAAGCAGGACTCTCAGCAACTGCGGCTCAAGAGCACCTCACTGTGGCTGGAGTCTTCACAGATCTGACCCATCTCAAAGCACTACAAGCCATTTTTACTGTCGATGTGCACTTCAATGTCTCCTGATGTCTTAAAGTGACTGTACTAGCACTAGCATAATTTTGTAAATTCATTGTATGCCTTTCAGGGCAGCTACTGTAGTAAAATAAATATCAAATTATTTAGTACCCACTGCTTTAAAGAAATGTCATTCGTTTTGAACTCTTCTTAGTTTCAATCCTTTACAAAAACATGAAACAAGGTACAAACATACTGTTTATTTAAGTTAGTCATGAAGATGGAATTAGAAAATTAACTAGTGCAACGTGAATTGAAGTGTGAACATAAATTCCATTATCATTTACCCCATTTATTAACGTGAACTGAGGTCACCATAGGTCTGATGAAGACGTTCAAAGGCACACCTTCAACCCAAACCAAACATATGATTATGTCATCATGCATGACAAGTGACAGCAACATAAAGCAAGCCACGACTCAATGTACAGCTCTGTGGCACCATTATACAAAATTAAACACTCATGAGTCCAGACATGGTTTTACTGTTGACATTTTAACACACAAAAGTAATATTTACTTTTCTATTCAATTATAAACATTTACAAATATTATTAACAGACTTACTATGGAGCAGTTTAACAATCTGGCTTGAAATTGTTGAAGCCTGTAGAAGGTTGATAAACCTATGTGTCTAGGCTCTCTCACAGCTATCCAAGTGTATAATAAATCCAAGTGTATAATAAGGTGCAAATCAGGCTTTGTATTTTAGGGACTGTACAATTTGATAGATGGAACTCAATTTCCTTAATTAGATGCTAGCATTTACATTAATAGTGATTCAAGGGTTTAGAATTAGTGCTTTCCTGTGCCAACTTGAGGTAGACAACAAAACCAAAGCAAAAACAGACATGTTCATTGCTTGCAAGTGAGATGGACATTCTTCAATAATGAGCATACAAGCACAAAGAACTAATTGTGAAGCCTCAAACAGGCTGTTCTTTGCCAAATGCCAAAGCAGGCTGCACTGCAGCGTTCTGGCCTGCTCCAGTCTTTAGACAATTACACAAAATATCTGACAACAATTATAAATTAGAAGGAATGAATTTCTACAGTGTTCTCAGCTACAGGCAGATTTGATAGCAAACCAACAGCACCCATTATTTACACAGACATTCCAAAACTGTGCCAGATGGACGCTGAGGTTCTAAGTAGCCAACAGTAGCACACGGTAGGCCTACTGCACACAATAAAACACGGACAACACACACAGCTACAATTATTGCTTCAAAGCAGAGCACTTACACACATGCACACAAACATCAATCATTAGTGCTGTTGAGTGAAAACAAGCAGCAGAGAAAAAAATAGATCAACAAATGATCATACAGGCACCTTCAATGGCTGCATTACCAGAAAGCACCACAATATGTAGAAATTAACAATCAGAAATGTGGCCAAAAATGTACATAAAAGCCTCTCAGATGGCTGTGTTCAAATTAAAATATGTGACATTTGAATTTAAAAGATTAAAAAAAAAAGGGGGGAGCGAAGGAGACCAATACAAAAATACAGAAATATGAAAAGCAACTGATAATACCTACTTTCCTGCTGCAGACATTCTTTGGTCATGAAATTGGCCGAATAAAGACTAAGACACAAATGCTCTCCAGACAAAGGCAATATGTAGTAACTGACTGAAGATACTTAATGGGCATATTTTACTACTACATACTACTACAACATAAAAATTCTGGATATTCTTGTACCAAAATGAACAGTACATAAACATGAATTATGTTAGTTACTGGCATTTACCTTTGTATGCTAGCATTGATTTTAAACACTTCATCAATAGTAACTTCTTCATTCACCTTTGCAATCATACTGATAACTGATGCTCAATGCTTCCCACCTGATACAGCAGTTACCGCGTGATGAAAAATGAAATCAAAAAACTGAAAAGATAGATGGCATTAAGTGTCGCCACCCTCTGGCAGTCCACAGGAGTAGCAAAGGCACAAAAACAGATACAGACAATCCCACTGCAAACTTTTTTTTTTCTTAGGTTGATGTACTGTCTTTACATGTGGGAGTTCAGGATTGGGTCTGTCATTTATAGTGCACATGAAATTTAGCAAAGACACATTATCCTCTGCCCACTGGAGTACAAAAATGGGTAGAGTGGGGTTCAGGGGATGTGAGGAAAGTAAAGGAACATTTTTAGCCTTGTAGCTCCTCGAAACACGTCTCACAAACCCGTACTGCCTTTTTATAGGATGGTATCAAGGCATTCCTTGCTGAACACTCAGCACAAAATATGTTTCCACAGTGCCTGCAGTGGTGCTGGATATTGAGAAAGGGGAAGACAATCATATATTATTGTAAAGTTAGAAAGATACTGACTATAGTAGTATAATATATAGTATAGTATAATACTGACTACCCTTACCTTCCTAATAGTGACAGTAAAGCCTTTCCCACAGGCCATACAGTTCTGCACCTCATTATCATCAGTCCACTTCCTGGTTAGAGACTGTGATTGCTTAATCTAAAACCAAAAGAGCACATTGGAACCATTGACTCATCCTAAATGTTATGTTGTCCATCCTACACACTGGACAAACCTGGAGTGACTGGTTCTCGCGGCCGAGCTCCTGCATGGCCGCTGTCGTGTCGTCCAGTTTGCGTCTCAGCTCCACTACTTTAGACTGCAGCTTCTCAATCTCACCCTCTCCCTTAACACACCTGTGACACAACCACAGACCAAGTCATTTAATTAGAGGCTCTAGAGAATTTCCTTTTGACACAACTTGGCCGGCTGCCTAACTGGGTAGTAAATTAGTAGATTTAATTTTAATGACATATGGTGGGTGGTTTATTTGGAATTAAAATGTGAATATAACTGTACTCAATCTAAATCAGCTTTATGTATTTCACAAGCACTTTCTAAAATGTATTGAATGAGTAAGATAACTGTTTAAGCTAGTATTGCGATTGTATGTTTACATGAACAGCTTTGTAGAGCTGTTTAGTTTAACTTTCTGTATACATCCACTCAAAGATGTCAAAGTGAAGTCTGTTGTGTTCTGCTTAGGTTTATTTTGAGCTTTTTATATTTAGTAACCAAAACCACAGAAAAACAAGTTTGTCCTGTTATATGACATTGAGGTAACATCATAAATGCATGTGCATGCAGTGTCCAGCTCCAGTCTGACTAAGCTACTTGTACAGCTTAGTCAGGTGTAGCTTGATTATTTGGGTGTGTTAGCTTAAGTAAGAGAAAACTGAATCACAGCGATATTAGTCAGACATTACTGAGCACTTAGTGAGACTGATGTGTTCATGTGAATTTCTCGAGTGTCAGGTAAACAGTGTCACACCTTTCCAAAAGTGCACGTCTCTCATCCTGGTTGTTTTGGACAGTGGCCTCCAACACAGCAATCTCCCCCCTCAGCTCATCAGTCTGCTTCTCCAGTTCACCGACCCGTCTCTGGCTGCCCTGCCACTCTCTCTTCAGAGTGACCACATTTTCATTCAGGGCCGTCACCTGGATGGACAACTTGGCCTCTGCCTCCTCCCCACACTTCACCTGCTCGTCTCTGGCTCGTTTTTCTGCTGCCTGTTGAATTACAGATTCATCACATCACCATCAAGGCATTAAAAAAAATCCATCAAATATTTTTAATTTATGAGTTTTAATATGTGTTTATTATAAGTATATACATATATATTTATGTGTGTATATTAGATGTATATTTATCTATGAGCCTACCAGTTGATCCTGGAGAGCCTTGGTTTGGGCTTGCAGTGTCTCCTCTCTCTGACTCCTGCTGTCCTTAGTAAGCTGGTGCTCTTTCTGCTCCTGCTCTAGTGCACCCTGTGCTGCCTCCACTTTGCCCTGGAGCTCCAGTTTCTGCTGGATCAACAGCTGTTTGGCTTCTCGCAACTCCACCAGCTCCTGAAAGTCAAGAGCAAGAAGTATGTGAGCCCACAGGGACATTTTCCTGCAGTATGCGCTAACTTTTTGGGATTTGCACTCACTAAAGGTCTCTACAAATACACTGCTGCCAACTCACATGACACCGTTATGGCCCTTATGTATTATTTATGTATCAGATGTGCCCATGTGTTGATTTAGTAGCATATGTGTGCTCAGATGGGAGGTATCATGTCTCATCACGCATAGCAGATTAGAGTAGTTGTGTGGTTATTATATTGGTTAGCAGCTGGATTCACACGAGATTTGTTAGTTCACAAACTAAAGTAAAAAACAAAACAAATAATCTTTAAAAAAGACTATTCAAATTAATCAGTCAACATCGGACCGTCAATAAAGATGAAGAAAACATTCAAACTCTTTTCATCACCACAGGTGTTGTCCTGATGACTTGTGACATCAGTTAGACACAACCCTGTGCAACAGGATACATCTCACACAATGGTACTTAATGAAGAGATTAAGAAGGCATCTGGAGTCTAAAATTATGATGTTCAGATGATCTCTTCTTTAACTATTTTATTTTTTGTGTTTGTCTTAAACCCCAATATCTTTACCATGTCAAAAACTTACCTTTTCAGTCTTTTCCTTTAGTGTTTTTAAGTCTGCTGTCAGTTTGCTGTTGCTATTTTCCAGGGCACCCTTTGCTTTTTTCAGTTCATCTACATGGCTCTTCTCCTTCTCCACCTCTACCTTAACTTGACCCTGAAAACAGAGGCAAAACAAAACTAACACTAATTACGTCAGGCTACTTTAAGCAGCATAAGAAAAAGAGTAATAATTTTAACAGACCAATTGCTTCTGCAGCTCCTTCAGCAATTCTTCCTGTTTTTGGATCTTCTGGTCCCTCTTGCCCAGCTCCTGTTCCAATGACCTGCTGCCAGCTTTTAATTCCTGAATTTGTGCTTCTAAACCAGTCTGATGAGTCTGGTTAGCAGCTAGCTCCTCTTGGACCAACTTTACCTTGTCTTCTGACAACTATGTTCATATAAAATTATAACAGTTAAAATAACCTCATAAAACGTATGCTGTCATGAGTCATTAGTCTTTAGTCTGCCATACCTTTAGGTCTTGTCGCAGAGCAGAGACCTCAGACTCTTTCCCATAGAAGTCTGACTGGAGCTTTTTGAGGGTTGCCTTGCTTTGCTCCAAGGACTTCTGCAGCTCTGAGACCTGACTTTTCTCTGAGGCCAAATTCTGTTCCAGTCCTGACATCTGGGTTTTGAGTTTTTTCTCTTCTTCCCCCTGTTGATTTATTACAAATGCACAACACATATAAGCAATGTTAAGCAAATCAAAGAGCTAAACGGATGAATGCTGTCATCTTTGTGCTTACCTTTTCCAAATTAACTTCCTGTAACTTTGCCACTTGTACTTTCATCTTCTTTACTTCTTCATCAAAAGATCCTTGGGCTGCTTTAAACTGTGCTTGCAGTTTCTCTACTTCTTTCTCTTTCTCCTTTAATCCCTCCTGGGTCTTTGAGTACTGTTGTTGTACCGAGGTTAGCTGCTCTTTCAACTTTTTCTCTTCCTGACATTTTGAGATGTAGAAAATATCTTATAATGTTGCACTTCAAGGATAATACTATACCATTTCTATAACTTTTACCTCTCTCATCTTCTCCAGGTGCTCTTTTGTTTCCTTCAGTGCCTTCGAGACAGCCTCATTAGACTTAACAAGATCCTGTTTGGCCTTTTCACTTGTCTTCTCCTGTGGACAAGCACAGAACATTGTTTATTTCTTTAAAATGAAAAGACACATTTACTGCTGCATAAACAAATCTAAGATCCTTACCTTCTCCTCCATGGTTGCTTTATGGTTCTTTCTCTCTGTATCCAATTGACTTTGAAAATCTTTTAATGTCTTTTTAGCCTTCCCAAGGTTCTCCTGTACTGATAGAAGCTCCTTTTCCTGATTTTCTTTGTCCTGCTGGGCTTTGAGTAAATCTGCTGCCAGACTCTGGGCTTTCTTGTCCATCTCTGCATGTTGAATCTTTCCCTCCTGTTTCACCTTGTCCAGGTTCTGTTTAAGATCAGCCTTTTCCTTTTCACGGCACTCAAGTTGTTGCTGCACTTCAGTTATTACAGCTGTCTTTTTCTTTATTTCCTCCTGTAGCGTTGCAGCCCTTTTTAATCAACCCAAACAAGAAATATTCAAATGTAAATGAATGAAATACAAACATTTTTTTGTCTTCATCATTTATATAGATATTCCACGATTAGGTATAAAAGGTGGCTCCTAGCTGATGATATTACACAAATTTAATGTTGCTTGAATCACAAAAAAAGCTTGAATAATAATGAAAATGATTGTACTTCATGACACTTAAAAAGTACAAACAGATCTTTAAATTAAACTGGACTGTGGCCTAATATTCAAGTGGGTGGCACCAAAGTGGACAATGGAAATCAAAAGCCTTGTAATTCTGTGTTAAAATTCAATTTAACAATTAATATTAATATTAATAACAATTACTATGTCAAGGGGACATTCATATATTGCAGGTTATACCATTATGGCAATCAGCATCAGCATAGTTTACTCATACTGTGCAGCCCTACCAGTTCACAGCTTACCCTGCTTTTTCAGTGTCAAGCAAATGCTGCAGTTCCTTGGCTTTCTTCTTAACCTCTGAGCCCTCCTTCTGCAGCTTCTGCACCTCTTGTTGTGCCTGGTCTCGTGCTGCCCCCACCTCACTGACTTGGGACTCCAATTTCTGCCATGGAACAACCGATTCAATTCAATTAATATATGTGCTTCTGTATATTTAAGAAATAAAAGGGGATCAACATAAAAGGGTAACGTTTCACCAACCTTTTTGTGCCCTTCAAGCTGCTCTACACGTTGCTCTGAGGCCAGTAATTTGTCTTTACATTCCTTCACAGCGGTTTCTAGCTGAATACACTGCTCCTTTCTTTCTTTAAGCTTTTGACTTTGCTCTTCTGCCTTTTTCTGGAATTTGTTTAGTTCCTACACAAAATGGATGCGATGTGTTTAAGAGGTGAAATTAACTATTTTCAAGAGATGCAAAGAAAATTAAACCTTACCTGCTGCTTATCCTGTAGAGCATGTTGAGCCGTCTCCAGGCTGTTCTCCAGGTTGGCTTTTTGTGAAGCTTTAGCAGCCTCAGTGGAGAGCAGCAACTCTGTCTTTGCCTTGACCTGATAGAAAGCACACAAAACACAAATAGGTTTCTACCATAAGGCAGTACAAAAAATATGTGTAATGTAAAGAGTTAACACATTTATTTAATAGAATACCTGGGCATCAAGCTGGGATACTTTCTCTTTGCTATCTGCGAGCTGAGCTGTAAGTTCACTGACTGATGTTTCAAGTGTGTGGGCTCGGTCCTGTGCTGACCGCAGCTGAGTCTTCTGCTCCTGGATCTGTTTATGTAGGTTATCCTGGGCTTGCTTGTTGCTCTCCGACTGATTCTTTAGCTTGTCTGTCATCTGTGTTACCTTTGACAAATACACATATAAAACAGTGCTTCCATAACTTCCGACAGTTTTGATTTTTAAACCTAAACCTGTTATCTGCATATTTGTTTAGGTACCTGTTCTTGCAGTGTGTGGTTTTTCTCTTTTAGCTGGTTGAGCACAGCAGTCTCTCCTTCTCCTGCCTGGATCTTTGCACACAAATCTTCTCTTTCAGCTTCTAGTTGGCTTACGATGTCTTTGCTCTTCTGCAGCAAAGCTTCTAGATTTTGTATCTTTTGGTCTTTATCTCCAATCTGACGCAAAACTTGCTCCAGGTCATTCTAAGCATTAAAGTAAACAAAGTGAATACGTATATATTTTACAAGAGAATCAGTATTGTCCTTCTTTCTTAAATTGATCTGAGAAGTACCTGTGCCTCGCGGAGTTTGCCATTGGTGTTCTGCTGAAGAGCTTGCAGCTCTTGATGTTGCTGTTTGGCTTTCTCCAACTGGTGTTGCAGGTCTGTGTTCTTGTTCACACTCTCTTTTAACTGAATCATAAAAACACATTTAGTATTACCACAAAATGTTACATCACTGTAGTATAGTACAGTCAGTACTTTGAAGTAGTACTTTGAAAAGTACTTGAAATGTCTGTTTACATATAAACTTAGTAAAGAAAAGGGTTATTTATTTATTTTTATTCATTTATTACTTTTTCTAACACATAAAACACAGTTTGGATGTGTACAGAAAGCTAAAATGCACTCAAAATATCAACATTTTTAATGATACCATCTAGTACACATGGACAGGGCATAGCTCTTTGTTGGTTCAGTTTCATTGCTTGAGTTTAGGTTTTAGTAGTTTACTATTCTCATATTAGACAGTAGCACATTCTTCTGGCACTATTCAATTCTATTAACTCAGATTCCTTGTAGAAACCTCAGTTCATCTCAAACCTACCTGTTCTTCTGCACGGGACAGTTTTAGTTGCAAATCAGCTGCTTGCTGTTCACGATCTTTGAGTTTTTCCCCTGACAGCTGCCTCTGTTCTTTCAGTCGCCCTTGCACCTCACCTAATTGCCTCTCTGCTTCTAGCAGTTTGGCATGCAGCTAAAGACATAGAAGAAAATGGATGATATCAGAATGATTAATTTGCTTTAGAGCCATACATGCTGTCACTAAAAACATGTAACTTGATTGACAGAATCACTTTAAATGTCATATTGACAATCTATTATCAGCAGCAACACTGTTGTCTTTCCTACCTGGCTGATTTCTGTCTGTTGCTGGGCACCTTGACTCTCCTTTTCTTCCCTTTGCTGCTCCAACTGTTTCCTCTCAGCCTTTACCTCAGCGTGCTTCAGCTCCAGCTCAGTGATCTCACTCTTTAACTTGTTGACTTCCTCAGCTCTCTCCTTCAGCTCAGTCTGGGTTTTCTGCAGTGAAGCCTCGGCTCCTGTGGCCCGCGACTGGAGCTCTTGTATATCCACCTCACGCTCCCTCAGGTTGTCCTGAAATCCCTTCTTAGCAGCCTTTTCAGCTGCTAGTTGCTTCTCTAGTTCCTGGTGCTCATTTTCCTTACGTGCCAACTTTTCACACGTAAGCTGTAAAAAAATAAATCACATCATAATCAATTACTTTACAGAATTTGCACCTAATACAAGATTCTGTCAGCAACCATACATAGGATCTTTACATAGACGTATGTATATTATTAATGACTGAACGGTTGTGTTTATTTGGAGAGCTGTGCTTATTTATAATTTTTCATGTCAATGAACCATTAAAATTACATTGAGGTTACATTTTGCAATGATTCTGAGGCTATGTATTTTCTGGTAAAAAGTTTTACAGTCTGATAGTGTAAAAGTAACTTTTTTTAAGCAAGTTCTTTTTAAAGACAAGTGTCTTTTAGTATGGATTTCTACAAGTACAAACAACCGCAATTCAAACCCTTCTAATATTTTAATATAAAGCACTTACACAATGACACTACACTAACCGCAAACTGTTCCTCATCCTTTCTTTTAGACAATTTCTCATTAAAAACCTGCATATTTCCCTTCAAACTGAATAAGTTTAATAACATTACACATATTAGAGAGTGACACAAACTAATATATATTTATTATCCATTAAAGAGAGGCTAAAGTGCCAGCCAAAAACACACAGCAGGTTCTTCTCCACTCTGGGCTACTGCAAGAGCATAGTGTAAGAATGCAAACTATGTGGGGTCGATTTAAAATCACAAATAAATTGTACTGTGGACAAACAAAAAACTTTGCTCTTTCAAACTGAACAATACAAATTGAAAGACAAACGTAATAGTTGTACAAACGCCTTTGTCCCGTGTGATAAAAGCTACGGAAAGAACAGTCACCTCACTTCAAAAGAGCACTCAAGACTCAAGTGTGGTATGGCATTTCTAAGGGAGGGATTACAATACTGAGCTGTACATGCCTTGTGTTATATAAAGTGCATGACCCTACATAAACTGTAAAAAAAAAAACTGTGCCATAAAGAACACATGTTGTTAATAGTGCTAACTAGGGAGTATGACAAGGCATCTGGACTTAAAAATTTGTCCATTAAACCTCTGCTGCCTCATGGTCCAGCACAGCAGCTGGACAACAAGTATCTGGAGTCTGTCTGTCCCAATTCTTTTATTTATCCTACTTTATATTAGTGTCATGACACATTACTCTTTGTTAATCCTTGGGTTACAGGCCTATAAAACCCCCATTGGTTATTCACCTGTCTGTTCTTAGCCTATATCCTCTGCTGCAATGCTTTTGTCTCTGTTCTCATGGGATAAGTATTAGTATTAGGTCAGTTTCCTGTGGAGGAGCTGCAGGAGTGAGACCATGGCATGGCACTTCCAAATGTAAAATCCTCTTCTTAGATGTTACACAGAGGGAGTTAAACCCGGGCAGTATCCCTAGGCGACTGTTCCTACCAGTTGTTGTAGTTATCTGTGACTGTATCTGAGAGCTAGCATGGCATGACATCCCCCTCTGCTGGTTTAATTATAAAGCTGCGTGGGATTTTTATCAGCATGTCTCAGTCACCAAAGAAGGTTGGTGACAGCACAGCATTATGAAAAGACCTAATGCTGAGAGACAAAGGAAGGTTTACAGAAACTGAGATGGCATGCAACAGAAGGACCAGGTGGTAAGGCTTGTTATAACTACTGCAGTGGAAGGAAATCCTTTTCAATCTTTTGTTGTTTATTTGTTGGAGATGGTTGTCATGTTGGCTATCATGTTTACACCCTCAGCAGTCTGCTCTCAGTTACTAAACTGTTCATAGCGACATTAAGTGTAAGAAACAGGTGTTTATTGTAAAAATACCTGGTGTTGTTGCTGTAAATTATTCAGACTGCTCTGCAGCTCATGGATCTGTTGTGTGTACACGGCTGTTTCTTGAGGCCCTTTCTCTAGCTCTGCCTTTAGTTGGGTTATGGTTTTCTGCAAAATCAGGACAAGACACACATTTAAGCACTTTTATGACATACCTAGTTTACAATTGAAGATGATGAGTACTACTGAGGAACAACTAGTATAAAAAAAAACAAAAAAACATTTGATTCCAGGCATATGAAATGCATAAAACATGAATGAAATACACATTTTACAAACAAAATTACTTAAAAATAAACCAAACAATACAACCAAGCTGAGGCCAATTAAAACATGTTTTACCTCCAGTTTACGTATCTTGGGAAGATATACAGTATGTGAGAACAAGAGGATGTAGGGAAAGGAAAAAGAGACACAGACAAAGGTAAGTCACAATAGGTTCACTCAGTAGTTGAGATGTAGGGGAAAATCGCTGCACAGAGAGTGAAAAAGGAGAAAAGTGGCACAGCAGACAAGAGCACAAATGTACAGCAACGTTTACATTAGCAAGCAACACAGTGATATGATATCAAGTCAACTTACAGGTTTGTACAATTGTATACTGAACGACATTTTGCTCAGACTACCGTATCCATTGTATTGATATCCACTGATTAATAGACTCTGATGAGTTTAGTTTAACAGCAGACTCCACTACTCAGTCTTGTTCTTAGTCTTTAATTGTTGTGTATGTGCCTATTGTATATTGTACAGTAGTGTTCATTTTCCATGAGCTTAATGTAGTTTGTCTTCATGTTAACATATCGCCAACTGATGCTGCGATTGGTCATTTAGTCCCAACTCTGGCTTTTTCACATGAACTTGCTCACAGCCCAAAAGAGAAACTCAGTAAGTAGTTATACAACTTAACTAGGTTCAACTGGCTTGATATCATTCATAATAATATTATCATCATCATTTATGTAAAAGCATCTTATGACCTGGTGCTGCTAAAAGAATGAATGAAATGAATATTCTGTGAATATTAATAATAATATTCACAAAATGTATTAATTGAGGAACATAGCATCTAATTACACCTAATAAATGTAGGTCAATTGGGACACACAGATATTTGACAACATGGTTAACACTTTAAAGACGCTTGCTTACAGCCCATCTGTAACACATGAGATAACTCACCTCTGAGGTAGTATAATTAGCCTGCAGCAGCTCGTAGTGATTTTTGAGGCGTTCAGACTCCTCCTCTCTCTCTCGTGTCATATTGTCCATTAACGTCTGCACCTGTACAAGCTCCTTTTGCAGCACTTCCACATCCTCAACTCCTGGACGCTGCAACTATGGGGAAAAATTATATATATCGTTAGCAGAGCAAACTATAGTGCTTCAAGAGATTAAAAAAACATGACATTATGCACAATGTCTGTAATTCTTCCAAATAATAAAGAAAATTAAAAAATAAATAAAAGAAGTCATCTGCACATGGCTTAATCGCTATTTATTATTATATTAAAATATATAAAAAAAAAAAAAAAAAAAAAAAAAAATATATATATATATATAAAATAATATATATATATATATATATATATATATATATATATATATATATATATATATATATATATATATATATATATATATATATATATATAAAACACACACACTTTTGTATGATATAAAACACCCACAAAAACGGTTGACACAACTGTACTGTACTAAGATTTTACTTTTTTGATCTTGAAATGGATTTGTTGCCCATTTCTACAGCAACAGATTAAGAACCAATGGCATTTCACAGTAAAGACTAATAAAACTAATAAAGTAAAGAGTAATAATTATTTTTTGACCTACACAAACAAAGCTTTTGTAGACAATCTATACAAGGTATAATTTGTTTCTGAGGTGATAGAATAACACACTACAAAAACAAGGGTAGTACCAGTTCTGTTTGGAGTCTGTCATTCTCCTGCTTCTCCTTTTGGAGCTGGTCTGTCACTTTGGTGAGCTTCTGGTCCACAGCCTCTCTTAGGCTCTTTTCCTCATCATAGCGGGACTTAAGGTCTGTACAATTGAAAAATAAGAATGTTTTCAAATGACACAAATAACAATACAAAGCCTGTAAACAGTAACTGAAAGCAACCCTGGCTACTGCAGCAAATGACCAGGAGCTGCCCTATTCTATAGTGACACTAGTGAGTATGAATTCACTTAAAATTAATATAGGGGGAGCAATTGGGATATTCTTCATAACTAAGGAAATAACCCATACATTTTATCTATTTCAGCATTGATGTAAAAGTGGGTGTGCTACATGTCAACACTGTCTTTCTATTCAAATGTTTTAAATAAATGAAAGTAAATAATTTTAATAATAGATGAAAGCAAGATGCAAGCATGGCTAAGCAAGCACGGCTAAACTTACAGAGTTAACTGTGAGGACACAGAGGGTTCATTTTCAGACTCACCTACTATCTCTGTGGCCAGCTGGGCAGCCTTCTGCTCAAACAGGTCTTTCATCTGTTTGATGTTGAACTTTTCAGTCTCTGCTTCATTTAGTTTCTTTTCAAGGGCTATGAAAAGAGCATTGCTTATTAGTGAATGATGCTGATTAACTCTTAATATGTAAATCATCATAAATGCCATTTCCCCTACCAGCATCGTCTAAGCTTGGTCCATCACTCTGTAGAAATGAAGTGAAAATGAGTAAGCATAATAATCACATAAACATCTATTTATTCCATAATTTCTATTCACAAGATTATATTTTTCTCGTATAATATATAACTTGAGGGAATTACTTGCTTCAGTTGTCCTTGGACTTTGTCTAATTCCTTTTTAAGCTCTCCAGAGAACCATCTTTCTTCCTGATGTAAGGAAAACACATTTTTTGTGTGTTTAAGAATAAGCACTTACAACCCAAAACTCACAAACTATAATCATACCTTAAGTGATGCATGCAGGTCTTGGACTTCTTGCCGCAACATTGTCAGGTCTTCACTAAAAGCAAAATCAAGAAAACATGGAGTAAAATTGACAATAGTTTGTGAACATATTTATCATTATTATCGTACCGAGTGGGAGCCACGTGAGCAGGGAGGTCTCCAGTATCATGGAAAAGCTCATAATGCTTAAACAACTCCTCAGCAGTGTTGTGAGATTTCATGCACTGAGGACAGATGAACCCCTGAAACACAGAGAGCATAAGATGTGTTATTACATGATATTTGCCTTTAATCTGAAGGTAGAGGCAGAAACAAGTACAAAATTATACCTCAGAGGTCTGTTCATGGTTATGGTCTGTGCTGGGCTGCTCTGACTCTGCATTCTGGGAGCCTCCTTTCCCAGGAGTCTGAAAAAAATATATGATGACAAACATTATTTCTTTGAAACAGGAAACAGACGTGACAGGGGGATTTGTAACACCTTTGAGAGGCATACAGACCACATAATGACACTGACAGGAGTACTTTGTTGCTCAGAAACTATATTTTTGACTATATTTTTGATTTAAGATTCCACTCTAGTTTGACATAGCCATAAACACCCTATAATTCATATCAAAGGTCAAATAAATTGTACTACAGACAAACAAAGCTTTAAGAGTAGAACGGATTAGGTTTAGGTGAAAGTGAAACTCAGAATAATATGTATTATGGAATATATGAAATTCATTTTCATGGAATTCATTTCTTTAATAACCCAACCAAGCAGCTTATTTGAAGTAGTGGCTGTTCAATGAACAAGGTCGGTAGACTTGTAGGCTACTGGTCAAAGCATTTTCAAGAAACAAAACATAGTACTAGAAGTAGTGTACAACATCTCTAAACAAACAGAAAACATGAACCATCACACATTTAAAAAATTCTGAAAGACAATATATGATTGTAACTGAAAAGTATAGTTTTATTTTTCATTTGAAACATGACAAGGTTATGTTTCGTTCGGTTACGTTTTATTGACTTGCTTTCTAATGAGTGGGATCTGTTTCCTGGTTTGATGTCTCAATGCTTCATGCTAATTGTATAAAAGCTAGAGTGGCTACTCTCCTACTTGGAAACCCACGTGACAAGCCATTGGTTTTACATTCACTTTATCAATACATTCAGTAGGATACACATTAAATGTAAACAGTAAATGTTTGCACTCTGAAGACATAAATACTCGGCTGGGAGCTATTAGCAACACATCTTTAGCTAACGTCAATGTTAGATAGCATGTGAGGGGTGGATGATGAATTAACCACAGCTCTAGCTAACATGGATAGCTAGCACGATATTTCTCTACGGTGTACGTTATTCTACGACAACCATGTACGTTATTCTAACCTATGTGTATATATCGGTTTCCTAATTATAAAAACACAATTGCCAACGACACTTTGATTATATTGAGCAAAAAACAATAAGGTTAACGATTTATGTTAGCATTGTGCAACTAGCTGTGGAAACCCCACGTACGTGCGCTCGATTTGTTTACCATGACATGGTGGAGTTCGAGGGGTTCGTGTAACTCGCTTAGACATCGTCTAGACCACCGCCCATCCGTGACACGTTGCATGATAAAACATGCACCTCTACCACAAAAACAGGCCCGTGTTCTTCATGAAAACAGCACAGTTTAAACAAACACTTCTGTTACCGTTGGCATAAATGTCACCGAGGCTTACCATTTGAAGTATCCGTCTTAGCATGGTCCTGTCTGTGCTTGTTCAAACCCTAAATCCAATCGTTTAACCTGTGCAAAGTTGGGTCGATGTGAACGGGCACCTGACAAGACTCCGGCAGCAGCAGATGGGCAGGTCAGAGGGAGGATGGCTGAGCAGTACACAGCCAGTGTCACAGATTGCAAATTATCCCAACAATTGTGTCGTCACAGTGAACATAGAGTAAATAAAATAAAATTGAAGCCTTTTATTTAAATAAATGTTTTACACAAAATGGCATATGATAGTTTTCTAGTCATGCTCAAGAAAATAAAGGTTTGTTGTCATTGAAATAAATAAAGTAATGCTACTGTAAATGGAAGCTATTCTTTTTAAAATGCTTTTCTCATATGCTAAAAAGTCAGACTCCACAACTTCCAGGCTAATTTCCTGTGTACATTAGCCAATAAGGCAGATAAATAATTTCTATCATAGTCAATGTTAACATTCAACAACATAATAATTATGATTTTGCTTTAAAAAAAAAAAAGAAGAAGAAGAAAGGAAAATATTGCCTGCAGCCTGCATCTATGTATTCAATTTACAACACACACAAATTGTATTGTTGTTTAAGGCACATAAATCAGAGCAAAGCCCACTGCATGTTCTTTTTCAATGTTGTTATCTTATTTATACATTATATGGTTGTTATCTGTCTGTGTTAGGCTACATCATTAGAGCTGTTAATATTAAGTCAGTGCCAGTGTGAGTGATACAGTAACAACAAACAATATCCCAGTGGTGGGGTTTTTTTGCTCAGTTGCCCACAGTAGTAACAAGTGGTTATGGATACGTGTAAAATAGGCTATTCCTACAATGTCTCCAGCACAACTGCACAAATACATGAAATTGTTGTATATACATTACTTTATATATGGTTATTCTATTATATTAACTTTTCAAAGACAAAAAAGATGTTTAAAAAACATTAAACACACAGGGTAAACACTCAAAAAACTATACATTTATGCTAACAGTTGGTGACATATGCAAAAAATATAGGTAAAAATATAAAGAAAACAGATAGCACACTTCATGCCTAAATAAAAAGTTTGAAAGTTCATTGTGTGTTAGAGGGTGCATTAGCAGTGTATATCATCGTCTCAGGTGATTCACTCATCTTGGACTTCTCTTAGAATTCTTCCTGGTATTATCTGTTGACTAGCTTTGACCCGTTTGTGGAACAAACCACATAATGTGGTGTGCTGTTGTCTGTCACTTGGGAGTCTGTAGTGTTTCCATTTGTCGGGCTATAGATAGGGTTGCATGAGGGATTGCAGTGGGTTATAAAAGTCCGGAGGTATTCTGCGTGGACAGGCCTGTGGATCTGTAGCACTCTAATGGCATCATCTACTTTGAACCACTTCCGCTTTCTTCCTGTAAAAACAAAAATGCTGTAAGACCACTTGGACAGTTCTAGCTTACCTTGATTAACTAGTCTTATGAACTCTGACTCAGTGTAGCTATAAACCTATGACCCTTTCTGCTCCAGGCAGGCCATCAAACTAGCATCTTCAGTTTCTTTACTGTGGGATGGATAACTGCTGTTCTTGCAAAATAAGACTGAACTGCTAGACCACAATCCTGAAAAACACACTGAAGTGTAAACTTTGAGGTACACGTGGCTGTAAATATTGACTGAAAACATCAGGTTTGACCTATTTCAGTAAGTCTTTACCAAAACAAACTTTCTAAATAAAGCCACTTTCATAAAACCAGTTTCAAAAGTGTACTTTGCTTTACTAAAATACAGTGTGTGAAGCTGTAGTGTATAGTTTTTAGCAACATCTGCCAACGTTATAGACTACATTTCCATACATCACTCTCCTGTGAAGACCTATGGTAGCCCTCAAGGATATGCTGAGGGCAACCCATAGTGACTGGCCATAAAAATGATTTTTTCTTTAGTACCTCTGTGTGAGAAATTAGTTCATCTACCCTGGGGAGCAACTCCAGCCACAATGGGTCATACCCTTGTGCATGTCACAAGCCTAAAT
This sequence comes from Rhyacichthys aspro, assembly GCA_036850595.1. Taxonomy (NCBI): domain Eukaryota; kingdom Metazoa; phylum Chordata; class Actinopteri; order Gobiiformes; family Rhyacichthyidae; genus Rhyacichthys; species Rhyacichthys aspro. The sequence goes on along the minus strand of CM072153.1, from coordinate 6,496,462 downwards.
AATGGAGAGAGTTGCAACAGGACAGGCACTTGGCATAAAAACCTATGCCAAACTAAACATGTGTAATCACTTTGCTATGGCGACCCTGAAGTGATCAGCCTAAAGACACTTACTTTACACTATTGACACTGTTTTTACTGATGTATTTGGTTTAACATCATACTAAAAATCTTGCACAGTACACCCCTAAGTACTATATATTCATCCATATTCACCTTTTAGCAGAATAAGTTGGACCAGTAGTGCTGAGTTCTTTCTACACAGTCACAGCCCTGACGCAGTGCATGAGAGGACAAGTAAGGAGGCGGTGTGGTGAGTGATGATAACTGGAATCAACTGGGCACTGCAAACAACCCTCTCAACAGTCTAAACTTGTATTTGACACTCAAGGCTGTAAATGATTACACACACCTTTACGAATAACCCTCAGTACTTCAGTCTGTAGAGGAGTTACGAATCATTTGGGATTGATAATACAGGAGCAAATGTAAAAAAAAAAAAAGATTTTATGCAAGCACACTTTACTCTTTTGTTAATGGGTTTATTTAATCTGGTTTTGAAACATATATAGCATCAACAGTTTGAACAACTGAACATCCTAAGCTAAGCACTACATTTTGTCAAACTATAGACCTACCTATGTTGACAGAGTCCTCCCAGTCTTCTAGTATCTCTGTCACAATGAGGACATAAACATACGTTCGATGCTTTCTGTCTTGGTTGTGCTGTAAAAGTAGAGAAAGATTAGAGGCCCAATATGATTTTGATCTACAAAAAACATCAAAAAAGCAATTACATTGGCATGACATTTCAGGAATACCTTCATTCCCCATGGTATATACATTAAGGCAGAAGTATTTTATAGGTTTACCTCAAAAATCCCCAGAAGTCGACCAAGTTTTCCTTTAACACCAGCCTGCACAAACAAGAAGCAAAAATCAAGAGTCATCCAGATTACAGCATAAAAAATTCCCCACAGCCCTTTAAATGTTCCAAACTAGCTGCACCACTGCCATGTAGCTGTGACATTATGAAAAGCACATCTCAGCTCTAAAAAGATTGCACAACAGGCAACAGTGCCCCACAACAGTGAAGCTCGCAGCAGGAGCACCACTGCCACATGCCTGAGAGTAGTGCACAGCTGACAACCTAGACATACTGTGGATGACAGGATAATGAGACAGGAGGTTAAATCCAAGTAAGGCTGAGAGATCAAGATCTACTTTTACATCTGACCAGTTTATTTATCCCTTGAAAATGTCAGCCACTTAAAATTGTGTGATAAAAAGCAAAATGATTCTTTATTTGCAATTTAGACAGAGTTAAATCACTCTTGTGTAGTCGACCTCCCATTTACCCACTAACACAGTGAGAATTTATTTTTATTTAAATAAAGAAAAGTTGGAACCAATACCGTATAGTATTACAGAAGCCTGACAGTAAATGTACAGTATAAATATGATTACACATTTAGTCATATTGAAAGTCAATGTCCAATACTCTTTCTTTGTCATCCAGTCTTTCACTTTTTGTGCCCAACTTTAAATATTACACAAAGAGTGGATGTAAGACAAGGACGATGAACATGACAGTAGAGTAATAAATCACAATCAATGAAATTATTGGATTTCTACAGTGGCTTATTCTGCAACGTATCTACTGTATATAGAGGTAGACATTTGGGAAGCCCAGGATGGAAGTAACATGAAACTCATTCCAAAAGTACTGCAATACTTCAGAGCTGTCAGCACACCACTGTCCAAAGCAGAACCCCACAGCTCACTCAAATGCCATTACAACTGGGCAAAGTCCCAACAACCACTGTGGGGAAATACAGGAAAATGAAAATATTTATCTTCACACCATTATCAGATTCTACTTGGTTGAGAAGTAAAGAAATGAGAAATGATCTCATTTAATGTCACTAAAACAGTGTCATCACTAAAACAAAAATCATCAAAGATTTACTGTTAATTTAAGTATAAAAACAAAATTTTTTGTAATACAATTACTCCGACAAGCTAACGGCAGGACTGTACAGTACTATTAAAATAGCTACCAATAGAAACTGCAATTCAAACTTTATTTACAGTAATCACAGAATCTGTGTCAGCAAATCAAGAACAGATGGAAAAATCTAAACTGATTTTGGAAAACCAGGACAAGGTCAAACAAGGCAAACGAACATGTATCCGTAAAACCTGTGAAGAAATTGGGTAATGACTTTCAGTAAAGTTTGGAAGAAGACTAAGTGGAACTATTCAGACAAAGGCTAAATATTCTAAACAAAAGTTGGCAAATGCTTCTGCTGTACAGCCAATTTAAGACAGCTTCATTCTTTACAACTCATTAAAGTGACAGAATGAATGGGCCACTAACACCAATGCAACTAATGCAACACGACATCTAACATACTGTATGTTTACATTTTCTTTACTTTAACTGCACACAACTTGCATCTAAGGTTCCAACTACCGTTGTGTTCTTGAGAAGCTCACCTCCTCAAACACCTCCCGGACAGCGGCCCCACACGGCTCCTCCTCAGGTTCCATTCCTCCTCCGGGCACAATCCACTGGTCTGGGTGTCGACTGCTGCTCACCAACAACACCTGCCAAGAAAAGAGACCCCATCAGTTTTATTCTGCCAAACCATGAGTCTGAGTTGCCAAAAACATGCTAACAATATGTCTGTTTAGGGACCCTTACCATTACAAGTGTCCGGTAGCAGCCAAATGTGGAGTTATTCATTTAACACCACTGACATCAAACGTTCTGTGAGTCATGTCTCTCATTCACAACATTTACTTATTGTAACATGAGATTAATGTGAACTGGACATGCCAACTGCATAACTCATAAGAGATTATAAAGATTACCTATATAGATAGATATAGATGAAAATAATGCACAGCAAGACAATAAGTGTCATTGAGGCAAAAAAAAACACAAAAAAAACACCTCTGCGCTCTGATGAAAATGGCAACAAAAGGTAATAAGTTCAGCCATTTAAATTAAAGGCCTCCTTCTATGTTTAACCGACCTCAAACAAATTCAGTTTGGTCTTTTTTGAGAAGCGTGGTCCTCTGGAGTTGCAGTCATTTGACCTTAAACCCTATCTGGCATCACACTGACCCACATAAAGGTCACGTGTAACTACCCCCTCAGTTTTGTCTTTAGCAAAGTTAACATGTTTTGCCACCGGACAACGCAACTAAGATATTCTCCTTTAATTTATTTTTAAAGTAACATTAATTATGCATAAGAGCTCATAGTTTTTGTCAAAGTGATATTCAATATATTCAGTTTAATCAAAGTTCGTCTTGCTTACACATCATTTACTGTGATGACAGAAACTTCAAACTGATGAGAATGTGTCAGCTGTAATTAAGGTTAAAGGTTAGGAAAGGTAAAACCCACAGCTAAAAATGACCTAAAGAGATTTACTACATTTACGCACAATTTTAAAACTGGCTGCAGCTTTAAGAATAAGACACATTAAACAAATTCCACTTGTTGAATGTTTACTTTCCTCAAATGATTGACATAAATGTTTAATGCATGTGGGTGTGACAAATGACATTTTGTTCCTCCTATTATAAATACAGTAACACACTCTGATTAGTGTGTTAACATTTATGTTTGGCTACCCGGCAGAGAGTGATACTGGACTAATAAACAGTCATCTAGAGAAGCTAGTAACTTACCATGAGCTAAATTATACTTATACTATCCAATTCAATAACTCCATAAAGCTGCAATAATCAATATTACTGTGTTATGATAATGTGTGTAATTTTCGGCACATTAATGTTCAGTCTAGCTCATCAGGCGTCTGTGTAGTATCAACACTGCTCACATAAAGAAGCTTTGGCTTGGATATAGCTCCAACAAAAATGCATCAAATAAAGAAGACCACCAAAAATCTGCAGTCTAAAGTTATCATATGTATGTTGATATTATATCAGTAAAGTAATGTTACAGGTAAATATAACCATATGCCACATATGCCAATGGATGATGATTATGATGATATTTCAAAGGCTTAGAGAAACACAGATTCCCTTCGTCTGCCCCATAAACTATCAGGGCAGAGGCCTATCTCACTGGCAGCTGCCCACTGACACAAATACACAACACACACATGCATGCGCAATTTCCCACAAACACTATGTTAAATACGCAAGCTAATGCACGTAGGATGTTACTCGTACGCACACACTCACGACCGACCAGCTTTATGAAAACTACTGGATCAGCAGTTGTCTTTCTACATGACAATAACAGAGCTTAGTGTAGGAGGTCATTGACCCAACAGCCCACCTCTGTCCAGACGAAGTGAGGAAGAACAGTGCAATAACCAAATATGAGCAGAGCACTTCACAGTAAAATGCACCAAAATATTCCTTTATAAAGAAACCTTTATAAACTGAATCTGCACTAATATGCAGATATAAGACATTTAAGACAGGAATTTTTATGAAAGCATTTTTCTGTATTTGTATTTTTCTACACATTTATTTTTGTACAATCACTGACACTTACAGAGGACTTATTTTGACCCAGATTATGTCCTCAACTCTTGTTGACATGTTGAGGAAGCGACAGTAAACCAAGCACAAAAACATGATGGTTTACAAGGTTTGATAACTCACTTAATGAGAGGAATACAGTAATAAAGTGAGATCATGATCGGCATTGCCATGGGTAGAGACCCTTTCACCACAAGGAAGTATAAAAATTAAAGAGACTTTTAACTTGTGTCAGCACTCTGTCATGAGGGGGCAGAGGAAGCAGGGGTAAGACACCGAGCATAGGAGCAGGAAAGCAAATCTGTCTGGGGACAGCAAGTGCCTGCACCTTGTTTCTATAAATTGCAGCTGTTGGGTCACTTGGTGTTTAACACTGAGTGTAATGCTCAGCCTTCACTCTAACCCACTCCCCCCTCACGTGTGGTCACCATCACTGGGCAGACAGAGGGATCTGGGGCACTCCCTCACCCTTCACTTTGGACAGTAACTTTATTCACTTAGAAGTTAATGTCCTCAGCAAATTCACAGTAGGCCTACTAGCTTTTTAAATTTAGAATCGAGAAAAACTGAATATTTTGAGTGATGTACCTATTTTAAGAAATCAGTTTTCAGACATTGTGTATGAAGCTGATATGAAGCTGATATTTTCCTATATTCCATGGATATGTCAGTTTACATATTGGATAGAAACTGTAATATGATATTTGTTCAATACTTTTTTTTTAAATAAAATTATAATATTATATGTATTTTATTTTAAATGGTAATTAATATTGCAATCATAAAAGCATTATGTAGCCAAGATTACTCTTAAAACTAAGCTGTAAAAAATGAAATACAATAGTATTATATCAGTGGTATGATGAAATGAAGTGTGGGACTTTAAACAGTTTACCCAGCTGGTCTGGAACTGAAAGGACACAACAAGCATGCCTTGTCTATCTGAAGCTGAATAGTGATTAACAGTGGCATTCCTCTGGACAGGAAATAAAAACCATGGTCTCCTGCTGAGTGCCAACTTGTAGGACTCCCTGTTGTTTGGCATCTCAGACACTTGGCCATACAGCCAAGTTGTGATCACCTCCACTCACTTGCACCTTAATAAAATCCAGCCTACTTTGTGATATGCACATTTTAACAGCCCACATTGTTATTAATGCATGTGCGAGAGATACAATTTAAGGTTTATTACACATTAGTAACAAAATAGTGTAAACCTTACCTCTTCCTCCTTCTCATTTTTAAAACACAGACACGCCGCTCGTCTCTTGAACCCTTCGCCGTCATAGGTCCTGGTCTGGTTGGGTTTAAACTTCATCATATGTTTCCAGAAAATAGTAGACTAAATCAAACCGAAACAAGTGTTGAGTGTAGACTTAGGTCGTCAGACACAGGAGCAGCTCTTACAAACCAAAATCTGAGCTTCTTCAAAGTCCCACTTCAGAGATGTACCTGGGTCATACATGCCTGAGCCATGACACCAGCTCCAATAACCTCCACTTTCCGACCACGGCGCTTTAGAGCCACTGTCAACACGCTTGATCGAACCAACTCACTTTGTGCTCAGTGCGCTGCCAGCTGACCTGACAAGAGAGCTGGAGCAACACCCTTGTCACTTTCTACCGATTCAAACGTAAAGCGAACTACTGATGACACAATACGCACAGGAAAGTTAATTTAAATATTTGTGAGAGTAGTCTATATAACACTGTTTGAACTGCGCATAAGCAGAAAGGGTGCAGCTATTGTAGCCCGTTTTATGTTGCACAATATTAAAGGCAGGTCAAATGTATTAAGCATTATTCATAATTCCTGGAGCAGGGATCAGGTTTAATGCTGTAATTCAAGGCGAGCAAAAACGTGCTTGTAGTGAGTTCCTCGCAGTCTTTCATCAGGAAAGTCACAATAAAGCTCAGAGCCTCCCTCTAGTGGTCAATGACAGTAAGTACTTGGAGCAAAGAGGACAGATGTACGACCCTGCCACTCACCAATTATCCATTTAAAGTTGAAACAACAATTCTTTACATGTGGTATCCAATAATACAACTTAATTACAACTTGACATATATTTATGAATCAACAGGTTTTATTTACAGAACAAAAACATATGCAGGTGGACCGTTTCATAGCGCTTGGAAAGCAGAAAAATAATCCCCCGCCCCCCGAGATTCACAGAAAGCATGAATTTACAAACAGTGAATGAAATACAGACTTTCAGAACAATGACTCGAGTCAAACTCTTGATCTCAGACCACATCTCTGCGAACCCGGAATCCAACCCTCAACAATCCTCACTATACTGACAGCTCAATGTAACAATCAGTGATATAAATGCCATCAGAAGGAAGCAAACCAAGCAATACTTAAGGTCAAACATAGGGGGGAAGGCGGAGTAGTTAGTAGCAAAAAGAATTGTCACATAGATAAGACAGATAATAAAAACGTGCTAAAACTAAAGATAGGCCCACTATCCTATACTCCTCTTCCACTCCACGTATCTGTGATAGAAGTAGCTGGATTATTGTCTGCTCTGCTGGGGGATGTCTGTATGGACCTTACTCCCATCATTAGATGAGTGTCTACATAAAAGAAGCTAGTAGTAGTTATAAGCATTTATTAACAAAGAGCAACACAACAAAGAACAGTGTTAAAAGAAACATAAAAGTTGACCACTTCTAGTCAGGATTTCCTCCCGCCTCACTGCCCCCCTTTAACCCCAAAAGATCACAAACAGCATCCATTTATGCACCCCTATAATAAGCATATTTGTTTGAAGCAAGTGTTGGCAAAGCTTCCAAAGTCAATGGGCAAAGAAAGCCAGGTGAGTAGATCTAAAACCTCTGCCCATGCATTTTAACAGTAGTGAATTAGGACAAAGACGAGTCATTTCATTGCTAGTGTGCATATAAATCAACTGTCAGCAGATCTTTCATTTACAATATAATTATTATGTTTATAATATAATATACATGTATATTTAAGACTGAGTCCATTATATGCAAATGAAGTAGGAAGAGGTCTTGGCAGAACATGAGGAGTTGTGTTCACACTTGACTTCCACTTGTGTCTCCAGTTGTTTAAACATCATTTTTGTTTCCAGCATAAAGCCTGGTCCATGACTTGGCTGAAAGTCAAAGCAAACGTACAACAGTAGATTTATTTAATATAAAATAAACCACATATTTTTTCAGATAAAACAGGTGGTTATTTTGATATTGTTATGGTGAGAAGTCAACAAAAGAAAAGCAAAAGCCTTTCACAAGGGGCTATATACATTCTGACAGATTCATAATGAAGGCAGGCGTACAATGCAATGTGTTAAAATGGTAGATGAAAAATGTAAAAAAAAATTGCTGAATTCAGACTCACCTGTCTCAATGGCAATAGCTTCATTGGCCTTCCATTGCTCTGCAACATCATTTGCTAGGGGATCATCGGGGTTTGGTGCACTTAGTAATGCCTGGATCGACAAAAGGACTGTACGAATCTGGAGAGCAGGTGACCATTTATCTTAATAAAAGAAAAAGAAAAAACAGGAAATGCAGAGGGAAATTAGTATGCATTGTTAAAGACTTAAGATAAATGTTGGCAATAAATTATTTAATTTTACCAGCCCAGGCAGTGATGTGCAACAAAAATGGAACAATACTTCTGTTAGGAGCATTTCAAGAGTAAAACACCCCTTCTCCCATCAAAAGAATTAGCTGACAGAGTCACAATTACTTACCTTTTAAAATGTCAAGGCATATTCTTCCCAGCTTGTCTACATTGGGATGATATATTTTGGTCATGAAGCGTACTTTAGGAGCTGCCATGGGATATTCTTCTGGTAAAAACAGTTCAAGCTTAAAAGTTCCACCCTCAAAAGGTGAGTCCTGAGGTCCAGCAATGACGACATGAAAGTACCGTGCATTGCTCTCATCAGGTAGTGCTTTAATGCCGGGAACAGGCTCTGCCAACAAACGTTGAGTTTCCTAGAAAAACAGAAAAAGAACTACATAATGCAAGTGCAACAAACTGCACAATCACTACAATTGAATATAATGAATAGTATAATGGTATGAAGGAATACTGGTTCAAAGTTAAAGTAACAAGGCTGTTGACAAATAAAAGTAATTTAAATTTATCGAGACCACTATCATAGACATCTAAAGGTCAGTGTAGTAGCTAGATACATTAATAAAAATCTCTGACCACATTGTTCCTTATCATTGAACATTAAATACAAAATAATTAATTTTAATCACAATATCAACACAAGCATTGCATGTATTGAAAAAAAAAACTTGAACTAATTTGATTATGTTTTCCGTGTGCTGGGCATTTATACATTACCAATGTTTGGCCCCTGGGTTACTACAAAACACAGAGCAACAATATATAAACATAATTTCTAAATAAAATCTTTAACTATTTTTCCTTTTGTCTAATGTCTTCCTTTTATTTTTAAAGTATGTTAGTTCTAGACATCACTGTGTAGTTTTCAGCATCCAAAATGTGTATTATCCTGTGTATCCTGTGTGTGTGAAGACTCCTGAGCAACAGAGGGTTGTGGGTTTTTTGTTGTTGTTTGTTTTGTTTTGACAGTGCTTCAGTTGTATACCACAGAGGACTATGACTTCTACATCCATCAGCCACTGTAGAAAGTTATAGTGACAGCAAAATCATCCTACATGTTTACGACACAGAACAGGTAAAATGAATTAATAAAGGATGAGTGTAATTATTGATTTCATTTAAACAACATGTGTCAAGCTATGTAGGGTCTTTGCATGTAAAAAAAAAAGTATAACAAACTGACAACCCACTGAAGAACAGTTCTGTGTTAAGACTTTGCAACACACATGGTGTAACAAATGATACAATTGAGCGAAATAATTATAATACCCCTGGATACAAGTAGAAAGAATTCCTAAAATATTTCTGATAACCCACAGTCAAAACCTTGCAGTAAAAACACAGACAGAAGGGGGGCTCCCAGTTCCAGTCACACGGTCTGAGGGCTCAGGGGCTCCGCTCACCAAATACTGTCAGTGTTGTCAACCGCCTTTTCCCACCAATGCAAGTCACTTTTTACTTTTCATATTTAACTACACAGGAAATACACACAGAATTTCTAAGAGATACAGCTGGGTCAAATGATATTTTAGCAAAAGTTAAAGAAAAAGTAATGTACAAAATCAAAGACCATATCAAAGACTAAGATTGTCTAACATCAGAAATGAATGTTACTAATGTAATAAAATGTAATGCTCTTCATGTTATAACAATATTCAACCTGCTATTAGGCATAGAGTTCTAAATATTGTGATACATTACATTAAATAAATATATGTGGTTTTGTTTGATGATGAGTATGCATTTGTACTAACAACAATGCTGCAGGACGCGAGTTGGTTCAAGTCCTCATCTAGCGTTAGTAAACTGTCATTGAACACTGATCCAGATCGTGCGATACAGCGCAACAAATAAGACAACAAAACAAATAAGAATTACATCAGCGAAGACATCGGGACAATGTTTGACTTACAATTGTTTATTCAAAGTAATGGTAGAAAATGCTAAGTAATTAACTAAGCGTTAGCTTGTTGAATGCTGCAGCCTCTCAAATAGAAAGAACGCTAACTAGCCGGTTTAGCATGTTTAGCCTAGTTAGCCTGGCATTTTGTGAACTACACAGTTTTTGTTAGCGGTGACTCAGGACACGTGCTTTTCCTCATAAGTACATTGGGTAAAATCTGTAGGTACAATATTTATCCACCATTGTTACAAGGCATAGAAATATTTTTAACCCATCGCGTCTCTTGTACCTGGGCACTTGAATGAAACGGAAGTTTTAGCAAACTAACGTTAGCGGGCTGGTGGCTAATGTTAGCATACTGAACAGTAAAACCACAGTGTGACTTGAGCTTGACTTGTTACAGCTGCCTTTATTGGGTTTTATGAATCACAGAAAGTACACAAGGGCTGAGAAATCATATATGATATAAGTACCTTAATGATCCTGCGAGGCAGTCCTGCCATCTTCTTTTAAATGTGGTCTTTAGCTCCCAGTCGCTCAAGTGACAGCAGCAGCACAACCACGACTTCCGGGTTCCCCTGCGTCACGTGTCATGTCGCTGGCGAGAGCCTTGTACTGACTGTGCGAATATATCTTATATTTGCATACTCTTTGACAACAAAACTATCACGAATCCCATGCTCAGAAATTAGATTCATTTTGTTACTCAATAACTTACACCAGCAGACACACACGCAGCTTACACTGCACTCTAGATAAATTGCCATTTTAAAGGTTCTTTATTTGAAATCATTTTTTCGTTTACATAAAACGTCTTATCAATGTCTCACAACCTTAGTCTAAAAATCTCCACATGTAAGGGGGGGCACTGCAAAAATCTCGCTTTGTTAATGTACTGCTGAGTGGGAGCCACAGATTGGAGGGGCTTCTGAGCTCCTCCTCCTAATATGTCTGTATGTAGATAAGCTTTATTCCTTTGTATGTCAGACCTACTGTGGTTAGAAGGGCAGCAAACTGAAAGGAACTTAATGAAAAGGTTGAAGAAAAACTCCATGATGCAATTTACCCTATGTAGGCGAAAAGGTAAGATCCATCACTGGAACTATAAGCCTGGTGTATTTTAACAGTCTAATGTGTCAGTAAAATGTATACATTATTAGCACAGCTTTCTTACTTTCAAATATATGCAGCTTAAACAAACATGTTTATTTGTTCACAAGATGATTGTTTTGTGTAGCTAAAACATAGAGATGGGTATTTTAGTGCTTTGTTTTAACTCAAGTGCAAGTGCAGCTGTTCAATTTCATCAGAAGCAGATGCTCACTAACGTTATTTGAGCTAGATAATTATTTGTTCATCTTGAAACATTAATGAAATGTAAACAAGTCTGTTGCACACATTTTCTATTCCTTTACTTATGATTATGGGAACTTTTATGGAATTTAGTGGGCTCTATCTTTTACCTACATTCACAAAAAGAAAATTCAGTAGGTACTAAAAAAAACCCCAAAAAAACAAAAAAAAAAACTCTTTGGTGAGTTTTGTTAGTTTAAAATGTGTAGTTTAAAATTTTTTGCCCTGCCCTACCTCACCAGCACTCCTACATTTTCCATTGTCCAGTACACACAGGAACAGATGAACCAGCATCTAATCTAGTCCCTTCTCTCAGTGCACAGAGTGAACAGACAATATCAGCAACATCAGGCCCTGTTGCTCACACTGCGCTTGATTTGAGTAGAAAGATTGTTTCTGACAGGACTAATACAGACGGCCCTGTCATTTCAAATATGGGCCCTCGCTAATATTTTAATCATACAACTGCTATGTTGTTTTTCTTTTTTACAGCTCAGTGGGGCACAGGATGCTTTTTTGCTAAGTTTCTCATTGTGACTGCCTGCTTCAGACCGGTTTTACTTTTAAATCCCCCTGCTGTGACAACAGAACTGCGGTCTGCTTTCTCTGCAACACGAACCAACAGTGTCATGGGAGGCAAGCAGAGGGCAGTGACCTTCAACAGACTCCTGCTCAACATCGGGGGCGATTTTAATCCAGACACGGGCTTCTTCCGCTGCCGCATCCCAGGGGCTTACTACTTCTCCTTTTCTGTGGGGAAATTCCCAAAGAAAATGCTTTCTGTCATTTTGGTGAAGAATGGTGAGGAAGTGCAGGCTATAGCGTACGATGATTACCGCAAGAAAGGAAGAAAGGTGCAAAGCCAAAGTGTTATGATAACTTTAAAGGACATGGACACAGTATGGTTGCTTTTACAGCGAAGTCCTGAGTATGCTTTGTACAGCAATGCAGGTCCTTACATCACCTTCTCTGGCTACCTTGTCTATCCCGAGACTTTGCCCACCACCTACATCAGCAACCACCTGTCCCCGTCCTCCTCTGCGCTGTCCTACCCCAACTGCCCCCCTCAGACTGATCCCTGGGCCAGAGATCATGGTTCGCAGCATCCACGTTCTGCCTTCTCAGTGGCTCGCACATCCACATTATTGGGCCAGAACCGTCTGCAGCAGCACAAGCCACCTCTGACCTTCGATGTGGAATATGTAAACATAGGGGGTCACTTCAATAAATCCTCTGGCATGTTCACCTGCCAGTTCCCTGGGGCCTACTACTTTGCCTTCACTGTGGGGAAACATCCTCGTAAAGCTGTTTCAGTGAAGCTCATGACCGGAAAGGGAGATGTAAAGGCTATGGTGTTTGATGAGGATACGTCAAAGAGAAGAGAGATGCAGAGTCAGAGTTTGTTGTTGTCATTGCGTCAGGGCGACACTGTGTGGTTGTATAGTCAGCAGGATGAGCGCTATGCAGTGTACAGCAACCAGGGGAGGTACACCACCTTCTCGGGCTTCCTGGTGTACCCTGAAGAAGAGCACATCACTGATCCAGACAGCCAGGACAGAACTCACCTCTGAAGGCCCTTTTTTATCACTGGAATTGTTAGTAGAATATCTCTAACTTAGTTTGTTTAGTCATTTTAGTGATACTTGTTGCCAATGTGCTCCACAAGATGGTGCTACTATGACACAACAATCAAATGTGGTAAGGTATATGGTTAGTTCAACAAAAGAAACATTTTTTTAGTTACGTTTCCTTATGAAAATGTACAATTATGTTATGTTACATGCTTTTAATATCTATGTAAATGTTGTATACTTGCTGTAAAAGGATGATTTTGTGAAATTGTGAAAATAATATAGATTGAGAATAGATAGAGAATAGGTTGTTGGCTGATCATGTTGTTTTTATCAATTCTTTTTCTACTGCCCATACTTTTTCCATGTCTCTTATTCTAATAAAGGAAAAATATTCATGCATTTATACAATTTATACAATCATGAATTAAACATGCTCAGTGAGGGGACTACTGTAAGTAAAGCGTCTGTATACTGACATTACATACTGCCATATTACGTAACACCAGTCATATTAACACAACACATGTGAAATCATTAGACAACACAGGAACTGGAACAATTTTGCACAAAACTCAACATTTCAGAATTTACTTCCTGATATCAATTGTTTTGAACTTGAAGCCAGCCACTTTTAGACTTCTTTAACACGGCTTGGAACTGAGGACCGTCACATACATACAGTATTTATGTTTATTAGACTTGAAAAGAGGGATTTTTGGATATCGGCAATACAGCATCATATATCAATGGCAATAGACATAACTAAACATAATTCTTCCTACATAATACAAACATATGTATAGCAAGTTCAGTGGCCTATTTTCCAAATAAAAAAACACATTTTAAAGAATAATTTTAATTTAATCTTAACGCTTGAGTGTCATGCCTAAAATAAGGTCCAGTGTTTTGTACTCGTCACGCTGGGAGAACATGCAGGGAAGAGATAGTGTTGACTTTGTGCTAAGAGACATTCAAAGTAAACATCAGTGTCGGACAAATTCGATTAGATCAGAGTTAGTTCAGTGGAGAGTGATTGAGCTGTGAGTTGTATAACTTCTAATATTGGACTGGTATCATTGCAATATCCAGTATAAATATGCTTTATAGCCTTGAGAGTCAAATGTCCAAACAAATGCTGTCACTGTACATCCCAGATCTCACAGAGCAGGGGGGTAAACTTGTGGTCGTTCATTCTCCAGGACGTGAGCATCTCTGCGTGGTAGTGGTTGAGTGTCCTGAGCTCGGTCAGACGGCCGAGCAGTCGAGCGAAGTACTGTGGCTCATGAGGATGATGCAGGGCACAGAGCTTCCTGAGTACATCCAGCATGGGCTCCTGGAGTCTCTCAACCGCTGACTGGTCCTTTACATATGGCCGCTCTGGAAAAATGTGATGGTAAACAATACTCTCAGACTTCTACAAGTGCTTTTAGGTATTCCATCACAGATTCACAGACTGACCTGGTGTTAGAATAGTGATAGCTGTAAGGAGCGCCTGTTCCTCTGGGGCCATGTGGAGTTCACCTATGCTTTTGTAAAAGTTGAACAGTGGTTTGATAAACTCTTCTGATATACCTGGAAAGGGAACACATGGTTTGAGTTGCAGTTCTACTAACATATAAACGTGATGCTTGCCTTACATAAGGAACTGTACTTTGAGCCAGGCTATTCAATCAGTCTAGCAAATGCTGACTTACAGAAAAAAGGGTGTATTTTTTCCACTACGGTATTGTCTTATTATGGCCAAAACAGTTGCTGTATGTGTGATTTTATTATGTTAGCTTATGGGACCGCTCATTATTTTTTCACTCTTTTTATTTATTCACATCTGGGCAGTAGAACTCAACATCAGGAAAAAAACATGCACAGCAAATGCACCCACTGCCATAAAATGAATACCTTTTACGATTTAGTATATGTTTACATTTCATCTACTCTCATATATTGGGAACAGTTCCGCTTTAGAGTCCTCAGTGCAGTAGGGTGTCTGCATCATTAAGCGTTCAAAAATGCCAGTGGAGCTCAGAGGGAGAGAAGTGGATAAAAGCACTCATGATGTTTTGATAAGAGACAATGGTCTTCTCAGACAGTCTCGCTCCCTTATTCTCCCAGACTGGCCTTTGGTGTGAATATCTTTTATCCCTCGCTATTCACAGCAGAGCAGCGCCGAGGGACCGGCTCACACACAAACACACACCTCTGCCATAGCTGTCCGTCCAGCTGTCCAGCTGAGTGACATCATGACAACTCACATACATATACATGACTTCAGAAGCAACAACAAGTAAACTGCCTCAGTACTGTACGAAATAAAGTGAACTGAAGAAAGCCACTTTATGACAGAAAGAGAGAAAAAGAGAGTTTCTAGCATGGGCTTGTTTTAGCAAATGAATATGTCCAATGTCACTGTAGAAATGCTTCAGATATGGAGTTTTTATCTGAAGGCCTTCCCTCAGAAACTGAGTGAAACTGAAGACAGTGTAACCCACACCCTGCAAGAGATCAACAGGTCGCTTCAGAACTCCTCGCTACGTCAAAGAAATCACTCACATGAATGATTTATGGAGGATCTGACTAGCTGCAGGGGGAACCACGAGTCTTTCTCTTTTGAACCTTTAAAATCTGATGGAGAAAGCACAGAGTGTCATAAACTATATTCACACAAAAAAGGCCCCCAATCCGTTTTTTTAGCACTGAATCTTTGGCCTGATAAGTCACATTGTTTATTTATGACATATTTCAGTGTTGCATTTCCATTGGACTATTGAAAGCAATGTCCACGTGTGTATAAAAGTGCTGTATAAAAAGTGTTCCTTAACTCACCGCTCTTACGAATCCGCTCCTCCAACACTTCTGTGTGTCCGTCAGGCATCTTTCTGCGGAAAACCTGAGCTGAGCGCAAAAACATGGCTTCCACAGCTGAACCCTTCAACAGAGCAATCTGATCTTCATGATCCAGCGTCAGAAAACCTGCCCCAAACATAGAACCACCAACTTAGATGTTATTGCTATTCATCTTATTTTGTAGTGTCTAACCAATTAAAAAGAAAATACCTGGAATATTCTTTGTAAACTCCACAAGAACCTGAACCTGACTTGTTGCCATCTCTGTCAGAAGGAGGAAGTTCTCTTCTGCGCTGTACTGATCATGGAGCTGGGCATAAAAGAGCAAAGTACCAATAAAAGTCATTAAACCCAGAAGCTCATGTGATTTGCCGAGATGTTTCGTTAAATGTGTGGAATAGAAAAATGACATGTGGTAAGAGTGTACCAGTTTCTTGGCAACATCTTGGGGGATTTGATGTCGTTCATAAGCGCTTAAAATGACTTTCATAAGTGCCTGTTGTTCTTTGGTGATCTCAACTTTGTCCTAGACAGAAATTAGAATTTGTCTCATTTTAGTAATGCATGTTACCCAACCTCTTTCTAATCTTATCTTCTATAACACACATACCTTCAACAGTTTGGTGGTGGAGGTGACCTGTTTGCTGTCTGTTTGCTCTGCTCCATCAGTGTCATCTACAAACGACGGTCCTGGGGATGCTTTTGTGTTTTTCCGCAGCCTTTTGGACTTACACTGGATTTCTGTGAGCAGACCTGCCAGGAGAAGTGGACTCTTTAGTGTGAGTTTAACAAGCTGAGGTGCAGTTATTATTAATCACTATAGCCCAAGAAGCATCAACACGACAGTTTATTGTAACTAATAACTATAAAAAGAGTTGATAGTGCAGTAGATAGAGTCATGAAAGGCTGCACCCTGCAATATTAATTACAACTTCCCTGCACAATTAATGAGCCACAAGAGTCCAGTCAACCTTCTGCAGCTCTTAATAGACATGAAATCTAATAACACTTGCATAGTAGGAATGGATAAGACACTGATAAATACACTTTACCAATATATAATTTATATTTGTCGAACTTTGACCAATAAAGAGGAGCAGTGGTATTATTTGACATAACTGCCTACTAAATTTAGCATGTGGATTCCCATGAATTGTTTCTATTCCTGTATTGTAACAAAAGCTTGACCCCTTGTAAAGTTTAATAAGGCACATTCAGTGGTCCGTAACAGACAACGGAGCAGGTTAAGACGTAAGATGACACCTTAACACGGAGCTCGGCATTTGACTCTCCCAACCACAGTCAGTTTGAATTGAGGGCCCAAAAACTCACATTCAGCCAGCATGCCCATCTCTTTGCACTTCCGAAGTCGACACTCCTGGCACTTCCGTCGCATGTACATGTCCATCTCGCAGTTTCCCCCGCTCTTGCATTTGTACACAGCATTCTTTGTAATGCTCCGTCTGAAGAAACCTGGACGTCACAGATTAGCACCATTTAGATCATGTTGTGGGCAAGTCTGACACAAAAGATGATCATAAATAATTTGTTCATTTATGTTGCAGACTACTAACAGCTCTTCAAAGTACACTATGGTAGAAACAGATTGTTGTCTGTTTAAGCTTTGTATATTCCAAAAATGTATATTAAAGGAAATGCATACCAAAGTTAAGACACAAACTCACTTTTTAACTTAAATTACTGACAAGAATTTTCTCTCATGTTTCCTATCAATAGCTCATCGTGTGAACTATTTTGGCAGGTTAACTGTAAACTGTGTTAAAGGACAGGATCACTGATAGAATAAAGTGTTCATACTCTTACAGAGAAAAGCCCCACTGTAAATGGCGGGGCAGGAGCACACAACAGTGGGACAAATACAGAGAATACCAGTGGAACAGTTATTAGACATTCTGACATAGAAAATTAGGCCCAAAGACACGCACCAGCGTAACTGAGCTCATGTTGCTTCTGCATTGTACAGCAGAAAGCTGAGAGGCAACCTAATCTGGCAGCAGCAGCAGGTAGAGTTCAGGTGGACATGAACCCTTTCTCAGTCAAATGGCAGGGCAGGGAACTGCACTGCAGGCTTTGTCTAAAGTCAGGGTGGAATTACACACATCTATTCACTGTGTGCTTTGGCAGGAATCACTGCATATCGACAGTGTCATAAAACCGTATGCATATGATAAACAACGTACTACACTTTTAAAACAATATATTATAACACAGCTTAAGCATGATCTAATTGCACCATATGTACTGTTTACAACACGGCCTTGGTATAACAGCAAATATAGGATTAAAATAACATTTCAGGATTTTGCACAGGACTATTGGTTCTCACGAGATGGTATAGTGTGCCATGTCAGAGTATCTCACTCACTGAGTACAATAGGCTTTGCAACAGGGGATATTCTCACTGTTAAATGTAAAAGAACCATGAAAATGACTTTAAGGCCACATATTTAATCATTTGTTGCTAAGTATTTATGGTAAAAACTCACATTTTTGTGGCCTTTCTTGTCAAAACTAATTGGCTGTTGACAAATTGTAATGCATGAGTGAGCTAACAAGACAAAATACTTGGAGCCCATGTTTAATCTTGTTGAAAATGTTTGAGACTAGGGGTATTTTGATTCTGTGTAGCACATACAATAGTAGAGCGGTGCCCCTTGGCCCTCACCTTTGCAGCCCTCACAGGTCAGAGCATTATAGTGATATCCTGAGGCCTTGTCGCCGCACACCACACACAGCTCCTCCCCTTTGACCCGCCCTGCTTGTGACATGTGCCTGGTCCTCTTGCACACAACAGGCACCACAGTGGACACCTCCTCCATCTCAGCATCGTAGCTGACGTCCAGTGGGCCTTTTCTCAGTTCATATATCCCCGAGTGTGTGTACCAGTCGTCTCCATTGTACTGGGGGTAGTAGTTCTGGCTGGAGTAGTATGGTGTGGACGACATGTGCGGCTCCATGGAGGGGTACTGCATGCTGGAACAGCTGCTGAAAGGCAAGATGTCTGAATCTTGCAGAAGTGGACTGGCTTGATCTGCCAGAATATCTGAAGAGAACAAGAATAAAAGGGGTTCAGCTATAGTAGTCACAAGCAGAAGTGGTAGGTTTTTCAATAAATGATTGTTAAATACAGTTACATACAGTGACTAAAAAATAGTTTCCCTTTTGGCATTAGGTAAATAATGGTGGACCAATGCAAAGGCATTACAAGGAGACAAATCTGGTGTTGTCTAAGGCCCTAAATAGAAAGAACGTCAAAGTAACAGTCTGACTTAATTCACGTGATTAAAACATATTTGTGAACACCATCATTCTATTGTTTCTTTGCTCTCAAATTATGATTTACTTGTACATGCAAAGAAAACTGATGATTTGTGATTCATGAGAATGTTAAAAGAGTGGTACTGTTCAGATCATTCACTTTTCAATCCACATCATGTACCTTATGTGGTTTGGTTAATTTTTTATAGGGCCCCCATATAAATTGCACTTTGGGCTCTCTGCATAGACTGCATATACTCTATGTACAGTGCATACAGTATATAGCTCTTTTCAAGCAACAATGGCATTTAAACTCTTTTTCTTTAAAAGTCCCATTTCAATCTAATAAACTTTTCAATTCATTTAATTAAACATGTTTTTATAGAATGGCTTTTGTGTGCTGTCATTTCTAATATATACAGTTTTCTAAACGGTCCCACTTTGTACATACACCTTTTGTTTTGCAAATCTTTAGCCTATGTCAGTGTCTTGCTCTGCCTGTTCACTCTCACCTCCTGTTGACCCATTTCCTGCTCCCATCTCACTTTATATCTCTATTCAACCATTTTTAATTTAATTTTTAATCTCTGTATTTAATAATGATAAATAAACAAAGATTATTATTATTAGTAGTATCTTGCCCAAGGACACCACAGTATGTGGGGGGAGCAGGGTTTGAACGGCCAATCAGGTTGGTGGAAAGTTGGTGGGCCACTATTGCTCACAGTTATCATATGGATGTTTGTTAGCAAGTTAGGTTTGTTACTATTGGTTGATGTAGTTGAATGCAGGTTAATAAGTTTCTGTGCACCATAATAACTATCCAAATATCTCCTTTAAGATTTCATACAGTTTGTTATTCATGCAATCTTTTGTCATATTTATCCTGAATCCATTGATGTGTTCAGTGTTCAGTAAAATCTATGAGTGTAACTTTTGGGTTTTTAAATTAACTGAATGGCAAATGTGTCTTGTCAAGCTTCTAGACAAAAGCTTAGTGAGTTTGCTCTGCAGTAGTTGGTAAGCACACAATACATACAATAAAATCATAAATCATTAACAAATTTGCCTTTGCATAGAACACAGTGTTTTCACGACCACAAACAATGCTTCAATTTTACAAGAAGGTGAAATGTTAAAAAACTGCTTAAACCTACAATAGTGCTTTCACTTTAATAACCAGCACTGATCTTTCTATAGTGAGACATTTTCATCCGACTACAGACCCGGCTTATTCATACACCATATATGAAGGCAACTGTATGTAGCACTTACCTCTTGAAGACTTGGTCTGAACCATGGCCATCTCTGTGGATTCAGACTACGTCCACTGTGTTTTAAAGTCTGGTATTATCTCAACCACTAACTAACACTAACTACTCCATTAAAAAAAAAAATCATTTGGTTACATCCTGTAAAGATGGAGGCTCCAGAGTTGAAGAATAGTTGGCAACTGCTCGCTTAAGAAATCCTAAGAGGAGCAAAGGTTGTCACGGCTATTCATTAACCAAACAATCACATTTCAATTTCATTACAAGTAGCCGGCCCATGTCAGAAGTCACTGAAGGATTTAGGTGAGATCACTGCTACTGTCTGGGTTGTTTCTAATTGTAATCATCATCAGAAACATGGTTGTGGCCCCTGATCCACCTGCTCCTACAGTTCTTCACTAACACAGTTTGAGCCAGTGTTTTGATTGTCTAATTTCTCAGCCCTATTATAAAATACAGAATTGTGTTCAACATGGAGTCTTTTTGTCTAGATTTGTTGTTTTGTTGTGCATTTTGTTTTATTGTGCGATTGGAGATGTGTCCTCTAGTGAGCTAATCACTAACTGCAGCACTAATGGTACAATAAATATGACAAAGTTCAGATGGCTGACACCTGTTTGAACTCATATTTGTGCAGATATGAGCTTACATTCACATAAGCAACTTTATAGATAACACTCCTTTGCATTAGCCTTCTTTGTCTCTTTGTAGTGAGGGTAAATGTTGAGTATTTGAGGCTTACCAAACAAGTGGGAGCTCTCGGAGATGGAGAATTCATCGCCGGGTGGGATCTGCAGTGGTCCCACCACATTGATGTCGGGGCCCACCCACTCATTCATTCAGGATGGTCTTTGGGGTTCAACACAAAAAGACACACTGTTAAAAAAAAGTGTTTATGGTGAAATAGTGTGGAATGACAACAGTAAATAACCATAGAAAACCAAAACAGTTTAGGTGGAGATGATGAAGAAAACAAAACAGCCACTAAAATGCAATATTATGTTACAATTTATAGGAAAGTACTGTAATATTATTTGGCAGTTGTTGCTGTAATTACTCAAAAAGGCAAAATTTTCTGCATTTTCAATTTACAGTAAAAATAACACTGTGAAAAATGTTGTTAGATGTAATGGTTAAATATTGTAGTAGTAGTAGTAGTAGTAGTAGTAGCAGTAGTAGTAGTAGTGGTGTAGTTTTCTTTAGAATTGTGCTGTAAAAAAACAAAAAACAACAAAAAACAGGTAATTATTTACTCTGAAACTCTTTTTTTTAAATTTTATTTTAATGTCCCCATAGTTTTTACAGTGACAAACTGGCAAGCACAGCTGACAGGTTTTTTTTGGTTTTTTTTTTTTTCATTATTTTGACTTATTTTTTATAGCACCGGTTGGACGTTTCAGTTTCTGTCAACAGCCTTAAACAATAGAATGTGGCATAGTTGTCATAAGAGGTTAATAACTAAAAATTAACAATTTATAATCTTGCATCGAAATTACAACAGAATCATAATTCATCCACATTAGGGCAAATGTCACAAACTGCCAGAGATGTAAGCTGTTAACTTGGTGTCCTGACTAAAAGAGCAGAAAAAACACAGGAAATAGTATGGAGGTAAATATGAATGCATGGTTAGATTCATACAAAGATACATATTCATTTTCCATATGGTTTTTATGTGTTATCTTTTTTCCCAGACAAGCTCCACTGGCAGGACAAAGTCATCAGAAAGCCGCCAATATCCCAAAATACAAAAACAATGCCTCAACCTAAAAATTGGTTAAATTACATCACCTCTTGAATCTGGTCTTTTTGATGTTAATATAGTGAGAAATAACACAGGACCAGTCAGTTCGACTTGGTGCAAACTGAATGCTACCTGAGGCATGTCTTTTTGTCTCCAAGGCCACAACATTGCGACACGTGACACATTACTTTTATAGCTCACGACTGCCACACTTTTTTAATTAACTCTAATAGTGTAATTTCCCCCGAGATCCAATGGCGACCCACAGTCTGCAGCCCACTCTGTCAGCCCACATTACATCCATATAACACTGGCACCTCATTGGCTCATAAAAAAAAATGATGTGTCAACCGGTGAATGTAAATCATGAGTGCCCGTACAGTCCTTACCGTGTCTGGCTCCTTGTGTCCCCTGTTTGAATTCCACCTTTGTAAAAGTTTTTTATTCACTTTGCGACATCCACTGCTAAAGCGGCATCAATATCCCTGCTTGTATTTGGACTCCAGAGAGAGCATGTGTGACCAGTTGAGGTCAGGGAGAAATGGTTGGTGGTTATTAATTAAACGGTCCATTCCTGTCCATTACATACAACCCCCACCCATACAACACACTCTCCCCCCTAAAAAATCCCTCTTTATCTCTGTGTAAGACAAGAGGCTGCCACATGAATGCATGAGCAGACCAGAAATCCCACCCACAGACTAAACCACTAATCTATTATAGTTATGAAAAATGACACTTTAGTTTGCGATAAGTGTATATTGTGTATAAAATTTTAGAAATGTTGACTTCATTTACATAAAAAAGCTTGTTTGGCATTGATAACATCCGTCCTTGAACTTCTCAAGGCCGTTTTCTCATTCACTGTGATGCCAAGTGAGAAAACCCACCATATTCTCAGTGATACACAGCTTAATAATACACAGCACCGTTGCCAAAAGTGCACATGTATAATAATAACAATTAAATATCTCGTCTTGTATTTTGTCAAAAAAACAATAGTTTAATCATTGATGGGTTGTTGCTCCATCCGAAGAGGCCCTTCTGAGTCAACAGACAGTGTCTCTGGAATAAACAGAACCTTTGCCATTGGCTGACGGCTGTTTGTGGACTATGTGGTTTGAGGCATGTGACGGATGTGCAGCAGCGAGTAGCCAGCCACCCACTCAGCTCCAGTCTCTAAAACATACATGTGAACTATGTCAAGGTGTCAATAAAGTGACTCAAAAGTGGAGAGAGAAAAGATGTACATTGTGTCGTTTAAAGCGTAGAGTTACTGTTGTCTCCAGTGAGAGGGACTCCTACAGTAATTATTTCTCATGGTCTAAATGAAGTGAGTGGTAGCAATGCAAGATAAGACAAAGGATGTTTACAGTGTGATGTGAAACAGAGCCGAGTACTTAAAACTGAACTCATCTGAGAGTCCTGACATGAACAGTCAGAGCTAAAGGCAGATTGTGTATCGTTAAAAAGGCTTTGCATGAATGATTGAATAGTCAGCTGAGAACAAATTACTACACCTGTAAAAGAGTGGTGAGACTTTAAATGGTCTGGTTTAGGTTGTTTTGTTTTTGGAAAAACTTTTTACCATCTACCTCCCTTGTTTACATACTTGTTTAGCCCTCAGCCAATCACAGCTCACGAAAGGAAATCCTAACCTATCCTAGCTGGTGAGCACTATTGTTTATACTATACCATTTTTATGCTCTTGTAAGTGAAATGTATCATTCAGAAATGTAGTGTAGGACAGTGGTGCTTTTTATCTTCATGGCAGTGAAACATGGAAGTCCTGTTTAACAGCATAAGAAATAGTTAACAGAGTAGAATTTTTTTTCCTAGAGAAATAATAAGCTATGACTTAAATGTTGATCATTGTTTTATCCATTTTGTGTGCTACTATCAAGATTCCTAATCAAAAACCTGTCTTGTAACATTTGGTCCAAACAGTACACTACATACCCTACTCTAGTATAGTACAGTACAGTAGTATAGTATAGAATAAGTATAGCATAGCCTTGCCTAGTATAGTATAGCAAGCCTACAATATAGCTTAACATTGCATTTAGTAAAGTTATAGTATTTTCTTAAAATCCCAGAGACTCCCATGTACCTGCACCACAGGTTGACAGCAATTAGTATATTATATTCCTATTATAAAGTGCAAAAAAAAAACAATTCAGTGAAATAATACACTGTACAAAAATATAGTCTTCTTGAGCAGTAATGATAAACAGTGAGTGTAAATGCACCATTCTCTTTTATGATTATAATGAAACGTTACAGTACAGTTGATGTAGCCTTGATACAAACCATGTATCCGTACCAAACACTGACAAACTGCAAAAAACAAACAGCAGATAAGTAAATCAATTCACACACAATGCTTCACTGAGCTACGTCATCCATCCATTTTGTCTCACCATAGACCTAAAGCACTATTAACAATCAAGTTGATATAATAAAGAGCTTTGCCAACAGGAAGCTATACTGCTCTGAGGGTAAGAAGCAAATAAATGCAATTATTCAGCAACTGCAAATATATACAGTCCAGGCAGAAAAATAACAATAAGCCTCATTATGTTAACACTGTGGTCTGCTGCCAAACCCACTGCTACATTCCAGGAACATGTCCTGTTTCCCCCTTTGCATAGCTGACACAAACATCAGCAAAGTCTTCTAAATAAGCCACACACATGGTTTTATATCACAAGCACAGTTTGCATGAGATGTAAAGTCAGGCATGATGGTTGATATGTGTAAAGATTTCATTTTAATTTGCAACTTTTGTACTATTCTACAGTTCATTGGTGAGCTGTCTTTTCCACAACACTATCATTTACTAAGCAATTATTATGCTGAAAATCTCCCAAAAATGATAGGGGCCCTCTTGATGTACAGTACATGTTGATGCTCCAGACGTTTGTGATTAATTCACATCACAATGGCAAATTAAGCCATCAATTTCAACGCATTTGTTGAGTGTTTCTAGAAGTCCCATGGGGCACATTTATTCACTGGTATCTGTCCTGGTAGTCCCCATTGCCATAGTGTTCCTCTTCATCTTGCATTGTCATTCCTCTCTTCTTTTTCCAGCCTTGTTTGCGGCCAGATGAGTTGTCCGTAGTCCCATAACTCTTTTTGGCAGCAAGTGCATGCTCACTGTTGAGCTCAGCCTCTTCAGCCAGCTCGTCTTCATCAATAATGCCACACTTGTCCTCGCTCATTTGCTCCGGGTCGGCCCACTCCTGCTCCTCTCCTGAAGCGAAGATGGCGTAGAAGATCACTCCAGAGTAATGCACCATGGACGCAATGACAAAAACGTTCTGCCACTCCAGACGAGTCTATGGGGATTTAAAGACAGTAAGTAAATGTCTCATTAGAAGTCAGTCGTCTTTTATTACTCAGAAATACAACACCTTCATTTTGTATGATGAATTAATCAACACTATCAATAATTAACAACTGTCTCTGATGTTACATAAAATGCAAGCAGTTCAGAAAGCATGCTTTAACAAAAAAAAAATACTGTTAACCAGAGCAATATGTATATGTAAATCATTAAGAGGATAGTATTTGTAAAAGTGGTTCTTTGAGATACTTATGGAAAGGTCACTTATTCCCTACAGTTGGTAACTGTCAGCACAATCCCAGTTTGGAGAAGCAGACAGGAGCAATGACTCAGGTTTTGCAATTTTTATGGCTGTTAATGGGACACATAAATTCACACTTTTATAACAATTAACAAGGCAAGACAACAAGCTACTACCAGTGTTACTGTGCATGCCATAGTAGGTATTTACATGCATTCTTTCATCACATTATGTGTTACTCATTTATACCCTGCAACATGTATTGTGTAAACCACACAATTGAATGAACATTGAAGCAGCGTTTGAAATGTGTTTCAAATCCATTTTTTACTGTTCAGAATAGACCGTGAGTGTGCTGTAGGGAATAAATTAGCTATCCATATTATGTAATAGAACCACATTTACAAAATACTGAACTATCTCTTTTAAACAGTGAGAATAGTGGGTTTGGAAATGACATTTTACCTTGTGTTTAGTCAGGGCTCCAACAATTAAAGGACACACCATTCCAGAGAGTGTTCCTACTCCGTTGGAAATGCCCATCAAGATGCTGGCATAACGAGGAGCAATATCCAAGTGATTGACATTGAAACCTAATGAAAAAGGACAGACATACACACATTTAGACTTTGACTGGTTTCCTTGACAAGAGCCTATAAAATATTCAGGAGTGAATATGTGGTGACTGAAGTGCATATCACACAGAAGGGATCTGAAATGCAAATAAATAATTCCATACCTGAGATGGCAAATCCACTAAAACCTACTGCAAGCACTAGAAAAGAAATGGCAACACCACGAGTGTGAGAGAAGCCTACTACCAGCAGCAGAGTGGCCTCCATTCCAAACCCTGTTAAAATACAAAAAGCTCTATCATTCTGCGCATATTACCATCAGTCAGCACACAGACCGTAGTCTAGACAGACATACCTCCACAGTTCATGAGTTTCCTCACATTTGTAGTAGACATGATTTTGTTGGTGCGTAAGAAGTCGGCCAGCTGTCCTCCAATTGGAACTATAATAGTCATGACCATGTGTGGCACAGCAGAGAGGATCCCCACCTGCAAAATACCCATTCATTCAGATAAGTACTTTGCAAAACAAACTTGTCAAATTTTATTGTTTTTTATACAAATGTAAAAATCTGACCTTACTGATTGGAAAGCCAAAGACTTCTTCGAAATACGCTGGTTGGCTGATGAGAAGCAGGTAGAAAGTCCAACTGCGGCAGAAGTTGGCCACAATGATGGCATAGACAGGCATAGATGTGAAGAAACGACGCCAAGGAGTTTTGAATTTCTGCAATAAAGATAGAGATGTAAGTTAGTTTTTCAAATATAGAGTGTAGTAGGTTGAAATATCATCACGTATAAGAAATATGATAGAGCCACACCTCTGTCACAATTTGCTTATTACCCTCCCCAATGGCAGCCTCGATGTATAACCTCTCCTCATCTGTGATTGTGGGGTGATCAGCAGGACTTCCATATGCCAGCAAGAGCCACATGATGTACCATAAGAGTCCAAAAACACCTGCTCAAGCAATATATAACATCAGTGCACTTTTATATAACAAATGTTTGAGTACATACCATTTTCAGAGATTTAAAAGAAAAAATTTAAGATTAGATCCACAAGGTTTTTCATTATTAAACCGAAATAAATGAGACATGAGTCACAGAGCCCAGACAGGAAAATGTTAATTTACATCAATAAATCATGAGATCATATCACACCAGAATGAGAGTGGATTTTTATTAAAACACATTTGGCTAGGTGAGATTTTTTTTTTTGTTTTATTAATCAAACACAGAAGCCATTCAGATAAGACTTGCACAAGACACACAACGCCGCAGAGCAATGTGCCAGACTGTGTCACTAGCATAGAGCATGTCACTAAACTGACACCTAGTGTATACAGCTACTCAGCACCATTCATAGTCAATTAAGATTTGTGGGGAAAATGAAAGGTAAACCTAAACCAACCTCAAAGCCAAAGAGAAAGCTTGAAAAGGCAATTTGGAAATTGGAGTATATTCTTTCAGATGTAACATATTATAAACAAATATGTTGCATTTGTGTATCTTGGAGAAACAGACATGTAAAGCTACGTACTCAGTGGAAGGGACCAATTTAGTTAGTTTTGTTTGCTGTGCTGCTTCTTTGAAATCCCATTTTGAATCCCCGAGCTTTTTAAGAATCTAAACAATTAGTCGTATAGTAAAGTGTATTATAAAAAAGTTGTAGCATAAATCAATAGTCCTACATTTTGTAGTTATCAGAGATTCTCAAGTAGCGCCACAGAGTACCACCAGTGGTACCCGTGCCACAGTCTGAGAACCCCTGGTTTGGGTCATAGAAGAAGAATTCACCACCTGACCTATTTCCTCTGGGTTTGTTCATAGACAATGGCATGTCTCTGCAAGGCTACCATAGCTCTTCACGTGCTCTAAGCGTGTGAAGAGGTGTGGTTTTAAAATCTGCATTTTGCCACCAGATGTTGTCAAAAAAAACCAAAAAACATTACAGTCCATGGCTGTAACATCTAACCCAAACATTATCAGGTCATCTGTTTTACTCTCTGTATGTTCAACTTTTTTCCAAGTTTTAAACTTGAGATTATTCACACATGGGTCTTACCATAGATATAAAAGACAGAGGGCCAGCCAACGTACTGAACGAGCACTCCAGCTAAAGGCATAGCAATCACTGCTCCGGCATAGGACCCTGCAATGAAAGGACAGGACATTACAATATATCTTTATGGCTACATTCTTTCACAAAGTAGATTTAAACAGTCATAAAAGAAGCTTTCTTTGAGATATTTTCAAACATTATGTTCAGTGTTACAGTAATAAAGCAGAAGAGCCAGTTCATTTACAGACAATGTCAAGTGTGTTGTAATGCATGGGTTGTCATGCTAGCAGTCTAAAATGTCAAATGGTTCTTTTATTTCAGCAATGGATTGGAGAGCATCAGCAAAACCACATCAGCTCTCTCAAGTCTATTTGCTGACCAACTCCAATTGAATTTTAACTGAGGTGTCACTCACCACAGAATGAGGTGGTGGCAAGTCGACTCCTTTCTAGAGGCGGAGCCCATTTGGACCACATCCCATGGCATGCTGGGTAGGTGACACCCTATCAGAATCAAAGATCAGGGATTAACTATTGAACTTGTGCAAATTTTTCTGTACATTTTTTCAAAAAAATTTTTCATTTCTTACCTCCACTAGGCCCTGCAGGATACGCACAAACATGACACAACCATAGTGAACCCTCGCTGCAGATGGGATGAACATGTTCAGCATTGATGTCAGAAAAATGGCAGCTCCAAATACCCTGTTTAATAGAATACCATCTTGGTTAATGCATAAATAAATACTCACAGAGTACATTGACAGGGTTTAAGGCCGAGCAGTGTCAAACTGTGGGCATAGGTAAAATGAAACACGGCCAAAATTATGACTAATTGACAAGCTTTTATTAATATGAAACATTTAAATAAATAGTTTGCTGTGCACGGACCTTTATCATTGCCATTTGCTCAAATAAAACCTTTACGTTTTAACAAAGTGATTTTGCATTTACTATTCAGTAATGAATAATGTTGATATATTATTAGCTATTCCCATAATTAGCTAAACAAACCAACAAACTAATAAAAATGTATTGCCATCCTGATTAAAAATAATTTACAAAGGAATAAAATCAGTTTTGCCATGTGCTACACCATTCTGTAAATCTGTCTGCAATGGATTATAAAACCAGCACTATAAAGAAAAGAAGCTGCTGTAGATTTCTAATATTGTCAGCCAGTATCTTCCCATATCATAAAACATCTCAGTCAGTCTTGCAATAGGACAGGCCTTGCTTTAATCCATATGAGATAAAGACATCCCATTGAAGCTACAAGTTTGTGCTTCATTGCCACAAAACTGTTAGACTCCCTACTCTTTTCACCTTCAGTTCATCCCCCCTTCCTTGTCTTTTTCCAAAACAGTGTGTAAGTGACACTTGTAATATTCCAGTGGCTGGTGTTTCAGAGAGAAATCAGAGGCAGGATCTTTCATTATTAACTCTGTCAGTGGCGTGTCCTCTTTTCCTGTGAAGCTTTTATTACAGGACGGCTATCTTCTTCATCAGTACCGCTGAACGCACCGTACAGCCTTAACCCTTTCAGAATCATTGGGCTATAGAGGAACTCTCCAAAATCATGATTTAGGTTCTTTCCTAAATCCTTTTAATAGACTCATTTGCTCCCATCTATTCATTTTAAAAACAGCATTAAGAGTTATTAAGTGTAGAATTACCTGTTGGCAGACAACTTGTTCGAAATGAATCCACCTGGGATTTGAGTGACAATGTAACCCCAGAAAAAGGAGCCGTGAATCAGTCCTACAGTCTCTGGATCCCAGTTGAACTGAGCTTTCTGAGAAGACAAGAAATAACAGACATCAATAAGAAAATAGCAGTATGACAAAGTGAAAAAACAAATGGTCATCTCGAGTACATCCACATACCTGCATTACTGGAGTTCCATTAATATAAACAGTGTTGTTGTTCACCATCTCCACAATGGCCACACCGAGGTTGCAGCGGATCCCGAAGGAGATGCAGAAGCCCAGGCCGCTGAGGATGGCGATGATGTAGCGCTTGGGCAAACCAAAACAGCTACAGTCCAGCAGCGGGGGCGAACGAGGGGTCGACGCTACTGGACGCCCGTCTTCTGTCAGTTCTATATTGTCCTCTTCCTCTACATTGCTCCCATCTATTTTTCTAAGAGGAAAAAAATGCATTTATTAACTACAAATAGGCTTTTTCCACTTTCTTCTGAATTCTTCATGACCTGTCATTCATGCAGACACATAAAGAAAACAGCATTATGCAACACATGGAAAAGATCCTTAGCAGAGGGCATGAGGTAACACTTGACTAAAAGGTCACAGTACTGGTGCTATCAGGTACCATACAAGTGCATCATTGGACACAGCTTTTCTACAACACTCAAAGCTATTTCATCCTGCTCCCATAAGCACTTCAGCAAGGTGCACCCCTGGACTTAATGTGTAAAACAACTGGTTTATCACAGACAAGAAAAAGAAGTCAAACCAAAAGATGTCTCGTGGACAGGTGTCAAAAGGCACCTATTTTGATTTTATACACATTCCCCTGGAAATTGCATTTATTAGTAACAATGTCCCACACATATTACACCACAATGCTGTGTCTCCCCTGAAAAATATATACCAGAAACATGTATTTATTGTATCTTTAAATTAAATCTACTGTTACATCACTTGTATTGCCTGGTTAGCACTAGAATCAAATATTTATTAATCACTAGGATCTTCTAGAACATGCAGGTGCTCTTTTAACGAAGCACACAGACTGGGTAACAGAAAGGAGTTCAGTAATATCTAAGTATCTTTCTCACCTTTGTAGTTTTCCTAGAGAGTCTCCCACTGTGTTCTTCGCCTCCTCCTTTCCAGGTTTAAACACCTGTTCCTTAAAACCTGCTAACCCTCCAAAAGGCATTTTTCCCTCTGTCTGCTTGCTGTCACCCAAAACAGTTTTCCTGACACTTCTGTGAAAACAGAAACAAGATGCACTACACACTAGACTTCATCCTTTCTCCTTCTGTGGAACCAGGGACTGACTCCACCTTACAGCGGTGCCAAGGGTCCCTCAGAGGTGTAGGTTGGACTTTTCCACTCCCTTCTTCATGCGAGAAGTCCTCAATGACCAATGAACCCAGATACTCAGAAACCTATATCATGTCTAAAATTCCTGCTGAGAAATTTGAAATGGAAAGTTGTAATCCAGCTTTTAGCTTTTGGACATTGTGAGCCCCCCCCTTTGTCTGCAGGTGAACAGGATAAATGAAAGATGTGATCTCCATCCAACTCATTCATTGCTGTGGAGGAAGGGCAGGGGTAGGTGTGTTTTAACCCAACATCATCTTCATCGTCATCACCATCATCATCTCCCCAGCACCTCCCCTTTCGCCAGTCCATCTGATAGCTCCGAGGTGGACTCCGTGCTTAAATATACATGAGCTTGACAAGTTGCATTGAGGAGAGCAGCGCTGGACTCGGAGCCAATGAAATGTAAGACAGTGCCATAATGTTCCAGGTCCACATTCTTGGATTTGTGCTCCATTTCTATGCAGTACTTTAATTATTGAGTCAATTATAAATAAAATTTTAAAAAGAAGGCGAAATTGTATGATTCTGGCTGTGTCCTTCAGGTTGTCTGCAAATAAGGTGTTTCATGAGTCACATAAATATATTTAACATAAAGATGAATGCCATCAATTTGTTTAAAAAGTCTAAAATAGTCTCTGATTTTGGTTTATAATAAAACCACATG
Organism: Rhyacichthys aspro; assembly: GCA_036850595.1. Classification (NCBI taxonomy): domain Eukaryota; kingdom Metazoa; phylum Chordata; class Actinopteri; order Gobiiformes; family Rhyacichthyidae; genus Rhyacichthys; species Rhyacichthys aspro. Next base: position 6,464,387 of record CM072153.1, on the reverse strand, counting down.
ACAACAAAGACCTATATACATGCCTAAAGTAATTCTTATTATAGATGTATGTTTCTCTGTTAATGCAAAAACAAGCCAAAAGAATAGTTGGGAAATTTCAGTTTGTTCAATGAGAAACCTGTTGGCTTGTGTTTGGAGCCAACGGGTCACGACTGCCATCTAGCGTTTGGAGTAAGGGAGTGCTAGTATTCTATTGAAAAACAAGGCAGACCCAAATGAACGGCACATTAGATCATTGTCACACTTTGACCCAGTTATAATATGCTGTGGTATCATTTTACATTTTACGACGTCTGTTTAGAGTTTAGCTTCTCAATGCGGAGAACATTAAGCAGAATCTGCGGCAACCTAGGAATCCATCAGAGGAAGGGGACATGATGTGCAGATTCAATTAATGTTTGTGGGAATGTTTTGTTTGAATTTCGGAATTCCGTAAATTTGTTTCTAGATTCCAACCATTCTTTTCCATTCTTTAAAAAACCATTTCCGCTGTGAAGTGAGTCAGAAAGGAGAAAACTCTGCCACCAAGCTCTGTTATGGCAGACTTCTCCTCTTGGGACTCCCTCTAGTGGCACATAAAAGAAACACCGGACATTGGTATTTTAGGATATGTGTGACTATTAAAACCATTAAAATGTGTTTAGACGCTTTTTTCCTGTTTGGCTTAATATATATACATATAAAGAAACGCTGCTCCACTGCTTTAACAAACAAAGCTTGTCCGTTTGCCATGCGCTTAAGAAAAAAATATCCGGAGTGTCATGAAGGGAGCAGGCGAGCGCTGAAGCGGTGACTCCGCGGTGCCGGTAGGCGGAGACTGCCCTTTCTTCCGCGTTTCCTCTCCAACTGTCCTTATTATACCGCTCACATACATCTTTACGCAAGGTCTATGTTTACCAACTATTTTTGCACTGTGGGCCGATAACGAGGCGACTGGAAACAGCGTAACTCGCCTATGGCCTCTGGATATCTCTTGCTTTGAACACATCAGCTCTTTTTTCGGGAAAGCGGAGCACCTTTTCTCCATGCATTTGCGTCCTGGGCCGCGGCACACCGCCTCTGGCTCCAGCCATGTCCGCCAGGAGTGCGACGGCTGGCGGCGGTGACAGAGCGGCAGGCAAGGCGGCAGGTATTCAAACGCACCGTGAAACCCCTTCAAAGTCATAATCGTATACTCTGGAGCATTCAGCACGATTAATTCAGCACGATTAATGTTAGATTTGGGGCGTTACGTCTCGCGGTTTCTCGTCGGTGCATTGTAAGTTTGCGCCTTTCGAAAACTAGGTCAGTAGATCAGTGGAGCAAAGTCGCCCTTTACGCCATTTATGTAACAGCATACGATGTTGTTGTTAAAACCTTTCGGCTATTCTGCATAATATGTATACTTTTGAGCGTCCCAGTCCAAAACTGTGCAGTGTTAAATGTATTTGTGGCCAAGAGAAGGGTAAGCTTATAAACCTTAGCTTAGCAGCGATAGCAAGGCCTGTTAGAACAGCACACATCAATGAGCTGAGGCTCCTCTACAATTACACACAGTCTGACACTTTATTTTCTATTGACACTTTGATAATCTTAATTTTCTGAATGAATAGTCTTATCTGAGGTTTTTGTTGTGTGATAAAGAGTGTAGTACAGGGGCTATTCACTTCACGTTGCTTCAGACGAACTATAAGGAGCCTTTCCAACTAAATCTCTCGCGAACTATAACGATTTCATAACCAATACAGAACGCTATGTCCTTCAATTTCCAGTTTACTCAATGTGTTATTAATCTAAACAAGTATTTAAGCCTGTCAAACGTAATAAACAAATGCTGGGCTTGCTGAAGATGGTCAGACATAGCCTACAGATAACCTGATTGTTAAAGTGACCAGATTTCTTTTTGGCTAAGGTTAGAATTACAGATTTGTCTAAACCTTTGATGTTCAGTGAAATTCAGATTCACCTGTTTATGGGCTCTATTTTTCAATGTTATTACTGTTATTGCCAAAGATCTCTCCCTTATGACAGAAACAAAAGAAAACTCAACAGTAGATTCTCATCATTGGTATTTCATCAAATTCAAAATCTCATAAAAGCTTTACCAAACATTACCTCAAACATTTTTGATGAAATAGCATAGCGAATAGCACACTCTAAAATATGACTCACTCTATGTGTCCCTGGTGTGCGTGAATATAAAAAAAGTGGTGTGACCTACTTAATTTCTCCCACACTGTATTTTAGTGCACAGTTTCAGTATCTACTGGAAAAGTTTGTTGTGAATATCTTCCGTCAAAAGAAATAGGATGAACAAGGCAGGGGGTTGAAAGAGTGAAAAGAGGTGTTGATTTGACAGATATGGGCCACTTGTTCTCGTAAAGGGTGAACTGCCGCCACAGTCTGAGTTTTGTAGTGGCCTATCTGGTAAGCCAGGAGCATAGTGTCTTTGAAAGAGAAGTTGTTTTCATTTTTTTAATTTAAGGGAAAGGATTTTGAGTCTGTAGATTCAAGGATAAAAAAGTTCAGCAAACATTCATTCAGGAAAAGATGGAATAAGTAAGCTAATGCAGTGAAATGACTGCGCACTGATGTCTATAACCCTGTAATCCAACAGATCTTGACAGAGGGAGTCGGATTAAAAATCAGGTTGGTGCTGATCTGTTAATGGCTATTTGGGTCATGGGGCTTGTGGAACACAGTTAAAAATAGGGGTTATGTTGTGTTTGGTGCATTTGTGCCAATTTTTAGGGGTTCTATGTCACAAACACAAGAACATCTCAGATTAAGCACTATTATCCAGTGCTTTACCAGAATAGTTATTTTTACAGCTCACAAAACTGGGTTGGGACGTGAGCATTAGTGAGAACATTTTTATTTGGTTTGATTCTATCTTTACCCTGACCATGCTTTCTGCTGCTGCTAGTTTCAGCTGCTATTATAAATAAAAGGCTCATCAATGATGATTCCATTTGTGTCCTCAACACAATAATGCACGTGATCAGTAAATTGTATCTAAAATGCCCAGCAAACAGGTAAAATGCTGTAGTTATAGTTGTTGCACAAATGTTGTACCTTCTCAGTTTGTGTGTTTTTTTGTTGTTGTTTTTTTAGAAGATGTAGTGGTTGAGGAAAACCAATGCAGTTCTATGTCTCTGCCCAGCCTGATGAGCCCTTCCTCAGCTGCTAGTATGTCCTTAAGCATGGAAATGCCTCGGAAACGCAAGGGTAGCACTGACATTCAGTAAGTAACAGTGAGTGGAAGAAGATGCCATGACTGTAGTGATGTACATGGACTCTACTTGACATTTGTAATTTTCTACCCAGGGAAACAAAGTCTGCTTCCATGACTGATGCAGATATGGAAGATGACCAAAACAGGTGAGAGATTTTACTGTATATGTCCATACACTTTCTACTGCTTTCCACTACTTCATATACCTTCAATATTCTTTTCAACAGGTCAGATGGAGAGGACCAACATGTCAAAATAAAATGCTTCAGGTTGGTATTATTTCAAGTTTCTTTTTACTAAACAGTGTTTTTATTTTGTATTTTTTATTTCTAAATGAATGTTTCCACAGGGAACCACACAGCCAAATTGAAAAGAGAAGACGAGACAAAATGAACAATCTCATTGACAAGCTGTCGACAATGATCCCGACTTGTAACCCTATGTCCCGTAAACTTGATAAGCTCACTGTCCTTAGAATGGCCCTGCAGCACCTCAAATCTCTTAAAGGTAAATACAAACAAGAAACAAGAAGAAAGAAAAAATACAGTCCAATTTTTTTAAACTTTTATCAATACTTTTGTTTTTAAGGCTACACTGTTATGGGCTAGATAAGATAATAATAGATAATCTGGTAATGTCTAACTGAGCAACAAATTGATACTTTTGGTACCATTAAATTGCATGTCTAGCATCCTTGTTCCAGACTTAGAGTAACATTGTCCCAGTTTTTAACAATCAAATGCAATATGATATAGTTATAGCATTAATTTGTCTATGTGATTCTTTTGTCCTTATTTTCAGGCTCAGCCAGCTCTTTCTCTGAAGCCAGCTACAAGCCTTCATTCCTTCCTGATGAGGAGCTCAAACACCTTGTCCTCAAGGTAATTAAGCCATTGGCTTTTACCAAAACTGTATGCTCTCCTTTTCCATACATAAGTTGCAGTGTTTTATTTGTTTGTAGTGTAAAGTAAAAGGTAATGGTACTAATATTCACGCTGAACCCTTCTGTTCTCTCTGATGTTTTGTTGTTCAGGCAGCAGATGGGTTCCTGTTTGTTGTGGGCTGTGACCGCGGAAAAATAGTTTTTGTCTCAGAGTCCGTCACAAAGATATTAAATTATAGTCGGGTAATGTTTTCAAACATGTCACTGTCACAATCACACTATCACCAGAGATTTGTTGTGTTGTAGTGTTAGTACAAAATTTACTAATAATAAGTGTTAATTTTATTGAAGTACAATATATCAGTAAGTATAGTCAAAGTAAATTAAAGGAATTTTGTTGTTTGTTTAGTGTAGCAAAATCAGGTTTGTCTTGTCATTTACCTACACCTAACCAAACTATTTTTTAATTCTAGTGATACATTTTTATAAAACTTTTGTTTTATATAGAATTGTATAGACCTACTGTTCAATTATCATTAGTAACTGTGATAATTTCCTCAGTGTTCTGCACAAAATCATGAGTTTGCTGTGGTCAGGACTGTGTACTTGTTTTAGATGCAAACTTGACATTTTTCTGTTTTTTTAACAGGCGGAGCTGATTGGACAGAGCCTATTTGATTACATACACCCAAAGGACATGGGAAAAGTGAAGGAGCAGCTGTCAGCCTCAGAATTATACCCTCGAGAGCGTCTAATAGATGCTAAAAGTAAAACTGTTTTCTATGTGTGTGTTTATGTGAGTGTGACTGTACAGTTAACACTGCTTGTCATGTCCCCAGCTGGTCTGCAAGTCCAGGCTGACCTTCCAGTCGGTGCATCACGGTTGTGTTCAGGTGCACGCCGCTCTTTCTTTTGTCGTATGAAGTACAATAAAATTTCAGTGAAAACGGAGGAGAAGGAATTCCAGGCTGGTACCTCCAAAAAGAAAGGTACAAAGTTTTGCAGAGAAATATTTGGTCTGTTTTATGTATTGTATAGTCAGTTGGTTGATGTGGACTTGTTGTTGCAGAGTCACAAAAGTACTGCACGGTGCACTGTACGGGCTACATGCGCAGCTGGCCCACCAGTCAGCTTGGAGCTGAGGGTGAGGGCGAGGCAGATAAGCAGGATAGTTCCCACTTTAGCTGCCTGGTGGCTGTGGGACGCATTCACTCCCACTCATCTGCCCAGGTTAATGGAGAAGTCCGCGTTAAACCTACAGAATTCATCACTCGCTACGCAATGGATGGAAAATTCACCTTTGTTGATCAAAGGTAGGTCCATACTATGTTCCATCTAGGTTTGCCTGTTACACTATACATAACATTTTCATTTTTACGTATCATTTCCAGGGCGACAACCGTTCTTGGCTACCTCCCACAAGAACTGCTTGGCACATCATGCTACGAATACTTCCATCAAGATGACTTACCACACTTAGCTGAGAGACATCGAAAAGGTACATAGCATTTTATTCTTATTACCCTTAGAAAAAGAAATATTCCAAAAGCATAACAGTTCCTGTACTTTTTTCATCTCCAGTGCTGCGAAGTAAAGAGAAAATAGAGACGAACTGCTATAAATTTAAAACAAAATACGGCTCTTTTGTCACTCTGCAAAGCCAATGGTTTAGTTTTGTAAATCCCTGGACCAAAGAAGTAGAGTACATTGTGTCAACTAACACAGTCATATCGTGAGTATATGTTGCCTGAAATATAGCAAAAATTTAATTAAACAAAAGCTTTAACCAGTTTTTCTATTCCTTTTTCCTTAGTCATGATCACAGTCGGACAAGCCAGGCAGGAAACAAATCAGGACAATCAAACAATTCCAAGACTTCAGAAGGTGTGTATCTTTAAAGTACATGTATTAATTGTGTAGCTGTGGCACTGTATACTCTTACTTTTAATGTTTTTGTGTCAAGATGGCAAGAAATCCCTTCTACCAGGGATCTCCACCACTCCTGGGACTATGATTTATGCTGGAAGCATAGGGACTCAGATTGCCAACGAGCTGCTGGACTACAACAGGTTTGGCCTCACACGTTTATCAAAGAAATTATTCTGAAAATGCATGATTTTAGTCATATTCATTGATTATTTTTAAGTAGGGTTGTATGTGGTACTTGTATGTAGAGTCATGTAAGTCTTTTATGAACAATTGACAGTAACCTTGTTTGTGTGTACACTTTAGAATGAACTCATCACCTTCCAGCGGCAATGTAAGTCCATTCAGTCTGCAACAGGATAAATCTCCGCAGACTCACAATCAAGTCAGTAACAATGTAAGTTCCTAGCCCTAAACAGTCAACAGAATTATTGTGGCTATTTATTAAACATCCTTGTGTCAGTGGACTCTTATCGTTTAGACTCCACATGTGAAGAAAACATGCTTTTTTATTCAAGGTGCCAAATGGAGAGGCAACAGACATGGAGAAGCCAGGAAAGTCCAGCTCAGAGGATGAGCCGCAAGGAGCATCATTTTCTGGAGGAGAAACACTCATGGGTATTTTCCCTGATTTTGTCTATATTGTTTGGGCAAAACATTTCTGATTCTTTGAGTATGTTTTAAATGTTTTTTTCTCATTCCTTCGGCCCTCAGGGGAGAACTCTCAGCTGGATTTGGACAGTGTGGTAGGACCGGGCCTTAGTAGTCTTAGCAATGATGAAGCAACCATTTCAGTGATTATGAGCCTCCTGGAGACGGACACAAACTTGGACTTTGAAGAGATGCACTGGTCATTAATTTAATATTTTTAGTTGTTAGGTACTGTTTCATTAAAATACAAAGAAGACACAAGAAAACCCTGGCCTCTGACCCTCAGGATCCTCACCGTAAACAGTGTACCTCAACAGCCCATAACCTCTCACTCTTACAGTCCCCTGGAGCTGTGCCACTTAAAGACGTAGTCAATCTTTGAAAATCTTTCATAAAAACTGTCCACAATTCTCCTGTTTTGCGTGAACTAACTTGAACTTTTTTTTCCAAATTGAATATGATCTCAAAGGGATTCAGTGTTCGGTGTGTATTGACACTTTGTGTCTGCTATTGACTACATCCTTGAAAAAAAAAAAATGAACAACCTCTTCTGGAATATGTTTTTAAAGTGTTCTGAAAGCACTTCAGTTCTGCTTTGACTTGTAAAGTGAAAGGTGCTGTGATTGAAGTTGACAGGAGTGTGTTTAAATTGCTCTATTTTTATGAATACCAGTCTTAGTGATTCAAGTTAAAGAGTAAATGCGGTAACTTGGATTTATGGAAACAGAGCCACTGCTTAAAAACACAAAAGGCAGTCAAAGTGTATTTTGTCTCCCTTTGAAATGTTTCACATATAATACCTACGTAATATATATTTTTCTTAGATATATTAAGTGTTACATAACTTGTTTAAGCCATAGCTGAAGCAAACAGAGTTATTTTATTATCCAAAACAAAGTTATCATTCCACAAATCCTTAATCCTTAAAAGCATGTTCTCTTTTCTCTCCCTGGATATTGTCTTGTAGAACTCCAAGGAGAGGAACTGCTGACCTGTCACAATAACAACATCTCACATCACCATTTACCTCATTTACAGATTAGTTTCTTCTAATGCTACCGTTGCACATTTTACTAACAACCTTTAGTTATGTTATAACCTGTGACTTGACTTGCATGTGATGAATAGGGCTCTCTGCAGAGTGCGGCAGATCCACTGAAGTGAACAAATGAAAATCTGTCATTATAAAGATTAGGACTGGGATAATTTTGTCATGTAGCGGCAGAAATTTGGGCCGGTATTTGGGAAGTTTATGTAAAGCCTTGTTGATGCCAAAAAAGAAAATGATGTTTATGCAGAAATATAAATTAATTAAAGTGATAGTCCTTTTCGATGTTGTATCTGCAAAACCATGTAAAAATCAACTATACTACTGAAATCCCTGGCTGTAACTAATGTGTGCACATTGCTTTGGGTTTGTGAGATGGTGATGACTGTTTTAATCACTCAATATACAGCATACTGTCTTTGTTAACAGTGTATGACTGTTTACCTACGTTTCCCATCCATCAGTACATGCAGTATGTGTATGTATTTCTGTCACATAGGAATGGTGTTGCTTCTGTATCATGACACATTTTAGTTTGAATCACAGCTACCCTTTTAAATATCCTCAAATGGACTGTTAAGGTGTTTGTGCGCAGAACTTGAGTTTTAAGGATACAAAATGTTTTCATTGAATCGTGTGTGTGACTTTTTTTGCTTGAAAGGAAAGGAGTCAGTAGATGGAGCAGCTGAACTCCAAAGGAGCCTCCTTCCTGTGTCCGAAGTGCCTTTGGACATTACTCCTCGGACACACAGTAAACCTGTGTTACTTTGGGTCGTCTCCTTTCACCTGATGCCCCAGACTGTAAGGAGGGCTATTGAAATTGGACAAACTTGATGCAAAATAGGACATGGTGCACATCATAAAAGAGAAAACAGGAGCTGTTGGAGCTTGCTTTTGTGCTCATAGCTTCAGAGATGTGCCATCGACACAGGCTGGTCCTTCAAAAGGCGACAAGTCAGTTGTGTGTTTTTGTTTTATTCCTGTTGTTGTTCAGTCTTGTAGTTTTCAGTTCCATTGTGCAGTAAGACTGCTACACCCTGCTCTCACATCAGCCTGTTTAGTGACTGAATGATCCTGTACATCTATAGAGTCACATATATTTTGCTTCTCTCTCAAATAAAGCAGTAGTTTTTGTAAGCCAGGGCACATCATGTTTTGGTTTCATATTGCATGCCATTTTGTATCATTTGTTTTTGTTAGTTACTGAAATTTTGTTTCATTACAGTTTGTTTACAACCAGCTGTAAGCATACCCTTTTAGTGCATGTCGGACATTTATGCCTGTTACTGTCCTGGATGTAATGTTTATAATTGTACCACCTTTTCACCCCATAGGTTCATTATTGTTTTGGGCTATTATTCATAATCACACAGTGTATTTGTCAATGGCATTATTGCTGCTTCTATCAACAAGTCTAGGTTGTCTTCCTGGGCTGTAATGTCATTAATAAATGCTAGTTTTATGAATTCTCAGTAGGAACCTGCAATGTGTGAGTAAAGCTTCGGTACAGCAACAGCTTGCTCTTCAGCTAATTACGTTTGCCTTTTACTCCACTTTCCTTATGCCACTACTGAGTAGATTAGCTTTGAGTAATTTGTCAGATGTGATAAGACAGCATTTTAAACTATCAAGAAAGCGTACCTTAAGCTGCTTTGTCGTGTGCATAAGGCGTGTAGGGCAAAAGGGGCTGATCATTACAGAATGGGCCAAGCTGCCACCCTGCCTCACAGAAGAGGAGAATCTTATGTTACAGAGCTCTACCAGTGGTTCAGGTAAGTTACCAGCTTGTTTTGTCATATTCAGTTGTTGTTTTTCCAAATGATGACATTTTTACCATACATGCAACATACTTTATCTTAAATAATTTAACTTGCACTCTCTTGGGATGACTTGTAATTAAATTGCAAATAGTTAAAGAACTTAAAACTCAAAATTGGTAATCTGATGAATTTTCACTTTGGTGCTTGCTTTATTTCTGTGTTTGAAAAAGGCTAATTACTTTGGGATAAATAGGACTTGGAGCATTGAGGCAAGCGTTCTGTAACTAGCATTCACTTTTTGCTTTCTCATCTATTTTTCAAAGAAAATTTATCAACGAGTGTCCGAGCGGACTGATCACACTTCATGAGTTTCAAAAACATTTCTGTGATGGAACAGGGATCAGTGAGTCAGCTGAATATGCAGAGCAGATATTTCGCACTCTGGACAATAATGGGGTAGGTGACTATACAACTGCATCTCAAAGTGAATATGGATATTACATAAATCCTTAATATCTTGGCTGTAGGACGGGTTGGTGGATTTCAGAGAGTATGTCATGGCCATCAGTATGCTCATTGAGGGTTCAGCTGTGGAGAAACTCAGCTGGTCTTTCAAGCTTTATGACAAAGACAAGGACGGAGCTATTACAAAAGAAGAGATGCTGGAGATCATGCAGGTATGTGGTGCTACATTTTCAACAGGAATATGTTTGACAAATTTCTGTTATAATTCAAATCACCTTTGTCGTCTGTCTGCTTTTGTTGACAGGCTGTTCATAAAATGAGTGTAGCCGCCTCTTTGACGGAACATAACCCACTTACAGCGGAAGAATGTACCAACAGGATATTTGTGAGATTAGATAAAGACAAAAATGGTGAGGAAATGACTTTTACATTTACTTCAGTGTCATGAAAAGTGTAGTGAACATACAGTAAAGCTCTAGGCTGTTAAGGCTCTTGTTGTAAGAGAAAAGAACCAAATCCTCTTTGTCTTTGTAAACATAAGCTGACCTTGTTATGTCTGCAGCGATCATCAGTCTGGAGGAGTTCATTGAGGGAGCGCTTTGTGATGATTGGATCCGAGGGATGCTGGAATGTGACCCCAGCACAGTGAAGGTGCAGAGGCCCCTCAGGAGGGACACGCTTTTGGGGACCCGTGAGGAAGTGAGATAAACTGATGAGATTGGATTGAAAGTTCATGTTGATTTAATTGCTCAGTTTAACAGCATGGCCTTTGTTAGCTATGGTACATTACATCCCAGCTGCTGAATTATTTCTCTTTTAGAGCTATGTTAGACGTTAAACAGATAATTTCTGTTATGTTAGTATAGTTTTTCCATGTTCAAATGTTTATTGCCTATAATATACTTGTGTCTCTGGTGTATTTGTGGAATTAAACCTGGTACAAACTGATGGAACACAACGCCATATGACAAACAGTCTTGTTATTTGTCCACCTTGATACAATTATCACAATAGCTCAATGTTATGGTGTGATGTACTACTTTTATTTCATTTACTAATTTAATCGATTAGGACAATGCATATTATTGAACATACAATGCAAATTGTTGTAAATACACTGGATTTAGCACAATGCTAATTTCCATCTGTAGTCCCAGACATAGAAAAAAAAACTGACAAAAAAAGACTGGGCATATCATATAGTAACAGTCAGGAATCTACCAAATTTAAGTGCCTATGCTTTAAAAGTGCTTGTTTTAAATATACCTATTTTGAAATGCATATTTTAAAGTGCCTATGCATAGATCTTACCTAATGTGCACAGTTTTGTTTTATTACTAATTTTGAAATCTCTTTACTCAGAGGTGCCTATCTCAGTATATTAATGTTTCTGACATGAATTGTAACCTCTAAGTAATTATGAATGCTATGATATTGTAAAACTGAAAGCACAAATGGAAATGATTACCATAGTTGTGGTTAGTGGCATGAGGCCAAGTTTTAGTGTAAATGGAGAAATCAATATATAAAGTTATCTATTTTTTCATTTACACAGGCACTATGTCATGTATGAGTAGAGATCAGAGAGAAAGAAAATTAGGTTTATTAAGTTGGTTTTGGAAGGCTGTATTGTAAATAATATTTCAGTAGATTCATTTGGTTGCCATAAAGTTAAATTTTAAGCGACAGTTATGTGTAGGGAGAATATTACACACCGCTAGGAGGCGCTTTTGGTCGGTTATTTAAGCTCTATGCTTCCAATCAAACTAGTGTCGTTTCAGCCAAATCGCTGTTATATATAAGTTTAAGGTTTTTAAGTGCCACGTCGTATCAGCGCCTTCAAATACGATTTATATTAAAGTGTGTGGGCTTGTAAATTCTGGGGAAACAATGATTCACCAGTACTGGAGGCAAATGTAATTCATCTAAAACAAAACACACATAGTATAGATGTATTCCGTCGCCTCATCTCCCATTTCCAGCAGTCTCGTGAAGGCGTCATGGGGAAAAGTTCCTGCTTCTGGGCCAATCCCAGGGCGAGTCCAGGCAGTAACAGGGCGGGATTTTCCAGCCACGACGACCCAAGTTTTTCCAGCAGCCACTCTGTCACTCCGACATCATGGCGTAGCGATGTGGATGAACGGACGGGCTCTGGCGACGCGGACAACTTCTCCTACCAGTTAATGTGGACTTTTGACTCAAACCCTAAAACGGAAATCCCTGTTTTTGTCAGAAAAAAGTTTGGTGAGTGACTTTGTGGGTTGTTTTGACAGTGATCTTTGCTTTCCAACACTTGGCTGTAAAGATTTACCCCGAAACAAACGCCTGCTGTTGTGGGTCTGGCGCAGAAGAACACGTTGAACAGTTTTTGCATTGAGACAAAGTTTCTAAAATGTTTTTGAACGTGTTTCGTTGTCTGAGAGGAAGTACTTTGTTTTAGGTTATTTCTGCTCTGTCCTTATACGTGTTTAACTGAAATAAGTAGGCGGTTAAAATGGTTCATCTTAAGCGCTCCCTCATTGTTTCCAAACAGCTGGCCCAAGTTACTAGCTTAATGACCGTAGTGTTGCCGTTACAGTTTTATTTTCATGGATATTATTCTTCAGAGCGTTACATGAATACAGTTAAATTTGTTAATTGACGGTGTATTAAGTAAGTATACATATTACATTGGTTTAAACATCCCTGTCTGGTCTGTGACCCCTGTGGCTTTTATCTCCCAGACTTTGTGGTTAGTTGCTCCCTTTGCCTCAGGCCACTTCTGCAGAACCTGCCCACAGTCTGGTCTGATGTTGCCTTGGAAGTTGGAGATTGCCTAAAGCACTAGTGGATATGTGGACTGTGTGTTATGACCCTGATTGTAAACAAGGAGCCAGCTAGATAATCCCCTGTTTATTGCATACAGCATTGTGAAAAGCCATGTAATTTGATCGGCTGCTGTATTCTGTATGGCCTCCTAAACCTGTTTGCTTTTCTTTTAAAATGTTTGTCTCATGAGTGTAACCCTGCTGTGAACTTATGTTTAGATTTCTACTACAGCTAACATACACACAAATGCAAATATAAGGATGGTATTGCACTAAAGTTTGTGATTTAAAGGCTTCCTTCTAAAAAATGTTAATTATAAACCTGGCTTTGGGAACTTCAAGCAGAAGGTGAAATTTTAGACTCTGTCATTGCTGTATTATCCAAAAAAGCACCTTCACATTTTTCAGTAAGATGCAGTTATGTCCTTTTCTGCTCATCCTCACTATGTGTTCTCATTTATTGCATATTGAAATTTATTTTTAGTTCCAGCTTGCCTCATTTGCACCCACAAAGTGAACTTCATATAGGCCCGGTGTGTTGGTATAAATTTAGTAATGAGGTATTCTGCCTGCCACCCATGTTGGAAATAGCTGCAAGTTTCCAGAGTAGCCTGTGCAACAAACCGCAATGAACGCCTTGATAATTAGTGGCACAACATACCCTCACAACAATTTCATCCTGATTTTAGGGCTACTTTTTTAACTCTGTCATGTTAAGTATTTAGTTAAAATTGTAGGAAAATGTATGACTTCAGGGTTTAGTAGTTTCTCATGGAGACTTTGTAAATGGTTACTCTGCAGGACTCAGGAAAGCGGTAGGAGAGATTTCACCATTTACCTTCAATGTGATGAAGTAGTCCAACTGCAGGCTGCTGTGGGATTATTGCCCAGACTGTAAATACCTCTCTCCCCAGGACCTTTTTACCGCCACTCAAACTCGTCTCAGCACAGATTGTAAAGACAGCTAAAGTCAGCTGCATGACTTCTGTAAACAACTTTCTCTCCCGAAAGACAAGTGTCCTCTCCACACTTCTGTTTTGTTTGCCATTTCCTGTAAGCACCAATGCATGCTGCTCTACACTTTCAAAGAATCAAGAGCACCCTGCATTATTTCCTTTTAAAACCAGTGTCTAGTTAGGATGGCTGATGGCGGATGGACATGAAAACACAGTAAACCATTGTACTTTTGCTCTTGGGTGAAAGTAGTAACATGGAGATTTGTGGACAATATGGGAAACAGAGAACAGCAATGCAGATTTTTGAGCACAGCTGCTGTGAACACATTTCTCCCCCTAAAGACAAGGGCCCCTCTACGCTATCCTAATGGATTCAGCACTATTTTTGTTTAAGGAAAGCTGCTTTTTTGTTTCTTCTAAAACCAGAAATGTATAGTGTCAAAAGAAGATGTATGTCCTCACATGAAGGTACCTGACGTGCAATCTTTTCTTTTGTGGCATAGAGAGGTGTAGTATTGACTTTTTAAAATGTTATCCCTGAACAAACCAAGAGAAGTTTGATGATTGGGTTTGTGTTGCTTGTGGAGTGATTTTGGCAGTGATTTATGCCTTGTAACACTTGGCTCAACCAAAACATATGCTATGGCTGCTGTAAACAGCTTTCTCTCCCTAAAGACAAGTGTCCTCTCTGCACTTCTGTTTTGTTTGTCACTTCCTGTATGCCCGAATGCATACTGCAGAACTTTTTTAAATGACTCAAAGGGAACACACTTTTTCCTTCTAAAACCAGAGATGCATAGTGTCCAGATTAGAAGGCTGACCTGAAGGTACCAAACAGTAAACCATCAACTTTTTCTTTGTTGTGACACAGACGTTTTTATCTGAAACAAAAGGTTTTTTTTGTCCAAGAGATCTTTAGTGTGTGAGTTTGTGGTGCTTTGGGATTTGGACAGTGATTTATGCACTTACCCTAAACAAATCCTGCTCTAAAGTCTCCCTTCCTAGCTTCTAGTTTGTTTTCCATTTCCTGTATGCCCTAATGCATTCTGCTCTACATGTTCAAGGAATCTGAACTTTTATTCTCTTCTAAACCAGAGAGGAATAGTATCCAGAGAGGATGGCTGTCCTTGCCTGAAGGTACTGCAGCTGATGGATATGAAAATGCGGTCTACAGTCCCCGTTGTATTCATTATTCTAAGTGAATTATATGGATGTTTTCACCAAAGGGCAAGATTGCTTTTTGAATTTGTGTTGCTACTCTTGGTTCTGAGGCTATTGGCATCTGAAAAGAGACTGTCAGCAGCTAGTGATGCGCATGTCGTGTGTACTGTAGCAGTGCACTTTTGACTGTCTTTGTCTTCTCATGCCTCGCAGTCAAAATACCCAGCAAACATGAACAATAGGTTTCTCTGTGAGTCGTATGGTTGCAAGTGGTGCTTATTGGAGGCTAGACACTGACACTTTGTTTTGTGAATGAGCCTCGCTGGTTAAGATTTTTGAGACATCTCATTATTCTGAAAGCTGATGTAATGCAAGTTCTTGTCATTCCTAACAATCTACCATTTTTGATGCGTTAATTCGATAAGTAAAGGCACATTGTTTTCTCACTTTTTGACCTGAAAATTACATCCTGCGAAAACATCCGAGGAGGACCCAAAGACAGACTGTAGTTCCTTTGTAATTAGACTTCCTTTGTGTCTGTCCTTACACTTGTTTAGTGTTTACTGACACGTGGACATGAGGATTCCACGAAGCATGTTTGGTCTTGGCCTGTTTTTTTTGTGTGTGTGAAGTCAGCCGTTGTTTGCAAAAAGCCATGTGTCAAACGTAGCTATATTTGTCTTTTGTAGTGTGAGGTAGGTAGCCTGTTTTCAGGTTTATAAAGGGTTTCCCCCAAAGACCTTCCTTGCTTGCCTCGTCCTGACTCCTTGAACACTACATAAGAGCTGGAGTAATGTTTGATGAATGTCTTTCCTTTTTTAGCTTTTCAAGTGAACCACTGTGACACATCTTAGCAATGAAAATGACTTAATGTCTTTTGTGTGCTGCAATGTCCTTTTATAGAAAACCCACAACTATTACTCAAATGGATGTAGATGTGTTAAAGCCTTCTGCCCAGATATACATAAGACAAAAGTTAAAGGATATAGACAATGTCGCATGATGTTCTGCCTAAATATAGTGATTTAGAAAGCTTTTTTGCTTCTTTAATCTATGAAGTGTTTTTTCAAACCAGTCTGGATAACATTCATAGTGTCTTGCATGTTGTTTTTTCTTGTCTGCTTTCAGCTTGGTGTGTATTGGGGGAGATCCATATGTTTTAGTGCATGCTTATTTTACTTATAATGGAAAGAGGGACCACAGGAATGCTGAAATAACAGTGGCAGGTCTGTGGGTGGCTTCCATAAAATTTGAAAATGTGCTACGTCCCTGCGTCAGCCGCTCTCCGGATGTGAGGCAGGCAGCCCATTAAAGGAAGAGGTGTGTGTTTTCGGTTGGGTGCGCAGACAACATAAACAGCCTATGTGTTGAGGTTTTGATTTGCAATCTGAGAAGCCTCTGTTCTTTTTGGGCCCGTTGCCAAGACTTGGACACTAAAATGCATCTTCACAGAGTGTCCACTGTCTCACTGACAGAACATTCATTTGGTCAATACTTTGGTGATTGAGATTGAACTTCTTTGTTCTTAAAAGGGAGGGATGTTTTTTTATTCAATTCGAACTGTAATTTCCTAAAAGCATATTGTGCCAGAAATCATCTGTGAAAAATCCAGGCTTTGTGATCAAGGATTTTGATAGATGAGGCTGTTAAACCCATGCTGGAGGCTTTGGGGTCACTCCCATTGGCTGGTTCATCTCAAGTTTAAGCAGTACTATGTGATTTTTCGTGATGTATACACACCAAAAGGTTGAAAAGGAGACAAATGCTTCTGCAAACTCACTTCTATTACCTTTTAAGTGTATCTAATATATGTAGAATGTGAGGTAAACTTGTGGTCATATGATGGGGTCTGGGAGAATATGTGTTTTTGCGAGATGGCAGCGTGCCCCATCCACTTAAACTCACTCAAAAATGAATGATGATTACCAGGCTCCATTTTTTTCTTGGTAAAGAGTTGCATAGAGTTGACTTGCATGTTTTAAACCTCTTTTCTGTTTTCTATTTTCAGATTTGTCGGTGAGTAAAGATGATGTCAGACGCCAGTGACATGTTGGCAGCTGCCCTTGAGCAAATGGATGGCATTATAGCAGGTAAATGACTCATTACTGTGGAAATATTTTGGCTTCCCTTAGAGCTGATAAGACCCGGAGTTGCTCTAGAGTCATGTTATGGTTTGCTGCAGAACTGACATTTGAGATCACATGATGTCTGAGTTTAGCATGAATGGTATTTGTAATGTTTTTTACCTTTTAGTCATATGCAGCTTGTTAAAAACCTGACTAATTAAACTTGTAATCTGTAATAAGAAACTACCACAATATTTAATGGCACAGTCCGTTCTTGTATATTTCTTGATTTTAGTGTAAATGAAAATGTTAGATACATAAAGGTCATGTGGACAAATATTTATGTCTTATTGTTATGTTTGACCCCAGGTTCCAAGGCTCTGGACTACACCAATGGGATCTTTGACTGCCAGTCGCCCACCTCTCCCTTCATGGGGAGCCTGCGAGCTCTCCACCTTTTGGAAGACCTGCGGAACGTCCTGGAAATGATGGAAGCAGAAGAGAGGGAGAGTCTGCGTTGCCAGATCCCTGATTCCACGGCTGATAGTCTGGTGGAGTGGCTGCAGGGTCACATGGTAAGAGATTCACCTGTGGGAAAGAAATGTTCTCATAATAAATTGAAGCACAGTCTGGTGTAATGATAACGGGAGAAAAAAAATCAGCGCTTTCAAATTTTATCTTATGTCAGCCTTCAGCGACGTGGTTTGCCTGGAATGTGCTCCAAACTTAAGCACATCTGGATTGCCTCTTATTTTGCTCACTCTGTATTTCTGTTTGTGGGAGCTGAAAACTGTTCTTAATTAAACATAAACAATGTTGTTTGGTTATCTGAGACATATCTGTACTTCTTAACTGAGTTCTCTGGGAATACAATATGAGCATTCCCAATGTGGTGGTGTTGTTAAATGTCACAGCCAAATGAGAGGGGAAATAGAGTTTGGGAGAGTGATGGGCTAGATGCCAGGTAAATGCCAAAGTTTTTGTGTAATGCTCAAACACTCCACGTACAGCCATGTAAGGTTTTGTTTGTCCAAGGTAGATGCTGTTCCTATTTGAAGGGAGAACATTAGGATAATTCAGAAAAATAAAGAGTTTTTTTTTAAATAACAAAATAGTAACTAATTAATTAAATAGTGGAATTCTCTGTTTTCTACCATTGAAACAGTCTAATGGGCACATTTCTCTAAGCGGAGGAGACCACTACCAGGAAAGGCTTTCCCGACTGGAGAGCGACAAGGAGTCTTTAGTGCTTCAGGTACATGCAAGTAATTATTCATAACATGAACTGATAAATGCATTTATAAACAATATAAAAATGTACTTTTGGTTTTTATTTAGGTGAGCGTGTTGACAGACCAGGTGGAAGCTCAAGGTGAAAAAATAAGAGACTTGGATATCTGTTTAGAAGACCACAGAGAGAAACTCAATGCCACTGAAGAGATGCTGCAACAGGTGTGTATCTTTACACTATATCCAATAACGGATTAAACACTTTAGACCATAGATACACTATACATACTCTAATGACAAATGGTTTTTAGTTTGGATGTTAAGGCGCAGAGGCAAGTTTATTTGTTTTGTCAGCATTCTGCAAGAAACTTTAGGTGCTGTAAATATATGTTGTACTGCTGACTACTACATTAGTTTTGCCATAATTGCAGGAGCTCCTTTGCAGAACAACACTGGAAACCCAGAAGATAGAGTTGATGTCTGAAGTGTCCAACCTAAAGCTCAAGTTAAATTCCTTGGAGAAGGAGAGACTGGATTTTGATGATAGATTTCGGGACAGTGAGGTATGCATGTGTGCTAATGCTCGGGACAGGGGTCCTCTTTGTTTCTGACCTATATCTTTCATCAAGTACTCACTCCTGCATAGCTCACATTGGTAGAGGAGGGAATAATATTGTCTGTATTATGTAAACCCGGGAATTCTGGGTCACAGAGACCAAAAACCGTGTCTTAATATATATATTGCTGAAACACAACATGTATAATATATGACTGATTATATTCCCATAATGTCATAATCAATAAAAGAGACGTGCCTAATGTCCCCCAAACAATTTAAAACTGTGTCTCTATGCAAACAATAAAGTCTCTTCCTACATGTCAGTATATCTTAAAACTTAATATATTGGTGAGTTTTCTTTAGTTTGTGCTTGATTATTAATTATTGCGCCCCCTTTTGCTTTAGATACGAGAGCTTGTTTCCAGTGGACAGTGAAAAAAGCTTGGAAAGTTGTCAGGCATTTGATGTTATTGTTGTAGGAGTGCTGTTGTCTCTTCCACCCGACTGGAACAAAAAGCCTCTGTCCATGTTTGCTTCACTGGCCATAAATCTATGTGAATGGCTTCTTCTCATTTTGTCAGAGCAGCTTATTTAAGCATGTTCTCTCTTCAGAATAAGAGTTGTCACTTCACAAGTAGTTCTTAAAGTGCTTTCTTCCTTCAAAATATGAAATATACTTGTTATACTCATTTGTCCTATACTACTTAACCCTTATTGATGGTAAGAGGTATTAGCCTATCCAGTCTTCTTCTCATTGCTATAACTTCTCATGATGGAGTATGATCATGCTTGTAATGCAATATAATCACAGGTAATACATCTTAATACATGTGGTATAGTGTGCAAAGCTATTGATTATTTTCACTAGCTTCAAACTTTCTGCTATATGCAGCACATTTCACACTGCTTTATCTTTTTTCAGGATTTGATTCTTGAGATCAATGAACTTCGGTACAGAATCACTGACCTGGAGGGTGAAAAAGTACAGTATGAGAAGAAACTTAAATCCACAAAGGTAGGTTTTTTTTTTTTGATTAGTCTTACGAAACGCCTACCCACTAACACACACAAAACTCACATAACAAACACATTACCTCGATTTTTTACTTTTGACTTGCTCATTCTTATCTTTGATCTATGGGGTCTTCATTCTCTATGTTCTTCCTTCATTGCTTCTTGGCTGCTAGTCGCTAATGGCCAAGCTTTCTAGCCTGAAAATCAAAATGGGCCAGATACAGTTTGAAAAACAGCGGAAAGAGCACAAACTCCAAGCGCTGAAGGTTGGCGTTCCTCGGGATCTCTCTTGTGCCTGCTGTATGATTATGGTCTTGGACTTCTCCCTATAACTTCCCTCCTGCTTTTTATTTTCTCTAAATCTGCCTTCCCGACTTTCCAAGTTTTGTCCTGCTATGCAAAGTGATGTCACCCCTGAAAACAGTGAAGCCTTATTTATGTAAAATGCCACTGTAGCCAAAAGAATGTGTCTTTTTGTGTTTTCCTTCCTTTTTGCCTGCAGATTGATGTGTCTCCAGCTCATGTAAAACTGACTGGGAATATTTTTTATAATAGTGCCAAAATGTCTTTTTTATTTGTGTTACTGAAGTCCTTCCAGATTCCGTTCCTGCACCTGCTTATCCGTCTGAGCAGGTGTGAGTTGCATGCCTATGTGCCACGTCAGCATCTGGGAACCTTCTTTGTTGTGGCTTGTTTGTAGTACAGACTTGGGCTGGGGGGAGGGGACGTTGGTATCTATGCGTGAAGGGAATCTTCTCACCAGTGGCCTCTTTTCAACAGGAGGAGCTAGTCGTGCTGAAGAGGCAGCTGGAGGGCAAGGACGTGGAGATGAGGAGGCTACAGGAGGAGACAGGCTTCAAAACTATCGCCTCCAGCTGTAGAGATCCCACGGAAAAAGGTGGGAAACACTGTCTAAACACAGACTGAAGATCAGAGGGGACTACTACAAAGCAAGTTGGACGGAGTCAGTTTTTTTTAGGGAGCTTGCTTCTCAATATGTAAACTCCCACTTAGAATGAATCAGTATTATACAATTATCAATAAGCGTCATGATGATCAGCTTTCTTTTTTTCAAGTATTTTAGCCCATTTGCCACAGCAACAGTAGGGAGAGGCAGACTGGGAGACACAGACAATGCCCTTCGTTTAGACCTTGCATCTGTCATCTTTCTCTATCTAAACACATGTGGCCAGCTCGACACATTGTATTGACAGCTGGTATTGACATATGTCCGTCTGAATCTGCAACATATTGTTTTATTTATTATTTTTACTACCTTTATCATATTGAGAGTGAATTTTGCTGTATAAAAACCACCATTACTTACTGATACACTTCTTTTTCTTTTAATAAATACAGACATAATTAAGAAAGCATGCTGCTCCTATGTGTGCAGTTGTGGCACAATATCACTGATGTAGTAGGTCTTCCATGTGATGCAGGATGCAAACTCATTACACCTCCACAGAAGTGAATACAATCATATGCGACTCACAGTTACCCCAAATGCTCTGTTGATTTTCAGGATGCATTTAGGGCATTTACGTCTTAAAATAAGGCTGACAACATTAGATCCCATCACTCTGCCTGTATTGCAATGGCAGGTCTGAAAGGGGCCAGATAGAGGGGAATGACGTGAAGCCGATAGGTCGGTGTTGAATTTGAGTTTTTGTTAATGCGGAGAGCCATCCTGACACTCCTCGTTACAAATATTCTTTTTAAAAGACAGTAACTTCTTAGACGTCTTAGATCATTAAAATCATCAAACTTGCTTTATGTGAAAGAATAAAGACAGAAAAAGTTATAAAGACAGAAAAAGTTATACAAATAAAATAAGATTCTTTCCCAATCCAAATGATTAGGAACATAACCTGCTCACAACCATGTTTGCTCCACGGTGTATGTCACCATTGTGATGCAGCCTCACTCAATAGTAAACCACATTCATGACACGTAAAACTGACCGACCTTTTGCTTTGTAGTACACCCCTTAGATACATGATGTTTAAATGGTAAAATGTGATGCTTGTTAACTTCACATGACTGATTATGATTCCCATGTCTGAGAAAAAAAATGTCAACCGTTTTTAAGGATGTGCCATCAATCAGTTTGATACTTTTGTCTTGTTTAGTTTCTCATCCAGATGAAACTCTTAAAAAGAGGCTGAAAGAAAAACGTAAGGGTGTTTTATGCTTGTGTTTACTTTTGCACTTCGTCACTGCACCCATCCCAAGTTCCTGTTTGCATGAACGGGCATGAGCCACCTGAACTCTGCTTGTCCATTTTAACCTATTGGAGTGTCCACATCTGACCACGGAGCTCCGTATCATGGTGACATTGTGTCCTTTAATCTGATTCCTACCACAAATGTACTGTGTATGTGTGTGTTGTTACATTTTCAACCCTGAATAGCAACAAGGAATGTGTGCTCAGTGTTTTCAAAAGGATTAAGGAATGGACTGCGTTTGTTTGTCATAACCATTCAGGCTGTTCACTCATCCTGCCTAATGTCTCTATGTTCCCACCATGTTCCCTGCAAATGTCTGCTCTAAATGTTCCCAGTACATGTGAGCCAGCCTGCTACGCTAACCTGTAATGTGTTCCCGTCCTCTAATCTTGTTTTCTGTATACACGAGTACAAGGTCTATAACATCAATTGGAAGAAGTCTTTTAAAACTAATTTGAACATGGAAATCTTATAACCTGTTGGCGTGACATGTGTTTGTTTGCACATTGTGTTCAGACTAAGTACCCATTATCGGTTTTCTGCTCAAACTCCACACTATGAATCCTTTTTGCTCTTTGAATTAAGTACTTGTCTCTCCTCTGTAGACGTGGAAGTGCAGAGAATGAAAAAGGCAGTTGAATCTTTGATGGCAGCCAACGAAGAAAAGGTACATTTAACGTAATAAACGAGAAAATATATTAATTCACAGCTTTGATATTTACAATAATTCAAAATTCTTGTGTTTGTGTTACTGTAGGATCGTAAGATTGAAGAACTAAAGCAGTCGCTACAGCGGTATAAAAGAGTGCAAGACATGGTGATGACGGTACAAGGGAAGAAAGGTGAATATGGATTACTTTAACAAATTCAACACAGAAATTGAGTTGATAACTTTTAATAACCAGTTTAATTTCATGTATTTTCTGTTATCTGCTGCTCTGTTTTCTCAGCTTTCTGTTTCATAAGTGTTCTTCTCTGTCCACTCTAGACAAATCCAAAGATAATGAGAACAATGAGAATCATGAAGACGGTCTAGTCGGCACATTATCAACCCAGCCTGTGTGTGTGGAGCCAGACAAACATGAATTTACAGATGCTGAGCAACTGAAGAAGAAAAGCCCGGATGAGGTTTGTGCATCCCGACATGCATTGTTTGCTTTTGAAACCAGTCTGTCTGTGGTTTATCAGCAGTGCCAACCATCATTAAGATAATGTAACACTTCTTATGTGAGTGTTAAAGAGCCTGTCCAGTTAACCTAATAACGTCAGTTGTTTGAGCGCATGCATATATTTGGACAGCTTCTTTCTCAAGGCTTGTTTAATAGCAGATTTTCATTTTACAGGAAAGTCTGCATGTAGAGTCTTCACCCTCACCCAGCCCTTCAGATAATGAACAAGTATCACCATCTGCAACAACAGATGGAGAGGGGTGAGTTTGGAATTATCAGACACCATTTTTTGACTGGTAATTTAAATCACTATTTCTAGACTAGTATCATGACACATTCATCGTACTTGTTTCAGTCCCCAAGAAACGACTAAGTCCAGCAGCCAGGAGCAGCTGGATAAGGTCAATAATGAAAGGGTAAGGTCTCCATTAATGTCACTGGCAGCGTCAGAGATGTCTTTAGGATCTTCCTTTTTTATATATATATATATATATATATATATATGCTAATCTTGTTCGACAAATTCAAGTATTTGTCTGTTATCATCCAGCCCAATCTGATCACCTGGACTGATAAATAATACCCAAACAAAAATATTACAACAACAACAGTATGTTGTAATTGTTAATACCTTTTGGCTTGCTGTACAAAACACTGATTGAAATCATTATAATGCTTTATCAGTTCTGTGCTTGTTTCCTCAGAATACAAGTGAGGGCATCAGTAAAGTTAGTGAAAAGCCACCCTTGGGTCCCTCTGCTACTTTGCCTGCCTCTATTGAGGATGAGAGCTTTGGCTCGCGGAAGGCCCGGTCGTCTTTTGGAAAAGGCTTCTTTAAGATCCGTGGGGGCAAAAAGACATCTAGCACCCCTAACCTTGGTAAGACATTATCTCAGCGGGGCATGTGGGCATGTTACAGACATCGTAGACAAAGTGTTGGGTGTGTTGCAGTGTGACTCATTCTGTATTCTGTCTGACTCTGGTTTACACTACTGAGGAAGTGATATTTTTTGGACATTTCTGCCACTTTGTATAACTTATTTTGTCAAGCCACACCCATGGGGTATACTATAAGGACCAAGACTGTAATTTTCAGCCCACACAAACTGTGGTCCCCGTTTAATTATGGAAGTCTGTTTCTGTTGCGCTGTGTGCTCTTCGTCCTATTTCTGTGCTTTTTTTGGGCGCAAATGTGTGTCTGTGTTGGTTCCACCTCTCCACTCCCAGCCCAGATGCTGTTTCATTCATAATGTTTGTCCTTTGTCTTGTGCTTTCTCTGTTGGATCCCTGTGTGTTGTGTGTGTTTTGTTACACATGAAGACCGCAGCCGGAGTGTGAGCGCACCTATGCTAGGTACAGTAAAGTCTGAAGGGCCTTTTAGGTCTGCAGTAGTCCTTTTAAAGAGAACATAATAAACTTCTAAAAACATCCTCTCTGAACGTATATGCCACTAAACAGCATCCTGCGTTGGAGTCTGTCTCCAGAGTGTGTGCCAGCAAAGAGCAAATCACTTGATTTGCCTGTGATCCTGCATGTATTTGTTTTCTCATCTGTTCTGCAACACAAATCTTTTACTCATGCCCAGAATTAACAGCTAGATTTTAAGTATATTTTAAAATCCTTCCGTATTTCTCCTCTTTTTCTTGACTGGGCAAAGCCACGATTTTCAAGAGTATGATATCAGATGATATTGTTTTTCAGATAATAGCTTAATGCATGCATAGCATAGATTTGCTTGATACCCATCTCCTTACCCCTTGTGTGTCATGTGTCTACTCATTTTCTGTCTGATTGCGCCGTCTCTGTTGACCTAGTCACAGACTGTTTCACTGTTTTTCTGTCCAGCGGAAACAGAAAGGACAACCACAGACCACCTGGATTTGGCTGGGATGCCACAACGGTCGACAAACAGCGACAGCACCCACACTCTACCTACAACCCCAGAAAGCAGGAAGAAATCCAAAGGAATTACAAAACTTTTTGGAAAGTGAGTGTGAAACAATGTGCCTAATGTACTACTTGCAGTCTCTAAATATCAACATGTACATAAAGAATAGTGCTTAAATAACCCCCAAACTACCTGCATATAGGCCCACTAAAGCCAGACAGCTCTTTGTATTTTTTCATATTTCTTCAACAGATGACTATGTGCAGCAAACAGGCATAACAAAAGACTTAGTCACATTCGCCTTCTCTAACAACAGTGTGCAACAGTGTCATGTTTGTAAGGCTTTTCATGTGAGATACAATAAAGATCACTTTTGTTGCGAGACAGATGCCTTAATTATATTAAACTGTGAACATTACTTCCTCTCACATGTGCCCGTATTATCACTTTTTTCTCATCTTCAATTTGTTTCAACTTTTAGCACAATTAACCTTTTATAGTACAAAAACTGTTGTAATATTTGTAACAATTTGATATTCTAGACTAAAAAGAAGCCGGTCTACTTCATTCAACCTGGATGACAACTTAGCTGAGGGCGAGTTCAAAAGAGGAGGAGTGCGAGCCACAGCTGGACCCAGACTGGGTTGGTCCCGTGATCTGCAGCGAAGCAACAAGTGAGTCTGTGCATTCAGCCTGAATAATGAGACACAGAATGCGGTTTCCTTGTTTTGATCTCTGCTGTACAATGAAATGCAGTACAGACAGTACGGCCTTTTCCACAATGCAGTCTCTGTGGGAATCACAAAGACCTGAAGAACGCATTTGTTCCACAATATATGAAACCTAAATGAAGAATGAAGCAGAATACAAGAAAATGATTAGTATTTGTTACCTTTCTATTCACATGTGATGCAAATCTTCAATGAATGAATTTTGTTTGCTATCTATCTGCCCTCTCTTAGTGATGTGGATGCACCATTTGCACGGTGGTCTAAAGATCAGGTGTGTGACTGGCTACAGGAGCAGGGACTAGGCCTTTACGTCAACATGGCCCGTGTGTGGATATCCTCTGGACAGACACTGCTACAGGCTTCACAGCAGGACTTAGAGAGGGTGAGCTTTGGATGTCAGCTCTTCCAAATTAAGCTTTTCAGTACTAGACAGTCTATTGCATGCAAAGTAAGTTAGTGTAATTTAATATAAAATCGAACTAAAACTTGTTACCTTTCTAATCCTAAGACATGTAAAGTCATAAAATACTGTGTGTTTCCTTTCGTTTTTGGTTCTCAGGAGCTGGGTATCAAACACCCACTCCACAGGAAGAAGCTGCAGCTTGCTCTGCAGGCTCTCGGTTCAGAGGAGGAGGATAATAAGGGAAAGCTGGACTACAACTGGGTGACAAGTGAGGATCAGCTGTCAGTCTGTTATAGTCTGTGATGTTTTATGCTTTTTACACTTCTCGTCTTCCCCTCAGGATGGCTGGATGACATTGGCCTGCCTCAGTACAAGACCCAGTTTGATGAGGCGAGGGTGGACGGTCGAATGCTGCACTACATGACCGTGGTGAGTGTTGACAACTGACACACACTTCCTTCAAAGTCCCTGAGGATAAGTGGATTTGATGACTTAGAGTGCCATGTCACATTAGGATTAGTGTAGTCTAATGACCTCTCACTCTGATATTTCAATTTGCACCACAGCCTCTACTCAGTGACTTATGTCATATGTCTAATCCTTAGGATGACCTGCTTTCACTCAAAGTTGGGAGTGTTCTGCACCACCTCAGTATCAAGAGAGCTATTCAAGTGCTACGGCTCAATAACTACGAGCCCAACTGCTTACGTCGCAGGCCATCTGACGAGGTCTGTTCTGTTGATAAGTGAGACTGGAAAAAACGCATCCACCTTTTTTAGCCCGCAATTTCTATTTTTTAAAAACTTCTACCTTTTTTTTCCTAGAACAATGCTTCACCTGCAGAGATCTCCCAATGGACTAACCACAGAGTCATGGAGTGGCTGAGGTCTGTGGACCTTGCAGAATATGCTCCTAATCTTAGAGGAAGTGGTGTGCATGGAGGCCTGATGGCAAGTGGCAACTCGTAAAATCTTGAAAATATAATTCACATTTACAAAAGCAATCTCACCTAATAAACATCCTTGCCATTTACTCAGGTTCTGGAGCCAAGATTTAATGTAGAAACCATGGCTTTGCTTCTGAACATCCCTCCCAATAAGACTCTGCTGCGTCGTCACCTCGCTACACATTTCACACTGCTGATTGGTTCAGAATCCCAGTCACTCAAACAAGAGTGTCTCGAAAACCCAGACTACACACTGCTTACTGCCACCACCAAGGTCAAGGTAATGCATAACGTCTGAAATATATTTTACCTTCAAGGTTAATACCAACCTGAAATTTCAAAATTATGTATAAAGCCTAAGGGTTTGTCCTTTTGTTCCTTGTCCTTTACAGCCAAGGAAGCTGTCTTTTGGTAACTTTGGAAGTCTAAGAAAGAAAAGGCAAGAGGAGAATGAAGAGTATGTGTGTCCTATGGATGTGGAGATGCCAAAGGGGCGGAGCTTTCAGAAAGGCTTTGAGCTTCAAATCTACGAGGATGACCTTGATCGGCTCGAGCAGGTGACCATCCAGTACATGCTTGATCACATAATTTACTTTCTGAAGTGACTACGCACTTAATATCTCAAGCACTGCTATTGGTGTGTTTTCTTTTTTCACAGATGGATGACTCTGAGGGTACAGTGAGACAAATAGGAGCCTTTTCTGAAGGGATCCAGAACTTGACTGTAAGGAAACGTGGATAATAAAGATGTGTGTTAGGAAGTTATTAGTAAGTTAATGTCTGTTGTTTTGCCTTGTTTTTCCAGAGCATGTTGAAAGATGACGAATTCTTTAAAGAGATTTCCAATTCACCCAACCCAAGTGTAACAGACGAGGAATCGAATGCATGAGGGAGTCGGCATCACAAGACCCGCTCCTGCTGTGAATGAAACTCTGTGCCAACTCAACCAACCCCAAATTTATTCCTACATCTTGTCTTAGTATTACAGTTAAATGAGCCAAAAGTATTATGTTTTGCATTGTATCTGTTTTTTTATAATTGGTTTAACAAAAAACCTCTAGTTGCCATTCTTACTTAAGTCTCTGTTTGGTCTTTTGATGACAGAGGGAACATGTAGGGCAACACCACTGCTTGGCTGCCAGCTGGTTTCTGGAGATATTATTGAGTTTAAGTAAAAATTTAAACCAGCAAGACATCTATACTATGCTCATATAGATTTAATATATGTTTTTATATTACCTGTGAGTGTAAAAATATGAATAAATAGACTTTATTGTCATCTGTAGCCAACAAAAACAGCTGCTAAGTTTTCTACCAAACATTTCTAATAAAAAGAATAAGGTCTTACATTTCATTATTTACAGAACACTTACCAGACTTTTAAGAAACAGTAATCTGCACCAATACCTTTCACTTCATTATTATTGCATCATATTAAAACATTCAATACCTACAAATAAGGACTTATCATAGCCTCTGTTTTACCTTCTGATGGATTTCACAGAGTTGTGTTTTTTTGACACAATGTTTCTATTGGTGAAGTGAATCAGTGATTTGTCAGGTGCCATTATTAATGTTGTAATGCAGACCTTGATGTGCATACCCAAGAAAATGAACTTTTTTATGTTTATCCAGTTCTAAAATCAATAAAAAGTAATTTAATCTTTGTCCTTGGATGTGTAATTCTGTGACTTCCTTCACAATCCATAATAGTAATCATTCAGTTTTCATTCCATAAAGAAGAACAATTACTGAATTAGTATTATTAGTATTGATTATACTTATATATTATAAATCTACAAACAGGAATACTGAACTCATGTTCCCAAAGAAAAGGGACAGTTAATCCAAGAATTCTGTAATTGTGATTTTATTAGATTCTTTTGCAGAGCTAATTTATTCCCTATACAATAATTGTCAGCACACTTCCAGTTTGGAGAAGCAGATAGAGACAATACAACACAGGCCATCTATATGGTCCTTAAAGGACATTTCCTCAAAGTTGCTAAAAAGTGGCTCAAAGATTGGTTCAGACAGACGACCACAATGAGCACAATGACTGTTTGAACTGAGGAGCACAAAGCTTTGTGGAGAATGAATGAGGGAAAAAAGCAAGTCAATTGCAAAATAATAGATTCAATGTCTATGTAACAAACACTTGCAGAGATGGTAGTTTTTTAATATTTTAGAAGCCTTTAGTCAATAAAAGACTGACAAAAGACTCTTTTCACAGGGCCTATTAGCAGCAACGCATAAAGCGCCTGTCATTGCTCCTGTCTGTTTCTCCAAACTGGGGGTGTTCATTTATTTTGTACAGGGGATAGGTTACCTAAGTGACTCATTAGCCCTTGATTACAAAAAAATAAAATAACTCTACAACACTGTGGTGCTAAATCTGTATGAACTGTGGTTTGTCACAGTCCTGTAAATATATTTTATGGAAATTGAAATATAAAAAAGCTATTGATTTTGAGTTTATTAATTTACACATAAAGTCTGTATAATCTCACACTGAAGCAAAAACGTGCAAAGGATCTGGGTATTTTGTCAAAATAAATTGCCACACCATGTTTCAGCAGCTGACAGTTTCAGACAATAGACAACGCGCCCTCTAGCGTCTGTTTTTTGTCATTGCAGGCACTTAGTTTTTGTTGCCAATGCGCGTCAAGTGAACAGTCAGACCAACGCCTCTATCAGCAGTCGTAAACTGTCTAAGCAGCAAACAAGAGGCACTATGACTGCCAGGTATGTATTTGACTTTTTTGCATGAACTACTAAAGTTTAGTTGAAAATATCTATCCTAAATTTCTTATTCTATGCTATTTTGATATCCTTTAGATATACTTTGCAAAGTTTCATGCCATAGGTTTTGATGTTTTTCAGGTTCTGTGGGATCTTGGTCCTTTTTGTCATATTCTGCAGTGGACTTGATGCATCAAGGTACAGTAGTCTTTCCAAAAACATGTTCATTTCCTTTGAGTTTTATGCATTAGCTTGTTTTGCGCTCTTTCTGTAACAGACCAGCAGTAAACCAGGAATTGACTAATCTCTTCAATGAGTTGTGGAGGTTGGATGTGAACCGGATGCAGCCGGGGTTAGACTATACTATCTCAGTTCAGGTACACTGAGTGCATATATCATCTGAGCTGAATTAGATTGATGTTTCTATAGATATATTCTTTGTGGTTTGACTTTCCAGGGCAGGGCTGGATTTGTAAACCAGGGCAGCCATGTTGTGCAGGACCATGCCTCACTGCCTCTTTTCTCCAACGTTAATGAGAACAAGCTCAGAAACATAACAACATACTCCAGTAGGTTTCTCTGTATTATTGTTTTACTGTATTATTTCTGTCTTTAACCTGAATCACTCTGATGAATGTTCTGTGCCTGAAGGGTTGATGAAACTCCTGGACAACTATGAGCACTCCACAGGTGTGGCCGAACAAGTCACAACGGAGGAGCTGACAGAGATAAATCTCTTCCTTGATGCTGTGTTACAGACACAAGTCATGAAGGTATTCTACATGTTACAACCTGTCTTTTCTACTGATACTATTAAGTGATCAGTGATCTGGGTGTGGGTTTAAGAGCTATGTGCAATGATATGATATGTAATAATATGTGTAATAACTGTTTCAGTCTTACTATATAGGCCTAAAGTACATAGAGAGATCTTGTTTTCCAAGATTTTGAGGTCTGGGGCAACAGCTGAACTCTGGAGGGAATTAATGTTTTCCTGGATCAGTGCCGCACATGACTTTAGAATAAAAAAAAAACTAAAAAAACACTAGAACATGTGTGTGTGAAGAGCTCCCAACATAGTGTAACCATTTTCAGCTTAGTATTTAGTTAAAAAAACTTGACATAAACCTCAAGCAATATCTTGACATAAAAAACATGTAATTTTAAGTTTAATAAAAATATTTTAGTGCAATGAAAAATCTCCAGAAATGTTTTGACTTGTGTTGGAAGCCCAAGATTTATGTTTCATGTAAATGATTTTGTCTTCAGCGGGCCCATCGGTACTTAGTGAGCAAAAGGCTGTCCAGCTCAGATGTGAGGCAGTTCAAGAATCAACTCAACCTCATCTGGTTCCACCTTTATCACCGACAGAGAAACACTGGGTGAGACTCAGACCATGTCTAATGTAGGATGTATGAAGAGGCCAAAAGACTGATTGTGTAATGGTTTGTTTCCCTCACCAGCCTGGACTCCTGTGGATTTGAGCATGTCTTTGTAGGAGAGACGAGGTCTGGAAATGAACTTATTGGTTTTCACAATTGGGTCCAGTTTTATCTGCAAGAAAAAAGTAGGCTCTTGGACTACAAGGGATACAAGGCTGGCTATCATGACTTAGTAAGTGTCACCAGATAAACAGTAACAACATATTGTATCCAAGAAACAATGAGATGACTGGGTGTTTTTATTGCAGCCAGATCAGGATGACCACGTCCTGAACCTTCAGTTCACCTGGCACCGAGTGGTTAAGCCCGTGGGCAGTGCCTTCATCGGGACCAGTCCCGAGTTTGAGATGGCCCTCTTCACCATTGTCTTCCTCATGAACACAGAGAGAAGCACCAATGTTGTAGTCAACATTGACCAATGTCAGTTGGAGCTAGTGGTTGTCAGACATGGACGCTTTATTGAAACAGCATACCCCAAACTCCTGAGCAGCAACAGCAGACATGTGAGGCAGCACTCACACTGAAGTGGATCCACCTGAAGCTACACTCCACACAAATCTCTGTTTTGCACTCAAATGCAAGTTTGAATTAGTAGTTCTAAATCATGTGATTTTTTTAAATTCAGTGGTTTACCTAATAAAATGACTTATATTCCATGAATGTGATGTTTGTTCACAAATCATTTTATGCAAATAATTAGCATGTCAAATATAAAAACATAATTCTTTCATTCTGTTTTGTCATGTTAAGACAAGTCATGTGTGGTCTAGTATTAAATAGTATTTGGTCATTGAAATATAAGTTTGTAAACTTTATTTATAGAGCACCTTTCACAGATAGAGTAGGGTTATCTTAAAAGTGTTTTAAGTTTTAAAACAAAAATACATATTTGCTGCTTAACTTTTAGACTGATCATCAATTAGCATCAGGTAACACATTTTCTTTTACATATAGTAGTTTAACAGAATAACATCCAAAAGAACAGATAAAAGATTAATTCTGCAAAGGCGGAACTCTTCGTTTCATGTACGGGTTGCACGGGGCTTTTATAGTGATACACAGCAGTCGTACGCGTGTTGCAGTGACTTCCGACAGTTTAACACTATGAATGATGTGACATTACTTTAATATTGATTAAGTTGAACAGTAGAATTAAAAATGGAGGAGTTTTGTGACATGAGTCCGCAGGAGCTGGCGGCTCCTGTCAACTCTGTGGAGGTGAGTAAAGCTGTTCAAAAACACACGAGGCTAACATGAAGGCTAGCTGCACAAAAAAACAACAACAAACTGCTTTAAATCGGGCTGAGGGACATATCACCCCAAAGTATATGGCCTGTTTGTTTTTTATTATACAGGGCAGCACAGCGCCTGAGTAGTTTTTTCGCTTGTAATAATTTTGTTAACTTGTTCCCAAATTAATGTCAGATTTCTTATTTTGTCAGGAAAAATGGAAGTTGTTGCCAGCCTTTCTGAAGGTAACCATCACACAGTCTTGCAGCTCTTTCTTTATAAAAATGTGTCCGAGGCATAAATGTCTATGTGTAATGTGTTGTTATTGTGTTTAATTCAATTGTGATAGATTTCTCAGTGTCATTATAGTCTTTTTGATGTCGTTCAGGTGAAAGGTCTGGTTAAGCAGCACATTGACTCCTTCAATTATTTCATCAATGTAGAGGTAAAAAATGCTGTGACACTTTGCATCAGTCTTACAAAAATCTCCTTTATATTACAATATAAATATGTTTTGCAGATAAAGAAAATAATGAAAGCAAATGAAAAGATTACAAGTGATGCTGATCCAATGTGGTATCTAAAGTAAGTCATCTCAGTTTACCTTTCTCTGCTTGTCTGGCTAAATGGGAAGAGTATAACAAATAGCAAAATTTGCAAACTCTTCCCATTCATTTTAAAATGTTTTACTGTTTCTCTTTAGATATCTAAATATCTATGTTGGTATGCCGGATGTTGAAGAAAGCTTTAATGTAACTAGACCTGTTTCTCCTCATGAGGTAAGTGTACACACACAGGCTGTAAGATAAATAAAATGAATATTCAGTATGGTTTAGACAGATGTCAACTCTTTGACATTTGAGAATATTTGTTCTATAATTGTCATATTGAATTGCTGAAATTGTTTAGCCTGGGCTTATGTTGTTGATTTCTCTGTGTCCCAGTGCCGTCTCAGAGACATGACATATTCAGCACCTATAACGGTTGATATTGAATACACTCGAGGCAGTCAGAGGATCATACGCAATGCACTGCCTATTGGAAGGTATTAGAGTTTATCTCACAGTGTCCAACACTTACTGTTTTATACTTATATTCTGTATACTGCATGTGTAATGGCTTTCTAAATAGAAATAATAGCATTTCGTCTGCTTTTTTCAGGATGCCAATCATGCTGAAAAGTTCAAATTGTGTTCTCACAGGAAAAACTCCCATGGAGTTTTCCAAGCTGAATGAATGTCCCCTGGATCCAGGTATGTAACACTGTACATGACAAGTTGAGAACTTTTTTAGTTGTTCTTCAAAGATGCATTTTAAGTATTCATTTACCTTTTAATCTGTGTGTGTTATTGTACACAGGTGGTTACTTTATTGTAAAAGGTCAAGAAAAAGTTATTCTGATCCAAGAGCAGTTGTCCAAAAACCGAATCATTGTGGAGCAGGACAGAAAGGGTGCAGTGGGAGCCTCAGTTACCAGGTACAGAAATATTTCTTTACTCACCTGCCTTTTTGTGTGTTTTCCCCCAATAAAAAGCCTCTATAAACATAAATAAATGGAAAAAAACTATATTGTAAATGTGCATCTTTTTGGCCGCAGTAGATTGATATTTAAACAACAAGACTTTTTATTTTAATTTTCAGCTCGACTCATGAGAAGAAAAGCAGAACAAATATGATCGTAAAACAGGGCCGTTTCTATCTCAGACACAACACACTGTCGGAGGATGCTCCTATTGCAATCATTTTCAAGGTAAATCATCTGTCCATTAGAGGGCAGTACAAAACTACTTTATGCTGTTGCTAGATTTTTTGATGTTGCTGTCCCAGAAGCTGAAGGATAAAGAAAGCATTTTCAGTATAAATAAATTCTACAACCTGTGATTATTTGTATTCAGTGTATTCTACTCCAAAAATACCTTTTCATTTAAGCTAAAGGTTAAAAGTTCTTCTGTTCGATCTCCACCTCAGACTTAAATGCTGCCCTTTTCTGTCAGTGAAATGTCATTTAGCCAGCTGGCATGATTAACTTTTTCCACTGAGGGTGACTCTCTCTAAACATGTCAGGGGTAAGGGTTTGGAGCAGAGGTCATTATCCACGGGGCATGTTTGGCCCATTGCTCTATTTGCTGTGCACTTGTATATCCTGGCTGACTTTTTCTTCGGCTGGTCCCGTGTCGGCAGCAGCTGTAGAAACCTCAGATTCATTTTTGGGACGAGGAGATCAGTTCCCACAGCTTCACATTTCCATAAGCAAATGTCAGACTCCCATGTGACTCTTAATTTCACCTCTCCCTCCCATTGTAGCTCACCTAAATATGCTGTCGGCAAACTGTCTGTATTTGCTTCATGACTGTAGACTTTTTAGGTATTAACCATACTAGATCACCTCAACACTTTATTTTGACATGTCTTCCGCACAGGGCATGGGTGTGGAGAGTGACCAGGAGATAGTCCAGATGATCGGGACAGAGGAGCATGTAATGGCCAGTTTTGCCCCGAGTTTAGAAGAATGTCAGAAAGCCCAGATCTTCACACAGACCCAGGTATCAGAGTTTAAACCATGTCTGATCAGAAAATAAATGTCTTATACCCAAGTATTTATTTAAATGTAAGAAGACAACCTTCCCAAGAGTCTTACCCAGGATGCCAAACCAGTATTTTGTGGTATTTCTGGACAGTTTGTGTAATAATTAATGTTATTTAGTTTATTACAACATTGCAGTTGTTTATTTTTTGTTATAAATCACAACTAATCACAAATCTATATGTCAAAATGGCAGGTGTGTGCCTAATTACTTACTTATAAGTCTTCAGTAACACAATTGTCCTGCTGCCGTCCATTAATTTGAAGTGTCGTACTGTGCAGAAACAGATACTCATGGGGGCAGGCTCTTGTCTGTGTGTTTTTGTTTTACCAGTCAGTTAAGTAATGATTTTCATGGCTCATTCAGGAGGCCTACTTGTTTGTCTGTGACATCTACAGACGAATGAAATCTGCCAATTTGTTTTTCATAAAGATTATGTTGTTAGAGGAGGCTCTGATGCATTGATGAGGCCATTTTTGCCTCCTAGCAACCACTGCTGCCCTCTCATGTTCCTGTGTCTGGCAGCCTCAGTGATCTCTTTTCATGGTATTCATTGGTCATTGTATTTAGCACAATGAGGCCTAAATCTATATAATTAAATGAAGATAAGGCTTAAAAACATTGTTATCAGATTATGATTGGATTAATTGTCCTAAAATTTAATCAGATCTTTTTTCAAGTAACATGAATACATTGAAATCCAGTAAATATGATTTTAAATTTGTAACAATTTCTCTGTTGTAAAATGTCTTAAATTTAGTGTACTTCTGTTAGTTTAGTTTTTATTATTTGACTTATTCATTTGCACGTAATATATTGTATAAAATACAAATGTATACATGCAATATATAGAAGGCCGGCCGGGTGGTCTTTTCACCCTCATTAACCTTTTTCTACAGGTCATTCAAGGGGTCCAGAGGAACACTGACTAAGGTGTTGAGGTT
The DNA here is from genome assembly GCA_036850595.1 of Rhyacichthys aspro. Lineage (NCBI taxonomy): Eukaryota > Metazoa > Chordata > Actinopteri > Gobiiformes > Rhyacichthyidae > Rhyacichthys > Rhyacichthys aspro. The sequence continues at coordinate 6,428,339 of CM072153.1, read as the reverse complement.
TTTGTGTGAGTTTGGCTTCTCAGTGGTTTAGTCACTTGACTTCCTATAAGCTATAAATATTGAGTGAGCTGACATTCCGCACGTTAATTATTTAACATACAATCACAGTATACATAGCACTGCACATAACTCTTCATAGCACTTCTTTTGTTTATCACTTGACCTGTTAAAGTTAAAAATGGCCTTGGTATAAAAAAAACTAGTAGAGGGGTCATTGTCGTAATGTAGTACTGTTTGTATGTATCATACAGTTAGCTGTTGAGGAACTTTATAAATAAGTTGCCTTCAAAACTTGTGTTTTAATGTTGACTTCTTCCTGACATAGGCTCTGCGCTACCTGGGCAACAAAGTGCGGCGGCAGCGCATGTGGGGAGGCCCCAAAAAGACTAAGATGGAAGAAGCCAGAGAGCTGCTGGCATCTCTTATCCTGACACATGTGCCTGTAATAAGTGTTTTTTATGTCATATTTTGGCTTGGTACAAATAATGTTTAATAATTGTATATTATTTTGACCTTAGGTCAAAGAGTTTAACTTTCGGGCTAAGTGTATTTACTTGGCTGTGATGGTGCGGAGAGTGATCCTGGCCCAGGGGGACAACAAGGTGGATGACAGAGATTACTATGGTAACAAGCGTCTTGAGCTGGCTGGACAGGTAAAGTTTTATTTTCTTGTTGTTCATTGTTAAGTGTGTTTTTTCATGTTTTCATTCACTAACACTTATCTGTTAATGTCTGGTTCAGTAATTTACACAGATGAATCAAATGCTATAGAAGAAATATACCAGTGTTTTTAACCTTCAAGCAGTTCACCAAAACTTAAAAAGCAGTAAGACCAAATCTAAACAGAGCACAGCTGGCCTTAGTCCAAAGCCAAAGGCTAATTAAACAATACTGTTCTGTATTTTAATCAAAATATGTTTATTGTTTTAGGTTTAAGGGACTGGGCTGACTGATCCACAGGGAACTGTTAATAAGTCTTTTCTAACCTAAAGGCCCCCACTGAACTACATGTTCAAATATAATTTCTTCAAACATGAAAGTGTTTACTTCATTTACTTTGTTCTTTAGACCACTAGAAAACATAAAATGTTTGATTCTTAATAATACATGGTGGAAATATAGCATTGCACATGTTGTTAGGTGCAAATGGATCAGAGTGTTGGACCAGCCTTGATCTCTCACCTGCATCTTTGTTCTGCCTCGCTCTTTTAATAAGACTCTCATTATTTTTCCTCAGCTTTGTTTTTCCCTGTTTTGTTTTCTTCTCCCCCTCCTCGTCCCTCCCTTGTATTTTAGCCTGTCTTTGTCATGAACGAGATATGCGGTGGCACTAAAATCCCAAGGCTGAGGAAGCATGGGGATTTTTCAGCAGCGTGACAATAGAATTGCTGCCTTGACTGGAGCGATTGAGCTAATCCGCAGCCCCAGCTCTGATAATGTAATTACTGCTGTGTTAAGGCCTTTAATTTCCCCCCCAACCTGCTCTGTATTAGGAGCATGAGATGGGAGGAAGGGGTGCACAGAGCTGTCTTTCAATAGGGGGCTTACACACTAACAACGCCTGCAATCTCCTCACTCTTCAATTATGGTTCCCTGACATTCAACTAATTGGCCTGGCTGCACAACAGAAGCTTCATTTCTTTATTAATTTCAAGCAGCACTGCCTGTTTGTTTGGATGTATGCTAATGTGTAGAGCTGGTGGGGGCTCTCAGAAAGGTTGCCTCCTGTATAGGCCCAGCTGTGGATGACACAGACCTGGCAGGGCAGGTCAGGTTTATCAGTAAGCCACCACATTGAGTTATTAAATCTGCCCATAGGTTATAACAAGCACAGATTTCACTGTGTCTCACTTTGAGGAAAAACAACACTGTTACAACTTTTATTGTACTCTGAGGTGTAAATCAATTGTTCGTTAAGAAGTATCTCTTCATTTTGCTCTTCCAGCTTCTTTCTCTGCTATTTGAGGATCTTTTCAAAAAGTTCAACTCAGAACTGAAAAAAATTGCTGACCAGATCATCCCCAAACAGAGAGCAGCTCAGTTTGATGTGGTGAAACACATGCGGCAGGATCAGATCACTAATGGCATGGTCAATGCCATATCCACAGTGAGTGTCTGCAGGGTCAACAACACAATGAATCATCTCAAAATTTACACAGTGGCTACACAGTGGCTTTTTGTCCACAGGGTAATTGGTCTCTAAAGAGGTTTAAAATGGACCGCCAAGGTGTCACCCAGGTCCTGTCTCGACTCTCGTTCATCTCAGCACTGGGCATGATGACCAGGATCTCCTCTCAGTTTGAGAAGACCAGGAAGGTCAGCGGGCCACGTTCACTGCAGCCTTCACAGTGGGGCATGTTGTGTCCGTCTGACACACCCGAGGGAGAGGTGAGTGGCCTGTGCACACAGTAGTAAAATTCAGTATAGTATAACTCCACATGTTTAAACACTATGTCGGGAATATCCTTTTGTATTTTGTATTTTGAAGATAACAACTGTACTTTGTCTCTTGTTGTCTTTGTTTGGTAGGCCTGTGGTCTGGTAAAGAACTTGGCTTTGATGACCCACATCACCACTGACATGGAAGATGGCCCGATCATCAAACTGGCCTTCAATCTGGGTGTAGAAGATGTCAACCTGCTGTGTGGAGAGGAGCTCTCCTACCCGAGCGTCTTCCTCGTCTTTCTCAATGGTAAAAGTCATGTGTACTTGCAAAGCTTAATAAATAAACAAATGAGAGAATTAGCAACGGTCTCTTGCACATTAGATCACTTCAAAAGGAAGTCTAATCCTTTCTGTTTTGAATGCGTTGCTTGTGAACATTAAGGGAAAATATTCTGTTTAGTATTTTGTGGCAAAGCTGATAAGTCATTAATTTCATGGCCATATTATTACTTACTCAGAACTTGGCCCCTTAATTACAGAATATGTTTGTCTCGCCTCTGATAACTGTCAAATTATATTAGCTGCCATACCATTTAATTAGTTGGTAGCAGCAGGTGTCAAAGCCCTTCAGAGTGTGTTCACTGTGAATGTGCCCTCACACTGAGGCAGTGCACAGTGTCTCCTCTGTTCTCCAGTCATTTGTCTGTCAGACTTGATATGAGAACTGCAGGCAGTTCAAGCTCTGCTTTCACCAGCAGTGCACTACTGCATGTGGATGATGTGGGTCAGCACTGCCTTGTCTCTGTCTTGATGGCCTTTAAGATTTAGTGACTGCCACAGTAATTTTTCATATATATTAAATTAAAATAATAAATATACATTTTTGTATAAGACATTGGACATAAGCATGTCTTAAAACAAACAAGAGTTATATATCTTAAGCTGATATGTAAAGGTGTCCTGGGGTAAGTGTAGTTTCCCCTTGTTATCATGCAAACGTGTTTGTGTCCATGCAGGTAACATTCTGGGTGTGATTAGAGATCATCACAAGCTGGTCAACACCTTCAGGCTGATGCGCAGAGCAGGTTTTATAAATGAGTTTGTATCCATCTCTACAAACCTGACAGATCGCTGCGTCTACATTTCTTCTGATGGAGGACGACTCTGCAGGCAATTTATACTTTATATAAAGTGATATTTAGATAAATGCCACTGTTTGCCTATTACTAAAACCTATGCTTTTGACGGTTAGTTCATAAATATAAAAAATCATAATACAGCAATGTTCTTAATTAGGCCATACATCATTGTTAAAAAGGGACAGCCAATGGTGAAAAACAAGCACATTGAAGATCTCTCACAAGGATACAGGTAAATAACATCATGGTTTACCTACTGACACTTGTTGTTTTCATATGCAGTAAATGGTGTCTTGTTTTCTCTCTAGAACATTTGAAGACTTTCTGCATGAGGGTTTGGTAGAGTACCTGGATGTCAATGAAGAGAATGACTGTCAGATTGCTGTATATGAACGAATGATTAACAAGTGAGTATACAATCCTTAGCATTTCTGACATAAAAATGGTTTTATATAATTTCCGTTTTTTTGAAAATGTTATTTTGTAGAGATTCAACGCACTTGGAGATTGAGCCCTTCACGCTGCTTGGGGTTTGTGCAGGTCTCATTCCCTACCCTCACCATAACCAGTCACCAAGGAACACATACCAGTGTGCTATGGGCAAGCAGGCCATGGGTAAGAATATACTTAGCAACTCTATAAAACCTAAACTAAAGATATTTTAAACCTCTTTTATGCAGTGTCAGTATTTATTCATATGCATGTTTTCTCAAACACAGTCCACAGTAGTTTAGCCTCGCGTCAACAGAATTTTAAGCCTCCTAAAGCTACTGGTTTGTTTAAATTAAAACATTGAATAGAACATTAAAACAAGTCTGGGACTGGAAACCTGGTGTTTTATCTCAGAACTCTTGTCCTGCGTCTTGTCAGCTAACATTTGTATGTGTGATTGAGTGTCTTCTTATGTGTGGTTGTCAGTGTGTGTATATGCGCCTGGACATCAAACATGGGGTGCTTACGGAGGTTGTCTTTTGTGCCCCGTGTGCGGAGGCCCTTTCCCTGCCAGTCACCCAGAGTGTCATTAGCAATTCATTGTGTCTGCTCTGGCTGTGCTCAGGGGGTCAGTGTGCTCAGCTGCGGAACACCACAGAGTGCGCACCCGCAGCTCCTTGGTAACAAAACTTCCCCAAACGGCCCTACTAACATTCGGAAGAGCCACAGTCACCCCCCACTCTGCAGCTTTACCTCCATGTACCCTTTCCTCTTCTCCCCTCATCTTTACAAAAACACAGACTGGAACTATATCTGGCCCAGTATCCTCTGCCCCTATACATGTGCAAATCTAGTCTTATTATCACAGACTTTCCGCTTGTAACCCTTCAATTATTAGCATCTGACAAATGTCAAGGCTTTAAGGGAGGACACGCATTATGTCATAACCCTGGCTCGTTCGTCCTGTGAGTAAAGGGCACACAAACACCTGTAATGAACTATAATTGAAATAGACGTATTTTGTGAATATGTGTTAAAAATTAATTATTAGATAAGTCACTTAAATGGTAACATGCCTTTTTATTCTAATGTTTTTAGGTACAATTGGCTACAACCAAAGGAACCGTATTGATACCCTGATGTACCTGTTGGCCTATCCGATGAGGCCCATGGTTAAAACTAAAACTATTGAGCTGATAGACTTTGAGAAGCTGCCTGCAGGTCAAAATGCCACTGTGGCAGTAATGAGCTACAGTGGATATGACATTGAAGATGCTCTTGTCCTCAACAAAGCCTCGCTTGACAGAGGTAAGACCCATTTATTGTTGCACAGAAAGATTTTTTACAGATTGTTTTTATCGCAAATTAGAAAGAACATTAACATTGTAACTTTTTTTGGCTTTAGGCTTTGGTCGGTGCCTTGTCTATAAAAATGCTAAATGTACACTAAGGCGTTACACAAACCAGACCTTTGACAAAGTGATGGGGCCAATGCTGGATGCTGCAACTCGAAAGCCCATCTGGAGGCACAGCATCCTGGATGCTGATGGTATCTGCTCCCCAGGTAAGAGACCTGACTGTGCTGTTACAGTAATAAATAATGTGCATATGTGCAGGAAAAACAAGCCACTGCTCCCTAATGACTTTGAATGGAGAGAAGTTTTCTGCTTGTCATTTTTCTCTTCTTTAACAACTTAGAGAACATCTAAAAGCTTGTGCTTGGTATGGTGACCTGCCAACAAGACAAACAATTTATTAACAGTATTTTCACCGTCTTGTGATACTTGTTGAAGTAATAAAACTAACTGTGGTAACAACAGCTCTATAAATGTCACATGTCATACAGAGAGTCTGGTCCTATAATTTGTTGCAGTATATTCCACACGTTCTTCAGTCTTTTGTCTTTTTTTCAAGTCTTTTGATGTCTTTTTTTTCTCTTAAGAATGGGTTTTACAAATTAAATGCTTACCTAACCTTTTTATATTGCACAATATTTATGCTCATGTTCTGGTCAAATGTAACTTTTAATGTAACCAAACATTGAGTTTAAACTCAGTCCAATGATTTTGACACATGATATGTGATGATATATGATTAAATATACCTAGTTGCATCCGGTGTTGCATGTTTCAGTGGATTTTTGAGGAACTATGATTGTGTAATGAATTTTTTAAGGTGAGAAGGTTGAAAACAAGCAGGTATTGGTGAACAAGTCCATGCCAACTGTCACCCAAACACCACTGGAGGGCAGTACCCAGCCAGGCCAGCCTCAGTACAGAGATGTGCCCATCAGGTAACATCATGTCAGTCCTTGTGAAAACTTTAACCCAAATAAGAATTTTTAAGTATTTGCATGCATTTCTTTTTAGTTACAAGGGATCAACTGACTCGTACATCGAAAAGGTCATGATCTCATCCAACGCCGAAGATGCTTTTCTCATTAAGATCCTCCTGCGACAGACAAGGAGACCTGAGATAGGAGATAAATTCAGCAGTCGACATGGACAGAAAGGTGCCTCATGTAATCTTTATAATGTGTCAAGCATCTTATTTTTAGGCAAATGTAAACCTGATTGTGAAGACTGTACATGACAAAAAACTTTGGTCGTCTCAGTGCTCAGGCATTTGTTGAGTGAAGTCCCAGTGGCTGTTGCTCTGTTACTGCCCCCTGTCCTAATCTTTCAAGAGCTCTTTTCAATTAATTGGCTCTTTGTCCTGTGCCAGACTATGCAAATTTATTACAACCCAGCAGTATTCTGCTGCTGCTGGAGAAAAAAGTGTTTACAACCTCCATTGTTTTCCAGCAGCACCTCCCCTATAGAGGCCTTGTATGATGTTTTAATCAAAAAGCTAACTGGCGCCATGCATAATTTACTCTCTTCATTAACGCTGTGGCCATTGAGCGGTCAGCTGAAGATGGGACATGTCTTGTGTCTGGGATAGTGAAGAAGTAAAAGGGGTCATCATGGGGTTAGCTGAAGTAGAGTTACACAGAAAGACCCAGATGTACCATTGATATGTGGCTAGTTCTCAACCGGAGACACAACCTTATCAATCTAAACAAATAAAAAATGTGAATAGTTTGAATACAGATCTGATGTTAATGAATGTTATGAATATGTTTCATTAGAGTGGCCTATGACTTTAGCAATAGATGTGCCAGCTCCTCATGTCTCATAAGTCTTGGTCAGCAGAGCAGAATAAGTCAGTCATTAACCAGCCCTTAGACTCACAGCTGTAGAGGCTGTGCAGGGGTGGTGGTCAGTGCAGCGGTGGGGGGTGTCAGTGGTAGGGTCCTATTGTGCGAGCCGCCAGCATGGAGCTATGTGAGCCGTGATGGAGGGCTCTGGTCTCTCACTGTTGTCTTGCTTTTCTCTGCTGATTTCATGCCTCTTTTATCATTCACTTTCACACAAAACAAACAACACCAAGCATGTCTGCTATGGAGACCAGTGTCTTTGAATCATTCTGTTCACCTTCCACAGCGTTTACTACTTTTTTCTTTATGTCTACCCTCTGTTTACTGGTATTTTTCCAATTTTCCAACTCCTCCAGTGACTTTAGTATGTAGTTTTAACTTCTATAAGCCTTTTGTCATTGTTGCTCAACACCTACTCTGCTTCCTGCTGTTGGATGACTTTTCAGTCAGTCTCTGCACTTGTTCCCAGTCAACATCCTGTTACAACATCCTGGAGGGCACCAACAGTGTGTGTTGGGCATCGTCTGGTCCGCTAATAGTGAATTTTTCCCACGTGCAGCGATTCAATTCCTTCTCTCCATTTGATCCTTTGCACTTCCTCTGAGTTGAACTGAAAGCATGGATGTGTAATCCCAGTCTCCCCGTCAAACTAAGCACCTTTCTCCACTTCCTGCACTCTTTCTTTTCTCTCCTCTTTTCTTTTTTTCATTTGCAAATGGCTCTACAATCTGTTTACCGTGGCCAGGGAAGAGTGCTTCGACCCCTCAGCAAACATTTGCACTCACACTTAAAATCCCGGCTACCAGTGCGCTCACCCCCAAGTCATGTGAGTCAACAGGTCTGTCTGACCACATTAGTATGGAAATGTCAAGTCATAAACTCTTCAAACTCCAAAATATGCCATGTTGCTTCATTTATTATTATCTACCTTTCATGTCAAAGCAGAGTTGACCGACAAGTTTGGGTGAATGAAAAAAATCTCTGTTAATGAGCATCAGTGAAAAAGTAAAAAAAAAACATGAACATTTATTAAAACATTTATAAAGTTTGAATTGTTTTTAGATATACATATTTTTTGTCATATGAATACATTTTACTAATGCTTATCTTATACTAACTATAAGTGCAAAAATAAAGAAAAGTAATCTTTGACATTTTTTTACTAATACAGTGACCAGTGTACCTTTTTGGTTTGTTTGCTGTGCATCAGGTGTTTGTGGCCTGATTGTCCCGCAGGAGGACATGCCGTTCTGTGACACAGGAATCTGCCCGGACATCATCATGAACCCTCACGGATACCCCTCCAGAATGACGGTACCATTCTTAACTTGTTGACCAATTATTTTAATGTTTATAGTTTATGAAATCAGTTAATTTAAAAAACACATTGTCTACAAGAGTTCTGTTCACCTCTCTTCTTTGGACTTGAGTCTGACATCTCAAATCACCTCAGTCCCTGTGTTGACCCTGGCTCTTCACAAGTTTGTGTCAGCTCTTGTGAGACAAAACGCTCATTATCTGGGCTCCTCTCCTCTCTTCGTTATCATTGGCTCACAGAGCACACGTCTATTGACAACGCTAAGCAGCAGTCTTACTGTTCACTAACACATTTGTTGCTGCGGAAACGACTCCCAGCAAGGCTGCATTCTGCCGCAGTGTGTAAGTTTCATCAAACACATCAAACTGGAGGATAGTGCTGAATACAAATGACCTGAAACTTGGCTGGGACAACTGTCTTAAGTTATCCCTTACACTGTAAAAACTTGAATAATCTTTATTGCTGAAGTTGTCAGCGCCTGTGTGTTTGCTAGCTGTGGTTGTCATGGAAAAGGCTGTGAAATGTTTGGCTCCGGTGGATGTCTCTGTGCTCTAGAGTGAAATGAGAGTAGGTGTTTCCTTTTATTTGTTAGGGTCAGGGGTCTTCTGGATGTGACCTCAGTGGAATTGTTGAAATCAGTCATCCTTACAACAGCTTCTCCCGGCCAGAGCAGTACATGTGTATTTAGGCTCATTCATAACCCCAATATCTGAATTAGTTATACTGGTTTTCATAAAATTAGTCCATTATGAAATATGAAGAAGCTCCTGGGCCAAAACTTAATGTAGAGGACTTGTCATTTTGATTAGTTTGTGTACATATAGCCAGCCAAAAAAAAAAAAAACCCTGACTCTAGCAAAAATTATATATCTCCTCTATCCTGTATCTCCCTCTAAATGAGTCAGATACAGATGCCACTCACAAAGATTAGTAATAGTGCACCAGTTTAATATAAATTGTCATTATGTTGTTCCTCAAACTCATTTCATATATAATTTTTAGGTTGGAAAATTGATTGAACTACTTGCTGGAAAGGCAGGGGTTCTGGATGGACGCTTTCACTATGGTACAGCCTTCGGAGGCAGCAAGGTGAAGGACGTGTGCGAGGATCTGATCCGTTACGGGTACAACTACCAGGGCAAGGACTACGTTACCTCAGGCATCACTGGGTAATCACATCAGAGCTTATTTTCTGTAGCGTTTCACTTCAATAAATAAAGGATTGTTTTGTCTAAAATCTCCCTGTTTTTTTGCAGAGAACCCCTGGAGGCTTACATCTACTTTGGACCCATATATTATCAGAAACTTAAACACATGGTTTTGGACAAAATGCATGCCCGAGCCAGGGGACCCCGAGCGGTTCTCACCAGGTAACTGCATTTAAAGATCACTTTAATGCTCTGCTGCTTGTTGTCCTCGTCAAATAATTCTTTTGAATGCGTGTGTCTTTCAGGCAGCCAACCGAGGGCCGCTCGAGGGATGGAGGTCTACGTCTGGGTGAGATGGAACGCGACTGTCTGATTGGTTACGGAGCCAGTATGTTACTACTGGAGCGCCTCATGATCTCCAGTGACGCTTTTGAGGTGGATGTCTGTGGACAGTGCGGCCTGCTGGGATACTCCGGATGGTCAGTGAAAGCATTTTTCTAGCATGTTTTAATTGTTAGAACTATTACGATCACATGTTTTTTTCTGTCTGTTTTTATCATTCAGGTGTCACTACTGTAAGTCGTCGTGTCACGTTTCTTCTCTTCGGATCCCGTACGCCTGTAAGCTGCTGTTCCAGGAGCTGCAGTCTATGAACATCATCCCCCGACTCAAACTGTCACGCTACAATGAGTGACATTGAGATTGGAAAAAGGCTCAAGTCTCTTTTCTTTGAACCCCTTTACGTTTGAAGCTACAATTAAGCTGTGAGCATAATGGACAGAGTTCAAATTAAACATTTGAAAAATTTCATTTTTGTTCAAAAATTAAATAAAACAGCGGCGATGTATATTTTTGTTTGTTACTAATTTTTGTTACTATGCGTCTTTTCATGACTTTGTATCTGTAAATAATAAATACAAAGCTATACATATTCTCCTACTACAGTGTTTCATAATATTGAGGTAAGTTTTTATTTCAGAAGCATGCCATATAACTGTTTTTGAAGTTTAAGTTTTAAGTTAACTTTTTTTTACTTGTTTTCTTTTACTTTATGTGACAACTTTTTAATTGATTTAGAGTATTCTTAATATGACTTGTAAACATACATGATCATTCTGTAAATAATAGTGATTTTTTTTCACTATTTAAAAGAAATTAAAAGTGGTAAATATAAAATGGTACAATATCAGAATAGGAATCATAATCATAATTTTCATCATAATACATGGTTATGTAAAATAATGTTTTTAATTAAAAGGTTTGTGTAGGTATAGGCAAATTAGTAGACAACATGTCAAATGTTTTTCAGTCTGCTGACTCACTCTGAGATTATTTCAATCTGTTGTGAAATTGTTACAACACTGTCCAGTGTAAACGTATAGATCCGCAACAGGACGCTGTTCGTCTCCCTTATTCATGTCAGCATGAAGGGGAAAGTTGCTTTAATTAATCTGCTTTGCTCTTTTAAGCAAAGCCCCAACATGTCGTATGTAGCACAACCATACCCCCCGCTCGCACATACACGCACAACTCAATTGGTGCCTTTTCAATGAACAATAGCAGAACACATCCGTTTGTGCGGCCTGAGAGTCTGAGAATAGTCCGAGGGGAAGAGGCTGCACCTGTCCTATTTTATGTGGCACTAATAAGGAGATAACCTTGGAAAAAGCACATCCACTGAGGTCCACACTAGCCCCACCTCGCCTCATTTGACTGAAATTAATGAGATTGTCCTTTGAGGTCGTAGCTTGCCACAAATCACACTCAATATTTTGTCATGAATGTTAAGATCTCTCACTCTTTATATTTGCTTTTCAGTTTGAAGGGCAATCAATAATGGATAGCCAAAGTTATGGCATTACAACTGATTTTGAAATTCCTTCTAGTCCTGTTGTACCAAATTCTTCACTTAAACTCTAACAAACTCTTTAACTCTCCACAATAGAAGTTAAAGCGTCCCATATGATGCTGCTGTCCCACATGAGCTGCAGGTGGCCACACGGCGAGCAGCGTGCAGTGGTGTCCACGCCTGCGCACTGGAGGAGAAAGTCCTCCATAGCTGTCCATAGTGTGGTGAGTAATTCAGCCATAATCCTCCTTTCTCCTCTGCGCTCTCCCCCTCTCCTGTGGATCCATTCATATTCTAATCACAACTTTCCCTTCTCCAGCTCTCAGGCACTCCATCAGAGCCCTCCCAGCCTCAGGCTTTGCACTTTTACTTCCCCCCCTTTGTGACCGTTCCCTCTTCTAAGAGGCGCACCAAAATAAGGTTACCACTGCGAAAAAGAGTGTCCAAAAAGGAGGTGAGAACTGCACAGAAAAAATCCTACTCGTGGCATATTGGTGTTTCGAAAATGTGGCCTGCCAAAATTATGAACAAATATTTTTATCTTGAAGTGAAGTGAAATATCAACTAAATGTAGCAACAGGTGGTCAAGTTAAAATCATAAGTGACAGAAGAGACATTTCTCTGTGTGTATGTTTATTTGGAGCTTGGGGGTGTATAAAAACGTATTAAATGCCATAATGGAAGACGGGGAGGCCACAGTGTTAGGACTGTGTAGATCCAAGCCTCTTTTTTTTGTTGGGAGGGAGCTTTTATTATTCAAAACAGCCTCACAAAAGACTTCCAGTGAGCCTTGCCACATCCCCATCTGACTTGGGGCCATTCATCAGCCGTCCAAGCCTATCAATGACATGTCCCCATCAGGGCTCCAATAAAATCAGCCCCTTTCCCATGAAACATCAGCAAACATTTTGACGGCTCTGGCTTTCCCCCCGCTGGATTTCTGGAGACTACTACCCCCTTTTTTTTTTTCCACCCTCATTCCCACCTCCCCCCGCCGACACCACCTCTCTCCGGGTGAACCTCAGATCCTCAACATCTCCCGTGACGGCCAGTGGTCACGGAAACACCGAGCGACACAAGGGACGAGCCACTGAGGAGGGGGAACCGCGCTCTAAGCTGTTTTCTTGGAGGAGCGAGTGCTGTTGATGGGAAGAGGATGCACTGCGGGCTGCTGGAGGAGCCTGACATGGATTCCACAGGTCAGTGCTGCTAACTCTGCTTGGATTTGCCTTGTCTGGATGTGGTGCCACTAACTAGTCTCAACTTCTGCACCTCTGGAGCCTCAGATATATAGTCACTCACAGGATGCATCTCTGCGATTCTACAAATTTATACCATAATTTGAATGGCTCATTTGAAAGTCGTTTTTTGAAAGTTTGGTGAAGACCTGTGTTTTGGAAGTTATCAACTAATTACAGAAAAGTCATAGAAAGACTTAGGTCTCAAAATCTCTTAAAATCTTTTGATGTGTGGCTGTAATTGATTTTTCCAACTTAATTCAGATGACCACATATTCTGTCGTGAAGAGAAAATGAGCAACAAGTCCACTCTACATTTTACAAATTTGTGCACCTGTTCCTCTAAATTATGTTTATGCTTTTATGGACCCAGTCCCTCTTGTATTATTTAATCAAAAGAAACAAAGATTAATTTTCAGTCATAACAAAAAAGATAAATCATCACGGTAGCTTTTAAAATAATAACATTTTGGACAGAAAATGTTAGTCAATCTTTCATTAGAAGCTCGAAAAATCCTTTTAAGCACCCTGTTGTCACTTGTTCAAATTTAATCCACTTATTTGGATCCCTAACTTATCTGTCCCTGTGGCAAATGAAGCTTGAGGGCTGAGCCTCTGAGGAGAATTAGCTTCACTTCACTGGAGTCACTTTCTCATCTGCAGGACTTGTTGTTTTAGCTTGACAAAAATGTATACTTTCTGTATTGTACGTTGTTATAATGAAAAGCCGTGGTCTTCCTTTAGACTACAATTTTAGATTTTTTTAATAGTCACTTAATCATCTCATCACAGACAATGTTGTGTTTAAAGTTCAATCTGTTCTTATGGGGTACTTGTATTCTCTCTTTTCAGTTGTTGACGGGAGTTTTTTTTTATCAGTGTGTTTTGTAAGTTGGGTCTTGAAGAAACAACCCACGGCTGCAGCAACAGGTTGCACTCCAATTAGCTCATTCAGTCTAAGAAACAGGATAAGTTGTTTCTTGCTGTGGTAATAGATGTCTGTTGGATACAGAGGCATTTTACAAACTAAACACAAATAAATATGCTGATATTAAGGGGTTTGAAATCGTTTTGCTCTCCTAGACACTATGTCTAATTATGCTGTGCGCAAAACCTGAAACCATGACTCCAAAAATGCTAAAACAATCCTACTGTAGACATTTAATAAGTTTAATGCTGCAGAGTTTAAGCTTTAGTGTTGCCCTGCTGCTGCTCACTGATAGAAAGCACACCAGTGGAGCTATTTTTAAGTAGAAATTAAAAGTGGACAATGGCTTCTCTTCCCCTAGACTGGCCCAGTAATGTCCACAGCTCTTTTGAAGTGAGTGTGTACGCTCGCAGTCTCTTGGGAACAATGCTGGATTCCTGCCGTCTTGGTGAAAACATTTCAAATAGAGCCATGGCTGCTCTGCTGCCCATACAATCGATTGTTGTCAGCCCGGCCTGTCACATTAGTGACATTTAATGTGTCTTGTATAGGCAGTCTATTCCACTGTTTATGTGATTAAAGCTTTTTATTCATTCCCCTGTGAGATTACTCAGCTCAGTTTTGTCAGGTAATTTAGAAAATTAGACGTGTTAGCCAAAATGTTTTAATAGAAAAACTTTTGACTATAATGTGTAAATAATGTTGGACGATGTTACAAAAAGTGATGCTAAAGTTTAATAATGGTGTGTGTTTTTAGAGAGCTGGATTGAAAGATGCCTCAATGAGAGCGAGAGCAAGCGATACTCCAGTCACACGTCTCTGGGAAACATGTCGAATGATGAACGTAAGCTTTCATCTCAATTTGCTTGAATATTTGTGATTTATTTCAAATTAAACCATAACATTTTTAGACTTTGGTGAAGTACATCGTCTGCCTACTGGTAAATATGACTTTCATTGTTTTTCAGATGAAGAGAAAGAGAATAACAGAGCGTCTAAACCGCACTCGACTCCGGCCACTCTAGAATGGTAAGTTCAGAGTTTTGTGTAAAAACTGTCAATGGGTCCATACACTTCTGACTCATTATTTATGATTTAGTTTATCCAAAGCTTTACATGTATCATCTTCTTATCAGATAATGATGGCAACACAATTTTTATTGACTTATTTGCAGAATAATGCAGAGAATATAGTGTACATGACGTAATCACTTGGTCAAGTGTACTCAAGTACTATAGATCATTTAGATAGGTTAATGTTGTGGCTATATAAATATATAACCAAGTTAGTTTTGCCCCCTGAGATAGGGGATAGGCTGCTGTGTGGTTGGCTATATATTTAAGAAAGACTCAGCCCGCTGCTATTACTACTCTTTTTACTGTGACATATTAATCAAATCAGCATCTTCCCTAAGAAAATAAAATGTAATTATATTCATAAATAACTCAATGTGCTTAGAATTAAGTAATAATCTTTTTGCCACTATTCTGCCATTAGTTGTGTTCTATTAGTTTGTAATGTGACGGTAACATTTTATATGAGGCGATGCTATGCATATTTTGTGCATTTGTGTTTTATGTTGTCAGTCTAATATTATATAATAGTCTGATTTCACATTTCAAATGGATGGCAATAAAATAAGTTACCTGTAGAAAAACTGTACCAGTCCCTACAGTGTATATTGTAAAACTGAAGTTATTTTGACCTGATAACTCATAGCTCTAACGCTGCAACAGACCTGTGATGTATATTCAGTCAACACCAAATAATACTAACAAAAATTTAGTTTAGTTCATTTTCTTTATTTACAACAATTACATGTGGCCAGTCAGTTATACCCATGTATAGTTATCATGCATAATCTGCATCTTCAGTGTTTCACAAGCGATTTTGACAAAGATGGAGACATTGGTTTTGTTGATGCAGTGCAGGATAATGAACTTTTTTGCTTTTCCATTCTTGATGAGTGTATGTGTTATGAAAAATATACTCATGTTATTTCAGTGTAGTATCAGCTGAGTGTGATGTGCATTTACAAAAATAAATCAAATGCTGTGTGTAGTGATGATCTCATACTAAACTTTCTCCATTTAGCTGGGTTTTTGTAAAGGCGTGCGGTATTGGCAGATAAAGATATTGCTCTGTTTTTGGCAACAAGTGGTTGTTAATTGGCTGATGTTAAAAAATATAGGTGGAATTAATTATTGGATTGTTTTATAATGTCACTAAAACAACAACACATAAACATTATACATATTTTGTGCTTTAAGTCCTTTGTGCTGCCCCCAAGTGGTCAATTTTACACACCACTGGGCTTGAAAATGACATGGCAGTTTACATACACAAAAATTTATTGAACATGTTGTACCTTTGTATGAGCTCTAGACCGTAGAACTACTAAGAACACATTATTCTTGTTTGGAACCCCAAAAGTCCCTAAGCACGCTGTGTTGTTTCCAGGTTAGAGGAGAACTACGAGATCGCTGAAGGTGTGTGTATTCCCCGAAGTGCCCTCTACATGCATTACCTGGACTTCAGCGAGAAGCACGATATGCAACCTGTAAATGCGGCCAGCTTTGGAAAGGTGCGGACCTTTATCGTGCAGTTTGCAAGTTATGTGTTGACCAAGCTTTTAATTGTTCGGTAGTTGTGACATTTGCCTTAGGTTTTAGACTATAGGTTGGTTTAAGAAAAAAACTCTTCTTCAATCTTCCCCTTGACCTGAACACTTAGTCAATGAAAATGCAGATTAATTATTGCAACAGGTGGAACAGGTGGCTAATGGTAAGTGTCCCATATTACCTCCTTTATAAATGAATGCTAAACCTGTCTTAAATTTCCCCACAAAACTCCTGGAAGTACCTTGAATGTATCCATCTGAGCGTTTTGTGTCTGGATTGTGTGATTTAACATCATCTGTGTGAAGAAGAGCTCTGCAGTGGCTCCCTGAAAAACCTCTGAACACATAATCTAGAGCCAACTGAGATGGGCTTTGGTCTTTTCCCACAACCCCAAGGAGTTGCTGAGCCTCACTACCCCCAGCCATCCCCCGTAGCCCGTACCCAACCCCCAGCCCGAGCCACCTCCAGCCTCCACAACTCCTGTCGGAAGATATTGAAAAAGAGAAGGGGCCTGGATTAATGTGTAATTAAAGGAAATTTGGAAGGGTGAGATGTTGCGGAATGTTAGATCAGTGGCTGGAGCAGTGTGGGGTGTCCTTTGGGAAGGCTTCATTGATTCGGGACAAAAAAACGAGAGAGGGCCTGGACTGCCTCCCTGTCTGCTCATTTATCAAGCGGGGCCTGACAGAAACTTCACAGCTTGGCCTCTTTTTTCATCCCACACAATGGAGCGCTACACTGTTTGCTAAAGTTTCTGCACCGGGAGCCGGACCCAGGAGCCAATCTCTTTGGACAAAAAGAGAGGAAAGGAAGAAGGAGGGAGAGAGAAGGAGTGAAGATGGCTGGACGGTTCAGAGGACTTTGTGGAGAAAAGCGTTAAAATCCCGAATGTCATAAATGGATGGCTCTTAACTTTTTTTCCCTCTAAGAACACCCCATTACTGCAGCAATAAGGCTTTCACAATTCCCTCAAAGACAATATTAAGCCCTTGTTTGTAAAGGATTGAAGGCACATTCCAAGGATAACTTTTTATTAGGGCCGCGCTATATACTGTTATTATATAGCACAACACACAATTACAATTATTATATCCTTATTTAAAGAACTGATGGTGTTGCTATAATGCTGTGTGTGACAGACATCCACACTCTAGATATTTGAAAGATTTGAATGAAGATGATCCGTGAACCAAATGAATGAGTGGCCTCAGTTTGACTGACCGGATCTTGTCCAGAGTCATCTCTTGATACATGATTTTTTGTATTTTTTATGTGCCAACAGGACATGTTAATAGTCTAAAAGTCTTTATTGCAGTATTGAACATAGTTGTTGTATCATCCAATATAAATTCTAAATGTTATTAGGGGTCAGCGGTGTTACATTCAGTAATATTGTACTATGCATATGTGGTTTTGTTAAACAAAATTATACTTTTTTTTTTTTTTTTTAAGGTTTTTTTTTTTTTTTTTACCAAAGTGACCCTTTTTTTTCTTCACAGATCATAAGGCAACAGTTTCCGGCATTAACTACCAGGCGCCTGGGAACAAGAGGGCAGTCAAAGTGGGTTCCTACATGTCTTTTAATAAGATTTTGAAAGCTCTGAAGGCGTTATATCCTCACTCATTATTTTTTTCCCCCCATTCAATGATGCGCAGGTACCACTATTACGGCATTGCTGTGAAGGAGACCTCTCAGTATTATGACGTGATGTACTCAAAAAAGGGTGCAGCGTGGGTGAACGAGACGGGCAAGAAAGAGGTCACTAAGCAGACAGTGGCGTATTCACCGCGCTCCAAACTGGGAACGCTTCTGCCAGAGTTTCCAAATGTCAAAGACCTAAATTTGCCTGCAAGCCTGCCAGAAGAGAGGGTAAACAGTAGTTTTAAAAGTCCATCCTTACAACTAATCCCCCTCCTTTCACCTTCCACCCTCCCATCTCTCAGTGCCATCTCACCATCACTGTGCCCCCTCTGGTTAGGCCTTTTATCTGCCCCGGGACCTTCAGTGGGACAGCGTTTGGAGAAGGACCTTGAGGATTTATATGCTGGCTCCTCACTAACTCTTAATCTTTGGGGGGAGATAATAAGATCTAGCATTGGACAAAGGACATGCACTAGCTGTCCGACTTTTAAAGAGGGGCCATGATTTTAAATGGTTTGTTTTTTGCTGATCTCTAAAGCTCGTTTTATACCCCTTCTCTCCAGCTTAGACCTTTAACGCCTATTTATTGGTTCACGCTCATGCTTTGGCCAAGATTTATTCTCTTGTTTTTGTAACAAGTTCTACTTTCCCACCAGAGAAGGAAAGACTGTAAGTTTGTTATCTATTGACATTAAAACTGCATTGTCGCCCACAGGTGTCAACGTTTATCATGATGTACAGAACGCATTGTCAGAGGATACTGGACACAGTCATTCGAGCCAATTTTGATGAGGCAAGGCCTTTTGTTTAAACTAATACCGGTCTATCCTGATCATACCATTGTTTCATTTTAGTGAATGTTTTGTATATATTTTGCAGGTCCAAAGTTTTCTGCTGCACTTTTGGCAGGGCATGCCCCCCCACATGCTCCCTGTGTTGGGCTCGCCTACTGTGGTCAACATCGTGGGTGTCTGTGACTCCATCCTGTATAAGGCCATCTCTGGGGTGTTAATGCCCACTGTCCTACAAGCGCTGCCTGACAGGTGGGAATCTGGTGCACTCTTCTATGACCAGTAAATACTGAATATAACTGGAAGAATAGTATTTCTTTTCCACATAATCATATTTCTAAAATAAGTACATATCTAATGATTAGGCAAGACTATGTAACTTATTTTTAATTATATATATTTAAATTATTTAACTTGTATAAAGTTAAATAATTTTAGGTGCATTTACATCTATTAATTCTTAATTCCAGACTATCTTTAAAAACAGTTCATAGGCCTACTTTATTACATGCATTTATATCAACAAAATACTATCAGATCTGGTAGGACTACTTAAAAATATTTAAAAACTAATAAAGCAAGTCTGCAAATAATGTAAATAATAAAATAGCCTGCAGACAAAAATAAGAAAGATGCAAAAGATTTTCACGTCTTCAGATTAATTTGTGGCTATTTGGTAAAATACCACTGTTACCATTGTTGCATTAAAAAAACCTACTTCTAACTGGTTACCGGTATTTAGTTTCAAAGATATTTAAGTTGTTCTAAGTCAACAATTAATAGTAAAACATGACATATTTAAAATGTCATTATTTTCATATTCACACAAATCAATTCAACATTTGAATCTTAAAAATATTTTAGCATTTCAACCCTATGTTTTTGACAAAACCTTTTTTTCTTTTTCAGTTTGACTCAGGTTATTAGAAAATTTGCCAAACAACTTGACGAGTGGCTTAAAATTGCACTTCACGACCTTCCTGAAAACCTGAGGAATATCAAATTTGAATGTAAGATTTTTTTAAATCTATTTTTACCATAATATAATCTGCTGAATATATTCAGCAGATTATATATTGAAAATTTCCTATTTCTTGTTGCATGGTTAACAGCATTTACTTTTTTTTTAGTGTCCAGGAGGTTTTCTCAAATTTTAAAGCGGCAAACATCATTAAATCATCTATGCCAGGTGCCTATCATAGCCTGAATTTTTAATAAAAAGAATCCATATGAGCAAACACTGATAAGGGATATGGTTGTGCTTGTGTTGGTAATATTGTTGATTTATCTGTCCTCAGGCATCGCGGACTGTGATAAACAGTGCTGACATCACCTTTCAAATGCTGGAGGATTGGAGGAATGTGGACTTGAACAGCATCACCAAGCAGACACTTTATACTATGGAGGACTCACAGGAGGAGCACAGGCAGCTTATTATTCACTGTATGTCAACACATCTGGCATGATTTCACATTAACATGGCTGTTCTATTTAGAGAATTACACTTAACTCACACACAGACAACATGTGAGGAACAGTTATTCCCACGGCCAGCAGAGACTAGCAGTAATGATGGAGACCAAAAGGTTAAACAAGTTCACTCCTCTCAGCAACACCCTGTGGAGCACCTCTTATTCATTCCTCTACGTTGCTCCTGAAGGGTCAGATGTCATGATCAGATGATCAAGCTGCATTTGTAATACTTTGCGTATTTTCTTTTTCTTTTCACAGTGTATCAGGAGTTTGACCGTTTGCTGGAAGAGCAGTCTCCAATTGAGGCTTACATAGAGTGGCTGGACTCTATGGTGGACCGCTGTGTCGTCAAGGTCAGACGGCACATTCCTACTTATTTGTTCTCACCACTGTGTATTGGATATGTATTTGGTTTATTCATCCATGGTGACATTTATATGCATTTGAAATTGTTCAAATGTGTTGTGGAAAATGAGCAAAGTCAGTCTTTTGCCTCTAAAGAAACACCTGTAACTCAAAACCACTCCCCTATCTCTTACAGAGGCACTTAGAGTGCAATCCTCCTAGTTAATGATGTCTTCAAGCTTCCCATTTGCGTCCATTATGTGCCAGATATGGGCTTGTAAAATGTGGTTGTCCTGGCAACGTCTTGGGCTGCCTAGACAATAGTTCAATAGGAAGGCGTGTCCCCGGGGGCAAATTAAATAGTTGACTTGTTGACATGTTTTTCGTTCCTGAGGGTTAAGCCCCAGTATGGACCTAGGGGTTAAAACTACCCCAGTACCCCAACCCATCCCCCTCTTTTCTCATGGAAATGTTCTCTCTAGGTGGCATCGAAGAGGCCCGGATCCTTGAAGAAGGTGGCCCAACAGTTCCTGCTGATGTGGTCATGTTTTGGTACCAGAGTGATTCGGGATATGACCCTCCACAGTGCACCAAGCTTTGGTGAGCTATTATTACATTTGTCATGATGTTATCAACACTAAAGAAGTAAACTAACCATTCAAAATTAACCATTCAATTTTTTTTTTTACCATATCTGCGTAAAACTCCTGCAGAGGCACGCGCAAATAAAATGTCTAGCTTTATTAGTTTGCTGTTCACAAGTGCAGTTTAAAAAGCAGTAAAAGGGAAAGAAGAAGAAGAAAATGGCTTCCTTGCCTTCGTTCTTGTCCTATGCCCTTGTCTTTAAATATCAAAGACACAGCTGGTTGCGGTGTTTTGATAAAGCAGGTCCCTGTGCACAAACAGCTAATTAACAAAAGGCGCCCCTCCCCTTTCCCGATGTGTTTGCCCGTCTTTCCATTTTATGACCGGTCAGTATTGCGCCCCACTCCCTGAATAGTCACAAGTGTTTATTATGCACACGGCAGCAGCAGTGACCGGCACAATGACACAATTGTGATACTGCTTTACATGCCACGGACCCCTCAGCTGTACGACCCAGGGGTCAGCCGACATTTCTGCCACTGACTTTGTACACAGAAATGACCAAATCAGTTTTTATAGTACCCATTCTGCCATTATGGAAACAAACACAGTGCAAAATGTGTGTTTATTTCTCCACAGGGTCCTTCCATTTGATCCATCTCATGTTTGATGACTATGTGCTTTACCTGATGGAGTCCCTGCACTGCCAGGAGAGAGCCAACGACCTCATGAGGGCCATGAAGGGAGAGGGCAGCACAGGTGAGTCTGCTGCTTCACTAACTCACCTGGTGCCGTCATCACTATTTTTGTTTGGATGTTTTCTATGGTACAAATCCTAAGGTATATAAGTCGTTAAACGTGAGAATAGTTTACACTGGGTTATATATATATTTGTCAATATGAATTTGTAAAGCAACATTATGAATCCTTAAAGAAATCAAAATTATAGCCACAAATTCCTTGGTCCCTTGACCCCAAAAAAGGGATAATAAACAAGCTCGACTACTCTGGCAGGCAGAGCATTTAATCTTGCAAGAGTCACATCAGCAGAGCAGCAGCAGCATTTTACATCACAACCTAAATATTCAAGACACATTTTCAGGAGTAAGAGTCCTATGTGAGAATAGAGTGACATTTTCCCTCCTTTAGTCTTTTAGTAGGTAGACGTTGTTAAAAAGTCACATAGTGAAGCTTTACATTTTCAAGGTGCCCTGATGGATATTGCTACAGTATTTTAAGTAATTAGTAACTAGAACTTAATTTCGAGTCCTTCATTTTGGCCTTTAGCCTGCACTGTTGCATTTGCTAGTGTTCTAAATGTAAAAACAAAGTTATGTCCTACTTTTAAGTGCCTTGTTATATAACATAGCTGATGATCTGTGTTTTCACTACACTTTCAGCTGAGCGAGAGGAGGAATTTACACTTACAGAAACCACTCCCACCTCTCCATCTCCAGGATCGTACTCCCCTGCTCGATCGGTCCACTCGGTGGGTGTTTCCTCAGCCAGCTCTCCCACAGCAGCGGTATCTCCGGAGTACACTGCAGTACCTGCTACCACAGGTGAGACATGGCTCCTCTCACCATCACATAAAACACCAAACGTAGCTCTCCCGCTACAACACAGTTTTCTCTGTGTCTATATATGTGTCTGCCAGGCGCTGTTCAGTCATATACCTGGTCCCTTACATACACAGTGACTACTGCAGGTGGCTCCACTCCAGAGGCTGGTCAGCAGCTGCCCTGTATGAGGAACAGCGCCCCAGTCCCTCCCTCTTCCTCGGCGCACCGGATGCCTGTCTACACTCACAGAGATGAGCATGGGTAATAATCAAGTGATCTTCTGCTCTTTTGATAATAGTGGTTTAAGTTTTGAATTACATTGTGCTTATTTGAAGGTATACTGGTGGCTACAACTATGGAAGTTATGCAAATCAGCACCCTCACACTATCCAGAGCCAGTACCCGAGTCTGGGTCATGAGCCCCCAATTCCAGGCCCTCTGCACTACTCTGCCTACCATCGCTCATCTGCACAGGTCAGTCTGAGGAAAACTCATTTCAGTAAATCTTATTAAAGTGAGAAATGTGAAAAAATACTGCTATGTTTACCCTTTTAATATTAAGATGTCAAATTCTATAATTGTGAAATAATTTGTCAAGAAGTACAAAATATTGCATCTTACCTCATAAGGTATATTAAAGCAGGTTTGTGAGTTTAGTGTTATTTTCCCATGAGGAGCCCTTCAGCCACTTTTATCACGGCTAGGCCTCACCGATTCCAGCCCCTGAATCACCCTCTCCCTACTACTGTAGCAGACAGTGAAAGGTGGCTTGACTTAAGCCAAGAGGGCCTCTGCTTTGTTACTCTTCTTCCTGCCCCTCAATAGTCTCTTCGTCCCTGTAGACAGTAGTCAGAGAGTAGGGCTATGGGGCGTTTATTAAGATATTGTTATTCAATGGTCTCTTTTCTGCTTTTGAACAAGAGGCAGCTGAGCTGTCGCTTCTGCTCTCTGACCTGCAATGACCGTCTTTTTCCATGTCTTGATTCTTAATAATGAATTTGCCTGTGTTTATAATAGTGAGAAAAAGGAAACGGGTCCTATTTCCACTTTTTTGGGCTTGTCTGAGCTTATATCGGGCACAATGTCTGGGCTTTGTCTGTGAGGAAGTTACAAATAAAGCTGAAATTGTCAGAGATCTTTGTCACATGACCATTTGTCCAGGCCTTTAGTCAACACACAGATGTGTCCAGAACTGTCACAATGGGCAGCTTCAGAAGACCACTTTCAGCCTCCAAACTAGACATATCTAATGTTTAGCACATTTTCTGTATTCACTTCTGTGGATGTGTAATGTTTTAAGTAATTTCCGTAGACAGGAAATTACCATTTGCAGGGTCAGCATACTTTGTGCCACAGATCTGACACAGCATTAAATCTCATCATCAAGCTAAAGCCTTTAAGGGCACAGAGGCTTGTCTTTTGTGATTTTCTAATAATTTGGATTTAGTTCATTACTGTATTTAAGAAACATTAAAATAGCTTATTAATATGTATTATTAAATGTATAGATCTAAACTTCTGAAACTTTAACACCCATATTTTTATAAATCACAATAAAGTGATATTTAACTAGACCAGAGGTGTCCAAACTTTTTGCAAAGAGGGCCGCATTTGATGAGAGGAAATTTTTTAAATTTTATTTTATTTTATTTTATTTTATTTTTTAAATTTTACTTCTGTTCTACAAGTACATGTTTTATTTGGATTTGAACAGGTTTTAGATGGAATTTAATCAGTTTTAAAGGAATTTGAACAGGATTTAGATGGATTTGAACAGGATTTAGTTGGATTGAAACAGATTGTCGTTGGATTTTAACAGGTTTTAGTTTGATTTGAACAGATTTTGGATGGATTTCGACAGGTTTTAGTTGGATTTGAACAGATTGCATTATGAACCCATTTATGTAAGGCTGATGTTGGGGCCATAAACAATACATTTTATCACAGAAGCTTAGGGCCACATAAAATTTCACCTTGTACCACAATTGGCCCCCGGGCCTGACTTTGGACATGCCTGAACTAGACTATTAAATAGAACAAAAAAGTGATCAAATGAAAAAAACAAATCAGCCTCTCTTATGATTTGCAGTGCTAAAATATTATTTTTCTACTTTTGTCTTTACAGTACCAGCTCAATGGACAGATGTCACGAATGGAACCCTGTCTTATGAGCAGTACTCCTCGTTTGCACCCTGCACCTGTCGCCCCCCGGTGGCCAGATGTGTCCCCAGCTAACAGCTGTTACACCAGTCCACCTATGCATTCATCACGTTACACTGCTTCTGGGGATATGTACTCTCCGCTTGGATCACGCAGAAACTCGGAGTATGAACACTCGCAGCATTTCCCTGGCTTTGCCTACATTAATGGAGAGGCCACAACAGGCTGGGCGAAATAACCATCCAACATGGTGTATATCTGATAGTGTTTCTCCTCAGCATTGCAGTCAAGAACATGAGTTAAAGGACAAGCAGTAGTGGAGTGGATCATTATCACTCATGGTAGTGAAAATCTGGGATGTATTGACAGTTTAATACATCAATCATTTAAATTGTTTGTACTCTAATTCATGTGGCAATTCAGTGAAATGTCTTCACCTGTTGATTTTTCTGTAAATTAGTTAATGTCATTGAAACAGTAAAGACTGTCAAACCTTGCAGCAAAATCATTTTAAGAGTGCAATGCTGCTGCCAAGATGTGCCTTTGATTTTCAGAATGTACACCTCTGCTCTGCCTCATTGGTCAGACCACAGTCACTCTATTAATGGCTGTCTCCTTCTGTTGTCCAGCGCTGTGCAGTATGATATCATGGGTTTGTGGATGCGACAGAGGATGTCCACTACTGCCTTAAAGTCTTAAGACATACACAAGATGAATATACCATTGTGAGTAAGATACACTCAACAACAATGAGCTGTCAGTGAGCTAAAGGGTTTCTTTGTCTCTTGCTGTATCAAAACAGCACTGAGTGTATGATGTCCTTTTCTTTGCTGTTTTTTGTGTGACAGTATATAAATATATATAAATATATAGTATGTATTTTCTGTAACTTTGTAACATGGTGTTTTTATGGCTAGTAAAGGACGCATTAACCTAGGGTTGTGTGTTTATAATGCAATGGACCTATTACCCTATGGGTATTTATAAAAAGGGAAATATACATATGTACAGTATCATGAAGTCTAGTAACTTTCTGTAAATTAAAGCACTGAAAGCTGTCTGTGAGGATTGTTTAAACTGATGTGTATGTGGGAAATGTGTCATGTTGCTATAAAAAAAATCAAATTCTAAACAGTGTCTTTGTGTATCCTTTATTCTTTAAAGATAAAAAGATGTAACCTAATATGACACACTTATTTATTACAATATATGTTTTGGAAATCCTGATTAATTAACAAACATTGCACTCTAATTTTGGAAAGAAAATGTTTCTGAAGTCACTAAACCTGATTTGTATTTCTGACTTCTGACAACGTGACAACACACAGTGGGGGTTGGTGAGTTGAACAAGGGCCACGCTGCATAAAGAATTGCATTTCTATTGAGAAAAGGTCCTGCTGGGCTGGGGTCATTGAACCTTTGACCCTGACCCCTAAGGAGGTATGTATTTATTAGAACATAGATGCTCAGTCTTCAAACAAAAAACTGATGGATTAACAATGTAGATTTCACATGTAGAAAAACAGCTTTAAAGATATGTAATTTTCTTCTGTTTCATCATATGACCTGCATGTCAACATCAATATCCGCTGAAAGATTTAGAAGATTGTAAGCTTGAGAAATCAGATGTATGAATATGTAACAAAATATTCCTACTCCCCTGTATGCTTTACTGTAATATATTATTCAAGTTTCCTTCAAAATTTTCTAGTAGAAGAACTCTTGAGAAGAACTCAATTCCATTTTTGTTAAACGTGGAAACTGAGATGCAAAATGCACACAATCATTTCGTATAATTACATATATATAGTTAAATAAATGGTTTATTATTAATCCGATGTTCCTTCTTTATACTTATCTATATCATGTATATAACTATTCGCATTCAAATGATGAGTAGAATGTGTTTGAATGGGACTGGGCCTGTATGCAGCTGGACAGCCCGGATGAAGCATCAGGGGCGGGGAGGATCACAGCTGCGGCACTGTCTCCAGCTCACTCTCCGCCTGTAGCTAGCCTAGCTACACAACATTTACTGCTACACCATCTGCCCATTTTATTTACAGTTTTACAATGGATTTGAATCAAATCCTGAGCGATCTTGATGGGGGAAACGAGGAGGAGGTTGAAAATCTTCTGCAGCAGTATAACCGAGAGGTCAGTCCTGACTCTTCACTTTTACGTCACCAAAACAAACACTGAAGCTAACGTTAGCGTTAGCTTGCTACCGCTAGCAAGTTAGCTTTGTGTAAAAACGTAGCTATTTACTGTAACTTAATAGAATATGAAGCCAAATCCTAAAATAGAGCATATTTGAATACACCGTCCTGTGATTGATCTGGGCAATGGTTAAAACACTAATTAATCCATTGTTTGATTTCTAGTTAGCTATTAAACCAGTATATCATATCATATAACGCATGTAAAAAGCACACTGCATATTCGATTAGGCTAGATTATGCTTCATATGAATCAGTTTTCACAAACATGTTTAATAGATTCATGTATCCGTAACATATAAGAATAGTTTGGTGTCCTCAATAAGCACCTTGTGTCTTTCAGAACAGCCACACCTTCACTTTTGACCAAAATGAAGTAGCCCTGCGGATTGTAAGTGCGACTTCTCCGCCTACATGATTTGGTTAGGGTTGGCAGTTAGTTTGTTTTGTTTAATGTATAATGTTATGTGATTGCAGAAACTGTGCCAGAGTATATTGACAGTCCTTGGGAGGCAGGTGCAGTCCAGCTGTCAGAAGACATGTCTGGAGACACTACGCATCCTATCCAGAGACAAGCATGTCCTTGCACCTGTAGCCACCAGAGAAGGCATGCTGATCCTGGGTGCTATGGCCAGGCTTAAGGCTGGGGTGGAAGGAGAACACCTTCAGGAAGACAGTCTGTCAGAAGCAGAGGAGAGGGTGGTGGTCGAGGCCTTAAAATGTCTATGCAATGTGGTTTACAACAGTCCTGCAGCTCAGCAGGTTAGTGTAGATGTGCAGCTTGCAAACAGTCTGTGCGTCAAACTGCATAGTGCTCACACGTGGCACCACGAAGTGGGTCTGTTCACGCTGCGTCTCCTGTTCCTGCTGTCGGCACTGCGACCTGATTTGAGAATGTGCTTAAGAAGAGACTGCCGGGCTGTGACACTTCTGACAAAGATGTTAGAGCACACACTGGATGTAAACTGGGTCGGTCCATATGAAGCAGGCCGCCCAGATCCACAGGCCCTGCCCATACCTGCAGAGAACAACGAGCGAGCGATGGAAGCTCTTAAAACCTTGTTTAATCTCACTCTTAATGATCCAGATGGTGAGGTGAGTATGCTGTATACATTAGTAGAAACTGTATTACAGCTGTGTTACAGCATATTATGTGTATTATAAACCAACTATTGATATGCAACAGAGGTGCCCAACAAATCTTATTCCAGAAGCAGAACAGAAACAGTGCCACAAAACTTATTTGAAGGTTTTGTAGTAAAATTAAATCACAATATGGAATGCACAGTTCTTTCATTATAAGGGAATTAGATCAATTTTAGAATATTAATCTGTCTATATTTTGTGATTGCTCTCGTCTACTAAAGTGGATGCATGCCTGAATGTCTATCTTGCCCACTGTAAGTTCCTATACCAGATGTCAGTAGTCCTGTTGTATTTTCCTACATCCCAAGCAGATTACCTTTAGTTTTTAGATGTCCAATCAGCATTTTGTTTCTTATTAGGTCTTCAGATTGCAGCCCTTCTAGCTTTTACCTTATATATTTAAATCTGTACCTCTGTGTATATATGTATATTTATGTCCTGTTTCTATTTTCTTCAAAGGAGGATAACCATCAGTTCCGCGTCATTGCTGGCCTGCTTCGTCATCTGTTAATGTTGAAAACTGAAACAGTGGAAAAAACAGAGGAAGCGCACAGGTAGAAGTCTATTATGAATAATGTTGGCACAATTACCAGTAGTAATTTCATAGAAATTTGTTATTCTTTAGACCAAAATAGTGCTAGGATTTGCATTTCACAAGCTATCAAGTTTATGTAGAGTAACGATAAAAACCAGCTCATTGAGGTATTTTATGGTGGTTGAAAAGCCACAAGGGAGAGAGAGTCCTTCTGGCTGTTCATCCACTAAATACTACCCGACGTAATAGCGCAGTATTACCTCCTTGTGGTAATTTAATGCAAGAATGCCAGGAATTTGTTACCATTGCCTGAAATTTAAAGAGTGTCATG
Organism: Rhyacichthys aspro; assembly: GCA_036850595.1. Taxonomy (NCBI): domain Eukaryota; kingdom Metazoa; phylum Chordata; class Actinopteri; order Gobiiformes; family Rhyacichthyidae; genus Rhyacichthys; species Rhyacichthys aspro. The sequence goes on along the minus strand of CM072153.1, from coordinate 6,399,292 downwards.
TAAAAGTGACTGATGCCCCTCTTGACCTCCCAAGCTGGTGGCTGAACTGGTCACGGTGGTTTGGCCTATTGTTGTTAGAAAGTGATTATATGACGTGACAGAATGAGTGTGAATGTCTGTGAAAATAGTTTACATAAATTATGTATAATATGCACAGAAATCTGAATAGTGTAGAATTGACTGCACATAAATCCAGAGTTATCATCTCTTTTATTTTTGTAAATTGTGAAATATTACATTTAATAAGATACTTTATTTATCCCTGAGCAAGGAAATTCAGATCAGAACAGAAGTAAAAAAAAACCAAAAGGTTTGGGATTCAAACCACCAAGTGCCATGTACATGTTATGTTTATAATACAATTTTGTTCTATCTGTACTAATAAATTAAATGTGTTTGTTTCCAGCCATGCTGTCAATCTACTAAATAACCTGCCTGTGTTCTGCCTGGACGTGTTAATCGACTTGCCTGTTCAGGGAGGACAAGAGAATTACAACGGAAAGAACTTGGATGCCATACAGGTCTTACTAGACTTCATGGAAAAAAGGATTGACAGGGTAAAGTTTATCTTTTATATTCATATCAAAGTGGGAATTGAGTTTATAGAAACGCTCACAAACCTTGTAAAATGGTAGACTTTCCTCATGTGTTACTTGCATGTAATTAACTATTGACAAATTGTTGTAGAGTATATTCTTGTTCCCCTCTGGGGATTAATAAAGTTATCTATCTATTCTTCATAGTAAAATAAAAGACTGAACTGGGCTGGGTAGACAAGAAGGCACCTGTACCAGTTGTTACTCTATATATTTTAATCTCACTCCAAACAGGGCTCTAACTACAAAGAAGGACTCACTCCAGTGCTGTGCCTTTTGACTGAGGCATCTAGACATCACAGAGAGATCCGCAGATATATAAAGGCTCAGGTACGCTAACTTCAGTCTGATTATCTTGAGATATTTACAACATTGTTTAATGTTAACGTTTTTGTTACCCTTTTCTAAACTTTTGTTGTTAGGTACTTCCTCCACTGAAAAATGTGAAAATCAGGCCAGAAATAGGCAACACGATTAGAAACAAATTGGTTCGTCTAATGACCCATGTTGACATGGGAGTGAAGCAGTCGGCAGCTGAGTTTCTCTTTGTTCTTTGCAAAGAGAGAGGTGAGTGTACAATGTGAGATTCACAAATACTGCAAACATAGTTTCTTTATGACTCAGTTTCTCAGACATTCACATGATGACATTGTGATGTTTTTGTAGTGGATTCCCTGTTGAAGTACACGGGATATGGAAATGCGGCAGGGCTTCTTATGGCACGGGGACTTCTGGCAGGAGGAAGAGGAGAGACTCAGTACTCAGAAGGGGAAGATTCAGACACTGAGGAATACAAATCTGCCACAAAGTAAGTCTTTAGGACATAGCAATCAAAAACCCTTTTATCTTTCTTATAATATTTGCCATAAAGTGTCCACCACAATCTCATGTCTAAATTGAATTAAACAATACAAAATAGTAAATTACACACACTTTAGCGTCAGATCGGTAGTTTTGATACTTCTAACTAAAATCAAAGGAAGCGTGTGTTTTCACTGCAGTGCGTGTAGGAGAGTGGCGTCAGCTACATAAACAGTGACTTAGTACAAGCTATACAAGTGTTTCTGCATGACATAAACTGTATTTAATGTAGGGCTGCACAATATATCACTAATTTAGCATTATCACAATATCAATATTGCAAAGAATCAAAGGCCTTCAGTGTGATGGATGTTTACCTTTTGTCTTTAAATGAAACTGGTGTGTTTAAATAGAAAAAGTCCTGGTTTAGACCTAGTTCATTCCTACATTTCATGTAGTCATAGTCTAGCCTGCTTAGTCTTGATTTAGTCCTGGTAAGGTCCTTCATATTGATTTAACTCCTGCTTTTATGAGTGGAAGTCAGTCCAGAACCTTGTACATTGTGATATTTTCTAAGTCAGATTTAATTAATTAAAATTATTCATATATCAAAGAGGATTCAGATATCGCTGCTTATATTATGTCAATATTCAAAATACTGTAGTTATCGCAAATTGCGTATTTTTTTTTCATATTGTGCAGCTCTTATCTAAAGCTAACTTTTAAACTGTCAGTTTGTTGCCATTATTTCAAATAAGGACGCTAATAGATTCATGTGTGCAGGAGGTTGCTGCTGCAATAAACACTAGTAAAATACTCCAAATAGGGCTGCATCAGTTTTCTACATTTCAGACTCTCTCTTTTATGTCACAAGTTCTACTTATTTTTAAAGCAGTATTTTAATGAACAAAGCATGCAAGCCCAACTTTATAATCTGGAACCACCTATTATTTAACTTAATTAAAGAAAAGTGGAACTTTTTTCTTCCTGACACATGACTGTTTATCACTAGAACAAGACAAGCTTCATTTGAGAAAATGTTGTGCTTTCCCTTTCAATTCTTGTTTTCACCTTTTAGTAACCGTTCCACGCTGTTGGAGCCACAGCTGAGGGGTGACCTAAGTAGTTTGGTACACTTATATGGGTAATTCATGCTCCTTTTGATAATTTAAACACATGTAAAAGTGTCTTGTGGCTGACCAATACCATACGCCTCCAGTGGAAACATGGCTTATGTTTTAGCCTCATACGCTCCCTGCACATATCTGTTATAGATAGTTCCCATAACACTAAGCAAACATATAACTCTTCTGTCACGGTTCTGTGATTACTTCTTTTGCCTTTTGTGTCAACACAACACTATCCCTTTACAGTATCTTTTAGATTTAAAAAATTGAAATACTCTACACTTTCACTTTGCTTTTTATACTTAATAGAATGAGAAACTTAGATCTTTCTGGATGGTTCAATTTTTCCCCAGCTTCAATCCGATGACTGGTCACGACCAGGAGCCAAGGCCAAATCCCATAGAAGAGATGACGGAAGAACAGAAGGAGTATGAGGCTCAAAAACTTGTTAACATGGTTGACAAGTTGACAAGGTAACACATAACACTGTAAATGTGTAATCATTCAGATAGTAGACAGCAATCTAAAATTCAAATATAGGTCAAATATACTTTACTATTCCACAAGTTGCATTGAATGAAGATAGTGAAACTGTACATAGAGGGTTGTTTGGTTGATGGCATCTAATAATTCTCTTCCAAAATTCCTTTTAAGGAAAAAGGCAAAGGTGTTGACTGAACTTTTCCCTTTGAACACCTGTCACTTTCCCGGTTGAAATTATTCATATTCTTTATTGTCTCCTACAAAGGCCCCTCTGTATTTGTGTTGACCTTTCCTTAGGTAGCAGAGTCAAACATGATGCCGTACAAAGGTAACACTGAGCTCGCTCCTTGCCAACCAATTCATCAAAAGAAGAATCTCTTGCTGTTAGCCTCTGCTTCAATTAGGCCTGGACTGCGCGCACACTCTTGCATTCTGCTGAAGTAAATGAAAGCAGCCGGCTCGTCACTGCAGCATCATTACCTCTGCTCCGTTAATTATCACCTAATTGGAGCACACAGTAGTCAGGCTTCCTTTCGTGCCCTTAGCTTTTAATAATGCACACGTTCTGATTTTATTCTTCTCATTGTGAAGGACCAATCATTGCCCAAACTGGGAGTGGACATGGACACAGGCAGGGGTAGACAAAGAAATTTGGGTGGAACATGGCTGAAGAGACGCGAGTGAACAAACGTGTAGACATAAGAAGGCTGACCTCGTCATTGTTGATCCAAAGAGAGGGTTGAGCTGTAATGAGGCACATGTGCCAGTAAGAGCAGGATTCCTTCCAAAAGCCACATCCTCTTTCTTCTTTTGCCGTGTAAAAGAAGATGTGCTCATGTCGCTGAGGTGCTTCCTGAGAGCAGGCTCTAAGGAGACTGGTCAGAGCCACACAGGAATGTTATCCGCTAACTGCTTAACTGGTCCTCCAATTAGCACATATTCTGTACCCCCTACCCTCACATCTGCCAGAGCCACAGCCAGGAGGTAATGGGACACGGGTTTGTTTGTTTAGTTTTTGTAAGTTTGTTATTTTTAAATCTATTTTTTGTTCATACACAGGAAATAAGGGGCAGGGTCTCAAAGCAAATTGGCACAGACTGAGTTGAACACGTGTACAGCTGCTCTTTTTACATGTGGAAGAATTCTCTTTAACTAGTAACTGTTTGGTTTCCATTTACAGTAGTGTGCAGAGGTTTTCAACTAATGCTGTAAAGTAAGAATGCTTTCAAAAATATACTACAAAATGCAAAGTGAGCAAACACAGCCAATGTATCTTCAGCGTAAAGAAGAACAATCCCAGTGTTTACAATAAGTGTATGGTCACTCTAAATTGATAAAAAAAAATACAATTCAAGTTTATATATGACACTGGAAGTTTATTTTTTACAGTAGCACAGCGATGAATATTAGCAGGCTTACATTAGTGTTTAGTACAAGACCAGTAATTTTTAAACCTTTGTAATTTGTAATAGAAGCATAAGTGTTGTTTAAATGTTTGATGGGTAATTCTCTACATCATCTTAGAGGGAGCGGTGACACACAGTGCAGGTATAATTGGATTAGCATGAGGGGGCAGCCATGGCTTTGAGGAGATTAGTCCTAGAGTTGATCCTGTAATTAAACTGCCAAAGAAGAAGAGGAGCGGGGAAGGGCCATTTGGGAAAGGATGGCCGGGAAGGGGGTTGCCCACTAAAGGGCTCTTGAGTTTTTAGTAGTAAAGAGTGCACACAAAAGTTTCTTTAAGTTGACTCATTGGTATCAGGCCATCAGAATCGGGTTTTGTTTACCCAGGTTGCTTTATATTTTAGTATTTTGAATCTTATATAAATTCTTTCCCCTTTGTGTCCACAGGCAGAACGTGATCCAACCAATGGTCGTCAGACCAGACGGGACATTAGGGCCTCTTGAAGAGAAACTATGCGAGCCTGTTGAGGAAGACTCGGGCTCGGATTCCGACTAGTGCACACCCTCTCTGGGCCAGTTTTCACTGAATACCCAAAATGGCCCCGACATATCAGATGCTTTTCCAATTTTAAGAGTTTGTGGTCAGAGAACTCAAATCAAGATTAGACTCTGCACTGCATATACAAAAGATGATAGGTCAAAAAAAGAATGTAATTTCCTATGTCATAGTGAGAGTGAGTTGTATGTACTAGGTCAGCTCGTGGTCGCTAAAGTTTTAACATGTATTGTAAGACACTCAGGCCTGCAAAGAAGAGTACAATGGTTTTATTTTGTGTTCCGAGAAGCTGAACTGGGACACAATGGAAGATACTGCAGGAAAGTGATGGGACCCCGTCACGCCCATAAACCATTACGTGGACTTAATGTCAGAGGATGGTAGTGCCACTCTAAGTTGCTGTTGAGTCATGCACTTTTTTTTTCATAATACACATTTACATTTTACTTGATCATGCTCGTGTCACTGAAAGCACGTTTCTTTATTTTTTAATAATCATTCCTTTGTTTCTGAATTTCTCTACTGCATTATGATTTTGACTGTTAATTTAAATGATGGTGCACTGTATTTATTTATACAATCATCGGAGGGAAAAATCCTTCTTGTATCCTTTCCTCACAAAGTATACAAAAATAACTGTCTTTTAAAATATGTATATTGCCAAATGCATGATAATGTGAAAATTTCCAATTATAAGGAGTTTGGTAGTTATATTTGTTGGTATATTTTGAAATTGCAGTAAATGCCATTTAAAGCACATGGTTGGTCACTTGAGTATTTTACTTTACCCCTTTACTTAGAATTTAAATTCAATTAAAACATTTATTGGATGAGAAATGCATAAAGGCTTTAACATATGTTCTTAAAATTACTTTTGTAAATGGACACCTTTGAGATTATTAAAAACTTGCATGTTGATCATTCCTATATCAGGAAGAATACATAATGGTCTTTTTTTGCACAATATTTGTATACTATAAATAGCATCAAATTTTATGTAGTGAGGCTTCCACTGAAAGTTAATAAACTTCTGTTAAGACAAGAATGTATGATTTATTTACATGTACAAGAATAAGGTACAAATAGTTTTATTAAATACTGTTTAAAATAGTGCGGTACTGTTGGGTATAAAAACATGAGTGATAAAATAAAACCCTGCCAATATATAATTCCTGCAGATATAATTGCACTGAGACTAGTGTTGGGAGTCAGGCCTCCACAATAAGTGCTTTTGGTGATTTGAACATTATAAACTGTATCTGATGATTTCTGTATGTAAATATTTCAAGCAGTAGTTTGTACATGCAGGAACTGATAAACATTTGTACTCTAATCTAAAACTGAGAAACCAGTAGGTTTTGGTGCAATGGGCCGAAGCAGTAGTCTTTTAGCCTTGCCAGACATGCTGTTTGTATCTGAATCTGTTGCCTCTCTGCTGCAGTTGACAGCTCTTAACTCCTAGTCTGGACCTCAGACTGTTGGGAGTATGACGTATTGCTGATCTGCAGGAAATAAAAATTGTACATTCATAATGGTTTCTTATTATGTTAAAGCAAAGATTGAATTGTTTCTCTTTCCACCTGCTTTAAAATCAGAACGGATGCAAAAACCTACTGAGGTTTCTTGTGTCCTCATCAGTTCTTCAATTTCTTCATTCCAGTCAAGCATCTGAGCAAACTTCCGGACCACGTCCTCAAGGTTTCCCAGTTCAATGTAGTCCTTCTTCCGCAATGGGACCTTCGTGAAGGGGCCAACAGCATTTCGATTCAGTAGCAGACGAGGCACAGTAGAGCGGACTGTGTTTATCAAACTTGCGAACGGCTCAATCTGAAACATTGGTTTAAAATATCAGCAACAATATTTGCCAAGCTGAAGAGTAGTAAATTGTGGCATGTGTGTGTTTTTTAACCTGTAATGATGTTCCCATGATTATTAGCAGATCTGCTTTAGGAAAGTCTTTTGTATGAAGGAAATATTTCTGAGGAAGATCCTCTCCAAAAAATACAACATCTGGTTTCACTGTGGCAGCACAGAACGAGCATGTAGGGATCTTGTCGTTCATAATGGCATGCTGTGAAACAAGAAGAATATCTCACGCCACACATACAACTATTGACATAGCCAAATTATGCTCGCACATACCTTAGCTTGATCAGCAGGATAAGGAGTATAGCAGAGGTGGCAGGATGCAGTGGCAAAAGAACCGTGAGCCTCCACAAGTTTGTCATCTGGGATGCCACACACTGAAGCGTGGTATAATGCAAAGAGTCAGTGAGGAAGGCTGACATTTTGATTTAATTTTTGATTTTTAACTCACATTTTTCAAGCCCATCTATGTTCTGGGTGTACATCCTAAGTAACAGGCCTTTTTGATGAAGCATGCGGATGAAGTAGTGTATGTAGTTGGGTCGGTGGCTGCCAGGATACAACGACTTAGCCAAGGAAAAGAAAGGCTGTGGATCGTTGGAGAAGTAGTCAATGTTGAAAATAGACTCTGGATAAGGGATGTTGTACTTCTCCAGGTTGGCATAAAGACCTGTTCCTGGAGTCCTGGAAAAAGAAAGAGCATATTTAATATAAAGTAACCAAGTCTGCTTAAAATTTCACAAGTAACAGACAATTACAAACCTGAAGTCTGGGATTCCACTGGCTGTGCTGATTCCAGCTCCTGCCACCACCACCACATTCTTACAGCGGCCGAGCTTGAGAAGTCGGACCACAGCCTTCAGACCACCCTCCAATGATGGATTTAGAGTAGACAGAGCGCTATGTGACTGGAAAGCTTGCATTTGACCTCCATCACCATTTTCCTGCTTGTTGGTGCTTAAAAAACAGAGAAAAAAGGTTTTGTTTCATTTCATTTTTTTATGTATAAATATACGTTATAATAAAAAAGGCCACTTCTTCACCTTGTACATGAGACGTCCTGCCCGTTGACACTCATCTGGCTGAGGTCCTGAACTAGTGCTGTGTCGCTCGGTTTCTTGTGTTGTATTCCATATGAGTCTGCGCCGGAGGTCGAGGACTGTGCAGAGTTGGGTCTGTTCTGGGAGCTGCGGGTTATCCTCTTGACTCTTTTGTCACTGCTGCTTTTAGACTTATTCATTTCACCTGATACAAGAAAATGGGTCAATTAAAAGAAGGCGTTATTTCACTAACACTAACGTAACTTTCAACCTAAACAGGGATGTATACAGTGCTTTCTACCTCATCATCATTTCATTTTTATTTTTTGACTCTGATGATTAGAAATTCACTTTTACAATGAAACATGCAAAGGATGACTAGTTTTAAAGTATACCACATAATGAGCAAATGAGATTCCAAAGTACTGACTAATTTAAAGTAATCATGGGATCTGTCTCAGATCTGTCAATCATAGCAGCCCAAACCAGGAAAGGTCAGGAAAAAGTGAAGCTATATACAAATGTAAGCAGTGAATTCAAAACAAAGATGGAGATTTAAACATTTTCCTACGTTATCACATTATCAGAATCTCATGCCCTTCCAGATTAGATCCACCTTGATAACTAATGGACTCACATTATGCATTTAAAAAGTTGTTACACTGAAATCACCCTCTTTAGGTCACTCCCTTTGCACATAGAGAGCCTAAAATGTTTTAAAACTGTCAACTGTTGAACAAAAGGTAATAGCTGCAATATATTAACCCCCCTCCCTTTAGTGCTCAGCAGCTATGCTAATACAGTCCACAGCTGTGGCAGCTTTACTGTTCAGGGAAAAGACAGCGCAGAGAAGAGGGGGTGAGATTTACAAAGAAACGGTGGCAGGGGTGAAAGGGAACCGTAGATTGACTGTGTGTCAACAAACCCAGCTGGGAGAGAAAAGAGGATGCCCCCTAACGGCCCCTCAAAGGGAGAGGAAAGGCCGCACAGATAAATGATACTGAAGCAAGATTCAATAAGAGGAGAAGATGAGCAGGGGAGGGGGGCTTCTCGGCCTTTAAACAACTTCCTTGAGGAATGAGTTCAGGGGGGCAGCAGACAAAGAGCACAAAAGAGCTACAACCCATAAACAAGAACGTTTTAGAGCGGACGGCGGAGAGACACGGCCAGCTTATTTCCAGGAGCACCTTGTCAATCTCCAGAGTGGATGGGGCAAGGAATAGCCCCAGAATGATGAAAATCCCCAGACATTACTAGAGGGTCCAACTGTTAATTTATTTTATAACTTTATATATGAATCTCATTATACTATCTTCAAATGTTACTTTGGTTTAAGGCACTCAATCTTCTTTACCTCTCTGAAGACGGAAGCCCCCACATTTTTTCTCTTGCACATCCCTGAAAACTATTAAAAACAGCAGGAGGTTGAGGCCTTTTTTGTCTGGGCTCTTCTCAAAAAGACACTGCTGAGTACAGGCAATAAATCAGCAGCGCGTTATTAAAGTCCAACATGGATGAGGTACAGCAGCAGAGCTATTCACACCTACAAGCTGAAGCAGGACCAGAACATTTTTCAGAAAGACAATGAAGGGATCATATAGGTCTATATTGTGAAATACTGGATTTCTGTACAGCCATGCAAACATTTATTTTCTATATAACGGAGATAAAGGACTAAGTGTGCCGCAAATGCTCTGATTATTCTTCAATGACAAATAAATCCCTGTATAAATGACAAAAGGCTTAACAAGGATTTGACAGCCCCCCTTCTCTCCTTCGTGGCCTTTCATTCAGCTCATTCTCTTGGCTCTCTTCAGTCAAAAAGCTGCGACCAGTGAGCCTTGGTTTGTACCGGACCACCAGCGGACCACCAAGAGTGTTGTTGCTCATATGAGGGTTTACAATTCTCTCATTAGGCTGGCCCTGCAGTCGTACACCAGGGCCCGTACAAATTTCTCAAAGGTGTTTGCACAGATAAACTAAAGAACCCATTTTTATTTATATGTATACACAGTGGCTTGATTCAAACATACCTAATGAAGCTATTAAGGTAATCAAAAACCTAAAATAATTGTGAAAACCACAATGTCACATACATTTAATAATAAATGAAAATAATGTCTAGGTCATAAGTCACAAAACAAAATTAACAAACAAAATTAGCTTACATTCTTGCTGCCATTCAAAAAGAAATGCAAGCGACTGAACTGTCGGGGCAGAAAGATCACAGCTATAGCATCTCACTGACATTTTTGCTGATCTAATAACTCATAAGACATCCAGACAACACATGTGACCATGTTGTCTGAAAATTGGCAAGTGATACTGTAAATAATTGCCTTGTACCTGTCCTTTTGAGATAAGGAGTAATGAGTACATATTTGTTGTTAGTCTAAATTTTTTTAGGATAACGATGTCAGCCAGGCTATATTTATATATTAAGTATGGCTATAATAATTCTGGACAAGATTCTACTGTAAATACTGGGGCCACAAACTTATTAGGCTGCACAAAAAAATCAACTGACATGAAAAATCTGACACATACATTGATATTACAATGCTGTGGCAGCCCTATATTCAAGCCACAAACTATAAAATGTAGTAACACCATTTTTTACTGGTAATGTGAAAAACCCCAGAGAGAGAATAAAGAAGTCTATTGGCACTTCTAATATTTTGAGGGGCTAACAACAAATATGAGATTTCCCATGAGCCCGCCAAACATGCTCTAACATTTCAACATGGCGGCCTTGTGCTGAAGGGCCTTTGGTGAAGTTTAATGAGGGGCTTTTCCCCTGCAACCCCAAGCATTTAACTCCGCACTTACAGCAAAACTGAGGAGAGCCGTCTTTGATCCGTGGCCCTCCAAACACGCGCTGGGTTGCCATGGAAACCTCTTCATTACTTACTTGGAGAGGCAAGAGCTCTGTGTTGTCTTTCCCCACCTGCTCACTAATGACATATCAGTCCGTGTAGCAACTTTGTTTGACTCTATTGACACAAGGCAGCAAGTGCTAATTTGTCTCTGTATATTGTTTTCCCAAACAGTGGGGGAAGAGTCCTGCCAAGTGGGTTGATGGACAAATAATGACTTCTGCCTTGTAAATTAAGCACCTTTCTTCTAATGAGTTGCAATGTTAGCTTTAAACGTGTGTTTAGAAATGGCATATTTTACTAAACAAAGACATAAGTCTGCACTAATTTTATTATGTACATTTCAGGCCATAATAAGGTAGTAGTTTTGAATATATAAAAAACACAGAATACTTTATATATTCTCAAAATCTACCTAAAAGTATAGAAATTCTCATTCTCTAGAAATTTTTTGGGGAAAAAAGTCATTATTTAATCGATCAGTGTATAAAACGGTCACGGTAGAAATAAAAAATCTAATACAAAATGCAATAAAAATAGAAGTTAAAAGATACTAAATGGAACAAAACAACTCAAGAAAAGGTTTAATGGAAACACTACAGGAAAGACAGTAGTGTGCGATAATATTCTTAGCAATGAAACCTTACTATTCACTCTAGTTCAATTCAATAAGACATATTGTCCAGTCTGAAAAAAGGGAGTCAAGCATTAATATCTAGAGGTCTTGATATGTGGCCCCTCATCAGTTTGATTTTAACAGCACTGTGGAACAACACAAGAGCATTTACAGTACATTGACTTGAATTGAACAAGTAAGGTTACAGCACCCCCAGCTGGAAGACAATCCTCATTACACATAACCGCATTTGGAAACGCATCCTAAGGTTTAAAGTAGAAATAAAGCATTGTTATCAAGAATTTAGAATGCAAAATAACATGTCTGCCATGTGTTAGACATGCAATGGATAGTATTAGATTAGTGCAGCAGCAATGCAATCATCATTATCTCTGGTTACCTGTGTCTCCGGAGAGCAGCACTTTTGAATGAACACAGAGGCTACGGAAAGACACGGCCAAAGTTTAACACCCAAACCAAAACACGGAGAGGCCGTCCTTGGCACCACGCGAGCCCTAGTCCACACAAGTCACTGCCACGGAATCATCAGGCTAAAAAACTGGGATATGGATGTATAATTCAATCCTGAGCCTGTTTCCGGAACTTATAAAATCATTGCGAGGCGGGAAATTAGAGCAGGGCTGTCACGTGGTACATAATTTCCGCTAGAGATAAATTAAACTAGAGGATATGGTGGTTTCGGTACGTGTTTGACTTTTGTTGTTTTGTCACAGCCAAAAGTGTGTGAGCATTCAAACGTGGAGCTTTTTAATAAATAGGCAGAAACATTAACTTTGCACAGAAGGACGTCTGACAGTGGCCTCTGCTGGTTAAATAAGTAAAAGCTTACAGCACCTGGTATTCCCAGGCGGTCTCCCATCCAAGTACTAACCAGGCCCGACCCTGCTTAGCTTCCGAGATCGGACGAGATCGGGCGTGTTCAGGGTGGTATGGCCGTAAGCGAAAGCTAAACGTACGGCTGTCTGTTTTATAGTTTGTATGCTGCGAGCTAGCTGAGTTAAAATGTGGGAAAGCAATCAAAAACAGATGCATTTGACGGCTTAAGGCGGTTTTATAACACTTGCTTTAGATAGATTTTGGGCATATTATCTGGACTTTTTAATTGTACAACTTACTTAGAAGATACATGGCTTTAGTATTATTATAATTGGGAAAATAATCTTAAACAGATAATTGGTGGAGTGCTAGACAAGGCATGGAAGGCAAACGTGTCCACCTATTTTGACATTTTGAAAAATGTAAGCTACATCGTGTGCAAAAACATGTATTACAGGAAAATTATGAAAGTCATCAATCAATCAGGAATTGTGTTTTAACTGATTTATATCACAAGCAGTTAAACTGAGTGAAAGTTATTCAACGTAAGGGAGCTAAATAACGCTTACGTCACTTCCTGTCTAAATTGAGAAGGACCGGATAGGTCCAGCAACTAGGAGGATGAAGAGAAGGGGGTGTTGTTTTTGGGATATCTCTCCCGCCAAAGTTACACCATAAAGCCAAATATTAGTTAAAATATAGAGAAAACATTTATTATATGAGTGTGTATATGGTATATGTAATTAAATAATGTAATTTAGTTAACCTTATTTCAGCCTTGTGTTGATTTCAAATCATAACTACAGATAATTTCGCAATAACCAAAAGCGACTCACCGTTAACCAGTATAGACTGATTTACAGCTTATTTTTCGGTATATTGTATGTAGTTAGGTTAGACAGATTGTGGGTTGTGTGCACCTCTGTGTCCTTTATGGGTGGGGACTAAAGACCAAAAAAAAGGCAGACAACAAAGTCAGCTTGATCAGCAGCAGCATTTACAACTTGAGGGTCTTTAAAACCTACATTCGCTTGTGGATTGTCGGATTAAACGCCCCTCTACGGTGAATTTACCAGGTTCGTTCGTGTTTAACAAGGTAAGCACCAAAACCATTAGAACTTCTGCAGAACCACCACTAACTACTTCAAAAAGTTGAATCGTATAGGACCTTAAACTAGCTTCATAGATGCACCAAAATGTCCAGTTTCTCGTTGACGGAGATTAAATATATTATGACTGTGTGTGTGGGTTTTTTTCTGGGTAAAAGTGAATTGGAGTAAGGTTTGGTTTTTTGGGAGTGACGTGTCTGTTTTGATGTCCCAGCTAGAAGACTACAAATAGGCTGGTTATGGCGGTGAGATAAAGTAAAACATGCCACATTGACAGTATTTTCCTAATTAGACGTTTTGGGGAGTAAATGCAATGTAGTCATCACCACACTTCAATTATGTACTTAACTATTTAGTCATCAGTGTGTACTTTAGCCATAAAGTGACAGTTTGGTGCTAGCTTAAGACTGCATCGTTTTAGCTCCGATGCTTCTGCTAGCATATAACCTAGCATCTTCTTTATGGCTATACATTTAACAGTGCACCTCAAAGATGGGCCATTGGGTGTTATTTAAAGAGATGATATATATATATAAACTTCCTGTTGGTAACTGCTACATGTATAAATAAAAGTTTATTTTTAGCTAAGCCAATACATGAAAGGGGGGGCATTTTTAGGTGTATGTTTTCATATCTAACCTAGCTCACAGAACTAAGCTGGATGGTTACATTTATTGGTAATACTGGAAAGCATCCAAATAGGTATTTAATAAATATACATATTTTGCTTTTAGGAGCATATACAGTAAGATGTCCGAAGGCTGTGACAAGCTCTTTAACTTGCTGCATAGCTAAAACCTTGAACAGGTCTGCCTTGTTTTAGAGTCTGCAGCACACCCACAGCAAGCTGTAGCCTAACTTACAGTTGTTGACAGTTGCTTTAAGATATGGCTTGTCTTTATGGTTCAGTTATAATGCAAACAGGAGGTGCTTATATTAATTTAAAATGGCTCATGCATGTATTTAGATAAAATAGATAACATCTTCAACGTATTCTCCTTGAGGCAGTTTTTATCTTGGTCGCTGAAGTAACAAGTCAGGTCATCAACATGAGCTAAGAACTAAATCATAGGCCCTTAAAGGGAAAACCATTGTTAGCTGCACCAATGTTATGTATACACATATCACAAGTCTTTACATACTGTAAACACATAATGTTGTGTACACTAACTGCAGCTGCCTGCTTAGGTAATTGCCTTGTGTATTTTTTCAGAGAAATGAGTCAGGCAGAGGAGGTGCCTGAGGACGTGCCTGCATACCTCAAAGATGAACCAGCACCAACAGGTAATAAGTTCCACGACTCCTGTGACAGTGGAACTTGTTAAAAGGCGGGGTGTCGTATTCATAGTAACCTATAGGACAAAGCATGCATATTTTATGAGATCATGATCTCTACCCTAGCCTCATTCTAAAGCTAAACTTACACTAAATCTAAATGTACAACTGTATGCTATACATTGATACTGTAACTGATGCTAACATACTAAATGAAAATTGATAAATCACAAACGTTTACCCCCCCAAAAAGCTTTTGTAGAGTTAGAGTTAAAACTCTGTAATTTTGGCTACAAAACAATAAAAAGCTTTTCACAGAGAAAACAGTTCTCATATAACTTATTCAGTCATGCAACACCAGAAAATACAGGGTCATCAGATACATAAACAGTGATGTCAAACAACTGCTTGCTTAATAAATTGTCTGTTTGTATTTAACACACAATCAAATGTACACTCTTTGCCATTAACTAAATAAACTGTTGGGAAGGTATGTTTTTGGGAAAGTATATTTTTTGGGGGACTTTTGGCACACCTTTTATAAATGTTCATAAAAATAAAATTATGCTTTACCAGACTGTACAGACTGTGTAGAAATGAGGATTTGGATTAGAAATGAGGATTTAGATTAGTCAAATGCTAAGATTTCATATTAAATTTAGTTTAATTATGTATATAAAATTTCAGAAAATATATTTATTTAACTGTCCATTGTTGTATGTGAAGTTTTAGATGTACTGTATTTATAACTTATAATTGTTTTAAATTGTAGACCCCAACAAGGACCACCCAGAGCCACAGCCAGGCTTGTTCGGCAGGTTGGCTGGGGGCCTGTATGGAGTCACCAAAGGTGCTGTAGGAGCAACAGTGGGTGGTGTGGCCTGGGTTGGAGGAAAGAGTCTGGACCTGACGAAGACTGCAGTTTGCTCAGTTGCAGCTGTGCCATCAGTGGGAGTGGGGCTGGTCAAAGGCGGAGTGTCCGCTGTAGCTGGAGGAGTGACAGCTGTGGGTTCAGCCGTGGTCAGCAAAGTTCCCATTGGAGGCAGTAAAAAGAAGGACAAGTCTGATTGATTGGAAGTAAAGAAGAGAGTGAATGGCTCAGTTTATGGGCTGAGCTTAAAACGACCAACAGAGGACTCACAATTTCAGTGAAGGTTTGGTGAGGGGTCTATATTTTCCGTTTTTGTTATGTTTGTTTTTTTGTCAATAGTTTGCGTGTGACTGTGTTTTTGTATGTTTGCTGTAAACCTCTTACATTTATTCCGTTATAATGTAAGGCCAGACAATGCAAGAAACAACAAAGACTCCTTTTGTTTGTTAAAATAAACCCAGCACACTTTTGTCACCAATGTAAAGATATTCAAATAAACTCTGCATGTCTTCTTTTGGTTACTTTATTAGCTTTAGTACAGAACTGTTTTGTTACATTTTGCAAGACAATCAGTGACAATCTATGATCTAGGCCTTTGTCCACTGCCGAGCCCTCTTTTAGGAAAGCACAGTATTACATTTATTTGAACATAAAAGTCTCTTTTGGGTCTCTTTGTTTTCAATGATAAGCTGAGAATTTTTCTGTGACACCCCTTTCCACACTCACTACTAGAATGAATATATTTTACAAAGTATTTTGATGTAGGGAACTATTTTTACAGTAAAAAAAAAAAAAAACCCTTGAATTTGTACACTGTTGCATTGACTCAAATACCATGACAATATTTTATTACTGTTACATGTGGAATCATAGAAATTCCCTTGTCAGCATTGGGAAGAAGTAGTCTTATTCATGCAGGATGGTTTACAAATGCACCTTCACAATGGCTTTGGGTACCTTTTTATTTCATGACCTTACATAATGAATTTCAAGTGTCAAAAAATCTAACTGAATAGATTTGATGATGTGCATTTAATAAAGACTTTTATACATCAACTTTTTAACTTTCAAAGTTTCTCGAGCCTTGTACTGTGCTTAAAGTAGGTTTCAAAGCTGTTAAATCAGTGTTGTAGAATGTTACATAGTAATAATGGCTACATTCAGGTGTTGTTTAAATAAAAATGTGCTGAAAAAAAGACCGTGAGTGTATGTATATCTTTATTGGAAAAGGTGTTCAGACAATGCTATGAAGATATTCCTATTTCAATTAATCTGGTAAATATTCACTTTTTGGGTAATTCTACAACTAGAGTAATATTTGGCAAGGTTTTTTTTTTTTATGTAACCTATTTATATATTGATATATTTAAGTTCTACATCTTTCCGTTTTTTCGTTTGTTTCATTAGTTTTTGTAGAAAAACATTCTAGCAGCTGTTGAGCTTAAAATATTTCAATCATATAAATATATTTCTACATTTTATCACAATACTCAGAGGAAATCATTATTTCCATAACACTCCATTTAATGTGTTCATAAAGAAAATGTAAATGTAGCTCATTTTATGTTTTTGAACTGTTCTGAATGATTTAAAAATAATATGAGTGAAAATTAGTTATTAGCTCTCTAAGTGAAATTTTGAATCAACGTCTTACTCAACATCCTGTTGGTTTTCTCAAATGATTGAAACAATAGCTTCATAATTTTTCAATTATTAAAAATATATTGTAATATTGTATTTTATTTTGCTCAAAATATGTTTTATGAACATTCTTACTATTTTAACATTTAAAGTAAATATGGATTGTTTAGAATTGACATCAACAATAACAAAAAAAAATGTTTGGGCCAATTTTTCTGAGTATTCAGTTGACTCAGTGGAGCTGACTCTCTGCTGTAGCTTAGTGTGATGTAACTGTAACTGTGATGGAGATGACGCAAAAGCAAACTTTTTAAATAATAAAAATAAATGCCAAATGCACCATTAAGTTCGTAGTCTAGTATGTGGTTTTGTTTTCTTTGTGCCTGCTGATGAAAATGCCCAGAAAAATCCCCATAGTTGTATGTAGTTGTATAATGAGAGTTCAAAAAGCTAATGTGGATGATTTGATATCTAATGGCTCATCAGCAGTCAACAATGAGGTCAGGTCACTGAAAGAACATTTTGACATTCTGTCCAGTCTTTATTGACAAATCACACATATTGGTTACAAAAACATTTGATAGGTCAATATGTACCCTTTCTTCGTTGCACATTTACAGACAATATCGATTTTTAATTCAGTAGTCATTTTTACCACACATTTAACCAGCACACTTTGTGTATTAGCTTTATGTATCTGGGATGTGAAAACTTTGAGTAATGTGAGTATATACGTATACAACCCTACATTTTAGGTTATCTAGTAGACTATCCTTATTTCTGGGCATTTTTCGCAGGCTTAGTTTCGACCTGGTTGCTCAAATGCAAATTGGCAGGATCTTGGCAAATATTTGCATTATATTAAAACATGAGCGTATGTTGGATTTGTAATCTTAAAAGGGGCCTTTTTTCATATATATATATATATAAAATGTTTAACACTACCGCCCAATCCAATATGATATACTGTTACAACAGTGCCAAAGGTAATAGTAATTAAGTCTGAACCCTTAAACACTTGGTTTACTCTTCAGGTCTGCTGATCACCAAAGGTCCAACAGAACCCACAGCTTTTGGCTCAGCATTTTCTTTAACCAGAGCATCGACGTCTCTCCCTGCAAACAGACAAGCAAATACAACCAGATTAGCATGAAGATGTATGAATAAGTTTACCAGTTCAGTTTGATTTATTTTATAACATTTCATTACTTTGTCTGTTGCACGATGGCTCACAGCTTTGGCCCGGTTTGGCATCACACACATCTGTACTGCAGTGAATGTATATCTACAAGATAACAATGTTAGCCATGCAATACAACATTCAGACAAGCTTATAAATGTTGTCCCTTGCCTGTTGTGTAGTAGGAGATAATGTGCTGGTGTCCACAAAGCTAAACATTTTGAAAAAGAAACGCCTGTAGTGAGTTGGGCAGTCCAGACGAGAGGAGGAACCAACGGGAACCAGAGAGGACAGGTAGCGATCATCTTTGTAAGGACACCTGGGTCAAGACAGAGTCGTAGTGTTAGAAGCATGTCAGTTTTTGAAATAGTTTTGGATCTGATATGTGGAAATTTACCCATCTATCAAGATGTCCCACTGCGGCAGACTGTGAGGGTTGGGACTGGTTGTTACCCAACATCGACCAAGTCTTAGCACAAGTAAAGGATCTGTCTTGCCCGTTAGCTGAACCTCTACGTACACAGGGTCTCTCAGTACTTTAGTCACGGGGTAATCGGTGTCCGTGTAAAAAGAGGTGTAGGCCGCATCGACTTCAAGACAAAAATAATTGTTATGAATGATCAATTAATACAGCTACAAACATTGTATTTCTGCCCAGGAGACTTACCCTCATTACATCCCTTTGTCTGGCATTGTCCATTTGCTAACCTCAGTTCCACATTTATTGGTCCCAGGGCAGCAATTGGTTGAATAGGACTGTCTAACTTGACAACTTCCAAAATCACAGTTTCAACAGAGGTGCCGCTGTATTTACACTGAAAGAGCAATCTGAAAAAAAAACCCAAACAAAATATTGCATCAAGAAATGTATGTAATGTAAAGTAAAAAAAAAAAAAAAGATAACTTACTCAAATTGGCTGTCCCTGGTAATGGCACCAAAAGGTCCAACACCAACTTCATATGAACAGGACAGTCTGTTCTCATATATTATAGCACTGGAATCCTCCTAAAGGAGAACAAAAGCACTGATTAAAATGTGCATGTACCCTTGTAGAACTGGTTGGGTTTGTGACAAAGGGCTGGTCTCACCGTGACATGAGATCCACATTGAGTCACAGGAAACTGATAGATGGCAAATTGAGAATTAGAATCAACATAAGTACAGCCCTGGTCTGTCTCCAAAAGTGAGGTTGATGTCACGTCAATTGTGGGAAGGGTAGCATCTTTGGCCACTACCACAATAAACTGGCCATCTTTGGTGCACTGGACAGTCACTGAAAGAGGAAAAATAACAACACATAAGCTACAAAGATTTAAAAGCTCCATATATTTGTTGCCCTTTTTTAAACCATAAAGACACTTGCCTGCCTTTCCAAAGTAGCAATTCTGTCCATCAAAACAACAACTGATGGCCTGACATCCAGCAGCAGAGATAGCTGGTGGTCCACAGGGGACTCGCACATCTGCACTAACATCACAACTCAAGACAGGTGGCTGCATTGGTGTCTGTGGATTCTTTGATCCCTGCTGATAGGAAGGTGGCTTGACAGCAGGCTTTCCAGTAAAATCCAAATTTGTCAAACCTGCAGTAGACCATTGCGGATTCCTGGGAAATTCTTGTGGATTGAATTTAGGATTGACCTGTGAAGGTGGAGGATTTTGGAGGTTTTCTGGTGGATTCCATTGATGACCATCCTGGGAAAGTAAAGGATTCCATTGATGACGAGCTTGTGAAGGATTTGCGGGTTGGCTTTCCAGTTTGGTCCATTGATGACTGCCCTGTGAAAGTTCAGGGGTGGTAGAATACATTTGTGGATTTATTTGCTGAGAAGGTGGGAGATTCTCTGGATATCTTTGTGGTTTCTGTTGAGAAAAGACATGTGAAGATGGAAGATTTTCTGGGTACTTTGGTGGAGTCCATTGGCGACGAACTTGTGAAGAAGATTGTGGATTCCTCTGAGGATAGACCTGGGGACCGACATTAGGAGACTCTAGCTGAGACCATTGAGAGCTTCCAGCAAAGGCCACTGGATTGGCGTCGGGAACCCACTGAGAAACAAACTTCAGAGGTGCAGGGGTAGCCAGAGTAATTGGTGGAGTCCATTGAGCATTCCCGGGATAGGGCTGAGGATTGGTTTGTGGAAGGCCCTGTGAAAGTTGAGCATTCCCGGGGTATGTTTGGGGAGTCCGCTGAGAAAAGACACGTGAAGGATTCTGGGGGTGGTTTGGTGGATACCAGCGAGGTGGGTCTGGTTGTGGTGCTGGTTTAGATCCTTTTGCCATTTGCAGTGGGTCTTGGGCTTCTAACCCAACAATGCAGACCAACACGGCAACTGCCACCACTGTAGCTTCCCAGCACTTTGCCATGGTGTTCTAGCAGTGTGGCTCTGTGTGAGTTCTCATATTTATATATTACCAGAAGCTACATGTCAAAACCCAGCCTCCCAATATTTCCCAATCATTGTCTTTTCAGCTGCTACTTTTTTTTTTAATTTGTAAGCTCTTTGGCAACTGAACAAGATCAAGGGTCAGGCAAAACGTGTGTGTTCTATCAGGTCATGTCACTGCCACTGCACATGACAGTGTGACATTTAACAGTTTATTGACAAATGAAATGTCAGTATTTACCAGAATTTATAAGTTCCCACTCCACCGGACGTTTTATAAACAAGAGAAATAGTTGTCTAATTGTTTCATTTTACTGTAAATGTAATTCTAAGTTCTGAAAGTCAATGTCTAACCTTTTATGCCAAGATTATGTTACATAAATAGTGACCTACATTTTAAAGCCATGTGCTCCCATGTGCTTCTGCAAACAATGATGTAAATAATTATGATGTTCTGGTAATAGATGCTGTTGTGAACAAGAGGCTTTTGTTGAGTTTGATGAATATATTCTATTTACTTTTAGTTTATTTTTTATACTACTATGGGTTTATTTTCCTCTGTGAGTTCTACACATTATACAACAACATTATATGTAACTTTTCAGGATCGGCACCTAATAAAAGACTGCTCTGTACACAAACACATATAGGACTGTTACATGTCTAAAAGTAGTCTATTTGTCAAAATGTCTAATGTCTATGAAAGGCATGTTTTTCTTTTTTCTTTTTTTTTTCTGAGGAAAGAACAAACAAGTTTGAGGGGGCATACTCTAATGATAACAATGTCTTTTCTGGTAAAAAAAAAAAAAAAAAAAAAAAAAGTTAGCCTACATAAAACTTTACTTTAAGCTTCTACTCTAACCTTCAACAAACCTCTTAATAGTTTTTTCACCAGTCTGGGTTTACTTTACACCGTTTTGTTCCAGTAAATTAAAACATATATATATATATATATATATATATATATATATATATAGGCGCCTTGAAATAAAATGTATTATTATTATTACTATTATATATATATATATATATATATATATATATATATATATATATATATATATATAGCAGTTCAGATTAAATACTTACAATGGGTCACAGTGTAAATCCATTTTACAGCTCAACAACACTTCTTCTATGTTGCTTAAACGTTGAGCGGGCAGCCTACATTTCCCATAGTTCTCAGCCGCATAATTCTCCGAGAATCAGTGCGCGCACTTGACCACAGAGGAGTGACGCCGTACAGAAGCGTCGTAAGAACCGAACAGAGTGTTTTCAGTCAGAAATGTCTCTGTCACCCGACCTGAGCACTGACACGGGCAGTCGGAGGAGGAGGCCGGCTGAACGCACTCAAGGTGAGCAGCTACAGTTTATTAAACACGAAGAATAAGCCGTAACCTTGGGCGAACCAGTTCATGGCGTAGTTAAATGTTAAATCATCTCCAAATAAACTCTTTGCACTCGTGAACAAAATATTACTCACTATCAGACGTTTCTCCTTAGGACTCACGTTTATTAGAAAATTAGAAAGTGATAGTGACAAAAGCGTATTTTGGAGACACGTGTGCATATATTGAATGACTTTAAATTATGGATCCGTAAATATTACAATTGTATTATATGAGATTGGAACCACTACATTTGTAGACTACAATTAGCCTTGGGAATGTCAATGGCCTAAAACAGAAAGAGGAAACACCTCTCTCTATTTTAAAAGTGGAAGTGGTCAAATTAGACTAGCTTGTCTCACAATGTCCCTAGTCTTTTTCTTTTTTTTTAACTTCTGGGAGGATAAACCGTGATAATAAAGTGATGACCTAATTGTAGTCATGCCTGTGGTTAGTTGTAGAACAGACACAGCTTTTGTCACATTGTCAGAGGAAGTCCAGAACGGATAAATAGTAATTTCTCTCTTAGGGGAATATATTTTAATGTGGTAAGCCATATTTTGCGAAATCATATTTGTGTTAAGATGTCATACTAACATATAATTGTCTTTTAAGTAGATGTAAGATTTGTGATTAAAATGCATGCAAGATGTGAGAACAGTATGTATTAAAGGCACAACAATAGCACAGATGAATTTTAGATGCATTTTCATACAACAGGAAACATAAAAGAACATTTTGTAGTTGCAGATGTTTCATGGGACAGTGTTCCTCCATCATGTGACTTTCCTCCAATCCTCGACCAATTCTGTGAAGGCGAACATTCAAATACAATAGAGGTCAGCACTTCATCTTCACTTCACTCCATTTGCCCTGCGCTGCATTCAACAAAACCTTGTAAGTACAAGGTGCCACCCACAAAGACCAGGTTGATATTTAACATTTACTGCATCTTTATGCTCATCATTCAAGGTCAGAGTCATTATATTTGTGATGATCACTCATGTAGAGATGAGCTCCAAAATAAAAGAACTATCAGAGCAGAGAATGAAGTGGAGGCCAACAAACTGGTCAATAACTACAGGGTAAGTGGTTTAAATGCACTGGCATGAAATATTGCCCCGAAAATGTATTGAAAATGTAATACAATGTGTCTGCTTGTAACAGTTTGGTTTTAGGAAATGGAAAAGCCATGTGACAGAGCGTCCCTTTGAAGACCGGTCTGATGTTGTTAAAGAGCTCTACTCTGAATTAAATGTCATTAAACCATATACAGGTGCAGAATTCTTCTTATATTTCATTTATATGATACAACTTAGGATTAATTTAGAAGCATTGTTGACTTATATTCTCTGTGGGGGGGTTTTCTTGTCAGGTAATTTTATCACCTGTGGAAATATAGCCTATGTGTTTCTCTTTGGTTGGTGGGTCTCTCTGATGTACCTGCTGGTCAGCATACTGATGTTTGTCACTGTTATTGGGTTTTCATATGGTAGGTGAGACAATAAAAAGTAACATGGTGTTGATTTAACATTAAGTATTAGCTTCTGTTCTTTATTCTGCTCTAACTTTTAGGTAAGCTTTGTTTGAAGTTGTCCTGCTACTTCCTGTGGCCATTTGGCAAGTCAGTCCATGAGGTACTGTGTGGGTGAGGGTTCAATTGTGTTTATTTTTTTCCACTTAAAGTGGGTACAGTGGATTTCTACAGCTTCCTTTTGCAGAAGTCCCTGAAGCAGAAGTCTGTTTTTGAAAAAAACATCTAAACTATGCAACACAGCCATTAGCTAAATAGAGGCAACAGACTTTTGGGCTTTTAACTTTTTTACCAAATATCAATGCATGAATGAATGAAGCCTAAATATGTATTTACCATTGGGTTTTTTTTTAAATATATTTTTATTACAGGGATTATTATTACTATAAAAGTGCAATGACTTGTTAGTCATAGATCATAGGTCAGTATCTTACAATGGTGTTTGTGCTATTGCCTTTTATCAGATAGGCAATACATTGAGAAGATGCTGTGAGAATGTGCCTCACTGTGACTGCATCAGCGAGGAGACAGATGATAACTCACCTTTACTGCTACCTATACCCACTGAGGTGCCACTTCAAGGGCCTCCAGAACTACAAGTACACACTCCCTACTGGGTAAGTCATCACAGTCAGGTATATTCAGAAAGGATCAAAGTATGTTATTGGTGTTGAAATCATGTATGGAAGTAATGTGAAGTGTTCCTTTGTTCCTTAGTGTCGTTTTTCTACATATGTGTGGCTGCTGCTGGGTTATCCCCCACTGGTGGTCATCCACTCCTTGGCCTGCTTCATCTCATGGGTTCTGGTCTTTACCATTCCTGTTTCCAAGATGAATGCAAGGACTTTGAGTGTCATCCTTCTCTTAGCTCCTGAAGATGTTTATGTCTCTTATGGCTGTTCACAGAAAAAGGTACTGCAACATGATTAAGATCTGTCAACATATTGATCTTCATGCACAAATATCCGTTATGTTTTTCAGCAACGTGGCGTTGAAACCAAAGCCCTCCTCTGCTGCTACCATGCAGTAAACTGGTATTATTACAAATACACAGTTGATGGGATCAATGTGTTTGCAGTCAGTATCCTTTACCACTTAAATCCACCGGGACCTGTTTGTTTGTATGTTTCCCACTGCATACCAATGTAACAAGTTATACTATTTGACCTAAAATTTCAGATCTACTTCCTCTGGTAATAGTTGCCATAGTGATTGGGTACATTGACAGAGAAAACAAGTTTGCCAACTCAGATGTAAAATTCGCCATAGCTGTCAGTTCCATTATACCTTTGTCTTATTACATTGGTATGGGCATTGCAAGGTGAGTTGTTTTTTGTTTTTTGTTTTTAATGAATAAACACAATTTCACTAACCAGCTTTTCTGTCTACTCTGTAACAGTGTCTCAGCCCAGAGTAACTTTGCAGTGGGTGCAGTGGTTAATGCCACCTTTGGCTCAATCACAGAGTTGACCTTTTACATCACAGCCCTGCTCAGAGGTCACCGCGAAGCCAACCCTTGTCTACAAGAAGTAGTGAAGGCAGCACTGACGGGCACACTGCTAGGATGCATCCTCTTTATCCCTGTAAGAATGCATATATACTGGAGCTATAGCATTTAAAACAAAACTACGAGAAAGTCTGTTAATGCATTTTGTTCAAATGCTTGTTTTAAGGGTATCTGCATGATAATTGGTGGGCTGAGACACAGTGAGCAAAGATTCAACAGCCGCTCCATAGGAGTCAGTTCTGCGTTGCTTTTCATCTCAATAGGCGGCAAGTATTTTCATTAATATCTGCTTTTGTGCTGATGTTGTCAGATGCAAGGAACTCTGTTTAAGAATATATGTTTTATTTGCACTTCAAAATGTATATTGTCTTCTATAATAACACATCACCATAAATAAATAATGAATCTTGAACTTTTGGACATTATCATAGATTTTATCTCTTCTTGACATCCATGTAAATCCTAGTTATAGGATTTTTAGGCAGACATCATTTTTAATTCTATTTTCACATGTTGTAAACAACAGGTGTTTTTACCCCCACGCTGTTCTCCAAGGCTTATGGCAACCTTGTATGTGATGCGTGCACAAGCTTGAACAACAGTGGGCCATTTTACTGCCGTAACTGCCACTATGATCTGGTAGGCACTCATTGAGCTCCTTTCTATCAAGCAGTATTAGAAGTAATGTAATAAGTGTCTATTTTCATTTAACAGAACAATGGTACGTTTTTTCACAGCCATGTTGAGTAAGTATTTCTCATTTTTGACACAAGTCCAATATTAGTAGTAATTAGTAAAGACCACTGCTAACTTACTATATGCAAAGTAACAGTAACGGACAGTAGTGACTAGTGACAGTTAGTCTAGTGACAATTAGTCTCGAGCAGTTTATCTCTATAACATTTGAGGTGCAAATAGTCACACATCTGCTCTTGATATTGTTCAGCCATAGTGTCCCTTCCCTAACTCTGTTGTAACTGTGTGTTCTGGTGGTTAGGCCTCTGGTGTACTCAGTGTCTGCCCTTTTGCCTGCTGCTTATATCATTGGCTTGATATTCACACTGAAGACACACTCCCATATTTACAACATTCATGTGGAAGATGGACAAGGTATGAATCTTCTGCTCCTCCATCACATTTAACATCTCAAAAGTATGATGCGGTTTTTATTTGTGTGTGTATTTCAGCATCTGGCCACAGTGGTGCGGTGGTTCACTGGTCACGATGGAGGGCTCTGGTCATTCTTATCATGGCCACCGTGCTAATGTCTGCTTGTGCTGATCTTGCCACTGAGCACATTCAACCCATACTGAACCAGCCCAACATCTCTCAGGTTTGCACTTTAATCTGTTTTCACCTTAACCAGATATTTGAGGTTTGATGGGGTTCCCCTGTCTTTTTCCAGTACTTTATAGGGGTCACTGTTCTTGCTATGGTTCCAGAAATCCCAGAGATTGTTAATGGGATCCAATTTGCTCTTCAAAACAACATTAGTTTGAGGTAAACTTTACTTTTAAACAAAAGTTGCACATTTTTATTGTGTATCATTGTGCACAATGTATTTTTTTAGCTTGGAGGTTGGAAGTTGCATTGCTGTGCAGGTTTGCATGCTACAGATACCAGTACTGGTCTTCTTTAATGCTTTCTGTGTAAGCCTTTTTTTTCTTATTTCACATTCTGCTACATGGGTTGTTGCTTAATTTAAGTTTGAAATCTATTATGGTTATTCTCTGCAGGATGTGGGTTTTGTGCTTTTATTCAGTGACCTTCATCTATGGGCCAGCATCTTTAGTGTGATTGTTGTTAATTATATCCTAATGGATGGGAAGTCAGACTATTTTCAGGGTGAGTGTCATTACAAAAAAAACATACTTTGTTCATTGTGCTTTAGTACTGAGCATAAGTCTTAGTCCACAACTAGATTTGTTTCATACCGTAAAATACTTCACCATGTCTTTAGTTAATGCAATGCTACATTAAATTATTAAATGTATTTAAGACCAAAGTTTGGCAGGTAATCAAAATTGGCCTAATACTTTTGCACAGGACTGTATGTTAAAAGAATGGTTATATACTGACAGAAGGATGTCTCCCTTTGTTTTCAGGCACAGCTTTGGTGGTCGTCTACCTCATACTGCTCGCTCTGTATTACTTTGCTCCATCTCCAAAAGGTTGCTGAAGAAGTTGAAAATGTTTTTGCAAAACAATGCAAAATAAACACGTTTACATTTTACAGTACTATACACTTATCAGATTTAATCAAGACTAAAACAAAAATCCTAAATGTGTGTTGTTTTTTTTTGTTGTGTCAGACAACTTCATAAGTAATATAATCTCAGGTTTTTCACTAAACCCAAGTCCTACTTCTGTTGAATATACACTATTGGTAATACTGCATGTTGCCATTATACATGTTTTAATAATATACCTAAATACTGAATGGTTTGTCTACTACATTACTCAAACTTTCCTGTTATGCTTATTTAAGAATTTGTTACTCAATACAACATTTTGGGCAAAAAATATCTGCTGTCATTTTATTGTTTGGAAAAGTGTACATTATAGCCATGGGCCTTTGGGGAGATATTGACCTTTAGCCTGAGAAAAGTGACATGCACACCACAGTGACATGCAAATTACTTTAACATCGAAAATGATGCAAGCAAACATGTCAGTTTTAAGCAAGGCAATACATTTGTCACATCTGAACACACAAACAGACTGCTTCTTCAAATAAAATAACCATACCATGTCAAAGAGAGAATTAGAATAAAGATGAGATCAACAGTTTGATGAACAGTGATGGTGTGTAAAATAAAAATCCAAAGGCAGCAAGAAGGTGATGCTGCACAGGAAACAAAACTACAGTACGGCTTTTACAGTGCTTGTTCAAAAACGTACAGAAATCTGGTTTCAGAAACGAGAAATGTTGCAATATGTTAGATGTATTCAGAGCCTGACAAACCTGACTCTCAGCTGTCTTTACTATTCAATATGCAAAGACATACTCTGTCTTGTTACTAGGGGAGAAAAAACAAACTGCACAACAACACAGCATTTCCCGAAAAAGGTAACATTAGGCAATAAAGTAAGATTAACAGAAGATAATCTATTACAGACTTATCTACAAATTTGAATAAAACGTGTCCATAAAAACAGCAGCACAGTGATTGGAATAAATAACTATAAAACATCTGTGGACTTAATTTAAAACTTAACATTCGGCTCAACAGTCCTGGTAGAAATATTTACAAACAAGGCTCATGGTACACCAGGTAAAACCATACAGCAAGGAATAGCAATTTAGCACATGTTAACTGAAACCTCTTAAGACATACCTGTAGCTTTTGTATGTTTTGGAAATTATGAAGGCACCCAATGACAAAATAAAATGCTTAAATGCCAAAGCGGGCCATGTGCAACTTTGCTTAAGCTTCACTCTCAAAGAGGCACTCAAAAATTCACAGTGATGTCTTACAAACGCCAAAAACTCAAGTACAACTTAAGAGAAACGTTCGATCAGTGGCGCTAAAAAAATAATAAAATCAAGGTTTCAGGATCTCCATGTACTCAAGACAATGACATAATTGTTTTAAAGGCATCATTCCTCCATCAGTCATTTAATTTTTTGCTACCTCTTTTCACTTGTGTAGATTTGGAAAGGCATACTTTTTGTCCTTTGCTCCTCGTCATTAAATTAAAACCAGAACAATGGCAAGTCATGCAATAACATTGTCCACAATGATGCATGGCGCTGATGTATGAAACGTACCAAAGGCACAAAAAACCCACAAATTACACACATTTAAAAGGCAATCAATGGATTTTTTTGTATTGAATCACATCATTTGATCTTTCTTTTCCCATGTGTATTTTGTTTTTTCTTTTTGTAAAAAAACCCAAACTCAGTCCTTTTAAAATCATCATCCATTACAAACCCAACCTGTCAGTCTATGTGCTCCTATTTGAGCCGCTGAATTAGTGTATGCGTGAGTCCCAGGCTGAGCAGCTGTAAGGTAGACAACTGGGCCAGGTTAGGGAAAGTTTTCAGCAATTTTTCCCAGGTCAGTTCCAACAAGCTAGGCACCACCAACCACAGTTTGTACAAAGAGCTAGTCCTTCGGTTCCCAGACATGTTGATGACACCACCATGGATGTACATACAGCCAGCCTGGAGAGGAGACAAAAAAACCCCAAAAAACTTTAGTGTTTCCAAACACCATGAGCCACAAAAAAAACCCAAATTCTACATTATCAATATGGTTTCAGCCAATGGCAACCAAATTAGTACATGTGTGTGCCATCAGAGAACATTAATGAGAGGCTTCATTACTCACTGCTCTATGTATGAGCATTTACTATCCCTGCTAAAGGTTGTAGCTAGAAGTCCCTGAATGCTTACTATGCAGTGATGGAATGTAAAATACTCCAGTATTGTACTTAAGTACAATTTTTAGCAAAGTATCTGTACTTTGCTAAAGTAGATTTAAAACCGAGTACGTTGACTTTTACTCCACTACATTTTAGAGGCAATATCTGTACTTTCTACTTTTCTACAGTTTTACATTGGCTTTACAAGTACAAATAAATTTGTATTTTGAAATAGTAAATATGCAACATATAAACACCTTATATTTAATGTTAAAGTGGGACATAAAAGTACTAAATCTATAGCACTTATTTTTTCTCATTTTCCTTTCTCTCTGATCTGTCAAACTATTAAACAGACAAATACAGGTAGACTTCACCTTAATTAGTAAAATAATTAATTTATAAGGTCTTCATTCACCTAAGTCATAAAGGATGCTCTGAAATTACCAAAGGCCAGTTGGTGCCTCCGTGTGTAGAGCAATGTGGTGGACACACACAGCTTTTCACCAGAACATGCATGATTACGTGCCGCTATGGAAGCATTATTAAACACTGAGGGCTGAGGATATCATGAAAAACTGTGTTTGGCTTTTGCACAAGTTCTTTTTATGTGCACACACTGTCAAAACATGAGGCACAAGAGGAAGAGCGTAAAAACTGGACAATATGATGATTGCTTCATGCCACATGCAAACTTTGTGACACATTTTGTCAACTGTCAGTTTGGCAACTCTTAATGTGTTGCTAGTTTAAAAAAAATCCACCCTCAGTTTATTTTAATTATTAAAATCTGTTTACAGTATTTGTCTCTTTGCAAACAGAGGTAAAGGTCAATGGCACTAAAAGACACAGATTAGACTGATCTGAGGAACAATACTTTCTCTCAAGTTCCCATGAGCTACAAAGATACAGCCCTCATGTGACTCTGACATTAATGATTCTTAATTATTATCCAACCAACCTTTTTTATTTATAAATTAAAACAATTTTATATTAATTAATTGAAGTTGGGTCAAATACTTTTATACTTTACGTACATTTAAAAACCAAGTACTTTAATACTTTCACTTAACAAATTTAATGTGATACTTTTACTTTAATTTGTACATCTTTATCTGTACTTTTACTAAAGTACAGGAATTGAATACTTCTTCCACCACTGTTACTATGTTATACTGAGCACCTTAATAACACCACTTGGAGGACCTAGAGTTATACACAGACAGTTTTAGGAACCGACAATGCTTGTGGAAGGGTCTATAAAGTAAATTAAGGTGCTTTTGGAGAGAAAGGCTGCATATTAAATATGAGCCATTTTCCCCCTACTTACAGGAGTTACTGCAGCACAGTGAAAGTATGCTGGCTCTGGCATTACAGCAGGCAGCTTGGTCCACTGGAATGTTTGCAGGTTGATTTTCCAGAGGTCAGACAGGATCATCTCTCCGTTATAACCTCCACATATAAAAACCTCTAGAAGTAAAAAGTGAACAAAAAAATAGTTAAAAATACTTTCAAGCTTACAAAACATAAGTATAAAAGCCAAATAAGACAACTATTCCTCACCATTTTTGACTTGCACACAGCTGTGACAACGGCGAGCAGTAGGATAGCCTATTGTAAACATAAAAGCAAATTAATCTTGGGGTATAGTCACCTAAATGTAGCAAAAAACAATAGTGCATACCTATCTTTCCATGTGGTTTGGTAACAATCTCCTCCCAGTAATTAGTCTCCATGTTATATGCGGGAATCTAAATAATATAAGCCATGTTGATTTAACCATATTGTTATTGCATGCATGTCATGATTTCTGTCACCTTGTCCAGAGGGTACGATGTCCATGAAGTCCCCCCACCTAAGACATATATCTTCTGTCCATCATGAGCTAGTTCATGTCTATATCTGTAATATAAGATTTTTTCCACAGATTAACTGACTTTAGTATTGATTAATGCATTACAATAGTCATAAAAATAAAAATCTCAGCTGATTGACCTTTCTTCAGGTAGATCTGAAGGTGAGTTATTTGGTTTGAGGTGTGTCCACTCCCTGGTGGACAGGTCCAGCCTATGTAGATCTGTGCTGTAAAGATAGCCTGTAGTCCCTCCAAACACATAAAGGTAGCCATTGACAATAATCATTGCCTAGAAGAGAAGCAGAATATTGATTGAGTATGTGTGAAAACATGGACACAAGCCACAGTAAGAACTCTCAAAGAGTAGCAACTACAAAAACAGCTTACCTGTCCGTAAATCTTGTTGGGTTTCTTCCCTCTGCAGTTGAGAAGGTTCCATCTTTTGTAGTGAACGTTGCAAACATGGACATCGTTTCCATTGTTTTCACCGAATGGAATCCCAGTCCCACCAAACACAAGCAGGTTGTTACCGTGCATGACCGCTGAGAGAGGCACAATCAAACTGCATTTAAATCTGCTTGCCAATCAGCTTACTAAGCTTAACTGTGTAAAACAATATGTGTTCAGTCATTATTTAGTGAAATTAGCATATACTCATTACCTTTGCCAGTGATTAAACTTTTCTTTTTACGTGAGGCTAATTAAACTGCACTGATTGTTTGCACTTTGCCGAACAATTTACACAGAGGATTTAAATATGACCTTAAACCACTGTTTTTACAGTTTTAAAACCAGTTAATGGTAGCACACCAGTGTATACCTGACATAGAGGCTAGCTCTGTGGGCATGTAACCCTCTGTGCGGACTTGCTGCCAGGTGCCTGTGGCAAAGTGAAACCGCCAAAGCTCCCTGAAAAGAGGGTAGTCTTCATTTTCTGAACCACCTGCCTCCTCAAAGTCTGGGTTGTAGCCTCCAAACACATACAAATTTGTGCTGTCTGCAACACAGCGATGCCCACTCCTGGCAGGAGGAACAAACTGTCCTGAAGAGGTAAAAGAGTGGATTCAGACCCCAAAATGTCGCACTTGCCTCAAAGAATACACACGTGTGAAAGAGTTTAGTACCTTCTCTTAAAAACCTGTTGGGGATCCTCAGGTTGGGGCATGAGGGAGAGAAAATGCGTCGAGCTTGGAGCCATCGTGCACGCTTTTTGGTGCCTGCCAAAAAAAAGATTAAAATTAATCGAAGGAGGCTTCTTGGACATCTGCAGAGAAAGTTAAGAGATTAACTCATGAGTACTTCATGCCCGACAGCATACAAAAGTATTTCGCATTGAGGACGGTACTAACGATGGGTATTTCTGCCCACATCTTTTCTTTCTTCTTGTTGTTATCCACACAGACAAATAGCATCACAGTTAGCATGAGCTGCATGGTTAACACTCGCTTATTTAAAATCACTGTGGGCTTCCGTAGCAGAGTTAGCTAGCTTCTGTCCTGCGTTCTGTGACGAGATATTAAGCTACCACTGCCGAATTTAAAAAAAATGCACGATGAAGAGCATGACAAAATGAGGACACCAAACTGCGTCTCGGTTTGCTGTAAAATTACACCCGAGATCATAATACAGACTGCGGGCTTGCCTTTGTAGAGGAACCCTTTTGTTTACAAACCTGAATCTCGGATGGAGGGCCTCCATGACAGTTTTTCAAACTTATTTAGCAGACTGGTTTTTGTATCGTGTTCAATCGAAGACATTTCGACAAATGACTCCAAAAAGGGAAGTCTCACAAGTGACCCGAGCTCCAAACTGCTTCGGTCAAAATAAATATCAGGACATTAGCGGCAAGTCAGACCGAAAACCAAAGAGGACCCAACTCTAAAGTGCCCACACCTGCACTGCTCGTCACAGCCAAATGTGCTTTTTGACCAATCAGAAGCCAGGAAAATAATGCTGCGTTCAAGAGCCATGTCGAGTTTAGGTATTTATCGATTTACAACTATTCAGAATCAGCTTTACTGACCGAGTATAACGCACTACAGGAAAATTGATATCAGCAGTTACTGTAAGTAATCAAAATACAAGAAACAAACAGTAAATTGTAGTAGACCTACATACAAACACATGTGTCTAAAATAGTCAACTGTAAAGCATCATAAATAATAAACAGCACAAAAAAGCCGAAAAGTACATTTAATATATATAAATGTGCATGTGTGCATTTTATTTATGAAAGAATGGTGCGGTTGCACTACTTCAGTACCTAGTGGTGTTTGTTTATGATTCTGAAACACCTCCGTGAGTGCATAATTTTAATCAATCCATGTCCAGGTTGAGAGGTATCTCCAATGATGCATGGCCTCTTCTTGGTTCTGGAGGTGTACAGAGAATGTTCCTGTATGGCCGTATGGTTCAGTCCTGCTTGGTTTTTGGCTTCAAACCACACTGTGATGGAAGTGCACAGGTTGGACTCCTAAAGAAGAAGGCCTGGTGTTGTGATCTACAGTCTGTAAAACAGCTGCATCACCAGGGGGTCAGTGACAGGGGGGTTTATTGGAGTGTGCTGGAGGCTGTAGCGCTGGAGAGTGTGCTGGATTTTGTGATAAACACACAAAATCCAATAAAGTGAAATGAAGAGAGCACATTTCAGCATGTAGTAATTGTGTGAATGGTACCAGTCAAACTTGAGCATGTTATTATACGTACCACCACTGTGGCGCTTATTAACAAAACAAAGCTCATTTCCCCTAAGTGTGGTTGAGGCTTTATTTGATTGAAATGGCTGAGTGAAGCTGTTTATTAGAAACAACTTTGGCCCAGTGCACATGCTTGGCGAAGTTCTTTTCACTATAGATCTACACGAACTAGATAAACATACACATCAGTTTAGGGCATTGTTAATGCTCGAAACGTGTGAATAAAAGCTGTTTGAAGGTGTCTATTTCTGTATTTGTCCAAGTGCATCATCCAAATGTGCAGAGAGGGTCGTGACAGTTGAATTCACCTTGAGGTATAGTTTTAAAGCGCAGCTGTTGTGTCTGTGCAGTACATTTCTACAGCGAAGCCCCTCCTCTGCTCAGTCTGGTCGCTGAGGTTGATGTCACTGGCACAGTCTTCAGGACAGCTTTAGGTGGAGGTGGTCAGGGGAGCAAAAAGTAGGCGATGTTAAAGCTAGGGTTTTGTCTTTGGACAGTGCGGAGAGACTGTTGATACAGTCTGTAGGAACTGTAGATATTTGCCAGCTGAAGGGTTAAGGTAGGCTATCCACCGCAGTATTTTTAGATCACTTCTGAAAGGAATACAAAAATGTCGTCTCCAAGTCCGGGCAAGAGGCGAATGGATACCGACGTGGTGAAACTGTATCCTTCACAGAGCATAAACAAGCCAAAATACCAAATCAAACCGACAGGTCTTTTGTAATGATGATTGTCAACTATCCTGCCTTGATGATACTTGTTTTTCATGACTACTGTTTGGGTGGATCTTTTATGAGAATTAACTGGCAGGTTTATGTAAAGTGCATGTTTAACACTAAATACCCCAGTTTTATTAACCAAGTAGGTCCGCGTTTAACCTTAGATTTGCCAGAATTTAGCTCGATGTCGAGTTACAGGAGGAAGCTAGTTATGTGAACTAACTTACATTAGCCTGTGCTAGCTCGCTAATACATTTCCAGGGTAACACTTGTTTGTATCAGTGTAGAATTAGCCACTGAATATGTCGCAATTTAACATAGGCTAATAACTCTGTTAGCTTTGAACGTTGTTAGCCTTAGCGTGGGGGAGATAGTTTGTTAGCCTGAGACTGAATTTGTGGTTATACCGGACTGACAACGCTATGCCAGTTCTAACCTAAGTCCGTCTTATAACACTTTAGCACGTCTCTTCGTTTAATGTTTTTATTCTGTGGATTAACATTAATAGGCTAGTTGCTTTAGCACGCTAACGTCAACAGAGAACAAATAGAGCTGATGAAGCGTTAGCAGAGACAGTTTGTGATTTGGTCTAAAATAGTACATCTAGCCAGCTACATTGTCTAAATTGCATATTTTAACCACTGGGTTAGTTTTTATGTTTTTAATTAAATTACTAAACATGATAAAGTCCTACATTGGTATTAAACGTTTTATTCTTCTAAGATATAGCTAGGTGGTTACAACAATAGACTAAAAGCTTGTAATAATCTTAGAACGTCACGTTTTATTGTTGCAATAAAACTGACTAGTACGACTAATAATAAGACCATTTGAATAGAGTTAATAAACAATCAATATTTGAGTTTATAGCTAAGCTTTAATTTTTCTCCTAAAAGCGTCTTAAAAGCCTATACACCTGTCGCCCGTATACGGTCATCCTTAATGTTCAATAGTACCTTTCATTGATATTTTTACATGATTTTTAGGGCTATTAGCAGAAGTTTTCAATGAAGGTTTTCTGACAGCGTGAGGTGAATTGTTTTGTTTTTGTCCTGCAGCTAGATGCTGTGTCCTGATTGGTCAGGCTGTTACCATCCGGAACAGGGCGCTAGGCGGAGCTTCACACACAGCTGATCTGAACAACAAGCGTGCTGTAGGGCCACATGCAGCGATGGGGGCTGGGAACATCCAGTGCAGGCAGGGACAGGGCTATGTACTCAGGCCGCTGAGAGGCAGGCTCAACATGTTTGTGTCACACTAATGGCACCAAACAAACTAAAAGCTTTACAACATCAATAATAAAAACAAAAGTCTGCTGAAAAAATGTTTAAGTCAGTTTAAGACAAATTTAGTTCCTAAGACTTAAGGATTGATTCACTAATGGAGTAAATAATTGATTAGCCACCCTAAAGTTAGTTGTTGTTTTTAGGGCTATTACCTCTTCCTTGGCATGGATTAATTAATAACTTTGTACTTTAAGGTCAATTTTTACATGAATTTCAAGAACATAGAGCCATTTACATTCTCATAATGTTTGTTTAGAAAAGTGCAGATATATCGCTGTGCACTCTGATGTCCAAAGAAAGGTTTCCCCTTGAGTAGTTACATTACTCTTGAGTGAGCCTGTGCTGTCGGTGTGTGAGTTTCTATGGATAAGCCCTGGGGAATGTCATGAAAGAAGGATGCATTTTAGTAAGAGCTTTTAGTTATGCACTCTATGCTACTTTGAAATCGTGGACAACAGAAGAAATTACGGTAGGATGGTGAAACAGGGCATCACAGATACTGTGTGTGTTTTTACCATCTATCATTGTGTCACATTCACAAAGTAAGTGACTGAATATGCTCGACCTCGCTCCGTTGCCGTCAGAGTTGACTCAGTCTTAGGCGTTTTGCTGTCAGCACGCACTGTGATTGTGACACATTCTCTCCACCCAAGTCACCTTCTTGGTTCTGCAACTAAATGACCCTTAAATGTTTTTTAAATGAGCAATGGCAACGATTTTATTGTAACTCAACTGGTAGCATTTATAAATTGGATGAGATAGTGACCTCTGTTGTATTTTCTTATTGTAAATCTTCTACTGAATTGTTCATTGTTGGGACCAAAGGTGGTTATTCACTTCTTATCTATCGAGTTTGTTGACACTTTGTTTATAATCTTGTCTAAATACTACATTGAGCTTTTCAAGTCCTGACAAGTTCAGAAAGACGAACTTTGGATACAGACCCTTTTTACATACAGAGTAGATGGAGTAAATCAAGAATCAATAAAAATGGATAACTCTTGCATTGTAAAGTAATGATGTAACATATCTATTTGAAGTAGGACTGAAAAATAGATTCCATTTGCAATAATGAAAAAAGGTAATACACTTATTGTGAAAATTGTGATGGTTATGGTAGGTGCTATAGTTAAGCTAATAAAAACTGGTGAAGCTTCAGAAGGAGAAAATTACCATTCTGGCTTTATAGTTTTATTTTTCAAGACTTCTCCTTGACCACATCAATGCAGCATTGAGAGCAAACATGAGGTCACCATTCTCAGTGGACTCAATGAGTTTGTGGTTAAGTTTCACGGGCCACCAGGAAGTGAGTGAAACCTCAATACACATCAATTTACAAAGCCCACAATGACTCATCTTTTTTCATGTTTGATTAAAACTTCTCATTATTGTGATTTGTTTTTCCAGCACCATATGAAGGTGGCGTGTGGAAAGTTCGTGTAGACCTACCAGATAAATATCCTTTCAAATCACCGTCCATAGGTAGGATTTTTTTGGACTTGTTAGTTATAAATAAAGGATGAAGAACTTAGGAAGCTGAAAAATGTTGTAATAAAACCTTTTTCTTGTATTTTTAGGATTCATGAATAAAATCTTTCACCCCAACATTGATGAAGCGTAAGTAATCCTGTTTCAGAGCTTTATTATAGCCATCTTTTGTGGTGTCTGCTACGCCCTTTGTAATAAATGCACTGTATTTTCCTTTTCAGATCAGGAACAGTATGTCTAGATGTTATAAACCAGACGTGGACAGCTCTCTATGGTAGGTCACAGTCTTGCATTGTGTCACTTTGTATTGTTTATAGTGCAACACAAAGGAAGGATATAAAGGCTCTACACTGCCCTCCCAAAGTGTGACAAACTGTGAACAGCAGGTTTATTCGACTTACACTTTATGGTTTGTATTGAGGTCATTATGTATATTGTGTACTAACTGAAACTGTATGTGACTCATCATTCACTTCATTAACAATACATCAGGGTTTTGATATGTGGTAAACATTGTCTGTGTTTTGTGTGGAGGTTAAAGGTGATTTGTTGATTCACCTAATTTTTGACCTTCGTTAACCTAATGAAGAAAGTCATTCTTTCTTTAAAGAGTTTTCATGTTGGTGAACACATTATATTGGCCTTAGCAAAAAGGGGACATGAAAACAACTAACTGACCACATGACAAGTGTGTGTCAATACAAATGTGAAACAGAGCAGATATTTATTCATCACAATGTGATAGGCTTCATCACATTCAGACAGAAAACACAAGCTGCCTTTGTTGACAACGTCAACTGTGGAGACCTCTAGTGGATAGTAGGGGTAGCTGCCACCCGAGCAAACCTGTCTTTCATTTTATTTAATCTCTCTGTTGTTTGGTTTCATTTCTTTGCTAATGTTTAGATCTCACCAACATATTTGAGTCGTTCCTGCCTCAGCTGCTCGCTTATCCCAACCCCATTGATCCTTTAAACGGAGACGCAGCAGCCATGTATCTGCACCGGCCAGAGGATTACAAGCACAAAATCAAAGGTAGCAGTTTGTTTGTGGTGACTTCTAAGCTCTGCTGAATGACGTGACAGTGTCTGAAAGGGGCAAAGGTCTCAGTCATTTATCCTTTTTGTTTCAGAGTACATCCAGAAGTACGCCACAGAGGAGGCTCTAAAGGAGCAGGAGGAGGGAGGGGGCGACTCTTCAACTGAGAGCTCCATGTCAGACTTTTCTGAAGACGAGGCTCAGGATATGGAGTTGTAGAGAATAGGGAGATCTGTTCTCCATCACACAACAGACTGGCATTTCCTCAAGAGCAGAAACTCAGTACTATATTCATATTTAAGACAATTTTTTACAGCAACACAAGGATTTTTATGCCTTCACAAGGATTTGCAGTATGCTATTGCAAAATACTATTTAGGAACCCATGACCATTTGCCTCCGAGCCCTTCTTCCCTTTGCGTACATTAAAATGGAGCTGTTCATTTCCAAGATGTTCTGTGGCTTTGGGCCTTATGCAGGCTTTCACACTGTAAAATCAGTGGGACCAATAGTAGCCCAGGAGCTGTGCCACTGACACATAACTTAACTGTTTACACTCTTTTGGTTTCACCAGCCACATCTCACTGCCTCTTCTGTTTCTACATGTAGGTTATTCTTACATCAGCAGACATCTTTTTTTTGGCTGCAGAAGACTGCAGGGTGACAATCTATGATTTCTAAATGCGCTCAGCACGAAATAACAGTTTATTCCCATTTCTGAATGTCCCACTATTATTTTTTCAATTTTTCCCCATGACATTCTGTGAGTGGCCATTACAATCATCACCTCTGAGGAAAAGAAGAACTGACAGCCACAGTGCAGTCGCATCCATGCAATGTTTTCAGATGACTTTTCTGCCAGGACTTGCCCTTGGTGCAAATCTGCTGACTCCACACACCATGAGGCATCAGTGCATCAGCCAGGAGATGTCACTGACACTGTAGTGTGTGTACACATGAATGAAATTCAGGGAGAATCATGAGAAGTGTTGAACTGATGCTCCGCGTTCATCGGATGGGAAGGATCAAATTTAATCCCTCCCCTTTTCAACACCCATTTCCTCCCCTTCCTCTCCGTTTTAGGAAAGTCTTCGTCATTTTGAGTATCTTTGTATATTGTGGCATGACACAGAAGTGAAGTTGTGTAGGCTTTGTGGACATGGGGAGGACATCTGTGAGTAGAGGCCTGTGTGAGCCGGGTGGGTTTGCTGTTCGTGCCAGGCCTTTTTCTCCAGGTCCTTGTTGCATTGTTAACTTCTTAACTTTGCCTATTGCTTGTGTTGAACTATAATAGGTGTTTGACTTGCGTAGGGATAGTTAGTTCTTTTTGCAGGTGGTGAATCCTGTCATAATATATGGTTTAATACTTATATGACACTCTTGTTTGAAAACAAATTGTCCTGTAAAGATGAGAAGACTTCTCCATCTTTGTGTGTGGGATAACTTTGTTAACTCAGATCCTCCAAAGACATATTGCACCCCTGATATGCAAATATGCAGCCATCTTTATCATCGAATGACTTGTCTGTCAGACAGAAGTGCTCTTTGTTTAAATGTTGTAGCAGGTTTTTTTTTACTTTTTCAAACTGTTAACACCTGTTGCTATCCAAATAGTGGGACCAAACTCTAATTGATCTCCAGCCTATGTTTAATAATTTCCCCAAAGAAAGTCCTAGGAACAATAGAGTTGGGGCTAAATAATTTTATAAGGTTAAGTGGAAAAAATTATAATGTTCCTCTTTCTCCAGTGGCATTCTGATTTCATTGATTTTCTTCTTAACAAGAGGACAGTCGATCTGCTTTGGTTTAGTTTTCCGACATTTGTTTGGCTTTTAGTGGATGTGTCCCACACTGGAAAAAGAGTGGAGTTAACAGATGAATGTTTACTGTTTAAGTTTTATGGTCAGGTCTGATTTACAGCAGGTTGAAAGCCCAGGAACACACACTCATCGCATTATGGATACTTGTGTTATGTTATTTCTGTGAGAAAGGAAAAGAATCTTTGAAAATGAAACTAATCCCTTTATAATTCTTAAAAATGATATCCTCCATGGGGTCTGGTGAAAGGATGGAGATATAACTTTTGGTAAAATTAGCATGTCACAGTTGTTTGACATGACAGTGTATTTGTTTAACTAGATCAAAGACACTTTCATTTATCCCTGATGAACGAGTACTTCGGACAACAGGACGTCCCACTTTCAAAAAATTGTAATTTGCAAGAAAAACAACTCCTGTCCCGTCTTGTTGTTTGTAATGCTCTGGATTT
The DNA here is from genome assembly GCA_036850595.1 of Rhyacichthys aspro. Lineage (NCBI taxonomy): Eukaryota > Metazoa > Chordata > Actinopteri > Gobiiformes > Rhyacichthyidae > Rhyacichthys > Rhyacichthys aspro. Next base: position 6,358,476 of record CM072153.1, on the reverse strand, counting down.
ATCATTGTATTAAGTATTTTTTATTAATAAGACATATACTTGATGCCTATAATTAGTTAGAATGTTTTTATTTTTTATCTTTTAAGCCCTGTGCCCAGAAAATGTCAAGACATCCATGATTTTTAATGGCAAAAAATGAATAAATGTGCTTCCCTTGTAACTTGAAGAAATAAATAAAACATGTTGTAAACAGGGTCAGTATTTTGTGCCTGTAAATAGAAAACAATGTAAAAAAAAATGCCTTTGATTTGAAGAGATACTTCAATGGTTTTTTTATGTGTGTCTATTTGATTGGATAGTGTTGGAGGAGCAGACAGGTGTAATACCACAGAGACAGTGGTAAATTGACTTTAAATTGACCTTTAATGTCTATTTAAATATGTTGTCCATAAAGCATATTTCCACAATATTGAGTAATGTGTAAATGTTTTGAACAAGACTGTTTACAAAAGATATATATTTTTAAATTGATGGACAAAATACAAAGTGAGCTACCTTAAACAAACAGCCAGTGTCATCAGGTTAGTGATGGTCTGGCCCCCAAAGAGACAACAGTCTGGAATTACATCATTTGAGGAGTCTACATCCTCTGAAGAGCTGTGGTTAGTTCTCCGAATGTCTGGAACAACACAACAAAAACTGTGAGGAAGCTTATTTAGAATAACAGATGACATTTTGAAGGCAAAGAGTAGACATTGCATTTGGGATAGATTTTTTTTCTTCTGTTCACAAACCTTTAGAAAATACATTTTGAAAATAAATAAATAAAAACATACAAATTCTTACTATACAGCATTTCTTCACCCGTCCAGGGCCGCCGACACACCAGTATAATTTTGTTCATATTACTAAAGCGTAACAGGGCTTAATTCTTGGGCCCCCCTCGGCCCCTCGGCCCGGGACTAGTGTACTGGTTGCCCCCCTCTGTGTGCCTCTGCACCTGCCTAATACTATCACACAGTAGTGTCCGTTGCTGACAAATGGTCTCAGTTTAATTCAGCAGTCACACTGAGATGCCTGTACTTGGAAGTGCACTCTTGTGTGAACACATGTACATTCTAATATCTAACACACACTTGAAGCTTTGTTTTACTGACTTCAGCAGCCATGTATGACCCAAAATATTTAGCATTGCTCCTGTCTGCTTCTCCAAACTGAAATATGCTGAGAGTAACCTGCTGTGAGACCCCTTTTACAAAATACTGAACTATCCCTAGTGAAAAAGTGCAAGGGGTGCATTTCTCTCATGTGACCGCTAGATGTCAGTGTGGCCTATTTCACCCAGAACAGATGGAGAAGAAAATTAAACTCCAAAACATACAAATAGAAGTGGACTTTATGGTTGTTCCAAAGTAATGCTCTGTGCAAAAATAACTGAAATCAAAGCTGTACATTTAGTTCAGAAGGCAGTAAATGTGCTGCGAGTGACATTTGAAGTGAAGTTTCATGGCGCAGGCGTTAATGCTCATTTAAGCTACGAATAAAGAAGTAAAGTAACGAAGGCTTGCGCGGTCACATGATCGGCTGTGCGCTGATGACGCCCTTTAACAGACAGTATGGTCATCTAATAAATTATTCACGTTTGTGTGCAGCTTCTCTCTTGGTGCGTTCAGGTTTCTAGTTTCATCAGATTAATTTGGCTCGACCAGAAAGGCACCGTAGACCTCTGAATAATGAAGATTCCTGATAACAAAATGTCATATTGTTACTTTCTTGTGAGATAAGCCCTATAGTGAGTGTATTTTGCACAATATGAAAAGCAAGTGTCACTAAAACGACGATAACTTTCAAAAATGAAGTCTGGAGCTACAGATGCGTCAAGACCCTTCCAGTAATTAGCCATCTGAAGCGGTGCAGCAGGTGAGGAGTGAAGTTATTTGACGGGAAGTGGAGCAGATGAGACGCCACTGACCGGCTGCGCCTCCTTCATAATGTATGCCCAGGACAAAGGGCTGCGCGGCTGGATTTCACTGGCAACTTTTGTAACCCCAAACCTGTCTTTCCCACTCCGGCGAACTCCCATCAACTGAAGGATGATGCCTCTTTTTCCACCTTCAATCTGTCTAATAGTATCCCCGGCAGCAGGCAAATGAGCCCCGGAAGAAGCTGTGGCTATAAAACCAGGAGCAGAGGAGGCTTTGTAGCTCTGTGGAAGTTTGGAAGAGGAGAACTGCAGCGGGATGCCCTAGCTGCCACACCCGGGATGCTGCTGGTAAGTCCTGAACACAATAACATTTCCCTTTTAATGGCCTAGGGGTCATTAGACATTGCAAGGTATTATTAGTTTAGGATTTACTCAAGTTATGTCCCATATTTGCAGTTATAAAGTTGTTGCGCAAAACTGATTTTATTTTATGATTATGTAACTGCTTTAAAACAAAGATTGGAAAATGTTTTCGAGGGTTTAAAATAGGACATCTTAAATCTAGAATAAAGCACAAAGCTGTTAGTACCCATCGTAGTCCAGTGCGTAAAGGCGCAGCAGGCAGTGCACTGTGCGTAATGTACAGGCCTGGAAAAGTGTCAGGACGCGAGGGAGGAGGGCGCCGTGGATTAGCTACTATTCCGCCACTGGGTTAAGATGCTTACCAACGAATTACCTGTCCACTAGAAAATCCCCGGTTGTACATTCAGACCAAACAAGGAAAAAGGATCGCAGAAGCACGGAGACGCACAGAGTTAAGGACACCATCAAGCCAGAGAGTCAAGAATAGGTCTTAGTTTAGTTCATTTATGCAATACACCAATGTGTTTAGCCACTAGAGAGGTCTGTTAGTTGTTGTAGTTGAAGCTAATGAATGTTTTTCCTTCTGTAATGATTCTTCTGAGTCTTTTTGAAAAGGTAAGGATAAACGTCATCATATTCTTTATTTCTCTTTAACTTTTTAGATGCAAGAATGGGATTTTTTTTTCTACATAGAGCAGTGTCCTTATTTTCTACAAAGAATACCAAGAACATCAGACTTCATAATGTAGCTTTATGAATCTCATGGATAGTTTGGTTTATAACATTAACATAAAAAATTCTTCTGTTGTTGTAGTTTTTTTTTTTTTTTTTTTGCTTCTTCCCCCTGCTCTCCGTCTCTCTCCCAAGCTTTTTACTCTATTGATCTCTCCCGGAAACGGGAAGATGAGCCCTGCTTTGGGACCCATTTGGAGCATCTCAAAAATCACTTAGCGCATCATTCCACACAGCCAGAATCAATCTGAGCACGAGGGCTGCTCCAGGACAGCTCTGATGGAGGCCTCCAAAGTCCTAAAATACTGACAGAAAACCTAGACTCAAGCTCGGGACGCAATGCTTCAGGCCTTGTGTCCTGTAGCAGATGGCAGGACTGGATTTACTGCTCTTCTTGTGAGATAAAAGAGAGATAAAAGTTGATACTGTTTGTGAACAATACTCTGATGCCACTAAAATGACCAAGAGTTGTTGAGTGGAAGTTTATATTGTTCTATACTCTGGGGTCTCATACTCCTCCTGTTCTGTGTATGGCACTGGTAGAATTCACTGTCACAACAGGCTCTCAGTGAATTACCAAAGGGCCATAAACAGAGTAGAGACAGATCCACACTGCCCCGGCCACTTATCTCCACATATCAGACTCCTCCTGACGAATCCGATCCACCGATGTTATCTTCTTCGCCCAGTTTGGCACTAGCACATTTTTGCTTTGTCCTTCCTTGTTTGAGCAATCATGTGTAGTGCCAATATGGGACAAGACAAGACTCTCAGCTGTGCGATGACATCAGGGCCTTACTGAGCGGCCTTTTTTTTTTTTCACTTCATGTTATCTGTGGAGCACATGGGCATTGGAAAGGTGATCGATTGCAACCGACCCGTCTCGGATGTCAGCGGTTGCCATGGAGGCGAGCGCTCTGTCTCCGAGACGCCGTCGCCGTGTAACTCGAAGCCGGTGGTTGGTGGTGACCCGGTGTACTCTCCCACAGTGTTTGGCAATGGTAGAACTCACTCTGGTGGGCTGAGAGGATCCGGTGGTTCTAGACTTGCCAACAACTGACTGAGAGCTCAAACCTTCACCACCACTGTCCCATCCATCATGTCCAAGCCGTCATGCACCTCCAACCTCGGGATAAGTGAGTGACTGCATGCAGAGCAGAGAGAGGTCCAAACTGACACTCCCCCCTGAGCCCTCTTGCAGTCTCATAACGCCAATAACACACCGTCGATTCAGTTTGGAGTAACCCGAGAACAACCCCCCCGGACAGAATTCATCCAGTCTTGTTAGAAATAATAGATGAACGATTCCTCACGTCTTCCTGAGCTCAGATGTCCCGCCGGGTCGCGTTGACATTACCGAGTCATCTTAGACTCTTCAAACACTGAAGGTATGGCCCAAAGGAAACTCCAGACAAGGCCATAAATCTATACAGAGTCCATTAAGCATTGGGTTGACCATCACTCTGCACGGTCAATAAATCAATCGTGGTCGGTTGTGAAAGCGTTCATGTCTTGTCACGAAAATGTGCTGACATGACAAAAAAAAAACCCTGATAGTTTAGAGATATTTTAAAAGATGTAGGTAAAAAGCCATGGTGATTCAACACTAGTTTGAAAGTAGTTTGCCAATATTGATCAATAATAGTTGGTTTAAGAATATTTTGGTTCTCACAAATGTACTCTTACCTACCTGACCTGACCTTTACTAAATGTTTTCTTAGGACAAGTGGCCAATACAAAGGTGATGTGTGTAGCTTTTGGGCCTTTTGGCAACATGTGGTTTTCACATTCATGTAAGAATATGTACCCAAAAGAAACATGGGTGTGCTTCTCCTCCAGCAGTACTCAGTTTGTTCTCTCTGGGCTTTTGTTGGAACAGGAAGTAATGGAACCAAAATGGCTACTTCCCCTGGGTTCCATGGAGCGTTGAATGTCTGTTTTCCCAAGATGTAAAAGGTTTTATTTTGATGTGATCATACAATACTAGACACACCTTTTGTTAAACAACATTTTACACAATGCACCTTTAAAGGTTCATTTTTTAAGGATTTCCAGAAGTGTGTTTTTTTGTCATACCATTGCCTCGTTGTAATTGTATGCACTCATGATTAAAAGACAAATCCAGGTTTTTTCTGGCTTTTCAATTAAATCTCTCCAGTTGTGCTTTCTGTGCTTTGGTGATTGGCTGAGGGCTGCACTCTTAAAAATGGAGACATACAATCAGAATAGATTTACAAATACATTTACCTCCACATTGTTCAAGAGTTGGGTTTCCCAAAGCATGGATGGCGGTCCAAAGGCGGATCGCTGTGAATTTTGTCAGGGTCACCACAGCATTTTCAGCTTTATTTGAATAAAAATCCAACAATATTTGTAATTGTTCATGTGCTTCTAAGGAAAATATACTACTTTGGAAATGGATGAACACATTAAAGTTGAGCTACTGTAAAAATTTTGACTTATAGATTCTGGGTTTTATATACAGTTGACATTTTGAAGTTTGGTTAAAATTGTTTTTTACGGCCGTAGCTGTGGAATAAAAGGGGTTTCAATTGTGTGAGGATTAATGCATAGCAAAAACAAAAGTGTTGCACAATATTTCATCTTAAAAAATATAACTGTATGCCAAGAACTGGGTGCATTGTTTCCTTGCACTATCAAAGTGTCGATATTCCTATTTATATCTTGTACTGCAGTGCTTTAAAGGATGCCTTACCGTTACCTTCATCATATTTCCGCCTTAACGCTGTGAGAGTGCATTATGGCCCACTGCAGACAATGTGAGGTTAAGTGGTGCCAAAGTAACGCGCTGACAGCTGGTACGAGTGATTAGACCTTCTAGTGAGTCAGGGAAGGCACCAAAGCTCTTTAGGAAGAATCCCTAACTGGGAGGAGACACTCATGCCTCGATACGCACCACCTCCGCTCTCTAAAACTGCCTTTACTGGACACTTACAGGCCGCACGGACCATCTGTCATTGTCCTGTGCATCAATGACCCAATGGATTATGAGTAGCTCGCCCCCCAGACTCAAAAACCCTCCCCCACTAGATATGTGATACTGGTTATTCACAAGAAGGACTGCTCTCATTACATTACCAACAGAATCCTTTTGGGTCTATACATGGAATGCTACAAAATACCTAGGGTTTACAGGTTAAATATAGACTTGGATTTTATGACTTTTTATACTAGCTATGCTTTTATATCTTCATAGCAAGATATAAAAGCAGTGTCTGTGCCTGGATTGTGTAGAATTATGTGGTTTACAATTAAATAAATTGGTTTAAACTATGTATTCCATAGTGTATAATTGCTTCAAAATAACACTCTTTGCATTCGTCAATAGACAATTCAAGCTCTGCAAAACACAGAGGAAGGAGCCATTCGTTCTATTACTTCCTGTTCCTACAAAAGCCCAGAGCAGACAAAGTGAGCACTGGCAGAGGAGAAGCACACTCATGTTTTCAATCAAGCACACATCTTGCAGGAAAACCTAGGACTTACATGAAGTAAATGAATTTCACTTCTGAATTTTAGAAATGAACTAATCATGTTTTAACGTGGGTTGGTCATAGACAACAATATGTCCCTTCAGAGCCATCAATAACCCCCACAGGCTGCCAGAAGAAGTAAATAGAGTAAGAGTAGTGTTAAGTGTGGAGTTGATCTTCAACCATATTTTTGATGAATAATGTGACGATGAGAGAATGTCACAAGGACTTTCATGCTTTTTTTTTTTTTTTTAACATATCTGTAAATGCATTACTGAGAAATAAATATAATCTCAGGTGAAAGGGGTCAACTTATGAAACAAGAGGAGCATTTCTCTTTTTCTATTTAAATAAATGGTTTGTGTATGTAAGTTATTCAGAATGTGATGTGTATCACTGACCATAGTAAACTACTCAGATCAAAACAATGTTTAGCTACTGATCACTGTTTACTTGTCAAATAAATGTATTTTCTAGTCATCTGTTTACGATTGAAACTCCCCTCACATGTAAACAAAGGATGACAAAAGTGAAATATGGCAAAGGAAATGAATGCATTTACAGATACAACATTATTCTAGAGGGACAAAAGTGTTGAGTAAAATAGATTTCCTCTGTTTGAATCTTTATTTTCTGATAGGAATCCTGAATGGTGTTCCTTTACTCACTCACTAGAATGTAGCACTGTTACATTTTGCCAAGAGCCACTCCAATAATTACAAATAAGTGAGATTGGTACTTCATTAAATGAATGAGTTTTGTTATGTCCCCTTGGTCTACAGAGATGGGGTGTGATGTGTGGAATTGAAATCTGAAATGTTACCACCAGATGTCAGACATGTATTAAATACAACCTGCTTATTTGATATCTGTCTGTCTGTACTTTTCATGTAATTTAAACTCACTGACATTAAAAGTGTCTGCTAACATTATTGTCACCATTCATTCTTTCACACAAACAGTGTAAACTCACTGTACACTGTGTTGTGAATACATGCACAGTTTGATACATGAGTGCATGGAGTTCACTAACGTGTTGTTCCCTCTCGTCACGTGATGAGACTCACCTGCTGCTCTCACGACAACACTGTACACTTCAATAAGGATCTCCGCACCGACATGGGCACAGGCAGACTCTGGATTACAGTAATCCAGAGTATTTTTAGGACTTCATGAGACAGACAGGACGCAACAATTGAGGAAAAGGGATAATGATCCTTATATGACCAAATGGATTTTCCTAGAAGTTAATTACGTGGAGTCTAGCAGCTGCCACTTATGGAGTCTAGTCTGAACACTCTCAAATAAACAGTGTTGTATTTCGAGCAACAGTATTGTAATCATATCAGTGGGCATTCAAATTGAAGTCATGTTTTATAGTGGAATTAATGTATCTTCTTCTCTCTTGGTTCTTTTATTTTTATGCCATTACTCCTCTCTGACCACTGTCTCGCTGTCAAATAAAGGCAAGACGTTCCAAAAGGCATTAAGTTTACTAAAGACATTCAAGCTCAAATTGAAATATAAAACTAAACCTACAAAATTTAATAAAAAGTCACAGGCAGAAGTGATACAATGATTTGTTTATTATAGGTCATCCAGTTGAAAAGGCTTGTTCAAAATAAACAAATCTTAAAAATTATTTAGATGCAGAGAAAGCTACAGAATATGAAGAGGTCAACCGTACAGTGCAAAAGTATCAGGACAGTTTCAGACACAGTTTTCAGAACAAAGTCATTACTGTTTCTGTGACTGCCTTAAACCAACGTTTTAAGGGCCTTCAGATCTGGTTTGGGTATTGACCATTGCTGATCCTTTAAATATCATAGCAATATTTTAAATAACACAGCTAGAGTATCCAGATTATTTTCAGGGACCACGCTGATGCTATTTAAGTGTAAGAGGAGATCACACTAAATACTAGCCACTTTAGACTATGGACACATTTCTTGTGATTTTTTTACATACTGCAAATATTTTTGGATGCAATCTATTAAGAATAACTACGGTTGATAGTATTATAAAAGAACTACAAGAATAAATCTTGGTGGCTCAGACTTTTGCACATACTCATTGTGATAATCAGATAAAAGCTCTCATCTGCCCTCTAGTGGGCACAATCCAGATCAAACTATCCACTGGGCATCCACTTTTGTGAATATAAATATAGTCTCAGTTTGAAAACGATGTGTAGACCAAGATTAAAGCATCATAATATCAGATAAAACATCACAACATATCAAATGATTACTCTAAATGAATTTGTCATAGTGCTTTTACGTGAATCTACTTAAAGGGAAATGGTACTCCAGTAGAGGGCTCCATTGCGCCGCAAGACAAGACTTTAGCTTCGTCAGTACCTGTTTGGAAATGAATGTCAGTTAAACATGAACATACCCACATTGTGCGTTCTGTGTAGTGGTCTGTGTCACCTGTAGTAGTGGGGCTTGAAGGGCCCGTATTTACTGAGGCCCAGGTATTTGGCCTGTTCATCACTCAGTTCAGTCACGTGTGCATCAAATGAGCGCAAGTGCAGACTGGCAACATACTCATCTGCAAACATAAAGGTATAGAATGTGAACATAGGAGCTGAGAAGAGTAACTTTGCCTAAACGCGATGGAGGCTTACCCATCTTCTTTGGCAGCAGGTAGACGTCCTGTTTGTAGCGTCCATCTCGTGAGTTGTACAGCTCCAGAAGGGCAAGTGCCTGAAAGAGGGAAAACCACGCCATCACAACAAACAAATGAATAAGAGACAGAAGCAAACGGAGATGAGTAAAACCATACCTGTGTTGTAGCAGTGATGGAGTGGACAAAAGAGGGCACTGTGGAGCAGCTCAGATTTAACAGACCACCCTGAGGGAAAAGTTGAAACTACGTTAGCTCCTGATCAGCACGTTTTACAGATGCATGAAGTCAAAATCAAACTAACTTTCCATTTCTGTAAAAGGTGTGTAATGTAATATGACTGAATATAATTATACAGCACACATGTCAAACTCAAGGACCCGGGGGCCAAATGCAGCTCTTCGCAATGTTTTATGTGGCCCTCCAATGCTTTTAGTAGGTGATATTTTTGGCAATAGTTTTTAATTGTATTTGAACAAGTTTTAGTTGGATTTTAATCAGATTAATTTGTTTATGAAAATTTGAAACCAGTTTTTGCTACAAAGATGTAAGTAATCTGCACAAATCCAAATAAAACCTGTTAAAATACATCTAAAATTTGTTTAATTCCACCTAAAACCTGTTCAAATCCAACTAAAATCAGTTCAAATCCATCTAAAACCAGTTCAAATCCATCAAAACCTGTTCAAATCCACCTAAAACCAGTTCAAATCTGACAACACCTGTTTAAATCCAACTAAAATCAGTTCCCATAAATGGAGGAAAATAACAGTTATAGATAATTTTTGTAAAACTTAAAGACAAAACCTCACGTTCAAAATTTAATAAAAGCTTCCCACCATCTTAAGCCCCTGAAAAGATTCTTATTAACTATTGGGGCCCCTCACCAATTTGAGTTTGACACCCCTTCTATACAGTATAACTGAGGCTTCATATTCACATGCTTCCAAAATCAAATAATCAAATAAAATAATCCAAAAAAAAAAACGTAAAATGGTGATAAATACTGTCAATTAAATCACATAATGTTTAACGAGGAGGAGATAACTGCCGTTCTGACCCTAAATTTGCAGCTAAGCTAATGCTAAACTCTAAACTTCAGTTTGGTGAATGCATTAGTGTTTTTTTTTTACTGTTTTTTTTTTTTTTTTTAAATAAAAGACAAGCAGGAGAGGTCCCTTGGCTGCTTTTGGGGGTGAGTGGCATCTGAGACAAAAAGAAAATCAGGTAAACTATTACATAATGTTACCTAATGCACCTAATGAGCCAACAAGGTGCTTAGATTGTTCAACAAATCTCTGTAAAAACTTTTTTGCATATATTGTCTGACACAGGACAGGAGTATTGTAAAGAGCTAGATAGTGTCACCAAATAAACACAAGAGCAAAAGCATAGTGTGCATTATTAAGTAAAAAAAAACAAAATAAAACAGCAATGACAATGTGATCACCTCAGCCAGCAGGACAATCCTCTTCCCATCAGGCCATATGACATGATCCACCTGAGGCCTCACTCGCACCCACGACAGCTCCGACGTGCGCAAACTCGACTGAATTCAACACAAGACATGAAGATGAAGGTAAGGAAGCGAGAACACACATCAGTCACACATTGTATTGTTCTTTTACCAGGTCTATCTCAGTGTTGGAGTGCCCCATGTTGCACACTATGCAGCCGTTCTTCATTCTTTCCAGATGTTCCCTCACCACCACGTTTTTGTTTCCTGTCGGGTGAGAAGAGGTTGTACAGTCCATGAAAAGTGTACTGAACTGTATGCTACTGCGGGGATTAAAAGGCTACCTGTGCATGTGATGACTATGTCGACCTGTCGGACAACTTCAATGAGTCTGATCACTCTGAAGCCGTCCATGCTGTGGTGAAAACAGAAAGTAGGTATTATTATGAGAAAGGAATAGATAAAATAGTAAAAACATGGCCTCACATAAAAGTAGTTCCAGAGTGATAACATTATTCCCTACATTAGATAATAAACGCTTTCTGTTTTGTTTTACTGCTAAAGGAGTCTGTGAAAATGAACTCTTTAAAGACAACAAAGAAGGCTCCTATTAGTCTATTACTATTAGTGCAAGTGTACACATTTCATGGAAGGCATTCACATGTATTTATTTCATCACATGACCACTTTTAATTTTAACTCTCCAGGAACTTCTTAACAATAGATATTGTGTAACTATTAATTGTAAGTGTTTAAATCAAAGTCTCACTGTCCCCATTCACAGCAACAGATAGTATAGTCTCCTGTCTGCTTCTCCAAACTGGATGGGAATAAAATTGCAGCCCAAACTATACATGTTGTCATATAAAACATTTTTTTTTTATCTCCGCGTGGGGCGGGGGGGGGGCGGGGGGGAAAAAGAAAAAAAAAAAGGAGAAAAAAAAAAGTAACAAACTGATTTTAGTGGCTACCAGTTTGTTTGTTTTTTTGACTGATACAGTATATTAAAGTAAAAGAAAAAGCACATTAGGCAGTACATTTCACTAAAAATATTACTCTAAGTATGATCCAAAATTGTTATGACAGAAAGCTATGTTTTATGACAAAGTTTAACAAAAGTCTTGACAGTTCTTACGCAGCCTGAAGTGCACAAATGGGATCCACTTCGGTGACATTCACAATGGCGCCCAATGCCTTCAGAGCAGCACAGCAGCCTTTCCCAACCTACAAGAAGTAAAAGAGCCGTTAGTGAGCATTCATACATCCAAGTGTGTCTTTGATAAGTCCTTGTACGGACCACTGACCTCACCATATCCGCACACCGCCACCTGTTTCCCTCCGAACATGACGTCAGTGGCTCGTTTCAACCTGAGAGAGAGTGGCCACGTTGAGGACGTGACTGAATCCTGCACTTCTGTTTTCTATTTGTTTACCTTTACAGCATGCTTCATTACCCATCCAGTATGGACTCCTTGCAGCAGTAGAGGTTGTCAAACTTCTGCTTGATCACTGAGTCGGTAACGTTTATAGCAGGGACACACAACCTCCCGTCCTTTGATAGCTGGTACAGTCTGACACAAAGAGGAAGACAATGACAGTTTGAGTTGGTCAGTGGATTTTTGGGGGATGTTTTAAAGTAAACTGTGGAACTAACCTATAAACTCCTGTAACACTTTCCTCCACTATACCCTTGAGCTGCTTGAAGATACTTGGGTATTTCTTCTGGATCCAGTGGGTCAGGTCTCCTCCATCATCTAAAATCTGTGAAAAGAAGGTTGTTATTTCAACTCAGTGGTCACCATAAGCACCAAAATCAGCAAGATAAAAAACATTAAAAAAATTAAAAAGTTGTGCATCTTAATTTTTTATCTCGACCAGTTTAATGTTTTGTATCTTGCTGATTTTGGTGCTTATGGTGTCTTTCTATAAAAAAATAAAATAAAACTTAATCAAAAGAGCTTTATGGATTAAAACTCCACACACACTTTCAGATGTAAAACGTTGCTGTAAATGGTTAAATATAATCAAACACAATGGTCAAAACTAAGTTCAGTGCACAATCATCTTCATAAATACATTTTGTCTTTGCATTGGTCCATTTTCAGAAAATAGAATCTTAAATTTCCATTGAGCCCAGTGGAAATTCCATAATTTTCTCTTTTTACAACTGTCCAACGAGGACAAACTGAGCACAGCTGGAGGATGCGTGCACTAGTGTTTCTTTTTGAGCACACATTCTTGAATCAAGGCTTCAGAAGTAAATAGATTTGTTTCAGTGTTTTAAAGTGAAATCACCATCAGACCTGCTTCTACTGGGTTTCTTACTTTCTTTTATCATATTAAACTAACTTAGCATTCGGAAGTCTGGAAAATAACAGAGTTTGAATACTGGAGGGGGGGTATATTAGTACTATATATCCACTGTACAAATAATATGCCCATGGAAACATGCTTTTTTACTATATTGGAATTGTACTCCTTTGTAACGCTAAATGGTGGTACCTTTTGAAACATAATGGGGGTTTGAAGCCTGTTGTTGATGCACTTTTTACCACCATGCTTTTTGGCATTTTAGGCCTACCATACCTGCATATTCAAAATGAAACAGCAAACTGATCTGGTTCATGGCTCACTGTGGACACCAGAAATTAGGTGTTAGTCTGAGCAAACATACACTTCATATTTCCAGGATGTAAGGACATGACTTGGGACTTTGGTAGCTCAAAGATGCTAAGCGTAATAAGATGTTGCTTATCCTAATGTTTTGGGATGCACACTCAACCAATCAGCACACAGTACAAAAAACAATGCCAAAACAAAAAGCAATTAAAGTCTGTTTAAAGTCAAAGTAAACCTGTGTTTAGCCTTTAGCTGTGGTGAGCTCTAGAGGAAGGATCCAGTGGCAGTTTGTTTACTAAACATTCCCCTCAAAATAATGCATAGTATGCCGTTAACCCATAAGTGAAACATTACATTTCTTTCATATTAAAATATTTCCAAGCTTTAGATGTTTATTTTTGGTATCTGACATATATTTAATGAAAATGTTTGGCTCATACCAGGTTGGGCTGCCAGCTTGCCCCACTGACACATTTATCAATACACCACCAGAAGTCGTCCTCGGACTCTCCTTTCCAGGCAAACACTGCTATACCTGAACGGGAATCAAAAGTGGTAAAATCCCCCAAAAATAAAGTGCAAAGGAAGACCCAAGTCGGGTAAAGTCATCTGACCTGCTTCGGCGAGCGCAGCAGCCACACTGTTCTGAGTAGAGAAGATGTTACAGGCTGCCCATCGACACTGGGCCCCCAACACGCACAGAGTTTCTATCAACACCTGGAAACAACACAGTATTCACAGAGACTTCCCATTAAGAATGCAACTTTTTTACCATTAAAATATATAGCCTCAAAAGCACTAGTACAGTCTCAAAGTCTTTGTTTTGCTTGTGAGAACCCAGAAGAGGTCATGTGCCAATTATTTGTGTGTCTTTACCGCAGTCTGTGCAGTGATATGTGTACAGCCCACTATTTTGGCTCCAGCTAAAGGTTTCTCTCCACCTGTTCTTTTCCTCAGGTCCATCACCGCCGGCATTTCTAAATATCACAGACACCAAGCCGGTTATATACATCATCAATACATGCTTTTTTATTATTCAGTCCCACAATTGTACATTATACTATTGTAGCGTTTACCTCGCTCGGCCATTTTGATTTCTCTGCGTCCCAAGTCGGCACGTTTGATGCTTTTGATGCAGAAGTCTGTGGAGCCTCTGGAGGTTTTCTGAATTTTGCTTCTGGGAGTAACTTGATCATCGATGCCATCACTGCACACTGTAAAAGCAATTACTTCCTAACTTTAACATATGACCAGACTTGGACATGATTGTAACAGTGTGTATTATTGTTTTGTACCCGAGTCAATGCTTTCTGCAGAAGTCAGAGAGATGGAGCAAGAGCGGTGGGCCGTCTTAGTGTGGTGCTTGTTGAATTCTTCCTCCTGGTCGGTGACTTGGATTTGCTATGAAGAGAAGAAGAAGCTCAGAACTCATCTTCAGTTTATCAACATCACAATTGATCTCACTGCTTTCTTATCTGTAGTGCCATGAAAAAATAGTTGCCCCCTTCCTGATTTCTTATTTTTTTGCACATTTGTCACACTTTACTGTTTAAGATCATCAAATAAATTTAAATTTCAGACAAAGACAACTCTCAAGTAAACGCAAAATGCAGTTTTTAGGCGATTATTTTACATTTTAAGGGAAAAAAGCTATACAAACCTACCTAGACCTATGTGAGAAAGTAGTTGCCCCATTGTTAAATCCTAAATTAACAAATGAGAAACAAAGTAATTGACATCAGTCTGGAAAGGGTTACAGAGCCATTTCCAAAGCTTTGGGACTCCATCCAACCATGGTGAGAGCCATTATCCACAAATGGAGAAAATAGTGAACCCTCCCAGGAGTGGCCAGCCTACAAAAATTACCCCTAGAACACAGCAACAACTTATCCAAGAGGTCAACAAGAGCCTACAACAACATCTAAACAGCTGCAGGCCTCACTTGTCTCTGTTAAGTTCAGAGTTTATGCCTCAATCATAAGAAAGAGACGGGGCAATAATGGCAACCATGGCAGGGTTCCAAGGCAAAAAACACTACTGGCCAAAAAGAACATAAAGGCTCGTCTCACTTTAGCCAAAAAACATCTTGATGATCTCCAAGACATTGGAAAATTCTGTGACCTGAAAAGACAACCAGTTATTAGATTTGGGGGGCAACTACTTTTTAACATAGGGCTAGGTAGGTTTGGTTGGCTTTATTCCCTTTAAAAATAAAATCATCACCTAAAAACTGCATTTTGTGTTTACTTCTACCCCAGTACAACTATTTTTTCATGGCACTGTATATTCATCATCGAACGGAAACTGCTACAAACATCACCTTAAGGACTTTCTGAGCCAATGTAATCAGTGTTCCCACTTGTTACTACTATAACATATTTACCCACAGCCAACAGCATGAACACAGCAAAACCTTCTTTCTTCAGGATTCGCTTAATTTTTAACTCAAAAGGGTGTTAAGCGTTGACTTGGCGCGTCATGAAAGTTAACTTAATGATCACAAATCCTTTCTGTTAAACGAAGCCTTGTTTGGGATCAAATTTTAGGTGTACGATAAAGTCAGTCATTTAACTCATCAGTTAAATGGTCCTGAAAGATGAAAGTATTACGTAATTTTAATCTGTAACAATTTATTAACTAGGCAAGTGAGCCATAAATCACTACAGTATGTTCTGATTCCAAAGTTTAATGCCACATTCAACAAACTGGCATGACCTTTACTCACCCCTAAGTGTTACATTAAGTGACAGCTTGATTTGCATGGGGTTTTTTTAGATGGTAATTGGAGAGAAAATGGCACTTTGCCAACATGATTAAAGCAATAGTTCAGTATTATGTAAAGGTGGTTCTATTTGACACTTTTGGATTGCTAATTTATTCCCCTGTGTGCAACAGGAGTCTAATCCATGACCTACATTTGGGAACAAGTTGCATGCTCAGAATTACACCAAAATGCAGCATCAGTGTGCATTGTTCATTGTTTTCTTCATAGTGTTTGCTCTGACTCAAGCCATATGTTTTCAGATAAGTTGTGACTGATCCATTTCAGTACAACTGAAGATGTTGTGCTAATGAATAATGATAAAAAATGGGATGTTTCCAGACTTCCAAGTATTTACTTAATGCCGCTGTACTGTAAACCCAGTTAAACATTTGAGCCTATTGAGTTTGTTTCAGAGACTAGAAATTGAAGTGACTGTTTTAAGTCCTTGTCATTGTCGTGTAATTGAGTTAGTGAGATTGAGTTTCTGTAATTGTTCTTTCATTAAGGATATAGATTCTCAGATGTCCTGGCTCTGTACTGATCTCTTTCCATTTTGCCGGAGCCGTGCTGTTGCCTCACGTATTCGCTCTCTCAAATGTTTGGCATATTGTAGTGATATTTCTCAATCAATGACTCCGAGTCGTGCACAGATTTGTCCTCAGAGGTTTCCAGTTTGTACTTAGGTTCTTTTGTTCTGAGATTTGTTTGGCCCTGAGTCTTGCATAGGTCCTGACTCAACCGGACATGACACACTCCACAATCATTGTTCTTGGTGCGTTCTTGTAAAATGTGAGTATAGGATGAGATGGTGCTGTCAGTGTAAGTCAAGGAATGCTATGAAAGATACAAGTGAGAATCTAAAACCTTACTCTGGGTCATAATAGGTCAACAAGTCAGGCTTTGGACTTGTCTGGGTGCATTTGTCCCGTTACATAATGCCCCTTAACAACAGTGCATAGCCATAGCTGCAGGTTATTATGTTCCACTGTACCACACAAAGATATACAGCAAAAAGCCTGTTGCCTGAAGAAAAAAGCAAGACAAAAGCAGTGGTACCTTGATACAGATGGACTGCACTGCCTCCTGGTCCTTGGCTTTACTCGTGTTCACTAGACTGTACACTTTCTTCATGCTGCCTGCGCCCTTTCACACGCTGTCAAGATGAACGGAGCTGAACTGAACTGTTCCCAAAGTTTACGCCACACCCCCAACTGACCGGGAGCAGGTGACAGGTGTGAGAACGCGAGGGAGTGAGAAAAGCGGGGATGAATAATGTCTTTGTGAGGGAACAGCCGGGAAAATGTCCTTTGAAATGAGAGTTTGTGGAGTGAAAGCTCATTCAAGTGGTGGAGTGATGTAAAGCACTCTGCTCTGGGGGTATGCGGCCTATACAGCAGACATACATGAACGTATATGAAGGAGAAAAAAAAGGAACATGGATACTATAGCCAAAGGAAGCAATGATGTGAGAAAAACAGATTCATTCAAGGACACAGTGATGTTTCTCCTTGCAAGCTCTCTCATTTGGTAAATCAATTTGGTACCACAATTTGGGACTGCTGAACTATGTAATGTGATCCTATTTGTTTTGGATTACTTCAGTTGATCTCTTGTAATGTATAGAAATATTGTATAATTAAGAAGTATTAAATTGGACACTCTAGACCACAAAGATACCAGCAAATGCAGCATTTCATTCATTTATATGAGTGCACCCAGTGAAAAAACTAAATTGGTCACTTTCACATGTCTTTTCTATAATCCTGAAGCTTGTGTGTGTGTGTCACTTTACCTAATAAACATATTTACAATATCTATGTTTAAAATGAATGTGCATTTTACGTTAATGTCTCTTTTTCGTGGCTTTAGAAACATATGCTAATCTAGTCGGGCAGATCTCAAATCCTAAAACAGTCTAAGTCCTCGATGTTTCATTTGGCGTTTTGTAAAAGTCCAGCGTGACATGGTCTAAAGCATTCAGTGACATGTAACATTAAGCCTTTAATATCTAGCCACTCACTAATGTTACCTGTCAGAATGTGCTCTTTCCTTTGCCAAAATGTGCACACAGCTCATACTGTAACTCAGAGTAAAAAGGTCACTGCACAGAGACTGTTAGACATAATGGCACAATGGCAGACTTATTATTACTTTATAGCCAAGAAGCTGCTTTGTCATTAGGCATGCATTAACTCGCTGGCTAATTTTTAGTAATATTTGCATTACTAAAACTACAGCAGAAATAAGAAAAGTAGAAGGGATAATTACAAGACAGCAGCTATAAAACATTGTGTTTTTAGTGAGTTTTGGCCGCCAACACGGACACAGCACTGGAGCATAACCTATTTTAATCTGATTACATATCTTTTTGATGTACTGTAATGGGAAACAAGTTGTCTTATTTTTGTAACCTGATTGCGTATGAGTGGAGGTGTAAAGTCAAACATTCACAGAGGACGGTATAATGTAACTGAAATATTAACAGGCTAAATATATGCACATTCACACTTCCTCTAGAGGAGTTTGACACGTATAAGTGACCGGTGGAACAGCGCAGACATTCAAAGTCAGTCTCACCATATCAGTCTTCAAAGCCTCTGTGACCGCCTCTGGAGCGGAAGCTTCTGACACCTCTGCTCTGTCTCCGTTCAGATGAGCCGTCCGTCTGTTCTCGGAGGCCCTTAGCATCTGCATCAGGTTGGGGCTGCCTTTCGCTGAGGAGTTGTCTATGCGAGAGGCCTCCTCATCTTCCTCCCCGTTTGGCTCAGGTGTATCCCCAGTGTGGGGCTCGGGATAGTCATCGGGCAGTGACAAGCTGTCTCTCTCCCCTTCCATGATGCACAGGTGAACAGGTATGGTGTGCCAGCTTACCAGGGAACAGCCTGCATTTGTTAGTTCCTCCTGCAAAGTGTGTGTTGACTAAACAGCAGCAGATGTGGGTTACTTTGACTAAATTAACATTGTACTATAATACAAAAAATCTTTATAGGAAACCATTTTTCGGCATAACACCAAAGGAAAAATTACTTTGTACATGATGCTGGTATAATACATAGACCCTTTTACATTCATAAACAACATCAGATTTGTGAACATTTTGGCAATACAAGTTTATTGGTCTAAAATACAAATCTAATCAAATGGCAATTGAATGACTGCATGGGTGTGCTGTCAGTGAGTAGGTAGAGAACATTAGTGAGTGGCTTGATCTTCAGCTACCCACTATGTAGAAGCATTTAGGCTACAGCAGCTAAAGGCCACATAGCATGCTACAAGTCACTACATATAAGACTACACATGTTAAGACTTCTACAGAAAGCCAAATAACAAATAACACACCATCTTTAGTGCAGTGTGGATCGAGTAAACAATTGGTCATTTTTGGCAACAAGATGTACTGTATGGGATTAAAAATTCTGTCTCAGTTGAAGTTTAAATGCAGGTTATGACTCCCACTTGACTTGAGGGTCAGTTTCTGTGTTGTCTTTAATAACAAAGGTTGATCACACAATGAGCTCAAAGACATGAGTGCAATGCAAACAGAGGGTGACATTATAAACACACGGTCATGATGACATGTTTACATTAACAGCATCAGTACGGGACTCACAGTGACAAACCTGTGGCTCCAGGACCAGACCTAAACACAATGGCTGACTTGTAACACGGAATAATGGCTCCACTGTCCTGTGTCATTCATATGTCCTAACTAAAAATATCTTTTATATGTCATCATCACTTTACTAGTTCTACCACTTGTAACTACTTGAATACAGCCAAGACTCAAAAATTTAAAATGGTTTTAAAAGCAGTCCTTGCATTCATGTGTTTGGGGTAAGGTCCTTAAAGTAGACAGTGGTGTTTATTATTGGCCCCAGTGACTCAAGTGCTGTTGTGGACAGGAACAACAGCTTTAGCGCATGTGTGCCAACCTTGTCAGGCAGATCTAAGTTTAAAAGTCTTAGATTAGGAAGCACAAGCCATAAAACAACTCTCAACTGTAGAACTCCTGATCCTCATTGTGGTGTTTTGTAAGTCATATACATAGCCCTAAGCATCCAGTAGCCTACCTACTCACTAACCACACACACATAGTCAGAATTTGTCATGTGTGGCTGGCCAAGGCTCTTTAGTTGAAAGTGTGTCGTGGTCTGCTTTATTTCATTTGCCAAAATGTGCACACAACTTTGTTTACAAAGACTATAAGGCTAAATGCATAATGAACATTAGAGGGCATACAGTTATTTTATTTTTTTTTTTATTTCTACTTCTTTACTTCTTCCTTTCTCAGTTTGTATACTGTATGACAGAAGATCAAGTAATACACTTTATAATACTATACAATTCTTATTGTGTTAGATATGGGTTGCCAGAATGGCTTTTAGGCTGCTTTGGTTAAAAAATAAGGAGACCATTTCAAAATATTACTCTGGGTTTAATCCTCTGATGTTGGTTTATTGTAAAGGAAATATGTTGTAATGTAATACACAAGAATGGATAAGACATGGATATAACATTTATACAGAACATGGATTATAGAGGTCCTTTGTAAAATTCTCATTTTCGTTTCAGTTAAGCAGAGAAGAAGCATGCATGCATACATACACATCCATAACTGGCTTTTTTATTCTTCCCTTTAATGATAAAAACATTACATGTAGGCTGTAGTTTTTGACCTTTTTTGGTGACATCTGGTGCCAAAGGGCAGATGTGAATTCCACACCTCCAACAGCTATGGTAGCCCTGCAGGGTCATGTCTATACTCTAGTAAAAATAAGTCAGATTTCACTTTAAAAAAAAGTAAACAAAATTAATTTAGGCTTCATGCAAGAATGTGTGCTCAAATAGAAACCAGAGTGTGCTTCTCCTCCAGCAGTGCTCATTTTGTCAACTCTGGATGGCAGTAGAAACAGGGACAGGAAGTAATGGAACCTTTGCTGGGTTCCATATATGGAGCTTCAGATATCTTTTAAAGACAAAGACTCTACACAAATGACTACTACATAGTTTTGAGTGATGTGATCTATTTTGTTCAGCTGTATCTACAACATTTTACATGATGAACCTTTAATATTAAATAGTTCCCCATTTTCAGCTCAGCCTCCTGGATTTAGATACAATGTACAATGTCTTTTGTGAAGTATACAGTTTTTGTGTAACCTACTAAGCACACAGACAAATCTTTACACTGTATTTTTCTTTGCATTGTTCACAGATGGCCACATTAAACCATGCTGCACTAGTTCACAGATATAGACAGGAAGGAAGGCATCTTGTCAAAACAGATTTAACCAAAGAACACACCCACAATAGACTTCATTTCAACTCAAACTAGAGTATGCTGCTGTTTCACAACAATTCATTATCACTTTGCAGAATAATCATACATATTTACAAATTTCTGTTATATACACTATTACCTTTTCTTTAGGAATGGGAGTAAATGCTAGCATTAAAATAAAGTGATAACAAGACCACCTAATTTCTACTCTACTATTTACTGAAAAGTCCACTTTGACCGGCGAGCAGGAGTTGTTCATCTCGTTGTCCGTATGTTCTTGTACTGGCACAGCAGCAGGTGCTTGAAGGTGTTCTTGAAGGTGGCGTTGCACAGGGCGTAGCAGGCCGGGTTGATGGTGCTGTTGATGTAGCACAGCCAGTAGCCAATCATCCACAGAGAGCCGGGGATGCACACGGAGCAGAAGGTGTTGATCAGGACCATCACGTTGTATGGAGTCCATGTGACTACAAACGCTACCAAGATGGCCATGATGGTACGGGTCACCTTTTTCTCTCGGGAAGAAGCACTTTTCTTTTTCCACTTTGATAAAGCGTTCTGCTTTGTTACCTAAAGGAGAAATAAGACCAATTCATGAGGATGTAAATGGTAAATGCATTTATATAGTGCTTTTCATCCCCTTCTCAGGCACCCAAAGCGCTTTACCATTTATCATGCTTCCATTCACCCTATTCACACACATTCACACCTGGGGCAGGTAGAGCAGCGGGCTGCCATACACCAGGCGCTCAAGCCTTCTCCAACCACCACCAAACTCACCTCTACAATCACACACATTAATCACACACATTCATACACCAGTGCTGTGGCACTGGAGGCAAGTTGGGTGAAGTGTCTTGCCCAAGGACACAATGACAGTATGAACAGGAGGGAGCAGGAATCGCCAACCTTCCGGTTATTGGACAACCTGCTCTACCAACTGAGCCACTGCACCCCCCAGGATGTGGGAGTGGAAAAACTGTTCCCCAACTGTTCCCCATGTATGTAACCGTATAAGTCCAGTATTTACTCTTTTTTTCAGCTTTGGCAAAGGATTCCTTGACTGCCTGGCTATTGACTGAGCTTTTAATTTATTTATTTATTATTTTCTTGAGGACAACAGTTTAATCACCCAATACCATATTGTAATAGGAATCATCTGTGAAAAAATAAGACCTTAAGACATAATCAATGCAAAATTATAAAGTGAATGTTCAGCTCATACTAGAAGCTTGGACCAATCACATTCACTTATTGGCACGCTGGTTTGTACAGTTTTTTAACATTGAATCAATGGCTGTAAAATATACAGAGAAAGTGTCTATTCCAGCACTGGCCACATCTATTTAGACAGAACTACAGCAAAAACAAGAAAAACTAGACTAGACTAAAAAGAGAAAAGGGAAGAAAGGTGCAAGAAAAAAGTGGCAATTTTTTCTCACAATGTTTAACAAGGAGGGATCAAATAATTCTAACGCTGAATTTAGAGATCTAAATTTTGGATTGATGTAACATCTTTTTTTGTTGGCAAATTGTTTTTTGTTTTGTTTTTTTTTAAATCTAAATTTAAAAAAAAAGGTTGAAAAGGTTGCTATGAAGTTGTGAGGGGTGGGATTGGCACTGCGATGGAGGGAAATGCTACTTTAGGTGAACATCTAATGAAATTAGTACAACTTAAGGGCCCATTATGACTTAATCACACATTCAAACCAGTTCATTCATTCATAGATTACAAATGGTTGCGAATAAAACAATAATAATAAAGTGGCTAAATCTACGTGTCACTATGACATACAGTTAGGATTTTGCTCACTGTAGTTGCCATAATGAAATGCATCATTACATTATGGTTATTGTAAATTGTCCAGAATTGTAAATTGCCCAGTATTCTTGTCTAATATTAGTTATGCCTGATCAAAAGGATTTACCTTAAACAGTGTCCTGGTGGTAAGACTTTGTCTGTCAGCGGCAGAGCTCCCAGGAGAAGGCGGTTGCTGTTTTTTTGCTCCATTTGCTTCTTTGTGTGACGTGGCATTGACATCTCCAGATGTTGAAGCCTGGATGTTGTCCGCCATGTTGTCCTCAGGGCTTTCCTCTTTGCACATTGCATTTCCATTCTGCTGCTGCAACATTTCCTTCTCCCTGGCTTGGTCCTGCTGCTCTTTGGTGCCGTGGCAGTCGTTTTGACCATCACATCCCTCTTCCTGGCTGTGAGAGGGGCCTTCACCCAGACTGGTGCCGGATGTCTTCCTGCTATCCTTCTTCACACGGCTGCGGCTTGCCCTGGAGATGCGCCAGTACAGGTAAATCATGATGGCCACCGGGAGGTAAAAAGCTGCTATGGCCGTACTGAATGTCACCACAGGGTTGGAGAAGAACTCGATGTAGCACTCGTCAGGGGGCACTGTTCTTCCGCCCACAATAAACTGCCAGAACAAAATGGCAGGCGCCCACAAGATGAAGGATAGCACCCAGGCCGCTGCAATCATCAGGCCGGCCATCTTGGTGCTGCGGCGCGCTGGGTAACTGAGCGGCTTAGTGACACAGAAGTAACGATCAAAGCTAATGATGAGCAAGTTCATGACCGAGGCATTGCTGACCACATAATCAACAGCCAGCCATAGGTCACACACCACCGCACCCAGGGGCCAGTAGCCAATCACAATGTAGACGGTGTAGAGGTTCATAGAGCAGATGCCAATTATGAGGTCTGCACAGGCCAGGCTGAACAGGAAGTAGTTGTTGACAGTCTGCAGGTTCCTGTTTACCTTTAGAGAAACGACATGAACAGGCTGTCAGATGCTAATCTTTTTGTGCACAACGTGATTTGTGTTTTCTCTTCTTTATTAGATTAGCACTCAGCACAGGGCGAAAGGCATGCTGCTGCATCCATTTCAATCCAATATGGGGGAAAATGAAGTTGCAGCTATTATCTTAAAGTAAGTTTCACAAAAAAACAACAACATGTTTTTAGATTTGGTGCATATTACAGTAGAGGTGCAGTCCTATGGGAAACAGTCCTGTTAAAAGACAGTCAAAGGAGTGTTATTTCACAGGCAGACACTTGTATTAACACTGAAATTATGCTTTTAAAAATATGTTTTATTACATACAAAATATGGTTTTATACTTTTTAAATGACTAAAAGTTAATGTTCTTTTAGTCAATCAGAATGGGATTTTTTTATACTGTTTTAAATTACTAAGTAGTAACAGTACAGCTTGAAATGTGCCTTCTATATATACATATATATATATATATATATATATAGATAGATAGATATAGATGTATACATATATAGATATATACGTATTTCATAAAAACATTACACTTCTGTTAAAATACAAGGTCATTGAAGTGTTATTTCTAAGGGTGCAGCTTCACTGTGGAACATCAAACAGAGACAAAAGGGGGCAAACCTTTATTGAGAGCATCACCAAGATGTTTCCAATGACGGTGACGAGACTCAAAGACCCGGCCACCAGGATGATGAGCCCGATCTCCAGAGCGGTGTAGGGGCTTCTGGAGAAGAGGCCGCTGTGGTCCACACTGCTCATGTTGGCTGCACGAGATGAGTTCAGGCTCGCCATTCTGCCTCGATTCCTCTCATTGCACACTCAAGACATCTTTTACAACACCTGATGAAAGAGACAATCTGAAATCACTTTTGTGTGACTGAGTCTGCCTGTATAAATCTGTAAGCAGGGAGCAGGTGCTTTCGTATTTTTGAGTGCACAGCTTGGCTCAGGTGTGGCGGAAAGACAGGTGAGTAAATATAGACTCCGACAACTAGGTTTGAAAATCTACAGCAGTGCTCCAAATAAACAGTGTAACTGATTTGGACATATTTGCTGTAGACTCAATCTCTTAGATTAGTAATTCTCAAACTGTTGTATGGGAACCCCTGGCAGCACACTGGCCTTAAGCAATATGTGTGAGATTCTGAGAGAGGTCTCAGATTTTTCAACTGTTCAATGCATTATATTCATCTAAGAATAGAAGCGTTTGCTGTTTAATGCAATACATACCAATATTCTTGGTTGTTAGTGCAAAAGTTTGAGAACCTCTATTTACACAGTCTTCACATAGGCCATAAGGCCACTCTTAACAAGGATACCTTAACATCTGTTGACTTTATGCCTAAAAGTCACAAGTATCTAATTTGGGCAAGTGAGTCCATTAAAAAGTCAAATTGCTGTCTAGATCCTGCAGACATACAGGAATCATTTCCTAACTGTAAATCTGCTCCAGTCAAATGGGTACAGCCCTGTTTGAAAATTGGATTTTGTACAGAATGCTGGGCCTTAACAGAGGAGTAAATGCTTTTAATGCACAATGATGTTTACTGAACAGGGGTTATCTGCAGCATTATCTTTGCTTTTTAACAGACTGACCAAAAATGACAAAAATGATTACCGTAGTGAATCCCTGTTTGTGAGCCAGATTGATACAGTGAGGTAAAGTGTCATTTCCGTTGGGGCCACCCACGCTAGGGCACTCATTCTTCCATTAGGTTGTTTTAGATAAAAGCATTCACCACTGTGGTATGCACATGTATACCTGCACTTTATTTTGTGCTAAAAACTACACTAGGCTTTTCAAATGACAGCAACAATTAAAATGCATTATTGTGTCCAGGAGGAGGGGCACTTACTGTTATGGTCAAGGCAACATGCTACAAGTCCATGCAGCGCGACACATCAATGTGATTAACTGATGTATTCTGATCAAAAAATCAATGTAAAGACACTTAGACTGGACTGTGATTGTCTTTGAATACTGGTAAATCCCTGTAAGTGACTCCATTAGGCCACATGATAACATCATTCTGTACCTGAGAGATGTTTCCTTCCTGCTCTTACAGCCAGATCAAACTTCATTAGAGCCACACTAACTATGAATTACTTATCCAAGACCCATTCTGGGCCCTTTCTGCTGCACGTGAGAAGCAACACATCACGTCTGTACACTGTTTTTTATTATAAAAATGAGCAGCACTGTTATCTGATTTTAATGACTAACAGAAGAGACACAGGTTAACATACGGACTGATACTTTGGCCTGGATGATTATTAACAGCATAGCAACATACTTGAGTTATGTCAAAAGACAGTCAGTGGAGTGTGATTTCACAGATTTACTTTGTGTTAACAGTACAAGTCTGTATTGGAAAATAACATTATCTCCCTGTATACCCTTCATATGTGTCCCTTTGGTGTAATCTCTCCAAAGTAAAAAAAAACAAAAAAACAAAACAGACTGATACAATTGAATGGGCTTTTTGTCAACGGCAGTACTGTTGAGTGGCAGTTAAAGGGATGGGATATAAGTGACATACTTTTGTATTATCACTAAAATAATGTATTCAAAATGTTGTAGCCATCATTATACTATTGATTTCACTGAAAACTATGGCTGTATGTTATTTATTTTTATAAAGAACCAAAAAAGACATGTGCCATTTCAGTAAACTCATCCCAAGATTGACTTTTACAATAGAAACATCTGTATTTAAAAATAGATGGTTCTTGCCATTATCCTACTGTTAATTTTTGCAAAAAAACAAAACAAAACAGTTTTTTACTGTTTATTATACCAAAAATTCATGTCATACGCTACACTGCATAGAATTTCTGTTAATGTACAGCAACATTTCTACAATAATTGTATGCAATAGTAGTAGTCAGTCAAACCATAATAAAAAGCAAACTTTAAAATAACATAAAAAGAATAGCTACCAGCATCATCGTGTTTCTAACAAGTCATTTAAAAGTAAAATACAGTATAAAGCTGTATGCAGCATACATTTTAGTTACAGAAGTAATCTGTTATTTTCACAGTAGGGGTAGAGCTTTACAAGAAAACTGTAGGTATATCAGTAGAACAAGTTTACAGTTTGGTTGATTTTAAATCGAATCAATATCCTGACACTTTACATTTACACTAATGAGCTTCCTCTTTAATTAGCCCGTGTGAATATGTTTGCATGTCTTAGATTCAGTAGAGATATCATCATCTGCCTCGAGCCCATCCTCACTACTTCCCTCCATTCATACGCACACTATCAGGACCTATATTACTGGACCTCCCTAATTGTTATTCGGAGCTACTGGAGATAGTCACAGAAGCAAGCAGCATTTCTTTGACAGGCCCAGAAACCTAGTAATTAGATCCAGCAGATGCTGCCTGCAACAGCTGTACCGGTAATATGCTCCTAGGACATAGTACTCATCTGCTGGCCTTTAAAAAGTCTATACTGTGCTTGATATTATGGACAGTAAAACAGACGGCATAGAAGAGACGGGCTTGTTTGCCTAGACAAGAGCAGGTGTGGATGCACATCTGCGACTGAGGATGGTACACAGTGTACATAGATTCATCATAAGAATGGTCTACTAACCCAAGAGATCAAAGGGGTTTTGCAGCAACATTCATTTTATATCTAATTTAATATTGGTTGTCAGTACAAGCACTTTGAAATAGTAGCCATTTGTTAATACAGAGACGTGATAATGAAATGACAATAAACTTGTTAGAAATGAAGTGCAAAGTTGAATAGTTTGAATTAGTTTTCTAAAGGTCACACCAAGTTCATGCAGCGTGTGACAAATTGTCGTCTTTCCACTAGTTTCTCCAAGTCATTTTGCCACCTCAAGTTTAATTCCCAAGAAGTGTGCCCTCAATTTGGAGAGTGGGAAATTTCACATTAACCTGAGCGCTAGCCTCGCAAAGGGGTGTAACAGAGCAAGAACTCAATATTGTGACTCGACGGAGTTAGAAGACAGTTAGAGGGTTAGAAGTGCAGAGGGCAGCAACAATAAGGACAAGAGTAAAGACATACTGTATGTTAGTGAAAAAGATATGTGATTTTAAAGGTCTGCCCATTTTTTAAATCTGCTTCTCTACTAAGCACACACAGACTGGAAGAGGGGATTCCTCGGGAGCAGGGAGACTGGGGAATCCAGAGGCAGGATCTGATGCTACAAACTCAACAAGATTATTCCATTCACATCAGATCAGATAAACATTTGTCAAACAGTCTCTGGGAGCAACGAAACCTGCTCTTCCTTAAAAAAAAAAAAAAATCTGCCACAGCTTGGATATGTTTCAATCTATATATTGATGAATAATCAATATGGCAAGTTCAATCCCAGGAAGTCCATCATGGTTTTTATTACTTTATGAGTACATTATTTTTACCTTCAATCTGATCTGATAAATTATAAAAGTCCCTCGGCATTATATTTATATATTAGACAAAATATAGTCTTACCTTGGCAGCTGGGACTGGCATGGGTGAGCTGCAGTGGAGCTGTTCCACTTTTGTCCATGTTGCCTGTCGACATCAGAGAGTCAGTAACCCAACGGTGATGTGGCCCCTCCTCTGACAAGAAGCAGTATGTGTTGTGGAGCAGAACGAGAGACTGACAGACACTGAAAGGGAGGGGTTATTTGAGGGGGGGTTGGCTATTAGTGACTGTTGTGTTGCATCCCTCAAAGCTAGGGTCACCAGTATGAATAAACAACCCACTGACGGAGAGAAAATGTTGGCCGTGAATGAGTGGTGTGCCCTCATCAGTGCAAAAAACAAAAACGTGCGTTTTTACAAGCTGTAGGCAAGCATTTGGAGGCTGTGGCACGGAATAAAAAAGGTAAAGTGCTATTAAAATGAGGACAAAAGGGAAGGGTTACTCTTATGTACAGCTTTGCTGCAGGACTTTAACCTTTAAGACTCTGTTGTTTTGACCTTTAAACCAAACGAGTGACGCAGTCGGCCCTGTTGGTGGATGACCTTACTTTGATGGAATTACCACAGAGAATAATGGCCGCTCTCTGTGAAACAATATTGCAAATGAAATAACAAGCATGTCATCAAACAGTCGGACATGTAAACACGATTTCATGAAATTAAAAAAAAGATTCATATGTATGTCCAAGACTTCAAATAGACTCTCTGCAAATGCACTATTGCAAGTTCAATTGGCACTGTAATGTCACATCATGCATCTTATGTATATCAGATTGATTTAGGTGAGATGTGTTGAAAGAGCAGTCATTCATTCCTCTTCATTTCACAGAAGCATCGGTTTGACTTTGAGTTCTGTTCTTGATCCTAAAGGTCTTGATTTGTGTCTGTTTCCTCATTAGTCACAAATACAAATCAATAGGAGAACTTGATGCTGTGATTATTATAGGTCTACGTGTGTGTTCACCACAGTCTTATCCTGGTTCCTGGAATTGTTTCCTGTAATGTATAAGACCATCCACAATATATTGGCATTTCTTGTAGGGAAATACAATCTTTAGTAAAGGACACTAATTTAAGTTGATTGATAAAGGCCTTGGATAAGGCTCAGTTGGTACTGGTAAAAGCCTTTTGATACTATTGCAGTTTGATAAATGTGTTAAAATACATTTCAGAAGGTTCGTTTTGGACAAATATTGGAATCGTATTCGACAGAGATAAACACTGTGGTTTAGTTTTGCTGGTTGTCTGGCAACTACACACTGATGAAAGCACTCTCATGTTTGTTCTACCAGGACAAAAAACAGTTTGTGTATAATGACGCCGTCTGTTGTTAATGTAGGTACACAGTCCAGCTGGAAGGGAAACGTTTTATTTCTGATGGAGTAATGCTGGTCATTTGCTTCATCTCTTCCTCCTCACCATCACCATTATGTTGCTGTAGGTAAAGTATTAGTAAACTTACATAGGTGAAAAAAGATGTGTTGCAGATAAATAGTTTTCTCCACTGGGTGGTTCCACGGTCAGGGAAGTCAGCTGAGGTGGCTCAGGCATCTTCACTTATGACATGAACCGGAAGGAGGCCCCATGGCCAACTAAGGACTATGTCCCTCAACTGTCTTAATAATAATAATTATAATAACGGATTCGATTTAAATAGCGCTTTTCAAGGTACGGTTCACAATTGGGTCCATTATTCATTCACTCCACAGTCACACACTGGTGGTGGTAAGCTACCTCTGTAGCCACAGCTGTCCTGGTGCAGACTGACAGAGACGTGACAGCCATTCTGTGCCTACGGCCTCTCTGACCACCACCAAACATACTCACACATTCATACACCTCTGCCACAGACACTGGAGGCAAGGTGGGTAAAGTGTCTTGCTCAAGGACACAATGACAGTATGAACAGGAGGGAGTGGGAATCAAACCGTTATTACCTACTGAGCCACTGAGCCTCAACATGGGTACTAGTAACTTGGTAACATGTTGGTACTCCAACTGAAGGTGGAGGAAATGACTGGGGAGAGTGAAGCCAGGGCATCTCTGCTCAGACTGCTGCTCCTAAGACTCTGTTCTAGATTAGTGAATGAAGATAGATGGGTGATAAAGAAAATCTATCATTGTTATACAGTAAATGTCATCTTTAATATAGAGGCTTCTCATTCACATTATTTATTTTTGTTCAGGCAGCCATGTTGACTTGAAAAAAGCCAATAACTTATACACATACCAGTGTGTTAGCATGCTTTGTCTAGTGTACACCTCATGTGTGACAAGGTTAAGATGTAAAATGTATGTTAAAATGCATCCCTTTTTATGGCAGTCCAGTGTTAGTAAAATTAATATGTAGTTTACAATTGGCACATTGTCACTAAAATAAAGTAGTAATTGTATACAATACAATACATGGTGGTTAGAGATGGGGCTATGCAGAATTCCTAAAGTGTGGAGGTAAATAATCTGTCAATATTTAAAAATATTTAATATTTCCTATGGTAGTGTCAGCTGAGAATATAAACCAAATTGGGAAGTGGCTTCAGTATGTAATCAACAGAGATCTCATCAGAACAATCTACACTCACCTCACTGTTACACATTGCACCTTTAATAAACAGGAGTGACACCATAGTACTTTGAGCTTACCAAGCAAGAGCAGCAGGTCCAGAGAGGTAGTCTTTGGAGATGAGTGGTCCTGGAGGCTGGGGATATACAGCATTAGCATCATCAAACCAACTTGAAGAGAAGGCATGAAAATGAAAATGTGGGTTGCTCATGTATAAGTTTATTCCCTGAACACTTCCTTTGGGCCCCAGCAACCTTTATTCAAATGTGTCATTCATAAAGTTCATACTGTACATTCGTGGTTGGGTCTTGCTGCCACTGGCGATGGCTTCACATGGGAACATCATGCACGGCCTTCTTGCATAAGCACTGAAAAGCGTGTGCATAAGTGGACAAGGCCAAAGGTCTCGGCTTCATTAAAAGGCTTCTCTATACTTTGCCTGATGCTATATGTTTTTCATGGTGGACTTTCAAACAGCCATGTTCCATAATGGGTTTAAAGCCAAAGTGATTGGGGTAAAAGGAGGACAGATAAAAGATGCTGTGCTTCAGGGCATGTCATATTGCACTGTAAGTGATAAAAGGACTGCTCCCACCCCAGAAAAAAAGTCTTTTGCAATGAAATAAACATTAAAATTCCTCATTTGTTATCTTTTGAAACTTTAATTTTGACAGATTTTATAGACTGAAAATGTTAACACATCTTGCATTCAACGTGAGAAGCCTCTTATGTAAAAAATGGCTCTCTAGCACTTCATGTGATTGAGGCAGCGACAATAAAGCTCTTTCCTCTCAACTATATTGCAACAAAGCCCCAAGGCACTATGGGAAAAGAGGTCATCTAGTTGGGCTGTTTGACAGCTGTTTGAATGGGGAAAGGGCCACACACACACTTTGTATGTAACACTTCAGACAGGGGCAGCCCAACGCGTTTTGAAAGTCTCTGATGCATTCGGTGCACAAGTGCGATGTTGAGTGAGGCCAGCTAGATGCTCTGGCGCAGCTGCTCTAACAGTCTGTAATAAATCCACAAGAACAATAAATTCACAGAGAGCAATACAATGCAGTCAAAATGTTAACTTGTGGCCTGACATTTAAAGACGATTTATGAATACAAAGACATAATGAAAAAGAGCAAGAGCGAGGTCAAAAAAATCGTGACTCAACTCAAATGGTGCAACCGCGTATGGGCTCCATCTTAACCTTCTCAAACATTCATTTTAGTTTTCTGTGGTGGACA
This sequence comes from Rhyacichthys aspro, assembly GCA_036850595.1. Lineage (NCBI taxonomy): Eukaryota > Metazoa > Chordata > Actinopteri > Gobiiformes > Rhyacichthyidae > Rhyacichthys > Rhyacichthys aspro. The sequence continues at coordinate 6,326,227 of CM072153.1, read as the reverse complement.
TGATGTTTCTGCTCATTTGTCATACAGTATGAGTCACACTGTACCATTGGCTCTGTTCAGTTCTGTAGTATCAGAAGGAGGACATGTAGAGCTTCAAAATAACACCACATGATGAAAGGTGAGGTCCTGATAATTTGTTCCTGTCTTTTGACAGTGTTGTAAAATGCACATTTTATTAAAAAAAAGGCAAAAAAATATATTCATAAGTAAAATATATTCTAATAATGCACTAAACTAATGAGTGATGAGTCAGTGATGCCTTATATCACATTTTGGGACTATGTTTGACTGTCTTCAGAACAGTCTTGTCCTTGTCCTAGAGATATAGAGAACTTGAGGTCATGAGGTCAGAAACCTTGAGAAACACTGAACATGCACTAGATCCAGTGCAACCTGCAAACAGGTCTCACAGAGGTGTAGAAGATGCCACAGTCAAGTTGTTGCAGATGGTTTTTTAACAATTGGAAGAATGTTCGTCACGACTTTTACAGTATTTTAATCTTAATTTTACTTTGGTAGGTTGGATTCCTGGCTTTTAATAAACAGAAGACAGAGAGTTAGGGTGAATACACTTTTATTCGAGCAGACTTGCTTGTCAGTGGGGTCGCCACAATGATGTTTGCTGTAACCCCTGCTATTCATCCTGTACACAAATATGAGTCACAGCAAGCAGAAGAACAGGAAAAACGTGTCATTGTAAGCCTTCTTCAGATAGATGAAAATGTACAGTACATGGTCTTATTATTGATGACTGCAAGATCAGCTATTTTAGTAAAAAGACCTCAAACTCCTGATGTAATCGGTTTAAAAGAGGAATCACATGGAGACATTTAAGTATCTTGGAACAATCACTGACTCAAAACTAAACTCTGAAGAGAACTGTTTAGCCCTGTGTGTAAAAAGGGGCACCAGTGGTTACGCTGTTTATGAATATTGTCATGTTTGAGCACTGATAAAACCAAGATGACTTTATTTTATCCTGCTTTCATTTATTTATTTTTTTAGTTCTATGGTTTGGCCATCTATCCATCAAAAACAAAAACCAGCTAATTGGTGAATACCAACTAAACCCAGAGCTCCTTTACACAAGGCAGCTACAGCAGGTTCTTGGGGCTCACATCCCCGAAGACCCCTCACATAATCTCTTCAGTCTCCTGCCTTCAGGGAGACGGTACCAGAGTCTCTGAGCCTGCTCTCCGAGACTCTCAAACAGCTGAACTCTGTCCACCCCACTCACCCCCTCTTCCCTGGACTTTGATGGACTTTAATCCCCCTGCCATTTTGCACGCAAGCACTATTTACACTACATTAACTGCTTTTGCACTTTATTGCAACCATTTGCACTACTGTTACAACTCAAATGCTGCTGTTTATACACTTTTTACAACACGGTTATTCTGTTTAATGATGTGGCTGTTCTTTGCACTGCCATTGCTTTCATAGGTTTGTTTATATCTTTTCTATTTTCTATTTTATACTTTTTATTTTGTTTAAATTTCACTGCATGTCTAAAAACACAGTGGCGAAAGAGAAATGGCTTTTTGATCCCTCTATATGGCTGTGAATACAGTAAAACTGACAAGAAACAATTTTGAAACTTTTTGAATCTGTGAATTTTACCTGCGGGTACAAATAAAGATAAAATAAATAAATCAAGACCACCCCAGTTTATAACTTCTTTATTTGTCTAAATACTTCTTGTGTATTCTGTTATTTTATCAGTCAGAGTCAATCAAAGACTTGGTCTAAGACTGGACTTGGACAGTTTGCATTTTATAACTGTTCCATGGGATTCACTCAAATGGATCATACACTGGTCACGCTCTTGACTTGGTTTTGATTCCTATGGGTCTTGGCCGGGTCTTGAACTTTCTCCCACTTGAAACTCAAAGACACACCTTACGAACCTATTAAGTAAAAGAACTCGTGCACTCTTTTGCCCAGAAACAATTTACATCAATCAGCCTCATTCTCTCTTCTCCATAATTGCTACACAACGCAATATTAAAACTAAAATAAAATACATGTATGATTTTGGCTTGCACACAGGCAAGACAGAAAGCATCATTTGACACCCTCAGTCACTCTTTCTGCTCAATCTGCGCAGCTATCTTTACCAGAGCAGATTTCTTATCACATCATGTGCTGTTAGAGCAGTGATAATGACCCATCCTCTCCTCTGTTCTACTGTAAGTCCTCCCATGACCTGCAGCGAGTCGTGACACTAGGCTCTCTTCTGTGATTCATCAAACACCATCCATAATTCATCATTGTGTTTGGCCTGTGATCTGGGGCATGTGGTTTCTGGACATGTTCTGACCCCGATGTAACCTGCAGTTAAGCCACAATACAGGCTGCTGTTTATGTTCATAAATATACAGCAGCTATGTAATTCCATTTATTTAACAGAGAGGATAATTTGTACTTTTAACATCAGGTGAGTGTGCAACCCAGTTTGCAACAGAAATCTAAAAGCTACTCCTATTTGACTTTTTTTTTTCCTCCCCAAAAAAAAGAGGGTCTCCGAATATTTAGAAAACTATTTGAGAAAGGTGTTTAGTTACTCTCCAACTCTGGTTTTTGAATACATTTTCAAATTGAGTTTTTGGTTAAGAGCATTCATTTAGTTGCAATTTTCAGATTCACCAGATCACTAAAGTTACAAAATCTTAAAAAAAGCAGTAGCCTTTTCTTTAGTGTCTGGTTTATGAAAGAAGAGGAAATTTAAAGTATGTAAAAATAGATATATGTCTTATTTAAATTGGATTCAATGCATATCATTTTCCAACTGTGGATGGTCCTAGTGTTTTTCACTTTGTCAATGCTGCTGCCTTTCTACAGTCTTCAATCTTCCTCTTGTGAAGCGTCATGTCTATGCTGCCATCTGGAGGACATACGTGTGTTTTCAGGCACGTCTTTCTCCTAAATCAATAAAAAAGGTTTGTGTAAAATGCTGTGAAATGTACGTGAACAAAATGGAACACATTGGTCAATGATTTCAGTAGTATATAATCACATCAAAATAACATAATTTGCATTTTTTTAAAGACATTAAAGCCAGAGGATAGAGAAGTTTAATTTATTATGTATTATATTTTGTTTTATTACATCCTGATCTTACAAACTGAGCCCAGTGCGGGCAAACTGAACACCTTATTATTTATTATTATATGTTTACATGCTTGACTAAAAACAAAAAACAAAAAAACAAAAACATAATTTACCAAAGTCAAATCCTCATTCCACATTACACATATGATAAACTTTTATTTTAATAAGATTATGCATTGGTACAGTTATATGTTTGTTTAGTCATTGTATCAAAGCATAAAAATGTTTGTAAAACTCTTTTTCATTTAAGATAAATAAAGTTACTATTGTAATATACTATTTTTTTTTTTTACAGATATTTATTGTTGCTCTTTAATACTATTTTACTGTAATAATATTACAGTCCATATTTATTTAAAAATGGACTGCGCTGAATCGTCAAATGAGCAAGCCCTAACGCAATATAAGAGTTACTGTCAAAATGAAAGTTTGCTTCACGATGCATTGTTTGATTGATCCGCTGTAAAAAAAAAAAAAAGAATGAATGAATGAATGAAGAACAGAGTTTATAAAACACACATAGATGGGGTCCCTTGAGAGCAGCACCTTAATGAGCATCAGATGCTGACATGCTGCTCTGTCGTTCACCCAGTGGCCTTCTGAGGCTCCATCACTTCAATCATTTCCTCTTGCATGGGGCTTATGTGGCACGGCCATGCCATAGCAACAACAACACACACCCCACTTCTCCGAATAAACTGCAGTGTGCATGTCATCTAAAGAAACTTATGTTCAGAAGATTTGGTTTTGGTGAATGGTTTTGCGATTACACATTATACGCATGAAAATCTTTCCATGTTCATTTATGTATTGGAAAAATATTGGGCTACTTTGCATGATGCAGCGCATATCTGCAATGAAAATACATGTAAACTAAGGAGATGGCAACCACAGCCCTACCCTTGGCCATTTATACTTTATGAATGATGAGCATAAGGTTGGTGTAAGGTCAGCAAGGTTTTATATCCTACAAACTCCTCCTCAAACTCCTCAAACTTTCAGAAAAATCTCATTTGTTAGGCATGAGGGCAAATGTGTTTGATATTCTGCACAGTCACCATTTTCCACAAATTTCTGTTGATGTTGATGTTGAACTGATGCCTTTGCCAGAGTGCATCCTTCAGTCTAAACCATTTGAATTTGTGGAAGTGGTTACAGAGGATTTACCACAGGGTGTGATGCTCATTTGTGAGCCCGCTGAGTGAATTTTCTCATGATGGAACAAGGATGCACTAAGCAACAGCAAACTCTGTTGTCAGGGTCTGAGACAGGGTTTCAAATTTCTCCTATAGCTTTTAGCATTGTTTCAACAATTTTTATTAACTACTGTACTTAAAATTACTATTTATTTTCATGTATGTTGTCTCACTGTTAGTTTGTAAACCAGTATAAAAAACATTATCAACAAAGACAGTTCTAAATTTAAATGTCAAAAGTTTTTTCTCAGGACTAGTGTATAAATACTGTATACTGCATGCTAAGAACCTCAGCCTTGCAATGCAAATCAATGATGACAGCTTGGATGAGGTATAGTCTTTTGCACACCTACTAAACAAATAAAGGCAGGCTCCTCTAATTAGTATGACTACAGTTCATTTGCCTAAATTGCTTTCCACTGGTTGCACATTATTGTTTTAGGGATGTACCTGTAAAAATAAACATGTTTGCTGAAAAGGCATAACTTTAAAAAATATTTAGAAACAAATCAATTATACAGTTCCCCAAAACCATGTTGATATATTTCTGACATTAAAGAGGGTGAATAACACTGCTAGAAGAGATAATGTGCGCCAAGAGTTTGGTGCTAGTCCTTTGGGGGGACTCTCTAGTTTCCGCCTGGTCTGCCATTTTTAAACCCTGTGAAAACACAAACAGTGGGGTTTTTTTTTCTAAATTCTACCTGGGTGGATAAAAAGGGTGGGATAGCAGAGAATGTATTCTGTTTGTTGCAACGTATAGGGCTATGGCACACATGTTTCTGACTAAGCTATAACAGTGGTGTCTGTTTGAAAAGAGATTTCTTAGACTTTAGATTTTATTGTAAATATGACTTGTTTCTTTGTTGTATTGTTAAATAATGTAATAATTTCTTCGCTATATTTTGCTTTCTTTTACGCATGGCTAAAAATGTGAGACGGCATACCACGTCCAAATGAACTGAAAGAAAAAAACAAAAAAACAAAAAAAAAAAAATCATTTTTGAAAGAAGCATGTTGATTTGTTGCGCATGCGCAGTCCGTAGGTATGTGCGAAGAACAGGAAGCGAACAGTCACAGACTCCGCCGCTGATGCTGCCAACTACTCCCTTCTTTTTATGTGAATGATAATTAGCCTTGCACAACTTCTCCGGAGACTTGAGACGAGTGTATAAGACCCATTAATCGTGGATGCTGTGATTTTTGGTTGTCTCTTTTACATATTGGTCGTAAATTTGGGAGCTCGATTTCGAGGCAAGGGCGGGTTTGAATCTGAAGTGTTTTAAAGACAGACGCCTCCTCCTCGCTGTTGAATGCTAGCTCGGTAGCCTTTGCATGTCGCTGCACTCATAGTTTAAGTTACGCTTGTATTTTATTCGGAGTCCAGGCAAGAAGAAGATGGGGTGTACTCTGAGTACGGACGACAAGGCGGCACAGGAACGGAGCAAGATGATCGACAGGAATCTACGGGACGATGGGGAGAAGGCAGCCCGGGAGGTCAAGCTGCTGTTGCTCGGTGAGAAACATGGATGGACGGAGAGGGTCGGGTCTGGGGCTGTAGCTGGAGAGGGACTGCCGTGGTCTCCCACAAACTTTGAGTCAGATAATGTTTATTGAATGCAGTTTTACTTTGGCCAAATGTAAAATTTGACATTCTTCAATTAAGCTTGTAAAACTTCACTAAGTCAACTTGAATCTAAAGAAACAAGTGTGGTGCTACTTTTAGGGCGTGATAAGAATTGCGTAGTGGCACACTAAACTCCAGCAAAGACATTTACGGCGCTTTATTTTTCTGTTCAAGTAAATTGTTGTTTGTATATTAGTCATTCTGACAATTGTTTTAATTCTTAAAGCCAATCGCGTTGGTTAGTGGCAACTCAGCCTGTAAGCTAATTTAGCTAAGCAATTAGCAGTTGAGCTAGCCCTCTAAAGCTAGCCTGGATTAGTTGCTTAAGCTACCAGAAAGTTAAATACTGTCTGGGATTTACTGTCAACAAGTCAACCGGACACATCTACTAATTTAGACACTATTGCAGTGAGCTTTCTGTTTAATCAAACGGGGGTTTTTTTGTTAAAAAAGTAGCTTTGGTTGCTCTTTATATTTACATCTGACTAAAATTGAGACCCTTTATTGTGGACTAAAATATGAGACTACCGAAGATGCTATTTTGTTTGATGTAAAGTGATAATATATTGTTACATTTTTGTCCTGTTTTTTGTTCGAAAAGGAGTCCCATCTGCCATTTTAACCACACCAGTAAATATCAGGACTGTAAAAGGCCAACATTTAAGCCACAGCACTGGATATGATTAGCAGAACTTCTGTAGAATATCTTCATTCATTGCTGATATCAGTTTTTTAACCAAACACTGCTACACCCTTCGGCTCTCCCTATCAGCTAGTGGCTGACCACTGCTGTCACAGTCAGGAAAAGACTGGCACCAGGTTGCATAGCAACCTGTGCAGCTTTGCTGTCGGGAATAAACATCTGTGGCAACTATACACACAACTAAAACAGGTAGTGCATGCTCAATAGATGACTTCCCCAGTCTTGTCTTTTACAACCTTTAGCAAGACAATCTTCACAGTATTTTAGCCAGTCTTTTTATTTCACACATTTTAATTCGTGATCACTGTACAGCAGTCTCTCGTCGCACATGTGTCATTTGAGATGGAGCCTATTTGAATTTTCATGGTTGTTTTTTCTTTCCTGTCACGATTTCCCACTAGCACCTGCATGAGATTTGTGGGGTTGGTTTGTGGAGTCATTATCAAATGCAGTAATTAGCATATGGTTTTGAGGACATAGGGGTATATTATTATTTTTTTACCTTTATATATTTTACTGCTGTATGATAGAGACAGAGATATGTAGCTTATTGTATTTTCTGTTAGTTTTTTTTTTTATCAGGCATCCCATGGGGTGGGAGGTTTGTATTAATGCACCAGTCTGCAAATGACATGCTCTTAATACAAGCTTTTTGAGTAGGAGGATTGCTTCAGATAAAGGCTGCTTGTATATACCACAATGATGTAAATTATATGGTATAGATTTGTGTGTTGCTGCAAATTCTACAGAAAATGGTAACACAGCATTTCAGGGAGACACATGGTGTGTGGTTATTATTGAATGCTGTGAAATCTGTACTTTAGCATGAGAAGTTATACTTTCAGCTCACCGTAGTGTGGAAGTTTGTGTGGGTTCTATGTTTGTTGTCAGCTTTGTGTCTGTGCTCTGTCTGTTTATCTTATGGGACTATGAATTGGTGAAGAGTTTTCACCAGGGAGTCCCAAGTCTCTGCAGAGTTTGGGTAATTAAAATGTTGTGTGCTCAGCTCCAAACATCCTGCATCTTTAAGGAAGCATGATCAGTGCAAGAGAGAGGGACAGATCAAAATTCAGACAGGTCAAAATCTTTTAAAACTGGGATGAAGTCATTGTGGTAATGGTATGATTTTCCATGCATAAATCAAATGGTCTACATGATGTGCAGCAGACAGCTTGGAGATTGACCAGCGACCCTGATGTGCCGTGAGTTTCTAACCTAGGGATGTATAAGCTGTGCATAATCTCATTGACGAGAGGATTTACTTGATTAATCCAATTGCAGTGTGGCATGACAGTAAAGACTGTTATGTTTTATACTGAAATAAATTTTAGTGTACATCTTATAACTTTGATATAGGGGCACATTCTTATTAGTGGACCTCCTGGTAGGGTTTTAAATCACATGCACATACTAACTTGAGGAGAATCAGTATGAAGCATTCAGGAACAGTAACAGACTGACAAAAATCACAATCTTTGTGTGAAATAAGCTCTGTATTGTAGACTCCTTTATAATCAAACTAATTATGCAGTAGTAGAAAGGAATTTAAATAATACATGTATTAATTGCTGTCATATACTGAAATGACTATATTTTGTTTTGTCATCTTTTTACCTCATAGGTGCTGGTGAGTCTGGAAAAAGTACCATTGTTAAACAGATGAAGTAAGTATGGACAGTGAATGTCAAATGTAACAAAATGTCAGCTGTTTGCAACACTGCCATGTTGTTTGTCCAGAGAACAACAAGCTTGCTTTGACCTTTCTTTAAAATACGCTCTTGAATGTATTCATACTAACTTATTATATTCCCTTTAAGTAACTAGTAGATTTTATCAAACTTGACAACACCCTATATTTTTATTACAAAGGAAAAATCTATGTGTATAAAGTTTAAAGTGTTGTTCCTTTTTAAAATTGTATAATTATATTTTATATTTGTGTGTAAGGATTATTCATGAAGCGGGATACTCAGAGGAGGAGTGTAAGCAGTACAAGGCTGTGGTCTATAGCAACACCATCCAGTCAATTATTGCCATCATCCGAGCTATGGGGCGTCTCAAGATTGACTTTGCTGATCCTGCCAGAGCGGTAAGAGAAAAATGCTGACTTTATAAGGTGTCTGTGTTTTAAATTTTTTTGCAATCAAATATGTTGCTTGATGCTAGAAGTTACTCAGCTGCATCACCATTTTCTGCATCTTGACTCAAGAGCTGTGCACATCTAAACCAGCAGAGCTATTTATGTTGCTAATCAACACATTTAAACTGGCAGCACTGGAAAGGACATTGAAACAAACATGGTTGAGCATTCTGCCAGGCTAACCCCAGTGCACTACCTTTAGTGCTATAAATATAAACTGTACAGGGTGTCGCCTATGTTCTCTTACATTTTTGGCATAAGAAAACTCATTGCTAATCATGACTGACCTGGTTTTACATTGTAAAAAAACAAATACACATGTATTTCATTCCATTTACATGCGGTTCTTATTCCAGTTATTAAATATTGAAATATAGTCTCATTCAGTCATTAACTTCCATTATTTTAAACTGGAATGAGTACTGTACGTTTAAAACAACCTGTTATATTCTGCTTTGTGGATGCAGGATGATGCACGTCAGCTGTTTGTGCTGGCCGGCTCTGCTGAGGAGGGCTTCATGACGGGAGAACTGGCCGGGGTCATCCAGAGACTGTGGAAAGATGGAGGCGTTCAGGCCTGCTTCAGCCGTTCCCGAGAGTACCAGCTCAACGATTCTGCTGCATAGTGAGTAGGACAAACAAACACTTGTCTGTAGACCCTTCAACACCCACAAGTAGCATATTTCCCATTCATTTAAATGAGCTCAACATTTTAGAATAAATGTAGTTGTTACGTTTATGCTTAACAGTATTAATATTCAACTGAAGGACTCAAGTTCCAATGTTTCAGAATATTCACTACAGCTACATACACTAGTCCTAGAGGATAAGAGACACATTAGAGTTTAAAGACCCACTTTTTAATTGGCTTTTTTGCAAAGCTGTCAAGCCATATGTATGGGCTAATTCACCTAATATGTTTTCTTTTGTAATGTTTAGGTCAACAATGATGACATACATGTTCATGTAAATTTAGCTGCTAAACAATGTTTTGCTCAAATTTTAATCTGACATAAGTCTAAAAATAGTCTGCATATAAGTTTGGGTTTAAGTCCACAGATAGCATAGTCCTAAACATAGTTTGTAGCCTTTAGCTAACATAGTCTTACCCTCTCAGTTTGGGATATTTTGGTGGAAAAGGTTGTTTTTGTCAATAATTTCTTAGCTCACATTGTTTACAGACAGTAGAAGGCTCTATAGGACTGTTGGTAGAAGAGGAAACAATAACTTAAAAGTATTTGTATTGGCAACACATCTGTGCCCTTTTGTCTTACCAACTTTTGTTCCCTTGAAGCTACCTGAATGACTTGGACAGGATATCCCATGGAGCTTATGTGCCCACCCAGCAGGACGTGCTGAGGACCAGGGTCAAAACCACTGGCATTGTGGAAACACACTTCACATTCAAGGACCTGCACTTCAAGTGAGCACAGTCACAAATAGTTTTTAGACACTTTAATCTTTGATCAGTGTATTCATTGTTGAAACACATCTCAAATCTTGTGAAAAACTAAGATGTCGGCTTCATGTTTGGTATATTGATATTATTTCTATCCCTTCACAGAATGTTTGATGTCGGTGGACAGAGATCAGAGAGAAAGAAGTGGATCCATTGTTTTGAGGGAGTCACAGCCATTATTTTCTGTGTGGCTCTAAGTGACTATGACCTGGTATTGGCTGAAGATGAGGAAATGGTAACGTCTGTCTCCTCAATCTCTTTGGATTTCTGTTGGACAATTTATAGAACATACACCAGCTTGACTTTTTACATACCAGCAAAACCCTGATATTATTTCATTTAATCCGACAATAAAAATCAAGATATTTTTGCTTACAAAAATTTAGTGAAAAGTTATGGAGAAATTGTGAAAGTTTTGTAAAATGATTGGGGCAAATTGTATGAACCTCTTCTTTTCTGTTTCTTATCATCCATCAGAACCGAATGCATGAGAGCATGAAGCTGTTTGACTCTATTTGCAACAACAAGTGGTTCACAGACACCTCCATCATCCTCTTCCTCAACAAGAAAGACCTGTTTGAGGAAAAGATCAAGAAGAGTCCCCTCACCATTTGCTACCCAGAATATGCAGGTGAGCAGAGATGGATCGCAGCTGTACCTGGCATGCAAATATTGTACTGTGTATTTAGTGTACATACATGTAAACCAGTCAATATACTTGTTTGAAGTGACTCAATATTGAGTGTCCAGCCCAGTAAAATTAATTAAAGGCTGAGGCTAAACTGTGCTCCACTAAAACGGCATATCTTATGGGGTGAGCTGGCCAGTGTGCTAGATGTAAGCACAAGACCCAGTTATGTTGGGTTATTAGGTGGATCTAGACGTCGGTGCCAATTTTTCTGTATTTGTTCACAATTTATATTTAGTTTGATAATATAAAAGGTTGTATTCACAATTTCACATTGGTTGTAAGCAAAAAGAAGGTGGTGGGTGCTGCTGTTGTGAAGTGTCTCAGTCCTTTCTCTTAAATAGCTTGATGTTGCCAAATGGTCAGTAACACCAATGTAATTACCGTAGTGAAATATTTTATTTGAGTTATTTTAATGTGTATTCATTTATTTTGGCTATTTGTATTGTACTACTGTAGGCTCCAACACGTATGAGGAGGCAGCAGCTTACATTCAGTGCCAGTTTGAGGACCTGAACAAGAGAAAGGACACAAAGGAGATCTACACCCACTTCACCTGTGCCACCGACACCAAGAACGTCCAGTTTGTGTTCGACGCCGTCACGGATGTGATCATCAAGAACAACCTGAAGGACTGCGGCCTTTTCTAAAGGTAGGTTCCTCTTTTTCATATTTCTCATTTTTCAAAAAACATCATTCATTTCTCTAAATTGTCCACTCTTGGCCGTGTTTGTCTAGCTTAAGTGACTTGATTCGAAGAGGGTCTGACTGGAGGGAACTTCATGGACACTGCTGAGAACGTCACTTTTAACCTAATTAACTTATGTACATCTCTAAAAGTTTTAAGACGGTGTGTAGAAGAAACATTTTCTGTAAAATATTTGTACAACTGTCTAAGGCCGGGAATTTTTCCACAGTTTTTAAAATGTGCTTGTTTTACCTGTCGTTATTTTAATTTTTTATATAAAAGGGGGTCCTTGGCTTTTTTTTTCTTTTTTGTTTAAGAGCAAACACTTTTTTGTAGGTGCTTGTGCCTTGCATGCCTTAGTTGCTGTGTTTTTCCTTTTGTTAGGTTTGTATAGATGTTTTCATTGGAGCCCCTCCTGTCAATCATATCTTTCTTTTCTCAGTCTTTACATTACATATTTTTATATTTTGTCTTTCTTTCTTGGACACAGTTACAGTCAACACACAGTTACTCTGTAGACCTGTAGACATACTGTGAGAGCTGTATGAAAGTTATGTGTGTGTTGCGAGTGTGAACCCTGTTACATTTATGGCTCAGTCTGCTTGATGTCTGTACGTATGGTGAATGAATGTGCGGACAATATAAACAAAAGGGACTATTTTAACCAGCTGGTCATCCTCTTTCGAAGTTTTATTTTTCTAATCGACCAAAAAGAATCTGATTTCTATCTTTGATTAACAAGTGCGCAGTGTTGGTGCACTATTTAAACTAACATTCCTGATCTGAATAATGCAGAAATGAAAAGCTTTGAAAAGAGGATGCCAAAGGCGGCCTTGTAGCAGACAGTTGGATCACATGCAGATCTGTGCTCAGTGCGTTGACTGACAGGTGGCTGGGGACAGATGCACTGTTGTATTGATCATGATCTGTAATATTTTCCGGTTACATATCCCCCCTAGACCCTCCCACCCTTCTGTTTCCATTGGATGGGGACGTTAGTGGACTAATCTCCAAGATTTTGCTAATAAAAGAGTTGCTATGGTAAAACCATGGCATCTTGTGCAAGAAGCCTGTCTTTTGTCTTTCCTTTACAGATGATCGTGAAGACCTAGATTAATGTACCACTATTTAACAGGTGCTTAATTGGATTTTAGAAGTTTTTTGTCTCCAGATGGAACGACTTCAGTTGAGTGTCCTTAGTGTCTAGTACCAATTAGACCCCTTTGTCTAAATGAAAGCTCTTCCATGGTGATAAATCTTCACTATATTCAGAGACATCTCATCTTAAACAGTAACGATCCACTGGCAGACAGGCTTTAATTGCGTCTGTCGTTTCTGTTAAAAACGGTAATGCTTCCCTCCAGTGGACACAGGTGGGAACTGCGGTTTGTGATCCTGAGAGATGAATGCTTTATGATCCTGAAAGAGACAAGTGCTGAATGTCTAATCACCGGGTTTAATATAATTACCATAGATTTATTCATGACAAAGACGTATTGTTACCTCATACTGATTCTCAATTGAACATATGACCAGATTAGGAGTAATTAATCCTGAACTAGAATGGGAAAATGATTATCTACTAAGAAGGGGTTGTGTAAAGCAAGACTGTCCAGTATTCACGAGCAAGTTAGCTATTAAAAGGGAGAAAACTGGTTTAGAAATACATATGGGATTACCACAACGACTGTCAGAATCTTTCAGAGATGTATTTTTATCTTTCTGGCAACATGGTAAGCAGCATCCTACAAATGGGTCAAGGCAATGCCAAGGCTGACGACTGTCTCAGACTTAGCTGCAGTGATTTGGCTTTAGCTGAGAAAGAAAGAGGACACTATTTTGAGGAAGCGTTGTGGGGTTGAAAAGCTAACGGCAGAGTCATTTAGCTAATCCCTGGGTCCTCAGAGAGAGAGATCAAATAGTGAGGATATAAAGCCCCCTCAAAACCAAGGTATGCAGAAGGAAGCAGGCGAAGATGATGCTAATGATCAAATGGTACATCTCCACAGTCTGCTGCTGACCAAGGAGTCCAAATGAGTGAGAGGAAACCAAAGCATTCGTCTCATCATCCACAGAAACACTTTGAAATCCTCTGTAAGAGCAGGCTCGTGTTTTATCTGACAGTTACTTAACCATTGCAACTGGAAAGAGGTTTGCATCTGTGAGTGAGAGGGAATTATTTAAAGTGTGTGGAATTAAATGCATACAGGGTGTTTTAGTTTAGAATATAATTGGTTCCACTTTATTTTTTATTTTTCATTAGTGGGTTATATGGTATTCTGAGGAAGTGATGACACAAAAAATTATATTAATCTTAATGTTATTATTGAAGATACTTTGGATACAGCAGATATTTTACCATGCAGTTAAGGTCATTTTCAGCCATTTCTACCACATTCCAGTTTCTAAATGAGATGGCCTCTTTTCATGCAAGTCCTATATTCCATTCTCTTGTTTGCAGCATTTTTTTTTTATCCATCCATCTTCTTCAGCTAATCTAGGGCCAAATCACAGAGGCAGCAAACAAAGCAAAGATGCCCTGATTTCCCTCTACCCAGACACTTCCTCAAGCTCGTTCCCAAGTGAGCCAAAAGCTGCAGTCCCTCTAGAGTCTCCTGGGTCAGCCCTGGGGCCTCTAGGAAACTTGTAAGGTAAATCCAAGCAAACTCGAGTCGTCAATCTTGGGTTGTATATTTTACGTTTTTTTTCCTCTGCATTGTTTGGAGGTGTTAAGAGGTTAAGGCATTTGAATGTAACACAGAGTGTACATTTTAAAAAGGGTCACACTATTTTGTTATAAAGTATAATGTGTACTTATAGGTGTACTTCAAAAGTTAAAAAGTCCCACTACACTGACTGCATAATTAAAAATTACTTTGAGAAAAAGCCAGACGTGATTTAGTTGCCAATTCCCCAAAGCCATTTTCTCTAATTAACTTATTCTGTTGCATTACAGACTGGCTGGGCTTCTCCATTTTCCGAGTTTTCTATTTCATTTGAAAGTTTCAAATATATCCCAAACATATTAACACATCCCATTTGTCTAGGTAAGCTGTAATTACACTTCTGTTTTGGCAGTGCTGGGTGAAAACAAACACAACATCGACCAGAAGAGGCTGCGTTCTCCTGCTGAGCGGGGGCACCAGTTACTGTGTGAAGGTGACCGCGCTCTCCTTGTTTATTATGAGCGATAAAAACAACTTAGCGTGCATTTCATATTGTACACAAAGCAGAGAACTGTCATGGAAGGCAGTGAGGCTAAATCCATTTAAGCTGTATTGAAATTCCGCCTCTCAGTGCACAGACTGCCTCGTGTTATTGTATTTCTGCCTTCTGTCGTTGGCAGCCTGCTACAGATTGCTCAGTACTTTCTTTCTATAATGATAATATAAAGTAATCCGCCACAGCCTATACTCAGTGTGCACAATCACAAATATATAAGGGTAATTACACAGTCTGAGGACACTTTTAGAGTCCCACTTTTATTCTGATACATAGATTTGATGGGGTCAGTGCACAGCTTCATGGAAAGAAAAATAATGAGGCCACTGTACAGAGATGTATTTTTACAGCAACACACCACACACTCAAAACAAATGATTCAATAGTATTCTTCGGTCCTGTATTCGAGAGGCCACTGCTGAAAAATAAATAAATAAGACTTAAAGCAGTGGTGAGATGCTTGAAGTGACTCTAAATTTAGACGGCCCAACTCCAAGCTCCGTTTCTTGTCCCTTTCTGTTTTTTATCACAAAGAAAGGTACAAATAAATTACATGTTTTGATCCAGATATAGATGCTGATCAGCCTGCGCACAGATATATTTTTTATGTAACCAAAACTTGATTGAAAGGTTTAGAATGTCTGTTCACCACTGAAGAGTCCATCTTCACATCTCACCCTCCTTGTTTTGGAGCAGGGAGGGTGAGAGGTACTATCCGGCCGGTGGGATGATTTTGGAGAGTGTAAAAATTACATAGAAGACTTTAACTACATTTTTAAATAAAAGTTACTGCTATTCCTAATATGTCTACTGGCGGTCGAACTGAATAGCAGACATAACACTGCACTGAGACCCAGAACTAAGCAGCAGATCTGGTTCCTGAAATGGTGATTTTGCCTCAAAATAACCCTCAATGGCACCATCACTACCAAAATGTATTTGTCAAAAAGTAGAAAAGTAGACACAGAGTGTACAATTTTCCAAGAAAAATTGACCACTTCCATTGTTTGTTTGTTCCCAAAGGTAAATGGGAAAATTGTGTGTTTGGTGTGTACACAGCAAGTTTCCGTGTTCAAAGAATATTTAGTGTCATGGTGAAAAATACAAGATCTTGCAAGAACAACTGAAAAGAGAGAAAGTAAAGCAATTGTTAGCTGGTCTGAGGAAACAATTGTTTTTTTACCCATAGCCTGAGAGGTTGCAGCGGTAAATTTGAGCAACCTTATTACTAGTGAAATAGAATTAGCCTCAAAGCCATATTGTGAGGAAGAGTTTGTGAAAATGTACATACTAAAGGCTGCAGAAATCAAAGATAAATTAGAGAAAGAAATCAGAGCTGTTCTTAACGATCATCCCAATGGGGAGTGGTTTTGGTTTATTGTAAACATGTTTCCAAAAACAATCAGCCACTATCTAACAGTATAATGTTAAATTATTGTGTATAATAGATCGAGTGGACATCAAATATTGTTTGTTCAAGTTCAACATGGTGGACCATGCTTTATGCATACCAGTTTTTGAAGCATATTGGGCGACTGACAATTTCTATTAATCCAAGGCAGACAAATACTAAATGTGCTATTATGATGTGATTACACTGAAGTATAAAACTATAAATATTACAGAATGCACGTTAAAAAGTGCAGCACTGATATTCATCTACTGAACTTACAAGTTATTTAGGCATTCATTTATTTTTTTTGTGTATCTCTACAATCTCTAAACTCAGACAGTTGCTTGAATAATGTCAATACTGGTTTGTACTAAATGTGTTGGTTTAATAATCATCTGGTGAGAATAACTGTCAACAACAACAGCAGTTCCCAGTACGCATAGTGACCTACATGCCAGCACACTCATGTAACATAGAAAAGGGACATTTAAAGTGAATCCACACAGCTCATGGATTATTTACTGGTAGCAAATGCACAGTGGGCTTCTGTATACAGTAATGTTTTTAGTAGGGAATATAGCTGTGTGCTTAAAACACACCGCTGAAAGTGGCAGCGAGAGTGACTGTCATTCTCAGTGCCTCTGGATGAGCAGCTTTTGACTTTAGTGTTTAATATTAAATGAAACTTTACTTTACCGGCTACAAATAGCCATGCTCTATAAAAAAGTAATGGCAACAAAAGGATTTGTCATTCACTTCTGGACCTAGATTTATGTCATCATAACAATTATGCAATGGTGACCAACTTACAGAAAGCACATAACAGAATTAAAATGTTAAAATATTGGCAATGACAATGGTGCTCAGTGCCTTCACTGAACAACCCACACATAGAGTTATCTGAGGAAATGATGAGAGACTGAGGATCGTTTGTAGCGCAGCAGTGATGTGGGACCTCAGAGGAATCAAGGTGAGTTCACATTACAGTCCAGGGAGCACACTGCATGTAAACTCTGATGCTTTTTGACAGCAGCAATAGTGTCTGCATGCTGTGCACAAGTATGGAAGTAAATGTGTGCACAAAGGTGGGGACTACACATACTTTAGACTCTTAAAGGACAGACTTTTTTAAAAATTGTAAATATTGGAACTTAATAATAAACAACAAATAAACAACATTGCCATTGCTTCATCTGTTCTTCTGGTCACTACTGCACAGTTGAATTTAAATACCCACTGACTTATGTAAGTCTATAGCCTAGTGTGTAGGACTACGCTGTTGAATATATCTGCTAAATTATGCTTCATACGTTTTTAGCTTATAAAAGGGGTAAGTGAGCCGTTTGTTGTAGAAAAATCCTTTAAATCACTTTTTCATGTTTTTACCTTACATGTTGATACCTAACCATCTAAGACAACAAGCCTTACTGTTTTTATGTGGATATATCACTAAAAATTACTCTGAATGCAAAACCCATTATAACACAAAATAGATGATCTAACTGCAATAAATGTACAGGAAATGTAAATGTTGCATAAAGTTTTCTTTTCACTTTATAATTACGCATACAACACGTTTAAATATAGCCTATAGCCGATCACTGCATGCTAAGACAAACTGCGATTTGGGGTAAGGTTTCAGTACAAAGCAGTGTAAGTGAGGAGCCTGCTGCTAACAGCTGTGTGATCACAGTGAGCCTGAGGAAGCGCCCCTGGCAGTGGAGTGAGTGAAGCGCCTCCTCTCCATCCTTTTACGCCGAACCAGAACCATTCATCTCTCCCCTCCTTCAGGCTTCACATCCGGGTCATCCGCCAGTCTCTGTCTCTTGCGTTTGTGAGAGCCTGACAGTGTGAAAATTCCTCTCTCCGCCGCCGTGCTGTACCGCAGCCCACTGGCCGACTGCGCGGCTCGCCGAGCGGACACTGCGCCTGGCGTGCACCGCTGATGATGGAGCCACGGGCGATGTGAGGCTGCACGCACAAAGGCATGGAGATGACACGGTAAGAGGCTTGTT
Organism: Rhyacichthys aspro; assembly: GCA_036850595.1. Classification (NCBI taxonomy): domain Eukaryota; kingdom Metazoa; phylum Chordata; class Actinopteri; order Gobiiformes; family Rhyacichthyidae; genus Rhyacichthys; species Rhyacichthys aspro. The sequence goes on along the minus strand of CM072153.1, from coordinate 6,307,985 downwards.
GTATGGGCCAGCCCGCGGTGATAAACTCGCCCTAACGATGTCTAAGAGCCTCAAGAAGAAAAACCACTGGACCAACAAAGTCCACGAAGCAGTGATAACCCGAGGAAAGGAAGGGGAGCTGGGCTTCGAGCTAAAGGGAGGCGCGGAAAACGGCCAGTTCCCGTACTTCGGCGAGGTGAAGCAGGGGAAGGGATTCATCCAGAGTGGCAAACTGGCCCAGGATGAGCTGCTATTGGAGGTCAACGACATGCCAGTGGCCGGTCTGACCACCCGGGACGTGCTGGCCGTGATTAAGCACTGCAAAGACCCGGTCCGCTTCAAATGTGTCAAGCAAGGTGAGACACGACAGACGAGAGAGCGCTGGGTTAGAGGCGGGGAACTGTGTTTGAATGTTTAGTCTGCTTGTGCTTTCATTAAGATGTCATGTGTGCAGTGATCTGTCAGTAAAAGGTTATGTGTTCAACGTGAATGTGCTCTGGCCTATTAGCGCTAATGATAGGCTCCCTCTCTGTAATGAAGATGATAATGCTGTCTCAGACGCCGTTTGTTTACCGCGGTGTTGCTGCTCCGCTGGCCGCAGCCTTGAGGGGGTGTGTCCGCTTAGACATCACGCCACATCCCGCTGTTTACTCCACATTTTGGTGAAGGACGGCTCTGTTGTTTTAACCAAACAGGCCATGTTTTTGACTCGCTATTGTTGCTTCTTTTCAGTCTAAAAGAGAGATAGGTGAGCTGACACCAAAAATACACATTCTGCTTGCCCTTTTCTTATCCAGTCCAGACCAGTGACCACTGACAATAAAACACTTATTATATATGAGTTTGTATTGTAGCAATAGACTCTATTTTACTGTTAATTGACCACACTCCTATTACAGTCCAGTAGGCTAATGTGGCTCTGGCGAAAAAGCTAACTTTACCTGCGTAATTAAGCCTTTTGTCAAGCTAGCTAACAATGTTTCCCGCCTTTATCTTACCCTACACAGGCCTACAATGTTTGAATGTTCATGTGGATTTAACAAAATATTCCTTAATGTTTCAAGGGACTGAGAAACATTTGCGTTTATGTATTTGTTATGAAGCTAACGTGGTGTTTTCATGCTTGTGAGGCACATGGTTTGCTTATTTAGACCAATATTAATTCCTGATAACAGCTTTAAGACAGTGTTTAGTGTTCTGTAGTCCACTATAGCAGCTTGTACACACACAAATGGTTATAATATCCTTTTAATGTTATGTTTATTATTTTACAACTTACGCCATATTATGTATTTAATTGTGACATAAGGGATGAGACTCTAATACATACAACCTGCTTGCTTTCCCTCTGCCTTTTCACACCAGTGATTGACAGAAAAAACATTCAGTCAGTCTCACAATGGTGAAGATATTGCTTTGATGTTGTCTGTAGTCTGTAGTGATGTAGTAGTGATGTAGTGTACTATGAGAGCTTTTTAAACACTCTCCGGGCCATTATATTGTATCATGTCATTTTTGTCATATATCATATCTGTTCAAGCCATGATATGCATGATTTCATGAGGACTTGTTGTAATCAAACTTTACCTATGGCTCATTATCACCTTAAGTGCTCACAAGCCAATCCAGGTTTTTGCTAGCTCATGAATAAATAGTTGTTTCTGTCCTTTGGTGAGCTGTGATTGGCTTAGGGCTTGTCACCCATAAATATCCCTTCCAAGTAAACAAAGCTGTGAAATCCATGCAGAGAGTAATTTAACAGATAGACCCTCTTCCAGACTTTTCATAAGGGTCATAGGGTTGGAATTAAGTGGATTACCACTTTGTGAAGATGTACTTCATTTTTAGAAAAAATTGACATATTATGCCTTTATTGTATCTTTTAGTTGAGAAGCCATTTCAGTTAAGCTCGTTTGTAATGTTTTCTTGCACATAGTTCTTCATTTGTTGTTTAGTTTTTAAATTCATGAGTGCATTTAACTGTAAAGAAGCAGTTGCTTTGGTTTATTGTAGTCCATTGTTTGGGTTGAGAAGCGTTGTAGTTGTAAAGGTCTGGTATTGTCACCAAAGCCAGCCTGTTGTAGGCTAATGTTTCTTGGCATAAAGTAATAGAGCATTTGTGGGAAGTGTGTTGACTGAGTGACCCGCTTCTGTCAGCCAGTATATAAGCAAACCGCGTCTATATACGACTAGAACACTGAAATGAAGGAACAGTGATGCAGATAGTCATCATTACACTCTCTGAGGCACTAGTTTAAGTTCTGATAACAGACTAACAGGGTGAGTTTTCAACCGTGAAATGAGCATTATAGTTGCTTGAGACACAAGTAAAAGCAAAATCAAACACCCCATAACTGCTCACGCTGAGCCTGTGTTTCCATGGGTTGCATCAAATGTGATTGATTATTGAGTTAGAGCAGCTGACAGTGATTGCAGGGCCTTGCAAAGTGTAAGGGGTTAAATGCTAATGTGCATCTTAGACTCTTTCTTATCCATATAAACATGAGACTGCCTGCCTATTGAACTACTAACGTACACTGTTCTGCGGCCGGATGTGGTCTCAGTTCGTCCTTGAGTGCTGCCGCTTGTGCACAGCTTGTTGTCTTTTTTACAGTAAATTTTTTGTCTCCTCAGCCTTTATTCTTTCTCACTGGCTTTCATATTTGACTTCAGATGAGTGGAGAGCTGAGAGTGGAGTGTATTTATGGCAGCGTGCTCACAGACAGATGCTGACACACTCACGGCCCACTGAGGAATCATCGAGAAGCAGACCAGTCGCTTCACTCAACAGCCACACACAGTACTATCGGAGATGGATGTCCCGTCTAAGAGTGCAGTGTGTGACTGGCCGTGCATGCAAGCAGTCACACATTTTAACAGGCTACTTTCAGTCAGGAAGAGAGTAGGCAAGAGATTGTGACAGTATAATAACCTTAGGAAAAATCCTGGTTTTGTGGTTACAACTGTATGTCTTTGAATTGTAGCCTCACAGTCTTCACCCAGATTTTCCCCAAAGTTTATGGAGGTCCACAGTTGGACTGCACTATATACTGCAAATAATGAATCATAAAATACATCTTGAAAAGAACGGCTTGTATTGCTATAATGCTATGGTTTTCGATATGACAGATTTCAAAATAATACATGTCTGTATATCCATGCCTGTTCTAACTATTGTATTAACAATACCTTACAGTAGTAGGTTTTATATGATAATAGCATTCTCTCTAGGTTTTAAAAAGAGCACAATGAGCTCCAGGTACTTCACTCTGTGTCTGGTTGCAGATGAAAAAATGAGGTCCACATTAAGTAGTTTAGTTTTTAGCTTTATGGCTTTTATACATACAGTGGCATTCTGAACAGTTGCAACTTGAAAATTGAAAATGGTAAGTGTTCCATAGTAGAGACTCTTTTCTTTGTGCACACAAAGAGGAGCATGGATGTGACATTGGAGGCAAGTGGATTTTGAGACAGGGTCACACCCAGACTGTGCCTTGGCCCACCTTTCTTTTTATCGGCAAACATCACAGACAGAATGTGAACCGTTTGTTGAAACAAAGTTAATACGATCTGTGACATTAATATAAAGCTCCGCAGCACAATCATCATATTTTTTGCAGTTGTATTTTTTAATTGAACTGAAAGTTCATTATTGTAGGTTAGCAATTTAAGCAGTCTTTTCAGATTCATAGTGTCATGTTGATTTTGTGACAAGGATACATTTTTGATGTACTGTATTTGAAGTGCAACCTTAATTTCAGTCCCATTCATGGCTAGTTATTATTCGCATATCTAGACAACATTATAACATAAAATTATATAAATATGGATTTTTAAAAAATGACAGACCAAGTGAGTTAGGCTCTTGCAATCTGGATGTAATTAACTGTTAAATGTTTCCTGTCCTTGTTGATCTCCTCCTCATCAGCACTAGGCAGGAGTGAAGTGCAAACGGCTGTTCAGCTCAGTGAGGCAGCTTTGAAAAAGTGCCATGGAGATCCGAACTGCTGAGAGGTGTTAGCAGTGTGGTGAGAAGGAAGTGTGAATGAATATCTGCCTTTCTCTCTTTATGTGGAGGTGAGAGAATACGCTCTCTGAAAATACCACCTGCTGATGTTTTTTTAATCAGGCTTTGTGAGCATTTTCACTTTTAAAATATACATATAATATAAAAATACAGGTTCTATGTCTGTTGTTATACAGACTAAAGCAGTTGACAACATAATATTCATCACAAAATCACATTACTATGTAAAAATATTAAATCAAATGCAAAGTTAATTTGCTTTTTATTGTCTGTAATCTTTTGTCATTAAACAACCAGGTTAAACAACCACGTAAAAATATTTTGTCAGCTAATTTAGTGTTAATTATTTTTGTAACAAATGCTGCCTTCCAATTATTTAACAAATACTGCCCTCATTTACAATAAAAGTGTCTCAAGTTTTGGATGTGAAATGCAAGACACAGACATATCAGCCTTCACTGTTATTGCTGCCACACAATGTAATTTTCTCCTTTCCAAATTGTATTTTTGCTGCTCTGAGATGAGTGTGGAGGAGGAAGACCCCAGGACATTTTATTCATCTGGGACTGTTCGAACAGCTCACAGTGCTTTGTGGGGAAAAACAACACAAATTCAAAATGTTAACATGCCCTTTAACATGTGGAGCACAGTCAGGCTTCCTCACACTGTGCAGCAGCACTTTGCCATGTCTTTTATAGGGCACGGCCGGCCAGAAGGCTCTCTGTTCACCAGTGAAACAAAAATGAAACTGTAAAAAGCAATGGAGGGCAATGTGAAGTCGTATATATTTGCATTGTACAGGAGTCTATAAATGTTGTTGCCTTTTCTGATGCAGTTACCATTGCTCTTAGTGTGGGTACAGTACAGAGCAGAGGCAGGGAGCATAACCTCCTCTCTTGTCGCTTTGTTGAGAAGCTTGAAGAATCAGTGCATAACATCCTGTCTACTGCTGGTATTAATAACTCAGCAGTGATGGGTTCTGTCAGAGGCGGACGATTTTATTGAGGCTAGAAGCTGCTATAGCACAGCTCAGAGGATCAAACTCAAGCTGAACCAGCCAAGTCCAAATATCTAACTGGTCCACTTAAGTGAATTAGGTCAATGTAATTCGCCACACTGTGGACACTGCAATCTGGTGCTGTATGTGGAAGATGATCATAGGGACAAATATTATGTAGAGAGCAGTTTTGTTCATGTTTCTATCAAACATAATTATCTGAACTGTGACAGCTTTTGACTGGTTGTTAGTCATACATTTAAGTACATTTATAAAAGTATCTTGAAAAATATCTTGAAATATGAGACCATTTGGAGATACATCACCATGATGATGTGATTTATATGGCAGGGTAGTATTTGAATTAGAGTTGGCTGATGCTGTTTTTTTGTTGCAACAGGGTGCCATATTCTTATGATTATTCATGTGTGTGCTGTTATGTTGCATAATTGAGAACACATATTTCTATGATAAAATACATTACAACAAAGAGAAGATTATATTACAAAAACATCTTTTTTGCACACAAAATAATTATTTGCTTGCTTTGCGTTGCATTTTGGTTTGTGGCACATTTCTCCTCTCACCACTTGGTGGCAGAATCATCTGGGATTAACAAGTGCAGACATTTCTTCTGAAATAGGGGAAATTGATGCATGTTTTTTGGGTAATGTAACCTTGACTCACAGCAGACTTTTACACTGTCACTTACTATTGTGTATTCTTCTATACTCTTTCTGACATCTCTGAGTTGTTCCTGGGCTGAAGAGGTGAAAGTTCACGAAAGCTCCTGTCGCTAAAACACAGCCATGTCTCACTTCTCGAAATGGAGCCAGCAGGAACATCTGGCTCATCACGACTGCTACATCTACACAATCTGAGTGGGTGGTTGCATCATGTTTGCATGTGATCCATCTCTGCTCACGTGCACACACACATTGCTAGACTAGTAACTTACACCTACAGAAGCTTTGTGCTAAAACAGAGCAGCCCTCCCAGTGTCACTGAATCATATCTGTTTCAGTCAGGCATCGCAGCACAGAAGGCAGCGGATAGTTTTCATTCATTGACAGTGTAGATTAGCCAGAGCCACTAATCTGATAGCTTCACTGTGAGCTCTGATATGAATGAGAGGGATTATAAAAACTGAAGTCAGGAACTGCTCCAGCTGCACTGAGGCCTGTGCCTGGTTGCTGTACCAACACAGTGTTTCTCCTGAGCAGCTGTTTAGTGCTAATATGTCTTTACACAAATGGAATTATGGAAATCCAGCATCTCAACACTGCTGCAATCTGGAGTTTAAGCCTCTGTAGCAACACAAGGAAAATCGTTGATATTAGCTTTTGTATTGGAATGAAATGAAATATAGCAAATATTTGAGTAATTCTCCAATTTCCCTCAGCTGCACAGATTATGAAGTTATGCTTTAACCAACACTTCACACACAGGTATTCAGTTAATAAACCTTAACCTACAGTGCACCACAGGCTTTTTGTAGCAGCAGCTTGAAGCTTCCAGTTTATTGGAGAACCAGTTCATCGTATGCTCTCAGCCTTTTTTCTAATATTGGTGAATGTAGTTGATACTTCCTGCCAGGAGGGGACAGTAGCTGTACAGTTCAACACAAGACTGCATTGATTATCTGTGAGCCTGCTCACCCAAGTGATTTATAATCTGTGGAGTGGAACATTTTTTTTTAGTTGTTGATACTTAAGGTATTATTTAATCAAGTTATTATTTTCATTTAAAGATTATGCCTTTTTGCTCAGAATTTCCCCATAATTCTGCCTGTTCCCCTGAATATTCTGACTTTATTCTCAGTATTTAACCTTTTTTCATAGAATTCTTACTGTAATCTCAAAATTCTTCCTGTAATCTTGGACTTCTGACTTTAATATCAGACTTTTTCTCTGAATTCTGTCTCGGAAGTCTGCCTTTTTAATTTTTTTTTATTTTCCCTCTTTAACAGAAATCAGAAAGTCTGTTTCTTACACCAGAAATCTGATTTTTGTAAGTTGTAAATAGTTATATTAGTTACAATTGATGTGTCCCTTTTGGTCAAAAAATTAAAAATATTTTTCCCTGTTAAAGTAAAATTTTCTTTATTTTGTAATTTTGAGGATGGAGCATCTGGACTGGCGGAGTTAGATTAATTTTATTATGGATTTAGTATGATGAAGAGTTCCTTAATCACTACAGACAGGCTGTATTAGGCCCCTGAGACTACTGTAGCCAAATCAAGCATTGAGGAGGAAGATCATTACATTGCGCTGAGGGTGGGTGCCTTTCTCTTCCACACACACAGTCACATTTATTAATTTTTCGTATTGACCAGATATTCTCCTGCTGGTTATTGACCGTTCTGCACTAAACCAATGACTTTCTTATTACGCTGTTGCCATTACAGCGCTGTGATATTCATATTGTTCAAGTTTTCCTCAGTACTTTTTAACCTTTGCCCTCACTGTGGTAGTTTATTCCTCCCATTTCTTTTCTGTTGCTTTTAATTCTCCTCAAGATGCATCCCGCTTGTTTTTCCAGATAGAGAAGGAGAGTGCTGTCTGAAGTGGAGAGCGCAATCAGGAGTGACAAATACCTCGCTGTAGCCACTTTCACACAGGCTCTTCATGTCCATCAATGTTTATCTCATCAGCAGAGACGAGGTGAGAAGAGGCATACGTTTGGTTTCCGTGGCAGGAGGACCGGCGCCGTGCATATTCTGGCCGGCAATTCCCATAAGCTTCCGTCTTTAATCTCAGAGTCTCATTTGCAGTGAGGGCCTGTTGCTCTTTCTAGTGACGCAGAGGTTGTAAATTCGTGTCTGGCCTTGATTACAGCGGCGTGCAGAAAGACATAGGGGAACATCATCATTAAGACAAGTTGGAGGATAGAGAGGATCAATATGAAGACCTTTAGAGGAAGGGTTCTCTCATTTACTATTAATAATGGGCACTGCCGCCTGCTGTAATAATGCCATTACAAGCAACGGAAACAGATACTTCATTCACAGATTATTGGCCATGTAGGACAGATATAGGACAGATACAGAGCAGTATAGTGAAACCCTCTCTACCTCTCTGTCCTGCTCACATATTTCATTTCAGCAGCCAGTCAAGCAACGTATAGCGAACTAGCGTTATATAATTAAACCACTATTGTTGATTTAGATTAATAGTTTATTGATCTCAGGGAAAATTAGGGTAAAAGAGGTGATGTTTGTTGAGTCTGAGCCTTTCCAGGTGAGCTACTTTGAGCAGAAGGTGAGCTATACTAAGGAGAAAAATGGGATAACTAAATGTCAGTATTAATTTTGCAAAGTGACATTGCCCGACTTCAACCCTTGGACTTGTTTGTCCAGCATATCCCACAGATGGTCGAGTGGATTGAGATCTTGGGAATTTGTTGCCTAATCAAAACCTCAAACTCTACCTTCTTCCATTATTCATGGTCCAGTTCTCATGCTTTCGGCAGTGCACAGGGGTCAGAGGTCACCCTGACTGGTCCCATACACAACAAACTGTGAGGCACTTTGTATTCTGACACCTTTCTATCAGAACTAGCATTAACATAAACTTTCAGGACAAAATGTTCACCTGATGCCTAATATATCACACTAACCAAGGTACTATGATGACGAGATAATCAGTGTTATTCACTGTAACTGCCAGTGGTCATAATGTTATGCCTGATTGGTATGTACACACACACCATTTTAAAAATGTGGATGGATGAGTGTTCCACTGGCTTATGGCTCTATGAGAGGAAGATGATTTGCAAAATCACATTTTGCTTTTGTCTTGGAACACTGCACTCTCCCCTGGCAGTCGACCCAGTGGCTCTAGATGATGTTTTCTAGTGAGTCTAACAAACTTTCATATTGGAAGAGCAGCTGCATTGTGTGTAATTTAAATATTTGCATACTTGATTAAATTTACAGAATTAAAAATATATATGGTTGGTAAAAGACAGTGATTGCGACATTTTTGTCCTTAATTTATAATAAAGATGGCAAATCCAAAGGGCCACTGTGATAATTAGACAACAGTATGGGACAATTACTGATTTCAAGGTATACCGCTGTTTCAAAATGTCACAGTAATCACAGTATAAAAGTCACTAAAAACCAACATCAAAAACAGCTCTTTAATGTAACTCTTCAGACTCTTGTGGGCAATAGATAACTGAAGCAAATGGCATTATCTGACTCAGCCAATCATAGAGACTCATAGAGACGGGTGACAACCAAACAGGGGCATGACTACGAGGGCATAACCCTCTATTGGTGTTGGAATGAGTTTGGTGGAAGTTTGGAAGAAGACTGAGTCATGCCTTAAGGGGCTGCATTAATTTATTTGGAAGAATTTCATATATTTTACTAATATAACAACCATGAACATTTGCCTGTTACATTTACCTAAAAAATGTAAATCGTTTACTTGGCCTTGTTGCCTTCGACAGAAACACCTGAGCCAACCTTTTCAGAGTTTTTGTGAAGTCATAGTATTGCTGTAGTGCTCAAAACTGCCATCATTAATGAAGGTCAACTATTTAGAGAAGTCATCCTCTCTGCCATTTTCCGCTTGCTACATCATTTTTGGCCTTGAATGTTGCATTTTTTTGTCTTTATTTTTGCTGTGTATATGCTGACTCCTGGGCTGCAGTTTGTGTTCTTGCTTGTTTTTTTCACTTCTGTGACCTCCTGTGGGAGTGTGGGCAAGCTATCGATCACAAAGTCTATGTCTCTCAGCTTTGTTTTCATGACAACTACTTGGGTAGAGCAGTGCTTCACCACGGCTCTCCCCAGACAGCAACATAAGCTCGGATCGGAGTCTTTAATGGAGTAGACAGAGTTTAGTGCAGTTGTGTGATAGTGAGACAGTTGTAGCAGGTGGATACATGTTTGAGCAGAGGATAAAGTCTAACTGTTTCCCAACTAATTTATAGTTTCAAATGTAACTCCTGACCTTATACTTATTGAAGTATGAACTACACAGCTCCTCTAGTGTTGTTGGACTTGAGACTGGTCTTCTTGTAGTCTCACCATGGACTTTAAATTGGTCCTGACCTGGTCATGGACAAAAAGTCTTGAAATTTTAAATGATGACCGACCAGAACAACAGCTGATTTATTTGTCAACATCGTGCTTGTGACTGGACAGCCTTTGTGAAGTGAGATGAGTCTGGAATCCCTTCCCTTCACAGTTACTTTAGTTTTCCAAGGACCAATCATAACAGTTTACCGAAAATAGGACAGGACAGCATATGCAGTGCCTTAATTTCTCTGATTGGCAGTACATCTATCCTGTTGCGTACAGAAGCAGTTTTATCTATAGAAAAACATTCAGGATTGCTAGCCAAAATACAGAGCACTGAACTGCTGCATGTATGTGCGCCACCATCTTAAAAAAAACATAAATGGTAGTATGGTTTTATGCTGTCGTAGTTGATAACCTTTTTTTTGGCCTTTTTTGAGAAGGGCAATGACATTGAGCAACTGGACTGAAGCTGGAATCAACCCTGAGTTGCTTGAGTATGTAGTATACTCTCTACCAGGTGAACACTAAGACCCATGTTGATGCCCTTTTAACAACTATTTAATTGCGCAACCTCTCAGAAGCTTTACCTCATATGGCACTTATTTTTCCTTTAGTCACCGATATGCTACTTTCAGTATTTTTAGACTTGCCTCAGCATTTGGTATAAACACTCATGCAATGGAAGCGCAATCAGGCTTTGGATGATCAATGCAACTTCCCCTACTAAAAACATTTAGAGAGTAATGAAAATGAAAATGTATCACAGTCAGTATATGACAGCAATTAAAAACCATTTGTAGATTTTGAATAGACATTTCTCTCCACTAAACCCCAATTAACAATATTTTTTAGATGGAGTGGTGTTATTGTTATATTGTCTATTACCTTGTCCACTGGCAGCAGAGACTGTATATGAATATGAATTCTTTTTATCTCAATTGCCTCTAACTGCTGTGCTGCTAGAAATAATGAGCCGTGCTTCACTTTCTGTTTTTGGCTCTAAACGATATAACATTTAGAAAACAGCAGTTGGAAATGCTTTAAATTAACTGAATGTAGAAGATGGAATAAGTGGGTCTAGTAGATTTATATATTTTATTATATATATATATATATATATATATGTAAGTTTTGACTGTTTGAAAACTATTGGCCTACCTTTTTGTTGTGTCTTGGACTTACTTGAATACCTTTATCAGTTTATACTATTTTCAATTAACCATATCCCTAGATCTCTGCCCCCTTCACCAAACGCTAACCCCTCCTGGAGACTGGGCTTCCGTTTCTCATAATTCTTCCAATATGTCCATACAGTGTCTTATTTAGTTCTCTGTGATTTCAGGTCTTGATAAAAACATGCGTATATATCTTCCAGTTGTACATATGTTGACCTATGTGTGCCAGAAAGTGTCTTTGCTGCGTGACTTCAGGATTTGCTTGCACTTACAATTTGAGAGTTAAAGTTTGTGAGGAGAGAAACTTAGATAATCAATATGGCAACACTGTGCTCCCCTCTGCTTGGCCTCCTGGGAAATCGGGCATGTCAGACCTAATTATGCTTTCCCAAATCAAACAAAATGGCTGCTGTTGCTCTCCACATGTACCATAGCTGTTCCTCCCTCATGCCTAAAATTGCAGTTGCATTTCAGTGTACGTTGTTAGAAGTGAAGCGTTTTAATTTTAGGTGATGACTGCAGTACAAAACAAATGATCAAAAAATCCTTGCAACTAAATGAAAGGAGTTCTTGATATTATATCATCATGTTAGTAGAGCTTTTCCTATCGGTGGTGTTTTTATGCTTCTTGTGTTTTGACCTTTGCTTGTGTCAGTTCAGCTGCAGGCTACAGGCTGCAGAGGTCATGGAGCGAGAATGTGGTAGTTGGCCTGTTTAGCTATATGTATCTGTAAAGGCCTACTTTACATGGTTTTAATACTCTAAAGAGAGGACCATAACCAAAATAAACACCATGCTCCTAAATTTTAAATAATATAAAATATGTATTTTCAACAGGGAATTTCATGTTAATTGGCAATTGTCCAGGTTGTACCCTGTCTCAGTTGGGACAGACTCCAGCCCCGTGACCCCTAACAGAACAGCATAAACGGTAGAAAATAAATGAATGTTTTTTAAGGACTATTACTGAGATCCCTGTTGTATCTGCCTTGATGGTGTAGTCACTCATTATGTTGTGTGCTAAATATACAATATATTCTCCTAAAAATCAATGTCTAGGGCCCTGAATTGCTCCCTGTTCATCCACAGTGCACAGTCTGTTATTTGGTCTGTTATTTGATTATTGTGGTTACAGTCATTATTCTCACATCCACTTGTGTTGTCTTTTTTTACTTAAATCTGTTCAGCTGAACCACACAAAATGTGTGTCATTGAACTTATGCTGCTCAGTATGGTCATTCAATGGAGAAATTTGCTTGTATTGTGTTGCTAAGCAACAGGGTCATTGGTGATGGATGCCTTCATCCATCTACACATATCCAATTTGCTTCTTTCTTCAGAAATACTCAACAGTGCCATAGTTTTATATTCCTTGTTCTGCCATTACCACTGGCACAGTTAACTCCTGCAGCAGTAACAGAGCAGACACATATTTGATATTGAACATATAAATTCAGCAGACAAGCCCATGGAGGCCGCTGTACCACTGCAGTGTACTGATTAATAAGGTGAGGCCACCAGCTGCTCCAGCTTCTAGAGTTTTTACTGCAGCAGCGTGTCTTGGAGAAATAAAAAGAGGACTGTTTGTTGATTTTCTGCACCGGTTTGGGGTCAGTTAATGGGCAGCAGTGTATGTGACCTGCATAGACAACACAAATGCTCCTCTGAGTGCTGTCCGTCTTAATGAGTTTGGGATTGATCGCAGCTTTCTTCTTTTTCCCTCGACTGCTACAGTTTTAGGAAATCTATAACTCTGTGTCTTTATTCTTTTTTTTCAGAGCAGCATTCAGCCACAAAACCTGTGATGTTTTTAGTATGAGAGCTTGTTAAATTTGCTCAGTTTCAACTGTTGCAGCAGTAAAGCCTCTTTAAATACACCCAGCCTCTACAGTCAACTGTGCCCTGAGCTCTGTTTCATATCATCACTGTGTGTTTCTGGGTTGCTGTCTGTTTATTCCTCATTTTTAAACCAACTCTTGTCTTAGACAGTGCTGAGGGCTTCTCCAGGCGAGTGCATCTGTGAGTATACAAGTATATGACATATGCTGCTGTGCATTTGAGTACATCTCTCAAGTCAGTGATGTTTACACAAGGTCAAACAGGGAGAGCACCTGAGTGTTGAGCAGAGTCAAGGAGCATCTGGGTGCACTTACACACCTACAGACTCAACGCTAGTCTGTGAGAAATGCACAGCCCTCAGTGCAGTGACAGCGGCAGCAGATAGAGGCTGCTGGAGGACTGTGGGAAGCGGTTTTCTCCTATCCACTGCTGAAGACTAGAGCCCGGCTTCCCACTGGCACATCTCTCTTTTCTTCCCGACGCTCTCCCCGGTGTCTCCACGTCGCCCTTCCCCCGTCTCGCTCCTCTCCTCTGGATTATATTCGGCTGTGGCCCGGTGTTGGTTTAAGGAGCAGCGGTTGCATTTATCATCAGGAGATGGATAAAGGGACAGCGAGGATGCAGCGACAGGGAATGAGGATGATGTGCAGTGGATTCTGAGGCTAGAGGACGCCTGGGAGGACAGACTGTCTGTGGATTTATACTTGTGAAGGAAACAGCGTTTTTTCAGCATCGGAACGGGCTTCTGAGGTGCATAGGCTCTTCTGCCTTTGTCTTGAATGTCTGTCTCTCTCATTTTTTTTGTCTGTGAGGTACTTGGCATGTACAAAATGTTAATCTGTGTGAAAATGAATGATGTGGCGTGATGTGAGTATTCTCCATGTCTCATTCTCCAGAGCTCAGCAACAGTCCGGCTAATGTTAATCTACATTTTCTGTCTCCCTTTGTTTGCCTGGTTTGCTCTTTGTGAAGCAATTCACGTGCTGAGACAGTGTCATTTCAGAGAGGCCCAAATTTATTGCAAATAAAACTGTCGTGCTTTCACCCGTATTGGTTTTGTGCTCAGTGTGCAGCGGGGGGCCATGTATAGAAATGCCTTTGTGGTGTTATGCTGCATGTTGCCTGTGACGGTGGGCTCTGCGTTCATCTCAAGCAGTAGGCCCCATCCTTTTGACTCAGTTGGCCAAGTATCTATGAGTGAGACGACATGTTGTCATTTGTAACTGCATGACGTGTAAACTCATCTGCTGGAGGTGATATTGTGGCGTGAAGAATGTGGAGCATAACTTCTCCTCCTCTCGTGCTTCTGGGCTTTTTTGGTTCAAGATGTGGAGGAGGAACTATCCGTGGACATCACAGCATTTGCAGAGCACAGATATGTCAGAGTCCTTCTAGTCCTTCTTTAAAGCCAGCTGGTGTGCTCTTCTTTCTTTCTCTACAACCTTTTTTCTTTCTCATTTAGATCTAAAACCCCACTCACTTTAAAGAACAATATCAAACTGTTTTCCCCTGTTGGTGTAAAGTAATGTTCTTCATGACTTATTCATACAGTCTGTAGAAGCTAGCGCTGTTGGTTCATTGAACGTATAATGTTTACACTGAGTAAAATATTTAAAGCCAGCGCTGTTTTGAAAGGCTGCCCCTTTCTCTTTCGCTTTATTTTACATGTACCTCTGCAAAACACAGTCTGACACAGTAGCATTGTTGGATGGGCTCCCTGCAAGGATTCAAAATAAACCTTAGTGCAAGTGCTGTTAAGCTGCCTGGTATGCTAGTGTTGTAGTCACATTAACCAAGACCAAGCCATGACGAGAAGAATGTGAGTGATTTTTAAAGCTTAAGGTGGGCTCAAGACCAGTGCATGATACATAAGGAGACACAACAGAAAACTTTAGTCCGATCACTAATGTCAAACACCAACTATATAATTTCTCAGCCAAAATAAAACAGTTATTGATCATGCGATTCCCTCCAGTGGCATCATTCAACGTATTGTATTCTGATTTTAGATTGGCTGACCTGGTGCATCTATGTTGGTGTCTTTTTAAGAAGATCATCCATTGCAGAAGCCCTGCCACCTGTCCTCCTTTTGGTTTGGTTTAGTTTGGGTTAGCTTGGTTGTAGGTTCTGCCTTTCGGTTTAGTTAGGTATGGGTGCGCCAAGGTGAAGACTTTAAGCATCGTATTGCAAAAAAAAAAAAAAATCCAACCAGGGGCCAGAAATGCTTATACTAAATAGACCACCACCTAAAAAGAGATGCCTGGTGGTTGACAGTTGTTGGTTTTCAGATCATGGACTTTTTATCATCAATTTTTTACCAGACTGTTCCATCTACGAGCCCATTGTGTCTGACATAAGCTTAGTTTTGTTCTCTACAACACTGCACACTCTTTATTCTAACCACCACACCTCTGAAAATAGAGTTTTACACTCCTCATATAGCACTCTTTACAGGGATAGCTTGGTTTTAATTGACTCAATAACCATTCATTCATCTTCTTCCACTTATTCCCGTTAAGGGTTGCAGATGACTGGAGCCTGTCCAGAGGCAGGGTACCCCCTGGACTAAGGCCAGTTAGGACATCCTCACAGGAAGGCTGTCTTCGGGATCCAACCAATGACTTTCTGTGAGGCAGGAGTGCTAACCACTCTGCCACCGTGCACCCCAACTCATTCATTATTATTTTCTTAAACTTCGCTTGCCTGCTGTGTCCTTGTTGTTCATGGCCCTTTGAGCCAGGTTTGTGTCATTGTTTTATAATTGTTTTATACAATCACTTTGAACTTTGTGCATTGTGGTATGGTTTGGTGGTCATTCAATGTCCTGTAAAAATAGAAGAGGCAAGCAAACTCGGTTGCTGGAAACCAACACCAATGCATATTAGTAAGGCTCAACAAATGCTGATCTGTCCTGAGAACTTATACTGTTTAAAGTTCTTCCCTCTTGAAACAAAACATGCAAGATTAAAATTCAAATCTTAAGCTGATTTTATTGCATTCATTTACCTTCTTTTATTTCTCTGTAGTTGAACTTTGACTTTCCAGCTGCTTCAAAGCTGTAAAAACTTACTTTGAAGTTCTGTACACAATTATGCAATCATCACCATCTTATGAATGCATGGCTTTTTTGCACAGTTTCTCTATGTAAGCAGTGCTGGAATAGTGACTTTCCCATTAGGATTTACTGCCGCCTTGAATCAATGTCGACAAGCTATGTAGACTAGCAGCTGATGGGAGTGTCCATTATTTAAATGGGATGAGATCCCCCTTTAATGGGAGCATGTGATTGGCCAAAGCTTGTCGCCAACCGCTGAACATTCTTAGGACTCTCAGGGCATGGGTCATCCTTTCCTTCAGGTTAATAATAAAGTTGAAAGAAAGTGTTTGAACTAAATTACTTCTTGTGTGGCTGGTCCTAGTTTCAAATGTCTATTTCAGACATTGCAAACTACTACTGGCACACCTGAAGGCTACTCGCTGCTATGGAGGATTTAGAAACAACAGGATCTCGGAGGAAAAGACTCATTCTACCGTTGCCTTGCTAATGGAGTGCCAGCTAATCCCTCTCTTCCTGTGTTTGTGTTCAGGGGGGGTGGTTGACAAGGACTTGCGGCACTACCTCAACCTCCGCTTCTCCAAGGGCTCCGTGGACCACGACCACCAGCAGATCATCCGGGACAACCTCTACCTCCGCACTGTTCCCTGTGAGTGCTCTCTCATACTTTATTACATCTTTTATCTTTTTCTTTTTTAAAAATCTTTATTTCTATTGATATATAATTACACATAAGACAACAAGGGACAAATACAAGGTAAATCGAAGAATATTTACACTGAGATGTGGTGTCCTGTTCTTTGGTTTCAACAGGGCACTACTTGCTTACTTTGCTGGTTGATGTGTAGTTTGAGTAAATAAACAGACTTGTAAAAGTATCTTCAAATTAAAATGATGCTTGCAGCCGTTATTATTTTTTCCAAAGATAACACATTTCAGGTATTTTTACAAAATGTATAAAAAGATGTGTAACTAACTGGTACCTTCACCTATACTGCATATATCCACCCATCATTAACCCCCCAAAAACAAAAATTCACATAAAACATATCAACTAAAAGCAATAAAAAACAACAGCTCAGTTTGTCTCTAACATCTGGCTTTAGTCTTATTTTTAGGTACTTGAAAGATGAAAATGTTTGTTGTTAATAGGAGTAAAATATGACACATCAACAGAAATTTCAGTGTGTCTTAAATAATAAAAAGTATTACAGTGCCTTTTGTGTTTGTCTTCAGAGTGCTTTGGTTGGGTGAGCAAAAGCTGCATAGTGTAGCTTTAAAAGAAAGGACTCTTACCGAGGCAATTCTCCACCTCTGCCTATAGTTCCACTTATTCTTGTCACAAACTTCATTCCACCAACTTTACAGAGGTTTATGTCCTCATGTGTTTGGCTAGTATTTTGATATTTCATATAAGTTAAACATTATGTTAAATAGAACAGCGGTCTTGTAAATGTGTCCTTCATTACTTTCTGTTATTTATGCTTTTCTTACTGTGACCTATTGCTGCAACATTATGTTCCATATATAGTGGAGGATGTCTCATTCAGCTATGCTTGAACTAAGGGGCTGAGTCAGCTCAAGACTGCATCTATTGGTGATTTCCTTTCCGTTTTTCAAGGTTAGTTCAAACATTCTAGTGAATATTAGAACAAGTCAGTTGAAGTGTAAGAATGGGAGAATAACCACAGGAATATAGAGATATCAAAAATTCTGAAGTGGTGGTTAGCTAGGGGACCTTGTGCAATTGTATCACCCATAGGTGGAGTTTCACTACACCATTCATTTTTTTGTCTGCAGCCACTATTCAAACTCTGTCCCATCTCTTTTTCACTGTTTACCTTCGCTCTGTTGTTTATTCAACCCCATCTTTTTCTGTCTCTCACCATCCATTGCTCTTTCATCCCCTTCAATCGTCCGGTTACCCAGCTCTCTCAGCCTGAGGTTTCCACGGCAACCACCCTCTTGTCTTGAGGCTTGTCTTTGCCCTGCCTCCCCACCCCCTTCAGCTCACTCTTGTCATGTACCACAGATGCACATTCATGATGAAGACATGATGAGCATTTTAAAAACCTGGACACATACAGCAGTGCAGTGCCCCTGGGTTTGCTGCGGATGTGCATGTTGTGTTTCTAGTCTTTTTGCCTGTTGTGTGTCGAGGAGGAAGAGGAGGAGGGGAAGGGGGAGATGTCATTGGGGTGACTGACATTGAGAGGATGCTCCGCCTGTTGCCAATACAGAAGGCAGATCGTGAATCAGCTTCTCCGGAGACTGGAGCTGCTCCGAGGCTCAACTCGGCTCACTTTAAGTGTTCTTTCATTCACGCGGCATGTGGACTTTGATTTGATGTTTGTTCAAGGGCTTGATACGAGCCTGACACGCTCCAGCATCCTCTGTTAATAACCTCACATGTGCTGTCTGCTGTTTTAAAGAGAGAGGGTAGAGTTTAAATGAATTTCTTGTGGAGTAGCACTGCACAGAATTATGAAAAACAAAAATGCATGTACATGGGTTAATAATAGCATCTTTAAAAGTCTTATGACAATATGGGAAAAGGTGTTGTACAGTTGGCGAAGGAACCTGGAAGACATTTTTTCTTATAATGGGCAATATGTCATGGAAGACAAGGGCAAATGTCTTCATGAGCAGCAGCGGTCATTGTAAAGCAGTGCTGCAAACAGTGCACAAAAATAGAAGCAGCGTGTAAATTGTACAGTCAGTATAGTGTAGTGTATAGTTATAGGAAGGTCAACTGGTGTCTCCAATATGGACTTTGTTTGTGTAAAGAGCCCTAAACTCCAGCTTTAATAACGGGTAAGGAAAAAATGAGTGTAAATGTTAAGAAACTGCTGCAATGGGACAGTTTCTTATATGGATGACATCCTCATTCTGTCTGAGATTTTTATAGATAGTGCTATTTTTATTTAGTTTTTTATTTTTATGCTCATTGTCTGTATAGTATTTGCTTGTTAAATAAGAATAAAAATTCAAATTATTATAACTAGATGTAGGACCATATGAGATTCTAATGGTATGAGAACCATAAGGAAGGAATAAAGATCTTTTGCTGAAATGGCAGATATTGAAAAAAAATGAGCAATACATTGTGCATCCAGAGGATTGAGATTGGTCATCTGCAGTAAACACTGGAAAAAGCACTGCTCGGCTTTGACACCACAGTGACAGTTGTTTTTCCATCGCTTGAGCGCTTCTCTGCTAAAAGTCCTCTGCCGGTGTGTGCAGTCGCTGACACAGAAGCGATTTTTTTATTACGCTCTCACAGCTGCACTGTCCCCAACCTTCTCTCATCCTGTCTGCCGTCTTGTGTTCTCATTTTTGTTGTGTTCTCTTTGAATTCTTTCCGTCTCTTTCCCTGTTTCCTCCATTTTCCTGTTGGCGGTTTTAATCGTGAGTGAAGTCGGATTGACAGGGTGACAGCTGAGGTGATGAGGTCTGGATCAGGTTCAACACTGCAGGGTCTCACTTGAGTCTGTCATGGCCGCTGGAACACAGAGGCAGGGTTTGGCCGGAGAAACTGCGGTTCTGTCTCCAGATTTGAATTATCTCTGCTTTGTAGCATGGAAAGACAAGTATTCCTACCATTTAGTGTCAATCACTGACTCTAAATTCTTGTTAGGGCCAGAAGATCATGTTGGCACTTGTGATTAGCTATTTTTAAGTAAATTGGCATACACTAGGGAATGCAAAAAACATACAATATAAAATAATTATGCTGAATATTGTCATGACAGCTCTAAACTGCAGATTTTCAATGTTCCTTACTTTTGTCTTATGAAAAAAGTGAGTTGTTTTGAAATATGTAGACAAAAAATCCACTCTGGTAAAACTTCTGTTGGTCCTTCATTCAAAGACATGCATTTATTTGTCAACTGGTAAATCTAAATTGCCCATAGTGAATAGTTGAATGAATGAATGAGTGAATAGTGAGATTGATTGGTTGTCTGTCAGTGTCTGTTTCTAAGTGACAGGATAAGCAGGAGTGAATAAATGAATGAACATTGTGAAGATTTGCAAAATGTGAATGTCCTTTGTGTTTGGCACAGTAAAAGGTGAATAGTATTCAAATGAATGAAACTATCTCCTCTGAAAAAACTTTCAGTGGTCACACATGAACCATTTACTTTCTATTTGGTCACACCACAAAATGAATTAGGGTTATGATTGAATGTAAATCTTGGAAATACAATTACATTATTGTAAATAATAGCTCTTGCAATATGAATATCTTCATTGTTGAGACTGCTTTAATTTTAAGTTTTAAGCTTCAGTTTCTAATAGACTTAATGTATTTTTTTTCTAGAATGATCCATCTGTTTTGACATAATACTGAAAAGTACTAGAGATGCAAGACAGAAAGTCATTAGGCTTTGTTTTTACGAAGGGAAATCTTTGTTATAATGATGTACGTGTGTTGCTATATTCAGTGCATACATTTTTAAAAGTGACTTGATACAAGGCTGTGACTTCCTGAGACAGGCGTTACTCAGCCGTCAGAGTGACACAGCATTAGACGGCTCAAAAGCAGCTCTGATGGTGGTGTGTGCTGCTGCGCTGCTCGTGCCCGCCAGCCTGTTTGTTGTTGTGGTTTGGAGCGTTACAAAATCAGTATTTTTTTCTCCCTGGGTCTGCAGCGCTCCGACCGCGCTGTCAGTGCGAGTCTGTCAGCTTGATGAGCAGACGCCACTCTGCATCACGGCACGCTGTCCGACTGAAGGACGTGGGAGGAGGCTGGGAGGCTCACATGCTGACAGCAACTCCTGCATCCGGTTACATCACGCAAGGCAGCGATTGGCCATTGTCTGTAATTATCAGTTTTTTGGATTTATTACTGCTGAGGGGTTGGGTTGTGTAGTTAAGGCACAATTTGTGTTTTTTACCTCAGTGTGAGAAGTAGATTCAGCACTATATCCTGGTGTGTAGTGCCGTGAGAGGCTGGAAGTACAGCTGTATACTGCTACTGTTTCTGCTTTTTTTCCCGCTTTCTAAATTGCGGTAACAATAATTTAGCAATACACTTTAGTGTGCAGTCTTATTCCATAGTGGAGCATTTATCAAACTAAGTGCACTTTGTCTTTAAAGAAGAAAGTCTGCTTGTGACCAGTGTCTAAACAGTACACAGTTTGAAAGAAGCAAGCTGAAAGTTAATGTTTGACCTATTCTGTGGCCCCATAACCTTTTTAAGTTGGTATTTATTAAGTCCCTGCTGTGAAAAATTACAATTGCTATCTCACATTAGCTTGCACAGAGAATGATTGCAATGAGAGTAATAATAATTTAGTCAGGATGAGTCACAGTGCTTTTATTATTTGTGGGAAGATTTGCTGAATATAACATGTGCACTTTGACTCAGCTGACATTGTTTACATGTTCCAGTGTCACAGAAAAAATAATCTGTGTTGTCCAGAACCATTCACTAGTGTGCTCAATAGATATTCCACAATATTGTACAGTCCTATACTGTATCCAGATCTGTATCCTTTATCCCTTAAAGGGGTTAGGGACATGAGAAGGGTTTCAGACACAGCCATTATGTTCAAAATGGTGGTTAAGAGAAGATGATCTGGAGATGGCAGGGATAGAGTAGTAACTGGAAATGGAGAACACAGTAGGATGGAGGGCTTTAGTGTTTGGAACTGAGGGTGAACGTGCTCTGAATGAGGGCACAGGGAGCCTCGTAAGTCATTCCCCTGAGATGCGTCTCTGCTCCTGCTCTCCACTCAGAGGCATCAGTAAAAGGCACTATAAATAGCTCCAACAGTAAGCGGCACGTTTCTCCACTCAGATAGCCTATAAATACATGCAGCTTCTGTCACTTTGCATCCACTCTTCTGGACGTATGCTGCCTGCAGCTCCATGGCCCCCAACAGGGAATCCTCCCCTGGAGACGACAGGGGGAATAAAGATGTTGATGAGCAACGCGGCCAACAGGCTCACCGTGCCTGAGGTGGTGAAGCTTACAGATGCCACCGATAATATTTGCAGTAATGAAGATGGTGTTCATGATGATGCGAGCAGAATTATGTGAAATGACTGATTTAACCCTTCATTTTTATGATGATTGCAATTGTAGTTCATCAATTTAACACAAAAAAACATTTGCAGAAGCAATTTCCTGTTTGCACAATACACCGGCCATTTACTAATCCAAGTGACATTAACAAACACTTGGTCAGTGATGTATAAATATGTCTGAATATCAGGAAATATTTATTTTTAGACCTCACTGTTTAGCATAAACACTGTCTTGAGGTGCATATTAAAAGACACAGTCTTTTTACAATATAGCATTAGCTGACAAATAGTTAAGAAAAGAAGGTTTGCATCAACATTAATAAACACAACAAAAATATTTTCACAATAGAAACCAACTTGACTTGATTCATTGTAGGAAAAAAAAACGAAGAACAACGAAAAGCTCTTTTTCAGTGCTGAATGAGAATTGAGAACTGTGCTAATTGCAGTCTCCGGTAATATAATGTCTTATAAAAGAAGTACAGTATATGATGCCTCATTCAAGAATGTACGGAAATATCAGATCCCGTTACATGATCAAAAAAGGAGTCCCACATTTGATTAAAGTTACACTGAGCCTTTGAATATGTACCTGATCCTTTCCCTTACCTTCAGGGCATGTCACGGTGCTTTTGTAGGGCTCCACTTTAAATAAAGGAGGAAACAAAGGCCGTAAAATAGAGGTGGGACAATATATTGCGTGTATCATAATATCTGGTGATACATTATCATGATACAAACACAGATATTTGTGAAAAGGCCATTTTCCACTAGAAGTGGGTTGATGTGTACAAATGATAATGGGGCATATCATGAACTACATTTTCACAGATAAATATACGTATATGGTTTATTGTAAGTGAATGTCTTTTGAATTGCTGTATTGCTCGATTGTGATTGTGATTATTGTTATATCATTACCGTGGACAGTCTATTAGATCATACAGTAATTCCCACTGCTACTATAAAAGTTTCCTCCTGTGAGGACA
Source organism: Rhyacichthys aspro (assembly GCA_036850595.1). NCBI lineage: Eukaryota > Metazoa > Chordata > Actinopteri > Gobiiformes > Rhyacichthyidae > Rhyacichthys > Rhyacichthys aspro. Next base: position 6,284,856 of record CM072153.1, on the reverse strand, counting down.
GTGGAGCAGCAGGTGATAGATTATTCTCAACATAGAGTTATGTTTAAAAACTTGCTGCTTTATGGAAAACTGGTTTAAGTATTCAGTGACAAACCTTAAATAATAAATGTGCTGGTTAATACTATATACACATCCATTGCCTGTACTTTGATGGCAACATGCCAGCTTACCCACCTTACCAAAGTTTACACAGCAGTAGAATCTGGCATCGCATTGGTCCGAGCTACATTTAATTTTTTGTAATTTGTTTTTCTAACATGAAATGTCTTTGTACAAGAAATTACTTTGTAACTTGTAATCATTATTTTCATTCTTTGATTCAGACAAATAATTAACATTTCCAAATAAAGCAGCACCAGTCAGACAAGTGTGTTGCAGTTAAAGCTCTCTGCAGTCATTAACAGCTTCACACTTGTTTGACTTTTTGTCTGAAACAACATGGCCACCAGTGCGTTGTTGTAACACTGTTCATTTTATTGCTAATGTGCTCTCAGATGCACCCGCGACTAAAAATACTCAGGAACAAAATCTGTCACCTTCAAATGAACATTGAGCTTGTTCAGGAAACTGTCAGTGCTCCCAATTTCTCCCACATCCATCTGTGTAACATTTGAAATCACTTCCAAAATGTATTTTGTACATTATTCTATATTTTTAAAAACATTTACTGTCTGTACCTCGTATTAGAGCTGCACAATTAAAAATGAATTATTATTTGAAGTCATTTTATTTTAAGAGTGATGGACGTGTCGTATCAAATTGTATCGAATGGTTTAAAAAAGATGTAATATGCAAGATTTTCATCAGGAGTAAAATTAATGTTCACACCTATGACCCTCTATTGAAAAAAGAGTCTGTTTGCACATTGTAGGCCCTCTACCTGTATTATACTGTTTAAATCCCATTTTGGCTTGTTCGAGATATATTATCCTCGTTTCCTCTGTGGGTTACAGAACAGGTCGCGTCAGTAGGGGAAGGTTTGGGACAGGAAACCCCTGAAGAGGCACTTATTGGGCCACAGGTGTGGCCTTGAATATTAAGTCCCAGCTGATTGATATTGTGTTTAATGCAGTGTAGACAATAAATACAATGTTTTATTTCATGAAGCAAGAGCCGTATGACGCTGATCTTTTAAAACCAGAAACAGCTATTGCTAATAAACACTTCTGGAAAAAGTATAACATGTAGCATTTCTGTTCAAATATAGTGTTTGTCACAAGAACAAGGCTTAATTTATTTGAAAAATACTACCATTTATTGTTTTTCCTTTCCTTGTTTTCCCTTGAATAATATTTATCTGTCGACTGCAGTGTGTTGCCTCACCTTTTCCAAAGCGGACCTCCAATTTAGTACTGCAGGCCGAGGACCCACACTGTACCACGCTAGTGGAAACAGGCTATAGCTAGTCTGTAAGTAGCATTTGGTCCAAATCTTTTGCCTGTTACAAGCATGAAACTCAAACTGTGCTAGAATGGCTTTATTTACACTGGTGAGCAATATACCTACAAGATAAACAAAGTGACTGACATGGACTTGGTCTGTTTTCTGTTGGTCTGGAAAGTACTGGGATCATTTATCATTAAAGTTTTATAATAGTGTTTTAATATGAAAATATTGTTTGTCCAGGTGGTGTTGCCATATCAATATGGCTGCCCTGTGAATGTGCGTTAATGATAGCATAGTTTTGCCTGATTTTACTTACCTGTATACGACAACATTTTACACACTGCATCTTTTGGCACACTGAAGGATGTTAGTCATGTATGTACTGTCAGCACTAAAGATAGGATCGATTATTATGTGTATACTATGTGCTTTACAGACTATACACTTTTATGTGTTGTACTGTGTCCAAATGATAATTCTGTTTGTGTGTGTAGATTTAATGGGCTGACTTAATAAATGAATAATGGGAGGCAGAGGCGTATATGTGTGGTTGGAGTCAGAGAAACACATCATTCCCCCGGGACTCACTCCTTAAAGGGGTGATTTTCCTGCTGGCTCGCTCTTGTTAAAGGCCCAGCTGACATGCTTTGATGTGTTCTCTGCTCCCTGCAGTTTGATTGGCACGCTGGATTAATGTAGCTCCAACAGATGAAAGAAACTGCTCAGCAAATGATATGAATTTTGTGAAATGAAAATAGCAAATATTGAACATGATTAATGAACTGGTTATGTTTGCAAAGTGCTTTCGGTGTTAAGTCCTGGACAGGTGTCGTCTAATGGCTTTACGTTTGCTTGGGATCTACTCGGTTAATCAGAAAATTAGGCTCTTTTCAGGAGTTGTACATTTGTGTCCCTGCCTGTACACCCCCCTCCTGCTCATTCCATCAAGAGCTTTAGATCAGGATATGTGCAGTGATGGCATATGCCGATTACTGGCTTCAAAGTGTACTGCAATTTCCAAATGTCACAGCATGAAAACCACTAATACTGTGTCTTGCAAATTCTGATGGGACAAAAAATAACAAATGATATTTCCAAAACTTCTTCTCTAACCATTTGCATGATCAAAATAGCTAATGCAATAAATCTGATGGTAGTCATTTATGTTATCATGGCTCTGTGTTAGCCAATTACTGCAACATTTGGGAAAAGTGCTTTACCCTAATCTAGGCTGAAGTAAGTAGCATTGCAAAGGGAAATTTTAAACATTAGTTTTAGAAGACTGTTCTACTGAGATTACTGAGAACTGACAAATACAAAAAGGTCAAGACAGAAAAGACAAGACAGAAGAAAACTATGGTGAATGTATTTAAGCAGAGCACAGCACAAGAGTTATGCTCCTTTATTACTTTAGCAAAATTCCATCTACCATACATCTACAAGGCAATACAAGGCATGTTCCCACTGAAGTGGTATGGTTTAATTTGGGTCTATAGATGAGATTTCTCATACAATAAAAAATAATTTAAATAAACACAAAAAGTAAGGAAATTTGTGTTTGGTAGATTATTTCTTTGTTGTAACAATGCTTCTTAGCAATAAATCTTATACCGTTGGAAAGCCTGTTGATTTCCCTTTTAAATGGTAAACAGCTTATTCTGCCATTGATTTTGTTTGGTGTTTGGTGGATTGTATGATTGAAGTTTGAAGAAACAAGCCATATTGGCAATTTAATTTAACCATTTATCCATTTAACAAACAGGAGCCTCAGTGGCGTGTGAAAGAACCATACACAGCCACAACAGCCTGGCACCTCCTCCTCATGCTGGTCACCAGCCTGGTCACACACTGCTGTGGGATGGCATCCCATTCTTCAATCAGCATTTGTCGCAAGTCAGCCAACGTGGTTGTGTTGGTCACTCTGGCACAAACAGCACGCCAAAGCTGTTCCCACAAGTGTTCAATGGGGTTGAGGTCAGGACTGCTGACCCTTCCATTCTCTCCGCTTCCAAATTCTGGAGGTAGTCAATGAAAAACTCCGCTCTGTGAGGGCGAGCGTTGTCTTGGAGGATAGAGACTGTGGAGATATGGGATTGCCACTGGTTGCAGCCTCCAATAATGACAAGCCTCGTTTTCCCAGTGAGGGAGATACTGCCCCACACCATCACACTGCCTCCACTAAAAGATGTTACTCTATCGGTGCAGCAATCAGCATAGGGTTCTCCCTGTCTTCTCTAGACTTTGCCCCTATGATCCAACTACCATAGGTAGAATCTGGACTCATCGCTGAACATAACCTACCTCGACATGTTCAGGTTCCAGTGCACGTGTTGTGGACACCAGCACAAATGGGGCTGATGGTGAAGGGCAGTCATAGCAGGCCTCCTGGCAGGCCTCCTGGCAGCTCTACGAGACCGGAGATTGGCTGCGTGCTGTTTGTGCGGTTTGGTTTTGCAGAACAGCAGCTGGAAGTTGCCCTATCGCATGGGCCCTATCTAGATCAAACGTGGCATGCCGATTCTTGGAGCAGACACCTACTGACCACTGTAGCAGGGACCATGCTCACAGGTGGGTACCGGAAGCTCAAAATAAGAGTCAATAGCAACAGCAAAATAAGCTGTTTGGCATTGGCAGGGGAGATTTGGCCAATTTTTCATGGCTGCAACCCATATACTCAGTTCTGCTGCTCATCCCACAAATGTATGTTCTTTACAAATGTGGCACCATTTAATAAATTAACAGGCTTTCCAACAGTATAAGATTTATTGCCAAGAAGCATTGTTACAACAAAGAAATAATCTACTAAACACATATTTCCTTACTTTTTGTGCTAAGTTTAGAAAAGACAAGTTGCTGGTGTTCAATTTTAAGTTCAAGTAGCACTGCATAATATTTATTTTATTTATTTATTCTCAAAATTATTTTTATGGTTCTTAGACATGAGATCAGTAGAATTGTCTCAGAGACACAGTTCTTGTAGCTGGACAGAAACCTCCATTGTAAATTTCTTGTCACCAGGACGTTGGAATATCGCAGTAGATTATGTGAGTGACACGCTCCACCACACTACGCATATAATAAAGAAAATAGGCCAGTACACTGGCCTTAGCAAAGTAATATTTCTTCAAAATATGCTAATCCCTATGCTTCAACAACACACAGTCACACTTATAGTGCTCCTCTGAATGATCTGCTGACCTTGTTCATACATGACGCCCACCTGGAGGTTGCACTCAGTAGGACATATTCAGTAGAAGAATTGAGTAGATTCCGTTGCAGATTTCATGCATTTGGGAAAGTGCATGTTTGAAAGGGACTTAAAAATCTTATACTGTCCAATGCCTAATGAACACTGACATGTCATTAAGCTGCACTGTTTGCACTGGTCAGTCTTTAACTCCACAGACACACCGCTGTACGTACCACAGACAAACGCTACATCATCACGAGCCCCTGCTGTTGTTCTGTGTCAGTCAGCGCCACAGACTAATAAAGGTGCTTTTCAGCCTATCAGAGGAGATTTCCATCACCACAGGAAATGCCTCAGTTCAGGGGTAATTTCTCAATGTCAGCCAGGCTCTGGCAACAACAGACACTGATGCTCTGAGCAGCAGCACAGTTGTCTTCTCTACTGCCACTGGACCTGACAGATGGATGCTTTGCAGATAAAACTACAATAACTCGCAGATGCCTTCACCTCACTTGACTCCCGATGAAGTTTTTATATATTTATTGGCCTAGGACAATATGAGATTCTGACGGTATGATGACCTTGAGATAAATTGGGACGGTGAGACAGTATGGTAGTTCTATTACAACTCAAAAATTCTAGATAAATGAAATATAATGATAGTAAATACAACTCACATTTTTACAAATAAAGTAATATAGTCCCATACAGCAGTGCAGTGTACTCATTTGGTCACATCAACAGTTTTAGACAGAAAGGATATTGATCGAGGCACTTACAGCAACACTACTTTGAGCTTTCCTTGCTTTGAATACACAGTCTGAATCAGCCTTAATCAAAAGTCAAGAATTGTAAAGTGCCTAGCTGTAGATGATCTTTTTTCTATTTGTCACTTTGGTGAAAGTAATATTGCATTAATATACATATATATGCCGCTTTATTGTTTGAAAACAACATGCTCTATGCATGCACAATTAGAGTAAGTAGTTTCATATTCAGCAAACACAGGCTACACCAGCTCAAGGTTACAAGCTCCAGGTCACTGGAAGTTATGAATGGACATGAACTTCACCAAAGGTGGATGTATACATTACTCAAGTACAAATTAGTTAGTAAAATAAAACACACATACATTTGACCTATTCCAAAATATGTGAAGGCTATAACTTTTTAGCATTCTTGCGCCATGTCCTTATGTTAAACACCACTTCTTACATAACATGTTCTATAGTCCATCTGTTGAATAATAAAACACACGTGACAACATTTCTTGCTCTCAACTCGAAATTTTCTTTTCTGTTTTTAATTTGTTCTGTTCATCTAAATGATTGTGAAATACTGCTTCTGTTGCCCTGGTGTGTGTGATTTTTTATTTGATTTTTAATGGGATTATTTTTACGAGGTTCTATAAAGCCCTTACCATTCAGTGTAAATGAGCTACTTTTCTCCACTAAAATTCTCTGGATAAAACATCTGTCAAAACCCTTTTTATATTATGAATAATTAACACAGTCATTCACTATGGACAATTTAATGTGAATAAACTTGTTGTAGAGTCTTGGAACCATCGGCCCAAAAGACTTCCTGAAGTGCTCTGTTCAAAGCTTCCATTTGCCACAGTTCATTGTAAAGTGGGTGGTTTGGATTGTGGAGGATGGCACTGATTTTGCCCACCGTCCTCTTTTCTGACACAGCCTCTTGACTGTCCAGTTCCAAACACAGATGTTGCCTTTCGTGAAAATACTGTATTGGCTATTCTGTATTAGGGCAGTTGCCTTTGGATGATTGCATACAAATCGTACAAAACTGAAAATTAAATTCACCATTTGCTAAGAGACATTTTTGTCCACTCAAAGAATCAGCTGGATGCATCAAAGTCTGCAACCTACTCACTATTCCTGCAGACTGTGGCCAGACACAATAGCCCAGCAGAGATTTTTACTCCTGAGAGGTGACATCTTTGTCCTCCTAGTCTACAGCCTGCAGCGGACTCACCCGGTCTGCTTACAAGCTGGTAGAATTACTCACAGGTTGCCATGTGTGAGCTCTCAGTGGTCGAGCTATGACAGTAATTGATCGATGAGGTGTAAGCTCCTCAGTTCTGCAGACCTGAAGACCTCAAAAGCTGTAACCACAGGAGGAAATATGCTGCATAAAAACGTCACAGTGTCATATCTGACATACATTTTGTGCCGCTAATATCGACGTGAAGGCTTGTTACCATGGCGAGTGTTGCCAGGAGCTGATATGTTGTCGTGGCAGCAGACGAGCCTGTCAAGAGTGTTGCCATGTTACGTAGCCGGCACTTTGTAGTGTAAATAAGGATGCTCAATCATACTTCTTCTATCGACCTGCTGTCACGCTTCACATCTGCTGAGCGCAAAGACGCAGACGTCAGAGGGGGCGACCGGTGAGAGCGGATGAGATGTGAGACAAAAGACGAGAGCGGGATAACAAGGGGAAGAGGGAGCGCATTAAAACGCACAGACAGGCAGTAATAAGGACAGAGAGCACCTACAGGGAGCCAATGAAGGGAAGAGTTACGCTGGAAACCGAAAGAGCAAGTGAAAGACAGAGGATCATGAAAAGAGCAGTTTGAAAAGACAAGGGCCACGATTCCACAGAGGGGTATGTTACAGGTTGCGTCAGTGTGGCATAGTTGGATGTGGGTAACCCCTCAACAGGCTTTTAATGTGAGCAGGATAGAGTCCAGGTAAACAGTGAGGTCATACAAGCACCACACAAGTTACAAATGTATGAAAATGAAATAAACGTAAATCCTTATTTGTTGTGATGGGATAGTCATATACCACTGCAATAAACAAAGTAGAAGATATTCCCTGTTAATTCTCAGCTTTCTAAATGTTTTAAATTCAGAGAGTTGCACTAGTTTCCTACATTTTTGTTTAATGCAACTTAAAAAGCAGGAGTTTGAAGCATTCTAAGAAAGTAGAGCATCCTTCTTTTTGGAATATGATTGTTTATCACAAGAACAAGACAAGCATTATACCCAGGTCTTTTCTCTTAAGTCACATTTTCAGTTTATAGTGAAAATTCTCTGTCACCCAATCAACAGAGTTCAGTGTTTCGCTCTACATTTCAGTTACTGTATTTTATTACACTATTAGAACCACAGCTGAAAGGTTACCTGAGTAGTATGATGCAATGCATTTATGGATGTCTTGTACCCTTTGTGACATCGGAAACGCTCTTTGGTATGCCATATTGACTTAACATGTATGACATTACTTCAGTCGAAATGGCTAGAATTTATGGTAAATTAAGAGTACTAGAGCAAATGAGTTGTGTACAAAGACATAAACATGTTCCTCTCCTGCTGTGCTCTTGTTGTTGCTTTGATTTTCTTGTCAATTCTAAAGATGAAAGATTTGCAATTCATCTTACTTTCTTCTCAGTTAAAGCTTCAGCAGACTCTAATAAGAAGTGCCTCTTTGCGCAGTAACAAGTGAAGCCACTGTTTCCTGTATAGGTGAGTTGCCATATAGTTGTCTCAAAGAACCAATGAAATAAAGTTGGTGTTTCTTTTATATTAAAAGTATATTGGCCACATCAACAAGAGAGAATTGTAGATCGAGACGTTTCAAATCTGCAGTACATTACAGTACAGCATTTGTTTTGGAGTCTTTTGCTGTGTATTCACTCTCAATCTTCTCATAAAACTTTAGTGAAAGTCAAGAACAGTATAATGGATTTATTTTCACAATTTCTTTTCAATCAAAAAATTATCTTATGCCATGGTAGAAGTTACTTTTTAATTTGTTAATTTGTCCATCCGAGATACAACTAGGATCTGTCACATAGACCATGTAGAATAAATGTATTCTGCGCTAGCATTCAGTGCAATTGAGGCACTGTTCCCAGCAACATTTTCTGGATGTGATGTCAGTCTGATAAAAGGAAGTGTGGAACTACACAAAGTTAAGGTAATTTCACACACTTCATTTGATTGGTTCATATTCTTTTGTCAGAGGAATTCTTATCTACCCTTGTTTTTTAAAAAAAAGCTGCCATTCAATCATTTTACATGCCTCTTTTATCATTTTATCTACGGCTAGATTTAAGTAAAAGCAGTGCTACTCACACCTTTTGTGGTAAAATATCCCAAAAAGCTGTTAATATGAGATGTTGCAAAGTCTTAAATAGAACTAGCCGTGAGCCGAACCACACTGTGAATCTTTTGTAAACCACACAAGTCAGTGTAAGATTTGTTATTTGTCTTTCTAACAAATTCCTCTCACTCCCAAAGCAACCTGAGAGCTCTGATGGATGATACTCCAAAAACCAAGAGGGACTATGGAGACAAAAACAATGCATGAGCCTCTCAGCTGGGACCCTCCGCTTCTGTGTTGTGTGAACATTTATCCCACCACTCTTCATAATATGGGATTGTTGTTCTGTGAAATTACCATAAATCTGCTCTGCAAATACAAAGCGGGGGCATTTGTAAAAGAGCGTCTGGATGTGTTTGTGTATAATGATGGGAAATACACAACACTTGCTCTGCGTTTCACCTCCTTGTTCCCACACGCACTGAGACTTTATTATTTGACCACCTTCCCTCTCCCTTTATTATGATAATCACTCCATCGATAGTCTATTTTTAGCCTTCCCTCGCCTCTCCTTCTCCTCACAGTTACTTCCTGCCTAATTATACAAACATCTACGAGCATGCACGTTCGCCAACTCGGTGCCACTGCAAAGTTATCCAGTCATTTCCAAAGTCGTCTTCTTCCTCGTGTATTTTTCTGTATTTCCGAGCTTCTATTATTTAGCCTTTGTCCTCTTATCGTCAAACACTCAGCAGTTATTTCAGTATATCAGCTTTTTCTAGCTTGAGCTCCAAATGGACTTTCCTTGTTATGTCTCCAGCTAATCTTTCTCCCTCTGTCTTCTACTAGTGAGAAAGTGCTCCGTCTTCGTGGTCTGAGGCGGGGGAATGTCTTCACCTCTTTAAAGTGGCAGCTCCAAAGCTTTTCTACGCTATGATAGATTTGACTCATTTAAGCTGTAAATCTCTATGGCGCACATTTAGTTACCTTGAACAGGGGTCGGCTACACTGGCTGATTGCGATGCAAGAACCATATTTGGCGCAAAGCCCACTTCATCCTTTATTAGTTAGAGCTTGACATCCAATCAATAGGCAAAAGCTGTGGCTCTGGCTCAAGGGAAGCATCGTCTCACAGAGGCCTGGTTTTAATTTGAACGGCTTTGTTATGCTTATTTATTAAAACCTGGTATATTGTGAACATGAGGAAAAAGCTAATTTGGAAATGAGAGACATTTGAACACAACAGCCTCATATTTGTGCAGTGCATGCCTAAAACCATCCTGTAACCTCTCAATCACTATACAGGGTTGGACTATAAAGTGAATATCATGAACTCAATCAGTGAACGCTTGTAGCACAGACAACATTTTGCTATATATATATATATATATAAAAGAATGATTTTTAAAGTTGTGGTGTGCTCTGTTGTCATGTAAGTGTTGTCAGCTGACTAAGGGCCTGCCTACATTTACATTTTTTTTACAGGTATTTTTACAAACGCATACTTTTCTATTCATTTGTGCCTTGTCCACACACAAATGGAATTTTCATGCCGCAAAACAGATAAAATTTTTAAAACACCTCACAAAGATATTTTTTTTCTCGCTGACTCACCACGCCATCAGGTGAAAAGCCTTCAAACAAATTAGTTTTTCTGCTTTTATTGTAAAGAAACATTTAACACATTGTTGTCTGCCCACATGAATCACTTTTTGTGTTAGACTCTGTATGGCGCCTGGTGGACAACTAGGCAGAGACACTGGTGACTTTCACATGGGCTTTTGGTGACTGACTTTTGGGACTTGTGGAGACTGACTTTTGGCGGTCCTGGCTATCTTGGTAAAATTGAGCATCTCTGTGCATCTCGCTACATGGTTGTTGTGCCAATATGTAAGTGCACCTCTGTCACTGTGGTTTTTTTTTGTGTTATTCTTCTATTTTTTGTTTTATAGATTAATTTATAGACATTACTTTTGGTTTACTTTTATCTTTCTTTTGGATTTCATTGGTCTTCACTCTGCACTGTCATTCTAATGTTAATGGATATTTACGATGCAAAAGGACAAACGTTAAAGGAACTTATCTGAATTGTGCGTTGGTTTTGTTTGTAGTATATTATTGAAAAAAGATACTTTTTTGAGTTAAACCAAAGGTTGTTTCTGTTGTTTCTGTCTCACTTTTTTTTAAAGCGTCACAAGGTTCCCATTCTTTGATTTATTCACCTGTTCTTTTTAATTGGTCATATCTGACACACTGTGCCGAGTGTTACATGGTTTTGGACTCCACCGACAATTTTTTATGTCGTTATTAATCACATGACGCTGGCGTATATGTGAGCAAACGTCCACTGGGCTCTCCTGACTTTGGAATAAACTCTGGCAAGACTTGAAGATGCATTTCTCAGAAGCTTCTTCCCTCACCCCCAACTCCTAAACCATATTCACATCAACAATATAGACTCCTGCCTTCTTTTATTTTATTGAAACAAGTAAAACTTAACCAATTGGGATTAGCGTCCTAAACTGGAGACCCCCTCACATTAATGTCTAATAAAGCCCAGACGATGTCTTAAGGTCTTGTTTTTTCAGACTATTACAATATGCTGTTGCGTTATTAAACCGTTTTCCATTTGGACACTGCTACAAAACAGGACAATGCGATTGGCTGTTGATCTACACAGCTTGTCAACATTGAATCAGTGGCAGTTGAAAATCCTACAGGAAAATGGCTATTTCAGAGCTGACTGATTACTCAGCAAAACAGCACAAAAAAAATAGAGTAAAGTGAAAAGACACATAATTACTGGCATTCAGGGGATAATTATAATATTGTATTACTGAACTCAGAGCCAGACGGGGGTTGAGCTTCTGCATCTTTAAGTAATTGCTCATATTCCTGTCTCTACCTGGGAATTTGGGTAGATGATGTCAACCCCAAATGTATTAAAAGCTGCACTCGTGTTGAAAGCATGCTAATGGGAAGTGAGGGATGATAAATTGGTAACGGGTTTGGTAATGCACTAAACCACTCTGAGCAATAACGTGTAAAAATGAAGAAAGCTTTGCGTATCTTGTCATCTCAGAGCCAGTTAGTCGATGGATGTTATCCCCAACAGTTTGCCTCGTCTCTCTCCCGGCGTCTTGTTTCCAGAGGAGGAAGTTGTGGGTGCAGGCCACGGGCAGGTCATCAGTATTCCAGGGCTGCCTCTGCCTACTCTGGTGTGGGCAGGAGAATAATTTCATTCTGGTCTCAGCAATCAATAACCATACCCTGCACAAAAGGACTGGCAGCGGCTGTTGTAACTGCTGCATTTGTCACCAGATCTCCTCACACTGGATGGATAGGCCTTGAACATTAATTTACTTAAACATGTAGCGTACCATTGAGTGGGCTTCATTGTGCAGGTGTGAAAAGCATATTCACGAATCATTTGTTAACAGATGTAAGTGGGAAGTGTCCTTGGGTGTCGTTTTGTTTTGTAGGGTCTGGAGAGGGGGTGGAAAATACCAGGAAGTAGATCAAGAACATAATCTAAGTTTTCTTGAGACTGAGTCAGAGAAGAGGTGATTCAGCCTGTGGGAGTGGGGTATATTACGTCCTGTGAAATAATGCTCTTAGTCATGAACACATAACACAAAAACTGGAAATGTTGGGAAAGCCGCACAACAAATGTAATCTATTTACATAAAGGTTTGAATTATTTTTCTCACAGTTAATTTGTTAGTGAGAACATACTGAACATGTGCGCAGAGGAGTTGCTAGATTCTGTAAAGTAAAAAACATGAAAAGAATGTTAAAAAACCACTGTTGTGTACCTCTGCTAATGTATTTAGCAGCAATCTCCATTGATTATGGCTGTGGAGCTGAGAGTTATCAATATTAGCAAAAAGTATTAGAGCCAGTCACAAAATGCTGATTGACTGAGTGTACACTTCGGCTCTCTCAGAGACCTGTGGTGCTGTGGATTTGTCCCACTGAGCTCTGATCAGCTCGGAGATGGGATTATTGTCGTCACAGTGGGCACATTCCCAACACAAACTCAAACGGTACACGCATAATACAAAAAAAGAAAAATGCCAGCAGTCATTGCCAGTTTTTCACTCACAAAATACAGGTACAAAATTTAAAAAATGCACACATGATGTAATAAAAAACAGCACACACGACTTTGACCTTAGTACCAGACTTTTCCACTTATTTTGACAAGGGATCAAACCAAAACCAGTAAATATAAAGTTTCTAGATGATAAACTGACTGGTTGTTGTGTATATGGTTGACGTGTAACGAATAAGATGCAACAGTGCAAAACTGAAGAATACATTAGATTAGAAATGGTTGATTTAACATGCTAGCTCTCACTCAAGCTTATTACTTTATTTGTTACCCCACCACTCATTATCACATTAAGCTGTTCAGATGTATATTTATTGTTCTTCTCAAATAAATTACACAACCTAATCAAGCTACTCACTAACAGCACACAGATCTGCTAGTAGGTTTTAGCTATACTCAACTTATAAAATTATTAATGATTTTTTGTGAATAAACCCCGGGCATATAGTGACAAGTTAGTCCAGCATAACATGATTTCAATTACTTTTAGCATGTAGCCTATTGCTTATGTAGCACTAATTGCTAATTCTAACACTAAAAACAAAACAGAGTTAATAATGTTATCTCAAAAGTCACTGACATTAAACACATGTAATCTGACTATTGTCATTTGACAAATCCTTCTTGTTTATGCACAATTTGTGGTTTTTGGTGGCCTACTTACAGCACCTTGATGTGTGTGCTGCTTATGTTGTTTACAAAAACTAAAGGGGTCTATATTTGAAAGCTAAATGTCTTATAATAACAAATAAAAAAACACTGTAAGTTTCAACACTGATACAATACCTTGCCTACATTTTATGGCAACTGCTAGTGTATGATCGTTTCTGTTTTTATTTTTAAATGGTGTGTTATCTATATATACAAAATAAACCATTACCATTTTATTTAAGGTATTTCATTGTATTTACCATAGTTATACATCCTTTTGGGACAGATTTTAACCTAATGTGCAAAGCGAATGATGTAAAGTGCACTCACTCTCAAGGCTCATCGTACAGAGGCTGGGAATAACAAAGGCTATTTCCTGTAGTTATGTGATAGTATTTCATTGTAAATGTACAGTACGCCCTGAAGACCACCTGCTGATGTTTAATGACCTTTTGCTCATTAGTTGTTACTGAAGCCACCTCTGTCCCTAGGGCGAAACATACTCACCAGACACACTATGGGAGCAGAGTGGTGACATGCCATCAATAGAGATGCAGTGATTAGGATATCACAGTCGGAGAAGAATTAGAGGCCGTGCACTCCACGAGATGACAAAGCAGTGGCCGTAATAGTGTGTGTATGAGCATGTGTTCATGAGGTGTGTCAAATGCACATCTACCTCCCGCTGCTCTAATTTCCCACTGTTCACTCCACAATTATGGCTAGTGCTCTACAGCCTTTCACTGATGGCACAAAGGCTGTTTTCAGCTTCTTCCAGCCTCTTGAGACTCTGAGGCTGGGCTTGTAAAATATAAAGTGCAAATAACATTTCCAAATCTCACAAGTAACATAACACATCCGAAGGAGTACAAGCTAACCTAAAGGATGAATTATCAAATACAATACATAAAAGGCAGTCAGTGTTTTCCTTTCTTCTGTTACCAAGCCATTTCAACCTTTTGTGATTTAGGTTAAAAAAAAAAAAAAAGATGTTGCTAAATCCGTTTCTCTCTAACTTGTCCTCAATAAAAGCACATTCTATATAAATGGTAGGGTACAGGTCAGGTAACTTTTTAGAGGCACTTTATTGTTACTTTGACCACCCTTCCATGTTAGCTGAATCTGGTTCATGCTCAAGAACTCCTGAGCAATGACCTGGCCATATTTCATAGTCAACATGTTAAGAGAAAAGTAGCTAGGAAAGGAGTTTCAGTGCTCCCTTACTTATCTACTGTAGCGTAGGAACCTCATTGATTCCTTAATGAAAGGAGCTTACTCGCATCACACTATACATTGCGCCAATCTACATGTGAGAGGTTTGTAATGAATTTGATTAATGTGGTCTCAATCATTATTCCATAAATATTTGCATAAACCCCAGTATGCCTGACTTATTTGCAATTAGTTCTATATGTGAACACAGCTTTACACACAGAATTTAAAGCCACTTAGCTCATTTGCAATAATCTACAAAGGCATTTACTGAATGGCCATTTGTGTCACTGTTGCCTGACATAAAAAGAATAGGATGTGGATTATTTGGCCAGACCAGGAACAGACCAGAACCTGTTGGATTTAAATGCTGTCGGAGATGTTTTGTTGTCAGTGAGTCTTATAGAATATTTCCTCTGTTCCTCTGTCTATTATGTTGAAACTTTGAAAGCATGTGAATAGTCTGTACATTGCATGTATGAGCGGCACAATCTTAAAGTCCTTAAAATGTAGAAGAAAAAAAAATTCTGGAGGTATACGGCTATACCTTCAGCTTCTTGCTATATTTTACTTAATGACAGTGCACCTACATTTTATAAATTTGCATCAAATACAGTTTACTCAACAAATACACCTCTTGAGTGGCACATGATGTCACTGCAGTGGAAACAGTTTCATGTTTTTACTGGACCAAACAGTGCTGTACTGATCTTACCCTTTTAAGTCAGAGTAAATGTATCTTTATGTGCAACAGGAGAATGGGAAGGATAAGCTAAAAACTCATGCCAGTAGTGGACAATTCTCAAATCTTAAATAAGTTTTTTTCAGCATAAGTATTTGACTTTAGTTCACTCTGACATTCAGGTCATATTATGAAGGCTTCTGAAAAATTGCATCTTATTTTGAACGTCCTTTGCACACTTAACCAGTGAGCAGCACTGAACAGCGGTGGACTTCACTGACCCTGAGCCCAATGTCCACTTGGCAAAGACACAAACACGGCACCTCATTAAACTCCCAGCTCCCACTGCGGCCTTCGTTCACCCGAGGCTTGGGACTGCTGCTGCTGCACTGATGGAGATCTTTAAAGCGTTGACAGAGGAAGACTGTAATTGCAACATGGTAATGTGGTGCCATGCATTCCTGCTGTTTCAACAATAATCCAATCGGCACACTATTGTTTGCTGTGTAAGGAGCTTTGACTTATGGTTGGGAAAAGTGCCGTATCGATTCTCTCATTACTAAAAGAGCTCCGGGTTGGTTTGTACAGACTCAATAACAGCAGTTTGAGCGTCTTATTCTGTGTCTTTCACTGTCACTCAGTCCCAGCCTTGTGAATAGATTTGGCTATCACTTGTGATGACTCGTCTCTCAGCCTCTTCTCCAGCATTTCCGTCTTCCCTCCCACTTCCCCTCCAAACACTTTGTAGCTTCAAATCCGCTGCCCTTTATCTGACTTCCTCTCTTTTCTTCTGAAGTGCCCCATTTAGCTCTCTGATGACCTCTCTTTCTTTCTTTTCTTCGTTCTCTTTGCAGGTACAACTAGACAGCCGAAAGAGGGGGAAGTGCCGGGGGTGGACTACAATTTCGTGAGTGTCGAGCGTTTTATGGAATTGGAGCAAAGTGGTGCCCTGCTAGAGAGTGGAACCTATGAAGGTGAGCCGTGGGAAAACTAGCCGCTGTGAAGGAAACATTTAGCATCTACAAGACAGGTGCTTGGGGAACAAGAATGAGAGCATGTATTTCAGTGAAGCTATTTTGCTATTTTTAAATGAAGTTGCCTTATTTAGCTGCAGCCTTGGTTTAATGGATCTGGTAATGCTCTGCAGCTAAAAGGTGTTGTTTTGATGGCATCTAGTGGCAACATTGCAAATAATGAATAATGAAAATTATACTTAAAAGTTCATGCTCTAGAAAATTACTTCTTAGCACACAAAAACTCATGACCGCAGCATAATTCTTCACCCCTCCTTTCAACAGCATCTATGGTAGCCCTGCAGGGACATAGAAAAAATGGCTTTACTTCATAAATGGCCCTAGCCTATGTGTAAGAATGGTTCTCAAAGAAGAATCTCCTCCAACAGCGCTGCGTTGTCTGGACAGCTGTAGCAACCGGAAGTAATGGAACCAAAATGGCTCCGATTAGGTTCTGTGGAGCTTTACTATATTTGTTTGTGCAAGGTAGACTACTGCATAGAATATTATTTTGAGGGGGGACATGCACCCTCCACTTTTCCGAATTCTGTTTAAGATTTTCAAACTGCATGCTGTCATTGCACAGAACCGTCAAGAGCTCGCCCGTGTTGATGCATGCATCACGTGCACGCTCGCTCTAAAAATAGCTCACTGAAAGCTAATGAGCAGAGCAGGTATCGCTGTTGCGACACAGTCAGCGATGAAACGCCAGAGGCAGCAACAGATGACTTTAATGTCATCATGGATAAAAAGAAAGAAAGCAAGTGTAAGTTGTAAATCAGCTCAGGTCAGAATAATCATATATTCTGTCAGACAGAATCTGTCTACACCTGTTGATATTAGCTTTACATTGACTGAGCTAACATTAACATACACTTTTGCTAGGTAACTTCACACAGCTAAATAAATGTACATTAGAACATTCTGTGTACCATAAATATTTCTGTCAGTGTCAACATCTGTCACGTATGACAACGCTTTATCCAGAAGACCCTGAATGCTAGCTTAATGTTAGACTCAATATGATCATAACTCAGTGTTTTTCATATTAAAAAAACTAAACATCATATATCCCCCAACACCCCACCTTTTACTAAACAAAAATAGTGTTCCACCACCAGCCGAGCATTACAGCTTCCTCTGGCGCTGGGTGAAAGCTGGTTTACTCCTTCAATGAGCGTGTATATATATCTGGACGAATGCCACCTCCAAGTCATGTCGAGCCTCGTCTGTGCATCTGCTCTGCTGCGCTGTCAGGGATATATGTGCAGATGGGGGATATGCTGGTTCATTTGCCCAGTAGTGATTTTTCAAACATGTGCGCTCAAAGACACTATGTTTACAGTGAGTGCTTCCCTCACCAGAGCTCTCTTATATCCCATGGGGGAAGCATTCTCATTCTGGCTGGCTGAGCTGGAGGTGCTGCAACTCAATTTGTACTGCACATTAAAATAAAAAGCGCTGGGAGAAAGAACAAGGAGAAGATGGCAAATATTGTAAGGTGGCTAGAAGACGGAAGACACTTTAGAAGGCAATGAAATCACTCACTGAGTCGACTCTTGCGGTCTCAGTGGTGCTTATACATGTGAGATAAGTCAAAACGGAAGGTAAATATTGAACGCTGCAGAAAACATAAATGCCTTCAGGCAAAACCAGCAGCATTTACAATCACCGGAACATTCCACTTTCAAAAGTAGTATGGAGCATGAGAGGGAACCCAGGCTGTACATATACCCAGCGTATTTTATTCACTCAAAAGCATCTCCTCAGGTTATCCTTTAACTTTCACAGGAATATGCATACTGCAGTTTAAACGGAGACCAGGAAATACATTATTATGAAATACATTGTGATATTTTATTCCAACATCACTCTTTCTGACCTCGAGAAGCTTTCCTAAGTTGTGTGATCTTACCATTTTAGTCTGTTCGCTTTCTTCTTTTTGCTCTGTTTAGTTAATTGTTCTGTTAATTGTCAATGTGGGGTTTACATTTTAATCAAAATTTAGTTCAGTTAAAGGGGTTTGGATCTGCAAGTTTGGTGTCCATGTGGTTTGCAAGCTTACTTAATTTTGGTTTTGGTTGGTTTTAAGTAACAGTCAAATCTAATGCAAGACATGCAAGAGTCTGTGTGTATTTTATTAGCTATAATACGGTAATATATTATTTTGCAAAAGCCAGTTCTTTTCTGTAGCCCCTCCCCCCCCGAGATCAAAGTAAATTTCTGTGGACATTTCTGCTGATCCATCTTTTGTCCTTTATTACTGCCTCATCCCATTGGCCCTGGCACTGGTGCTGTTTTTACTCTTTGTGGACACCACCAAACCACACACACATACTCCTTTCTGCTTAGAGGGATTAGGAAATAGGACATCTTCGTTCCTACCTCACTCACAATATTTAAGCAAACACACTTCCCAGCCATTGAGGTTCCCATTTAAATTGCAAATAAAGGAGCAGTATTATTGTGGTTTGAGGAAATAGTCTGCTCAGTCACATAAAATGGCAAATTCATAAAGCCACTGTGAAATTGAAATGACGGATGACTATTTCTATTTTTGCCTTTTAATGTATACATTAGGTGTCTTCGTGTATAATGTCCCCACTTAATCATATTGCATGTTCTACCTTTTATAGTGTTCCTTGCACATTGAAAAATATGCACATACTAATACATTTTCATTTTATAATTCAGGGCTGGAATTAAAATTTAGACAAAGTGATCAAATCTAATGTTGCCAGCCTTAATTCAAGGTGTTAATGAGTTAAATGCGTCTTAAGAAATCAGATCTGAGGATACACATTTGGAGGAGTACATTAGTCCCAGCTCACACTGAGATAACTCTTACATCAGTGACGTGTTTTTCAACTACAGGGCCGCTCTTAGCAGCAGTAAGCATTGTATTTAAGCTCCTAATTACATTGCTATTAATTAATTGCAGTACATCAGTGAGACAGTGGTGTCTGCATGTAAAGTGTAGTCATTAATGAAAAGAGAGATACAGTTATCAGAGAAAACATTAGACAAAAGCTGTACTACAGACTTTTAAGGTTTGATCGTTGATTTATAATAATAAATCAATAGGAAGTAAAGCAATGCTTGTAAAACTTAAAGGCATTTGCCCAAAACACAAAACTTTTGTTGCACTTCAACCATTTGTTTACACAGGGATAGTGTTCTCACTCCACAAAAACAGACTTGTAAATCTGGAGGGTGTGTTCCTTTTAATGCGGCATCTGCTCTATTGCCGACATAACTGTGATGACGAGGTGCTCAGTGAAAACTATGACGTAACAGCTACGTCCCCAAACAGATATTGGCTGCTGGCTACACACAGCAAGTAGAACAACAATGCAGAAATTCAGTGTTTTTGTGCATCAAAAACCCATGTTCTGATATGTTATTATTATTATTATTAGATGTACAAACCCATATTGATGCTAGAAGTTGCTCAGTTGTCTTTGGTCCCAAAACATTAATTTAACTTAAAAAGGGACAGTGCCTTGCCCTCAGTGACAAATTTAGTCTGCCGCTGCCACCATTTGAAGTGTTGTATTTCAGAGGGAGCAAAATTTACTGTACTTGACGCACTGTTCCTTCCTTAACCCTTCTGAGTATTAGTGAGAGATGATAAGATGTGGGAGAATATGACTGGATTTAAACAGCTCTATTAAAAGCCCTGCAGCTCTCTTCAGTTCAAACCAATATTAGTTGTCAGATGTGTCAGCTCTATTAACATTAAAGCTTGTCTGGGCTTTAAAAACAGAAATAACGAAGTGTGAGTACGTAAAAGAGATTATTTGTTTACAAGTAAGAAACGTTGCTATATTCATACATTGTTATGACACAGTTACACATACTAGTATCATTCAAAAAGCGAAACCTCAGGGAGAACCACAGAAGGAGGATTCACTCCCAGGATGGCCAGAGCACATGTTGCAATTACAGTTTATACCGTACATTCACATATAGTCCTCTTATATATAAATACATGGAATTGAACTGCATTACATAAGCTCAGAATCAGTGCATTTTGTTTGTTTGTTGTCGGTTTGAATGTGCTACAAGCAGAGTTATATATGTTACTATTATATTGATTGCCTTTATTTTTGCATGTTAAAGGGAGACCAAGAATTTGTAATATGAAATTAGTCATATTCTGTTAAACACAATGCAGTATAATTTTTGCTTTTCCATTTAATATTCATTGGGAAATATCATCACGATTACCTTGTTTTGTAATGTATATGTTGTTAGAATAGCTGTATTGTGGTGGCATGTAAAACAATCTGTCTATTCCGTACCATATATTTATACCAACAATCACAATATCCATATCGCAAAGAGCAGATGCAACAGAAAGGTCATAAGGTGTGTATTTTTCATAAATTAGAATATATTCTCAAGGGAATGTTAAAATAAAAGAAACCATATGGTTATTTCAATATTTAAAATGTATATTTAACAGTTATTGTATATCAAATGTTTTCTATTAAACCCACAGTTGACCTAAAGCAATGGTCTCCCAAAGCCCACCTGTCAGTCACTTGTCACTTCTCCTGATGTCCCAGACTAAAGTCACGCTAAAGCATCTCTTTGCTCTGCCCTCAGATAACTTCTACGGCACACCCAAACCTCCAGCGGAGCCGTCCCCCGCAGCCCCTCCTCTGAATGTGAGTGAGGCCCTGCTGCCCGGAGCCCGGCCCAGCGCCCAGGGCAAGAGGAAGAGGAACCAGTCCGTCAGCAACATGGAGCAGCGCGCCAGCCTCGAGCCGCCAGAGGAGGAGGAAGAGGAGAGCCCAGTGGTCAACGGAAACGGAGTAGCCATCACTCCAGGTAGTACTCCAGGAACACATCAATATACCAAAAATAGTTCCCCATTCCCCAAAAGAGACTTCTTAGAAAAATCTAAACAGACAAGGAGTGTCAGGAGTCATAAAGCTCAGAGGCTAATACGTCTGGGGTTGGTTTTAAACCAGTCTATGTTTTTAGAAGTAGGGCTGCATAACATTTAAAATGTCATTATAATATTAGCAGGCACAATACACATATCACATAAGACTGCCTAATGTTATTATATTCCATTTGCCAGACTTTAATTTTTTTTTAGTCTAAGAAGCCTAAAAACCTAGATTAGATTAAGTTGATTGTAAGTTTTTCTTGTCTCAGGGGAAATTTATTTTGTGTGATGACGTGGTAGAAAACATAATGAGCTGAGTTAAACAGTGAACGCCTTTTTCTCTGTAAAGCTAGACAGAAAACTTACTTCAATGACAATAGCTTCCTTTTCTTGCACTGTAAAAAAATACAGTTATTTGTGGTTAAAAACTGGCAGTTGTGGTTGCCAGATTTTCACTGTGACATTACGGTATCTACCCATTACATATTATGTAAGTATATTGTTACATATATTTTTGCTAAAGTAAATGCAAATACAGTCTAAATTTGCATAATTGAAAGAATAATTACAGGTATGTGATATTATTGTAATTTTTTTTTTATAAAAATGCATTTTAATGTGACCCTCTTCATGATACCACTTATCCAGACTGGATTGTTAGGATTTGTCTAATGAGTTGAAGAGACCTATCTGGGGGGGTTGGCTTTGTAGTACAGGGCCTAGGTACGGGAGAGGAATCAGTATCTACCTGTCTTGAGGTTTTTACACCACATTTTCAGTTTACCAAATGAGATCCCACAAAAGGTTAGGTTTATTAGTGGTGATTGGGTTTACTGGACATACTATTTTAAAGTATTTTGAATTTTTATCAAAATGTAAAGATATACTCTTTGGGATCAAAATAATTGAGTCTCTAGGGCTGCATAGTATCCACATAACATTTATACATTTATATTGCAGTTCATGTGTCATAAAATGGCTACTAAGAGACTTTTAGTGGCTCTAATGTGACCAGTGGAATCTAGTTCCAAGGCAAGCATTTTAATACATTTAGATTTTATTACAAGTATCATTATTGCAACATCCCACTTAATTATTGTATATTTTGCTACTGACTGAGCAGCCCTAGTCACTTTTATTGAAGGATAAATCAGTTTGCATGTTTTTTGTCCAGCCAGTTTGGACCAGACTAAAAACAAACTACACCCTGATTAGTCATCATTGCAGACATTAAAGGACTCTGCTCGCGTGAACACGATCTGCTCACGGTCTCAATAACCTCATGCAACAGAACACACAAGGGCACCTTAGCGTCTCGTGTTATGGCCGTCCCGAGTCTCATTTTGGTTGCTGTCCCCGTATCGCTGTCCTCTCATTGCTCTTCCTCTCCCGCTGTCTTCATTCTCTCGCCACTGGCCTTTGTCTTTGCTTCTATTAATACCCCCCTCTCACCTCCTCTCCTCTGACCTCTGTCTCTTTTTCTCCGTCTCTGAGGTCCTGGTCCTTCTGCCCTTTCCTTCGTCTGTCTGGGCTGTTGTCGTATTCCGGCATTATTTCCCTACTGGCATCTGTTAAGTTATTTTTGACTGCACATTTTTCTTTACGCTATTCTAGAAAAGGACTATAGTATTTTTAGAATTGCTGTTTAGACAACAAAGTTACCCCTATAGGATGACACAGGCAAAGTCAGATTCTGTTTTAAGGCAATAGAATTCTGTGCCCTTTGTCACATGCTCCTCATCCAAAGTCTCCTTAGGTTTCTTACTCAGCCCCTGACCCCTAAACTCTGTCTCTTCCTGTTTTCCCATTTTCAGCATTGCCATGTTGTTTTCTCTTCATACTCATTGTCCTCAAACTCCATCTCGCCTATCTCATGCTCTCTCCTGGGGGTTGATAGCTGTGCCGTGGCTGCGCTCTGACTCATCATGCATGGCGCGTGTCTGTGGTGTGCATCCAGGTCAGCATATGAGTGGTATTTTGTGAGATTTTGTGCGTCGGGAATAACACCGCCAAATGTGTTCGCTCCACAGAGTCCAGTGAGCATGAGGACAAGAGTACAGACGCCTCTGGGGAGGTTGCTGTCGAAACGTCCAGCCAGGCCCCAGTCTCCATCGAGCCAACTGCTGAAGGAGACGAGGTGCCAAAGTCTCCATCCAAATCCCCGGCCAAAGTCCCGGATGCAAATGAGGAGGAGCTGGGACCACTACCCGATAACTGGGAGATGGCCTACACTGAGAAGGGAGAAGTCTACTTCATCGAGTAAGAGGCCTGTCTGCTGGAAATGAATGAACATGACTGTACTTCAAACACGTTTTCACTAAGTGGTATGGTACAGTTTGGGTCGGTGTAACACGGTTTGGTGTAGGTTTCCACTGCAATGTGTGCGAGATAGAATGATCTTTGTAAGAAGCGATGTCATGTGCTACAAAGGGTTGACATATATATGATGTTTAAAGCAGTAAAGTAAGTAAGTAAAATGTATGTATGTTGCTATCAACTAAAAATAGAAATACATTTAGGAAGTCAATATGTAACAGGTTCTGTTCATGATTAATACAATGTAGACAGGGAGGGTAATAGCCACAACCAAATTTAAAACTCAAAAGAGCTTCTGCTAAGAATTGCTCACAAAGTTCAATATTTTGCATAATTTCTTCTATGACTTTATCACAAAAGTAAGGCAAGTTTTGTCAGAGCAAACATTAGCCCTTTGTGTTTCCCTTTCTATTTCATTTCTGTTCCGAAAGATGGTATTTAGCCTTTTTTAGTTTGCCTATTTGGGACACTTTGTACACCTTTTGACACTGACAAATGCTTCTAAAGGCCTGCTGAACCAACCCGTACCACTGTAGTGGAGATGTGGCTATAGATAAGTATATGTCATTATTGTTCTCTCAAAATCTAAACAGACATGAAGAGTCAGCAAGCCGAAAGCTCAAACTAAAAGGTCTCCTGTTGTAGATCGGTCTGCGTTGTTAGAATGAGGACATTTATTTTCCGTTACACTAGTCAGCGTGATTTTACAACTGGCAGAAGAAATGCCTAATTTTAACATTTTCATCTAAATTACATCAGTTTAACTAAATTGACAGCTCTCACGCCATTGACTAATGCTTTGTAAAATTTTTCATCATCTCAAATTTGCCTCTACTGAACATACATCCTTGTTCATTTTCAACTAGCAGATTCAGTAATCCAACTCCTTTAAAAGGTTTATGTCTGGCCGGCTCTATAAACTTTACAGCTCTGGCCTGTGTGCTGAATTATTGATGTAACTTAATGCTGCTAATCAGGCTGCATATACGTCCCAGAGTGAAGCGCGCACAAACTGTTGCCCTCTCCTATCATGAGTGCAATCAGTGCCGTGGGCTAATTAGCAGATTAATGGCCGTTTAGTTTACCTTAGAAACCCTCTTGTTCCACTCTGGCTCAAGTCATTATTGCTGCTACTTTTTTTTTTTATCTCACTCTGACCTCTCGTTGACCCTCACTAACTCTATTCTGTCTTCTTTTCCAGTCACAACACCAAAACTACGTCGTGGCTCGATCCTCGACTGGCAAAAAAAGCGAAACCGCCAGAGGAGTGTCGGGAAGACGGTGAGTGCCAGTTACCTGTTGGCTGTCTCTTGTTTGTTAATGGTTTTGTTTGTGTTCATTCCAGGTTTTGTTTTAGCGCCCGTGGGAGTGCTTTTTTTCGCTGCATTTCCGCCTTCCCACATTTGTGTGTATTTGCGTCTTCTCATGACTCAGTGTTCCAGTGTTTTCTCCACTCGATCATTTTTAAGCCATTAAAAATTGTTCAGACGGGAAATTAAATGTCAAAGCTAATTGCGTTACACATTATTTCATGTCACAATTTCCATTTGAATAAACAATAGACTAGTCGCTTTTGTTTATAATCTGCAGTCTGGTATTGATATAACCTATGTCTTAATTCTAATGCGGAGTAATTCATTTTTCATCAACATTTAAATATTATTGCATTGGATAATATGACTTCATTGGGAATTGTTTCAGCTGCAGATTAGTCTTTAGTGTCTATGTGCCATACACAATAGTGTACACTGCCTGCACCAAGAGTTTGTACATGGGATTGATGAAAGGTAACTGTAGTACAAATGGCTAGTTAGGCTCTGTATTAACAAAGTAAAATTACAAGTACATGTATACTCGACAAATACTTAATACTATTAGTTTTTGTGATTTGTAAAAAAACTTAAGTATTGTAGTAAGTAAGTAAGTATATAGAAAAGGAAATTGTATTAGTCTTCTGATAAGGAAGACACTCTTAAAGCTTACTTCAAATAAAAACCCTGTCTAAAGCCACAACAATGTCATTCACTGTATATTCTCTCTCAGGTTAGTCAGCTATCAACAGCAGCGCAACTTAGTATGACTGGGTATTAATTTGTGTTATAGCTGTATCACACCAAAATCTAACCTTTTAGAATATTATCTGTCCAAAATTATTTAGATAAGAACAGAATCAATAAGGAAAGTTCATGTCCCATTTGAGATGTCTATGTTTTTATTTCCTGGTTTGTTGGCATGTACCTGCATATGTTTCTCAGATAGGTATGTTTCTATTGCTACATATCTTTTCCCGGTATGTCGGAACAGGTGTAAATGCAAATATGTGTACATAAAGTCAAACATAGTGTGTTTTACATATTATTTTTGGTCTGCATTGTATGTTTAGCAAATAACTCATAACGATGTGTGATCTTAAACTCAACCAAGAGCAACTACTTAACCTCGTTCTTGAATTAAAAAAAAACTATAACTAATTATAATTGTGTGCTGATGAGAGCATCCCTCAGGAGTGGGGTCATGTCCCTTCTACTCCCTGGAATTTATGCCTATGTTTTCAAGTTAGAGTCAGGTATGTATGTGTAAGTCCACAGTGTACACATTAAAGAGTTGTTGCTGCTAGCTGCAGAAGCAGAAATATAGAGCGGTGCTCAAAGGTGTTCAGATCCATATACAGTCCCCTGCTGTTGTCCCAGCCTTCACTCACAGAATTAGTGACGTGATTCTCCGGGAGAAGATTTAAATCAATACCTTCTCTGCCTCCATCCCTTCAATTTTCTGCCCTTCCTCTCGTCTCCCCCCCGTTCATCCTGCGTCTATCGCTCTGCCCAGTAAAAGGGCCCAACTGTGACAGGAATCCTAATAACACCTCTGCGCTCTGGATCTGCCTCTATCTCACGCTCACACACACCATCTACTGTTGTCAGTTCACAAACATGGCCGCCATACTTGTGTTTCATCCCAGCGGCGCGAAGATTGGGTTTCACATCACGGACAATGCCACGTTTCTGTCTGCTCTTTCATCCTGTGATTACCTCTTTTTGTGCCTCATTGTAATTGTCTTTCAATTATATATCTTATAACTGCAAACATAACGAGCTAGATAAGTTTACATGGAAGGTTTGATCTAAGGTGTTTTCAAGCTTCCTATAGAAAGGTAATAGGTAATTGTTGGCCATGGGTGTATTACGAGGCTTAATTAATGTAGCTGTTGCAACAGTCACGCTATATTATCATGCTATATTTAAAACCATTAGGGTTTTCTGTCAGGTATAATTGATTTAATTGGATCTTTATATGTTATAATTATTTCTTAGCAGTTTAGGCCTGTTGAAAAGAATATAGAAGCCAGCAATCACACTTCCTTTTTCTGAAATGAAAAAAGTATCCCTAAAATGAAATAGAAAACATGAAAACTCGGTGGTCCTTGGTGGACACTTTGTATTTCAAAATAATTAACCAGTCAGAGCCCTAAATCAAATTGTGGTGCAGCCACATTTTCAGTCATGTTTAAGTCCTGGTTTAGCCCATGTTTTATTCTTGCTTCAGTCCTGGGTTAGTCTGATATTTCTTTATACATATTTGAAGTCAACTTTTACTGTGTCAAAGGGGGGCCCATATCACAAGTCATATAATTATGGCTGTGTTGAGGGGAAGCAGCAGAAGTGAAAATAAACCATTTAAGTAGGATTCCTTTTAGACTAGATCTCTGTCTCCATAGATCTAGTCTGATATATTTACACATCACACAAAGTCTTGATAAAAGACCTAAAAAGCACATGGCTAATTTGCTTAAAGTTCGTAATTTACTGACACTTCTTTAAACCAAAGCATCACAGAGGTAATCTGACTCCTTTCTGTCGTGACTTTTTAGCATCTGTAGAGTTATTATGGCTTTTATTTAAGCTGCTCTGGCACTAGAAGAAGCTGTAGCCTTCACACTGCGTAAAGCAATTAAGATTTCACTATATGGCTATTTTTTTTACATTGTTTTAAATAAAAAACTAATTGATAGAATTGATTTATCACTTAACGCTATAATTGAATATAATTCCCAGCATGATTTGCTTCTTACGACCGTCCAAAGACATGCATGTATATGTGATTTTATATCTTTAAAGTGTTAACCCTGCAATTAACTGCCAGTTATCTATGGTATACCCTCAAAGAAGGTCTCCAGGATAAACAGTAGAAATTGTCTGAACCACTGACCATGTTCTGAAGCAGTAGGAAATAAACTAAAATGGAAAATAACATTTGCAAAGAGTTCAGTATTCCGCTAAATTACATATATATAAAAAGAAATCTCTTATGTTTCCTCTCGTCCTGCTACTGTTTTTGTTCTTAACACTCTGTTGTCTTGTAGCTTTTTACTTCACCATAGTGTTTACACTTTTTCAAGTTTGCAGTGCACTAAACCGCAAGTTCTTTTCCAACCGTGGTAATGGACGTGTCGTTTTTATCACATGAAATATACATGAGAGCAAGGATGTCTGTAGGAGAGTGAGTAAAACAAATGTGAGGAGCATGCAACCGGGCCTCTCTTCCTTCTCTGAGACAAACAAACTTTTACATCTGCACCGCGTTATCCTCTTTCTCTTGCCTGGTCCTTTTACTCTTCTTGTCATAATTGAATATTTCCTTTTGCCTCACTCTCCCTCGCAGGTTTCTTCACAGTTACGTTGGTGACTTTAATGTTCTGGTGTAAAGTCCTTGTTGTGTTATAGCTGTGTGACTAGCAGAGTTGAAAGGCTTGTCACTGCAGACTCGTGCTTACAGTCTTTTTGTCAGGCGTATTTTTTTTATGTTATGTAACTTAAGCCCGTATTTCGTCCGTGGCTCAGAAGAGGCAGGAACAGAGCAGAGCAGGACAAGCGTCTAAATATGGCAAGTGCTGGTTCTCTCGGCAGCCTTTGATACAAAGTCAGGTCGTATGCCACTGTCAAAGAACTTTCAAAGAAGTGGCTCAGTGACTGTGCCTTTTGTGGGCAGTCTGCAAGTCCTCACAGAGAGACATAAACGCAGAAGGAGTCCAATTCAGAACAGAAGATACATGACAGATGTTGGAGGCAGAGGAAGCGATGATGCAGAGTTGGGCTCAGGAAAAGAAAACGCCCATGCACTGTCAGAGACTGATGGACTTGTGTTGAAAATATTACCGTGTAGTTACATCACTATCATTACACTCTGCTCTGTCTAGACAGGACATACTTATTTTCAGCATGTCTCATTTTGAACACTTCTCTGCTCTAATGTTCTTTATATTATTCTCCCTTCATTTTAATTAACTGGCTCCAGAATATTAATGTTCAATTGTGCCTGAATAGCAATAATAAGCACGGAGGATTTTTTTTTTTTCATTGAGTCATATGAGTTCATTGTATCTTGTTTGTGCCTCGCTGTTGGTCAGAGTGACTTTGTTTGTGTGAGAAGATGAGTCATCTAATGCAGAGGAATCACAATTAGGCTTTATGTCAGGCCACACTGATACAGATGCACAAACAACCATTGGATCTCACAAACCAGATCCTTGGTACTATATACATGTCATGAGTTGCTTGATATAGTGTCATATAAGATGACACTCTCTCTCATTAAGACATGTGCCCAGAGACTGTCCGTTTAATATACAACACTCTGCAAATATAGACTCACAAACATCCACACACTGTGTATTCCAGCAGGAAATAGAGACAAGACCCAGCCTTCAGCTTAGGCAAGAAAAAAAAAGACTTTCAGTGGTGGTTGCCATAGAAACTGTCTCCCTTTCACTTCAGGGGGAGGGCACACGACTACTGGATGAGTTGGGCTGACACTTAAGGTGGCTTGTGGACGGGAAGGAATTTGAGGTGATTTGAAATACGAATCCATATGATGTTTTTTTGCCTTAAGCTGTAGAAGGACATTTGAGGTAACGCGAGTGCTATACGGCGCTCTGTGAACAGCTGAGGTAACTGTACTGTGGGTCTCTTTCACCTTGGGCTGTACACTCAGCATCCACAGATTACTAATATCTCGATAACAAATCTGCTCATAATTACATTATGGCATGAGAAGATCAGGGGCCCACCCACTGTGTGGAATATATGACTGGGGATTTGTGTGTGTGTGTGTGTGTGTGTTAGTCTGAATCCCCAAAAGACTCAGGCAATGTATTTAGGAAAGTACATAGAAAATATGTCAGCATGCGCTGGTGTAGCTGGGAGTTCTTGTGAACCTAATGTTGACATTTGCTCCTGTTCTGTGTCAACTGTTGAGATTTGAGTTGTCAGAGGTGGTGAGAAACATTTTTTTTATCTAAAGTAAAAATTGTCATGACTTTTATTATAATTCTGAAAAGTCATAGCGTTAGACTGCGACTAAGTCTAAGTCTTTTATAGTCAGTCTTTTATATGAAATTTTCTCTAGTTTTATTACATGTTAAAGTGTTTTTAAATGGACAGGTGAAAGTCTTTTCTAATACCTAAGCACTATTTTTAAATGTTGTGTCTACATTAGCAAGAGCTAGAATGCTTTCATGACTGAGTCTAACCACTGGTTCTATAACATCATCAGTAGTTAGGGACCAGACAGGGAGACAGAACAATATAGTCCAGAGAATTAGTGCATGTAAATAACTTTCAGGGAATGGCAGATAAGGTCTGATTTTATAATGTATTTTATGCACAAAATATAGATAGTGTCTAGATAATATGTATATCCCTGATCTAGAGATGGCACAAAATGTAGATTTATTTTTATTTTTTTTAAGTTTTGAAATTAAAATTTAAATATAAGTAGTACCAAACATCAAAACTCTTGTATCAAGTATTTGTATTTTGATATAAGACTAAGGTCCTTGAAAAGTATGAAGTAAATGAGCAAATGTGCATCAAGTAAACTGTTGAATTAGAAGTGATAATATGTGAAAAATATTATACCCAGTACAGAAAGACATAAACAGTACAACATCAGTAAGTATTAAGTAAAATACTTTTTTTCCCTACAAAATATAGAAATAATGGGCTCAAAGGATCATAAAAAGTTATTAGAACTCAGGTGACAAACAACTGATATCCTACTATTCTGCAAGTGGGTGCCATTTGTAGTATATCCATGAAACAACTCTATCTGAAGTACAGCTTTAAACTTTTGTCTGTTGGTTCTATTTTTTGCAGTACTTCTCCAGGTTGGATTGATTAGACTAGTTTCCTGATGCCACCCACACATCATCATCTATTTACAGATTTAGACTTTTTAATCCCAGACATGAAGATGAATTAATGTGAGCGAAGAACATGAACTTTACCAAACGCCAACTTATGAATTCTAATCAGAAGCGGTTGTTGTAGTTGCACTGTAAACATTTGAGTGGCAGAGGAACAGATGGATCCCTGCTGCGAATGTGTGGGTGTGTACTGTTGCATGTTAGCGCAGCCTTTTTATTGTGAGGTCAATTCCCTCGTTGTGTTCCTTGTTCCTTAGTTAAAGGAGAGAATAAACACGCTGCATTTTTGAATATCCTGGCCAGTGGAGCTCATTGTAGCATGCAGAGAAAGAAAAATGAGCCAAACGAGAAGGCACCAGGATCTTAGTGCTGTCTTGACCCAGTTCCTCCACAGAAAGAAGAGATAAATCAGCGGAAGGGAGGAAGAAAGTCAGGAAAGAGGAGCAAGAGGAGGAGAAAATTAACACAACATCATGGCTGCCATCCAAAGCGAAAACAGGGCTGAGTGGAATTAAAGAAACAAATGGTACATGACTGTGGATGATTTGTACATGCAACAAAGAAGACCTGGATGGAATATGTTAGTCTGAATATTATGTACATTTCTTTTTTCGGTCTAGATACTGATACTAGTGCACAGTGGTATTGTATGATCTCTTACTTTCTGATAAACCTGGTCACCTTAAAGTAACCCTCTTTGCTTTCATCTATTTTGAATCATATAGACATTTAGTGCTTTAAAGAGCCCCATTGAAGGAGCCATTCATTTCTAATTTCTTCCTGTTCCTAATTCTACAACTGTCCAGAACAGACAAAATAAGCACTGCTGGAGGAGAAGCACAAATGAACTGATTAGAGTATACAGTGGGAAGGGCAGGCAGCTAATTACACTTTTAGATGATTTGATTTTATATGGCCTCATTTATTCGCCTTTATACTTATTGTTGAGAAGAACGTTTTTTTTTTTGTATGACCATATCTATAAGACTATACCTTACACACACGACACTCGATAATTTTGTTTTGTGACTCCCAGTTACTTCCTGCCCTGGCACTGAGTCTAACAGAAAGGAGTCTGATAAATCATCTGATTTGTTTTCATTGTTTGTTTATAGACAACAGCATGTCCCTGCAGGGCTACCGTAGGGGCTCAGAGGCTGTAGAAAAGAAGGGTATGAAGTATGGAACTGCTATCTGCAATACCACCACTAGGTGCCCTAAAAATATTACACAATGTACCTTGAAGTGTCATGAGGCATAAAAGCTGTCACCTTAAAAACAAGTCACATGATAAAACATCTCAAGGCTGTGCAGCATCACTGTGAGGCTCATAAATAATGATAACTACTATCTCGCAAGTACTGTATTTTAAGCACTTTTTCCGTTTCATTTTTCTGGAAAAGAGATTTTGACAACACCCCTACTTTTTGCCACGTCCTATTTGTATTGACATCCCTGTTGTGATTTGTCCTCTGGTGCAGATCGATGTGTTGTCTGTCTAAAAGAGCACTTTGGGAGCGTCTGGCTGTGAGCCCTGAGATTCATGTCCTCTCCCCTCACTGCTTCAATTTAGAGCCTCAACACTCTCACTCGTCCTGCTCTGAGCATAAAGTGACTTCGTCTTCCTCCTCTCTTTTCTTTGTCCTCCTCAGAGCTGCCCTATGGCTGGGAGAAGATAGACGACCCCATCTATGGCAGCTACTACGTCGAGTAAGTCTCCACTTATTCCTCTTTGAGTTGGTTAAATCAGCTGCAGAGTTGTAAAACAGGAAGTCCATTTTTATGATTTACCCTAAATTCTCTTTTTATATCTCACTGCTCATTTGATAAACTTCCTCTGTAGAATGCGTGTAGACATGAATTACCCTGAGCACACGATAAAACCTGATCATTTTTATAAATGTTGCATTACAGTCTTTGGTGTTATAGAGTTCTTATTTTATATCATTTTATATCAACATTGAACTGCTCTCTAATCTGTCTTCACAATTTTGGCTTAATCAACAGATATGTCTAAGCTTTATAAAGCAAACATGAGTAACTAGTCAAATACATACTAGACCTGTTTCTAAAATAAAATTAAAGATCTATGTGAAGCAGCACTGAAGAATACCTTTTCATAAACTTCTTAGTCAGACAGGCCTCACATGCACACAGTAAGAGAATACTAGTTATAGAGAAACAGTCTGAAGGGAGTTTATAAATCATAAACAAACAATATGGCAGCACTCACTTCCAGAGTCTCATTTTATTTTCATGCTCGTTGCAACAATGGGACGAAATGCCAAACGAAATGTCCCATGGTGAGTGTAGCACACAGCCTGTCTCAATATAAAAAGTTTTTTGTCATACTATTATTATAATAAGATGTAAGCTGATGAGACAGAGAAGAAAGCACAGAATGACAAAGTGCATGTAATATTTTACATTACTCGCAGGATCCGTCTTAGTTCATTATTGCAGCTTTTGGAGAAACCAGCAAAAGTGCAAAGTGAAATGCAACAGGCAAGACTTAGAGTACTTAACCTCTATGAAGGTGTCGTAATGACTTTGGGTGTGAGTGGGACTATTATTTTCAATATGGTGGCGTACTGTGGATTACTAATACAAACCACTAATTACCATTACCACTAATACAAATGCAACAGTAACACAACATGATTAAATTAATAATCAAGACTCTTCACTTTGCTACACACCAGTGATGCTGATGATGTTCCTCTTTTGTAACATTTCAATGCCAGTAATCTAAGTAGAAGAAGTGTGAACAGTCCTGTAGTGTTCTGTAAACAATATCTACACTGCTTGTAATGGCTGTAATGATGTCTGTTCTCAGCCACATCAATCGGAGGACGCAGTTCGAGAACCCCGTTCTGGAGGCTAAGAGGCGCCTGGAGCAGCAGCGGCAGATACAAAGCCAGGGTTTGTCTGCTCTACCACTCCCCACCATTTACAGAGGTACCTGCAAACATGCCATTTACCCTGCTGCTACAGTTACACAGTTACAGAGATGAATTCATTACTGGGCTTTTAGCAAGAGAGCCCTGTTTTGTGTACAGTTTGATTCAAATTCTCATACCATTTGTAATGATAAATCAATGTACCTGTCAAACAGAGGTATTTGACGAGGCAGATGCACAGTGTTATCTTTTGAGTCAGACCTAAAATCTTCTCATTTGCTCAACTGTTTCAATACACACAATACAATAGCAAAAGGTTAACACCATTTCTGGACAGCGCCTTTAACAAACACACTCTCTCTCCAGAAAAGCCGCTCTTTACGAGGGATCCTACGCAGCTAAAGGGGAACTTCCTGTCAACAGCGCTTCAAAAAAGCAACATGGGCTTCGGCTTCACTATTATTGGGGGTGATGAACCTGACGAGTTTCTTCAAGTGAAGAGCGTCATACCGGACGGGCCCGCCGCTCAGGATGGAAAGATGGACACAGGTAATTAAAGAGTGCTTGCCAAGTTGCCAGTTGAGAAAAATGACCTTCATTATTGTGCCCCCTCAACTTTATAAGCCTTCAGTTTCTGCCAAAGCAGATCAAATGCAAAGGACTTTGTTCTGGCAGAGTTTCAGTATCATTCTAGCAGTGTTTAGCCACATTTAGAATAATTTATGTCAGTTCAAGAAGTCCACGAAGTAAGAACTTGGCAATGGAATATCATCCATTGTTTAGTGGTTATGGTTAAACTTTTGTGGCTAAATGAAGGTAAAAAGTGCTTTATATCTTCTACTTTAGCGCATATACTTTAAACAAACTAAACTTAATCAAGATTATTAGCTTAATAAAAACTGAAAAAAAGACTCTTCATAATAGTGTTTTAAATGTATTGTCAATTGCAGTAGCTTATTTCTTTACTTAAAAGCATTGACCTAAAATAGAAAGAGGTTAAGTTTTAGCATATCCAGAAACATAAATTCATCTTCAAAGAGGACATCACTGGCCTTCGGTGGCATATTTGGGCTGTGCTATATTTATATTTGCTATACTCTGTGTCCCAGACAAGGACAATTGTTTTTCTATCAGCAAATACTTTAAACCCCTTCTTACTCTGCTTTCAGTTAAATAAATGCACAGATTTTATTGGCATTTGATCAAATAAAATAAAAACAAAACAATAATACAAGGGTAAAATGACCTTGCACAAACCTCCAGGCAACAGACAACAAGAGACCTCAAAGCTTGAATGAATTTGTCATCTCTTATTACAGAAAAAAAAACATTTTCTCTCAAGGGCAGAGAAATGACAAATAGTTTTACAGAAGGAAATAGCAGGAAGTGTAATTCTTTTCTGTTAGTAACCTCATCATAAGTATTGGCTTATACATGTATGACCTTTAGCCTGACATCTTGGAGCCCTGTGTAGAGTTGTGTTCAGATGCTCTACTTTGAGACCATGTGTGGGTGTCTACACTGCATTTTTAAAGTTCATCACAACTGCAATAACTCTACAATGGAAAAATATCTGATATTCAAAGCATTCAGTAATTGAAAGTACCACTGTATACACACATACACCAGTGAAACATCTGTTACAGAAGAATCAAGGTTACATACCTGGTCACTTGTCTTGCTACATTATCATTGCTGAAAGCTTGAATACAAAATGGCTTGTGAAAGTTGAATCTCTTCTGTTAACACGTGTAGAACATAAAACAGAGCAACACAGGTTTGATTTCTGAATTGATGTCAATTAAAGGCTAACATTCTAAAAATAAATCTTTAAAATGCTTTAACAGTTCCTAACAACTACTTTTTATTTTTATTTTAGTAAAAAAAATATGTTATGATCTGATTGTTTAGCCCCAATGTGGATCCCTTTTCCTTGTTAGTTTTTCTGCCATCGGCTCCTCTTTTATCTGGGCTCCATCTCTTACTATTCAATCTGCGTCTTTGTCTCTCTGTTTTCACTTTTGTTATGTTTCTCTATCTAAGCACGTCATCTGACACTTCTCCTCTGCTTGCACCCGCAGTATTTTTTCCTCTTTTCTCTCTCTTCATCCCTCTATCCTGTTTTTCATTCTTTCTGTCTCTCCACTTTTCTATTCGCCACTGTGTGACATTGCCATAGCTGCACATAGGCTGCCTGAGATTAGTTGGCCTATTTGAGCTGCACAGCGTGGCTCTTAGGGATTGAGTTCGACTGAGTGTTAACGCGTGTGCACGTGCCAGCGGTAGCGTGCACGTCTGACAGAGAGTGCCTCCACAAGTGTGAAATAGAGGATTTGAGGCAACTGCATTTGTCATGGCATTGCGACTTTAAAGACAAAATCCATAACTTTCTGCTCGTTCAAATTACAACGGCCATGACAATTTAGTATTTAGGCTTAGTGATTCCAAGGTTCCAGAAGTTCCTCAGTCATAAATATTACCCGTAACATTATTAAAATGTCAGAAAATAATATATTTTGACCTGGAAAATTGTAATTCTGTTTTAGTTCCTGGGTTTTTTAAGATTGGTCTTTAAACATATTTCCTGTATTGTGTTATTGTGTTGTATATGGCTTCTCTGTGCCAGAGTTTCAAGAAACAGTCTATTTTTCAACATGGCCCCCGTGTCAGTCTGTTCTATCTGTTCTAAACATAAGTTGGTCTCAGTGGACACCAGTGTGTGCCAGATGGCTGTCAAACTCTCAGACACACTCTCTCCTTCTCACCTCTTTGTCTCACACGTTTTCTGCAGATAGCCTCTAGTGCTACTAAACAGATATTATAGCTCGTACCACGAAGTACCATGATTGGCTGTAGTAGCGTGGTTTATAGTCAGTATAGATAACTCTGTTCAGTAAATGGTGTGCATTTAGGTTGAAACACAAAAGACAATTAGAAAAACAAAGCAATATAAACTTAACAAATAAACACAATGGAAGTTTGAAGTGGAGTTTAAATCTAGAAGAAAGAAGAACAGAACAAAGAAGAGTAGTCAGAAACTGCAGCAGTGCTGTGGACCTCTGAGTTTCTGAGTTAGGATGTCTTGTGCTTTTGACTCAAGAAGTGGTTGCTAGCATTTTTCAGTAGATTATTGGTGGATTGTCTCGAAAGAAATTACAAAAATTAACAATATGTGTTCCAGTCTGTCTAATGAATGAAGTAACGCTGTAACTTATGCACTCAATAAAAGACTATCAGTATGTACTGTATGTTATAGAAAATTGTATTTCCTTATTCGGAGAAATGTGTTCTCATGAGAGAGTTACATAGTATAGCATCTGTCAAACCAGGTTTAAATCTCTTTTGAAACAAGGGGTTATTCTCCCTCAAACCTCTAAATGACTCATATTTTAATTTCTTAAAGACCATGTATTTTATGGAAAAAGTTACATAGTGTTACATTAACACACTATAAATGGTATCAGTATAGAGAACATATTCTCTACATCATTAATAATTCAGGAAACTTACAGCAGTGGTTCCCAAACTGTGGTGCAGATACCGCAGGCTTATTCTAGTTGCGCATGGTAGCCTTTCAGAAAAAATATATTAGACATATGTTTACAAAATGTAGGCCTATTTGTTTGTGGAATATTCTATGCTTACTAATAGGAGTAATTAGGCCAATGTGCCTTTAAAAAGAAAAGCAAAAAGTATTTGATTAGTAAATACAGGCACTTAGAGAGCCAAATAAAGATGTAAAAGGTTTGAGAACCACTGACTGAACAAAAATAAGTGTGAGAGACCTTTAAATACCACTGTTGTTTTTGGAAAGAATGTCAGGTGATGAAAAAGTGTAGCGTATTGTGTTAAAACATTTAGATGTTTGTTTTATCTTGTGTCATGTGACTAATCCTGTTGCTTGTGTCTCCTCAGGTGATGTCATAGTGTACATCAATGACATCTGCGTCCTGGGCACCACTCACGCCGATGTGGTCAAGCTGTTCCAGTCTGTACCCATCGGTCAGAGTGTCACCCTGGTTCTCTGTCGAGGCTACCCTCTGCCCTTTGACCCTGAGGACCCCAACGCGGCAGCCGGCACCTCTCTGACCCCCATCGGTCTGGAGCACCGGCCCCTGGTAGTGAATGGCCGCAGCAGTTACGACCCGTACCTGGAGTATCTGTCTCTGAGCTCCCAGCTGCCGACTCAGACCCTGGCCGGGACGCCTCATCCCGGTGACACTCATCTGGACGGGTCATCACTGCCGCCCACCACACCCGGCTCAGCCGCTGCCCTCACGCCGCACGATGACAACGCCTCCATGGCCTCTTCGGGGACAGCAGCAGTTGCCGGGGTAACTGCACAACCGGCAGAGCTGTTGACGGTCACTATGGTAAAAGGGGCAGAAGGATTTGGGTTCACTATCGCTGACAGTCCCACTGGTCAGCGAGTTAAACAGGTGATTGGTTGTCTGTAATTCTTTTGTAGTCAACTGATAGTCTTCTCTGATTTAATAAAAGGAATGTGCAGCTAAGGAGATAAATGAGAATCTAAGCTTGGTACAAAATATGCATGTCGGAGTTTAACGTTCCTGAGTAACAAACAAAAAAGAGCAGCATTCATTTCATATTTTGCCTTTAGCTAAACAAATGGATAACAACTGAGCAAATGAAAATTTGTAAGAGTTCAGACTTTTGACAAACAAGATTTCTTTATTTTTAAGGCATCTGTTAAGCACACAAACAGCTGAGCTTTGAGCCTGAGTTAGTTCTTTTATTTAATCTTGCTGTGTGCTTTCTAAGGTTTGCCTGATGTGTGGGTTTTGTGGCGCAGGTGTTGGAGCCAGGGGCACCACAGGGTGCGTCGAATCTGATCGAGGGAGATCTGATCCTGGAGGTGAACCAGCAGCCGGTGGCAGCAGCGGGACACAACCGAGTGGTAGAACTGCTGAAAGAGTGTCCTGTGGGCGCTGAGGCCACTCTGCTCATCCAGAGAGGAGGAACAGGTCAGACTCCCTGCCTCCCCTGTCTGTTTCTAGGTCTGTGTCACAGTTTTGATCTTTTTTAATACAATGCTCAATGAAATTGAGTGCTTAGATAGCACCGTGATATATTTTCATGTTTATCTCTTTTCATTCATTCTCATTTAAAGCAACTGCTTACAGATTTGCTAATAAGTAACTATGCCATCTAAAAAGAGGTAAAAAGAAAGTGTACCAAGTACCACGTTGCCAGCCCAGTCAAAATGGTTAAAAAATCTGTGCTGTGCATCTTCTACCAGCTGCTGCTCCACATGAGAGAAGTCAAGTGGACTTGACAGTGAGAGCACATAGCAAAAAGCATGCTGATTATGATCTGCAAATTTCACTCTATTTTTAAACACATTCAGTGCACAGCAGCTTTTTGGCTTTTATTCAAGTTTCTTTTTCTTATCTGCTATATTTAACAAGCAAAGATGTTTTCTCTGTGTTTTTCATAGAGCACCTCTTCTACCTGCCTTTTTCATTGCATTTTACACAGTGTTACCAATATATTTAACGTTTAAATTTAACATTTAATCCACCAAAATAAAAAGGTTACGTTGAAAGTAATACACATTGTATTAGTAAAATTGTGAGCCAAAGAGTGACTCCACCATAGAATGTATAAATAACCAAATTCCACACATTGTAGTCCTGCATTTTACAGCAGCTAAACAGCTATGGTAGCCCTGCAGGGACATACTTTTGTCTATGTACAAACCCAGTGGAAATAGGTTTGATTGTGATTTCACATATAAAAAACTAAACAAAATTAGTTAAGTTTATATTATTTCTAATGCAAGAAAATTTGCTATATATACATATAAATTTAAACATAAGTGTGCTTGTCATCCAGCTGTGCTAAGTTTGTCCACTCTGGGCACCTGTAGAAACTGGAACTGGGAGTAATGGAACTTACACTGGAACTAAATGGAGCTTAAATGCATCTTTGAACTCACTCTTTTTAGTTTTAAGGTCTAAAGTTTACCCTGCGTTCAAGCTACAAGCCCTGCCTTGTAACTGTATTTCACACCAGATTTCATTTCTGCATCTCAGCATGTAACCTTCCTTTTTAAGCAAAAGAAGACCATGTTCTCTCAGTATGAGCAAATAAATCAAAATAGAATTATCAAATAGCAGAAAGGACAGGTGAGAGAGAATTTAATAGAGCAGATATTTGAAGTGCAAAGTTCTTGAAATATTGCCAGAACTGCGCCGAGTGTGGCCATTTCCCTCTTTGAATGCTCCCTGCAACATTGGCCACCTGCAAGGAAATTAAATTGCACAGCTAAAGCTTTATTTGTTCGACATGTGGACATTGCACCACTTCTTTTAAAAATAGATCTGGCCACAGGGTCAAAATCCGACTCGGGCAGTACAGAGAGCTGGCTACTTCTGAGCCTGAGCAACTCAAACTCATAAGATGTCGTCTTCATTACTTACAATTTTTTCCTCACTTATATTTAATTAAGAATGAAAGCAGTCACTTTTAAAAGCATCTCAGGTTTAATTAATAAAAGTGTGACATTAATAATTATTGCCGCGCTGAAAAGCAGTCGAAGACATTAGCACTTTGGTATCCTGATTCACGAGACGATGCGATCAAAGCAGTGCTAGTGGTCTGCTGATTTTATGCCAGTCATGTTGTCCACATTACTGACCCTTAATGGAGCTGTATTGATAAACCGTTGCTTAGTCCTGGAGAATTGATTGTGCACTGTACGTCTGTTCAGTGAATTACACTTGATTACACCGTGGCTAGTAAATTCTGCCTGGTCTATGCACAAAGGCACAGGTTTTACTGCTGCTAATCGTTTTTATGTCTCTGCACGGATGCCTATGAGGTGTTCATGATCATGTGTGGTGGCAGTGAGCATCATTTGACCAAGCAGAACCAGCATCTGCCCTCTGGTGGTTAATATTTGCAAAGACAAGACAATCATATTTTACATTAAAGAAGTTACAAATCAATATTGCCCATATATTTTAACTTGAACTTACATTTACACATATATAAATGTAAACCAATAAGTGCAGTAAAAAAGCTGTTCAAGTCTTGATGTAGTTTTAGGCAATGGCCAACGAGGAACAAATGTTGTAGCTTTTAATTAGTGCTTGTGGCCGGATCAAAGAAAAGCAATCTCACAGTTGCCTACAACAATTATCTTACAACGTCAGAAATTGAGGACAATAGTAGCAAATCCTGCTTTGGAAACAAATGTATGCTCACATGTTACCCTGAAACCCAGTTGGTCTTTTTACAAACTCTATTGCTCTTTTGAGGGCCACTTAAAGCAACAAAGTGTGACTTTTCTGTCTGTTTTCCCACTAAAGGACTGAAGGAGACAAATGCAGTGGCAAAACTCACATGGGACTGTCACCTTTTCATTAATATTTTGTAAATACCCTCGCTGCAATGCAAATTTGTGTTGATGTGATGCATTCTGGCAAGATATGTATTCTCACTAGATGGTAAAGTGCCACGCAAAACACAGTTACATAGTGGAGTCGAACAGGCACGCTTTAGAGGGGTTAGTCTCCTTGTGTCATATCAAGAAACCATCAAATTTTGAGGCAGTTAGGTAATGATTTTCAGGCTCCATATTTTGGGGTAAAAAGTTACACAGTGTTACTTTAAGTTGACACTCTTTGGGGCTGCCTGTTGTTGACCATAGTTGAATTGGAGCTTCTCTAATTACACAGTGAGACATAATCATAGCAGACTCAAGTTGCATGGTGTGACACTTAGAAATCTTTTATGATTACAGATAATTGTGACAGGGCTTCAGTCTTTACTCAGTTTTAACAAAATACTCTATGCAGATTCTCCGCTTTGGAGAGTATAGTCAGAAAATGAAGTGGAGATTCTTCAAAGTCCGGAAGCCAGCGTGACAAATTATTCCCTCCTCCCGAAGATGCCATCTCCCACTTCAAACTCACCAGTTTCCTTTCAAACAAGTCAAGACAACGGCCCCACAGGGACTATAAGACTGACACACTAGAAAGCCCTCTGACTCGGCGTGAACATCTCTCTTCGCGGCGGGGTGAAAGAAAGGACAAGGTCTTTATCGTGACTCACATGGGCAAAATGTCAGTGTGTTCCGACATGTTTGCCTTTATGTTTCAGTAGGAACATGGCTGAAATTTGCCTTGCGTCTGTGTTTCCAGACGCTTCATGCACCGCAGACAGTGTTGTAATTCTTGGCTGTAGCGTGGGCTTGGTGCCAGAGCTCCACCGAGCGCCGTTCGTGTTCACAGGTCTCTCTCCTGACATTCCAGTTAGAAGCCGAGCCAACCGCAGACCAGGAACATTTTACAGCTCCAATGAGGATCCAGACCCTGGCTGTGAGGAAAAGGCACTGTTCCTGCACAGGCCAATCAGGTTGATGTGAAGGCCATCCAGGTCTCAGCAGGCTAGTCTGTCGAGCAGACCTGCCAGACGGGCTGACCACTGCTGTGTGAGAGTGGACACGTGCACAGCCTCCACCGCTCTGCTGGATCTCATCGGCATGCGCAGGAGTGCCCCTCATGTATGGAGAGGAATAGTATTAGCATTTAAATGAATCTTAAAAGTGTCTGTGAGGATGATGCTCTTCTTTAATATGAGTGGACAATTGCCCTGTAGCTAATACTCATTCCTTCCACCGGGTCATTATGGAAAGTTTCCTGAGAATTGGTTATTAGGATTCCTTCAGGGCTTTCCTATTCCCCACAGAATGCAGTTGTTAGTGCCAGCCTCCCACAGCGGCTCCCTCTGCTGCCACTGTGCTGAATCACTGCAGCACCATGGATAGCTCCAAGGAACAGGGTTTTTTGTTGTTGTTGTTTTTTTTAACTTTCCCTTTGCCCTCCAGTCCATCTCTTCACTTACAATCATCACACATTTAAACCTCCTGTAGATCTAATTTTAGAAATGATGTATGTTCTTTTTTTATTTGAACAGGCGGGCAGTATGAATCACCTGAATTCTGGCATTTTCTATTTAAAGGTGTGTAAAATGTTCCAGGATACAGTGGAACAAAATGGAACATGTTTTCAGTGGTGTATTGTCACATCAAAGTAACATTCTTGGCTTTGGTCTGTCTTGGAAAGACATTTAAAGCTCCATAGAACTCAGTGGAAGTTCTTTTACTTCCTGTTCCTGTTTCTGCCACTGCCCAGTGCAGACAAACTGAGAACTGCTGTAGAAGAAGCGCACTCGTTTCTTTTTGAACACACATTAATTACATGAAGGTTTGGAGCATTTATGAACTGAATTGATTTTGTTTAAAATATTCTAAAGTGAAATCACCATCAGACCAATTTCTACTGAGTGTGTTCATAGAAAACTACATGTCCCTGTAGGGCTACCATAGCTGTTCACATGCTCTAAAAAGGTGTGAGTGTAAGGTGTGGAACTGCCTTCTGCAATTTTACCTCCAAATGACACCAAATAGAGAACAGACCTAAAACTACACACATCACCTTTAAATCTGGATGACAACAATTAGTGACACAAATTCAGATA
This sequence comes from Rhyacichthys aspro, assembly GCA_036850595.1. Classification (NCBI taxonomy): domain Eukaryota; kingdom Metazoa; phylum Chordata; class Actinopteri; order Gobiiformes; family Rhyacichthyidae; genus Rhyacichthys; species Rhyacichthys aspro. Next base: position 6,241,714 of record CM072153.1, on the reverse strand, counting down.
AATACAGAATCCATAAGCACAGTGGTTCTCAAACTGTGGTACAGGTATCACTGGTGGTACGCCAGCTCCCTTCAGTGATACACACAGCTCCAATTGCCACGGAGCCTGTTACATGATATATATTGAAATTATTAATTGTCAGTTGAAATGGATATGTCTCATTTTATGAATGAATTGCCCCGGCCAGTATTTTGTGCACTGGTACTGATTACTGTATTTATGATGACTACAAAGAATCATACAGTTCCCCCAAAAATAAACAACAAAAATGTAACAGGGGGGTGCACGGTAGCAGAGTGGTTAGTGCTCCTCTCACAGCAAGGCGTGAGTTCGTCCGGCCGACCAAAAATCGTTGCTGTTGTAGCAACTCAATCTTGCTAACTCTGGTCTTTCTGAGGAGTCTGCATGTCCTCCCGTGTTACCGTGGGTTCTCTCCGGCACTCCGGCTTCCTCCCACGTCAACATGTATGTAGGTGAACTGGTGACTCTAAATGCCCTAGTGGATGAATGTAGAGTGAATGGTTGTCTTCAATGTACGTTAATGTCCCTCCTGCCCTTCGGCCCTAGCGGGGATAGGTAGAAAATGAATGAAAATGTAACATGTCATATAGAGTACAGCACTCTCTGTGTTCTTTCCAGAACCATATCAACAAAACCAACCAAGGCAAAAGTCTTATGGTTTAAAATCCAACTCATAATTCTGTCATGGGGTAATCAAAGTAAATATCTGAATTTATATCTTCCAATAAAAAAGTTCTCAAATCATGATACAAAGAGCAATAAAGAATGAAACTCATCCTCAACCACATTAAGGTCACATAAAGCACAAAGGAGTTCCTCTTTTATTCCTCCTTTATATCCGCCCACCTCAACTGCCAGAGGTAAAGTACCATTTCCAAACTGGGCACACAGACCTTTGAGTTCTAGATAAATTTAGTGGTACTTGAAGGGGGTAAATATTATAGTGGTACTCGTGAGGAAAAGTTTGAGAGCCACTGCAAAATGTACCTGAAACCTCTTTTCTCCAGGACTGTGCTCGTTTTACTCTGCAGTTTATTTCAGTTGGAATCCAGAGTATTTTAGCTTGTTCAAAGGTGCTTTGATATATTATACAATCATCTGATGTAAGGAGGCGGGAATGAAATAAATATGGAGTCATTTTTTAGTTTTGCTCAATCACTGATGCTTTTCTCTGGTTTCCGTTTTCCTCTCCTCTCTGCTTAAAATGTGCTGTAGTACGGACAAGTCTCAAATTTAAGAAGAATTTTCTGAAAGTGGAGTAGTGCAGTGATGATGAATACTTTATTAGTTTCCAGATGAAAAACCTATGGGAGACATTGAAACTGCTTCTCACCACCAACATCTAAAAGCAAACGGGGGAATTTCTTTTGATGAAGAGGAGTGTTTCATTCTTCGTAGACTTACAGAATTAAAATTTGCGTTCATTCTGGAGGCAAATTGAAGACAAAATTCTCACTAAAGCATCAGATTCCTTTTTATTTATCACCTCTCGAATGGTAGAAATAAATATTATCCATTCAGCAGCACTCATGTTTCTAAGGAAATCTCATCAACTGAATTATAAATAAGGGCTCTCTTAAGATTTTTTTTTTGTGCCCATGTCATCAGTGCCAGCGGTAGTGCACTTTACATATGTTCTTTGCGTTTTGTCCACGTGTGTAAAGAAACCGTCTGCATATTTACACTCAGCAGCCTCAGCCTGTTATCTTCCATGTCTAAATGTATGTATTTGGGTCTCAGAAGCTTAAAGGCACTGTACGTCTTTGATTCTGTAGATTCACAGGGGAGCCGTGTTGATGAGATTGTTGTTGCGATGTGGAGTGCTCCCTGCTTCCTACACGCAGATAAAAAATGACTTCGAGATAAAACCGTGCAGTGTGTGTGTGCTTTTGGGGGAAGGGGATGTGAATTTGCCCACAGCTAATGATGTAATTATGTCGAAAACAAATGCAACAACTGAACGCATTTAAGATGAGTTGCACAAACAAAGTCACCAAACTGGGGATTTTTACACAATCAGGAATGAAGATGTTATCACATAGAGAAGTGTATTTTTAAAGCTTTGCAGATACATGCACTTGTAATTTGCAACATACAATAGTGTTGCTGAATATTTATTGCCCAAAACTCCTTGGAGTGCAGTATTATGCTATTCCACGTGACCGACACTGGCCCTGTTTCTCTGCTGCAGGTTGAACATACTGAGTTTGAGCCTTGTCTAAGGATTCTTCTCCTTCAGACCAGTTCTATTTTAGAAACAGATTTAGTAAGTTTACTCTGCTTTAAGTCTGTCTGCTCTGAGTTCATCTGAGGCATTCAAATTGGAGCCGAGAAAAGAGGATTTACCATGGCAACAGTAATCAAACAGAGGACACCATGTTAGAGGAGAGTACAATTCATGTGATGATATGGAGAGTCTTTTCACTTAAAAAAGTAATATTGAGAAGTAGCTACGTAGGATAATTTGTATATAAATTAAACAACATACTGTACTAATTTTACATTGTCAGTGTAAGGCTTTCAAATGCACATGTGAAATCGTTGTGCTTCAAAGATGCCCAAACAGCCCTGTTCTTTAAAATTCAAATCTGTTCTGTTAAGTCAGCTCTGTTTTTGCCTGCATTTGAATTTTGAAGTTGCTAGTACAGTGAATTTGTAAATCTAGATTATAAATGCTGATGCTGATCCTAATTACTTTTTCATTTGAAAGTATAATCTTTCACTTTCAACTTTTGCCAGTGCATATAAACTAATAAATTTGAATATACTGTATGTTATCATCCAATCAGAGACCTTTTTCAGATGCAGCAGAGGAGGAGACTCTGATAAAGGGTTAAAGCACTAAAACCTGCAGAGACCAGGTTAGGTTCTGACTCAGAGTGTCAATAAACTCTGAATTTCCTTCTGTCCTGGTTTCTCGTACTCTTAAGTTTGCACAACAGTTTGGGCTGCCTCCACAAACAGGTCCATTTATTCTTTGCATATAAAAATAATTGTCTAATGTGATTATAGTAAGACCAACTGTAAAAGTGGCCTCACTGTGACAAATGGAAGTGAATCCAGAACCATGCTCCTCTTTATATATGTAGAATCAATTTGATTTTTAATTTACCAACGCAGGCAATATTCAACATTGTTATTACATATTTTTAAATACTCTGCCAGGCTGGTTACAAACATAAAAACAAAAATCAGCTGAATGGTGCGTGTCTGTTTGTGCTAACTGTACGCTCCTCTCCCCCGCAGGTCACATCTCTCCATGGAAGGCATCCAAACAGGTAAAATGATCAAAGCCCATCTGTTTCTGCCTGTGCGAATGTATGTGTTCGCTGGATCTGCTCTGTCTCAGTGGTGTATTTGTGGAAGCAGAGAGAAGGATATTATTGGAGCAGTGTTTGTCCGTGTGGCTGAATTGCCTCAGAGCTGTTTGACTTCTGCTTTATTGTTAAATGAGGCAGGCTGTCCTGACCTGTTATTGGTTTGATCACATCACTCACTTCACCAGCAGGGGAGGCCTTCTTTTTTCTATGTTTTTTCTCTGGACTCAAACTGCACCTGTTTCTCAGTTAGTCTGTGTAAGCAGGGTTTATTTTTTTGTGCAGGGCTCTCCATTGGGGTGGCATGGGTTTACTGTTGGGTTGAAACATGGATACCAAATCATCAGCTACTGTGCATAATGAATATTAACTATTTCCAATGTGTAATTACATGTAAATTAATTTAAGCTCCAGGTTAGATTAAGTTGAAACTGGGCCTAGAACTGTTTGCTGACAGCGTGGTTTACAGTTTCAACATGCTATGAATTTCATAATCAATAACGTCAAATAACTTTTAAGTTTAGTTTATTTGGATCTGTATCACACAGAAATATTTGACAAGTATAAAACACACACACACTGACTACAGACATAGTAATATAAAATATAATAGATTTTTCATATGAATCCCAAATCCCAAAATCAATCAGGTGCACCAGTGTAATACAGAGTGAATATATGGGTCCATCTTGTAACATGAAATACATTAAAGAAATCTAGAGTACAGTGCACTGTTTTGTACCAAGGTATTTGTCAGCACATCTAGTTTGGAGAAGCAGCCAGGAGCAATGGGACATATTGTATGTATGTATCACAAAACTAAGGAGGATTCAAAAACTGTTAATCTTGTGTGTATTATTTAGAAGGTATTTAAATGGACTTTTCATCATATCACTTTTTTGCTTTTTATTCTGTTACTGCTGCATTGCCTTGAATTTAGACCACTTCTTAGCAACATAATACTGTGATCCTCAGTTATACAGGCCATCATGTAATAAAACAAAAGCACTGAGACATCATTTTGAATGTAGATGTTTCGTCCCTCATCCAAGAGAAAACTGTTCAGTAAATTTAGTTGAGGAGCAGTTTAACATGAAGCCTATTGTCACTGGTCTGGGAGAATAGGATCTGGTTTTGTTCAGCGTCGTTGTACCAGTTTTTGAGAGTGTTGCCTGGTTTGATTTTTACTGATATGTTGTGACTGTTGAAAACCCTTTTGAGCATTTCCACTGAACCAGATAAAGAAGGAATTATTAAGTTATTCTTTCATATCTCTGTTTCCCCTCTGTTGTTATTTGGACTTGTCTTGGATTTGGCAAAGCTCCACTTGGGATATCAAGTGGAGCTTTATTAGCTTATTCTTTTACAAATAACCATATTATAACTTATAATATCATTACAAACTAGGAGCAAAACATTTACTTACTAATATAAACCAGGTATTAATATTCAGCAAAAAAGAGCATACCATATATATATAGACTATTTTTTGCTTATTCATCCAATGTTTTTAAATATATTTTACTATTTATATATACCGTAATATTTTATACTATTTTGACTAGCTCTGATTGCTGTTGATTGTTCTTGCTGTATTCAGTGTTGAACAATATATGACCTAAGGTATGATATCCCGTTTCTATGATGTTTTACCTGTAGTTGCCCGACCAGTGGGACCAACATGGAAGCCCTCAGACCAACCTGTCTGGTCCTGTGTTGCCCCCTGGGACACCCTTCCCAAACCAGCCACAGCATCGTACTTCTGTGCCTGACTCCACTGAGGGCTTTGATCTGAACAAACCTGATCCCTACGACCTGTACGAGAAGTCAAGGGCAATCTATGAGAGCAGACGTGAGTATACAGCCTTTCTCATGAAATCTTTAGATAACTGGTAATAATAAACTGTGTGTGTAATCCTGTCAGGTCCTGAGTATGAAGAAGTGGAAGTGCACCTCCTGAGAGAGAAGACCGGATTTGGATTCCGCATCCTGGGTGGAGACGAGGCGGTGCAGGCTGTGAGTCCGGACGCCCGTGACAAGGCTCGTATGGGACGGGCTGGTCCTCACACACTTAACTTCATACATTTATCAGAATTAACCTGCACCTAACTTAATTTTACGGAATAAACATTTACATAATGTCCTGAAACAGACACATACCCATATGTTTAATGTAACACATTGCACTGATTGTCCGCTGCTCAGAACCTCCCATACTAATGTGACGCCTTGCTAACCAGTCTCAGTGGAAAACAGCATGCAAACTGTAATAAAGCCCAGTGCAAGCGAAGATAAGTGAAAGATGCATTTGAATTCGTCTTACGCCACAGCAATAATTCAGACTGCACTGTGTCACTGTTTCCTTCTCTTCACCTTCATCTATGCTACTAATATCGATTGTCTCGAACAGATTGTTATTGGTGCTATAATAGAGAACACTCCCGCTGAGCGTGATGGACGACTTCGACCTGGAGACGAGCTCATTTCTGTGGATAAAAATGTGGTTGCTGGGAAACCACACAAATACGTAATAGACCTGATGCACGCAGCCGCTCGCAATGGTCAAGTCAGCTTAACAGTGAGAAGAAGGGTGCAAATGCCTGGTAAGGACATTTTTGTTTTGTTTTTCACACTTTTTGAAGACTGTAGCATGTTGCATCATAGTCATTGAGATAAAAAGGACAGAAAAGGACAGCTTGTGTGGGTATGAGCAGTGTGCGCACCTCTCAGCTTCTTTACTTTGAGTTTCAAACACATACTGTATATCCTTCTGTTCACTCAGTGTGAGCATAAACTACAACAAATGCACAAAAGCATACAAGTGCATACGAGTTTGAGTTGTCGAATGGCAAACAGAAAAGCAAAGTTTGCTTTGACAGGGAATCCCTATGGGAAGTAGAGGAGTGCAGTGTTGCATGTAATAAATGCTGCAAAAGTGGCAACTCTCCAAAGGCAAGATTTAAGACTGTCTTTGCCTGAAAACACACTGTGTTAAATAAACTGTCTCAAGGGCACCGTGTCCAAATTCTTGTATGTTGTTTGTGGCTGGTTTGACACAGGTGAACCGTGTCCTGTGAATGGCCGCAGTCCCGGCTCTGTGTCCACACAGCACAGCTCTCCACGCAGCGATGCCCCTTCAGGCCCTCAGGCTGTGGCCATCCCCACAGCCACCTCAGCTCCAGAGGGGACACCCCTGCAAACCAGTGATGTGGTCATTCACCGCAAGGAGAATGAGGGCTTTGGCTTCGTCATCATCAGCTCGCTCAACAGACCAGAGAACGCCACTGTCATCAGTGAGTGACTTTGTCTTCTCCCCTAAAGGCTCTTGCAAAGCACATGATTAATAGTGAAGACTGGCGACACACAACCCTGAGGCATTTAGTTTAGTTCAGGGTCTCAGAGTGATTAGCCAAGCTTAGATGCACTATTTTATGTCAGGGGCTGCATAAAATCTGAGATGATTGAAAAAACTAAAATTATTTTTATAATTAAAAATAATTAATTAAGAATGTTAACCAACTTCTAAATTGTTCTTGCAAGTTAAAGATTTGTACACTTTGCTTATTAAATGTGTTGGGAAGTAAAAAAAACCAAAACAAAACATCAGTATGGAGATTGTGTGAAAAAAATGTCCTTGAAACCTATTTAACAGAAATAAAATTCAGGACATTAAAGAAAAGAAATATTAAATGTTTTGATGGAAAATTGAACATATGCTCTTTATTGACCTATCCAAGTTCAACACATTCTTGGCTAAAAGTGGTTCGTGAGGTAGAGGGTGGCAGCTCCTCTCAATCACATTTTCTTAGTGTCCTTGGAAAAAAGAGTAAACCTTACCATGTCTCCAATGTCTGTTAAGTGTGTTGTTTGTGAGAGTGAAGGGATGCTGAGGATAACGAGTTACGATAATGTGTTTTGTGTTGTGTCTAACAGTAATAACAGTTGTTGTGGATCAGAAAAGGTGATCATTGGTTATTATTGCTCATTTCCAGCTGTGCCTCACAAAATCGGACGTATAATCGAGGGCAGCCCTGCAGACCGCTGTGGGAAGCTAAAGGTGGGCGACCGGATCCTGGCTGTGAATGGACAGTCCATCATCAGTATGCCACACGCCGATATCGTGAAGCTGATAAAAGATGCCGGTCTCACCGTCACACTCCACATCATACCAGAGGAGGGTAAGACAGCTGGTTAGTTTCAATGTCATATTTCACTTACAATTGACCATATCTGTCATTTTCATCTAGGGCTGTGTCCATACTAATGCATTTGATTATAAAACAGTGCTATAAAATGAAAACAACCTTAAAATGATCTCCCACTACATTAGTGTTTAAAAAGTGAAGTGTTCATCAAGTAAACTGCACTGTTTTCATTCTTAATCAAAAAAGACTAGGTTGCATGACAGTTACACAAAGAATTCAGTTACATCAGTGTCTGTCCACAGCATTTTCCAAAAATATGTGGACACTACGTCAAAACAATACAACAACTATACAACTACAACTATAAATTTGTGGTATACTGTGTACTAAGTAACACTCCAAAGTTTTTATACGTTGTTCTTATATTAAAACTGTCTTACTATCTTTTCCAAAGGTTCCCAATCTGGACCCAGTTCGGAGAAGCAGAGCCCCATGACCCAGAAACACAGCCCACAGACCCAGCCCAGTACTGTAGCCCAAGCGAACCAAGCAGCAATCCAGCCAGGCCAGCCAGTGCCACATCCAGGCCAAATAGCCCCTCAGCCGGGCCAACCCCTAATCCACCCCGGCCAGGGTCCGACCTGCCCTTCATCTGGCCACACTGCACCAGCCGCCTCCGTGTCTGCACCAGCAGGAAGCCAACAGAGTCCAGTCACACAGCCTCCTCCTCAGCTTTACCTCCATGACGGAAGGTAGGAGCCTTAACAGGGCAAGAGAGTGACTGAATACTGCTAACCCACTTATCTGCTTACCTAACTGAAACCCTAGTGAGTGTATGTTAGCCTATTTGCTGAATTATTACTCCTCAATGGAAAAAAGGAATGCTAGAAAATATCTTGTCTGTTTGAGGACCTTTAGAGGAACATAGGAGCCTTGTTACTGTAAAGGTGGTCAATAAATGTAAATCAGGGTTTGTTTATTACCATTAAACCCTTATTTCCACACATCATTCATCACTTACTTCACCATCTATCATGTCTGTAGCATTACCTTGTGTGTGAATATTCCGAAGAAAACTTTTGTCTCAGGCTCAGACACTCAGACACTAGCTTCAGCTCTGTTGCATAACACCACTTAGCTCTAACAGTCTCAGTGAATAATTTACCCCCGGGTTTCGCTTGTATAATGCACAAAAAAAGCCTTGAGAGGATGTGCGTGTGGATGTGACTCTGCCATAAAGGCACTGGGAGGAGCATTCCCAGAACTGTGGGTTTCTGAACAGTTTTTCCAAATGGGAAGCTGATTAAAATTGTAAAGCAGAGTGATATTTTCTTTGTGGCGAACCTTTTAGCTCCTCACCGTGTAGCCGTCAGGTTTTCATATGACTTTAGGATTATTTTATACAATATGACTGAAGGGGGGACTTTGCTCCATTGATATTCTAATATTTAATTGCAGGTCAGAGGTCAAGGCCAGGCAGGATGTCAAACCTGACTTCCGCCATGCACCATTCACTGATTACAGGCAACCCCCAGTGGACTACCGCCATCCACCGGTCACCGATTATCGGCAGCCCCCGACACTGGACTACAGACACCCGCCCGGCCTGTTGGACTTCAGACAGCACCCTGCAGCTGCACAGTTTCCTCTGGGGATCCCTGCGGACTTCAGACCACAGGTACAGATTGCCCACAGCCCATTCATTCAATGGTTTGATAGAAGGATGTATCTTAGTGTTATGGATTATCGTGTGTATATTTTCCTTGCAGGATTATGACTACTTCACAGTGGAGTTGGAGAAAAGTGCCAAAGGTTTTGGTTTCAGTATTCGTGGCGGAAGAGAGTACAAGATGGACCTCTTTGTGTTACGCCTTGCTGAAGATGGTCCTGCTATACGCAATGGCAGGATGAGGGTAAGAGGAGACGGATTTTCAGTAGGCATTTAACGGTATAAAAGTGGTTTCAATATGTCACTGTATAAAAACTACCAAAAATCTCGTTCTTGTAATAAGAGTTGGTGAGATATGACCAGAAATTTATGTGAAAAATGACATATTTAGAAAGCACCGCTTTTATTTTTAAGAAAACCAGCTAGGGCAAAGCAGAGTGCAGCTGGACAGGCCTGACATAAACCTCTATGAAGGTGTTGTAGTGACTTCTGGTGACGTTTAGTACAGTGAGTGGCAAGTGCTGCTGCTGTTCTGTGTCTCTCTAATCATTTATAGATGTGGCTAAATGAATAGACCAATAAACATTTACAGATGTTTTGGAGTTTATTGTTTGTTGTCCCACGCCTTATTGTGTCACTCACTTCAAACCTTGTTAAGGGCTTAGAAGATAAGATAGATACTTTATGGATCCCAAGGGAAATTTAGGTTTCCAGAGACTGATAATGAAGTAAGATTCAAGAGTGTAAAGAGTAGAGTAAATAAAACTACTGCAGTACAAGTCAGTTCAGATCAATATAAATTGGTTACAATTGATTTGTTGACTGGTTCCTGTTGCTTAAGCAAAAGCCGACATTTAATCCAATCTATCATATTTCTTGATTTATCATCTATTTTCTGCCTAATATAATATAATGAATAACCTAATTAAAAGTCTTTTGTAAATCCTATTGATCTTATTCTCACGCTAACTGCCAAAGTCTAAACCTTAAAAATGTTTTACAGCATGAGTCTCTGAGTAACCCACAGTTCACCCTCAACAAATACTGGTGAAGTGCGTTTGAACATGGCACTTAATGGCTTGTTAATTCCCCTGGTAACTTGTAAAACACTGGTCTTGCGCTGGATGAAAAAGGTTTGGAGAAAGTGAGCTCGTCTTCTGTGTTGTCTCCTGCAGGTCGGGGATCAGATCATCGAGATAAACGGAGACAGCACACGGGACATGACTCACGCCCGTGCCATCGAGCTCATAAAGGCGGGAGGCAGGCGGGTCAGGCTGCTACTGAAGAGAGGCACGGGACAGGTGCCAGAATATGGTGGGTTTGGTCTCAGCAAAGTATCTTATCTTTCTCAGGCCTCTGTCAGAATGTATTAACTCTATCTTTACAGTAGTCTTTATAACCTGAAGAGAGTTCTGAACACTGACAAACATAACAATCGCCTTCTAACATTTTTTGTGTATCTGTGATCTGCTAAAGTAGTAAAAATAACAATAACCTTCCTAATCTCTGTCATCAATCGTTTTAGTGCCGCTGCTTTAGGCTTTTACTTGTATTACTTCCCTTAGGAATGGTACCTTCCAACCTCTCCATGTGCATGAAAGGTGACACACTAAGCTCCCCATATTTCTTCCTAATGGGCCACTCTAAAGACACGGTTTGTGAAAAACTGCATGTCTATCTTTCCTTACTGATTCATCGTACATTGAAGCATTGGTGTGCATTTATGTATGCATGAGCACGTTTTTTATGCATGTGTATAAAAGAATATTTAAAAAAAATGTTGTGTGGGTTTAGATGATATGAATTCTAATGGTTCTTTATGAGATTGTGTTATGGTTCAGAAAGGTTGTGAAAGATTGCAAAGACTGCCTGCACCAGTTTAAAAGCTGCTGCACAATGTGAAATAGTTCATGTATAGATGTTATGCACTAAGTAGAGATTACTGTTTATGTATGCTCCACATTGTACTGGATGTTGTCTATTTGTATTTTTAAAGAGTGTTGTCTGTGGTGGAAGCATGTGCATGGTAATTGCAGCTCACTTGAATCCTTTAGAGAATCTCTTTGTTCTGCCCAACAGACTGTGGCAGCCACTGGCATCCCCTTTCTTCAGCCAACTCTGCCCTGCAGGAAGTGACCCTCGAACCACACCCCACCCCACTGCTCTCATCCCATCCAGCCTCAGCCCCTGAGTCCCCTCATCAGCTCCCTCTAGAGGCTACAGTGTGCATGGCAGACCAAGCTCCACAGCTGATGGAGCACAGTTCCAGCAGGGGGCCCTCAGGTGGCAGGTCCACCCAGCAGAAGTGCATCATCAGGGGACAGGGTAGCCCTCAGAAGTCTGGACCGGCAGACAGCGGACTGAGCGAGAGGCAGCCTCGCCTCCTGCCTCCTAAAGCTGTCCTGAGCATGTCCAGTGACAGAAGGCCGAGGGACACATGCTCCCCCTGCTGTGAGAGAAAGGCTCTGCACGCTCAGACCGGGAGCACAGTCTGGCCCTGGGACTCATACCCAAGTGTGAATGGAGTCTCTGTGGGCAGTGCAGACGGGAGCCTCCAGGAGAGGCTGCTGTCCAGAGGCTGTCCAAGAGAAGAGGAGCGAGCCGGTGCATACAGTGGCTTATGTTGTCCCTCCAAGGCCCTGGAAGATGTTCCTGCTCGGAGCTTGGCTGCCTCCCCAAGGCCCTGGAATGTCCCAGCCTCAGACAAACTGCCCGGGACACTGAGGTCTTGGACCTCCACAGTGAGCAGATAAAAAGGATCCAACCGGCTTGGACTGGGCCACACTGTCTGGCTCCCTTATTCACTTCACTATGGGATGTTTCAGAAAACCCTCTCCTTTTGTCCTCTTTTGTCTCCATCATCTTCTCCTTTCCAATGTTTAACTGGTTTTACAAGAGGATTATTACACCCACAACCTTAAAGCAGAGAAACTGTCACAGCTATTGTAACCCAGAGTATACAACCAAATGGAGATGACGTAGGCTGATTTTATGTTCAGATGAGCATTTTCACTGGAGCGTTTGTCCCGTATCATTAGCGGCGACCTTATGTGGATCACATTAACGAAACTGTCTTTGCAGAAGAAAGACATATATTCATCTGAATGATTTACTTTTGCTTCATTTTCTCCGTGCAGCGAAGACAGTAAAACAAGAAACCTGTCAGAAGGAACCAGCGACATTGATACATCTCCTGAAATACATGCTCTGGAAGGATCTGACCCAAGTAACAGGCATATGTTAGCACTTACATGCCTACAAATATAACATATACTGTAAATGTAAAGTTGTGAAAATATGTACATTTGCTATTATGGAGGCACTGTTGTAGATAAACAGGAGGAGAAAAAACACCAGGACAGTAGTTTATTATTGTCATGGCCTCGTCTATAACAACATATCAAAACTGTGCAAGTCACCAAACCCAGGCCGCTGAGAGTGGCAGTGGTCAGTGCATGAATATAAAGCACTATGTCATTATACAGGGACTCGCACGTCCTGTAGAGGTAGACTATAGACAGGACGTCCTCTGTGGAGCTACCCAGTTGGTATTCATGTGAGACACAACTTTATTTCATCCACTGGGACTTTCTGACAGACTGAAAACAGACGGCTTAGTAAGATTCATGATATTGCTTTGCGTTATGTACCACCATGCAGTCATTGTGCTGAACTCCATGATGTGTTGTATTCATTTAGGCTCAACAGAAACTTTTGTCGGCTCTGTATTTCCCATTTTCCCACTATGCCTTTTACTGTGCTAAGTGTACCACATCACTGTGGGAGAGGGGCATCGGTGTGGGGAAGAGGAGGCCGGTGGTTCTGAGGTGGGCCGGAGTGCCTTACTCAAACTAATGCAGACCTGATTCAGTTGTGGTTTGTTTTTGGAACCGAATGCAAATTTTAGTGACGATGCACGCATATCAGCAAACTGTTGAGTTGTGGAGCCCGCTTCTCTTCAGACTTTACACCAAGATATACCTTCTATATACAGTTATCTTGATGCACTCTTTGCTGTATAGCTTCAGTGTCAAAGACTGCCCTTTCTCTCGTGTAAAAAAGGGGATCAAATGTAGCCTGTAAAATTCCACCTTCTCCAAGAGTCATCCGAGTTAGTGAAGCTGTGAGCCTTTATCCACATAGGGTGATTATCAAAAGGGTTATGGCTTCTGTTATGTCAGATGAGTCTTGTTCCAGTGTTGTCTTTTCTGCAGCAAACGCATCATGATTGCATTGCTGCAGATATATACCATCTCCTGCAAATATGATTTTAGATTATGTAAAAAACATTTACTCGTCAAAACATCTTTTCAGTCTCAATTTGTCCAGCAGTTGAGGCATGCTGCTAAACTGAGCTGTGAGATTAAAGCACTAGCCTTCACCTCTGTTGTCCATTTTCAATTATCTCACAATCACATACAGTATTTGCTCTCATTAAAAATAATCTCTGATGTTGCTTAAGGAGCTTTTAAATAATGGACAGTACACATTTAAAAAAATATTCAAGTGCAATCACAGTGCATTGTGACAATTAGAATGAACACAGTAATCTACCGATGAGCTGCTTTTATGAGAAATGTATCTAAACCTTCTTCACACTGGGACATTAGGTGCATCAAGACTTAATTTACCCCAGTAATGTTTAAGTGAAACATGATTCATTTTAAAAGTTAAAACAGAAATAGTTCAGCGAGGCGCATGAGAACATGCTATAGGCTGTAGAAATGTGTTTACTGTACGTAAAATGTTGAGAAAAAGGTTGAATATTCTGTCATCTAGCCCTCCGTCTCTGTCCAGGCCGTCCCCCTGCCTGCTGTGAGTGATTTTGTATAAAAGAAAAACTGCTTTATTTGAACCTGTGAAGGATGGAGCGTTCATAAATCCCCATCAAGATCAAGTATAACTGTGTAGTGCTAATTGTGTACTATTCACCTTGTACAGCTGTATTCCTACAAATATGGTTTACTGTATCATTGATACTGTAGTTTCAAAGACGTGAACAACTATTTTTATGAAATGCGACAGTACTGATATATTACATTTTGCTAAAAAACAAAAAACTTGTTTACTGAAAGATATTCTGAAATACTGTCAAATAAACTCTTGACATGGTGTAAAAATACTCTTTCCTACAGACCTGGCTTTACTTCAACACAACACCCCAATACACACACAATATTTCATTTAACAAACCTGCTTTGTTTATTACAGTATTCATAAACTCACATTCACACATTCAAGATGTTTTAACCCCATCATCAGAAACAATGGCAATGAAGCCTATTGTTCACAGCCAATCACAAAATGGCACAAACAAAATTCCTAGTTTTTGCTGAATATGTAAACTTTTACAAACTGTTCAAATGGGCAAGTGATGGTGCCAGATTTATTGATATCAAAAGCAGCAATCATAAAGGTCTTTACAAATGAAAGAAATATTTACAAAGTTCTCAACAGTGGGGCATTAAATAAAACAGCCTGTAAACATTTTATCAGCTTTTAGTGTTGGTTAGTGGTTCTGGCCAAGATTTAAAATGCTGTAAATAGGAGATGTGTGGAGTTGTAAAGAATCTTTTATTGTTGAGTGTGTTTTTCTGTTTCAAATGAGGCTCCACTGTTTTCCTGCACATCCAGAGGAGTCTCCTGGGAAAAGAGAACATACAATTAAAATATTACCCATTATCTATTCCTACTACTGCTACGAGCAAACCATATTGAAAATTGAGATAACATAACTTATTTATAGCGTAGTATGACTTTGATAAAATAGAAAAAAACATCAAGATACCAAGAAATATAAGCCACACTTGACATGATTTTCTATTGTACCTCAAATTAATTTAAGGTTCTGATAGGCCAACTATTTTGAAGTGTTAATATTTGTCACATGGAACTACACTAATATTGCAAGGACTTCTTTATGATATAGATATTGTGTTTGTTGATACTGTGAAAACAACACATTTTATATATTTTATACATTATATTGTGCAGCCCTCACAACTATTACTTGTGCTCTCTCTGTCAGCATAGATCTAAATGAAAACTTGTGCTACAGCAACAACAAACAAGCCACTGTGGAGAAGAAGAAAACAGTCCACACAAGCAGCTCAGCTGATTAGTGAAAGTGAAGAGTGGCTTTTAGCTTCAAATGCAAGTTATAGGTGCAAAAGGTAAAGTAAAAGTTTGTAAAGAGACATCCTATCAAGACATGATTAAAGGTTAATACACGTTTATACTAAAGATTTTTTGTCCTGTCTAAACAGCACCAGGTCATGTGTGACTCAAGGATAGTAATAGTCTCCATTACGTTTAGATACACTGATCAATGGTCTCTGATAATGACTGACTGGTCAGTACTTGCTGCATGAGCAGTTGTGTTCTATGTGTTTATATTCATTTTGCAGGAGTCTCCCACGAAAAAAAGGTCTTGAGTTGGTATTTTTGTGATACCACTTATATAGACCATAATAGTTTTGTGGGTTTGTCTAATCAGTTAGAAAAGGCATAGAAGAGACAGTGTTGGTTTAACTGGCATTGTACTAATAGGCCCTAGATAATACATTAATGGTTGCCATTCACTTACCTTGAGATGTCTGTAAATTCCCATCTGGAAACGACAGCAAATCACATCTACCAAAAAGCCCACCATACCATGGAGCATCCCTGAAAACAGGACAAAGTTGTAGTAAGTATATGTTGCTTTAATATTCATGTAAAAAAAAACATGTAAAAAACATTGATCTCACAGAAGCAGAGGAAATACCTATTAGGTAAGACACGGGGATATTACCCTAACCCTAACACATGAATGTATTAAACTATAGTCATTTCTTCTGTTGATGATGCCTTATGTACTGTGGGTCAGATTATTTGAATTCACTGGACCTGTAGTGGAGAAGATGCCCCCAATGATGCCACAAAGGCGGACGAGAAACTGCCAAAGAGGCATGTGCTGCTCCGTGACTTTGACCATCAGAGAGCTGATATCATATTTCATAAAGATCCCTGAGACTCCATGACTGCCCGCAGCATGATTTATTACTCTTTCCTGCAGCACAAACAGAACATATGTACTGTATTGACAATACAGACCACAACACAAATGTACTGACAGAGCATAAAGGATAAACATACCCGCTCTGTGACAGAGTACTGATGTGTCTCAGCTGTAAGTTTGTAGGTGTTCAGTTTTGTAGGCACAATGGTGATGAAATACTGGAACATGTGATTAGCTGCAGAAAAATCACAATATTAATGCAACGTGACAAACAGTGATAAATGGTGGCATCAATAGGGACATTTTCAGAAACAAAAATACACACATTCAACAGAGATTTTTTCTGTGCCGTCCAGTGTGCTAATAATCCCAGGGATCATCTCTCCAAAGGACAAGTGGTTAATCCGGTGGGAAAAATTAAAAGCTGTTTGACAAAAAAAAAAAAAAAAAATAGACAATTGCACAATATATGTTTATGGGTTTTATTTTTTGCATAATAACACAAAGAAATAAAAAATGAATGTGTATAAATACTACTTACAATCATGGCTGACTAAAGCAGCTAGATGGGCATGGCCTCTAGGATGTGGGATGGACCTGTGCCAAGAAAACAGAACAGATCAGTCTTTGGTAAGAGTTCAGTCAATGTATAACTGAAAACAAACATATACAATAAAGATAGAAAAACTTGTCATTACATGATTATAGTGCTGACAGTGCTTGAAACACATACTTGCCAACAGTAATGTGGAAGTTCCCTGCCACCTTGTTGGCATAAAGATGCCCATGAATCCTGCAGGCATTTAGGGGAGCAGAGCTGTCCTCGCTGTTGAGACAAGACAACAAAATGTAGCATCAATTCACTGAATGCATTGATTCACTTTTTTTCCAAGTAAAAAAAAAGTTTTTTCAAGTAACTAAAAAAATATTTCAGTACTTTTTCATTGGAGCTGGTGGAGGTACTTTTATTGCAGTCTTGAGGATCACCTCCTGGAGGGAGTGCTCCACTCTGAGACGCTCCTGGATGTGCAGAAGAGTCCTAACAATGAATAAGAGCTTATATGAGATGGACGTGAGAGCTTGAAAATGAAAAGTATATATGAGAGTTATAAACATTGTTTTTTTTTAGAAAAATGCCTTCATTAACAGCAGATGGGTCAACAGTAGTCTAACAAGTCTGGCTCCTTGCTCAAAGTAAATATCAGACCATTACTCAATATTACTAAAGTGTACTTACATTTGCCATAGTCTTTGTTGAGGAGAGAGCTCAAAATTTACCTGAGCAAACAAAATATATGTTAAGACGACAACTGGCGGTTTTCATATTAAATTATTATAATGATTTACTGTTGAATGATGTTGTCCTTACTGGTTCATACTGTAGACCATCAGAGGCGACCATGGTTTCTGCCAGATCCAGGACATCAGCACCTATATCTGTGTCCAAAAAGGCCAACAATAAACATCAAAATACAACAGTTACAGTACTTATTGAAATTAAATGACTACTTACACTGACACCTCATGGCAACTGTGATGTCAACGTTGATCCTCAGTTTACTAAGAAAATAAAGATGTCATTAGAGAGTACACTTACCACACATACACCATCCCATTATGAGCTGACTCCTAACCTACCTGGTAAAATCCTTGTCCACCTCATATTCGTACTTCATCCAAGTGTCTCTGTACACAAAGAACTCCAGAAAGGCGAGGATTGCCATGAAGGTGAATGCTATTAAAGACACTGCAGAATAAACGCTATATTAACCACTGTGTATCCGGGTTAAACATGTCCGTCCCGTCTGAATAGTACCATACCTGTCCCGCCGCTGGCTGTAGACTCCACATAGCTCTCGGGAACTTTAGGGAAAGCGTCTAACTCTTTCACCAAAGTCAGAGCCTTCTTTTTGGTCAGTCTCCTCATTTTAGGCTCCCCTTAGGTCCCTGTTTTAACTATAGTTTGCTTTTTTTCGCTGTTTGGTGGTGAGGTAGCATTGTCACATATGGTTAAGTCTTATGTTCTCGCCGGGTTACCGTACTGGCGTTGAGAAGAACAACAAGCTAACTAAGCTAGGCTAAACTAAACGGCTTTCCTCTCAAAAAGAGAGAATACAGTGAAGAAAATAAAAATATGAATTTATGAATATATGGTCACAGCAAAAAATGCTCTCACGAATAAGACCAAAACGCGACGTGTCCGGCAACAGTGTCGTTTGACCCCAATGTGACAAAAGTCCAAATATTTTCAGTTAGCGCCCTCTTTCGGTAGGCGAGCTAAACAACACTACAAAAATGTATATTTTTTGCATTTATTATTATTGTAAATTATTGCATTGATTTATATTAATAGTTTTTCGTTTATATTTTTTCATCCTTATCCTCTCTCAACAATACAACAATATATTTTCAATACTTAATTTATATTGTGGATATATTCATATTTTATATTGTTATTTTTGTGACTTTGATGCAGTTTACTGTATATATCAATATGCATTCGTCTATAAATTATGTCCAGAGTTACTGACCATATACAAATTCTATACTTGCACTTGTTACGTGCATAAAAACATAAGAATTTTGAGAGTTAATAGACAATTAAAACGAACATTTGCATGAGGGTCTTTAAAAGTCTTTGACGTAAACAGACAGACATACTGTATCATCTGAAAGAAATGGAGGAAATCTAAATCTTTATGAAATAGATCTAGATTGATTTTGAAGTAATTTGTATGCCTTGAGACAAACCTAAGACAGAATACACTCTTTTATACCATACTATTATGTTACTTGTGCTATAGTAAGAAATATACAAAACACATTTGTAAAAAATGTTAAATGTTGTATTGAAAGAATTCATGTCATCCCACATGTAAAGTATTTCCTGGTTTATGGTCCACAGGAACATGAAGCTCTAACAAAATAAATAAGAATGTGTATAATCATGATTACAACAGGCTTTAGGTGTCTTGTGTAACAATTCCACAATATTGTAGTTGCGTTTAAATCAGTGTGGACAAAAGATAATGAAGCATCAGTATGCAAACAAAAATCCTTCCATGTCTCAATAAAGAAACAGTAGAGGCTAAAGCATACAGCTGAATCCATTTAAAGCTCAAGTTTGTGACTAAAACGCCTTTAAAAGTCCGCTCTACTCTGCAGGGACAGAGTCAGGGCCCTCGTCCTGCAGGACAGCGATTTCTTGGACATCAGAAGTGGGTGTGTCTAGAGGTTCCTGGGACAGATCTTCGGAGCATCTGCTCACTGTGGGTGAGATCACACCCGGACTTGTGTCACAGGACTCTGTGCTCTGTTCTGAAGTCGCTGTGGTAATTGTGGTGGCAATGCTGGGGGGCACGGGGTCAAACTCATCGTCATCATCCTCCAGAATGGGTGACTCATGGATATCTGAAATATATCCACAAGTCAATGTAATATATATTGTAAGGCTTTAGGGAGACAGGCAAAAGCTGGTTTCAATTACGTAAACAGTTCAAATCGGTTGACTTACTGCTAAAAGCTTCAGGGTACTGCTTTGCAATCTTGCCCTTTAGAGTCCTATGGAGAAGTCAGAGCTTAGATCTTCTGCATATTCATATGTTTTATGATTGGAAGCATAGGACAATGCTTACCTGATCCTTCTAAAGATACTGTCTAAGTCTTTCTTCATCTCCACAAGGGTCCGAGTGTGAAGCAGAAAACGCTCGTTCATCTGTTGCAGTCTAACATTTGACAGCCCGTTAAAATTGATCAGCATTTCATTAGTTTTCTCAAAGCGATCAAGCCTATAAGGAGAAAAAGTTTGTAATATTAAGTATGAGAAGGACTTGAATCAGCTAAAAGGTACACAGTAGCTCACATATGTCTCTGTGCCTGGATGATGGCATTGACATCCTCTGAGTTGACCATGCTCAGCATCCTATTACAGAACACTCCAGATGCTGTAGGCTCCACCATGATGACAGGTTAGAAACCTAAAAATCTGCAAATGAATGTGAACTTATAAGAAACTCACCTTGTGCCAAAGGATATGTGTGTAACATCTAGACAATGTACAAATAGTATGAATATCTTAGTCAAATGCACAACTTCAATAACAGCAAAGTCTAGTTTTGGTTTAGTGAGGTAATTTAAAAAGGAAGCTTTAACGACCAGACTTCGTTTTTAGATTATATTGGAACCTTTGCGTTAGGCTAAATAAAAATTGAGTAATAAAGCATTTTTATCTTACATTTTCCTGTCCCACGGTGGTTGTCTTGAATCAATAAATAAGATAAATTTACTATAATATATATGTTTGACAGAAATATATCAGCTGACTACAAAACAACAACATCTGCTAGCATACAGCGGTCTCGGTGCAATGGTTTTCCGGTCACAAGACTGCGCATTTACTTTTTCTGTTGTAAATCGAGCAGGATTAAAGCTGTGCTGCACTCTGTTGCCCTTCAGTGTCCACGGTATGCTACTGCACTTTTTTTTTAACATTTATTATCGCTTTTTTGAAAGTAATGTCCATTTGACTAAGATATTCATTACTTAATAGAGAAAGCTTATCATTTGTGTAGCTAAAACATTAAATATCATTAATATCAGATAACTTGTGTAACCTTTTAGATTACATTGACAAATAACCCTATTGTCATTTTTCAAAGGTCTAAATATTTAAAAAAAATTAATTATGAATGAGAATTACATATTGAGTTTCATTGGTTTTATTACCAAGGCCTGGTATTTCTAAAAACACATTCAGTGACTTCATAATGGAGAAAAATCACAAAATTACTTTTATTAAGGGACAAGTAAAAAATTACATGAAGTATAAAAAATACAAAACAGCTTTGTCTAACTTGTAAGCTAAGTAAATGCATAGCAGTACAGAACATGCAAGTCTAAAGTTAGATATTCTACAATTCTGTAACATTTTACGCTACAAGCTAAGAAGGAAAAGTACAGTTTGGTTGCAGTTGCAGAGTCTAAATGATATAAAGAGCCAAAGTCATGGTACTGAATAAGTTAGGATTAAGGTTAAGCAGTAAATAAATACAACAACAATTCACAAATATTGACACCCAGTAATTCCACACAAAGCTAACCAAAGTCTGTGTCAGAATTACATTCGATTTCTGATGTATTTAAAAGCCATACTACACAGGTCTAAAAAATCTAAGCCAGGATACTGTGATACAAATAAATATAAAATAAATAAATAATGAAAGACATTTAAGAGCCATATGGCTCTCCCTTCCCCTTATGTACAGAACACACCCTCTGCTCCTAACAATATCACATGTATGAAACTTTCATATTAGTGTTCTTTTGAATACCATAAACGTACATACAAATGACCTCGGACAAGCACAAGTGTCCATAGAAACCTGCACTGGGTTGACATTGGGTGAATTTCAATGTGCTTTGGCTTTTATTTGATAAATAAAGTAATATTTGACTATATATCACAACACATTTGTGGTATATATGAGGCTATGGTAATTTCAGTTTGTATGCTATAAAGTCTTTTACCATATACTGACCGGGAATGAAAGAGTACTGATACTGATCGTGCTGAATGACTATATACCGATTGTGGGTTTACTGTGGAATTTTTGTGGTATTGTACGTTTTTTTTCTCATTTTTCATTTTATATACAAAAATAAGTTAAAACTTCAGAAAAAGTAGATTAAAAAACAAAACAAAAATAAAAGTAAAATTTACAGTTTATATAAGGCCATGCAATTTAGTACTCATGCATCAGATCGTTAGGTCTTTTGGATGAGTGGGCTTGCCATTCATGCAAAATGCACTATGTGTCGCTGAGGCCACAATAAATATAGCTACTGTCCCTTTTTGTTCCTTAATACCAATCCAGAATTAACACTAGCACTGTCTGTGACGCATTATTATTATTAAGGCTGGTGTATTTGCTGTTGAAGCTGTGAATAGGCCTTATTTAAACAGAAACCCAAGTATTTTTACGGAGACGTTAATCCAGTCTACAAACACAAAGTCTTTGATAGGAATGGATGTGGATATAAATAGACACGAACACGAGGGCAGCTGTACAGGTTTGTGTGTCAATGTAAAGAGCCATTCATTTCAAAATGTGATAACCACCATTTCAAGAGATTCTTTTCTGAACCAAAGAAAGCAAATCTACGGTAACTTCATTATAATAGTTATTTCAACATATATGCTTTTGACAATAGGTGAGAAATATATAGAATCAATGATTTTTCAGGTAGCACCGCTTCTCTGTCCGATAGTATGAAAGTGGAGTTATTGCATTTTGGAATAAAATATTGTTGTGAACGAACCAGCAAATGAGAGCTCCAGCATTTTGTCTAAAGTAGATGTAAAATACTACAAATGATGGTCCATCATTGGGATGGTAACAATATAATATAGAAAAACATGACAAACAAAACAAAAACAATGTCCATAAGTTACTGTTTTAACATAATAAAACAAAGCTTAAAAATGCTGAGTACAACCGTGTATTTGAGCTGCTTGATGATTGAAGGCAATCTGAGGCAACTTCTTTCAGTAAGTGCTTGAGAAAAAGCAACACCCCAAGATGTCTTCAGAGATGTGTGCAAAATGAGGTTTGGATTTTACCAGCCTTCCTCCGCGATGGCCACACTCCTGGTCGGAGGGGTTGTCACGGAAACACACAGTGGAGCAGACTCGGCATTTTCTTCCTCGCACATTGGCATCTCTTTCTCCTCCTCGCCTGTCTGGGATTTCTGCCTGCCAACATCTGCTCCCCCCTGGCCCATCTCGACCTCCACTTCCTCCTCCTCCTCGTCTTCCTCCTCATCCTCTTCTTCCTCCTCGGGCCGCTGCTGTTGCCTTTGCTTTTTGCGGCAGCATGGTTTGAACAAATGGGGGTCAATGAGCACCTCACCAAAGCGACCTTTGTAGATGATTCCACAGCACACTTTTTGCCTGGACACACATGACAAATACAGATGTACAGGCAATGGAGATGGACAACAGGCTTCACAACTAAACCAGTAACTAATACCTAAAGCTATTCAATCTCTAAAATCTAAACTACACAAAGTAAATATTATGCATTAACAATAATCATATCTACCTCAACATATAATACTAATGGGTATTTCAGGGCCATATGCTAATTTGGTAATGAACAATAAATACAGTATTAAACATTCAGAGAAATAGGTTTAGAAATTGGTTTACTGATGTATTAGCTCTATAAATGCTCTTTTTTGCTTTTTAGGTATTTATTGTCAGGCTATTACTGTGTATTGTGCAAAACTGTCTGGCTCTTTATCTGTATGCACATATTACATAAGAAGAAAAAATAAAATCTTTTTTTTTTGGTATGCACTTAAGGGAGGATGACTCAAAATTTTGAATTAAGATGCACAGACAATATTCTTATCCCCTTAAACATATAATTCTAATGCATTTTTATTGTTTTATGTTGTAGGAGCCAATTTACTGTGGTTCACCACCAACCCCTGGGTTGCATTGTATAAGTTCCAGATTATCATTGATGCCTATTTAAGAGGCCAAAAGGTACAACTCAGGTGCACAGTAGGAGCATTGGCCTCTATATTGGGAGGCTGCGTCACTTCAGCAGCCACAACTTGAACTGGGTGAGCTGCTGCCTCATAATCTAATAGAGAAGTATGTCAAGTTAACTGATGTAAGATGTTTATAATAAATAATGTATACAAGTACTTAACTGCCCTGTAATCGAGTCTAACAACATTACTGCATGTACTGAAGTGCCACTTTGTGCTCAATGTGTACCTCTTCCAGTAGGTTAGATCCAAGAAGGAGAAAACTGGGGAGCGGCTGGACCCGGGACTCAGCTCGGTGTCGGATCCATCATCAGAGAGGTTGCTGTAGCTGGGAGACTGAGCTGGAGAAGCACTGGAGGTAGTGCTGTGCGCATCAGAGTCTGTGAGCAAATGACACACATTGAAATACACTGAGGGTGCATAAAAAACTGAATATACAAGAAGTGCCAAACTGACTGTTTCTCTTGAGCTCTTTCTGCAGCCTGCTGATCTGACTTGGCCGGGCTTTCTTTGAAATGGACTTGATCTTCTTGGGTCGGGATGTTATCTTTAGGCTTGGACCTCCTCTGGCGTCCACCACCTAAAGAGAACATAAAGAATACTATTAAACTGACTAGGCTCTATGATGATCTGTCAGTGTCAAAGGTTATGACAATGTTATATAATTGTTGCTGTAACATTTTCTTAACAATTTCTATACTAACGTGATTCCAGTTCTTCTTGGTCCCCACTGGCAGCTTTTTCCACCGTTTGACCAGAAGGACACACGCATTACAGATTTCTCCAGAACGGGTTTCACTCAACCTGCGAGGCAATTAGAAAATGTCAAATAATTTTTAAAAAGACTGTAGAGCAAGTGTCTGGAAACTACACGTTACAGGTGGGTGGCTCCACGTGCGTGTCCGCCACTGCTTCTTACCCGAAGCAGCTCTTGAAGTCCTTCTCGTAGCGCTTGCTGTCAGTAAAACGAGAGCTGGAGGACTTTGCGCGGCAGATGCAGCAGCCGTCCAGACTCCTGTACATTTTCGGCTTGTGGAAGCCAAACATCTGGGTAAAAACATGGTTGACATTTATCAGTCAGCATCTCCGCCATAGATCAATGTGCACCGTGCAAGCACAGCAGCATCACTAGGCAGAAGTGCTTTTTGGGTCTGCTTTCCTGTTGTGTTTGACACTTAATCTTACAAATATACAACCGAAGGGCATTTATTATTCCAAAAATATTTAGGAAAGTGAGTTGATGTTGTGCGTCTCTTCTCTTTGACCCACATGGAGAAGTAGGTCAACAGTCAGACATCATGTCAGACAGATCGGGTCACTACGCTGCGCGCACAGGATGCACGCCTCATTTTGGCAGTTCGAAATCTAACATTTGAGCACACTGCCTCCAGCTTCTGCATCGTGCTTTAATTTTAGCATTGTAACGCATCAAAGCGAAAGGATAAACGTAAAGGGGAGGGTCCAGTCTGCATCTACGAAGCTGAGGGATGTGCAGAGGAATTATGATTTATGTTGCTAGGCAAATTTAACTCTCGGCGCACCACATGGAGACCTGAACTGCGGCAAAACTGTGAGCCGCGCCCCCCAGACTGCTTTTTTTTTCTTGCCATCAGTCCTCGGGGTCTTCTGACAGTGCGGTGCCACGGAGAGCTACCAGAGCACACAAACAGTACAGGATCTCCCACTTTGGAGGCTCGATCAAATACTTTAGGGGCGTGTTGCATGGGGAAACACCTCATGGCTGAAGTTGTGCCATCTTTTCTGTTCATTACCGTTCTCTTGTCCAGAAGGTCAAAGAAGTCGAAGGGAGCACTCTTCATTATAGTGTTGTGTTTTGAAAACTTCAATTTGCCCAAGGAAATCTGCTTTATTTAGAAGGAACCAGGAATATTGCCATATAAAAATAACCTAATTCTGACTCCAATGACAATGTGTCACTGCATACTGAAAACCTACCGCAAAAATATTGAAAAATATATAAATGCAAACGATTTCCGTCGAACTGCAACAATTTCATGGCACACTACACAGCAGACTAAGGATAAACCAATGACCTTATTCATTTTTAAACCAGATGTTTCAGGGGAAAACATATATAGCAAGTAAAATGGGAAATGACCACAATAATAAAAAAGGCAGTAATCTAAGCTATTTAGCTTCTAGAACAAATTTACAACTCGGTGTTCTACACGTGTTCCAACACCGCCCACTTTTTCACTTTCGAGGAGCCCATCTGTAAAACCTAGACGATCTCTGCAGCAGAATACAGTACGTGACGCAACTCAACATGGCAACACGGAGCACACTTCAAAGGCGGAGGCTGCGTGGAGAAGGGGGTGTGATGCGATTTTCCGCTAAAGCTGTAAAAAATACTAAGCAAACTGACCAAAATCCGAAGAAGCTGACGGGAGTAGTGTTGAAACAGCGGCAGTGTTGATAGAACTGAGCAAAACGACAAAATTCACTTGTTTTTTGTCGAAAGAAAAAGTGTGAGTCGCCGATTTCACCGCCCACTCCAGCGAGGAAGCATGGCATGCCACACGACCTGCTTCATGCGCAACCATTTTATAATGACCGTCCTACACTCGACGACGGTCTACTTCGTTAGCTTTCTAATTCAAGTTTATTCCGTGAAATAAAGTCAAACAAGCACAATATAAAGATGATGTGTGTTGTTTTTGAAACCAAGAGGAAGCTTTTGTAGGACAACGGTGTAATTTGATCTTTACTCTTTGTTATTCCAGAGCCGCGTCACTGCAACAGTCCTCCTTGAAACACATGTGTCCTAAGTTGAAAGCGGGCGGTTTTAAACGTCCACTCCTGCACCATTTCACCGTTCGAAGTGAAATATCCCACTTTGTTGTAGTTTTACTCGGTTTTGTCGAAGAGCGGCGGGTTTGTTGACAGAGGCGCCCGCGTGCTGAGACGCATCTCTCGTGCGGGTGGGCGTGAGACTCAACTTGGCTTATTTAGCACGCGTAAATGTGGCCAAGACTATCGGCGCTACAGACACATTATGGACACAGAAACACAGCAGAGGGACGTGCAACACTTAAACAGTTTACACCAAAATACTTTGTGTCAATGTGGCTCCGAGGAATGGAGTAATTCACTGCAGCAGCAGAGTCAATATGCAAGCCAGCAACAACAGCACTGCTCTTCACGTTTGCGTGCTAAGCTCAGTCTGATACACTTTGAACATGTCTTTGGTGTATTTCGTGTGCTGCTCACTTTACCGGCGCGGATACTGTTTTAAGGGTTGCTCAGCCCTGGTGCTATTCCTGTGCCTGCAGCAGGTCGAACAACAGCAATTGTTCTAAGACAACTCGAAGCTTGTTTTGAATTACATCTTCTAACACAACTAAAGCCGAGACCAAAAACATTTAGAGTCCAAATCTAAAGCAAACAAGTTAAGGCGTGCATCAACAGTTCTTACCTTGCTCAAGTTGAGTTAAGTTGATAAAGTAAAAGTCCTTTATAGCGCGTTGTTACAATGTGACTAATATGAAAATCAACCCGCATCAGTAACTCGCTCTTGTTGATGTCGGCGCTTGTGGACGGGACTGGATAGTTGTGGATAAAGAGCGCATGCGCTCTATCCACACCTCCATTTCAGAGTAGAGCAGAAGGTTTTTTTCTTTTTCTTCAATCAAACCATTTACATAAACGACGTGTGACGTGTCCGTGCGTCTGCATTCTACTGGCCATATAAGGATGGAACATTGCGCGGGAACAGGGGCTCGGCCCCGGTTGCTATGGCACATTGGAGAATGTAAGCAAAGGGGCGGGGCCTGTAGTTTTTACTACAAAACGCCAGATGGCCCGTCTGGAGGCCTACGGTTTTTAGGAGGCTCGGCGTCTAGCAGCGAAACGCGCTTTGTTGACATGAATCGCGTGACAACAACCTAGATTAGTGTTCAAATAAAACAAGAGCGAAAGAGGGTCTCAATGTAGCAGCCAGCCTCCACAGCTATATGTGTTTCTCATAGGTTTTCCCATCGTTTACGAAGGAATAGGATTATCACACACAACTTAACACTATTGTCTTGATCTTATGTCTTCTCATGTAAGACCTGAGCAACGCAACTACACCGTAGTTTCCAAAGGCTATATGTCTCAAAATAACCGGAGTATTACATAAGATGATGTAGCCTACTCTGTACTCTAATGGGTAGAGAGTTTACAATAATGATACTTAATTCCAAGCAGTGTCAGTGTTAAATCTCTTAATACAATCAGTGTCAAGGACACTGCGATAATTAAAATTATTTTTGTTAAAAATATATTTTCATTCTCTCCACACAATATAAAATGCTTAAGGGACAAATAGAAGTCAGGCAAATGTTATGTTAATAATCTTAATCTTTATTCTTTAACGACACATTTCATAAATAACAATTATTGCTTTTTTCCATCAGTAGTATTTAAAAGAATAGTGTCTTGGTCATTTAAGATTACAGAGTGCTCGCAGGACAGTGAAGGAAACTGAATTTTTGAACTGTTAAATAAAATTCAATATAATAGCAATCTTTTTGAGAACCTGTGCTCTATCTGATGTCTAAATCTTGCAAAGACAGTTGAGCTATTCATAAACAGATCATCAAATAAATAAAAGAGGGGCAGATAAAACCTTGTATTTATGGACATAAATGATACAGCTTTGTACAGACAATATACCAGTCTTCTTCAGCATATTAATAGACAGGCACAATTCTACTAAAGATCAAATAAATCAAATTATTTACAATGGCGACAGCAATGAAAACTGACACAAGCAGGTCACCAGCTCTATTCCAGTGTGTTATTAAGGATTTGACAAGCATCTCTCGTGACCCAAAAACTGAATTCCTAAAAAATAAACAGACAGACTGATTTACAGTATAATAAAATGTGATCCAATAACAGTGAAAATGTTTCTTTTATTCAGGTACTTAAGTTAGGAAAAATGTTAGGCCTGGGTCTAGACATTTCCATCAAACACAGAGAAATGTAAAACCAATATATTTTGGCCATGCATGTGTTAAGTTTTAAATTCAAGTGCAAGCATTACAGCAGTAGAGTCACAGTTGGAACTACGGTAATTCAGGTATACTAGATGTGGTTACGTAAGTTGTGAAAATATCTAAAGTAGACGTAACAGTATGAACGAGTCTGCTGAAGGAAACAGGATTCACAGTGTAAACAAGCATAAGAAAATGTCACCATTTCCTAAAGCAGATACAATACAGGTACAGCATAGGCCTATGACATGTACTGTATAGAAATGGACCAAATATGTACAGATTCTGTTGCTGATGTCTTCTTCATGTAACACATTGTCCCTTTTCAATATATTTGTCTCTGAATGACCCGGAGATACTGTACGTTACAGATTTTCTTCACTTTCGTGGTCCGTTTGCACGTGCTCAACAGGTCCAAGAGCCACAGAGGTCTTCCTTTCAGGGTCAGAGGTCAACCCCTTTAATCAAAGCTGCTTCCAGGGTGATGGTGAACTCATGAAGTGTGTGCAAGATGCGAGACAGGGAATGGACTGCAGCACGGTCCCGGAGCAAAGCGCTGTCTTCATAAGTTCGGGCAGTGAGGGGACACTCAGCCAAGAGAGGGAGCCACTGAGCGAGAAGCTGGTCTCTGCAAAAAAATAAATTAAAAAAATGTATTTTTAAAAGTTACCACACACTATACACACTACATTGCAGTCTTAGAAATCGGTAAACTCTAAGCATGGACGTTTATCTGTCAATTGAAAAGCAAAAAGGGCTGAAATATAAATCTTTTAAATGGGTTTGAAATGTTGATCTGTAATAAAATGGAAACAATCAAAGTCAGAGTTTCTCCTATTTTTTGCTTATACAATGATACTACAGAATGAATTAAAAAAAACATTAAAATGCAACTGCCCTATTTTCATCATTATCATAATATCTAGTCTAGTATGCTTCAGTTTTAATACACACAATTTTCTCAGTATTGTACATTTCTACAGATGAAAACAGGGCACGTAAGTGGACAACAACAAGTATTAAACATTTTTCAAGATATTTCAAAAATATATACAGTACTTTCACTTACATTTTTCTAGTGACATTTCTTTGCACAAAATATTGCTTTGTTCCAGATAAAACTGTTGCTGAGTGAACCATTATTGACTAAATCAGCACTAACTGAAGGTTTGATCACTCAAAGTCTGAATAATTTTTAAAATATGTAATGGGAAATAAGACCTACAAGTTGATGAAGTGTTTGCAGGAGCATGACCACCACTGCCATGTCTTTTTTGCAAATGTATGAGGACTTCACTGCTAAAGGACGTCCTGACACCATTCTCTGAACTGCTATTCTGTTGCATTCATATTAACCATACAGAACTCTAATAGCTTTGCACTAGTATAATTATAATTCTTGTGGTGATTTGATTTGCATCCAAGTGTTTACCATTTGGGTTGTTCTCACTAGAGTTTCTGTTATAACTGTAATAACTCCTCACCTGATTCCCAGGCAGACAAACAGCTGGAATTTGCCCTCTTTTCCAATATTCCGAGGGGATGAATTGATGGCATTGACATAATGACACAGTGAATCCCAGGGTTGACCTTTAGTTTGTGTAGATCCATTCAAGTCGCCCATTTGATCAGCTGTCTCCAGGGAAACCACAGCCTTCTCTGTGTAATAAATGGAAACACATGGAAGAATTTTAGAAAAAGACGTAACGTAAGTACCCTTCAACAGCCACTAGATGGAGACAGAAAGCTGGCATTTTATAAGCTTTTCATTTTTATCAGTTGCATAACTCACCTACAAAGTCCCAAACAAACACATTTCTCTGGAAAAGGCGGCTGGATTTAAACCCATGAAGCAGAAACTTTTCCAAAGAACGGACCAGGCCTCCTTCACCACATAACAGTACTGTCAGGTTTCCCCTCTGGGACAACAGAAGTGGGACAGGAAGTTACAAGACTTATATTTCAGCTTTGGCAATTCCTCCTAAACATTGATACTACTTCAAATATATTCTCGCAGTACATAGTCTGGGAACATTTTGGGACTATTTCCAACTAGAGATTCATTAGAGATCAAGTAAAGAGTGCTGTATTAAGTCTAAGTGCCTTTCTGAATGTGAGATATAAATGAGGCCTGTGCAGGAGAAGCCAAGTAAAAATAACAATCTACCATTTTATCCTCATTTTAAAAACTATGTGTCATAAATATGGTCCTTGAAATTGTATTTTATTTCCAGGCCAGACACCAAGGTTAATCAGGTTAATGATGAGTACATGGTGAGCATAACATAGATTCAGAAATAAAGGAGACAATCAATATTACAGACACAAACCTCCTGCTCAGGTTTATGGAAATATTTAACAAGGTTATTGGCCGCTTCCCTCATGTCCTCTTGTACTTCAACAGCTTGCACTCCTGCACAAAGAGGAAGAAAGTCACACATGAGGATGATCTATGAAAAAATAGTTTGAAGGCTGAGAACAAGCACATAAAAGAAAGGTGATACAGGATATGAATATGTGTGTATATTCATTTAGTAACAAGTAGGTCAGCCATTGTGCTAAAGAATGTGCTCTTTGTCAGTACGTACTGTTGCGACTGCCAAGCGAGCCCAATACTGTCATCACGGTCTGAGAAGGGGAGGCCAGCTCCGGGGGTGTTCCTGACCATCTCCCAGAATCCTCCTCTCCGCCAGGTGTCACCAGTTGGCCAATGAGAACTCTTTCTAAGCTGCCATCGCCGACACCTTTACCCAGCCAACGCCCACAAGGAAACCTGAGATAAAATCAAGAAATTTAATATTTATGCATAGATACAGACCATTTCACGGTTAACACCATTAAATAAAACTTTAGAGGGATCAAAAATGTTGTAATTCCAGGTTTAAGTCAGAATTATATAAATGGACTTCAGTTCTGTAAATATGTGATTACTTTTTGGCTCACAAGCAGATGGAGCAAGAACATTAGGAAGCTATAGCCATCACAGATTGTTGCATTTTACCTTGATGTTCGTTCTGCTGTTTTAGAGTATGTGATATTTTTTTCTTCTAGTTGGGAAAATGGTTTAAACCGCAAATAGTATATTGTAAAAGCAATTATTTGTGGAAAAAATACTACTAATGTGTATTATAGAGAATTATAATAGATGAGAACCTCTATTCAGGAATGGAAACCTTGGCCTATCACATGCTTGAAAAAAGAGGGCTCCCATTGGTCGATACCGGCTTGATGTTTCAGAAGTTTAATAGCTGCAGACAGTGTATTTTCAGCACTGAATATATCTTTTAACACAGAGTAAAGCATCAACAGAGAAACGTGAGGCAACTTAAAATGCTGATAATTACTGTCCATTCAATTACGTAATGTTTAATGAGGTGGAGATAATTGCTGTGTTGACGCTGAAGTTGCAGCTAAGCTAACACTAAACTTCAGTTTGGTGAAATGTATTAGTATTTTATTGTTATTTTTTTTAATAAAAGAGAAGCAGGAGAGGTCCCTTGGCAGCTTTTGGGGGAGAGTGGAGTCTGTGATGGGGACGGTGAAAAGATATTCAGGTATTGGAGCTTTAACTGTCCTTGATGAAGAAGCCCAGTTCCTAAAACCAACCATGAATAACTCTGGATACTCCATTCCAAGTCCAACATAACCAGGTCCTTGTACACTCTAACTGGTAAAGCCTAAATGCAATGCAAAAATAAATATTGTGTTTGTAGCTATGAGTCTCTACCCACTCACTAACAGCACACACAAATGATCAATGTATTACCATTTGCCAAACCCCTCTTGTTTATGCAGAACTTGCTATTTAAATTTTCTTTTGTCAAGTTTAAAATGTTGTGTGGCCTGTTTAACTTCTGTTGCCAAACACGGAAAAGGTCTACAATGAAGAGATTACCATTTGTGAAACAAGGATAAGAAAAGGTTACTTGTAGGTGTGTCCAGTGATCTCGTTGTACACCATAA
Source organism: Rhyacichthys aspro (assembly GCA_036850595.1). Classification (NCBI taxonomy): domain Eukaryota; kingdom Metazoa; phylum Chordata; class Actinopteri; order Gobiiformes; family Rhyacichthyidae; genus Rhyacichthys; species Rhyacichthys aspro. Next base: position 6,209,042 of record CM072153.1, on the reverse strand, counting down.
CACAGTCGATGAGACACTTGGCCAGCAGGCCTGAGTTCTCCTGTCCCAGCTGCAGAGTGCTGAGCCTGCCCAGGTTTTTGCACTAGAAGAGAAAGCACAAACAAACTATTAGAATAGCTCTATATGTGATGTCCTTTGCATGTTAAACAGCGCATTCATCAAACAAACCTGGAAAAAAATCTCTTGTGTATTCTTCGGGAATTGTCTAACAGCAGAATCACCCAGTTCTCCTGACACACACACCCAAGGGTTAACAGTTGCCATGGCGATGCTCAGTTTCTTCATGGGTATTATAGCCACACGATATGGAATACCTGAGAACACAAAGAGGCCAAGAATACTGTAAGTAAAGCAGTCAAACATATCTGCAGAAAGAAATCCAGAAAAGCACTACATTCATAAAAAATAATCTGAAACTTTTTTTTTTTTTGATGACTTACTGATACTGGTGAATACTCGAGTAAAGCACAGGTAGTCCACAGTGTTCAGAGACAAAAGGTGGAATAAAAACTGCTCCCGTTCTTCCTCACAGAGCAGGAATGCATGTGGTTTATACAGCTGTCTATATGGTCACAAACAAGAAATGTCAAGTTATTTAACTCAAAAATATACTCCTTAATCAGCCTGATCAAGAAGTAACTCTTACCGGATTAGTTCTTGGTTGGTCAGCAGTTCTTTAAGGTGCTGAGACAACATTTTCTTTTCTAAGGCCAGATGAATCCAAGCTCTGGCCTGGCCCACCTCGGACATACCCTCACTCATTGTCTGAATAAACCTGGAGAAATGTCAGAAACATATTTTGCTTTTAACTGCTTTGAATCACACTATACTATATGCAGTCAGGGTCAAAGTTATTGCCCCCTTTTTTAAAAATAAACTCTATTTTCTTTGTTTAAAGCATACAAAAATGATCTCGTTGCAAATATTAGCATAAGGTAAACAACAATTTCCACCTTGCCATTTTATTTAACAGACTTAACACTTAAAATGAAAAACTAAACCCTATAGGAAGTTGTGGGGTGCTGCTAATCACCAGGCATCAATTAACTAAACAAAAGCACATGTCTAGACTATCCGGAGCATTCAGAAAAGGGTTAATTGTTGAGCTTTTTCACATTCAGGCCAGTTCTACAGTGATCCAAACAACCACATTGCACCCTTATTTCTGATCAAAAAATTTTAACAAAGAAAACAGCTTTGAATCAAAAGCAAATACAGATACAGATACATGCTGACTAACAAGCCCATGCTTATTTATTTAAATACATGCTGTTTATTTAACTGTCATATTCCTGGTCTTACACACCTGATAGTAGATCAAAAACTTCAATTAAATGTGTCATATTTAATTGCATGAGAATGGCATAACACTTACGTACGCCCCCTTCACTTTCAGCACCCATAAGCATTTTGTTCTAAAACTGAGCCTGGACCGTTTTTAAATTAACTTGGACCAGACCAGCAGCAGCCAGGCTTTTTTTTTCTAATCAATTACAAAAGGATTTCTTACCTCATATCCTGTATTAAAGATCCTCTTAGGTGAAGAGTAACATCATTAAATGTTTTCTGATCAGAACCTAAAAAGTAAAATGGTAAACATACAGTGATTATTTGGTTTTGAACCCACTGATTTGTAAAAGACAAATATATATATAACCCTAATTAGAGCTCTGACCTGGAGACTCAGCTGGTGCCTCTGTCTTTCTTTGGGCCGCCAGGTAGTGGAGCAGATGGGACCACAGAGCAGACTTCCCCTGAAAAAAAGCCAATACTTTTATCTAACCTGTTCATAAAGACATGTTTGTGTGCTCATGTGTGTGATGTGAATTTGTTTACGCAGGGACAGATGCTTTTTGCAGATGTTTTTGCAGGTCATGTGATCCGCACTGATGTCTGTGACTGACCTGTTTTAGCTGCAGACCGTGGCCCCAGGTTCTCTCCAGTAAGTCGCACAGACCGTGAATCAGAGTGTTCTCCTGCAGGCCGGTAATGCTGGCTTCTCCCTGACCGAGTTCCGCGCTCTCCTTGCCCATCCTTTCCATCAGCATCCGCTTAGTCTACGCAGCCAGACAACTTTCCATTAATAGACTGGACGGTGATTAAGAAAAACCATTAACAGCAGAAAGTGAAATATACCGACCTTCAAACGACACTCGTTCAGCAGTCCATCTACAAACTCCCGATGAGTCTGAGTGATGGTCTGAGGCAATGGGTCAAGTAGCTTCGAGTGAGAGAGGCTTCTCCTCGTAAATATGTGCTTCTGTACAAGAGTAGAGTGTGAAAAATCTGTCAAGGCATGGGACTAGTTTCATGGTTTACTGCTACGTATAAAAAAACACTAATACAGTACCACAGCATTTATAAAATGACATGAAATATGAGCTGTTAAAAAAGTACAAAAGGCCTGTTTACAGTATAGTTTTTCTACTTAATATAACTGTTCAACTGTGAGCTATTGAATCAAATTGCCTGGTCATGATTTGCTGAGGGCGGCTGCCGTTCTGTGGATTTGTTGATGTGGCCAAATGAATTAAATTAGTTTAAAGCCATGCCTTATGGGACTAGGTCAATTTATTTGGAAGCAATATATTTGGATTTTACTATTTTAAGAAGTTTTAACATTTACTTATTGCATTTACCCTCACATTAACAGTTTAGACCTCTTATAGCAATACAGTGAAAAGTGAAAATATCACCCAAATAGTACCTGTGTTTCACTGTCCACTCCTGAATGCTCTGTGGATCTCTTGGGGTCAGACTTGCGTGATGCTGTGACCCGACTGGACCACCTGTTCATTAAGTGACAATGCACTATTGCATTTACACATTCAAAAGAGTGGATGAAATGTCTATGACAAGACAAATATATGTATTTCAACAGTAAACCCTCACTTGTTGGTGCTCTGTCCCTGTGCCAGCACATCGGCCTGCAGTTTAGGGAAGTAGCCCGGCTGATGGCGACCCTGACCAATTTTCATGTTCAGCAGATGAGGGTGTATTGCTGTGTGGTCAGCCTTCTTGAGTCGGCGCTCAATGGGCTGGGCTGAGGACAAAAGTATTAAGATATAACTACAATATAAACAAGATGGCATTAGCAGTGATGCACATTTACAAGAGCAAAGACATTTTTAAGGAAGATTTCCACATTGCATTTCAATACCAGCTCTCTGCCCCTAACTATAATACAGATGCAACAGTATAGTAAAGCTAAGTAAGATAAGTCAGGTACAGATAAGTAAAGCTTATCTGTACCTGACTCAAGCAGAGATGTGCACTTCCTGTAGCGGCTGTTCCGTCTATCTTCCTCATCTGTGTCGTAGAGTCGCTCTCTTTCCAGGCGGCTGTCAAACAACTGCTGCATGGGCTCCCTGTCTGCCCACCGCGAGATTAACTTCCCATCCACAAAAGATGAAAACATGGATGTCTCCAAGAAGCGAGACATAAAAGTCAAATGGGATGCAGGCTGAACCGAGAGGAAGGAACCCTGAAACATCAACAACCCACCATCAATATAAGACACAACTTTGACATTTGCAAATCACTGCAAAACATAAAACTGTTGATGTCTCCATGTCTGCCATATTCTTCAAGTACCTTGTCAAAACTGAATGATCCCTCCTTGTTGCTCAACCAGGAGTCCAAGTCGAGAGCGCTTTGGATGACAAACTCGTCGTACCTGCCAAACATGGCAGCAAATCGCCCTGCAAACACTTCTCTGATCTGAATGTTCAGCTTGGCAGCCTTCAACTCATCATCATCCTCTTCAAATACAAGTCCCAGACTCTTTCCTCCATCTGCCATCTTCCCTCCTTCACACTGCCTCGCAAGGGCCTGCAGCTTCTCCAGCACTGCCAGCTCCTCACCCACAAGGTTTCCATTCCTCCGGTCTTCCATCAGATCTTCCAGCACCAGGCTGTTCAGACGAGGGGACGGGGCAGTGGTGGTGGGCTTCGTGATCAGACCCCCTTGTGGTGGGAGTCCAAAACGCAGCAGAATTTCACTTAGTTCTTGAATGAGTTCAGTTTGATCTGGAAACACAGGGAGGTCCTCAGGGGCTTCCACACAGTGGTTGTCAATGTCCACGAAACAAAGATTGGCCTGGGCAGATGTGAAAGACAAAGATGTTTTGATGAGTTCTTACAGTTCTTTTGGAAGAGTCTAATCTGAGAAACTGGCTAAGATCAAGTATCAGAACCTGTGCAGCAAACTGGAAACGACAGTCACTAGTTTTATAAAAGTGTCTCAGTAAGTGGTGCTCAGCCCAGTCAGCAGCAACTCAACCTTCAAAAGTGACCTCTCGCAGTCAGTTTGGAGCCTCAGATGAAGCTTGACATGTCGAGTAGAGCTGACAGCTGCTGCTTTTACTCTGCTTCTTCTTTGTTTCTATTATATTAAAATATAAATTATATTACGGGTTAAATTTCTGTAGACAATACTCCTATTTCCTTAATGGACAAAGAGCACTCAGACCTCTTTATATATTAATATGTACTGAGGAAGACCAGTCTCAGATTGAGGGTTGTTGACCACTTAAACCAACCAAGGAATTATCAGATAGATCTGCAAATTAATTCAAAATTGAAAGAAAACATATTACTAAGAATACATATTACTAAATCTCAGTAATTATTTAGTAAGACCCATTATTCCAGTGCTCTCTGTTTGTGCTCTCCTCCCCCACGAGCTCTCTATGCTGCTGTCTTTCTGGGGCAGCGAGACTTCAAAGAGCATTTAGAATAATGCAGCAAGAAGAGGAGGTCTAGTTTTGTAAAATAAGTAAAAAACAGCCACGATCCAGCTTGGAGGAAATGTTCAGATAAGTCTGTGGACCAGACTTGGTACAAAGTGACATGTACACAGAGCAAGCGGTTGACAAAAGCTTCATTTTAACCTTTTTTTTTACACACAAATAACTTTGGCATGCCGTCACATTGCCTACTCAATGGAAACCATAGCACAACAAACAGTCCTGTTGATGTCTGTATTGTGTTTAATGGTTCACCTCATGTGGCAGGTGGAGGGACGATCGCTGAGCTCCTTCTCTACGCTGTATGCCCATTAGGAATGGCACAGGGGCATCGAGGAGATGATATATGGGAGAAGAAACAATAGGTAGATAGATGTGCTGCCACTGGAAGGGGAACAGCAGAGTGGTGATGCCCTCGGCCACTGTCATCAGTCTCTGGTAATCTGAGAACAGGAGGGAAAATGGGACATCATTTAAACAATGTAAGTAGCATTTCTCATGAAAACACATCCTGTTTGCAGTGACAGTGAATAACAGCCTTTACCCACACGCCCTTTTAAAATGTTATTACTATATCCTCCTAGGCTTCCATTAACAGTCTTTCCATATATACAACGTACATGTCTATTATCTGTAATTAAAGAGGGTGTATGTCATCTATAATTGAAAAAATAGGAAAAAAATATTTCTAAACAGACTTCACTATTCTGTGGTTCTGTTGCATGTTCAGTCACATGGGTTACCCAGTCCTTTTGTATTGTAACAAATAGAGAATACATTATTCGCCACCCTATCCCTACTTTATCCAAAGCTAAATAGGAAAATAGGCTACAGTGGCCACTGACTGTTTATTTGCTAAGTAGGTTATGTTTATTATGCAGCTGATTGTCCTTATTTCTTTGAGCTACTGCTCTCCATTTCTGCTTTGGTGAACTACAGACTAGGAGAAGTCACTGAGTCATTTTAATGCTTAATTGTGTTTATATTAGTGTAAGGATAAAAATATTGTTTTTTGTAATATTTGCTGAGTAGTTATAAAACAGGGAAAACAGGGAAATGTTGCCTTGTTGATTTTACGACCTCTGTTAACATTGGCACATATGTGGTTTTACAGGATTATTGTGAGTGAGTGTACCTTGAGAGTACAGGAGCACTTGTGTCTCTAGAAGGACACAAGTGAGTAGCTGCACCATGTTGTCCACCCCTAGCAGAGAAAAGGCCTCCCCCAGAGGAAACTCCCCCAGAGGAAGCTCCCCCGGCCCGGGCCGCTGACACAGAATGGGCCCCTGCACACCGTGGAAACGGAGCGACCTGCCCGGAGGAGGCAGGGGCACCTCATACAGGATGTTGTGGATGTAGCTTTCCAGAGGAAGGGGCGGTGCCGTGTTAGAGGCCACAGCCTGATGCAGCTGGGATAGGAACTGTCTTGAAGCTTGAAGGAAGGGGAGAGGAGTGAGGAGACAGAGTGCCTTGGACACAAACAATGTGTCTCGTGCTGGATCATAAGAACCTGGAAAACCAGGACACTGAGCAACACCAGCCAGAGACTCAGCGTCTGACTCATCCAAGCTGCTCACTAGTGAGTCCATACTGGAGGTGGATGGAGAGGAGGCGGACGACGTGGAAGGTGAGGAAGATGAGGACTGGCGCTCCACTTGGTGCATCTGGTACAGAGTCTGCATGGCAGTGATGATCTGAGGACTGGTCACCTCTTCGTAGAACGTGTGGACAAAGCCGTAAGAATTTGTGCCATCGTCAAAAACAATTGTGAAGGAGTGGAACTGAGAATCCAGTCTATCTGCTTGAGTCCGGAAAGAAAGACCCCTCGGCATACAGAGCTGTGTGAAACATAACCGCAAAGAGGAGGAGAAATGTGACAAAAATTACCACTAAGACCACTATGGGTCAATAACTTAAACATTTATCAATACATATATCAATACTTTTATTTCAGTCACAGGCAAAACAATTTGTATTTGTCCAATTCAATTTCAATTGAAAACACAAGTTTATTCTTTTGTCTTCCTGACCGCTGAGTAAATAGATAGTAGTATATACCGCAAACATCGGCCAAAGTCGACACCATCTTTGGTGAATTTAACAAGGTTTCTTATGCTTTTCCAATACTCCAAGAGAAATAGAACCAAGACTAAAGACAGGACTGAGGCTTAACACTCACCATATTAACTGCATTCTTATTAAAGGGGTTTTTGTCTGTGCTTTCAGGATAGCGAACCAAAACCTTTGACTTGAAGGAGCGTCGAAGAGGACTCTGCTCAAAGGCTTCACCTGTGGGACAAACAGAAAAAGACAGTTTCATGCAAAATGCTGCAACACTGCCAGTGCTGAGTCATATTTCACTGAAAGATGGAAAAGTCTGAGGACCTGACCAAAGGACAACTGCTGAGGCAAAGGACAGAGTAACCTTGTCTGACACAGACTAAAAATGTGCATCTGTTTGTCAGCAGCAAAAGCTATTCTGCAGACAAGATGGAAACCCTTCCAAGACTTACTGCATATAACCTGCTAAGTCATTAGCATAAAAACAAGCTTGTAAAAGTGGTACAGCAGCCCTCTCACTGGAGCAGTAAATCTCAGTAAACAGAGGATTTTATTATATGTTTAATACTCAGAAGAGACAGAATGCAAGGTTCCACATTCCCAAGGACTGCATAGTATCCATGAAAAATTGAAATCCACTGTGTCTTATATCGCACACTGCTACACTCACAATGCTCATGGTAGATGCGTTGGCCTGTTTGTACATAAGGAAAAGACACTGGCTTTGATTTAGCTACTTTTATGATTCAACCACATCCAGAGAGTCACTGAATGATCCTTGGTTGTGTATTTGTTATATTAAAAATTGACAAAATATAAACCTAAACATAAAACCTGCAGTGGGCCCACAGTCAGTCTCTACTGCGTAGCTGTGATGTCTTCAGTCTGCACTAAGAAACATGACGCACAGGAAGGAGAAAACCCCACTGCCACTCCAGGTTGAGTCATGTTAAAGTACAAGCCAAATGGGTTACTGTTGCGAGAGTGTGTGTTCTTTTATAAGGATAAAACGGTAGCGTTTAAAGAGAAAAGTGCCCAGTTTCCATGGTAGCTACTTCCGCTGTGGCCTTCGAGATAACCATCAGGACGGGGCTCGTCAGTGGATACGTCACTCTGACTTTCATCACCTGACCCAATTATGACTGGCTCTCCTCTCCACTGGGTTTCCCACTAAAAGCTTGGCACAAAGACGGATTCAATACAGATTTTTTTACAATGAGAAAATCTGTAAGTTGTTTCCTACTCATTTTTTTTTTACCACCATTCACACACAAGTTGTTGACGTTTAGCGTATTTGAGTCACTCTTACTTTGTGTTGTTATATTATACAGTTCTTACTAAATTAAAGGTGCATTGTTTTATTACATAGTTGAGGTAAATGGAAGACATCTGTCAGGGGTTTCAGTTTTGTATAGCCACATCATAATAAAACTCTTTGTATTTGTCATATTTTGGAAAAATAGTCATGTAACGGTTAAATCTGGTTATTAGTTTGGAGGATCTGGTTGAAGCAGTGGAGCAACAGACACAAAAGAGGACGGATGCTATACTAAACAACATGAACCATCCCCTGCATTCGTTTTTTGAACAACAGAGACCAGCCAGTGGAGACTGAGATCAGTGAGCTGCACGACAGGACGCCTTCTTTCTGACTGCAATTAGACTGTACAATCAATCAGTCTGTGGAAGATTAAGTCTGAATCATTTGAAAAGACCTAACAACTGAATTTCCCTCTTGGGGGTAAGTAAAGCTGAACTGAATTGCAATACATTTATTTATCAAATACAAATGAATATATAAATACTGTATAATATATTATCTAACTTTAAGAACCAAAAAGAACCAAATAAAAATCACATTTATTGATGATATCTTTGATTTGTATTCTCTACATAATTTTAACTAATATTCTGTAGCCTACATTTATATTAAACCAATAAAACCAATGATGTCATTCCCCTGTGATCATCACTAGGCCCAGAGCTGAATCCTGGGCCATTTAACATTCCAAAAGGCAATGTCATGTGAAATTTGATTAGGCTGCAGAAAACACAGCAGCATCTATTTAGAGGCCAACAAGAGCAGATTGTCTCTGGGTTTGTTGTGTAGTCATTACTCAAAGACACAGCTAGTGTATGACCTCACACTTATCAATGCACACTCCTTTAAAGATAATGTGCGTGAAGATACATGCTAGCTTAACTAAAGATGGGAAAAGAGCTGCAGATTCTCACACATTCAGAATCCCTTGAAAGAAGCAGAGCCCCCTTTACTGCAGTGGGTATAGGATGACCCGCTGTTACATAAGCAGATTGGTGGAGCTCAGATAAACTGGCGTTGCTGTCACTCGCTGCAGGGGGTATCACCGACCCAACTGGTAATTTAGACCTTCCTAAAGCTTGACACAGAAGATGGATGTGTTTCTGTCCCCTTATTACCATTTCTGAAATGTAATGGTCTATTAATTTCAAAGAATAACATGTTTTCCCCAGAGGAGCTGCTCTACATATGGGGCAACGGAGAAAACAGGGTGTGACTATTGTTAGGTGGATGTTTTCACAATTATAATTTGGGAAGTGACGTCAAGTATCCAGCACACCTGCTTGGTTATTTTCTCACAAAGGCACAGCAGCACAAAGCGGAGCACGTGCGGACGTCACGGGGGGGTTGCAGGTTCAGATGTCCTCAGCTGACTGTCAGCAACAAAGAGAGAAACAAACAACACCGTCCGACGGGCTACATCTAATAAAGACCTTCTGCAGAGACTAGAGGCTCTCCACATCCACCTTCACTGACGAAAACACTTGACACAAAGCAGCATCACTGCAGCTGTGTTCGCCGTGGCAACCCCCCACAACCACCATAAACCGGAGCATCTTTTTTTCACTGGCATCGCCTTTGGAAATGAACAGATGTGTGCTATTAGGAAGACAAAAGATTCACCATTCCATTTGAAACTACAAAATCAGATGCTCACTAGATTAAAAGAGTCAGATTACCACTGCTTTTTCACAGAGCGGTGTAATCTGACAAACATAGCTTTGCATAGTTGTCATGACTCTCCCATCTGTCCTCTATTGGACAGTCCCTGGACTCTGGGAATGTTGTGGGCTCTCTCTCTGTCACAACATGTTCCTTCACATTTAGTCGCTCCATTGGATGACTTGCAGAAATCATGAGGCTGATCAAGTATTTGTTAAATGGTGCGTTAAATCTGGCAAAGTGGAAAATCACAGCAATTGCCTGTTTTGTTTACCTCAACCAAACAACGAAAATACAATCAGATAATTATCTAATCGTTATTTTAATTATTCAGATACTCTAATGCGCCACAAAACAGGCATAATCTCGTCATAAAATAACTTAACTAATTCAAATCTTATTATTAAACTGTGAACATCGCGTAGAAGATTACGTGTCGTCCGAACATTTCAACGGACGTCACCCCACACAACACCAAAACGTGGCTCGAGAGGTCTGTACGAGGTTTATGGTTTTACGCAGTTGTTTTTACGCATTTGTGCCGTTTCTTTCGACATTTCTTTCTCTCTGACATACCCGCTCCATCGTCTGGTTCCAGGCCCGTGTCCGTGTCCAGTCCACACACAACAAAATAGTGGGCGAAGCGACAAGACCCAGATCCGGTGGCCGCTGCGGTTCCGTTCATCCTGGAGGCGTAAGAATGCGATGGGTTCCGTTTGGGACTAAAAGTACTCCTTGTTCATAGCTGTCAGGGTTCAGCGGGCTCGTGTTCGGTGGGTCTCTCCGGTCTGTGACTGAGCTCAGGATGGAGCAGCCCTGGCCATCTCGTTCGTCCAAAGGGGAGGAGGCTCTGTGGGCGACGGAGAGAGAGGGAGGGAGACAAAGCGCTACACGCACCATCAGTGGAAGTCAGCATGAGCAATTACCGGAAATATGCTTATATATGGGTTATTATGTTATTTCCAAATTTAAAAAAGAATACTACTTTTCTCCACAAAAAGTGCTTTGATTTTATTTATTTATTTTCAGTCTTTATTTATGTAATGCTTGGCTTGGCATAGTGTTATATGGTGTGGCTTGCTTATACATAGCTTTCTCACTAATAATCAATGTATTTATAGGAGAAAAAAACAATGGACAAACAATATAATTTTAACAACAAAAATCTAGCATTAATTCACATTCTCCATACACAGTGATGCTGATTGGGACATGCAAAATAAAGACACTTGTAATATTCAATGAATTTGTAGCATTTTGTGTTTTTTATTTACAGACCCAATTCCAAAAAAGGTTGTAACACTTTGTAAAACTGTGTACTGTAGATGAAGTAATTTTACATGTATTCAGAAATTGTTCCATTTTTTTTTTTTTTTGCAGATTGGTGAACCTCTGCCAATCTTTCTAAATGTTTCTTTATACCCAGTCATATCCCTGATCTGTTGCCAGTTAGTTACAAAACATTACTCCAGCACCAGCCTCTAGCTTTTTTTCACTTTTGTCACTTTTGACGACATTTGTCATGGAATGGTAAAATATCTCAGTTTCAACACATGTTGATGCTCCATTTAGAATAAAATATGGTTTTATGAGATTGATAACTATTGCATTCTGTTTTTAATTTACATTTTACATAGTGTCCTAACTTTTATGGGTTTGTTAAAGTAAACCTGGGGACACTTTGTGCATGTCAAGAAATACTGAGGTTTTAATTTTAGTTTCAGTTTTGCACAGCTGTAGGCTAATAAAGAAAATGAAACACATGTTGCTGTTAGTTTTGATTAAAATTGATTCTAATTTCATTCTGCTCAATTTTGAGAGTGGCTAGCAACAGAATATGGTAACTCACCATCTTGACTGCCACCAGTCTTGGAGCTCTACTTCTACTGTGCTACGAAGGCTGCTCATCCTGCTGAGATTAAAACAAATGTACATGGTCTTGTCTGTAATTTACAGTCAGAGGCTTCTTTTAAATTATTAAGTGTTGATGGAGGCAAAAAACAAAAGATGCCAACCCCAAAGTGTGAATAAATTCCCAAGAAATGATTCCTGTATTTATATTTTGTCATATTAAATATTTTATTGAACAATTATAATTGAACATATCTACTCATTTCCCTAAACAAAAGCCCTTCTAATATATTGATAAATAAATATGACAAAATATGTGAATGTTTTCTGCCTGAGAGTTGTAGGATTTATATTCAATAAATGGCCAGACACAAACAAAAACTACAGTATTTCCGGCTGCATAACTGTACACAACTGTATGGAAAATGTTGGTAGCTTAATAATTCAGCAGACATTCTTTCCCCAGCAGCTTCCTTAAACAATCTCCACAGGGAAATCCACAGCTATTATTGGCCGAAACACAACAGCCCGGCTACATCCTGGAAAGAGTCTGGGTTGGATTTGTAGTATCTTTGCAACATAAACTGTTCATTTACATTATTTATGTACCTATGAGTTATTTTGATGATTAACATTCCTATAAAAAAAAAAATCCAACAACTTCATACATTATTGACCTGTGTAGTACATTCAAAGTGTCCAGCAACATAGGTCAAGAGGGGTGAAAATTTGCTTAATGCCTTCAAATTGATGATGAATGAATTGATGCATCTGTAGAAAAAGGGCAGTGTTTTGGCCATTGAAATTCCACTTGGAAGTTTTTTCCGTAAACAGGAAGCATTTCTAGAGTACAGGGCAAATCTTTGGCAAAAAGAACGGAAATGTGGAGCTTGTTAATTCAACAAGAGACATTACTGAAGTACCATTATACCATTTAGTAATGTGTGGCTCTAATAATAATAATACATCCATGTGGGATATAAGATAATTGAAGTTAAAGGAAATGTTAGATGGAGTCTGACTGTGGTGGCTTTGGCAAACACTTGGAAGCACAAGTTGTTCTGCAGAGACAGCAGTCTATGTCAACACACGTGCAACTTGGAGCCTTATCTCCTCGTCAGGGTGGGACAGAAGAGAAAGCACTCTACTGTGGAGCTGGGAAGACTCATCTAACATGAGCCGGAAGATGCAGTCCTGCTTCTGCCTCAGTTCGTCTGCCACCTGAGCAGAGGGCCTCCACGCCTTTAGGTTCGCCACAAATGTCAACAGGCGCAGAAGCACCGCCGGAGCTGTTATGGCATCAAACAGGAGAAGAAGAGAAGCTGGTGCCTAGAATAAAAACATACAAATAAACAGTAAATTGACTTTCATCACATCACAACTCAATGTGATTCATCTTTTAAAATATACTGCATCTTAGAAATTCTACCAAAACTTCCAGTTACTTTTACCTGAACTTGAACAATGTCATCCATCATATCTGGATTAGAAGACATATTCACAAGGACTTTCAAGGCCTGAACCTAAAAAAGAAGTTGCATAAATGTTTTGAGGAAACAAAGATGCTGGTGTTATGCACAGTAAATCTTCTTTTTGTCTTGGGTGTAGTGAACTAACCTGTAATACTTCACTGCTCACAACAACCAGAGAAAGCAAAAGCTTGATTGAATCCTTTAAGAAGTGTTGGTGCTTGTCTGTGACTGAGAGGTTTGTCAGGAACCTGAGAGCACTGAGCTGAAGGTCAGAATTGACTGGTGATGTCTCTATGAGCTCCAAAACTTGTGGGACATAAACCTAGAAACAAGACAAAATAGTCAGTTTGTTTGAATGAAAATTGTTGTACATAAAATACTATAATGCAAAATACCTTTAATTGTTCCTGATTTTCGAGGTTCATACAGAGATTATTTAAAGCATTTAAAGAGTGCACTCTAACTTCTGGAGCAGGATCAGAAAGGAAACCAGCTATAATGGGAATCCCCTCATACTCACGAATAAGATTCTGGTGCAAAAACAAAATATGAGAGGGTCAAAAAGGAATAATCAAACAAACTGATATCATGATTTATTAATATACAAAACAATTGCAATACTAGAGTCCAGCACCACAAATAAAGCACAACTATTATTTGTAGGCACAGAATCCTGAACATACAGCACTGTACCTGATTTATGGTAAAGGCAGAAGCATTTCCTAAAGTAAGAAGGATGCGGCATCTGTCATCTTGATTGTTGCTGTTTTGCAGGCAGGACAGCAGCATTTTCAAATGCTGTGGTTCTAAGTTGCCTGCTGAATGGTGAATATGATGCAAAGAAACAATTTAGCAATACAAAATGTTCAAGTTTAAGACATTGTAATAAAAATGAACAGGTATTGTAAACACTTTAGTCGTATATACCCTGATGCCATTAGTGATGCTTACCTGATGCAACATCCACACTCTTTGTGGTAACAGGTCGGGTACAGACAACATCTAATCCGGACACTTTGGCCAACAGGCTGCCCGGCTGAAGGCTAACTTCACCAGGCTCACTTCTACTTACACTAGAGCTTTCACTGACCGTGCTTTTCTTGTTTTTCTTGAAGCTTCCCTCGCTTATAAGTTTGTAAAGGCCATAAGAGGCCCCTGCTCCAGCAAGTATTCCAAGCAACGCCTTCATGTTGCCAAATCTGGGAGCAATGCTGCTATCACTCATGCTGCTATGCTCACCTCGGCTAGCTTTAGCTTTAAAATAAGGTAGGCGCTGTCTGGAAAGACTACCTTACGAGCTAACTTCTCACGTTTGTTGGGAGCTAGCATGGATCTTTAAAATGTTACCAACTAAATCATTTTTGAGAACTTCATTACTGTATAAAATGGTCAAATACACATGCCATTTAGTTGTCAAGCCTTTGTTGCGTTGTTCCGGTGTGGGTCAGCTGATGATCAGGGCCGACCAAAACTTTCCCAGAGTGTCTATTTCGATTTCGACATTGGCTACAAAAATGCGGCATTATCGTGGAATTTTAGTAAAAAATAAAGAAAGTATTTTGTCAAATATAATTTCTTTTAAATTGGATTACGCGGGTTTAAATTATGCATATGTTTACATGGGCAAAAAATACTTCCCCGTTGTCCAACAAAAAAGGACCAAGCGTGTAACCTAGCAACGTTTAATCAAATATCAATTTCAGATGGAGGTTACGAAAAAAAACTTAATTTTTATCATATCAGATAGCGTCGCATATTTTTCAAACATTATCATTTAGAACCACCAATTGAACCGTAATTAATATCTGTTGATCAGTTTGCCTTCAGTTTTTAAGTTCTTTGTAATTTGAACATTTAAAGTTTAACTCTTCGTCTGCGGGGAGTTTACTGGAAGCCCCTCAAAGGCATCAGCAGGACTTTCTAGACTAGAGGAAATTTAGGGGTATGTTTTGAAGGTGGACGCGTGGTGGCTCACTTTCACAAGTTTTCTTTGACCTACCATATTAACGGAACAAGAAGACACAGGAGTGGTACAGCGTTTATATTTTTTGTCACAAGAATTAGCGCCATAAGTCATAATAGGCTAACACACCATTATTGGAGCTGATAAAATATATAGTCTTATAATCAATAAAACGTGTAATCTCAAAGTCAATTTGATGGTTTGCTGACATCAAAAAGTAAGAACAACCCCCTTTTGTAGACTTAAAGCTCTCAAAGATACACGTTCAGGTGTCAAAAATGCAGACCAGGGGCCAAAACTGGCTCACAAAAGGGTACAATCTGGTGAGAAAATTGTATAGAAAACATTAACTGCAATTTTTAAAGTAACCACTGTTCCTTACTTGTCCACTGGTGGCTGCATTGTTTTAGTCAGAGAAGGACATAACACAACACTAAGACCCTAAACGGAACAGAACTTAACAGCAATGCAGTTACTTTATTGCAGTCAAATAACCCCTGTGGCACTCTCATTACCCAAAATAGCATTAACATCAAAGCCATTCATGAACAGATACATGCTGAAGGATTTTGTTAGCCTTTTTTGATTGTGAATGATTAAAGCACTGACATTGTAATTGTATTTTTTGAAGTAAAACAAAGGAGAAAAAATTGGAGTTGTCATTATTTATAGGTTATTATTCTATTATTTTACTGGTCCGGCCCACTTCAGATCAATTGGGCTATATGTGGCCCCTGAACTAAGATGAGTTTACACCCCTGCACTACAACAGTCCCATGTGAGTTTAGTATGCAGTTGTAGACAAGGTCTATCATCCTAAAACATTACATTGTATGGCTTTAATTTCATTTAATGTATTTTAACGTTTGGGACATGCGTACACATTCACTTGTGTAACATCTAGGCACAGTTTATGAGAGACTTTAATTAGACCTTTAAAATTGACTCTTGGAAAAAAACAATGTCATAACAAGGAGTTTTCTGAAGATTTATTTAACTTCTTTCAACAACAAATCCATAACAGCGTTTCAGCCACTGGCCCACTGTGGTCTTGGAGCAGATCTCCACTGGTCAGTCACCTGGTGTGGCATGAAACCAGTCCTTGGAAAATACTTGGGCTTTATGTAGCTGTTCTGAGATTTGACTTTGTGTGGTTTTATAGGCCGTACTGGCCTACTCAGAGGAGCACGTCTTCTCATGTGACCAGTTGTCCAAAAAGAACTAAACACTCCAGGCCTGTGGTGAATTATGGGGCGCTCCCAGGTGTAGGTTTTCCTTGGTTGCTGAAGTAGATGCTGTTTTGAACCTAAACTACTTAAAAACATGTGTGGTGTTTCTTGAATGTCACTTGTGTATCTGGGCTTTTGGCTCACAGAGATTTGAGTCAGATACGAGAACTCTGAGTCACCATCATATTTTGTAGGCCTGGCCTTGAAATGATTAAAAACTGGTGGCCCCCTTGTTAACAGATAGGAGCTAGGTTGGTTAGTCATTGTTAAATTTGGATTGTGAATGTGATTATCACCATTGTGTCTTGAAAGTTTATCAGTTTTTTGGGACGCAGCAATGTGAGGATTTGAATTATCATGTGTATTTTGAGATTTTTCACGAGGTTGATGGGTTTGAACTGGTAAAGCTGGCCTTTCTCCTTGTTTTGGGATCAAGAGGTTACTACGCACTTTAACATAAACAGTTTTTCCTGAAGACTTGGGTAGATTTACAGAACTTCCTGTCTTCTTTTGTTGGAAAACTTCAACATCTTTTTGAATGCCTGCAAAGACAGACTAAAGTGAGACATGTTTTTTTTTTTTGTGGTTAGTATAATGCTTCATATTGAATGCTTTACCTGAAGAGTAGTCCTGAGATCTCGATGTAATGACAGGAGATGAAGTGTCATGGTCTCCAGCAGAATCTACCAAGGGATGTGGCTTGTGCTTGTAGTGTTCAACAATTGTTGGATTAACATGACTATCCAATTTAGAATGAGTTGGAGGAAATGTAATTCTTTCATAATGACTCATTCCATGTTCCTTGGCCGCTAAAGGAGGCCTTGGATGGACAGAATGCACCGCTGAGTCCTGATTGCTGTAAACAATTGTGGGCACAAGCTGTTTGGAGGGGTTGTTTTCCCTTGACATTTGTTGGTTGGCAGTAGTGCTTTGCTCACTCTGCTCCAATGTTTTGTAGTTTTTCCACAGTTTCCTCCTGTAGTGATGGGAAGGGTCCATCTGTTTGTTCAAGCGGATCTGTTTTTCCGTCTTCTGTTCTCTACCTGGCATCAAGTAACTGTTCTTCATAGATTCTATAAAATGTTTCAAAAGTTGAATTGTTGGGAAGCTGACTCTGACTGCACTCTGCTTTTGTGCGTGCTCCTTTAATAAGACGTTAAAGGGGTGCTGGTGTTCTGAAGGAGTGTGGGCGTAGCTGTGCACCGGCACAGAGGAGGGGGTGGTGGAAATGTCATCTGCCACATGTGTAAGTTTACTCTGTGTTGTCAGGTGGTCTTCACTGTTGCCCTTGTGCCCTGTAGTTTTTGTCTCAAGGCCAGGGTTTGTGTTTAAAGATGCTCCAGATTGAAATTGTGGACTTTCAAACAGAGTCAAGCCATATGCAGCGTGACCTAATTGGGAAAAATAGTGTCACTGTGAGTAAAGGATGTTATAGGATGGAGATTAAACATGCATGAGATTACCTTTCTGAAAACAAATGATGCTTAGGACTGAGGAAAACCAAAGTAACCTGAAATATATTAAAGGTTATTCCCTATAGTTTTGTATAGTCATCAAAACAGAAGAGAAGAGCTACTTTTAAAATGTATTTTACCTACATAGAAGTGTCATGGCAGTATCCACACCAACAATTTGGACAAAAGACAAAATTAAGAATTATGTTGTAGGGCTTATATTCAGAAGCACAAGTGGTTATAGAGTACACAGGAAAAGTTTCCCTCTGATTGCAATGAGAGGATTGTGGACAGCTGCTGCCATTTGTGAATTAGACACACACAGGTGGTGAGTTCAATCAGCGGCGTTCATCACGACGGATTAAAGTACCTCTTAGATCTTTGTGTCTTTTTGTCGATGAAAACACTCAAAACATCTGCCACCGCTTCACTGTTGCATGTGTTCTTGAATGACTACATTCTCAGGCCTTGAACTAGAAAATGAAACTGGACCCATGTCAACGAAAGTCCTGCGTGTTTCTCCGGCTCAGTGTTCATAAGTGTGTACGAGCTTAGAGGTTATTCTACCTCCCAGATCCTCTTTCACCTGTCTTTTGTCAGTGCAGACTCCTGTATCGGTGACATTATTCTCTTTATACAACCCTACAGAGCTCATAAGATGACATTTTACACTGTGTTATGTCCACTAGATTTCTGAATTGAGTTGTCTATGACAGCCTTTGTTCATTTTCACTGAATTAATGATGAGCTGTGTTTGTTGTAGGACGTGGGGCTCACCGGTTAGGATAGTCTAGTCCTGAAGGATGAGTTCGCCAAATGATTTAACTGGGTGACAGTGCAGAAGAAGAAGCAGCAGCCTGGTAGGTGATCACTTTATATTTTGCATGCTTACATGTACTACATTTATTCACTGTAAGTCCAGGGAAAACAGATTAACAAGTATTTCCATGCTATGAGTCATTACTCTCTGGATTTTTTTTGTTTATGCCCACTCCTCTGACTCATTCTGTCCCACTGAACTAGTCTCCCCCCAAAATGTCAACATCTTAGAGGTGCATTGTATAAAATTATGTAGTATACAGTTGAACAAAATGAACCACTGTATGTATACTAAAAGAACACACTTTGCATTTACTTATCTTGGAAAAACATTATAGTGCCATAAAACCCAGTAGAAAGAGATATTATTTCCAAAACTTCGAGAGGACAAATCTATAAAAGTCTTAGAACAGTTGGATCCCGCCAAAAACTACACACTGCATATTGAACAACAGACAATAACACTGAATGTGCATTTGTAAAATATTGTTTTCAAATATTTTGCTTTGGCTGCCAGCAATGAAAACATACCAGCACAAATTACAAATCCTAGTTGTGGTCAGTGACGCAAAAAAGACAAACCAGAATATATTTTACTATGAACTCCTATTGTTTTTTTTGTTTGCAGTTAAAATCTGAAAAGACTCGGTGAAATGAGCTGTAAACCGCAGCTGGAAAAAGAGATTGATAGTCTCTCGAAGCTGCCCGGCTGCCTCTCACTGAAGGTACATCTTCTCACAGCTCTATTTTACATCAATTAATGTTGGCTTGATTGTTTTCCACACAGATGATGATGGGCTGTCTTCAGAAGTGTAGCAGTTCCAATTCCCAGTCTTCTCTGCTGTCCAGGATGAGATCACAGCTATTGCATAACACTCCAAAAAATGAACTTTTCTGTAAACAAACCACCCACTGTCTTTGACGCTGCTTTGTAGCTCATTAGGGTCTATTATTCATTATCAGGCATGTTTATGGAACAGCTCAAGTCTTGTGTTGCAGTGTCGTTTATTTTAATCCAAACTTGAGGTAGTTATAGTACAGCTTTTCTTTGCTCGAAGTGTCGGGGAAGCTTACTTTAGTTGATTGTTCGTTTTTGTTTGCTACCAAAATGAACAGCGTATTTGCTCCAGTGTTATGGCAAGCGCTTCACTCGATAAATAAAAGCCGCAGCATGACCATCTTTGGAGAAGGACAAAGGATGCTTGTGCACTTCAGACTTGCACAGTGGCACTGGCACTATAAACCCTGCCATCATTTTAATTTAAACAATAGACACAATGTTTATGATGTTAGGTTTAGTCTGGCTTTTATTAACTTCTTTTCATTTCAGTATAAATTCCCTTTGCTTTCTAGTTTTCTGTGAGCTGTGATTGTCTGAGGATGATGCACCCCAAAATGCTCCTATACATATCAACAAAACAGAATACCAGCTCAATACAGACAGAGAGCAGTGGATAAATAGCTATATTCACCTCAACTTTATTTTTGAGGGACATGTCGGTGCAATTGCATCCATAACCATTATGTGAGGATTAATATAATTCTTTGTAATAGAAATCCTGTATGTTAGGGTTGCTCATACTTAAGTTGTACTGACATATCCCTAGTCATCACCACATGTATGCATTTCTCAGATCTTTCAGTATCTGCGGATACGAGACTGGCTTAACTGTGCTGAGGTGTGCTGCACATGGAGAGATCTCATCAAGTCAAGTGCACTGTGGAGTCAGGTGAGTGCTCTGTCATCAACACTTATTTCACAGGAGAAGTGATTGACTCAGCCATTTAGGCTAACTTTCTGTGACTCCCTGCAGTTAGCATGGTAAACAAGTATGTGCCCTAGAATTACACAGTGACAACAAACCAATATACATGTGGGTAGTAAAATAGAGGTATAGCTGCTGCTTTCACTGGTCTGCTATTGTTTGAAACCATAAATGTACATTATTTGCTATATTCTCACTTCTGTAGTATTTCAACACTTATTTCATAGTGATCATATAGCTTGTGCTGTACCTGTTGCATCACCAGAGTATTGAAAAGAATAAAATCTGTTGCAAAGCTGAAGGTCAGGGACATCCTTGTTACACTCTATAACAGTAATATATTTATATAGCCCTTCTGACTTACTTCTTTTAAATGTTACATTTGTATGTTGTAAGCTATAGTTCACATGCTTGTTTTGTTTTCTTCTATTAGATCAATTTCTCTGGAGAGAAGGACTGGATAACAAACGGCACAGTGAAGCAGATTCTGAAGATGTATCGTCCATTTGTCGTTCACCTCAACCTGCGCGGTTGTGCGTTTCTCAACTGGCCCAGTCTCAAATGTGTCAGTGAGTATTCAGCTCCATGCTTATGAGTCAAACATTGACAAACAGTTGTATATTATATTTTTGATAAATGAAAAATATAAAGCATCGTTCTCCATCTGATACAGACTTTTACAATAGTGTAAGAAAACAAAAAATGGCACACAGAATATTTAAGACAGTCTGATTTTAGGTCACACGACGATCAGGACAGTCTGTAGATCTCGTATTTCTTTGGTGCTCTCAAGTGACTGGGCTCCAGCTCCTCCTCCACCTCTCCCTGGGCTTCCAGAGGGTTGTTCCAAAGTTCTGTTTGGTCAGGATCTGGTCTGCTGTGCTGTCTGTCCTTAGGGCACGCCCTGTTGTAGGAATTGACATATTCCTCCACCCTTTCACCAGTGTATTCAGGTGGGGAGCGACACAGCAGGCCCGAGTGCTTCACCCCCGGGTGCAGACGCAACCAGTACACCATGTAGTGGATGCTGTGGGGAGAAAAGGGCTTAGTATTTGCTCAAATTAAAGGGATAGTTCAACGTTTGTAAATATGGTTCTAGGAAGCTAATGTATTCCCTACAGTAGATAGTCTGCATAAGAACAGGAAGAACCCCACACAGACTTAAAGACGAATTGATTTTAATCTATATTTTAAATATTGCCTGAATAGATTTCAAATGTTTGTGTCGATTTGCTTTCGTTTTTTCTTTGCTCTGTTTCAATGTGTAAACACACCTACCCAGAACTGGAATAAGTCTCTGTATTTTGGCAGCAATGTTGACAACTGTGTAACCCAATCAACCCTTTTATACAAGCATGTGATTGGCCAAAGATTTGAGCCAATCATTCCTATTACAATATGCTATTAGCTGATTAAACCAATTTTCTTAAAATATAACTAAAGAAATTTAGTAACACATATTTCAAGTTGTATAATTATTTAGGTTGTATATTTTACCTGTGTGGTAGCTCCTGCCTTATTCGAAGACATTTACAGAATGACTTCTGAGAGAGAATTTCTCTTCTTCTTAAACTGGAAGTGATTACAATTATCTATTGTAGGTAATAACTTGCCTATATTCAAGTATCCCATGGACCTCAATTTAAAAAGTATTGGCACGATATGAGCAACAGAAAGCTAATGAATCATGGTACCTACCTATAGTCACACACCCAGGGGTTTCCTCCAAGCTTTAACTGCGACAGAAAGTACAAGTCTTCAAGAACCCCATATTGGACAAAATGTAGGAGGTTGTTGGACAGATCCAGCTCACGTAAGTGCAGCAAACCCGACAGGGAAGCTAAGAGGTGGAAAAGACAGATTCATTTGTATATAGTTCTTTTCTGTTGCAATTACTAATAACAGTGTTGTCCAGAAAGTCTATGATAAGAAGCCTGTTGTGCCCTCATATTTTAACACTGTCATTTATCAGACTGTAACCTAGGATAAATACAGCCAGCAGCGTAAACATAGAATGGCTAAATGCCCGCTGTCAGAGAAAAATTGAAAACAGATGTGAGTCGTTGCGTAACATATTTTAAACCTTTTGGCCATCCGCCAGAGCCGAACCCCCTTGGTTGTATTACAGCAGGGAGGACATTTACAGGAATGTAAAAGCCCTGCATATACCTGTATCAAGGTGCTCCATGTTGTTACTGCTGAGGTTAAGACTTTTAAGGCCCCTCGCTCCCTGGAAGTCTCTTGCCTTTAGATGACGGATTGAATTGTGGGAGAGATCCAGTTGGACAACGTCATCTGGGATACCTGTAGGCACCTCAGTTAGACCTAAACACAAGGAGGAGGACATTTACTTCTGAACATGACTGGGAATAGCGCAACTGACATGTAAATAAATGACAGTATGCAGAAATATCTTAAGTCTGGCCCTGGATAAAAGCAAAGTGTTTTTGTTTTTTTTTTATTCGTTTTTTTTAGCTGAAGTTGTCAAGGTGTTTATTAGACAAAAAAAGATGTTAAAGTTGGTCCATGAGCAAGCATGATTAAAAACACCTGCTCAAGCCAAATGTCTGCTCAAGATCCTTGTTCATCTTTGAAACATTTATTGAATTCAGATAAGCAGAAGTGTGTAATCATGACTGTCGGGAAGTAGTAGCAGACATTTCCCCTGTGCCTTGTTGCATAAGAATTTTATAGATCTGAGCCAAATTCAAACCGTGTCTTAAACTATTGTGTCATCCCAAAAGAGAAAAAAACAGCTATTGTGAAGCCGGTAAACCTGCCTTTGTTTCTGCAGTCCATCCTAACATGAGGGAAAAGGTACGTGTGGCACACTGCAGTGGCATCCGGTTTGGTGCGGATCCCACTGGGTTCTAACGGGGAAGTGGGACGTATCTGGATACTTTGTATGTCACCGGTCTGAGGCTCTTTACACAGCAACTCTGCATCGAGCTGCTTCAACTTCTTGCCCTTGAGCCAAATAGGTTCTTCACATCTGTTGAGAGAAATGGTAAAGGCGACATTTAAATAATGGCATAATAAATCAAGTTTATTCACTATAGGCAACCCCTTAACATGCATGTCTAGGAGGGAGGAAACTGGAGTGCCCAGAAGAAATCAATCAAAGCAATCATTTTCTGCTCTAGTCATTAGTTGTCATCACTCACCTAGCATGGTTTCCTAGGTTACGGTTGCTTGGGACTTGAAGGGTGCGTATGAGACTGTCCATGGCACAGACGCAGTTCCATGGATTATCATAGAGGCGCATGTATCTGAGATTTGCCATGGGGATAATAGTCTCCTCACTCAGCGTGCTTATGCGGTTGTGCTGTAACAGGAGTGTTGTGAGGTGGGTCAGTCCCTGGAAGGCCCCCTCCTCCACGAGAGAGATCTCATTCTGCTGCAGATCCAGACTGGTTAGACTCTCGTAGCCAGTGAAGATCCCGTTGCGGAGGACTTTGATGTGGTTACGGGCGAGAAGCAGGTGTTTGGGCTCCTTGGACCAGGCTTGGGAGGAAGGAACGGTGTTGAGGTAGCGCTCCTGGCAGTCTACAAAGACCTCTCCTGATTCCGTGGACTCGGAGCAGTTGGGGGTCACGAGCCTGGAGGAGCCTGACCTGCTGTGGCGACTAGCACCTCGAACTCTGACACAGAATACAAACAAAACATCCTTTTTCAGTCGACCCAGAACCAAAATGGGGCTTAACAATTGACATGCAGTTGTACCTGTCTCGCGTGAGTTTGTGTCTCGCCCCCTTCAAGCCTCTGCCTTTGTTTGGCTTTTTGGTCTCGGTGCATGGGAGCAGCACGAGGAAGAAGGAGACCAACAGGAGAGGGCAAGTAAAACGCATCTTGAACCTGGTGCAGCTGGTCTCTGGATGAAAGTTTGAGCCAAACTTTGAGATGAAAGTCTTAGAAACAGAAGTAATAAGTCAAAGGTGAAGCGTTTTAGTATTGATGAAACACAGCTGCCTCTTTCTCTGAGAAATGAGGTATGTTATGTAAGAGATTGGAACACATCAGGAATGTGTATTCTGCCATGACAAAAATAAATCAATTGACAGTTGTGAGCTGTTATTCTTTTACCAAATGACATTGTGTTATTTTAGGTGAATGCAGAAATCTACAGGAGCTCAATGTGTCAGAGTGTTATAATATAACTGTAAGTATATGGACCTAGCCTTAAACTGCTTAATTAAAAAAAACTATCTGTCATACCAGGGTCATGACCTTTTATCTCCCTTTAACAGGATATGATGGTCCAAAAGATCACTGGAGGCTGCCCCTGCCTGCTCTATTTGAACCTTTCTTGCACACATGTTACAAACCAAGCTTTGAGAGAACTGTCAAGGTACAGGAACACAATAGTATTAGTCATGTTCACGTGATCAGAAGTTTCCTTTCTCCCCTCATTCCCAGAAGTATCCATATTTCTACAGCTTGCTCGTCATGGCTGAAAGCAATTTTGGCCAGTGTCATGAGTGATTGAGCAGATGTGGCACTTATTACATCACAATTAGCATGCTGATAGATAGTAGCTTAGATGAGCTATTTAACTTACTGTGGCTTCTATAATAGGAATGTTAAGCAAATGAAAATACAGTGGTGGAAAAAGTTTTCAGACACCCTTAAAATTTTACACAATCTCAAATATCATAAAATATTTGTGGAAAAATATTTTTTGTGTTTCAAAAGGTGTGGCAGCATTAAACAGACACAAACAAATACAAATGTTTTTTTGTTTTGTTTTTTGTTTACAAGAAAAACTAAATTCTTGACAATTTCAATATGTCAGTTCTTAATATTGTTGGTATCGAAGTCAGCGAATAACAGAATGTGTTCAAAACTGAACAAAAAATAAACAAACAAAAAATGCACTTGAAGACCTAAGAGTGATTCTTAATGTAATACACTGCCTGAGCAAAAAAGTTGTTGCCAAACTTGTTGCCAGCAATTATCCAGCTGATTCAGAGAGTAGTTTCTCGTTTCTTTTACAACCATGTCAGAAGACTCATCCTGTGGTTGTTGAAAAGATGTTAATCTGTCATATTGGGCTCAAATTGTGAAAGAGTTGTTCAGGGAGCATGACACATACACAAGTCCAGACCTTAACCCCATTGGGAATCTTGGCGAAAAATTTATGCAACTCTGGACAGGAATATATGTTGTGACATGCAATGTTATTCCTGTTCAGAAGCATGTTCATCCATGCAGCAATTATTCAATGGGAGGCTATTGCCTATTTGCTCAGTTAAATCTAGGTGGTGACTTTTTTTGGTCAGGCAGTGTACATCACAAATGTCTGAAAACTTTTTTCCACCACAGTATATACCAGAGACCATGCAATGTTTAACAAGACTAGGAATGTATTATAATAAACGCACATTCATGAAAAGTAACAATAGTTGTTTTGGTTTTTTTTGTATAGAAACTGCTTCAATCTTCAATATCTAAGTCTGGCTTACTGCTACAGATTTACCGATCAAGGATTTTTTTACCTGACGACTGGAAACGGCTGCCGCAGTCTGATCCACCTGAACCTGTCGGGCTGCACTCAGGTCCGTTCAAGAGTCACTCCACTATAAGCACATCACAACTTCACAAGCACGTCTTGGATAAACGTAGTCACTCCTTTGTGGTTGCTCATGTGAGTCTGCCTCGCTCTGAGCTGTTTCTGACTGAACCCTGGTAAGCGCTCTGACGGGACAGCCGAGTGATAGGGGTGGGGTTGGGTTTAATAAGCCCACCCACTCACCATGTGTTCACAACATGCACACAACATATACACAACACATATGCACGCCAACATAAAATATGCATGCCCCTGGGAATATGCATTAGTTAAGTTCCAGATGTATGCCTTTTCTTTATGGGGCCCTGACTATAAGGGGATTGATGAAAACACAGCCAGGAGAATGATTCAGATTCCATTGCACACATATTTTCCACTTTCCTCTCATTGTAGATGACAGTAAATGGGTTCAGGTACATCGCTGCTGGATGCCCTTCTCTTAAAGAAATTGTCATCAATGACATGCCCACTCTGTCTGATAGCTGTATCTTGGTAAGTTTGGTTGCAGACTGAGACTAAAGACTAAATTCATGCACTGATGCACAGACAGATTTTAAAAATGATTTGTGGATGTTTTTCACAGGCTCTTATGGCCAGATGTCACTGTCTTTCTGCTATTTCTCTGCTGGATACACCTAATCTTTCCGATGGAGCTTTCAAAGCCATCGCAGAGGTAGCCAAACTCAGGTCGTTAAGCATAGAGGGTAAGGCCAGTTTTCTGTCATGTATTTTCTCTCTGTATCAATAGTGAATTATCATATTCATAAAAATAGAAGACATGCAAATATTCTCTGTCCTTCAGGCAATAACCAGCTCACAGATGTCAGCTGGAAGGCCCTGTGCAGCAGCTCACAAAGCTTACGCAGGCTCCATGCTGTAGAATGCACCAGAATATCCAATTCCTGCCTCCGCTCCATTGGGACGCTCAAAAACCTGCAATACCTTGACATCTCCATGTGCAACAAGTGTGTTTCTGTCTCTGCTGGGGTTGGTTACAGCCTGGATTTTGACTTTTACACTATTTGGATAATGTCATTTACAGTGATATATACGCAAAATAATATGACTTTTGTCTTTGTCAGTGTTGGCAATGTAGGGATTAAGCACTTGACTGAAGGGTCTTTATCATCCAAACTACGAGAGCTGAATATCAGTCACTGCAGTCGCATCAATGATCTGTCGGTGAAGAGGATTGCACTTAGGCATGTACTATAACACTATAACAAGGCATGGGTCGGTATGAGATTTTGATGGTATGATTATCACAACCTTATCACAGAATTGCAGTTACACTCAGTGTTTCTAATTTCAATAGAGCATAAGCAAATGTTTAAATTACTGTAATAGTAAAATACAAATGTAGTTTTTGCAAATGAGTCTTCATTGAGGCAAGGCTTTCAACTGAAATACACAGGCTCATTCAGAATAGTCCAAGTCAGTCTTCTCCCATATTTTATTCAAAGTCAGTGCAGTTTGATTCCAAGTTTTGGTAGCACAAACAGTATACAAGTAATGCTATATATAGAGAAGCTGTTTTTATGACTTTGCAGTTTGTTACTTCCTAGTATTATTTATCAGCTCATTTTACAGAACAGTATGCCACTGTATTAATATTTCATACTGTGATATGTAATATACCTTGAAACCCTTAATCGTCCCATGCCTATCATGCAAATCATACTCTCAAATCAGTCATAAAGGTGAACTATCACTGCTGCTTGTGATTGTTTATACCATTGTGCACAATTTTTTCAGGATGTGTAAACTGTACAATCTTAACCTGAGTTATTGCGGGGGACTGACCAACAGCGCTCTTGAATTTCTAAGTGGCAGCTCCATCTGCAGTCTTGACATCAGCGGCTGCAACATCCAAGATGAGGTGCCTTGTGTGTTTGATGCATGTTACATTGAAAATGCATTAAATAGCTGTCAACAGCCTGTAACTTGTGCTCTTAGGGGCTGGCTGCTCTGGAGAGTGTTTGCTTGAAGAAGATAGTTCTGGCTGAGTGCATCTTAGTCACGGACATTGGCATTGAGGTGCAACTCCAATCCAATATTCAAAAACAAAAATGTGATGTCTTATGAAAACAATTTAGGCTAATCCTGTGTTTAACTTAAAACCAATCCTTTCCTAGAAATACAATTCACAATGACTTATTTTGAACAGATGACTTTAATTAATAAAATGTTGTCGTCCTAGATATACGTTTTTAAACTACTTCTTTCCAATGCCAGAGTCTCTGCAGGAATGTCAAAACTCTGGAACACATGGACATATCTCATTGCGTATCTCTGACGGACCGGGCCGTCAGAGCAGTTTCATTTTACTGCAGAGGCCTTACTACTCTGAGGATGGCAGCATGTAATATGGTATGCATGTTCACATTCATCAGTCCACAAAGAACTCTTTAGATTGTAGTTTCTTTTGCTTTAGATGACGGATATGGCAGTTCACTACCTGACAACAGGAGCTCCATACCTTAGAGAGCTCAATGTGAGCGGCTGTGTTCTTCTGACCGATCGCACTCTGCGCCACTTGGAGAGGATATGTCCGCCACTGTCTTCCATTTCCATGGCCTGCTGCACGGGTATCTCCAAGTAAGACAAACAACACAGTCCAGTGAAAATGCCACAGCGAAGTGGAAATTCTAATGACAGATGTCCTCTGTTACAGGATGGCAGCCTTAAAGCTACAGTCACAAGTGGACTACTGGGAGCACAGCAATGATGACCCCTCCGACTTGTTCAGATTTAATGACCTTGAGCAGTCTAGACCAGTTAAGACTGAGGGCACTGTGCAAGAGCAGGACTCACCAAGGAGACGAGCAGCAAGTACATGAGACGTACAAGGACTTAAACTTCAATCGAAATGTATATATTTTTACAATATGGCATACACTTTTGCAAAATATTTTACAGTCAGTGAATCTTGTACAGACATATTTTAGATACCCATGCACAAATAAGTTACATTTTTACATTCAGAGCAATAAATAAACAACATAAATCACCCCTAACTGTCTGTGGCATCAATGTATTACTGTATTCCTAGTCTGTGTTACCAATTAAGAGTCAAATGAATGACACATTTATTGGCATGTCTTTATCAAGTGGATATTAACTGAAAATGGAACATATTTGATCTGACAATTTGTTTCGGGTGGTAATGGTGAAATTAAAAGGATTTCTTAACTTGTGTGCAAAGCCTTTTTTGAGTTTACAATATTGATCTGAAGTTTGATAGCAATAGCAGATGGTGGATCAGTTATAAAGACCTTAACGATGATAGAGATGGTTTTTCAAGTCATTGTCAGCTCCTCAACTTCAGGGACTCAAACCAGCTTTGTGTCTTCAGTGTGACAGAACCTTTCTTGGTCTGAGCTTTGAGATGCTGCTTCAGATGAGGCTCTCCATTTATATATCCTGGCAAAAAGAATAATAGGGTCTTAAGAACTCAAACTAATTCATCTGTGTTGATTTATTAGCTGTAATGGATCCAAGCTGTCTGTGTATTTATATTTTATTGCTTACCCATAACTGTGGTTTGGCCTTGAGACTGATGGTTTTCTGCTTCATGAAAAACAACCTCTGGGCTGATGTCCACCGATGCTCCGCAGAGTTCCACCCCTGCACTTAAAGTGGAGGGGACTCGCAGACACACAGCACCTATACACCACAAGTGATAACAGCAGTGGATTAGGGCTGTAGAAAAGGGAGTAATACTGTATATATTACGGAAATGATACCTTCTTCACTAAAGATGTGAGCAGAGCCGCCATCTCCTATGTAGATGTCAATGTCTCCACTGTGAGAGGAGACCTTTGTGAAGCTATTAGAACCATCTGTACAGTCAAGAGACACAGATGTTTTCTCTTAAACCACATTCATGTACAGTTCAGATACAGAGCATACTTACCTATGACAGTATCGCCAGACACATTCTTCACAGTGGCATTTCCTTTTACAAAAACAGAGAACAAGATAGTGTCATGAAATTTGACATCATTTACAGCATATCCTCAGTATGTATATCTTTAACTTGGATCACAAGGGTTTTAATAATTATTTCCAGGTATACCTTGAGGGGGGGTTCATCTGTATCCGAAACCAATTAGAATTGGTCCAAGATTGAGCCTTTTTACAACTAGTCATTTTTAAATGGATCTAAAAACCAACAACAAGCACGTCATTGGTGTTTAATTGGAACCAAATGAGGCCCCTGTTGTCACATTCATGCGGGGGTAATATGAAGTAGGCCTCTTGAAGGTATGCTTGCGTATTTGCAAATTGTAAATGTTACTACAGGATTTTTGGCAGCATGAGATGGTCATTTCTCTCTATTGTTATTTCCAGATCTAGCTTGACCTTTTAGCAGTTTAAATAAATTACAAAATGTTCACTGTAGGTGCGTCAGTTGAAGATGGTTTAAATTAATATAATGAATGTCACACGTTTGGCTTGAGTTTGCATTATGTTGTGCTTTGCTTTAAGATAGGTGTGTAGTTTTTTGCCTTTTTGACAACATTTTTGACTGCAATTCCATGGCCGTTTCCCAATTACCAGGATTCTTCCTTTGGACATGGCTTTTCCAGAGTTAGCTCCTCTTAATCCAAGGCTAGAGTCCTCATTAACTCCTCATGAGTCTTTGGGACAGGCTTGAAGCCTGTGGCTGAGCTGCGTCAAAAGCTGCGTCTGTCCACAGTTTTGCCGCTGTTTTTTATTCTCTAAAAAAAACCAAACCTTAAATGCTTAATTTTTTATGTCCTGTTATAGGGAGTCATGGAGCATTAAATAAGTGACTACTATAATATTAAATAACATGTTAAGCAAATAAATAAATTAGCAAATAAAAACCTTAAAAATTAAGAAAATGAAAAAACAAGCCCAAGATTCTTTTTATAATGACAGTCCTATGTTAGTGAGAGGCTGAAACTGATCCATAGCTTATGAAAAAAGGACAGAAACATTTGTGGAGCTGAATAGTTAGCTATGTTAACCATGAGTGACTTGAAAGCCTGTGGCAGCAATAAAATCTCACCTATGTGAAATAAACTGTACTGTGCAGTTTATTGGGCATATGTTTTCAAAATAAAGCTTTTTTCTGTGAACACAGCAAATGGAAACTCTTCTTTAAACTGAAAATTCTCTGCTTTAAGCCTCACTTCTTTTTTTTCCGCCTTTTTTTCAAAACACTTGCAGTGCATTGTGGGTAGGGAAAGGTCATCGAGGATCCACAGAAGCATCCTTGGTATTTTAGCCATACGGACTCAGTCCTTGGTAGGAGGTGGGGTTTGGAACCAAATAGAACACACCTTCAGCAGCTGGCTTCCTCCAGAGGACTCCTCCCAAGGAAGGATCCTAGCAATTGGGAACCAGCCCATGTCTCACACCCCTCCTGAGCATGTGAACCGCTATGGCAGCCCTACAAGAACATGCTGTTGTCTTTGAACTAACCCACTGGAAATAGCTCTGATGGTGATTTCAATGAAAATGTGGAAAAAGTGGTTTGACTTAATGCGTTATATCACAATATACAAGATTTTACACAATGTGCCTTTCAAATGTTGTGAAGGTAAGATATAAACAACCACCTGGCCCAGTATATTTAGAATATGTATGTCAGCTCACCATGTACATGTCCCAGTTCTATTTTCCCCGTGCAGGAGGAGATGCTGCTGGACTCAGCATAGATGGCTTTGACCTTCACAGAGCCATGTTCTGTTGCAACATTCATTGTGGTTCCCTGGAGCTTTTTGACATCCACTGCCTGGATAAACATGGATGCATTAAAAAATAGATCATGGTCAGATAAGGCACAATTACAACATTTTACTTTAAATATTGGGAGACATTTTATCAAGTGATTAAATCATAAACACCAAAGTCCTTGGTTTGATTCCCCATTTGTAATCTCTCTTTCTCTCTGCCCTTGTTGGCACCGTCTACTATCTGCCAGTGAAAAATTGCACAACCATTTCCCTTAATAGAGACGATGGACAAATGGTGTTACACTCAGTTTCATCTTCAGGCTGCTGCTGCCCCCTAATGACTAAGTGTAAAGATGTACCGAATATGAAGCATGAACAGTATTTACACTTTCTCCACTTGTGAGGATGTCCACGTTACCATGGACAGTGCCCAAACCTGTGACCTGTCCACCGGAGGACCTCAGTTCAACCTGGTGGCCCTGATGAACAACAAATATAAAAAGAAAGGCATTATAAACTCTGTTATCTAAAATCTAAAAATCACTGTACCAAAAATGACATGACAGCACGCACTTTGACAGAGTGTAGAGTACAGTTCCCCTGCTCTGTCGTCACCTTGCAGATATCGCACTCCATTTTACTGATGTGCACATGGCCTTTTCCTTCAGTGGTGATAAAAAGATCTGACAAAGAAGAATAAACTAGTTTAAAATATTGTTGACATGTTGACTTTTTTAAGGATGCATGATTTTTTGTGTATAATCCTCAGTTTTACTAGATTTTGTTTTATTAGATCAGTGTTTGAGTTGCATTTTCGGGGAGTGGTACCAACAGACGCAGAATAAACTGCCTCTGGATACAGTTTGATAGAATAACCAATCAGAAAGAAGAATTGCATAGACCCGTTTTATGAGGCCAAACAAAAGTCTTTCTGACAATAAAAAATGTTGTGTGATGTGTGCCATGGTTGTTGTATTTGTGATTAATAAGCCTTATGGGCACCTGTCCTGCCCTTGATTGACATACACCACTCACTGCTTTTAATCGGTGCTGTAAGGTCTACAGATAACTCGCTGCTGCCTTTTCCACTTGTGATCACCAGCTCCCTGCTCTCCTCATCATAACGCACATGGCAGTGGTCCAGGCTGGCCTCCTGTCCCGGGCCGGCTCCGTGGACACTGATGAACGCCCGGTCAGCCTCGGGAAATGCGTGCGGATCCACAGGAGACACGGAGATGTTGCAGGCCAGATGAGCACGCACCGAGGTGAAGGGGCTTACAGTCAGGGCCCATTGCTTCAGCGGCTGCTCTGTCCGTGAAGACTTGTCACGCCGTGAAGTGTGCAGAGGACAGCTTGAGGAGGTCTTGGGGCTGACTGAGGGCAAACAGCGGAGAAGACTTACACAAATGGAGCCCCGACCTGCTACAGCCCTGAGCATCGTTGTCAGCTTCAGGTAGACGGCCTCATCCACGCCGTGCCCTCTCAGACTTCAATAACCGTACACTGTTAGTCTGAAGTTAATGTTGTCACTGTGGTTTCGAAATAGCCTGGGTCAATAGTATGGCTTTTTGTTGACGCTTCTGGTCTGAATTTTCAGATTAAGACCAACATTTCTATTTGTAGCTATTAAAAAATATGACAATATGGTGAATAAATAACTTACATACATATTAACAAAATCAAACAAAGTAAGGTTAGTATTTAAAACATAACCTTTCTGTCCTACCTTACCTTATTACCTTTGTTGAACCGGACTTTAGGTTTAATTTGGAAGAAAATGATTCCGGTTTTCTCAGACAAACCTTAGCTTAACAGACCGAAGTGCATGCTTGTGTAAACCTGGCGCCGCCCACTTTTTGGTTTTGTCCAATCATTTGCGTTAATTTTTCCCGCGTAGGATTGTGGGGATTTGAGTTTAGTGGAATTTCTGTTGCCTTTACCGTGACACTCTTTTGATAGCTGTTGTGCGAGTAGATACATATTAAAAACACATTTGGTGATACTACATTTTTGTCAGGAAGTTTTAAAAAGGTTTTGAGGCTATAATGTAATGGTTTTAGGTATTCTTTTCTTATGTATTAGCTAAAAAAAAGTTGCTAAAAGTTATTGTTAACGTTGCTTCAAATGAAAATGGACAAATTAGTTGTAGATTTTCATTTTTTATTTATATTTATAAAATAACCTTAATCTTAATTACAAAAACATTCAACACACATTTAACATCCCTTCATTTTACATCTCTGTTGTAAGTCTCATCAGATTAGTTCTTCAGTACAGAAAAACAGTCCCCCCCAAACAAATTACCCACAGAAAAATATCACAATGTGCAATAATAAAAATGTTAGGATATAATTATCTGTAGTAAACAGTATGTACATCCTCAGCCAACATCATTATGTAAACACACCACAAGGGGGCAACATTGTCAATGGTTTTAAACGTGCATTATCTGCGTGTAAAATAAAACATGGAAAAGCATCTTCAGAGCTTATGGTCGTAAATTGTGGTACTGAACATTCACTGAAAAGTCTCTTTCTGAGCTTGTCTCACGGCTTAAAGCCCTTTGGTCTGATCATCATTCTGACTGTTTTAAAAGACTGTCTCTCATTGGTGGGATAGTACTCTGAGGATATGTTGTGCCATGTGCCCCAGTAGATGCCATCGCGCACTCCTTTGTACGGGCCCTTGTAGTACCTCCCGTTGAGGTTGGCTGCCATACAGGCGTCAAACCACCAGCCGGAGCTGTAGTACGCTCCGCAGTTCCCAGAGGGGTAGCGGTCATTGTCCCGGTCAGGTGTCGTGAAGGCCCGATTGTTGTGATCATACATCTTGTTGAATCGTAGGGCATCACCTGCAGTGCCCGAGTACCCGTTCACTGTCAGCCTGTAACGCATGCGCTCACTTGCAACTTTAAACTGTTCATATTGGGCGTACTCTTTGGCCCCTTCGAAATCCTCCAGCTCCACCCGCAGCACCATGTCCCTGGCCCGGGTCAACAGGTGGATCATGTTGTTGCCCAGCCAGAACTCCCCTCCATTCAGCTCTCCAAAACCTTCCCGGTACTCGACCCAGGTCCGGTTGAAGCTGACGCTGCCGTCCTGTCGGCTCTGCAACACCGTCCATCCTCCGCCGTCCTGCTCCATGTCACAAACCACGTGGAAGCTGCTGGCGCTGAGGTCAGGGGTCACCAGGTACAGTCCGCTTTTGGTCTGACCTCTCAGGACGTGGTCTGAGCAGTCCCTTTTCAACATGGACACTGCGGAAAAGACATATTTAAGGGACATTTCAGTATTTTTCAAATGTGGCGCCATTAAATACTTTTGGTTAGTTCAATTCTCTGTAGTTGTTAGAATATGCACACATACGCTGTACTGCAGTGGTAGGGCAAGTAAATATACATTTTAAACATTGAACATTCATTTAATAGTGTGAGGATATTTCCATCATAGGCTATATGTAGCTGAGAAATAGCCCAAATGTGTGTTTACATGGTCACAGTAAAGTGCTTGGACAAATGAAGAGTATGTTTTGGAATAGTATAAACAAGGAACAGAATAAAAATCAGTCATATGTAAAATCAAAAGCACATATTCTGACATTTTAGAAACCTTATTGGTTGCCATAAAGGTTTTCTTTCACTGGCCGCATCACATCAGCAGCGTACGAAACGTGTTATTGCATCTGCATACATTTCCAAATAGGGAGTGTGCTGACAATTGCTTACTGCAGATAAGATACAAATATGTCTGTATCTCTGTCTTTTACAAACAGTCCTGTTAACAAAAGTAAGTTATAGGCCCTTTTCTTAACAACCGTGAGTTTTGTTTTTGCTCACAGACGATCTTTGCAGCACTTTTGGAGCCTGTAATCATAAAATGTGACATTAGTGTTAGGTGTGGTCAAGTGCATCCAAAGGTCAGTGCTTTGCCAATAATAAATATTTATTAGTGTTTTTAAGCTCCTAAGGAGATGGATACTAAATCAAATGTATAATGCATATGTAGGCCATGAATTTCCTCACAATGCATGCCTTATTAATTACATGCAACAATTCTTCCCCGGAAGAAGATATTAATCATTGCATAGTTGTGGTTTTAAGCCAAATGACAATCAACAGACACATTTTGCACACATGTAAATTCCTCATGTGATATTTAAACAATAGGTCATAATGTGTGGTATGGGAATGATCTCAGACCACATAGGGCTAATTGTCTTTCAGAAGTTTGATTTCTGTTTCTGGTGTGGTCTTCTTGATCCTATTACTTGTATATGTAAACCACTTTGCTCTGAGTCAAACGATGATCAGTGCTCAAGACCCACTTGCAAAAGATTTTTCTATTGCTACCTAATGCCAGGACAAAACATTAAAAATCTCATATTTTTCTTGTATATTGTTCTAAGTAGTTATTTTCTGGAATACACTAAAATGTGAGTGAAAACGGGTACAAAGCATCCCTAAATGGCAGACCTTTGCTCAACCCTTGGTCTTTGGTGTCATCAGTGTGGTGCGCTCTCTTAAAAAGTGGAATTCTGCAGTCTGTTGATCGGACAATATAGAATCCTTCATCCACCAAACAGTTGAATTCCATTAAGAAGCTATGCTAAATGTAAAAAAAAGCTAGCATTTATTAGCAACAGCCTTTTCTGGTATTAGATAGTGGTTGTCTATGGTGGCCTAGAAAGCTCAGTGCACTACAAATTAAGAAACACATTTAACTAGAAACAGCATCTGTGAATTGAAAAAACCTCCTTATACGCATACATGACCAATTTACATTAGTAAAGTCCTATTTTATACATTGGATTAGACCTAATAATATATTCTCCATTAAATAAACCCAATACTCAGTCAGTTTTATTGAGAGCGGGTTCGAGGCCTGAGCCCCTGCCCATTCTTGTGTTTTCATGTGTTTGGGCCTTTTCAGAGTGCATCTTTGTGATTATGCTTTTTGTGCTTTGTTGATATTGTGAAACTGATACCCTATAAAATATTGCATTCACTGTTTACATAGCATTAAACAAGTATTGAGTCCATAAAATGTAGGAAACCGGTGCTGCTTTCTGAATTTAAGGTTCAAAAAAATGTTAATAAACCGGCAAACAGTTTATTTTGGTAGTCTACAGCTACACCTCTCACTCTGCTTTAGGTGAGTATTTACCCTCTTCTTTGTATTAATCAATGGCAACACATCTACGCTTGGAAAGTGTATGATGTAACTGGAAATGTGAGGTTTTAAAAGATGGAGGTGATGTCAAGGTGGCGGCCTGGTCCAAGTCAATAAACTCATGGTACAAAGTGAATAATGACACAAGCCAGGCTGAGTGGAATTAATTCTGTCCCCTCCATTACTTTCCTGTCCTTTTCTCTTGTGTGACTGCTTAAGTTACAAGTTACTTCCCTGCACACAGTGAAGTGGAAACACGAGCATCTTCACGGCTTACTGAACCAAACTGTGCCATGCCGATCTGACCCATACTTTAGTGTAAACGCACCTGGATTGAAGCGGCATATTTCCAGATCAACACAACTCTCTTCAGTTCTCTATCAGGTACATACTGAGACATAACAGCTATATCTTTTAGTGCTTGTAAATCCTAAAAACATGTGTAGTGTGGCTTTAGTTATAGAGTAGTGGTCCTCACACTATTCACATCAAGTACCACCTTAGAAAACATTTGTGTCTCTAAGAACAAATATTATATGATATAGTGTCTTTAAGTCGTGTGGCACTGAAATACAGAGGCTGATTGAAGTAAACTGTAATAGTCATTATTGTCATCTGAATGTTATTTGTTTCAGAATTTGATCCTTTCTCCTGTGCTGTTATCAATTGACTTTATATCCAAGTAAAAAAGTCTTTTGAAGTCACATTTGGAAACACTTTTAAAGCTCCAAACAATATTGTGGTATAGGAAAGCATACAATGTGTATATATATGTATACAATACAAGTAAAAATGTCTTACCTGTAGCTGGTTTTACTGGGGGGTATTTGCTGTCTGTCTGGTCAGTTACTCTCCCTCCCTGTTCGTCCTCATGATGGTCCCCGGGGCCCACATCCAGGGGTCTTCCAACTGCATGCGGGATGCTTTTATTGAGGAAAGCAGCCACCTGGTTAATTTTTACTCTCAGCTCTCGTGCACTGGGAGTAGTGGCTTTGAAAGCCTTGGGGCCAGAGGCCGCAGGAGTAGTTAACCTGAAGTCAGAGCGGACTGTGGGGCTAATTTGAACTCTGGGGGCAGCACCTGTAAACTCGTCTAGGGTTGAAGTTTGGACTTGTACTTTTTCTTCTGCATCTTGACTTGAGTCACGTTTGGAAGATAGATTTGTGGATGCTTGGGTGGTTTTGTTTGGTGGTGTTGTCAGAGGGATCGATGGTGGTTGGCTGGTTGTTTGTGGCCCCTCATCAGATGTAACCCTGCTGTTTGGACTCACTGTGAAGCCTCCCCGTCGAGTATTAGTGTCAAGGAAGGGGTCTGCCTCAAGGTCATGGGCGGTCTTTGGACTCTCAGAGACAGGATCCTCAGTGCTGGAGATGAACTCTGTGGCCCTTTGGGGATTCGTCCTCTCTGTAGTCGATTTTACAGGGCCAGATGTAGGTGCCATGTCTGCGTGAGCGTTTGGGATGCCCTCTGTTGACTTGGGCTTTACTCCTGGTTTGGTCTTTGTAACTGGCGAGGCTGGTTTTAGAGGTTTGGTGGGTTGTTTAGGCCCGGGCTGAGGTCCTGTTTTAGAGGTGTTTTTAGATTCTGAAATTTGATTGGGTTTAGGTATTTTGAACTTGTCCTTTGGAGCTTGTTCAGGTTTAGGCTTCACTTTAGTTTTTTGGCTTGTCTCAATTTTCTCAATTTTTTTTTGTATTGGTTTGACTTTTGGTACTTGAGGCAGTTTAGGCTTTTGATTGACTTTAGGGACTTTTGGATTTGCTTTAGGCCCTAGATTTGGTTTAGCTGTTTGTTCTTTAGTAGTGTTAAGTACAGGTGAGAGGTTATTTTGGTTGAGCATGACGTTACTTGTAGTGTTTTGTTTGGGTTCAGTCTTTTTAACAGATTTAATAAAAAGTTTTGTCCTTTGATCAGGCTTTAGTTTGCCTTCATTTGTCATCTTTCCTGCAGCCTTTTCCTGCTCATCAGACTTGTTCATCTGATTTTTGTAAAACTTTGGCGTTGAGGTTACGTAGGATATTGGATGTTCATCTGTTTCCGAACTTGTGACAGTCTCGAGGCTCGGGGGCAGTGTAGGTCTCCGGGTTGGAGGCTTTCGGATCGAGACAGCCGTAGGTAACCGATTATTCTTTTCATTTTCTTTGACTTTTAAAGTTTGACGGCTTTGATCAGTTTGGGGGATTTGAACTCGCTCTGGGGCTTTGTTAGACCTGTCTTTTAGATCATTGACTGGCTTTTGCCTTTGGTCGTTCTTAGCGTTGTTGTCAGGTGAAGATGCTGGGTCAGGTTTACGGTCATTCTTGGGATATTTGAACTTTGGGTTTGCTTCAGGCTTCATTCCAATGTTAAGCTTTTGACTAAGTTTCGGACTTTGACTCGGTCTTGCTTTCGTTACGGTTTTCTTGTTCGGGCTGATCCACCTCCTGTTGTCTGCAGCTGCCGGGGATGTCGTTGTGGATGAACTTTGACGAGAAGTAAATGTAGTTGACTCAATTTCATCTTTAAAGCTCGCTCCGTGTCTCAGAGTGCTCGCGCTGGGAGGAATAGAGCTGGCTGTATTTTCAACTAATCCACTTAGAATGGACTCTGTTGTTGTAGCGATCTTAGCTGATTGTTCATCAAGGCTTGAGTCGCTTCCTTTTTCATTGCTATTACTTTGAAATTTTGGTATTTGGGCAGTTTTTCGCTCATCTACTTTAACTTCTGTAGAGTCCGTACGAGTATGACTGGTTGCATCTTTATCTAAAGCACTTATAGCCGACTCTGTTGTTTTTGTCGGTTGACTTGCGATCTTAGTCGATTGTTTGTCAAGGCTCAAATCCTCAGAATTCCTGCCTTTTTCATTGCTATTACTTTGAGATTTTTGTCCATTGGCAGTTTTTCGCTCATCTACTTTAACTTCTGTAGAGTCCGTACGAGTATGACTGGTTGCATCTTTATCTAAAGCACTTATAGCAGACTCTGTTGTTTTTGTCGGTCGACTTGCGATCTTAGTCGATTGTTTGTCAAGGCTCAAATCCTCAGAATTCCTGCCTTTTTCATTGTGATTACTTTGAGATTTTTGTCCATTGGCAGTTTTTTGCTCGTCTAGTTTAACTTCTGTAGAGTCTGTAGGAGTATGACTGGTTGCATCTTTATCTAAAGCACTTATAGCAGACTCTGTTGTTTTTGTCGGTCGACTTGCGATCTTAGTTGATTGTTTGTCAAGGCTTGAATCCTCAGAATTCCTACCTTTTTCATTGCTATTACTTTGAAATTTTTGTATATGGCCAGTTTTTTGCTCGTCTGCTTTAACTTCTGTAGAGTCTGTAGCAGTATGACTTTTTGCATCTTTATCTAAAACACCTATAGCAGACTCTGTTGTTGTAGGTTGACTTGTGTGCTCAGAGTCTGTGTTCTTTTTATTGTGACTACTTCGAGGTGGTGCTCCATAAGTTGGTTTTCTCTGTCCTGGTTTAACATCTGTGGTCAAATGTGAGGTCGTAAAAGACGGCGGTGATGTCAAGGTGACGGCCTGGTCCAAGTCAATAAA
Source organism: Rhyacichthys aspro (assembly GCA_036850595.1). NCBI lineage: Eukaryota > Metazoa > Chordata > Actinopteri > Gobiiformes > Rhyacichthyidae > Rhyacichthys > Rhyacichthys aspro. Next base: position 6,168,720 of record CM072153.1, on the reverse strand, counting down.
GTTAATGACACTGGACTGACTGACTGAATTCAAGTCTGTCCCCTCCATCACTTTTCTGTTCTGGATCTCTCTGTAACTCTGCACAGTCTTCTCTCCCTTCAACTCCTTCCTAATCTCTTTTATAGGCTTCTCTCTTTCTGCCTGCTTTGATTTCCCATTATTCGGTTCCATTTCCGTCCTGTGATCTTGCTCTCTATCCGTATGCTCATCACCGTCCTCTGACATCTTTATTCTTTCGGCGCTCCCACCTTCTGCAGCCTCAGTTTCCATTGTTTCATCTCGCCACACGTGACGGCCACTCTGTGCAGTTTTTTTCTTATCGCCAACTCTGGAAATGGTTTTTCCTTCCTCCTGTATTCCTTCTTTTCCTTCATATCTGTCTGTCTCCATCTGATTCTTATCAACCTGGATTTTATCGCGCCAGACGGGACGGTCACCGTCTGTTTTCTCTTCCTTGTTTTCATCAGTTTTACCAAACTTTTTGTCTTTCTCTGTCTTTTCCACGTGATCCGGATAATCCTTTTCTTCATATTTCTCTGGCTCTGGTTCTTTGTGATTATTATCTTGCCATATGTGGTGGTCACTTATGTCCATTTCATCCTTATTCCACATGTTGCTGGATTTATCTTGCAAAACATATCGTTCATTTTTCTCATTCTTATCCTCAACAATACCTAAATTCACGTTAACTCTTCTGTTCTCTGTTCTATATTCCTCATTAGGTCCTGCTTCTGTTTGTTTGGGATTCTCCATCATGTTATCTTGCCATAAATGAGAACTGCTTTCTTCAGACGTCTTGGCATTGCTCATTCCATTCTGCCACTTATCTTTATCTCCCAGTGTATTTTTCTCTGCTCCTTGATCTCCCTCTATCTGTTTTCTATCAGAGTTTTTTCTCTGGGTAATTCTCACGTTTTTCCCTGCAGCCACCACCTGTTCCACTTTGTCCTTCTCCAGAGTTTTTCCATCCATCGCTCTCTCCTCATTTACGACTCCTTTATTGTTTTCCCTTTCCCATGTCTGTTTATCTGATTCAACATCAGTTTTAATGGCGTATTTACCTCTCTCATTCCCACTCACCCGAATCCTCTCTTCCTTCAGTGTCTCATGCTCCGTCTGCCTCCCACACTCCCTCTCAGTCTGACTTACTGCACAGTCTCCGCACATCTTCCTCAGCTCATCCACATTGTCCTTTAGCAGCTGCAGCTCCTCGACGATCTTCTCCAACTCTCTGAGCTGCTTGGGAAGACTGACGGTCAGCGGTGGCAGGTTGAAAACAAAAGGACACTCATCTTTCTCTTTTCCGCAGGGGCTCTCGGGTGCCAGGGTTGCGGAGCAAGGTCCAGACACTCCGGGGAGGTCCCCTTCACGAGAGGCAGCTGTGATTGTTGAGAGGTGAGAGCAGGTCAGCAGGGTCCCCACCACGCAGAGCGCTGCTGGTAACCTCATCGCGTCTGGCTCACAGTAAAAGGCAAATGGAGAAAAGGGAGAGTGCGTAAAAAAAAAGACCCACCTCAGTTTAGGAGCACTCTGTGAGGAGGAGGAGGCAAGGTGGGAGGGTAATGAGGAGAGGAGGGGGGCACTGCATGGATTTATCTCCCTGCGTAGTGTTTCTGACTTAAAACAGGATGACAAAGTGTTTAGCAAACAATAATTCCAATAAAACACATGAGAATTTCATTAAAAAACACCCACAAGGAAAACCATGGAGACACAGACGGATGATAAAAAATAAAGCCAATTCCAAATTGATCCAAACTGAATTTGATTTGACCATTTCACCATTTCTCATTTTTTTTACATGGAAGGGACATTTTTGGGTGTGTAACCCTCAGCCAATCACAGTGCACAGAAGAAAAGGAAAATACGGTAAAACAATATACCAGAAGGCTAGAGCTTATTCAGTTCATTGACTTTCTTTGACTCAGTGATGTGCACTAATCGAGAGGATGGGTTGAGTTGGGCCAGGTTTACAGACATTCCCTTGGAAATTCTGCAGATCATGCCTTTAAAAAACCACAGACAGACTAAAATTAATTAATACTGATAAAGAAAAACTTGAAATATAAAGATTATAGATATAGTTTGTTGATTATTCTATTTCTCTTGGCACTGCTCCTCTTGAGTCCTTTGTCTGTGTGTCAATATCTCCATATTAAATATTCTATTTACATTTTTGCATGGGTGGTTCTGGTTTGCACTACCCTTTTTAAGCACTTTTTACAAATCACCAACATGATTAATGACCTGGGAAGAAAAAAACATACTAAGGTTATTTTTTCTTATATAAAATAAGTGTTACACAGTGTACAGATTCTTATGTTGTAGGCATAGATGGTATTTGCTAGTATTGAGATATATTGTAGACACAGAATTGAATATGCTTATAGACATCTCTCCAAAACTGTACAATTTTAGAATCAAAATACACGTGGGTGATGCACGTATATAGCTCCACAACTTTCCAACAACTCTCAAATGTTTGCTTCAATTTTTGATGTAACCTATTTACATTTTTCCAGCATTGCTCCTTACACAGAAGTTGTAGAGTCATCCAAATATTTACCCCCCTCCATTGCAGCTGTGCATCATAAGTTTCTTTCAGAATAACTCATAAATTTCATTAACACTGTTGCTTGTAACTCAGATGCAAACTGTTAAGCTTTAGGCAACACACTCCTGATTACTCCAATTTGTCTCCGCTCTAATCACAGCCCCAAATCATTACCATTCGCGATGCATTCTCACTCCATGCTGTAATCAATATGCATGTGTGTAGCAGTTGTTTCGGCAGGCGCTCCCCATGCTTCCTGTCATTCACCGCCTCGTCAACATGTGAGTGACAGATGCGACAGGTCAAAATATGCGCACACAGCAGAATGTTGTTTGTTGGTCCGATCTAACAGGACTGTAGTTCATGCCGCTGAGTGGTTTCGTTAAGCCTCTAAGTCGGGAATGATAAGATTTTTCCAACACAGGCGAGTGCGACGTCAGCCGACAGATATTAGTTATGTTCTATTGACTTTACACAGACAGTCTAATCCTCAACAAGAGGAGAATGGTTAGCCAATCTCTGGAAAACAGCCAGGGAGGAGCAGAGACTGTTACACATGTACTTTTGTATTTGTCAAAACCCTTGTCAAGCCACACTAATGGTCCTGGCCTCCTTGGTTATTGTTGCTATATTAGGCAAACTTGGCTTAATTCACTTTGAAAACATTTGCACGTAGAACTAATCTAACATGCTCACGCTCATTACTGCATTTTTGCTTGTAAAAGATCAGGCCTCCTTCAATTGGATTAAATTATATTCACATTAACACAAAGTTGGGGCTAGCTGTTATTGATGGCAACTGACTGTGTTTAAGTGAAATATCTTTGGTGCGTCACAGAAGAACTGACAGATGATGGGGATATTTATAGGCAGTGTCACAGGTAAAATGCACAAGCAAAAAGTTGCCTTTGCCCCATCGACTGACTCTTCTGTAGCTTGTTGCTCCTTAATGCTTCACTCCCGCTCTGCAGCTCCCCCTGCGCCTCCTCAGATCAGTGGGGACTTTGGATTTCTTGTTAGCCCTAGGGAGCTAGCAGTTGACAATACTGGCAACATGGTAAAACATTGCTCCAAAATTTTTTTTTTCATGCACATGCACAAACAGAGTGAAGGTGACTTTCTTTAAATCATACTGTACCTCTCTGTACACTATCACTGCAGGAAAACTAGACTTTGCTGGAGGCCTATAATGATAATCTGAGACCTAGATGGACAAATAATGGCCCTAAAATGTCGACTGCAGGACTCAAATTAGCACAAACAAATTTGAAAAGGTAATCATTCTGAATTTGCAATATGCTTTGATCATAATGCTAGAGACATGGCTGTAGCTGCCTTTGTAACATTTATATTTAAAGACATTAGATGTTGGAATGTCCCTAACAAACCTAGCCTGGTGCCTCCTCCTCTCTTATTCATAGTTACAAAATTGTTATCGAATCAACTCAAGCCATTTGTGATTTAGTTCTGTATATTTTTCTTTCTTCTATGAGCTTTGATTGGCTGAGAGCTACACACCCACAGCATCCCTCCAGTAAACAAATGACTAAAACGATGAACTAGAGACAGAAGGCAGTAGGTTTCACCATGTCCTAGTGGGACATATGAAATAAAAGAGTTTTGTGAGGATTTTTTTTAACGAATATCCTGCATCTTTAACATATAGTTTTTTTTCTACAGTGTATCTAATTCAATTGCTTTGGTCAAGTTCCCACACAGACATTTTAACCCTCGTAATGTCCTTGCTATTGCCATAGACCATATAGTATAAATTGTAATTTGCAATTCTGTGTTAGACCTTTAGTCTTACTTCTGTTCAATCCATTACCACAAAATTTGTTGGAATTTGGGGCCAAAAGAACCTTGTTTACATAAAAGTATACCCTGTTGTTGTGAAAATAAATATATTATTTGGGGTCAAAAATGACCCCAAGGACAACACGATTTGAAGATTTAATTTTGGCATATTAGCCTTTCTTTATTACTGACATTGTAGACAGGAAACAGGAAGTAAACAGCCCAGGACAGGGAGTCAAACCCAGGTCACCTCATTTTTGTGGTACAAACTCTAATCTTTCTATGCTAGTGTGAGTAAAGAGCCTCTAAACAAGTGACATCCACATTGTTAAGTTTTACTTTACTGACCAATGTAAAGAAATGTATTCTCTGGATTTCACCCATTTATTATCCAGTGGTAACGGGGCAAGTGCAGTAGGCAAATAAACAGCACTTGGGTCATCTCCACTCTGGACACCTGGAGGATTAGCCTTTAGTGGGCCTGTTTTATTGTGTTCATGTTTTTCCAAATAGAAAAAACAGCACTAACCACCTTACCACATGCTGTCGCCGGTTGGTATGTGTTACCATGGATGAAGAGGCCTTTAATTAGCTGGGTCAGTAACAAAGGGTCAGTTCCACACAGTGAGGAAAATTGAAGAGAGAAAAAGCTCAAGCTGGATTAACTAAATGAGGCATCAACTTAGCAGGAAGTTGAGACTTGAGGATAAATGTCATTCCCACCACAGGATGTGAGAAATGAAGGACGATGTGCACTGCTTGTTTAGTTTGAGTAAAACTGTCACTGTTAACACTTGTCATACAACTTAAATTTACCTTATTTTTAGAGCGTGATGAAACGTGATCCTCATGCTTTTTCCTCTCACATCTGTCCGCTGGCTGCCGCAACACTGTCTGCACCAAACTGAAGAGGTTTCTCAGCTGTCCATTAGTAATGACAAAGGAAGCCAGTTGTTTAACCAGAGCTCTGTGGGAAGCATGAAATGACAAATGAGATTGAAGAGTTGAATAGAGTACAGTATCTGGAGTTTTAAAAGTCACACCTAGTTACAGCACCACTGAATAATGGAATCGACAATGGAATTCTTACTTAACTCTTCATGTAAAAATGTCACTGGACAATATAATTATACAAATGTAAATGGACATTTTCATGGCTGAGGCTGTTTTCTTCCTCCTACTGTGCTAATGCATCAATGAGCTCACTGGACACGACAAGTACTGGCACGATAAAAGCCAGGAGTAAGCATGCTTTCACCTTTCACATTCACCCCGGTGCTCAGGCACTTAGACTGGGAAATGGTGCGAGAGAAATGTTTACAGTGCTGAAAGACTTCTGTCCGAACACCAGGCCGCACTGATTTATCGCCTGAGCCAAACGTCTTTGTGCGCAGCCAAGCCTCAATCTCAGACAGCCGCTGCTTAGCCACAACAAATTAACCTGACACAGAGTGAGAAAGTAAAGCAGCTACAACTTGAATGGAGTTTACTGGGGTTAATGAGCTCCATTTGTTTCGTATTTGTCGATGTGAGTGCTGAGGTAGTATTTTCTTTTTTTTAACTCGTTACTATAAACCACAAAGGGGAGCATATATAACTCTAATCCTAATAAAACCCTTGGCGATGACTTTACCCATTTATGGACAGCTCTTTTTTCTCCATAGATGCCCTCTCATAGCTTTGAATTCTCTTAGTGCCCTGGCATAGCCCACTCACTGTCATGGATTATGTAAACACTTTTTTTCTCCGTACAGGCCAGAGACAAACATCAGGCCATCCGTCCAGCTTTTTGTCTGGCTTCCTAGCAAAGCACTTCGTCTCTATCCAGAAGTCACTGTCGTCACTCCGGTCTGTTATGTCCATAAGTAGTGTCCCGTTTCCATCTGCGCCAGAGTTAACCCAGAGACTGTCAGCAGTGCAGTGCCAGCCTGCTTTAATACTACTCTCAAGTGTGCCGCCTGAAGGTATAATGCACCTGGACAAAATCACCGTACTGAATGCCAAGGATATATAAATATTAATGTAAAAAACAGCTACATTACACAACACCTGCTTTAATCCCGCAGATTTCAGACACTTTTTTCCAATTCATTATCGATTACACATTCACCTCCACGCTGCCAACTCTTTAATTCACTTGTAACTGATACATTCCTTTGCCATGAGTTGACTGATATTGTTTCTTAAAAATGAACTGTCGTTCACATCTGGGCTAGATTTTCTACAGCAAAATCATCATCAGATAACGTCAGGTCAAATTGTTGTTAATCCAAAAACGTGGACTTTGTTTAGAAAAATGAAGCTTAAAATTTTGCCTTGATGAGGTAAATGGAAACTGGGCGTTATGTGTGAACAGGTTATTGGCTGTGATCACCTTCTATTTATCATATATTTATTTTTTTTACTGATTAGAATAAGATAAAAGAGACTTTCTTGTAAGTAGGGCTATGGTCAGCAAAGAAAAACGCAGTGGACTTGAAATATCCCCCATACATCACCTAATCAACTCGTCGATGACTTCTTTTAAAATTATATCACCAGTCTCTGTCTCAACAGCTGTCCTCTAAAATACTCAGGGTTTTTGGCTTTTATGCACTATTACTTTCCAATTATTAAGTGTCCTGTAGTGCATTAGCTCACTTTATGCCACAGTGCAAATTGGAAACAAATGCTTGTAAATATACAATATGTCTTTGTCCATAGTTAGAAAAGGGAGCAACATACGAATAACATGGAAAACTAAGTTCAAGCCTAATTAGAATCCTAAGGTGGACAGACCCGACACCCCGTCCAGAGTGGTGCCCTTTGATTTATATTATACTTAGCCCATATGCTGCAGCAGACACCAGTGATGCACGGCTTGTGTTTGAATGCAGCCAACACATTGGCAAAGTTCTAGTGCCTCTTTTGAGATCACTTTGTGTTTATATCAGTGGTGTCAAACTCAAAGCGGTGAGGGGCCACAATAGTAAATAAGAATCATTTTAGGGGCCAAGACTGTGACAAATCCAACTAAAACTGGCTCAAACCTGTTGAAGGAGGACAGGAAACCTGTTGAAATCCAACTGAAACATGTTAAAGTCCAACTAAAACCTGTTAACATCCAACTAAAACCTGTTTAAGTCCGTGTAAAACCTGTTTGAATCCAACTTAAATGTGTTCAAATCCAACTAAAACCTGTTAAAATCCAACAAAAACCTGTTTAAGTCCACATAAAACCTGTTCAAATAAAAAAAGAACAGTTCAAATCCAACAAAAATCTTTTTAAATCCATATGAAACCTGTTCAAATCCAACTAAAACGTGTTCAAATCCAACAATAACCTGTTTAAGTCCATATAAAACCTGTTCAAATTCAGCTAAGACCTGTTCAAATCCAATTTAAACCTGCTCTTTCTTTAGAATAGTTCAGTGCGTTTTGTAAAGTTCCAAAGATAGTACCTACCAACTGCATTGAAGGGCCACATAAAACATTGTGGGCTGTGAGTTTGACATGTGTGTTTCATGTGAACAGCTGTAGTAACTCAGCTAAAAGTCATAATAATAAATCGTGTGAATTTTGGGTTGACTGTGACCTCATCAACTAATTAGATTCAACCTGAGGATGTGAGGCTTAATTTACAGTAAAGATAAATGAGGAAGCACAGACTTTTTTGTCCATTCACATTAAGAATTCCTTTGCATCACTACCACCACAAGCCTAAAAGGGAAAGAAAATAATTTCCATAAAAGATGTGTTTAATCTTAACCATGATTTACTGTATATTCAGTAAAAGTCTGGACAAAAGCTTGCTCCAAGATATGATGATTTCTTCATCAGATGTATTTCCCCTGTTAAAAATCTCTTTTTTTTTAAATTATGATAAAGGACTAAAGATTTCTTTCCCCCCTTTAAGTGTACTAAATGAACATGACTTCATATTGTTATGAACTGTATCTCCTTCACTATAGCAACTCCTTTAGGCGTCACAGCAAGGTGTAACATTCAGACAATGAGCAAACTGGGTCAAAAGAAATAAACAAATCCTTAAGTTAGGGTAAGCCAGTGTTGCCACTTAGGGACTCTGTATACACTACCCTTTCAGACACCAAGTCTTCCACTTTAGAGGCTACAAATGTGGAGGAGAGCATCATGTAAACGCATGTCAAGTAAAGGCTAAGGGGCCTCTTGGTGGAATATTTAAGAGAAATATCATTTTTATTTATCTTTGTTTTTTTTATCTCTGTCATAGCAAAAGAACAATTTATTCAACATTTGTTAAAGCTATGTTGGGTATTGTGATAAAATTCATATGACTAAACTTTGACATTTACATAAAACATTAAGTGGGAGTTAGCTGACTCACCAAATCTTGTGCAAGAGAAAGTTATAAATTCAAGCAGAAATGTGTGTTTTGGACGCTTTGTTGCTCAGACTCAAATATTTAATTATTTTACAGAATTATTCCCTTAAATAGTGAATTTAGTGAGTGTACATATTCACAACCCATACTATATTGCCATCTAGTGTCAGGCATGAGGAATGGCCTCATTTTACCATTACATAGAATATTTGGAGCTATTTATGACACAATAATGAAATCATATTTACTTAGCAAGGAACTGTTAACTATATGTTTGACTTCTTACAGTTGTCAGTCCACCTCCTATTAGTTGAAACACACAGGAGCCTCACTATAAGGACTAAACTAAACACTGCTCTAATTGTGGTCACAACAAAAAATATATAACACTTAAAACATAGAAACAAATGTTCATGTAAATATGTATATAGATATATTGGTAGGATGTCTTTGCCCATATTTAGGTAAAGAGGTCAACATTGAGAGACTAATGAGTGGAAGGAGTAAGTTCTGACAGCCCTCCTTAGTGGTGGTTATTGTACCATTATTGTAATCTAAATGTGTTGTAGTCTAAGGATTTGAATGCGCTGTGATTAAACAAAAGCACATATTCAAATAACTAGCGCACCACACCTTCTTGTGTTTTGTTGCACTGGTTAAGCAATTACAATGAACTTAATACCTAGTAAATAGGTAAATATATGCAGCTATAAGGTATGACACGTTTACTGAATTTATTTAGGTTAATTAAGTTGCCCTGTTCCTGGTGGCTATTTATACTTGGTTGTAGGAATATGTAGCCTAGCATGATTAATCAGATTTTGATACCCCAGAGACACATTTAAGTTTTGTTATTTAATTATTTTTCGTGTTTCTGCAGTTTACAATGTTTTAAATGAAAGGCATGTTTTGTGCCCCCACAGAAATTGCTCTAGTCCCTCCAACATTAAAATAAGATTTCATCTCTGAAGCCTGGAGGTTCTAAATATTTTTACAGAAAGATGCAGCCAGATGATAAAATAAACCCTTTTATACAGAGTACCCGCTATATAACACACAACTGAACCCATAGTAGGCTTTTCCAGAAGGAGTTTTGTTATAAATACATAATACAAACTGTACATAGTCTGCTCCATGTTGGAGTTGCTGGCTCCCTCTAGTGGAGAAAACGCAATACTGCAAAATGAGACCGTAATGAGACTTAATCTTGAATTTCAGCAACGAAAACCATTGAAGTTGAGTTCATCAAACATCTTGTATACTCCACTTTAAAACCAACTACCACATTTTATTTTTAATAAAATATTTTCAAGTTGAGTAACTGCTTTTAATAACATGTATAGCTATCCTTACAATGTTTTCCCCCAGTAATCCCATTCTAAATGTGTACATAGTGCTTTAAAAAAAAAATAAAAAAAAAATGATATTGTTAATTTATCTTGACCTGGTTGCACCTTTTAAAGTTTTCTTTATTTTTTTATATTCTATCTTTACATTTTTTTTAGTCTGTACATATATTTTTTATTGACTCTTTATATATTTTCCAACACTATTTTTTTTTATATGTAAACTGCCTTTACATGTAAATTTCCCCATTGTGGGATCAATAAAGTCTAATCTAATCTAACTGCTAACATAGTCACAAATTCATACACCAGAGCTACAGTCACCGGAGGCAAGGTGGGTGAAGTGTCTTGCCCAAGGACACAACAACAATATGAACTGGGGGAAGCAGTGATCGAACTGCCAACCTTCCTGCTCACTGCATGTAAATGACTAATTAACATTACTATGAGGTACAGATGTTGGCTGTTTGGTATGTTATAATCTGCATTATTTATCTGAAAGGAAAATATGGTGTAATTCTGACAATCCTTGCCATTGTCTTTTTCCTAACAAACTGATGTTGTTATATTGCACATATTTCCTCTCTTTAAATGGTCATATATATGTTTTTCCCCTCCCACACCTGGTTAGATTGGTTTTGGTGGTTTTACAGTTTTTCACAATTTATAAAACACCTAATGCCACTCTCTGAATCGAACAGTCAACTCCTTAAAGACATTTATCAATCTGGGGACTGGGATTGAACACAGCCTCACTCAGTAAAGCACATTTGACATTCTTAGGCTTCTATGACTAAACAAGATAACGACAGGAGGCAGAAGTTAGACACAAATAACACACTGCTGAAACTTCTACTACAATAGACTCAAAAAAGATGTCTTGAAATGAGCAACTGATACAGTAACATTATTTAGATCATAGTAGTAAAGATATTTTATGCAAAAAAAAATTGAGGCTGTGCATTTGTGAATAGATTTTTTTTATTCATAAAAGAAAAGTTGTGCAGAAGATTTGTGTCAGTAAAAAGGGTTGTGTGCTACTGTAATACTAAACAGAAACCTATGAATAAAATCCAATTACTACAAATTTTGCACCAAAAGTCATGATGCTAAGGATTTACCTCTGAAAATACTGTAAACTCTCCTGCTTCGGAAAGTGTTTTTGTTTCTGCAGAATACAAATTATATTGATGATGTGGAGGTTTTGTTTAATTTAGTTTCAGTTTTAGAAATTGTGTTAGAGGTGTAGAGAAATGGGTTTTAAGTTTCAGGAATAGTGTCTTAGAATTGGTGAAAAATTGTCCAAATCCGTAGTTCATGGTTATATTCAGCAGAGTGTGCAGTGCTCTGTGAGGCCTCTAGAGCAGAGCCCAGACTGTGTTGTGCTGTAGGCTGTTAACCGGCTGGAAACCCACAAGCGCCCCTCCTTCTTGCGTCGTACGTAAAGGGTTTAAGCCCCGCCCCCGGCCTGTCTCTCACGCACCAGTTACGTCTGACCGTAAAAAATAGAAACTTCCAAGATGGCCGAGTCCGTGGACTCCATGCATTTCGCAGCAAACAGCAAAACAAATTCCCCTAAACCCCTCATAGCTAAGCGGTCACCGGAGAGCCGACCGCAGTCTTCCAGCGAAATTTACCCACCACCACCAAAGAAAGTCCGGTTGGAGGAGAGGGCCCCGAAGCACGGCAAACTGAACGGAGAGGTGTGCGCAGGGGAAAAACACAACGGGAAGCAGAGTTGTGGGAGCCCAGCGAAATGGAGTTTCGGCCCGGCCAAGGCGAGCCACTCCGCCGCCGCGCTGCCAGGCACTCCCGCTCGGAAAATCTTCAAAATAAGCAACTTCCTAGCCTCGCCGCACAAAGTGAAGAAGGCAAAAGAGAAACGACACAAGGAAAAGGAGAAAAGCAGTGAAGCGCGGCGGAGTCCAGGCGCTGCTGTGGAGAAAGTGAGCCCCGCTAGCTGCCATACAAAGACGGAGAACGGCGACGTGAAAACACTCCAGAGAGGTACGTACACCACAAGCACCGCGCTGCGCTCATTTACCCTGCACTGCTACATTAAACCAGCAGCTGTAACAACATAATCATATTAATTGATGAATTATAACACGTTCGAGTTGTGTCTTAGGCCCCAATGTTTATTAGGCCCAGATAGTGATGTCTACACGTGGAAATGTTTTCTCGTCACTTTTGAGCATGAGCATTTCACTTAACTCCCTCTTGTTGTTTTTTTATTTTTAGATGATCGTATTAAAGATAAAGAAAAAGAGAAGAAAAGGGATAAGACCAAGGAGTGGAAAAATCACAAATTGCCATCTGTTCATGACATGGGAAGAGAAAACGGAGAAGTAATGTCTCCTCTGAAAGGTAGGAATCAATGCACCATTCATAGACAAACAATACAAGACACATAGTGGCTCTTAAGTATTATAATATCTACAATATTTTATTTTAGTGGTTAGTTGTTATGTGTGTTACTATAAAAGAGGTTGATCTGTAAAAATATCTTTGTCACAGAGTTGAAGGAGAAGCCCAAATCTGGATCAGAGGAAGACCTTCTGCTGAAGAAACTGAAAAAGAAGAAGAAAAAGAAACACAAAGACGGGGAGCGGGCCAAGGACAGACACAGCCGACCCAAAATGTACCATCGCTCATGTCAGACGGTGTGTTCAGGAGTGTCCCTGGCACTGCCCGAGTTTCTCAGCAAAATGAATGGCAACAGCAGCAGCTGCAGCAGCAATTTACTAAACTCCACTGCACCACAACTGCACCAGCAGGACACTACCTTCCCCTCCGTCCCCTCTATGGTCCTAGACAGAATGGGCTACACTGCATCACCGCTCCACTGCACGCCACCACAGGGCCTACCCGGCTTGGAGTTCGGCCGCCTCATCCACATCGAGCAGCAGGCAAACGGAGGGGCGTCGGTAATTCACGCCTACAGCGACCAGCTCTCCAGACTGTCTCTGGCCGAGATGGAGCGCTTCGCAGAGGAGTTTGTCTCCCTGTCGTTTAGCGAGGACGAGGCCCAGGCTGCGTGTTTCGTGATGGGAATCATCCACGGAGCAGCAGCCTACCTCCCGGACTTCCTGGACTACTTCTCCTACAAGTTTCCCAATGCACCGGTGAAGATGGAGGTGCTCGGGAAGAAGGACATCGAAACGACAACCATGGCTAACTTCCACACACAGGTGAGGAGAGCACTTCTGTTAGGTTCTTACCCGATAGTTGGGAAATTGTGAAACAGACATAACATATAAAGCACTAAGAAATAACACTGACTTTCCCACTGACCTGATCTTAAAGCTATTATATGTAGGATTTAAAGGAGGCTGGAGTCCATTCAAAACCTGGATTTGACCTTTACTCAGTGATGGGAATGAGAGCAAAGAACAAGAGTTTTTGCCAGATTTTGTTTACTAAAATTCACATGGACCATATATATGTTATGCCTTAAAGACTTACATTATGTCAATAAAATCATAGGTTTTCGGTTATTTTGGTTATTATAATTACTTTGGATATTATAAGCACCGAAAACAAGTTTCCTTTTACCTGAATTTGTGCATTTTATTTGATAGTAGGGCTGCACAATATATCCCAAATTTATTGTTATATTAGCAATCGCAATATCTCAACTGTTTGTATCACAGTAATTTAATGGTCCTTCTTTACACACATTTACTTATTGTCTTTGTCCAATAGAGCTTTAAATGAATCTGTGATGCAAGTAAATAGACCTAGTATAGATTTAGCTCTAATTTAAATAACACTTTTTATTCTTTTAAAGGAGGCATGCACACTATATTGCACATTTTACATTATTGCAATATTATAATAATAACATATTCATACACCAGTGGCACAGACTGGAGGCACGGTGGGTGAAGTGTCTTGCCCAAGGACACAACAGGAGTAAATGTTAAAACTGCCATTGTTCCTGTTATTGGAAAACCTGCTCTAACTCCTGAGCCACTGCCACCCCAGTTATCGATTGCAATATCCTTAGGATCTATATAGATCCTCTGGACATTTACTTTTTGTCTGAAAATTATTGCCATCAAACAGAGCATTAAATCAAACTTTAGTGCATTTAAATAAAAAAAGTCCTTGTTTAGACCTGGTTCATACACTGGTTCATACACTTACACCTTCTTTAAACCTGTTTAGACATGATTTTAGTCCTTGTTCAAAACACAATTCATTAGTGTATATTGGTATAAATGTCTATTTTTGCATTGGCCAAAACAGCTTTAGTGCTTCTTATCTAAAGTCTAACAACTAAGACTAGACAAAATATTAAATTATTTTTACAGCTGTTGCTAATTTTACCCAAACTTCCACTACAGCAGATGTATTAGCTTTGTTAATAAAATGTTTAAATATTCATGTGTAAAAATGTATCACTGTTTATTTTTTTAAATATTTAAATCAGAAAAATCATCCTCCTGCAGAGTTCAAGAGCAGGTCATTGAGTTGAAACTGTTGAACCCTGTTGATCGCTGTGATACTTAAAGCAATTTGTAATTAGATATTGTTTGAGCTTGTCTGGCATCATGCGTTCATCTGTGAAGGCAGATGGTGTATCACGTCCTGTTTCTGTTTTCAGTAGAGTCAAATGTAGACTGTAGCTCTCAGCTCCACTTTTTTACTTGGCTGCTTTTTCTCTGAATCAGATAAATAGAGATATTTCTCTGCTGCTAAACAGGGCTCAGATTATCCTTTTAATGTCCACTGCAGATGGAGTCAAGAGGGTCAAGTCGTTTTTCTGTTGGGGGTCAATTCTGTTAAGCACATAACAGCTTGCACCTGAAGAGCTTTTTGTTTGTATGCACATACAATAATGTGCATGTTTACATGAATCTCTTTTCTAACACTAGAAAGGAATATATAAAAACTATACAAAATTTATGTTGGCAGTAGGCAACCTGCTTGTTGCCGAAAGATGTGGCTTTAAACTCAGCAGCCTTCAGGTGTGAGTATTATTAAAGCAGATTTTTTTTTCTCAGTGTCTGGCTCGCAAAACACAATACTACTATTCATTGCCTCTGCTGTTGTTACATGTAAACATTGTCTGTTTAGCATAAATACACAATAAAAGAGCCAGCTAACCATTGCAAAAAAACTGTTAATGTTGACACATGAAATTTTTGTTGGCCGTTGTGTTGTCTTAAAAGGACACCATTATTTTGGTAGTCATCTTTGCCTCTTTAATCTGTTCACATGTTTTAGTCAGTGCTCTGGATTTCTTATATTAGTTGTCTGCAAATGTGTTTCAGTCAGTCAGATTGCTTAGTCTGTTGTAGTTTGTTGTAAATTTATCTGAACTGTGTCTTTGTGACATCTGAGTGATTGTCTAAACCGTGCTGCTGCAGGTTAAGAGGACCTACTCCCAGGGGACGTACAGGGCCGGGGCCATGCGGCAGGTCAGTTTAGTTGGTGCTGTAGACGAAGAGGTGGGAGACTACTTTCCAGAGTTCATCAACATGTTGGAGCAATCTCCTTTTCTCGAGGTAAGTACTTGTTGATGGCCTATTTAACCAGTACAAATCTAAAAGTGTTCTCAGTTGAATCTGTCACCTGTCACTTGTGCAGCGGACTCTACCCTGGGGGACTTTCTCCAGTCTGAGGCTACAAAGCCCTACTGAGAGTGACGATGGCCCCATCATGTGGGTCAGACCCGGGGAACAGATGATCCCATTGGCAGACATGCCAAAATCGCCCTTCAAAAGGAAAAGGTGCGTTTATATGTAACTGTAGTTTAGATTTTAAAACCTGTAAAAAGTTGAATATCTCTGACTTGCCAGTGCATCTTAGGAGATGAGTACTTCCTCAAGCCTTAGATAAACCTTGACTGTGATAAATGTCTTTAAGGTCCACCAATGAGATAAAGAACCTGCAGTATCTGCCCAGAGCCAGTGAGCCCAGAGAGATGCTGTTTGAAGACCGGACGAGAGCCCATGCTGACCACATCGGACAGGGGTTTGACAGGCAAACGACGGCGGCTGTGGGTGTGCTTAAGGCTGTGCGTTGTGGAGAAGAGTGAGTATACACTTCAACCCTCTCATCATATAAAGCACACAGTATAACAACATGAGCCTGGTTTTACTTTATGTATCACGCAGCCAATAAAACCTTTATTCATTTTAACCTTTTTGGCTCTGACATATAATAATATAAAATGCACACTAAACATACAGCAACTAATTCATTCAACACTCCAAGAGTTATGAGCATAACCCCGGTTGCTTCTTCAGTGTTTGAGCTGTTTGCTTAGTGTTAAAAATACAAAGTATGAACTGGAGTGTATTTTGTTTCTTTAGCAGTGACACTCCTGCTCGGATCACCAAAGATGTCGTGTGTTTCCACGCCGGTGATTTTCCAGATGTGGTCATGAGGCTGCAGCTGGACCTCCATGAACCTCCGTTGTCTCAGGTGGGTTTTTCTCTCCTTGCATATGAGGTATATAGTGGAGGATACTCTACATGTGCCAGACGTTTTATGACACAGTGACTTGACTGCCTTTGTCGACGCCTCCACAGTGTGTTCAGTGGATTGATGATGCCAAGCTGAACCAGCTCAGGAGAGAGGGCATCCGTTACGCCCGCATCCAGTTGTACCACGACGACATCTACTTCATCCCCAGAGGAGTCGTCCACCAGTTCAAAACCGTGTCCGCCGTGTGCAGTCTGGCCTGGCATATCCGACTCAAACAGTACCACCCTCAGGAGGAAAAAGAAGAGAAAGTGGCAAAGGTGGAGGAGAAGGAGGAAAAGTGTACACCTGGAGAATTAACACAAATCAAAGAGGAGCACGAAGAGCTGGACACTGGGGAGAGGAAGGAGTGTAATCCTGTTGTACAGATGGAGGAAAGAGCAGAAAAGGAGTTGCTTCCCTCACAAGCTCTGGAGCATATAATTAAAGAAGAAGAGAAGGGAGGGGACATAATGGACTCGTCAACAACCGCACCTTCTCTAACTATAACCAAGGAAAGTGATGAAGTTGTCAGACCACCAGTAATGGAGCCCAAAGCTGAGGAAGAGGGTGACACATGCCTAATACCACAGAAGGGCTATGAAGAGACTGGGGGTGATAATGATAGCATGTCCTTAAAGTCACTACAACAAATTAAAAAGGAGAATGATTCAGAAGAAGAGAGGCAGCTAAAGACGAGCGCATCAGCCCTTAAAGAGAAAAGTAAAGACAGTACAAACAGCACTTACAACATGCTGCACATCAAAAAAGATAAGGAAAAATCAAAGGGGAGAGATGACAAGGACAGACCAAGAGACAAGGAGAAGAAAGACAAGAACAAAGAGAAGGATAGGGACAAACGGGACAGAGACAAGGAGAAGGAGAGGATGAGGGAGGGGAAAGCAGAGGGAGGAGGGTCGTCTCTGCCACCTCATAAAAAGAAAGAGCATGAAGAGCGGATAAAAGAAAGTGGCAAAGCATCTCACTCCTCGTTGCACGCTCAGAGAGATGAGAAAAGCTCCAAGGACTGGGATTCAAAGAGCCACGTCAAGAGAGAGAAGGAGCACGATAAAGA
Source organism: Rhyacichthys aspro (assembly GCA_036850595.1). Classification (NCBI taxonomy): domain Eukaryota; kingdom Metazoa; phylum Chordata; class Actinopteri; order Gobiiformes; family Rhyacichthyidae; genus Rhyacichthys; species Rhyacichthys aspro. The sequence continues at coordinate 6,151,132 of CM072153.1, read as the reverse complement.
CCGGACCGGCTCCCAGGCAGCATCTCTTCCAAGACCCGACAGAGAGGACGCTCGAGACGCACACGGCCACAAACATAAGTCATCACACGGGAAAAAGGAGAAAAGTGGCCACCGGGAGAGCAAGGAGGGCAGCACTTGTACTTCACAGAGCGCTCAAACTAAGTCAGGGAGAGAGGACAGTAAATCAAGTGCTCCCAAACCGGTCAGCATTCAGTTTAAGAAGGAAAAGGAAACGAGTAGTAAAGATGAAAGGAAAAACCCCAGCTCTAGTTCCGCCCCGTCGGAGCACAAAGCACCACGGACACTCATCACCTTTGACCTCTTTAAGCCCATGGAGGCTCACCACGCGCTGGCCCACTCTTTCACTGACTGTAGACCTAAGAGCCACCATCACAGTGACTCTCGAAGCACTTTGTCTAAGCCTGGCTCTGACAGCAGGACACTTGTGGCGTCTAAAGGACCAAAAGTAAAAGAGTCGGTGCAGGGGAAACCTCCCGTCTCCATACAGGACACTCGGACTCAACAGCACCCGCTCAAATCGCCCCTAAAAACACACACACCATCACAAACACACAAAGATTTCTTATTATGAATGTCCAGATGTCTGCTTTTCTTTCTTACTGTACAACTTACGACGAGGCTCTGTTAAAATGTTTGGGAATGCATCCTGATTTGTTAACTTAATAGAAGAGCAGGTCCAATTTCTAATTTTTACTAACAATTACATTTCATAATTGACACATTTAAAAAAAAAAGGAGGATGCATACGCCAAGTACTTTAGCGTTGCCTAAGAATGTAAGCTAAGTAGCTCACTTCACGTTTGTTAGCGAATGTATGTAGGCTCTATATAAAAATGTCATGTGACCTGTGTGTCAGTGCCTGCTACTACTTAGCTTCGCTCTTAAAGCACCTACTTTAGGTACTGGACAAGCCAATCTGAGAACAAGCATCTTTCTTTTATGTCTAAAAAGGAGTTCTGTTCAAACCTGTCTGAGTTGCTGAGCTACTAAAATCTTTTTAATGCCATGTTGCTTTAGGCCATGGGTTTGTTTTTTTGTTTTTTTTTTAAACACTAAATTAGAGCAAGTAGTTGTTTTCAGATTGGACTGTCACTCACAGGGCTGTAAATGAGACTGTATCTACCAAAACTGTACAGTATAGATGTTATTAGCAGCAATGTCAGAAAATGTATACAGAAATTGCATATATTTTTTGTAAGACAAGTTTTATTTTCCATAGAACTTATTTATATCATTTACTGTCTGTTTTTATTTGAAACCAATGTATGTGAATTTTTGTTGTAAATACATTTTATTTCCTAAGATAAGACTTGGTAGTGTGATTTATACTCTGATCAGAACCTTTCAATAAATGGTTCAGAAATACTGGCTTAGTCACTGTTAATCAGCTGCCTTTTCTGTGTTCAAACTCATTTTTCATATTAAGAATGATGCTGTGGTATCATAAAGCGATGTGATCCAATGTAAACGTGGAGATCCCACAACAGAAGATGCTCCTGTGATAAATCTTGACATATTGCAGTAATATCTCCAGCAGATACCCATTAAAAAGTTTCCATTCTTTTAAAGATTTTTTTTCTAGGACATTTCTGGGTCTTTTTTCCTTATTCCTGTCCTGAATTATTACCTATTAATTTAGTGGAATTCCTCTTTTTTAATTACTCATGGTTTATGTGCAGCCTGAAATTATTTTGACAATTCCTCTGCTTAAGTTCAGCCTCAGAGGGTTATAACTGTAAATCTGCAAGGCATATACAATCAAATCTTCAGAAATGTTGGGGTAAAATGATTTTAAGGACATTCTAGGACAATATATCTTTAAAATTATTTCCTTTATGGGAAAACTAAATTTCTAGGTTTTCAAGGAAGCGTGGAAACCCTGAAAAATGTGTTTATTTTTTTATGACATCTGTGTCAAAAGTTTTGGAACTATGAAAAGTAAGTTTGATTGGTGCTGATTACATGAGAAAAACAAGGCACAATGTGCTAAGACAATATCAGCAGTTATTGTTCATCGTGTTATGAAGACCACATCCAAAATGACAGCTATCCATCACCTATCACTTGTGAATTTAACTTGTGCCCACTGTGTTACCTGTGTGAAAATCAGAATGAATGGCAAAAGCTCAACCATGCCACGTTAGTGAAGATGCCTTACTCGTCAATATAAGGTTTATAGAAATCACAATGAAACTAAATCGATTTGTGCAGAGAGGTTTTCTTGGGTGTTACAGCAGCAAAGTTTTGTTGAATCACTCTAAAGTTAGTCTCTTCTGAAGTGGAACACACTGTGCCCCAGCTCGACGAGTGCTCCGCCCAGCAGCACCCAGAGTGGGACACACACCACACTGATCCACATGTCTGTGAGCCTCTCTAGTCGAGAGCAAAGAGTCAGACAAAAGGCCAGCTTTAGCAGAAGAGCCGCCAGGTACCACAACCTGCGCACGAGGCTCTGCTCACCGTCCCTTGGGTCAAAATCCGGTTTGCAGCGTCCTGCCATCTTCACTACCAGCATGAGGATGAGGAATGTATCAAAGGTCCATACAGGGAGGAAGATTAGGAACCAGTTCCAGTGGATTTTGGAGTCCAGCTTCAGGACGAGCATGATGAGAAACATGAGAGCGAATATCCAGGAGAGGAGAACCCGTTGGGCCAGTGACATCTTCATCTACAAAAAAGGGCGCTGTGCCAGGTTCACCTACACCAGGAGAATGAGGAGGCTGAAGACTACAGCCCGAGAGGTCACAGGTCAATCCCAGACACACTGGAGACAAGATTAGAGCATTACAGTGTGAGCATGGAAATATTACAGGCATGACATGCAGAATTTACATTAAAAACTCTAAGTAACACTAACATTAGCCCTTTTATTACACACCTATGAACATCTAGAATAATATGAAGATGAGTGTATCTGTAAAAACACTGTCCTCTGCCCCCACTTTATAACTTTATTCCCTTGTTTACAATGCCACACCAAACGTCTACCACAGCCACTAGAGGCAATGCCATTTAAACAAAACCCTCCTTTTCCTTCCTTAGCTACGGCATAGTTGAAAAATACTTACGGCGAAGTTAAATTTACTAAAAACGCAGCTGAAAGGTGACTTACCGGTACAGTTGTTTTCGTAAAAGCGCAATTCAGCACCAAACACAACACAAAGTCATTACATTTAAAGAGAGAAGTAACTGGTCTCTAGGTTTCTAAAGGAGTTTGTTCAAGACATCATGTTGTGGAGTTAGCATTAGCATTAGCTATGTGTCGTCTTCCGCTTCGGGTTAGAGTGTCCCTTCAAAACAAAAGCGTTTAATTATTGATTAAGAAAATAATATGCACTAGGTAACTCACTGCCAATCTATTTTTTCACGGACTGTATACATACATAGGAAATATCAAACTCAAAGCCCATAGGCCAAATCTATTCTTATGGGAGCTTTTTTAAGCCAACAAATTAAATTGTAGTTGTAAATATTATTTGGCATTAGTATTAAAAAAATAACATTATTTGCACTGTTTAAGCTGACAGAGAAGTTGAAGAGTGAAGTTTCTGTAGTAGCTTCAGATGGTTATGTAATATTTTTGTACGTAGGATTTGAATTATTATTCAAATTTATTGTTTTTTACTGGGCTGGTATAACAAATTAATACAAAGTACAACTCCATAGACATATAGATTGTCAAAAAAGCAAAGTACAAAACACTTGAGGTAAAACATTATTTAAAAAGTTTCATTTAAAAAGCCCTTATTAAAAGTTCAACTCCGCTTAAGGTAAAAGCTCGCATAATACATAATCTAGCTTTTCTAAAAAACAATGTGTGATTATTTACAATATAGTGGTGCAAAATACAGTGTGTGACACAACATTCAGTCAAATCATTCTTGTCTTACAAATATAAACAATAGTTTGTACAAAGCTTGCTCAATACTAATACAGAAAGCAAATGCGGTCACTTAGAGGTTATCTCTAAAAAGACACTTTTGCATTAGACGGCTAAAGCTCTGGCAATAAAAGAACGGCAACTGGATGCATTTAAAAGGGGATTGCAAATAGAAAGAAAAACTTTTGAAAAATGTGTGGTTCAGAATAGAATTATCTTTTTCCTAAGATGGATCTATGAGCCATCATTCCTTAAGTAAACATGCTGTTGTGTGAAAACTTTATATCAAATCAAATCTTATTGAGTTGCCTTTGGCTTTATCTTGAAGAATAAACTGATTACAGAGTGAGAAATGTTATAAAACTCAGGTCAAAGCAAATCACCGTCACAACAACAGTGCAAGATCTTGTTACAACTTCAGGGTGATCTAATATAATCACATCCCTTTTATACTGGTGTTATTTCTGTATATTTGTTTTTTAGAGCAACAAAGTTTTCACACATCAGTGAATGCACTTGAAACTCTCTGAAAATGGAGACTCATTGCACTAGTGCAATAACAGAAAATAGTACCAATTCAGTGAAGTGCAGTAGTGAAATGTCTTCAAACTTTGTCTTGATTATTATGGAGGACACACTGGGATTGGTTTCCTTAAGGCAATCACAGCTACACAGTGCTCTGCCTGCTTTCACGGCTGTATCCAATAGCCTCTGAGGGGTGAGGTGGGAAATCAATAAATATCCCATCTGAGTCCGAGTCTGCAGACTCTAGCACTTGTCCAATTATGGTTTCAGGGCTGGATGATTCGCTGGGAGGAGTAGAGGATGCTCCTTTACTTAGGTCAGTCATTGTTGTTGTGGCCTCAGTGCCATGAAGTGGCCCTGAGGAATGAAGAGGAAGGATTGAGGAGGATGAAAGAGGCAGGGCTAGGGAGCTGGTTCCCGCTTGTACGATACCTACAAAAAAGAACCAGATTATTAGGGATTATTAAGTACAATTACTGATGCAGGCATCTTAAGTTTCTCCCATACCATTGAACTGGGAGCCCACACACAGCCTGTTTGAAGAGGAGCTCGACAGGTCTGATCCAGAGGCCAGGTCAGTATAAGCCAACCCTTGCTCCTCCAGGCATGATATAATCTCACAGGCCGAGTGACGCCGAATTCCTCCACTGCCAACAGAGCTGGCATCTGGGTCATACTCGGCCACGGGGGTCAGCAGCAGAGGAATATTGTAGCTTTTTGATCGTACCACTGGGTTTTTTGAGAGTTGATCTGTAGACTTGGCCAAGCCCCACGGTAAACGCTTCTCTGTCGAACAAGAGGACAGAAAAGAGTAAGTGTCGTTCTCTGTGTACTCTGCTGTTGTAGTCTCAAAGGCATCTATGCAAAAACCTACAACTGGAGCAGTGTGAAGACAGGGCAGTGCAGCACTGGCCCTACTGTGAGTACACCTTTATGATCTTGTGCAAACTATTCTTCACACTCTCACCTAAAACGCAGCAATGAGCCTCTACACCATCTCCAGAGTGCAATCCGTGTGTGCCAAGAAATGGTGAGACCACCAACTGAACCAGAGACTCTAACCTCAGGTACTCCTCGTTGATACCACGAGACTCATGGACCCCCTAAGAAAAGAAGATTGAAAGTTTAAGGTTAACACCAAGCTTACGGCTGTTGTTTGAAATTGTAATATTGATGAAATAAATCCCATGTCAGATTACATTATCATAAAAATGTAATCAAATAAAGTCAACTATGTTGACTTTATTTGACCAAAGTAAAAAAAAACAAAACATCAATAGGACTGATCTGGGCCAGATCTGTTGATCAATGCTGGGTTTAAAAATGGCCTCTGGAGTGAAGCCACAAGCTAAATTGTTCAATTAATGCAGTAATATTTACAATATATCACATTAAAAAGCACCTGCAGAATAAGCAGCATCTGTGTAACAGAGGGGGGCACTCGGGCACGAGGTCGGGAGAGAGCATCCTCCAACTTTACACTCAAAACAATAGTGTTTCTGAAGTGCAGCAGGGCCAGCTGTCGTACAGACGGTTCTTTACCCTGCAAACATAAAACACACAAGATGTGACAAAAATAAACGGAAACAGAAGCTGGCTCTCTGTCAAGGAGGTTGTGTACCTGCACCGGGTGAAAAATGGCCTGGAGCATTGAAAGAACATCACAGAAGAAAAAGTCCCAAGTCTCTGCTAAAGAGTCCAGTAGTTTTTGACCTGACAAAAACCAATAGTAACAGTAAATACAAATCTGATTTATTTTTGAGAGTGTCTATGGCATAATATATGCACATTATAGAATAAATGATTTTCACCTTCATAAAATCGTATTTTGTCTCGAAGGATGACCATGCCTTTTGTTAGCAGCTGATTCTGTAAGAGAAACATACTTATTGTCAACTAAATGTCTACGACTGGAATCAACAGCTCATTAATGTTCTATAGCTTTGGTCTGTTATTTAGGTCTAATCTACAGTATGTACCTGTAAGTATTCTGTGAAGAATGATCCCAGCTCAGTTTTCAGAAGATGCCTGCAATAACAAATACTTTACATAACTGACAACTCACCACAATTGTGGGAAAAAACGGTCTGTTTTGGAGTGTTTTACTACATATGGTAACTACACACAAGAATACAATACACTGGAAGCCGGTCTCTTTGACAACACCTGCATTATGTTTCCTGAGTAGTAAAAATATAGTGTCAACTTCCTCATGGTCTTTCCGCTCACAAAATGCTCTTTCTAATCTAATGTGGTTCAAGGAATGGGACTGGTTCAGAGAGATAATGAGATATCTGGCATAACCAAGCACATGACTCCCCAGGCCCACATGCAGCATACTAAGAATATACACAAACAAACTCATTCATTAGAAAACATTTTGGAAGGATACACATATTGTAATGATACTAAGTATAGCAACAACTGACATCACAGGCTACATTTCTAAAGTCGGTCACTATTGATTTTTTGTCAGACTTTAGACTTACCGGACACCTTCATTTAGAGCATACAGTTCATTATCTGCCAAACCCTTCTTCTGGAAGACTGCGATGACAGCGTTGTGAATGCTGCAACACAAAACATTTTTTTCAGAAAAAAATGCATTGGAGGTACAATTGGTAGAATGTAGTTTGTGTTGTTTACCTGTTCCATGTGGCATTAGCTCCCGCCCTCTTCTGCTTCTCCCCTCGGTCCTCTGGCGAACTCTTCTCACTCTTTCCCAGCTCGCTCAGACTGGGGGAGCTCATCAGCTTCAACCGGTGCAGAGTCCTCATGAGGCAGACAGAAAGGAAACACAGAATACACTGAATACTGGTCAGGAGAGAAAGCAGGTCAGGCGGTGAACTGATATATGAATGAGACAGGGATGAAACACGAGGAGAGGACTGCGGGGAAGGAAAGAGCGTAAGAGGAGTGCGTCTGAGAAAGATATTGACTGCAGAAGAAAAAAGTGCACAATGACAATAAAAAAGTGGTTTGAGACAGAAGAGGAGAGAAGTAGGACAGAATGATGCATGGTGAAAGAGGGCAACACATTAAGAGCAGAATGGGTGGAGTCAAGCAGAGAGGTGGCCCACAGTGTCACCACAGAACCCCCGGCGCTCTCAGACGGGGAGGAAACAATAGTTCATGCTCGGATGGGGGCATACTCTTCCTCCTTCTCTGCCTTTCTCTCAGCACAATCTAACCATTGATGCAGAGGAATATTTATGCACCACAAAGATGCCAGAGGAACTGCACGGTAAGCAGAAGCAGTCGGGACTTTGCTCTGCCTGTCACCGTGCTGTGAGGAGGTGGAGGAGGAAGTCGGCCAGCTTATTAACAAGAAAAACAGGGATCGGAAGCTTTAATGCAACATGAGACAATGAAGAAGCTTTTCCTGCTCCTGTTTGTAGTGTCGTCCTTAAGTGCTTTCATGTGAACAAATTTAAGAAAAAATAGCTGAACCCAAGGTGTAAGGAAATACGCCTAAGCTGGCCTTGTAATATTTATAACCATTAATACTACTCTCTTTAAGTTTAATTTTTTACCCAAAGCAGTTTTACTAAGGTTACAGTTTTACTGGCGCTTTATACTCTGGACTTATTTCCTGCGTCATCATTAAAGGGTTACCAGGCAACCATTGATATCGCCACATTAAAAGTACTTTTTAGTTATTTTAAGTTATTTTTTTTCCTCACCTGCCAAACCTGGCTTTACAATATTTTAAGCTTCATCCATTTTTCTTTAATTTGGCAAGATCTGATTGGCCCAGAGACACCTAAAAACATTCCATGTATGTGCAGCTATATCCTGCTTTGTGTTGTTTAAGAGATTGCTATGGAAGAGGGTTTCCACTGTGTGACGATTCATTTTATTTTTTAATTGAAAACACATTGGCTACTTTTCACAAAGACAGCTCAACATACTCAGTTCAAACTCATGGTTATCCTTCTCAAACCAGAACAAGTTTGAAGTTAGTTCAGTCAACTCTAAGTTTAGCTGAGAGGAAAGTCAGTATTACTGTAGTAGAGCCAAGAAAAGAGGATTCACCATGGCAACAGTAATCAAATGGAGAAATAGAGAGCCCACATTTAGTTTTAAATAGAAAGTCATATAAAGGACATAGGTAACCAGGAGACTATTAATATCAACAACATCACATCGGACTAATAATAATATGTGTAGGCCAGTAATCAATTACCCAGGTATTGGAGAACATAAATATATACGACTGACATAAAAAATTATAACAAAACTAAAATACTTCAGTTTTGAACTCATTACATTCTGAGAATATTTACCGACTTGCTATGAATGAGGAAATGAATCATCCAATACAAGAGGTCATTCAGGCCAAGACCAAGTTAGGTTCACAGAGCAAGTTCCTGACTGACTCAGATTTCAGATAAACTCTCTGTCAAAACAAAAACTCAGAATTTCCCTTTTTACAAGCTTAGCATTGTCTTTGTTCTTTCTTTTAACAAAAAAAGAAGAAGCAGGACAGAGTGTGCGTAATCAGGATATTTTAATGTGTGAGAGCAGCTATATTTGTGCAGTAATGGCTAATTTGTTCCGAATTGGTATAAGTTTGGAAGCTCTGGTTGAAGCAGTGGAGCAACAGACAACAGGATGGATGCTATACTGAACAACATCGACCATCCTCTGCACTGGGTTTTTGAACAACAGGGAGCAGCAAGTGGACGTCTGAGATCAGTGAGTTGCAGGACGGAACTCCTTCGGTCTTTGAAGAGATCTAAAAACTGAATTTCCCCTTGAATTAATAAAGTTGAACTGAATTTAATAAGCTTTTTTTATTTTATTATAGATATAAGAGCTAGAAAGTATAATTTTCTTTTGACTCCATGAGAACGTCTTCCCTCTGGCAGGCTGTTTATAGTCAACATAAATAAATAATGAAAATGTAATTGAAATAATATCAAATGAGCATGTACAGAAAACATATGTTATTTTTACAGGAAAGGTGAAAAAGAGAAAATAATCATGACTTCAACCCCCACATGATTCACAAACTCTGACGGCAAGACTGTAAACAACAGACGCCCACGTAGCCACTCATACACACACATATACATAGATAAGTACAAGGCCATGAGACTACACACATACATAAGGAAATGAGTCGATCACATATCCCACCAGGAGATCATTATCATTAGGTCAACATGTGGTGAAAGCAATGCTGGCTGGTTAATTAAATCTTCAGGGACCGGGGATGGTGGGATTTTTATGAATGCTAATGAATATTTCATGCTTTTTTTCCAGGATGCGGGGTGTTGAAATGTCAATCCTTACCTCCTGATCGGATGCTCACTGCTGCTGTCCAAGTCTGGGCTCGGGGGAGGGGCCGAGAAGGTGCTGAAGTTGAGGGACAGGGGACGTGGGGAGGTTCGGGAGGCATGCCTCCGCCGGAGTCCATCGAGCATCTACAGAGAGAAGGGATATTTCTATTTGACTCAATGAAAACTTGTTCCACCATAAAGTAAAAAGAGACTGCATTACATATCACTTAAAATGACCCTGATATCTTGACAATACCTCATTTTCATTTTTTATTTCATTCAGTTGTAATACTGTAAATATGCACAAAGAAGATAACATTTATTTGATGTGATCGTGTACTTTTTATTCTTTTCATGTCATGCTTTGTTTTATCTTCTCTTGTTTAGTCAATAAATTGATAAAAAGAAACCAAAACAAGCACATGGGTTAACATTCAGTTATAAAGGTGAAGCTGATAGATGACACACTATATTTATTTGTGAAATATCTGTGACCTTTTCTGATCATAGCATTATGCAGCATTGAGGTCATTACGGTCTGGACCTCAGTACTTTTCCTCTGTAATAAGGACCATTTCAATTGTAGCAATGTCTGGATAGAGCAGAGGCTACAATAATATTCTTAACTTTTAGAAAAAAAAAATATTGTTGGGGTTAAAAAATGTCATATGCACACGGATGTTTAGACAGAAGATGTTTTGTCACAACCTCAATATTTCTACAGTCCAGGTTGAAGTCATGTGAAGTTTTTCTGTATTCCTTCTATTTTCACATTATTCCGTCAGTTATTCCAACACAACAAAGTGTTTTGCAATCAGTGTTCCACCTACGCACTACCCTTAACCACACAATCTTGAACACCAATTACACGGGGAATAAGCTCTTTTGTGTAGGTATGACTAATGCCCGGTGAAGCCACACAGTCATGATGTTGTAATATGATGACACTACAGAAGGCTATAATCATCTATTTGGGTGTCTCCCCATAGACCCATACTGTACACAATAAAGCACCATCGCCTGGTCAGGGGGGAGAACAACAGTCTGGGATGTCACTCGTCAGACAAAGGCACACTAGGCTCTCTCTGTGCCTCTCCACGTAGTAAAACGGCTTGAGCTTGTGCACATCCAGTGGAGAATGGGTACAGGATCAGCAGAATAAGCTCACATGTGGCCCACAGACATTAGCAGACAACAAAACTGCCTGCTCTAGACAAGCCATGCCACGCCAGTCTGGGCATTTCTGCTTTTCTTCACCCCCACCCCTCCTCCTCCTCTTCCTCCTCATCCTCCTCCTGTCTTTTGGGGGCGCCTACAGTCACATCGATTGCACTTTTACATGATTTCAGTCTTGTTGCCAATTGATACGCCACTAGCCCTATTGGCTTTATTCGAGGAGTCCAATCAGCAGACAACGGCGTGTATCCTAGGGAAGAATGTACATGCAGTCTTGCGTACGTGGTGCTGTACGTGGAGCTTTTCTGTTTTTTTCCTACCTGTGTGAACGACAGAACGAGCTAAAGTCTACATTTAAACGGCGTGACTGTCTCTCGGGCACAGACAATCCGCCCACTCAAAGTCAACACGTAGGTAAAAAAAAAAACTGCACCATAATGGCCCCAAAGTTGCCGTGTGTGTCATGCTCCTTTGGCCGCCCACTGTAGCTCGTACTCACCGTGCCGTATCCTATCGTGTTCCCGTGGGCTTGAAACGCTCATGTATCACGGATGGAAAAGTGTCTGGTATCCGGTGTCGTTCACAGGGGAGAGTTGTCGAGCGCTATCCCCGCCGAAGTGAGCAGCCTCCCGGGTTCGAGGAGCACGAGGGTCCGGTGCTGCGGGACTCATTCATGAAGCACGCGCCGCTCGCTCGCCCTCTGCCTCGTTGCCTCGCGCCGTTGCCTCGCTGCTCGCCCCCGCTTTGTTTTGACGAGATGCAAAAGACCTGGGCGCGTGGACGCGGCTGCGAGCGCCACGTGCACGCGCCTGGCCATCCAGCTGTGTATTAGTAGAATAACAAAGGAATAAAGGTTGTTATTGTAGGTCGTAGTTTCGTAGAAAAAGGTTAGACGTGTAAAAAAAAAAAAAGAAAAAAAAGAAGAGGGCATTCCTCTATTATCATCATCATTTACACCAAAGCAAAGGGTGATGGGATTAATGTAGCTATTTGGAAAAAGAATATCATAAAAAACACGTAAGAGTAATACATTTGACTTGATTGTCTTTTAAACATAAATACATAATTTGACAAGCTGTTAATTTCGGTCAGACTTTGTTGCTCTTTAAATGCATTTTGCACTTGTCCAGTTTATTGCGTGTTGTTGCAGAAATGTTACAAACGATGCCTCATACTGTTTAATGTTTGCACTTATAGGACTGCACTAACTTGCCCCATTCGATGCTTGTGGATTCATGCTCTAATTTAATCTCGTTGTTAGGGTTATTACAGTGACAATAAAGTATTGAACTAAATTAAATTAAATGCTAAAAACATGAAATTGTTATTGCACTAGTTTTAAGTTTAGTCATAAGTGTAGTCTCTTGTCTATCTTTAGTCCTGGAATTACAAAGTCCTCTACTCTCAAGTTTAATCCTTGGAGATTCTTTATGTTTTGTATAGTCCTGGGGTTATTGCATATATGTCATAAAAATGGTGCTTATACACAAATACATAAAATTGTCATGTTTATACAGAAAAGAAATGCCTATTTGTATTACCAATAACAGTTTATCAAAACCATTAATATGAGTAAACAAAACATCACTTAATCATGTGCAGCCCATGTTAATATTTTTTTCATGTAAATCCAAAAGACTTTTTTCAGTACGTACAGATGTGAAGGTATTGGTGGTATTGAATTAAAACTTGCCTGCCTATAAAACAGGCTTTGTGTTTGTATATGTAGGAGGTACCGTATAAGTGTCCAGCAGCCCTGACCCCAATCTATGCTGTTAACCCAGTGGGAGTCTTGCCATCTGTCACACTCAGACATTTGGCACATAATCCTTTGATGTAAATAACAGACTCATTCAGACAAACGTCAAAGTACCAAAACTCTTCCCTTGCAATACCTTTTCTGATAAGCTATTGTTGACTATTACTGAGCATTTTCCCATGTATTGCCACAATACATCTTTATCATCAAGACTTAACTTATTATAAGCTGTTATCAAGCTGTGAATGCTCTTGACTAATTAAAAATAGTCAGTCCATAGGGTCCACATCCCGTTGGGACCTATAATTAAAGAACTGATGAGAACAGTTAATACGGCCCATGTCCATAAAGTCAGAAAGCTACAATGTAAAAAGTATTATCTTGAAGTATTATCTTTCTTATTTATAATTTGTTATTTATAAATGCCCTATCAGTCTAATGCACCTGCAAATACTTCATCTGTTTTTATACTTTATTATGTAAAATAATAATAAAAAAACATAAATTAAATATTTAAAAAAACCAACATATTACAACATATTAAAGTGATTACAAAAAAATAAAAATAAAACAGAAAACTACAATAGGTCCAACAAATATACATACTGGTATTAATAGAGGGATATAGCTTGCTTTAGGAGGCCTAAAACACAATAAATTTTTCGACCTCATGTCCTCATTCATTTCTAAACCCTGGCTATATGGCCCTGGTGAGGTACAAAAATATTTGCTCTTAAGGTATCACATTATTTATTGTGTTTGAGGAATTCTATAGCAAGCCATTTGTACAAACCGAAATTACACCCACAAATGCAAAGCAAATCTGTTTTCGCATTCTACCATTATTAGAACATTAATATCTCTCTAAATGTTATCTAAAGTGATTCAGTTAAACATAAGAATGATCATACGCCATGAACCATGAACATGCCATGAACATTTGTTTTATCTGACGAGATAATAAAGCAAAATTAATACATACATGTACATAGGCCTACACTCTTACTGCTTTATAGCATAAAGCTGATAAGCAGACATTAGTGAATTGGTTATTAGCACGTGTTCACTCTATAAAAGTAGAAGTTTTGGCAGTTTGTTTGTTAGTCTGAAGCATTCAAGTGTGTTAACCATAGAGGAGCGGTAACACTCATCAGTCTGGGAAAAAAAAAAAATCCCAAACCTTTCCTAAACGTTACGAGAAGCGAGAGCACCAGCGAGTAGTCTCAGTGGAGAGTTTCTATTTTGATAAAGCAACACGTCTTATGTGAATAAATGTGAGTGTGAATGGTCGACTGTCAATGTCTGTTTCAGTTTTAGTGAGATTAAATGGGTGATTGTCCAGGATCTACCGCTTCATGCCCAAACCAGCTTAATAAATAACTGTTTGTTTACATTGAGTTAGGTCATCTGTTGTTTGTCTTCAGGTGGACATGGAAAACATTGTCTTCTACATGGATGAGATCCGCACTGTTGTGATTTCCTATTAATGTGTTGTGGATGAGGACTAAATAGATAATTATATATATTGAAAGTGTTGGAAAATATACATTCACGCAAATCGTAATCCCCGGATACAGCGTTAGATGTTATAATTGAATTTAGTACATGCTAAAAAACATGTTAACCAAACATTTTGGAGCTGCAAGCTGTTAATAAGAAAGTCAACAAAAGACATTCTTCGATAAAAAATTCAAAGAACGTGGTTTCTCAATGACAAGTAAGAAGTCTTATTTTTTCGAGAGTAACTGAAGACAGCAGTTACTCTCCACTTCCGGTTTAGCCGAGCGGGAAGCTTAAGTTTTGTTTATTTATTTTCAACGTATTCGAAAGCCTATCTTTCATGTTTTATAGTCGTATTACACATTAATATCGTGATACGAATCTATTAGCACGTGGCTTTACTTTTGAAGAAGTACTTTTTAAGTTAGTGATTTGGTAAAGTAACTATGCTACTTCTATTGCGGCAGCTCTTTGGCTGAACTAGCTCAATAAACCCAGCGTAGATTTTAGCTAAATAAGCTAACTTAAATCGATTTTTCATCCGTCTGTTCGCCTAATGCATCGTTATTTGTCAGATATAAGCTTCAAACAGGACAAAGCATTTGTATAATTGACAACTCTGGACAGCTAAAGTGAATATTTGAGCACTCCCCTCCTGTTGTCATGTCCACTAACTCCGAGGAAGCGAGCAGCTCTGGACCTAAATGTTTCGGACAGGTAGGTGAGAAAAGAGCAACGAGGTCTGTCTTCAGTCTTCCTACGTTTGTGTAAAGTAAAGACTGTGTTGTCAGCGCACCTTCACCGCAGAGGAGTACCAAGCTGTGCACAATGCTCTGCGCCGGAAGCTGGGACCAGAGTTCATCAGCACCAGACTGGCCGGAGGAGGACAAAGGGCAAGTCTCACCGCTTTTCCATCCCTCGTTTCCTCCCAGATTATTTTAATAAAATCATGTAACTGTTTTGTTTCTCAAATTCAGGTGTGTTACGTTGAAGGGCACCGTGTCATCAGCCTGGCCAATGAGATGTTTGGATACAATGGCTGGTCTCACTCCATCTCCCAGCAGAACGTTGGTATGTTCACCCCAGAGATCATTGGTATAAACCCAAGCCTCTGAGTCACACTCACAGTCCTCTCTTCATCTCTGACAGACTTTGTTGACCTCATTAACGGCAAGTTCTATGTGGGCGTCAGTGCTTTTGTCAAAGTGCAGCTAAAGGTTTGATGGAGGATCATTATTTATTATTAGGATATACTTTTAAACCTACCTTTTAGTTAGAGCAACATTATAGCATTCCATTTATGTATATTGTGTTTTGGCAGGATGGATCATTTCATGAGGATGTAGGATATGGAGTCAGCGAGGGCCTCAAGTCAAAAGCTTTGTCTCTGGAGAAAGCCAGAAAAGAAGCTGTCACTGATGGAATGAAGAGAGCACTTAAGTAAATTGTTATTTTTTTAATCTGCAATTCTCTAAAAGTATTCTGATCAAACACTAATGTCAGTTGCTGCTCATCTTATGTCTTTTAGATGCTTCGGTAATGCTCTTGGAAACTGTATCCTTGATAAAGAGTACCTCATAGCCATTAATAAAGTCCCCAAGCAGGTCAGATATTCTATTTCTGTTTTGTCTATTCAGTGAACAAATGGCAGATTGTTAACTGGATGTCTTTTCTGCAAAGCCCCGTCCACCTCTGGACCCAGCCCAGACAAAGCGCTCCGAGGGTGAGCCTGCGGTGGAGAAGGCTCGGTATTCTAGTCTGGTCCCGGAGGAGAAAACGGTGCCAGTGGTGGTTGCTCCCAGGACACCTCTGGAGCCCAGGATCTTGAACCACAACCAACAATGCACTGAAAATCAAACTAACTCTGACCCAGGGCTTCACAGGGAACGTGAGCCTTTCACTTCAAGGTAAATTAAAAGTAAAGTGGTTAGTATTACCTCCAATAAGTGTCATTGTAACAGATATTTTTTTTCTGACATGAGTGTATCCAGTTCAAACTAAGACTGCAAAATATCAATATGAAACTTTTTTTTTAATTTAGACATTTTATCCAGTTGGACTTTACACCTTATTGTGTTGAGTGTGATCTTTTTTAAGGCCAGCCTCAAACCCGATGGATGTCGTGGACTCCGAAACACACTCAGACCCCAAACAGCTGCGAAAGCTGCGGCAACAGCAGTTACAACAGAAGTTCAGACAGGAGATGGAGGCCAAGAGGCTGCAGCAGAGACAGCAAGAAAGCAAGGCCGAGGAGACAGAGGTTGCTATTGAACACAGACTGAGTAGAGGTACTACTGCAATGTGTTAAGTGGATGTTACTTTTTGTCTGAAACATCTGGATTTTTCTTGCGCACAAAGAGGAAATTGAAACAAAGAATACAAACAGCCTGTAAAAAGTCTTTGTTGATGTTTATTTCATTTTTCAGATAAAATAAAATCTCTCTTTTCAGGTGATGACCAAGTGCCTGTGTCGATCAGAACACCACCTGTAGGACCCAAGGATGAGTATTTAGCAGGTGCAGTGATCCACCAGCAGAGGGCCTTCTGTACTTACACAGGGTGAAACCTTTTAAAGAATAACTCACCCTTACTCCTCACCTGGCCCTCTCTGTAGATGATCCCGAACTCTGGGACTTCACCCTGGATGGGATCGAGGAGCTGGACGTCCCAGCCGGTGGGCCCAGCTGCAGAGGGCTCAGGCCCAGCACACCCGGCAATCACCACATGCAGACGCGCAGTAAAACTCCTCAGAGACCCCCGGGCAGACCGCCAGAGCAGACTGCATCCTATGGGAGGGGACAGAGCAGCGGTGACTACAGAACCCAATATCAGAGCCACCATCAGAGAAGACAAGGTGAGACCGAATGGATCTGAATACTTTCACATGTACTCTGTATTGTCTCAAATAACCTTTATAATCTTTTTCAGTTGAAGCCGTCAGTCCATACCGACAAGGACAATTTATGAAGAAACGCAGACTGGACACGTAACCTTGTATTATGTCAAAGAATATCTGTTTATTTATCATTTATTTGTACATTAAATTCAGAAGGCAGGACATTTTTAGTGTTGTTTCTAGTATATCCTGTTCACAATAAAATTTTGTTCAATATTTGATTGATTAAAAACTTAGAGACTGTACTTTTTTACCGATTATTTGGAAAAAGGCGTTCAAAACTTTTAAAACATCTGAAAGTGTTTTACCTTTTTGTGTCCCCATTTAAAAATTCAGTTATTATGGTAATAAGAAACAACGGCCTTTCAGAATTTGCACCTTAAGACTACTACATCTCAATAGGTACCTATGTCTTTGGAAAATGGTTACTCTCTTGTGTGTCACATTATAGAACCTTCAATATCTTGAGACATTATTTAATATGGGATTATGGGACTATGTATTTTCTGGTAAAAAGTGAGTGTATTTAGGTTTTGCCATCAACCAGATGAACTGATGAATGTGAGCCCAATGAATAAAGAATGGACAAAACATTTCAGTTTAAATGATATTTTTATTTGTTTTTTACATTTTGTACAATGTGAAAAACATACACAAAACAGACACTGGATCACAGGAAGTCAGTAGGGAAGGTTTGGAAATCAAAAGTTGAACAGAGATTACTGTGTGTCAGTAGACTCAAAAGTACTGTGTAGCGGTCTTAATTACTGAAAAGTTGTATAGGAGTACATCAAGGACCTTAGTTTTTGTGAGCTTGTGCTGTACAGAGGTCAGTTATAAGTACAGGTTGTTGAGTGTAAGTGTAGAGACCAGTGTAGCCGGCATGCAGATATCCTACGCTGACACATACTGAGGTTGTGCCCGTGAAGTTGTTGAATTAAATTGTATAACAGATAACACTTGATGATTTTCAAGAAGGCAAATAATAATAATAAAAAAAAGTATATTTCAATATCAAAAACATTGAAGTCAGTAACAACCCGCTTCAGCATGCAAATGTTTCCATTAACCCCTATAAAATTTTTGACATTGCATATTCTGCATTGCAGTAACTTATTTTTTTCTCTAGAGAAGTATATCTACGAGCAGGCGAGAGTCACAATGATGGCATGGCACTAGTGTGAGTTGCTGGGGTAAGTCAAGCCAGCGTGAGGTGTGACAAATTAAAAAATTTACACAGCTCACTCACTGCCAAACAAGTGCTTTGAAGAAATGGTTTAATGATAAATCCACAAAAACAAATGCCAGCCAAACCATGAATGCATTAGCCAAATAAATACACAGCCAATTACACGAAAAACTTAACTGTAGAGAAAGAATCAGTTCACATTACTTACTGTGCTCTATGTCCTGTGTTAATGCTTGGAATTGGCCATGAAATTGGTTTTGTCAACTGGTGTTCTGCCTTTTTGTCACAGCTACAGAGCAAGATGAAACTGGAACTTTACATTAGTGAGGATGCAAGGCACTAAAGTGTTCCTCATATTCAAGATAGAATGTGTGTAGCGTGGATCACCACAAGCATATTCTAGTGACTGAGCATTACGTGAAAACTTTTACCTCACATGAATATACTGTATTTACAATAAAATAGAAAAGGGGGCAGGGCGGTCATACATAGAAGAGCTTAATAAACCACAGGATCATTCCCGTGTGTGAGTAGGATACCAATAGAACAACCCTGCAATTGCACTTTTTATATTCCTTAAACTACATGTTGTTTAACAACCTTTAATAATAATTACAGTGAAACAACATCAAAATCTGATGGCTGAATACAGGTCCATAAAGAACATTTTCTTAAATATATGCATACAAAAACAGACCACAGACAGAGAGAACCCCACACACTTGTGATTTGAGAGGTGATGACAAATATTGTACTAGAAGAGATATTTTTCAGATGACTTCACCAGTTTGTCTGTGAAAACAGCTGGAGTCTGAAAAGCCCAGCTCCCACCAAGACAATCATAATAAACCATTCTGAATTATAATTATACTTTGAAACGGCAAGCTACTCAGTGAAGTGGTTTTTGGGATTCAGAACAATTTCTCACTCTCGCCATAACAATATGAAAACACAGATTGCGACCTACAGCAGTGTTGTGTCTTACGGTTTTAACTCCAAATGGTGGTCAACACCAACACACTGCTCCTTTATGATGGCAGATCCACTGGCTTACATGTCAGGTGTGAAGTAGAACTCAATAGGATAATAAATCTGTATGATATACAACTCACATGACAGCAGACTGACAGTGACATAAATAGACTAAATATGGAATCATAACCCGAAGAAGAAATATATATGTACAAAGTTAGGATGTGTTTGGGAGATTAAGGCCACAGTTTTAAGGGATACTATGTATTTTCTTTTGCAATTATTGCATTGTTCTTAGACAGAGAGCCACCAGGACCTCTCTGTTCTCGTCTTTACACCAACCCTGCTCGTTCAACGCTCCTGCCTAACTTACTATGTCTTTCTTTTACCAACATTCAACTCCATCAGACATGAGAATCCAATAACTCTGACGTTCTGTTTCTTCTGTTTTTATGCTCTTCCCTTGCCTTCTAGGATGACTACGCTACTTCTTTGCCAATAACTCATTTGGGTCTACGCATGGTTGGGTGGCATGTAAAATAATATTTCTTCATAGCTCAAAGGCTATGAACTGCCCTTATTACTGGCACAACTTAAACTCAGGACCAGTCAGACTGTAAGCAAGAATCCCTCCCACTTTGCCTGAAAAGGAATGATGGCAATTCACTTTAAAGACATCTTTGGCTGCTGCCAGTTAGGCCTATGGGTTGTTACATTACCAGACACAACTGACCAACTTTTCACAGTTGAATCCACAGCTAATGGCAAGATAAGCATGAGAGATGGCTGTAGATGCATATTGCACTCTTCCTCCAATCGTTAGGTAGACCCTACACAGGTCAACCTTATAATCAGAAAAAATAAAATAATGTGTTGCCAGTTAAACAAACTGCAAAAAGAGCTAGTGGTTTTCATTTTGGGACTTTGTGCTCTCTTTGCGCTGTGTGGTCCTCTGTCTCAGCTCGCGCTTAGTTATGTGGGCCGTAGGTTTGCTCCTCCAGGGTTCGCTGACTTCTGTGGAGCTGTGGTGGTTCCCATATGGTAGCCTTGGTGCAGCGACACTGAGGCGGTGGTAGGTGGCTGGTACTGCGCTAGAGGCTGTGCAGGGTTAAGCATGCTGACCTGACATGTGCCTGTGGGTCCGGCCCACTGAGGAGCGCTGTATGGGGCTGAGGCGTAACCAAACCCCGGAGCAACTGGGCCCAGAGAGCCTTTTCGGGGCCCCAGAGGAACAGAGGAATTAGCCTGGTTAGGGATTTGAGGGGAAGAAGAGCATGTGGGGTTGGATGGAGTGGGGTGTGTTGGGCAGAGGTAGCCTGGAGCAGAGAATTTACGGCCCATGTTGGCTGGAGGAATAATCTGCCAGAGAATGACAGAATGATGTTACATTGTGTTATACAGTTTAATATAAAATAGTATATATATAAAAATAGTAAGAGGAAAAATACTATTTTGACAACGAATACTTACATCATGTCCTGCTTGTGATCCATTTTTTGGACCTCTCTTGCACTGGGAGAGATTGATGGCATCTCTGGCCCAGTTGTCAACCAGTTGATGCAGGTCATCAGTAAAGGTGCCCTTGCCCTTTTGGGTGTGAGAGGCAGAGGAACCAGCCACCTGGGTCAGGGAAATGGACCCATTGGAACTTGTCCCACTTGATCCTGAAAACACAAGACAGGTATAAATGAGCAGAAGTCTGTAAAGCAGTGTTTTGCAAAAAGATTAGGAATTTGTAAGAGTGTGGCAGTATTCATTTCAGTATACCATCAAACTGTACAGTACAACACTGTTCTCTCAAACCTTGAGAACGACTGCATCCTTTACTGGAGCTTGACCCTAATTGGTACATACCAGTCGAGTAGGTACTGAGGCTAGGCATGGACGGAGAGGAGGTCAGCTGCTTCACTGATCCTTTTTGTGAAGTCTCTGCTGTACTTTCTAAAGCCTCTGTTGCAGACGAAGAGTCTTGCTTTGGAACTGACTCTGAACTGTGAAGGTTTTGACCGGAGGCTGGAGTTCCTACAAAACATACACATTTGAACTTGTTAAATATTGTGGTGGTGTTAAAAGTCAAACATCTTGTGTTTCAGTAGCTCCAGATACAATATTGGCCACTGACTGTCCATACCAAGATGTGAGGGGCTGGGCTGTCCGCTGCTACGTGCAGATTTGTGACTCTTGCTTTTGAGCCTACGCCGACCTCCAGCCATAGCCACAGCAGGGGAAAAAACAGAGGGTGGAGGTGGTTTTCCCATGCGGGTGAACAGGGACTCTATTTCCTCTTTTTGACGAGACTGCAAAGCCTGAATCTCCAACATGTGTCTTTGAACAAAAGAAGAGGTACAAACACAGTTGTTATATTAACACAACAAAAAAAGTCTGAATAAAGGCAGTGTCGGTTGATATGAGACCTACTTTTCTCTTAGACGGCTTATTTCCTTCTGCAGGGCTTCATCTTCGGTCTCAGAGTCATCATCATTATCACTACTGTAAGGGGTATGTGCGTTATGAGGATCAGAGGTCGATGATGACGGCCCATTCTGCAAAGTGGTCCCAGGTGACGGACTGTGGTCTGCTGCTGGGGAACTGCTCACTTTGGGAAGTTAAATGACATGGCATTAGTGCAATAAATGCAGTCTGTGTTTTAAAATAAATACAGTGTTTCCCACAGACTTGTAGTAGTTTTCTGGGGATTGTTGATGATGTTATCAGGTGTGTGTGTGTGTGTGTGTGTGTGTGGTGGTGGTGGTGGTGGGGGGGCATGTGAGCAGTTTGTTGTTGTTAGGACTGATAAATGCACTGAGCTTCAGTTTTGATACAAAGCGTGCTCTGCTTTTTGCTCACACCACAAGGATGTGTGGCCCGCAGTATTTGTGTTAATTACCCGTAGATTTATGCAAATGAGCTGGGAGTAATTTAGATTTTAAACACATGCATAGCATAGTGCAACAAAATTAGAAATAAATGTACACTCATAAATGAGGCTGGTATATAACAGTGGCTTCATCTGGAGATGTATCAACTTAAAGTTGCTGGCTGTTGAAAAGAAAAAAACATTTGCGATGTTGCTAATATTTTGCTAATCCTTTAGCTGAGCCCAGCTCGGTTTGTATCCACCGCTTGTTGCTGGAGAAGCTTAAGATGAGACAGCGCTGGGTTTCTAAAGAGTTGTGGTATTGGCTACAAAGTATCAAGATTTTGTCTGAAGAATAACCAATAAAGTTTTACTTTGTTGTAGTCAAGAGAAGCTGTTTTCTCTCACTCAGGGCTCTCAACAGTCACTTCTACGGAGTCTGTGCATTGAGCACTTCACAGAGCAGCTAACGTAATTTAGTTTTGCAAAATCTAACTTCTGAATGTTACATTTTAGTTCTGGCTCATTTGGAGTCGATGGCGGACACAGTCAATGTGTGGGAAACACTTTTACGTATCTCTCTATTTATCTATCAACATCAATATACATATATATCTATCTATATGCCAAACCAGATACAAACCTGTGACTGAAAAACGGCCCACTCTTGAGCCTGCACTGGGACCAGGTGTGGC
Source organism: Rhyacichthys aspro (assembly GCA_036850595.1). Lineage (NCBI taxonomy): Eukaryota > Metazoa > Chordata > Actinopteri > Gobiiformes > Rhyacichthyidae > Rhyacichthys > Rhyacichthys aspro. The sequence continues at coordinate 6,128,377 of CM072153.1, read as the reverse complement.
ATTGGAGCTTGTGGACACTTGGAAACGTCCGATCGTCTTTGTGTTGTCATTGGCAGGATCAGCAGAGAAATGTAAACCTCCGTTTCTACTATCAACTGCACAAATGTCTTTGGACAAGCAGGATGATCGATGGAGGGTATTTTCTGGACTTGATGGAGAAGAGGATGACGAGGAAGAAGAGGACGAAGAAGAGGAGGTGCATGACGGTGTAAGAGAAGATGAGGAAACTATAGTGCCATCGGGAATGCTGCTGGGTGCACCGTCTGTAGCAACAGAGACCTGAACCAGAGGAGCTTATTTTTAATTGATGTCAATACACAAAACATTGATTTTAATTTGTGATTAAAATCTTACCTGGAAACGTCCAAGAGTAAAGCCAGTTGCTGGATGTTGGGCTGAGCTGCTTCCTTGAACTGTCTCAGGGCTGAGAGCTCTTCTCAACTGGGCATCTAAATTATTGAGTGGTTGCTGTGACACCAAAAAGATGAAATAAGTGATACAATAACATTTCCAACCCCAAAGAAACAGAAATGCACTTCACTTTTATGAGTCAAATACTTTACCTGATTTGGTCCAGGAAATGGTGGTACAAGGTCAGTGGGCGGTGTAGCAGATTGATCAAAACCAGTTGGTAAAGTCTATACAAGAAACACAATAGAAATATTCTAGAATTATTGTGTGTTTGATTTCTCCCTTTTTTTTGTTTTTCTAAAATTTGGGGTGAATGGAAGTTTCCAGCATCAGAATGTAAATTATTAATCAATTATTAACTTATTAAGTACTTCCTTCTTTAATTCACTTTGACTAAAGGTGCAGTGGTGAAAGGCTATGTTTACCACTCTGCTTTTCACCCTCCACAGCTGCCTCCACTCTCTATGCAGCAACACTATGGCTAGCTTCCACTCCACAGTTAAGTAAAATGTCCACATATGGCTTGTATGTTATTATTTAAGAATAAGAAGCCATACAAGAATAGGAATTTTCTGTAATGTTTGTATCACTTTTGTAAGATCTTCTCACTCACCTGAGCCCTGGGTTTAGTTGGAGGAGTTTGGGCGTGTCCTGCTGGGGTAACTCCCTGTCCTGGAGTAGATATGGGGCCTGGGGCACCCTGTGCCCCAGATGTGAGGGGGAGGTTGGATGGCGGCACCAGGGCCAGGCCAGGTGGAGGGGACGAGGTGCCTGTTGGAGGAGATGAGGTCCCTGTGCTCTGAGCTGGATCCATAGAGGCTGAGGAGGTGGCAGAGCTCTGGTCTTTGAAGAGTGACCGCAGCTTCTGATCAAGAGCTTGGATGTCATCTCTACCAGCCGTCTTGGTCTGGACCTCTGCACCTTCGGCCTCCAAAGGTTGTGACTGAACATGGCTCTGATTAGACACTGGGGCTGGATTTGGTTGCTGACTAGAAGTGGGTACTGCTGGAGAGTTTGGGTGCTGTAGTCCATGGATGGATGAATTTAAAGGTTGCGCAGAAGTGGCAGCATTATTGAAAGGCTGCTGCTCTGAAGCCGGGATTGGTCCATTATTATTAGATGGGACAGTAGCATTTGAGGACACAGAACTATTGCTGAGCTGAGGTCCTACTGTTTGAGAAGTGGGTATTTGAACTGCTGGAGGACTGACTGTGGATGAAGGAGGGACAGCAGAGGTTTGTGGAGGCTGTGAAATGTCATGCGAAGACTGGAGTGGAAGAGATGGAGCTACAGAGGAAGCAGTTTGACTTGATACAGGTGGAGGAGAAACCCTCCCAGTGGAGGTAAGTGCTGATGATGTGGCGCTTGTAGTAGGTGTAAGAGAAACAGGAGGAAAGGTAGAGCTCGTGGTAGGTGGCACAGGTTCTGGAGGAAAATTAATGTTGCTCGAGTTTGACTCAAGTCCAGTCTCAGAAGTTTGGACTGGGTTTGGGTTTTGCTCTGTAGCAGGTGGATCAACTTTGTCAATTCTCTCTTCTCTCTGGCCTTGCTTTATTTTGCTCAAGCCTTCGTGAAGAATCTTAGATGGTGCAGACAAAGAAAGGCCCAAAGATCCAGTGGCAGCTGTTAAAGAAAAAATAAATATTCTAAGAGTTTTGTAGAATTTGAGTTACCTATATTATATAGTTCTATCATTATACCAAAGTAAAATGAACTAAATACAAAGCAAATACATAGATTTAGTCAGAAAGTTAATATTTATAAATAATATATTTATTATGCAGGTGTGTCAGACCTGGAGCAGGGTCATCTCCAAAAGATGTATTAGCAGATGGATTGCCAAAGAACTGTTCTCTGAGACGAGACTCCGGCACTGGACTCACGATAAATCTTCGACCTGCTGAGTGCACGACCTGAGCAGTAGTGCTGGGCGAAATCCCTGAAAAAGCCAAGTTAAAAAGGTAAAAAGAAATAGTGAAATTATAAACAATCTATAACATACTTTACAACATTAGCTCAATACTAACCTGGCAACATAGGTACAGACAATTCCTGCTGTTGCTGCCGATCACTTATCTGTGGAATTAAATCTCATTAGTGACCTAAATTATAATGTGAGTATTTGACTGATCAACAGTGATATACCTGGGGAAAGGCTTCCTTCATGCCATCTCCTTTTTCATCTGCCATCTCTATGACTTCACGAACTTGTTCAATGAAAGACTCACGCTCGCTCTCCAGGATGAACTCACTCTCAACCTAATCCAAAGCACAACTCAGTCAGAACAATAGAACAGTAGTAAAGATATGTAAATACATGAAAACATCCCTACCATGATCTGGGCAATCTCCTCTGGATTATCACCATCGAGGTCAAATCTGAACGTCACCATCTTCCTGTTGTGTGTTTCCAGCTGGCACTCTGCGACTCGATCCCCCATATTAGAAATCTACAAGAAACAGATACAATTAACATATGTAAGGTGGCAAAAAGCAGATGAGTGAACAAAAAAACTACATGATCAGTTCCATACACTGAGAACATTCAGTTTGGCCTTTGTAGTCTTTTCATGGCGAGACCGGCTGCGCACAGATCGCCGCTGATGACGTTTCAATGAGCGTCCTTCATGGCGACCACCTGATGTCGAAGTTCCTTCATTTCCATCACTAAGACCTGAAGCTGCATCTGACAGACAGCTATAACACAAGGAAATATTAGCTGTGCCCCAGTAATTAGACATTTGTAAATTTGTGAGGACTTCTCTCACCTCTCCATAGACTGGGGCAATGGGACAGACGGTGGTACTGTGTGCTCTGCTGGTGTTGACTGAGGAACACTCACAGGAGCCTGAAACACAGTCATGAATAAATAAAACTTAACCTCGAATTATAGGTCAGGATTTTAAGGCAGTAGAAGATTGTAGCTGCTCAATTATAGGAATTTTTTTTTATTATCACAGTTATTTTGGTCATTACTGAAATCATGATTATTATACATTATTATTACATGATTACTCATTGACTTTGGAAATATGACTTAGGATTTATTGAACAAAACAGTGAATTCTCCTTAAAATAAATTATATATTCAAACGTTTAAATAAATAGTTTACAAAAACAAACAGAAATAATAATTAGGATAAATAAATATGATCAACAATGTAGTGCATCTCCACAATCTCGTGGAAAACAAGTACAAGTAATGAATAATCATTTTTTTCTCGATTACATTTTGTGATTGTTTGGGAGCCAAAATTGAAATTTTCGATTAATTGCACAGCCATAGAAGATTGCTTACAAGATGAATGAAATGTTTATATATTACTAGATCATAGAGTTAAAGCTCAAATTGTCCAACAGATGGAGGTAATTAATGTGCTTGACCTTGCACATGACTGTACAAAATGTTCTGCCATTCCGATCATTTCATTTTTTTTTTAAGTTTGCAACTCCTACTGACTTTCCTGTAGAGTTCTTAGACATGGGCCTTTATCTTTGGAATAATAGGACAATAAATTGTATTCGTAAATGAGTAAATTGTATTGTAATTGTAACGTTAATATCAACATATGAAAAACCTTGATTCTACAGTGATTTATCATTTAAAAAATGTGTTAATGGTGCACTCTCTTTGGTCAATCTTTATGTGATTTTTCCAGTTGACCTTTAAAGTATACATTTTATGATATTCTAAAAATAATAAAACAAACAGGGACAGCATGAACCAAATACTTCAAACGTGACCCACATAAACCCACCCACATTTAGACTGTGCTCTGAAGAGTACCTGCAGAGCAGAAGGGCATGTAGACTGATAGAGGAAGTAAAGGTGCTCAGCGTCAAAAGAAGGAGACACCATAGAAGGACTTGGGTCGCTAGCCCAAGGCTAACAATCATTCATGCAGGAATAGGCAACATGCAAAGTAAAAGTTAAAAAAAAGAGAGGACAGCCATAGAAATGAAAGCAGTGAAAAACAAAGTGTTTTAACAGAACAAAAAATACATAGAATTTTAGAAAATGAAAAGTCAGAGTAAAGCCATGTGAGTGTCACCTGTATCTGCTGGGTTCCAGTCTGTCCGTTTGGTAAAGTGGAGCTCTGAATCACACTGTTCTCTTGCTGAGGCGGCTGTGGGGGAGACAACGGGGATGAGGTTGGCAGCATCCCTTGTTGAATAGGAATCTAGAATAAATGAAGGTGGAACAGAGACAAAAGTGTGATTACTTTACAGCATCCTGCTGGTTTAGAAGCTTCTCCCGCAGGTTTCACTCAGCACTTACCTCCTAAATAACATCTGCACAAATCTGACTATAAAATTAGTTTATGGAGAGTACTGATCATCGGTATATGATAATCTGTGTAAAAGTGGTATATCACAGACTGTAACATTTTTATTGAAATAAGGTTTACTTCCATCCAAGCAACACTTACCATCCTCTGTAAATTCACCAGAAAAATGCAACAAGTGAAAGTTTACTCTGAAAGCAGTTAAATAAAAATGGGACATTTTATCTACCTGAGGGGGGAGCGTTGATTGGTAGTAAACGCCGTACTATAAGAAACAAAACAACACAGGGTAAGAGAAGGAAAGTTGAGGGGAAAAAAATCAAGGTGAGGAGAAGGGTCAGAGGAATTTGGGGAACAAAAGCTGTTGCTATCACTGCATTAATCAGAAGCAAAGCATGAAGGCTTTAAGCTAAAGTCAGCACCACCAGAAAATCCATACCCAGTACAAAGAAAATTTCCCATAATCTGTTAAAGCAGCCTAAATTTCTCTTTAGGGTGTCAAGGAGTCTCTAAAATTGGTCAAAAACACCACAAGAACATCATGTTCAATGATCTCTTTACAGTGTCTTTATGCTGATGCTGAGTTTCTTGGTATAAATGATATGAGGACACGCAGAGTAAACATACCTGCTGAGGCACTGCCGGAGCAGTCTGGCTGCTGGGTGCAACAGGAACAACTTCTGCTTGGACAACTTGATTGTGAGGCTGAACCTGTAACAGCACAAAAGTGACAAAATCAAATACAGACTGAAGACAAAAAGTATGTACATTCATAGACACATTGCACTACATGTTACTACATGGACTCACCATTGACATTTGCTGCTGTTGTAACTGGTCATTTTGAGTCTGTGGGCATAACACCTGGGACTGAAACTGGGACTGACCAGCGGGAGAGCTGTATGATACTCCTGTTTGAGCAGTTTGGGCATCAGGGGGGACAGTAGAACCTATTTGGTTGACTACAAAAAGGGACAAATGAATACATACTCTTGTGAGATAGACAATGTAAACAAACCAGATTCCACTGATCTGGAATACACACCTCCACCAGCATGTGGTTGTTGGTCAGTTTCGGGATCCTCAGATTCTGGCTGTGGGGCAGCTATACTCTGGCCTTGTACAGTAACTGGCATTTGGCCAGTCGAATGAGGGGCATAGGAGTATGAGGGGGGAATGCCACTAAGTGAGGCTGACTGAGAAGTGCTGTAGTTAGTGGATGGTAGGTTCTGTTGAGAGGCAGGTTGGGGGAGCATCTGTGTGCTGTGCTGATTTGGTTGTGGAGCCACATATGAAGCTGGCTGGAGAACTGGCTGGGACTGAGGGGCCTCTACACCGGACTGTGTGCCTGGCTGCTGAGACGCCAGTATCTGACTCTGCTGTTCATCTTCAAGCCGTCGCTTCTCCTGATCTTCTCGAACCTTTGACATTATAAAAAGCCAAAAAATGTAATGATATAGTAACCCACGAGCCAAGGTGAACCTTATGTTAAATTAAAGCAATTGATGCACACCTTCTGCCTCTGTGCTCTTTTCCGACAGATCAGAGACGCTCTGTCCTTAATGGCTTTGGCAATCGTCTTGTGGTCCCCTTCACACACATAACCAGACTCAACCTACAATGAAGAGACATTTAAACATGTTTTTATGAAATTCACAAATCTGATTACCAATGAACAAAAAGTTTAACTCACCATCTCTTGAGCCACATCCTCCGGTACATCTTTGTTGAGATCAAAAGAAAACTCAATAGCCTCATTGTCCTTGTACTTCCCTTTGAGTTTCTTCCCATCTTCTATTCTGAGCCACAGCTTAATAGCTTCCATCTCTCCATCGTCTTCCTCTGCCAACTCCACACGCACACCTGTATCCTCTTGGAAGAAGGCATGGTTCAACAGATCCTTGATGGAGTACCTAAAGGAAACAGAGGCAGCCAGTAAGCAACAATGACTCGTCTAAACAAGTGTTGCATTTCATAATAAACTATCAAACTTATCAACCTCTCATCTTTGTTCTGGCGAATGCATCCCTCGATGATCTCCTTCACCTCAGGAATGGCCACCTTGTCGAAGCTGCCAGGCTTCACTCCCTAAAGGAAACACAGAGATCTGAATGAGAACACTTCTTTTCTCATTGGATCGTTTCTTGTTTTGAATTGGCAAAACTATGAGTTAAAATATGATATCGATTACGGTAAAGCCAATTTTAAAATCAGTGTTTGTTAGAAAATAAAAAATTTGAGAGAAGGTATTGTTGAAGCTCTGGGTTTTAAAGAAACTTGACAAGAAGAGTGCAACAGAGCCAAGTCGAGCAACAAAATCAAGACTAGAAATAAAACAAAATTTGGTGAATTTACTTTGTTTTCTTCAGAACAGGTATAGTGTTTGACTCATCGGAATAAAAGTGAAATATTTCATTTGTGTGTAGAATCTGTAACTTTCTAAACAGACTTTAAATTTAGTTAATTATCAACTGAGGTTGTTGGTATAGATTTCAAGGTCTTTTGAAGATAAGATTTCATGAAAAGGTTTGCCCACATTATGCACAGTACATGAAAATGCAGAGTCAGTCAAATGAGTCATACTTTTGCATGAACAACATCAATATCTGTCTTTTTACCGTCAGGGTACAGAATATCTAAACTTTCTATCCCTTTATTGTCATTCAGTATATACCATAACACAAAAAATACAAAACGTGAAATAAAAAATACAACAAATTATTAGCTGATCTACAGTTTTAGAGCGTAAAAAACCCTTAGAAACACTTAGATGCTGTTATGTTTTCTGTTCCCTCTTATTTTGTGTGTTCTCTAGTATAGCATCCAGACCATTTTTCTTCTTTTAAAGCTTAAAGCAGTGACTTAAGTAAATTCATCTGACTTTATTAGTTAGTAAACTCTTGTTCCTGTTGCAGTTAAAACAAAAAAATGTGATGATGAAGAACCAAAACAACCTCCATAAGAGGACACTAGCCTTTCTTACACATAGAAGAGGTGAAGGCAGCAGAAGGGTGGCACATAAGGCTGAAAAGACAACTTACACTGGTAACTCTGCGGTAGATCTGTGCAGCATTCTGGCACTCTGAGTACGGGTACTCTGAGGTGGCCATCTCCAGCATGCACATTCCAAAGGCATACACATCCACTGACTCGTCGTACTTCTCCTCATACATCTCAGGGGCCATGAACTCAGGGGTACCTTAAATCAAAACAACTATTCAGAACTCCCTTACTGATTGAGTGGGCTTCTCACAGCCCATTGCCTCTCTGCACCTCTAACCCGCTAAGGGCTGAGGAAGAGGAGGACGAGAAGCTCGACCAGTCTGCTGCCACCTCCGGGAGCTGAACCTGTGAGGTGAAAGTTGGAAAAGAGAGTAGAGAAAAGAAAGGGGGGAAAGAAAGCAAAAAAAGAGAAAGAAAACAAAAAAGGAGGAAGAAACTGGGCTCAGTTAGACTGCAAAGAAGAAGGCACTTGTTTGTCTGTGTAAGACCTTATCATGTTGGTAAATAAGGCTGTCTGAGGTAAGCAATGTGCAGGACACACAGCTCCTAACCCTTTTACAATTTAGAATCTTCAACTTTAACTTAAGTCCAACATTGAATTGGGTTTATTTACTGCCAACCACTTGGGAGTAAAATGTTTGGCTATGGACTAGCTATGGAAATAACTTTGGTCAAAACCTTATTACACACTCACCTGTTGAAGACTGACTTACCGTGTCTTCTTGACCTACAGGATGAAAGAGTAATGATGAGAGGTGAATGACGCAGATCCCATAGCTAGTTTCTGAGCTCAGCAGTGTGTCTCTGCACATCCTCCTTGAGCTATTGATATTTCTACATTCAATAGTAGGTCTTACACAGAAAAACTGGTTTATTTTAATGTAATTGTTTTTATATTGATGTGTGGTACAGCACACTGTCAGACTTACCAGGCTCTCAAAAGCTCATACTTACTCATTGACCAGCAGTACCCTATTCATTCCAAACACCAGAATGGGGCACAGCTGAGGCTAGAGCCTACATTTTAAAAACATACCTTAAGAATATGAAAAAAAAAACAAACAAAAAAAAAAAAACAGAGAGAAAGTAGGCTCCCAGGACACAAAGATGGAGCATAAATACTGCAGTCCTGAAATATTTCAAATGACAGTAAAAGACAAACACTAGGAAAATCCTGTTGAGGCAAAGCCATAGAAACAGATGTTAAACATTATTAATATAACTGGCAAACAGACCACATATTTCCAAACCACAGGACAAAGAGCAGTTTAAGACAGACGCAAAGGCCATACCTTAAGCCATGGCTAGGTTAGCCTGCAAAACGGTACCATTATGATAAAATGAACTACCAAGACAAACACACAGCACTACTTACATTCAGTAGGTGTTTGGGGAATTTTTTTTTGTGGAAATGTAGAAGAAAAATATTCTTTAGTGTACAATGACCAAACTGAATAGAGATAGTGGGTGCAAAGAGAAAGCACTGTGGCTATCTCCATAAGATTACCACACTATTTGGCCTCAGTTTGCGCTGTGGTTTTAGGGACAGCTGAAACACCATGGTCTGTTTAAACCACATCATCAGAAAAAACATTCCTTTTTGCAAACAGTTTTGGACACAACAGATTAATACACCAAACCAACATTATAACCTAAAACACAACTGCCTACAGCTGACGGGTTTCAGGTCGTACCTATAACACTCTTGGCAAAGGATGCTCGCTTGAGAGTAGCCAATCCCAGGTCGCCTATTTTGACAGATCCTGTCGGGCCTGTGATGAAAATGTTGTCGCACTTGAGATCCCTGTGGATGATGGGAGGAGCCCGGGTATGAAGAAAGTGAAGTCCCTTGAGGATTTGTCTACACCAGCTCCGCAGAACTTTAATTTTCATCACCTTGAACCGCTTCAAATATCTAAGTGCAAAAAACAAATTTAAAATGGTACATGTATCATTGCACTCAATACATGTTTGGTGGGTCACAGTAGTTTGAAACTCACGTTTTAAGCGTGCCAGATGTCATGAGCTCAGTGACTAGTACAATGCACTTCCTGCCTTTGGAGGGTCCTTCCCAAGAGTCATAAAAGCGAACAATGTTGGGATGCTGCAGTCCCTTTAACATTCCGGCTTCTTCTTTAAAACGCTGCCGCTCAGTCTTTGACAGTTTGCGATCCTAAGACAGAAAGCAAAGAATGAGATGGGCATATTATTGTATTGTTTATTCAAATTATTTATTTAAACTATATTCAATTTCATTCTATTCTTTTGACACTGTGCTTTGACATCCTCTAAATAGATGCATAAATCAGCAGATGGATATACTGTATGTGTCTGTAGAATGTACAACCAGCCTTCTTGGGTATTCTCAGCAGTTCCTGGTATGACCTACATTTGCAGTGTGCAAGTTCAGAGAGGACCTTACACCACAGTCAACCACTGTGACTCCTCACAGAACACTTCATTGAAACCAGAAGAAAGCGATACAGGAAATTCTCTAAATTTGTGAGTGAGGAGTGACTTGTTTAATTCTTGAAGATCATTGTTGCTGCAGTCTCAGAAAGAAAGAGGGGTTTCATTTTAAAAAAGAGACAAATGTAGGGCAGGTAAGGAAAGGTGTTTGCCTTGACAAGTATTTGCACTAAGTGACCTACTTTTGCAGAGATATTTTCTGGTGGGGCAGTTATTCCCAGTTCTTTCTGCACATGTGAAAACAGTCATGCAAAACATCCATGACATCCGCAGAAGGCCTCCCAGTTGAGGCCTTTCTTGTGGGGCATTGGCAATGATCCCCCCGTCCTCATTTTGAAGTCATGCACACCATTGGTCAAAAAACATTTACAAGACAGGAAACTTATAGAGTAAGCCTCTTAAAACTAAAAACAAAAAAACAAATTCCCAGGACCATGTATAAAGTACTGTATTGCTGTGTTGTTCTAATGATCAAATTTGTTTCTGGGTTCTAGATTAAAAAATACCTTTTTGTAACTTTTCGATAATGAACAGCACAGTGACATTTACAGAAGCAGTGAAATACACTTTGACTTGTCTGTTAAGGCCTCCGGAAATTTACAGTTCTGCAACCTCATGACACACACTCAACCACTTAAAAGTGCTCTTTGGCCAAAGGCAATTGGTGCTCTTGCTGTCGAAGCTAAAACACAACCCGATTATCTGTGACACTTCCAAATCCTAAACTATTAATAAATGAAGACATAACTGGCCAAAGATATTTGCTCCAAATGGTTTAGCTATCCATTATATTTAAAATCTGTGGTTTTACTAGGGATGCATTTATTTAATTAATCCTAAAATACCAGCATTTGTTGTTCCGATAAAAAAAAAAATCTCTGAAACCTCAGCAGGCAGCCAATAAGATACGACAGCAGCTGCAGTTGAATCACAGTAGATCTATGTGACAGCGTGGCCATGAGTCACACTCTCTTTTTTGGGAAACATTGCTCTTGAATATATATAGCAAATTATAACTGATCAACAAAGCCTATAACGTAGCCTATTATGTCTAATTTCAAGTTTATTCAGGAATTCAAATGTTAATGTGTCTATGAAACCATAACAATGACTATGTGCATATAATTAAAATAAATAATTTTCTTCTGCAAATCACATCTACTATCAACAAAGACGAGTGGAAAACACAGCTCATAAATAAAACAACATGCCTTAAAATAGGTAAAAGGGACAGTGGCTTTTTCTCAGGATCCTGCTCTGCGGTTAACACCAACTCTGCCATGACTATTCTGAAACTGCTGACGAGCCAGAAACCCCAGAAAGATTCTTTATTCCAAACAGTTGTTGTACAGAGGGACAATCTGATATTTATGTCAGCAAATGAAAAAGAAAAAGATTTTTGTTTTGTTGTCATATTTATCTGATTGTACTTGTGCAGCAAATAACAGGGCACCAGACTAACTTTCTTGAAATACATGTCATCTGTCCCCATATCTCATCTAATATTTAGTATATCTTAGCTAATATTGGTCAACATGTTTCATTTTAAAAGGCTGTACATTTATATCACATTTGTGGCATTTTTATATACAAATGTACAAGTAAAAGCAGTAGAACAACAGACGCAAAAAAGGATGGATGCTACACTGAACAACATAAACCATCCCCTTCATTAGGCTTTGAAACTATGAACGCCTCAAGAGCTGTTTTTACCAACATTAACCTTAGATTAAATGTTAACATGTTAACATCTTCAGTGGTTTTTCGTTGAACATGATGCAAATTAAAAGCTTCTTATTAATTTTAGCATTTGAAAAAAAAACAGTCAAGGTACAAGGGCCAAGATTTATTATTAACTAATTTATATAAGGCCCTGGAATAAACTAGCAGTTCGAAGTTTAAGAAATGGGTGAGCAACTTCATATATCAAAGTCTGAAAGGTCATAATATCCCTCATAGTCAGCTGGAGGCCACTGACAGCATAGAGCTAAATGGTTGATCATATCTGTTCTTGTTTTGTTACGGTCTATTGAGTTCTGCTAGTGCACTTGAACATATGTATTTAAACCACATCCACAGCTATTTACATGCCGCAGAAAGCAATATATTTGGAATCTAAAACTGTAAAGGCAGAGACGGAGACCTAGCAGGCACTGGGTAGAAGATGACTGGGCAAAGATAAATGACTAAGCACAAAAGGGGAGGTTCCTAAATCTATTCCTCTCTGCACTTCCTGTGAGCTGACCTACTTATTGTTCAAACATGCCTGAAACATGAGAGCAGCAAGAATGTGCAGGTTCAATAGTGGGAGAAGTGGGTGGACTCCTTCAAATCCTTAGACTATTGTGGACAGATGGGTTTTCAAACGTGTGCTCCATTTTCAGCTACACTTTAGTTTAGGTTATAAACCCTGCTGGTGGCACACCTCAAAAAGTAATGCATCTGACTGTCCATGACTTCAGCGCACTGGCCCTCTGTGAAATACCTCAACAACAACTGAGGGGACTGTCACAACATTTGGTCCTCGTATAAGAACTTGTGTGAATGTGTGTATCTAGTTTCTATCTAGTTTTAGGAATGATTACAGGATAACATTGCTCAAGCATTTACATAAAGTTTAACCAGATTGAATGCATTGGTTCCATTAAAACCAGTCAGACTTGTTTCGTGAACAAAAAGCACAGCCTCTGATAAATTCAAATTCCTGACCACACATAGAGCAAGAATGACTGACTCCTGCCTGACTAAGAAGTGCATCAACCGGAAACTATACAAGTGCACAATAAACTGATTCTCCACTGCTTAAGAATAATACTTACGAAACGTAAAAAAAAGTTCTAAATTACTTACTAAATCACTATAGACTACAATAAAATGGTGAACTCAAATAAAATCAACTGCAAAGGCCTAAAAGATGATGCCACAGTGTTTTGGGGCTTGTAGGAATGTGATCATGGGACAGTATTACCAACCATGTGAGGGGATTTTAGATTCTCATATCCACTTGAACAGTTTCTAGCACTAAAAGGCTTTAATTTTCACAACAGTGAGAAAAGACTAACCAGATACATGTCCACAACTTTGAATTTCTGCAAATAGAAATGCCAATATACTTTTTTCTTATTTTAACATTTTGTATTAGTAAATGGTAGCAACCAGTATATGATACTTCCATATAATGGCCCTCATACCTTCTGGCTTTTAGACTGAAAAATATGTTCTGACCAAAATGGTTTGTGGCTTAGAATGAGCCATCGAAAATGCACCAGTTCATAGAGTTCAGCTGCTGGTCAGTTCTCACTGTAAAAGCACAGTTTGGCAATCATAAGGTAAGTCTAATCCCCATCAACTGAAAAAAAATTTGGAAGGAAATTAATACCATATTGTCTGGCTAGTTTTAGAGCACAAAACCCCTTGCAAATACTAACCTTATTTTACTAAATTTAACCGGTCCATGTTCTGGCAGATAATAAAAAAGCTTTAGGAAAACACAAGTTTGGAAAAAATATGGGAAAAATACAAGGTTTAGAGGTGGAAGGACTGTAGGAGCAGGCCTTGGCAGGCAGCCTGCTGCTCTACACACAGGAGATTCTTCATGAGGAATGTGACCCATTTTACATTCACACAAGCATTTAGAGCAGGAATGCACTGAGCATGCGCATGGTTCACTCTGAGGAGGGGGAGGGGCATGTGTCTATAATCTTCACATTGTTCTGAGTGTGCATATGGCTTATATACGGTCGTGTGAGGCCCTATGCCACTTCTAAAAGGATAAAGGCACGAGGAAACATTCAAAGGCATGCAAACATTCATTTAAAGAATGAGGTCAAAAGCAGACCTACATTCACTAAAAATGAATAACTCAAAGTTTTTGTGACTTGATCATGGCAGTATTTTATGAATAAAATAATCAATTTCAAGATAACTAGGACTATTGCAATAGCTCTTTAGAAACAGACATGGAAAGTTCAAGGTAATTTATGTGATAAAGTATCCGATAATTATTCTATTATTGACATTTCTTGACATAACAGCCTTTTTCACAAAGGTCATAATGAGACATGTTTTGTAGTATTTAGGCCAACTGGTATAATAAACAGCAAATAAAGCAGAACGGGGAAATAGGAAGTTTTGCTACAGTTCTATGCCCACAATAGGTTTTTTTATACAACAATTAGAACGGAAATTGAGGCCATGTCTTTCAGAGGGGAAATTACCAAAACTGTAGCCCATAAAACAGTGTGAAAGGAAATGTCTTTGGCCCCGCTCCACCAGGCTATAAACTGAGTATGTGTCAACAGTGGGACCAAAAAGAATATGGGGGTAATACTATCAATTTATATTTGGGTGGGGTAAATATATGTTGCTGAACTTTTTAACTTTTCATACCTGCAACTCGCACCAAGCCACCTCCACCGTGGTCTCTGTGTCCAAGCCCTTGTAGACCGTCTTGAAGGAGCCACGTCCAATTTCTATGTCAAACTTGAGGAATCTCCCATCAGGCGATGTTCCCACTGCTTTGGTCTCTGCCTCCTCTATGTCTTCTTGAACCTTTTTCTCTGCTTCCCTCTGCTCAGCCTCAGCTCGTGCTTTGGCAGAGTCTTTATTTTCTTCATCTGCCTCCTCTTCATTTTGTGCCTTTACCTCAGCGGTGCCCTCAGGTTCTGTTTGACTGGACAGATCTGTTCCAAGGCATGGTGTAGACTGGGCTGCAGCCGTTTCCTCTCCATCACAGATGTTTTGGACAATTGCAGGTCCCTGTTGTAAAGGCACTACATCCACCTTAGCTATTTCTATATCTCTTCCATTTTCTTCTCCTTTTCCGCCATCAGTAGACTTATTGTTTTGGGATAAAGTTGGTTCACATTGAGAGAAATTGCCAGCAGCGACCTTTTTCCGCTGAGTGGTGTCTTCTCGTGGCTGGACTCGCTGAGGTGCTGGAATAGGGATCTTGCTAGGTAAAGGAAGCGCCAATGCAGTAGCATTGGAGTCGCTGATGACACTGCGACGCAAAAAACGGTGTTCAGGGTTACATCTGTCACGCTCCATGGTGTGGTGTCGGCGTCTCACTTCCGTCGGCCGAGGTTCACTAACCATAGAGTCGGAGCCTGAACTGGGGCCATTTCCACTCTTTGGAGGGGGAGCCAAAAACTTCACCATTTTGTCACCAGGCTTTTCCGTCATCCCACCACCCGCACCAAAATTAAGGAGGTACAATAAATGAAATTTAAAATAAAGATACTTCCATATTTACTGTATGTGTAGTACGAGCTGAGCTTTACAGTGGGAAAAAAAGAAAGCTTCTTAACTTCTACCTTTTATAGTCTTTATTGCTTATAGATGTTTTTTAGATATAGACTGCAGGGAGAGGCTTTGGAGAATAGGTGGTGTTCTCTTGTAAATGGAGAAAGACTGATCACTGCTGTAAACCACACAGTGTTGCTGATGTTGAAAAATAAGTCTTTTTAGATCATTTTTTCCCATGTTGTAAGGCAACGGGTGCAGCTTTTTGGAGCATAAGGAGCCACTGATGAAAAAAGAAGATGGAAAGCCTTCCACAGGCACCGAAGTACCTACAGAATGCAAAGGCAGGTTGGCAGGAAAATCCAAATATCCTCTGGTCCAGTTTTACTGAAAAAGAAATTGAAGACAATGCTGATTATGGATTGTTTCAAAAAGTAACTACTATTATGTCAAGTAGCAACATTTCAATGTCACTATTTATGGAAGCCCAGCTAAGTATCAGTTACTGTATACAATATGTATCGAAGCATGGTGACAGGCATGTTACTAGAAAAGCCCTGTGTATAAATTCAGTGTAGGTCCGGTGGCCAAAATGATTTAGTAATGCCATTAATTTTGTTGTTATTACTTATTAGAAGTTTAATGTACGTTGATGTAAATTAAAACCAACCTACACTTTTAAAATATTAAGACAAAGTATCACTGATCAATACATCACACGTCATGCATGTATCAATATTATACGAGTAGTTGTTAGGATGGAACCTTAAAGTGCAATAAAATGGCTTTCTGACAACCAGTATAATTATATACATATAAAGCTTAACTAAACAGTTTGTGCCATGTTAACTATGCCCAGTGGTGTTACTATCCATCAAGACAATTAAAAGTAATCGATAACTTACAAAATGCACTGGTTGACACAGTGTTATAAAAACACATTAGGTTTGCAACCATGCAATAATAAGCTAAACGTTCGTAAAAAAATTTCAATAGTGCTATTTACTGACACAATTATTGTCTTACCTATTGCTCCGACGCCTTAATTTGACACTACAGCCATTAGAAAGGCAACATCGAACAAATACAAAGCAAGGAGGAGCGACAGCTCTTTGTTAGCAAGTTAACAGGCACAGCTAATATACTGCTAGCACAAAGCTAGAGTAGCTACCTAGATTGCTCCTTAAGCTTAAATCCTAAACTGAGAATTGCTATCCATTGACAGAACTAGTCCATAATTCTATCAGCCATTAAACTCTGTATTATGTATAAAAATAGCACTAGCGTTCACTAGGCATCTGTACAGAGTCTAGGCCTGTTTCTGTTTCGTACAATCGCTTTACTAAGAGCCATGCTAACATTACAATCGATCGGATATAACGACGACGGGATAGCCACTCGGCCGTGACAACCATAGCGCCTCTTCTATTAGCTCGTAGCGTTAGCAGTTAGCACTAGGCGGGTCTGATGATGGCCTAAAACCGAACCCACCTTTTGCCCACGACCAATTTAACGCTGTCGGTATTGTTGATACCACCGCCGTCTTGTTCGTAGTGTTATCGTAAATAACGTTGTTTAAAAAATAAAATGTTCACCACAATTACTGTTTCATTACTATAAAACAAAATACTTGTTTTTAGACGACAGCGGCACGTCTTATGTTATTCGTCAATGTAACTCGTTTAGCATCAGTTAGCATTTTGCTAGCCGCAACAACGTAGATCTCTGCCGGTGGGAGATAACAGCTACCGACCTACCTTAGTACCGCGTCCACAAAACAGCTGTCATTGACGTGGAAATCTTCTTCGGCGTTCATTCAACTTTGTAATTATAAACCAAGTTACGGTTACAGTCCTAAAGGATCGAACAAATATGTTTACCGATTACTAAATATTACAGACTGTTATGATTTGTGGACAGCAATCAGAGAAGCGGCGCAGTTGCTACATATTGACGAAGAAACATCTATTTCCAAAAGCGCCTGCGCCAATGAAAAGTGACCTCATAACCAGCCACTCACAGACCTACATTCATTCTAAGAGTTACCCTACAAAAATCTAGGAATTAAGATATATAGTGTAATATTAAATTGATTTTAAATAATTTACATGTTTTTATTTTTTGCAGTCGACCATAGAATCTGAAACATGTTGCTACTGTAAAATTTTAATTTAATAATCCAGTTTAATAAAACTTAAACAAGATAGTTTTCAATAACATTAGTATCTTGTGAGTATAGTCATTTATTTAGTTTAAATGCAATGATTTAACGGGATTTTAGGACAGCCTATATGTTCTTATAGCCTATTGTCCGTATATAGTAATGAGAAATAAAGAACGACTGTTCATATCAATTAATTACTTTATAGTAAGGAGAACGTACATTTATGAGTTTATACAATATAGAAATTATTAAGTATACTTAAGTCAAGGAAATGTTGGTGGGTAGGGGGAGGACAAATAAATTTACGAGCTATACTGCCGACTGCTGGCTAATTTTAGACCTTGCGTGTGCCATTCATATATATTCAGTATGTGTATATTTTTCTCATTGTAATGTTGACAGATCATTATTTAGACCAAACATGTTCTATTTATGTAGGATATTTTCTTTGTTTTTATTTTATTCTCTCTCTCTCATTAATTTAACAGTTTTAATGACTCAAATTCAAACTCTCCAAGACCTAACATCTATCATATCAACATCTGTTAACACAGACGCTTATATAAAAACAGAACGACAGAGGCTTTTTGAGGTGAAAAGATAGTCCCCTTGTCTTTTACACAGTCTGTTTCCAGGGGCTCTCTCGTGACCGCGCGTGTTAAGCGTGGCGAGCATCGTGAACGAGCAGCTGAGGCTTGACGTCACTGAGGCGCCTGGCTCTCCTTCTGAGCCTCTATTGCTGCTGCAAAAAGCGATGAGAAAATCAGATATACATCATCGAATATCTAACATAAAATGAGAATATTTGGAGCCATTTCACATCTGACAGTGGACCTAGTATGAGCACAATTCTGAACTTCAACAGTCAGTGTGAGAGCTTGTTTGTGTGAACGGATTTTCTCTATTCGCTATTGTGTTAGCGAGGAAAAATAACAGAGGCTCTGCTTGACCACGTAAATTGGATGGACTCTCCTCTATATGTCGTGGTGAGCTAATGCTAAACTGTCTTTTGATGCAATACTTGACATCTGCTGAGTTTAAACACAGCCGTGTAAGCCTTTAGGCCTCGGTTAGTTGCTGAAAAGCTTTGCTAAAAAACGAGTGTCCGTTACGCACAGGAGGAAAATTGATATGGTTTGATATGGGTGTCTCCAAGCCCACTACGGTAACGCCAAGCCTGTGCTTATGCGTCTTCTGTTTGTTAAGCGTTTCAATTTTTCAGTACAATTTACATAGATGATTACAACAGCCTGTGTTAAAGCTATTATTTTAGGCTATGTTTAATTTTTACAACCGGGAGACTTTTTCCCCTTTCTGTGCTCACCCTGAACAATCCCCATTTCCCTCCCTTGCTAGTTTTTTCTAGCGTCAGCTCATAGAAAAATTCTTCGTTCTACGTTTTTCAATTTGGGTTTGGCCATGCACATTTATTACATGTACTACTCATGTTATAGTACATCGCAATAGCGTAGACAAACAAGCAAGTAGTAATGTCAGCATTCACAGTTAGGAGAACACCGGTACGTTCCCGTAATGCAAGGTTAGCAGCTAGCATGGCCACGCAGACCACAGCTAAATGGCATTGAATGTGTAACAGGGGGAAACACATACAGAATAAGTATTTGCTAAACAGTTACAAAAAAAAAAACATGCCATGCCAACACTAACAAAAGTAATTTCTTTACGAATACGGTCAAAATACAACCCCAGACTATTACAGTATTATACCATACCATTTACAACCTTCATAGCCTTAAGGCAACACTTAAAGCGTCATTGAACATCAGTAAACGTTAGTGAGATTGTCTAAATGGTTCACTGCAAGTGAATAGTATTGATGCTATTGTAGTTTTAGGCTGAAATGAATGAATCGTCTCATCATGTGCTTCATATGTTTTGTTTGTAGGTTGGTGTTATATCGCATCACTGGATATAACCAGTCCTGTTGGATAAGGAAAAACTGTCCATCAGAGTCCATGTGGAGAGCATTACAGTATTTTTTGTCATGAAAATTGTGCCACATATTTATAAAGTTTAGCAAAACCAGCAAAATTATATCTCAGTCAATCTCCAATTTTGCCGCTTGTCTTTTTGGGGTTTTTTTTAGTTTTTTTTTCCTCTCTTAAAATATGTATGGTAGTGCTCGCTCTGTTGGTAGGGGGGATGCAAACCACAGTGGAGGAAGGGATGGAGGTAGTACAGGTCATCAGGCATCTGGCAGATCCCCACGCCTTCCCCGATCTCCTCGCATGGGGCATCGTCGCACCAACAGTACTGGAGGGAGCGGAGGGGGCCCTGGTGGAGCCGGAGGCAAGACGCTTTCCATGGAGAACATCCAGTCCCTCAATGCTGCATATGCTACCTCAGGGCCCATGTACCTGAGTGATAATGAAGTTGCCATGGCAGGAGACCATCTTCCAAAGAGTGGAGGCACAGTGACCACCATGGGGAGGCCGAGGGTGACATACGGGGCAAGGAGTAGTGGCAGCGGTGGCGTGGCTGCGAGCACTCCTAACATTTCCACCACAGTGCCTGCTAATGCTGTTCTGCCAGCTGGAATGATGGGAGGTGATGCTCTGGCTTTTGGGGACCACCACATGGCCTCGACTGTGCCCCATTCTTTAAGACAAGCCAGAGACAATACCATACTTGACCTACAGGCACAGCTCAAAGAGGTATTTTCTTAGCTAGAAACTACTGATGAGATGAAACTATTAATCTATACAGTTCTATGCACTATCTCACAAAATGCATAGTTTATGAGTGCTCTTGTTAACCTCTTTAGGTTCTTCGTGAAAATGAGATGCTACGAAGAGATGTGGAAGTCAAAGAGAGCAAGCTTAGCTCCTCCATGAATTCAATAAAAACCTTCTGGAGCCCTGAGTTAAAAAAGGAACGAGCTTTAAGAAAGGACGAGGCTTCCAAGATTGCAGTTTGGAAGGAACAATATCGTGTGATTCAAGAAGAAGCCCAGGTGAGTGTTGCTGCATTGCTTTGCCAGTGAAGACTTTGAAAAGTTTTTTTGTATAACAATGGAATGACAATGCTGTCATGTAATTAAATTAAATTAAATTAATCATTAAATCAAGGGGAAAAAAAACTACTAAATTAGGTTTCTATCATTTTACATCATGGTTCATGTGATACGCAATCACTATTAATATTAAGATAATTTTTTTATGTAATCTAATGTATGCAAATATGGTCCTTTGATATTCGCTGATAAAAAGCGTATAATTTGTTAAGTGTTCAAATCATGTTTTGTTTTGTAGTCAGTAGTTTCACTGTGGTTCTTAATGAAGGGACAGATCAGTTTAATATGTGTTTTCACTTTTGTTGACTCACAGAATTACACTGTGCGCTAATTCCCAGTTCTGCCCAGATGGAGCAAGGCTAATCAGTGGAAACTGTAATTTAAAGATGTCTGCTTTTACATGTCAGCATCCTCCACCTTCTGTGCAACACACATGTAGAGGAGAGCACAGTCACCCGGCAAACAAAAACACACAGGACATTTGGCTAATTATGGCCTTAGTTTAACTGCATGCCCTCAGCGAATAGAAAGCCAATAATTCCTACAGTATGTTGCATATATTGTAAAAAAACAAAACAAATCAAATTTGCCTTTTTCTTTCTTTCCTAACTATAATTCAGTGCTATTTCTAGTCTTTGTGTTGTCTTTTTCTACAAGTGACTGTGACTGTGGATTAATAAAGAAAGCACATTTCCTCTGCTTACTGAAACACATGACTGTCATCTTCCCTCCTTAGACTAAAAGAGTGAGAATTATGTAGGCTAAGAAATTGAGGACGTGTTTGTGTGGCTCTATATACAAACATGCATCTGCCTGTGTGGCTGTTGAGGTGTGGATCGATGCAGTCACAGCAGTGAGTCAGCCTTAGTCACGGGGAGGAGAGGGTGATGGAGAGTGCGAGTCGAGGTGAGAGTATTGGTGAGAAGACATAGGACAAGCGTAAGCAAGGTTGATAAATAGTGTTTGAGGAGACGAGTGGTGCCTCTGTGGAAGGAGGAGGAGAGAAAAATGACAAAAGGAAAAAAGGGAGGGGGTCTGTGGAGGAGGACAGACACTGACTTGTCTCTTTGTTCTGGCATATGAAAACCCTCGCAGATACAGACTCGAGTGTAACACAGCACTAGGTTACTGTCTCACAGCCACAGCCAAGTGTTCATGGCGTCAGATGCCACAAACAATGCAATACTACACTGGGCTGATTGTGTTTCACAACATGTATCTCAGGGCACGAAATGTAACACTAGCCATGAAGTCCGTCTGTTTATGTTGCCTCTTTAAGAACATAGCTGAACCTTCAGTCTCATTTAAATTTAGGTGTATTTAATTCAACTATGTAATAATGTAAAATACATTGTAAGTTGAGTGTATATGCCAATCAGAACTTCACCCCTTCTTTACATTTTTTCCTTCTTTACCCAATCCTTTTTTTTCCTTGCTCCAAATAAAGGCAAGCAGTCTGTTCAATGAAGTTCCTAGCATTGTGTCTCTTGTGTTCTTAGCACCTCCAGATGACTGTGCAGGCACTGCAGGATGAGCTGAGGATCCAGAGAGATCTGAACCAGTTACTCCAACAAGACCCTGCCAGCCAGGGACGTGACCTTGCCCTGACATCTGAACCCACTGAGGAAAACTATCGGAGACTACATGCTGAGCATGAAAGGCAAGCCAAAGAGCTCTTCCTTCTCAGGAAGACCCTGGAGGAGATGGAGCTGAGGATCGACACACAGAAGCAAACCCTGGGAGCCAGAGATGAGTCCATCAAGAAACTGTTAGAGATGCTGCAGAGCAAAGGTAGATGTGAGCCTTGAGAGGACAGGTTGTGGATATCGGATTTTAGATTGGCTTCATCCTATAAAATGTGGCTGTCTAGAATATACTGCAAATATGATATTTTGACTTGGTCACAATTCGGCGTTTGTGCCGATAAAACATAGATTTTACTTTTTGACAAACATGAACCTTTCTTTTGTTACAGGACCATCTGCCAAGGCATCAGAGGAAGACCAGGAACGCACCAGAAGACTTGCTGATGCAGAGATGCACAGGCATCACCTTGAGAGTTTACTGGATCAGAGGGACAGAGAGATTTCATCGCTGAGAGAGGTAACATTGGTGTCAGCTATAAAATGTATCTAAATTTATTATCTGAATTTCTTGTTTTTATATATTTGTTAATTTGTCTGAAACAGGAGTTGCACCGTAGGTATGAGGGAACACCTGAGTCCACAAAAACCAAAGCTCTACAGACTGTTATAGACATGAAGGTGAGATGAGTTCTTCTTTTGAATCACTTATAATCAACTTATATTTACAACCCTTGGTCCAGAAAATAAACATTTTATAACCCACAGGATGCCAAGATCAGTTCGATGGAGCGAAGCTTACGAGACATGGAAGAGGAGCTGTTAATGCTAAAATCCAATGGACTTTTGAGCTGTGAGGAACGTCAAGAGGAAATGAAACAGATGGAAGTCTACCGTAGTCACACTAAGTTCATGAAAAACAAGGTCTGCAATAATATTTGGCTGGTGGACCATGTGTGTCTGAGTTATTGTTTAGCACATTTCTCACTCTTACTTTTTTATTAGATGGAGCAGGTGAAACAGGACCTGTCCAGGAAAGATACTGAGCTGCTCGGCTTGCAAACCAAACTGGAGACTCTCACTAACCAGTTCTCAGACAGCAAACAACACATTGAAGTCCTGAAAGAGTCTCTAACTGCAAAGGAACAACGGGCTGCCATCTTACAGACAGAAGTAAAGCATACATTCAATGCTCTTTCACCCCATGGCCTTAGTTTTGAAAAAAATGTTAACGCCTCCACCCTTTTCTTTTTAGGTTGATGCACTACGTCTGCGTTTGGAAGAAAAGGAGGCAATGCTCAATAAAAAAAGCAAACAGATACAAGAAATGTCAGAGGAGAAGGGCACTCTCAATGGGGAGATCCACGACCTCAAAGATATGCTGGATGTTAAGGAGCGCAAGATTAATGTGCTACAGAAGAAGGTGTTAAGAGCTGCCATTTATTTCTGTTGTTTGAAATCAACACAAAATACCTTATGCTGCTGTGTCTCTCTTTGTGTTCAGTATCCATCCTAATTGATGGCTTCTGTATTTGTGCTTTTCCAACAGATTGAGAACTTGCAGGAGCAGCTGAGGGACAAGGAAAAGCAAATGAGCAGCCTTAAGGAGCGAGTCAAGTCTTTGCAGGCAGACACTTCCAACACTGACACTGCCTTGACCACATTGGAGGAGTCTCTCGCAGAAAAGGTGAGCTTAGACTGTAACAGTTTACACACTAGTAGTCCAAATTTGTTGGCTGGTTACGTTATAAGAATTGGATATGTATATATGTCCATAGGAGCGCATAATAGAGCGCCTTAAGGAGCAGCGAGATCGAGATGACCGAGAGAAAGGAGAGGAGCTTGACTGTACCAGGAAGGAACTGAAAGAGTTGAAGGAGAGACTCAGCCTGTTGCAAGGCGACCTGTCAGACAGAGAGGTGAGAAACAGAGGGAAGAATATACACACTTTTTTAAAATGCTGATGTAATATGTGACTCTATTAAAAGAGCTTAACCTTGCCTTTGTCAGAATAACTTTGGCATGAGTCAGGTGCTTCAGTGGCTCCCCTGGTAAATCGCTTATTGTACGTGTGAGCTATTTGGGTTTAAATCCTGCTCGGGACTGTTTGCTCTATGTCATTTTGCTTTTACTCCCTGTTTTCTGTATTCTGTGCCATCTGCAAAGGCCAAAAACACTTTGGCATAACAGAAAACTGTCAGAAATGCCAGTGTATACAGTTTACATAATCTAGTGTACTTTTTACTTTATAACTTGTAATTTTTATCTATGGCCATCAAATTTTAAAAGCTTTTTGTGGTTTCTATTTTGGTATCTACAGACCTCTTTGTTGGACCTCAAGGAGCATGCATCATCACTGGCGTCTTCAGGCCTGAAGAAAGACTCTAAATTAAAAACATTGGAAATTTCCTTGGAGCAGAAAAGGGAAGAGTGCCTGAAATTAGAAAACCATCTTAAGAGAGTAAGATATTTTTAACTCGGCACCAACATTATCTAATGCTGTCTTCATGTGTTTATCCCATTCTTCACAAATTTGTATAGATTAATAATCAGTGTTCCTGGCATTTATAGGCTCAGACAGCAGCCCTGGAGGCTCAAGCAAACACAGAACTGGCTGAGCGCATTAAAAGCCTTGAGCAGGAAGTGTCTCGCCACAAGGAAGATTCTGGGAAGGCTCAAGCCGAGGTAGACCGCCTGCTGGAGATCCTCCGGGAAATGGAGAATGAGAAGAACGACAAGGACAAAAAGATCAGCGAGTTAGAGAGGTAAGTGGACGCTGGGATGTAAAAATGCTTGTCGTGCTGTTTTGTGAGAAGCATCTGAGTTCTGTTACATCACTCTAAGTTATTTCTATGGAGACTGTCAGTCATCCAGGTTATAATCCAATAGAAAAGGTTAAGAAGAAGGCATCTGGATTTAGTTTGAAAACTATGTCCAGATGCCTTCTGCTTGACCACTTTATTAGATCACTGTAAGTCTATCTCTCAGTTTATATAGCTGCAATTTTAAGTATTCTCTGTCTAATACAGTTTGATAAACGACCTCATTTAGAAAATATTTCCTGTCTTTGTACAATTACTTATTTTGACTCCATGTTCTAGTAATAAACATGTCTCCAGCTTCCCCTCTTATATTTACTCACTTTCATGGTCTGAGTTTCTCTTTCTCTTTACTGCTTTCTTGTCATTACACGGAAAATCTCTCCCTCCCAGTTTGGCCTCAAGGTTAGTATCTATCTGATTTCTCTTCTCTTGTTTTTTCTTAATGTGTTGGTTGCTACCTCTTGCCTTTCTATGGATAGGATATGGATCTTAAATGCACTGCCCTAACTCTTGCGCTACATTTCTTTTTTTGAAGTTCCATCTTGGACCGTTCCTCTTTACACTATCTTATTTGTATCCCTATGTAGTAAATGTTAACCAATTAAAGTTTGGGTGGTACATGATTTTAATTGCACAACACAGGGATAAAGAACCATCCAACATGAAGTGTATTAAAACCTTGTAGCGCACACATCTGGGTTGATTTACCCCTCTTTACGTTTGCCAACATTATCTCTTCTCTTCACAAACGAGCATGGTTACTTAATCATAAGTTATTTTTCATGTGCTATATAACCTTTTTTACATATTTCATTTTATTGCTTCGGGGTTGCTTAGAATTCATTGTACAATAGCCTCTGTGCAGAATCAGTATCTCAGTTATTTAACACGTTTTAATACACATAATAGATCCAGTAGGCTCAAAGCTTCTTTAATATAGAAACTGTCAAACTCTTCTTGACGCAGATCACTATTATATTTTGGGTGCCTTCTCACAAGCTTTGATACTTCTCCACACAAAACTATGCTTGCATTCACTTCTGTGACTCAAGTCTCTCAGAAAATCAGCAAGTGTGACTTTTCATATCTGCAGATGTAGCATTGTTAAATGTAAGATATCAAGCAAAAAAAAAACCTGTGCAACAGTGATATAAAAGAAACATATCCAGTCATCTGGCTTATTCACATTTCACACTAATAAAATCAAGCTTATGTTTATTTATTCGATTCCTTTGGATGCTCAGTCTGTGTATATAAATAATATATGTAATATGCTTCCCCTGAACTCTGCCCCAATGCTCACTGCTAATGCAAAATGTCTATTTTTCATCTATGTTGCTCTTTTCTACTTCCTCTGGACTTCACTGCTAGATATGTCAAAACGTTAAACAAAATGTTGCTGTACAAGTATAGTGTAATTCTCACTTAGCACTCATTTGTTTGCTAAAATGTTATGCCTGTTATTATGTTAGGTCTGTACATTGTGAAGCCGAAAGTAGAAAAGAGACAACAAATACAACTTGCTAAGATAAAGATATATTTCTCTTGCGTAACTAACACCACATGTTGGTGCTCTCATGTATTTTATGATGTCTCTGTAGACAGATGAAGGACCAATCAAAGAAGGTGGCTTCTCTAAAGCACAAGGAGCAGGTAGAGAAGAGCAAAAACGCTCGACTCATGGAGGAGGCCAGAAAGAGGGAAGATAACATGTCGGAGTCTTCTCAGCAGGTCAAGGTCAGCCTTCAGCTTTTTGAACTCAGCTGGGTTGTTTTTTATCTTGGTACAACACAGAAATGTTCCTCTCTGTCTGATTCTTGTGTTGTGTAGGATACTCTGCGTCAGAAGGCTGAGCGCATCGAGGAGCTGGAGGAGGCCTTAAGAGAGAGCGTTCAGATCACAGCCGAGCGTGAGATGGTACTAGCACAAGAGGAGGCTGCCAGGGCTCACCAGGAGAAACAGGTACACATTATTTCCAAAAAGATGCACACTGGCCACGTACTAACAATATTTATCAGGTGTCGGGAACTAAATCACATCTAGCACATCTAAAGAAAAAACCCTAATATACTAAGATTATTTCTCCTATTATTTCTTCTATTGCTGCTACCGTTATTGTATTTCTCTTCCTTCTTTACGTCCTTTCTTTTCTATGACCTCCTTTTCTTTCTCAGTTCTTTTATCTTTTTTCTTTCTCTTGTTTTCTCTCTGCTACACACCGCAGAAGCATTCACTCAAACCAATGCATGAGTCCAACCTCGCCCACCTTAAGTGGTCTAAGGTACGAGTATATATGTGACCTCCATTAGTCACAGTGGTGGAAACAATAACAGCAGCACCGCACAGTTTACTGATCAGATTTTCTTTCGTTTTTTTATCCTAGAGTGCATGACGGTCTGGTGATGCTGTTATCTTCACCCATTGTGATTTTTCTGTTATGTTGTTTACCTGGTTTTTGATTACAAATAAAAATGTGCTAATCTTTGGCTTGAATTTAATCAGAAGAAACATTATCGGGTTTTATTAATTCAAGGATGTATTTAAATTGTATTCAAATGCCAGGTAAATGAAAAGTAGTGCTGTAGTTCTTTTTAAACTGAATTGTCTTGGTTCACCAATATTCCCTCTCCAATAACCTATAAGCACTTTTCCCTTTTTCAATTATCAAACACTTCTCTGGCAAATTATCCAGGAGAGCCCGGCACTTTTCTATATTTTTTTTTACTCTTTCATTGACTGAATTGTGGTTTGTGTGTTTTTGCAGATGGAGGAGTTGCTGGGTGCCATGGAGAAGGTCAAACAGGAGCTGGAGTCCATGAGAGCCAAGCTGGCCTCCACCCAGCAGTCGCTGTGTGAAAAAGAAGCCCACCTGACGACCCTGAGAGCAGAACGCAGAAAACACCTAGAGGAGGTGTTGGAGATGAAGTAAGATTCAATTTCGATCCCTACCTTTATCCTGTAAAATGTCATCCTATTCT
This sequence comes from Rhyacichthys aspro, assembly GCA_036850595.1. NCBI lineage: Eukaryota > Metazoa > Chordata > Actinopteri > Gobiiformes > Rhyacichthyidae > Rhyacichthys > Rhyacichthys aspro. Next base: position 6,100,383 of record CM072153.1, on the reverse strand, counting down.
GGCCTCCTCCTGCTGGCAGAATAGTTTTGTGTGCAATGAATTATAAATGACAATCGAGCTATTTACTTGTATGGTAAAATGCCACGTTGTTGTTGTGCCGTCTCAAAGGCAGGAGGCGCTGTTGGCCGCTATCAGTGAGAAGGACGCGAACATCGCCCTGCTGGAGTTGTCCTCCTCTAAGAAGAAGAAGACACAGGACGAGGTGGCGCTGCTGAAGCGGGAGAAGGACAGACTGGTGCAACAGTTAAAGCAGCAGGTGGGAAAAGAGATGTATTTCTGATCATTTGTCCTGTTTGTACTTTTATGTATTCAGCCATACACATTATATGACCACAGTTCCATTGAGTAAAAGCAGTAGGTATCTGCGACACAGGTTTTTGGCATAATAAAAAAACACTTACACAAAATACTGTATATGAATAAAATAGATAAATACAGCTGTAAAATAATAGAGCTGTAAAAAAGAAAACAAAAACATACTGAACATTTAAAAAAATAATAATAATAATAAGGTATGTTCAGGTATGTTGGGAGGTGAACCACATATAAAGTAAGATCTCAGGAGGATTCTTTGTTGTTTATTATATTATAATACAAGTGACATTTTTCATGCTTACTCTACTCTACTTACAGACTCAGAACAGAATGAAGTTGATGGCAGACAACTATGAAGATGATCACCTGAAAACTGCCCATGACCAAACAAATCACAAACCCTCTCCAGACCAGGTATGAGCCTAAACCAACGGTAACATGTCAGTCCTGTTTTTTTTTAACATTCTCTACAACTAATATCTACAACTAATTAGTAGTGATTTACATCCTGAAGATGTTTTTTTAGTTAAAAAGCTGCATGTGACCTTTTGTAAACTTGAAATCTCTATATGCTCTAATAATATATTCCTTTCCAATGCTGCGATTGCCTATACATATGGCTAATAGGATGATGAGGAGGGTATTTGGGCGTAGCCAGCCTTTTGCCCTCCTTCCCTCTCTCTCAGCTATTTTGTTCAGAAGGGTGAGCCCATGAGGAAAAAAAGCCAAACCTCTTCATTTCTTTGCTCTGTGGCATGTTCAGTTGTGTCATTTCATTCTTCTTGTGTTGATTATCTGTCATTGGTGCTCTTTACTACTCACTGTGTGCTTTTGACTCTTTTCATGTTGCTTTTTTGCAAGGAGGGGGGCCATGTTGTGTTTTGTGTTTTTTGCATGCACGAGCTAAGAGGATGAGGATCTATATCTTTTAGATCATTGTCTTACTACAGCTTCTTGGATTTGCACATTACTGCTCTGAGACTAAAGACCAGCTGACATTTGAACCACACAATAATGGTCTTAGCCGCAGTGTTTTCAGCTGTCCACTAAATCTGTCTAATTGGCACACACAGTAGGTGATGCGAGGCCAGGATTTCACACATAATGCATGCAGATGGGGGATTTTAGTTTTTGTGCCTTGTATAGTTTTCATTTACAGCCACTTAAACTGAAGCATTCATTTCTATTTCTGTACTTTTGTCAAATGCCAATGACATGCCTCTTGCCTTTTCTTTTCAACTTTCCCATCTTTTTCCTATTGTAATATCCTCATTGGCCTGTCCCGCAGATGATCCCCCCTCTTCTAGCCCTGTCCCAGAATCGCAGCAAGCTCAAGCTCTACATTGCCCACCTGACGGACCTCTGCCACGACCGGGACCCCAGCATCCTCAGCCAGCTCACACCCCCTTCTCACTATCACCACAGCGACCCCGACGACTGGGAGGAGGAGCTCCAGAAGATGAGTCCCGAACAGGTTATTAATCACATTGCCAAAAGCTTGTTATCACCTGTGTGTTATGTATTGCAGTGCTTTTTTTTTTTTTTTTAATGCTCTTGTCGATGCTTTGTTTATGCAGTTGGAGCGGGAGCTGGAGGTGTGTGAGAAAGAGAGCGGAGAGCTACAGGAATACGCCAACTGTGTTCTTCAGCAGATCGCCGATTACTGCCCTGACATTCTCGAGCAGGTTGTTAACGCGCTGGAGGAGTCATGCTGATGCTCAAGTACAACATAGCTAACTCCTGGTCTTTAGAAATGCTGTTACTACACCTCCATCTGCTCCAAACAAAAAGAAAAAAATCTTTAGGACATAATTGCATGCCCCTGAGCTCCTCTACCTTGCTCCCCTCGCCCACCCTAGAAAAAGCCTTCATGACAACTGAGGCTTTACTGTCCCGCATGCCTCCGATGTCAGAATTGCAAAAAATCAAATCAGGGATGTTTACACAGTCTCAATAGCTATGGCATTTCAAACTAACAATCAATTTACTGATTTTATTAAAAAAGTAAATGGCATGTGTTGGAAAAAGTGGAAGGGTGACTTGAGCACAAAAGACTTGTTTTAGGATGCCTGGCTTACGGGGAGATTTTTTGGGGGGGGAAAGATTAAATATCTGCACAAAGTCTTGGATTAAACTGCCAGCCTTGTTCTCTACAGCTTGGTGGTGTCAGCAACAATTTATAGATGAAGCACAGTTACCTCAACTTAACAACTCTTCTATACATGTGGGACAATAAAGTCTTTTTCTGTCATGGAGACCTAGGGAGCTGCTACATCCTGAGGGGAGAAGAGATGAGCAATGCTCAGTTGGGTAACCATGTCATTATAGTTAGCATAGGAAATGTCACTCTAACCAAATGCACGCAGCATGCAGAGTAGGAGCTGTAACGCTGTCTTTGTACAGAGGATTAGGTTTTTAAGGTCTGCTTTACTGTGACCGGGTCAACAGAATGTGAGGGCATGACCTTTGAAACAAATCAGGTCAGGTTTTAATTACTATGTTGTCAAATATAGATGAGAGAGAGGAATAAAAGCTTTTATTGGTGGTGTACTATTTTCTTTCAGATGGTTTTGCACATGTTAACTTGTTTATGAGGTATGCAATGTTTCTGTTGAGAACGTTATAGTGGCCTTGGAGCATGCACAGACATCAGTACTGGACCTAATGCAGGGATGTGTTTCTCTGTAACAATGGTGCTAAGGCATGGTTTATGAATTTTTGATCTGATTCGATAACTATTCAGTCTCATCCAAAGTTTCTATAGATAAAATGTCAAGCCCATTTTTATTTACATTCACTGAAAAATGCAAGCAACATCCCTTGTATTTTTCAAGTCACTTACAGATGCAAGTGATACCTCTTTGAAATCTTCAGGGCTGAGATTTTTAATTACTAAGTGCATCTACATTTGCACGAAATCACTTTTAAACAAAATTCGACTTTTGAGTCCGTTTGTAAATAACATATTTAACAGATACAGTAAATGAATAAAGGTAATTAAGTGGATGGTGTCGTGCATTCTTCATTAAAAGAAAAAAAATCAGAAAGCAGTGCAGTTTTTGTGTCTACTTTTGTCTTCAGGACAAAGTCTGTGTATGTGACAGTACTGCCATAACTTATGGAAAGTCATGTTCTATAGAGAAATATATATATAAATATAATACATATGAAAATGTTTACTGTATGGATATGCATTGAATGTTTGCACAGAATTTTAAAGGGCAAACTGCTCTGAACAAAATGACCGTTAAAGTCAGTGTCCTCAGCAGAAAAACTGGGGAAAGAAGTGTCAAAAAAAACTTGTGTCAAAATGTGTAAACTCAGATGTTTTTAAACCGTGACTGTGTAATGGAAGAGTGCTTTCTTGCATTTATTTTTAATGGTCTTTTTTTTTACATATTTTCACAATTCAGTGATGTAAATGTACTATTCTTAATTTCAGTGTTGTCGGTTCCATTTTGTTTGTCATGATTTTATTTGATGTCACAGGCAGGTTTCTCCAAAAATAAGCCTCCATTCATGCCTCAGGTGTAAGCAGCACAGTATTACAGACAAGTGCATTGTGTACAAAATGAATCAAAACACTGTGTGTTTGATTTCTGTTTTTCAATGCAGATATATAGTATTTCTGGGGGATGTTAAATTGATGCTTATTTTTGTTTTTAGTCTCTTGTCTTCAGCATCTCAGAGTGGAACTCTTACCCACTTCTTTAAATGCTCGCCTCACCAAAGGCGACTGAAGTGAAAGAAAGCATTTTAATGTGACTTCTCTTCCATTACTTTGGCCTGCGTGTCCCTGCCTTGCCTTAACATTTAATTAATCATCATTTTGACTTTGTATTGTGGAACACAGAGCTTATTTTAAGGGGCTTGTGTCAAGTTCAAATTAAAAGAAATGTACTGCCTTCTGTCTGTTCGTGTTGAGAATCAAACTGTGTAAAAAGAAAGCATAACAGACGTGAGTTACATTGGTTTTGTATGGATGTAAATAAATAACTTATCAACCTTGTCTTTTCAACATTTTTCTTAGTCATTATCAGTGTTAAACATGTTGGATTAGACCCAAACAAAAACTGCAATATTTGTAGAGCTTCACATGACACTTGCCTGTGAAAACTCAAAGAGCTTACTTTGCTCAAAGGAATCACTGAGAAGAACAAATGAGCATTGATGTACGCCATTCCTGTGTTCCTAGGAATGGACATGGGAAGTTAAATATATATATATATCATGAAATGTGGATTAATCAGCCCTCCACCTCATCTGTGCACTACTGCCCAACCATGTGATGAATACACATGCACTGCACTAAGGGCTTGAGATGTTGTGTAATAATAACACAATGTTAGGTGAGTGAAATAAACAGTAAAACAATGAAAGATTGATGAATTAAAGACATTACAAGGATGGTTAATGACGCATCAGTAAAATACAACTCATTCCAAACTATCAACTGTAATGCTCTGCTGTTATAAAAATGCCACAAGTCAAAATGTAAACATTTCACATGTTTATTCATAAATATCACTACTGTATGAATATAAAACAATCTTAAATTACTGATCTTTTTTTTAAACAAATACTCTTACACTATCTCTGGAAGCTCTGCGGAAGAGAACACCATTGGTGAAGTTAAGATATTGCATATTGCCCTCAGAGCTGTTAATTTCTACACTTCTATGCAGAGGAACCTTTTTTGACAGAGCGGCACACTGAACCATCTGGTACATACTTATTTCCTCAGGAATATGAAACATTAGGAAACTATACAGAAGTAAACAAACAGACAGGAGTGATCCACCCACTTCAATTTGAAGTACAATTTTGTCAGGTCAATACAAAAAATATTGGTTACATTAGTAAAAAATACAACAGCCAAAAAAGAATGTCCTATAAAAACTTCAGATGGTACTGTTAAAGAGTTAAAATGCCTAGCTATTTTCTGCAGTGAGTCCTTATCATGAAAATCTCCATTGTTTTGAGTCACAAAAATAGGCAACGTCATATTCAGCAACAGTAGGCACTCCTGTGTTCAAAAGATGAGGTAGCTAAAGAAAACCGTACACAGGCTGGGACATACGACACTGTAAGAAGTGGCAATAAGAGTGTAGCACAGCCAAAGTGAACGATAGTCCAGTTACCATAACATTCTTAGTCACAGAACTGAATATAAATTAAGATGGCGGTCCTCCTCAGTAAACTGAGTATTTTACTCAATAAAAAACAAGGAGCCTTCACCTCATTCTCTCACTCTCAGTCATTTGCCACAGTCCCAGGTTTAAGACTTTAAGGCATGGGAGCTGTGTGATTCTCTCCAAACCCCTTTTGGTGATCTTTGTACAACCATACAGGTCGATTCCTGTGAGCTGGGTCAGATGGTCAGCTATAAGCTCCAACCCTTTGTCTGTGATTCGAACACACTGTCCAATGTTTAGAGTCTTGAGTTCATGCATCTGGCGGACCATCCGGTTGATGCCGTCATCGCTGATATGGCAAGAGCAAAGAGAGAGGGATTTGAGTTGATACAAACCCTGGGCAATGTAAGCCAGGCTTTGATCTCCAATCTTGTCACAGAAGGAGACGTCCAGTCCTGACAGCCGCAGGGAGCCCATGGCTAGATGCATTATGCCTGTGTCACTGATGTTGTCACACGACCTCAGATTCAGGCAGCACAGGTGGGTCATGTGTGACAAGTGGATCATCCCAGCGTCCGATATGCCCCCACAAAAACTGAGGTTGAGAACTTTGAGCTTGTTCAGGCCCTTTGAAACGTGTTTCAGTGAGAGGTCTGTTAGCTTCTGGCAATCCTGCAGAGTGAGCTTCTCCAAAGACAAACAGCCCTCAGCAGCACTGCGGGTCATGCCCGCCAGGTGACCTATCCCCACATCGGACACATGTCTGCAGCTTCGCAGGTTCAGGCTCTTGAGTCTGTGCAAACCCCAGGCGATGAGCAGCAGGCCGGTGTTGGTGATATTACTGCAGCCCCCCAGTTCAAGCACCTCCAGGTTTTTGAGGTACTGAGCGATGCGGCCAAGGCTTGAGTCTGTGATCTGTTTGCAAAGGCTGAGGTTCAGAACCCGCATGGACGGGATGTCCTGCACAAAGGCATGCCCCAGTCCGTTGTCTGTGAGGTTAAAACACCCACACAAGTTTAGGCTCTCGATGTGCGGCATCCCCTGGATCACGTAACTCAAACTGCGTCGAAGGCTGAGAATCTGGACTTTTTTGATCCCCCTGGTCTGCAGACTGGGGAAGAGTGACGGGTTGGCTCGGCGCAGATGGAGCTTGGCTTCCACCCCCCTCCACACAGACTTGTGGTAAGAGGCGTCCCTCCAGGCCGCGCACACTTGAGCCACTCTCCCTTTGTCTTTCACGTCCAGATAACTGAAAATAATGGCAAGGATCTCAGGGAAAAGGCACGATATATGCGTCTCCATTTCAAACATGGCTGCAAATGAAGGAGATTTGGCAACAAATGCTGCTCTTGGTGGTCAGTCCAGTAGTGTTGGCTCCCGAAACTCTCCGGCAGAAGTTGCTCTCTGTGTCGGCAGTGTTAGCTCGCATACGATTAGGCTAACTCAAGCCAATTAGCTATTTATGTAACTGATTCCATCCATTATGAAGCAGTGAGATTCCCAGTAAAAAAATTAAAGCATAAACAATGTATAGTCTGTTCAGGTATTAAGTTCAAAACGTGAACGTTGAAGCTACAGAGCTGCTGTATTTACCTAGCAGGCTAGGCTAACCATTTAGTGCTAGCAAGCGTCCGCGTAGCGATGGCTTTCCAAACTTGTGTGCTTCAAAACCAGCGTCCAAAGACAGCGAAGCTGCTAAGTCCTTCCTCCAGCGTATCACAAAGTTATCCCAACAAATGTAGTAGCGTTAATCAGCAAAGCAACTTTTCATATAAACGCAACTACTGGTTAGGCTGTTATTCTTAATGGCATTTCCCGATTGTGTCGTAGAAACGCGGAGCTTCTTAAATGAATAAGCCCACTCTGTTAGCTTCGGCTAACCTAGCAGCTCACTAGTGCCTCTCTGTGGAGGTAACTGGTACTGCTACTACCACCACTTGATAACGTACGCTTTTGTTATTGTTGGATTAAATACTTAACGCTTTACAAATTCGTTAAACATTGCATTTTCTTAATACATTTAAGAGACTATTCATTTTTACCATGGGCATAACCATGGAGGTAGAGTGAAGATGCACAGAAACCCATAAAAAGTGGGTCCTATGGCCAAAAACCTGCTGTTCCAGCATTAAACAGGCTACTCAAATAAGACTAAAAGAGGCACACTAAAATGTGCACATACTCATTATGTTCAACACACTATGTTCAACACATAAGTAACAAATCAGCTCTGAAAGGAGATCACCAAGGGCCATAGTTGATAATAATCAACTAAAAAATTTAACAATTAGTCCAATGTAGGCTACTATATATACTTGATAATTGAAAATCACTGTACCATAATGTATTATAGTACATTTCTAAGTCTGTCATGTCATGTTTAAAATCTCTCAAAACAGTCATAAAATAACAGTAATTAAGTAACAGTAAGTAAGCCAATTTTATGAGAAAGCCCTCAATCTTTTATACTGTACATAAAAAACTGCATTTTATCCCCAGCTACACTTCTAGATATATCCTACAATGAATTATAGCTAAAGGTAGACTATAGCCAGGCTCATATTCAGGACCAACCCCACTGAATAATGATCTATTGACTTTGTCTGAACTGTCTCTTAAAAAATGCCTTTGAACTGGTAAGTAGCCCAGAGTCACTGCAGTGAGGCGTTCACTGACCTGGTCACCTCTGACACTCAAAAGAACAGAAGGGTTTAGGGGGTTGTTAGAGAGACACTGTAAAGAACTAAGGACCCTTAGAGTCCCAGAATATTCACTCACACCATTTCACTAAAGGTGCAAGCAGTGTGAAAAAACAACACAACCAAATAAAAATGTCTTTTGTTTAGGCAGCTCTCCTACACTGTAACAAATAGATGCATGCACTTTCCTTTTTGACTCGGATTTTTTAAGACCATCGTAGGCCAACATTCAAATTCCAAAAGTGCAGTCTTTTTATATGGATTTATTACCTCATTGTTATAAACTTTTCGTTTCTCTTGATTCGGGTGAAAGCATGTCCCACAGTTGGCCACTAGAGGTCAGTACTGCCTTTATAAAACTGATAACTGCTTCGCCACCTCCCAGCATTTCATCAAGAATAACAAAATAATTTAAAAAAATGTTTGAATTGAATATTTTTAACTAGAAATTCCACTAGTTCATAAAAAATAAACAAATAAACAAATAGAGAAAGACACTGGTCCTAGACATTGTAAGCTACATTTAATAGGCTTTATTGTGTGATATTTTGTGTTAAGTGCGTTGTATGTCAATGTTGGATGTGAGATAAAGCATATTTAAAAGCAGAAAGAGGAGAGGAAGTGTATCATGATGGAGATTCCCCTTTTGGCCTCCCCTGTGGCTGGACTTGTCTCTGCTAATGACCCTGTCTGCTGGATCACACAGACAGATGGTAAATTAACTTCAATTAGCCCACTCTCACTAGATCTCCACTGACAGCTCAGCACATGCATATATACTTTTGCACAAAAAAAACAAAAAAACACAGCATGAATAAACAGCTCGTGTACCATTTAAACGTTACACATCAGAATCCACTGCACTTTTTGTGTTAAACATTGGATCAAGGTCCTATACCTTTCAGGTTTTTTTTTTATTTACAACCATAATATTCCCATTCACTCATCATAGTTCTGAATAATAGGCAAAGCAATTTTATTGATATGGCAAAATTCATACACTTAATGCTGAGCTGAAGAGGAAAGTTTTTAACCTGTGAACGGTGAGGCTTGTCTTACTTTATTTGGAAAGCTAATCTAGATTTCTCCCACATAAAACTGAAAGGCTGCATTAACGTGTTTTGTCCTGACTCTGAGTACAAGCAGAAGGCCTGTCCCAGATGTTCTCCAAGATGGAACTGCATGTCACAAATGTATTTGGTCCCATTAAGAGACTTGCACAGCAGCAGTGTTGTTTTGAAGTATATTGTCAGGAAGCCAATGCACGAGTAATGTGGCTGTACTTCATAGTTTTGGTCAGAACCAGAACAACACATGCGACCATCATCATAGTCAGCATTTTGATGTAATAAAAATGATGTACAGGCAATATTATTAGAAACATATAATTAACAATGACCAGTAAGATTCATATAGTAGATTTATGGAACTCCTCTTTATTACCTCGACCCTTGGACTGCACAATATACCACAAATTTATAGTTATTACTATATCGATATCTGTATTGCAAAAAACTTGAATTGCAGTAACATTATGGTCTTCCATCTGACACACTGTGCCAATGTCAAAATAAAAATAGTTGTGACCAAATCAAGTTCAAGAATTAGTGGTTTCTGGTCAGTCTGGAATCAGTGCTAAATTTAGTCCCAGTTTTGGACTTTAACAGTTTGTGAAAAGGGTTATCCAAATATCACTGGTCATAACTGTGCGTAGTTATTTATTGTGTGTCTTTCTATTCTCGTCTTTACTTATAACGTCATGTGACATCGGCTCAAGTTGAAGTGCACTAAAGGTAGGTATCTTTACTGCAGCTGTGTATTTATAACAGGTGTTGTCCCCGCCACTCATTCCCCATCTGGAACTGGCTACGGGCCATCCACTGTGACCTTTGACCTCTTCTGCAAATGAATCGGCAGGTGAGCAATACGCGGGGTCAAGAGGTCGTCCACTATGCTGCGACAATATCAAACAGGGAACCGACTGCGACGCTGTGGCGGTAAAGCTGTGACATGACAGAACTGGCCCTCTTTCCTGCCTCTCTCTCTGAAAAGTGTGCGTGTACATGTGGAGTAATCCCTTTAAACCACTTTAGCTGCCCTGATCCATACCTCAGAGTACGGTGAGCAGCTGTCTATGGAAGATGTTTGACCCCGGCAAATGCGCAGGACACAAAGGGGAGTGGTAACATTAGCTGACCTCTGGCCTCGGCTCAATAGATGTTACACATTGTTTACTGCAGAGGGAGGATTAAAGCCCACTTCTTTAAACCACGAGTACAACTCTCTCTCACTACACTAGTCCCTTGTGATGTCGGGGTGGAAGCCAAATGTCAGAGAATCAATATGTTGAGGAAGATGAAGCTAGAAAGAAGAAGGGAGGATCGGAAAAGACGATGAGACAAATTAGGGGTCATAAGGAGAGACATTTAGGATTCTTTACAAAAATGGAAAATGCACTATTGGGTCTTTCTCAACCTCATAAAATATCGGTTGAGAAGCCAGAACTGTCTGTCATCTAATGAATCAGTTTGAAATATCTCAGAGAGCTTTTGGGATCAGTTGTTCTGATATACCTAAAGACTAAATGAGTGAAAGTCAATGTCAAATGTTGAATCATTTTAAGTGATTTTTCCTCTATTGCTTATCCTTCACAGTTTGCACGGGACCCGAGCCTATCCCAGTTACATGACATGGGGATCATCCAGGACAATTACTAGTCAGTAGACAACCACTGACTTTTTTAACAATAGTCAATTTAGATTAAAAAAAAGAAAAAAAAAAAAGGTGAGACTAATCCAGAAAGATCATCACTATTATAGTCCCTGAAAGTAATTTGGGAGCTGTTTCATTAATGTTTTTACATATCAGCAAGCTTTTGTTAATAAATTATAATCTACTACAATTGTATACTCTATGTTTCTCTGTGCTCTGGATCAATGTACACCAGTGATATGAGAGGGCCTCATTAAGTGCATTATCATTCTGCTGCTCGACATGCTGCTGTCTTATACCCAACACGATTCTGGGCTTGGATACATGCGCCTAGACACATACTGGATGTAAAAATCTCATTAAACCATAGCCTAACCTCTTTCCTCTCTTTCCTCCCGTGTTGCTTTAAAGTGAACTCTTCGCTCTAATATATTGCCTTGTTTTGAAGTTGCTCTTTTTTGAATACTGCCAGGTTTTAGTGATGAGAGATACTGCATAGTCTACTAAAACTGTCTGATCATAGTCTTTGTATGAGGTAAATACAACCTAAGACGAACAATTATTAAACATAAAATGAGGCAAAAATACAGTATCCTCAGGGTGGATAACTTGGAACAGCAATAATTTAAACCTGGATGACTTTCAGTATTGCTTTGATAAACTATTATATCATTGTGTGGGATTTTTTGGCCTCTTCTTCTTTACAACAGTAACACTTTGAGGCATTTGCTTGTGCACAGCTCCCTTAAGGTCCCACCGCTGCATTTCAATTCCGACTTTGACAAGGCCATTCCAAAACCTTGCTGATTTTTTCCGTTGAATACAGAATGCCACAGTGAAATAGCCTATGTTTATCTCAAAATATAACACAGCAGCTCTTTCACATGGCTGTATGTTTGAGCAGCAGTTGTTGCCTTTTCCTCGTCTCCTCTCCTCCTCTCTTCATTTGCGTCCCTGATGTGATTTAAGGCAGCGCTTGAGGACTGCAGTCTGGGTTGTTATCTAGCCTGTTATTGATGCGAGCTGTAAGTCTCTCCCTTCCTCAGACAGATGGGCCGAGTGGAAGAAAAGGAAACAGTGGCCCGCACAACGCTCGGAGGATTGATCCCTTCTGCCCATGATATCTCACTGTGTTGTTTTCATGTACACACTCCACAATATGCAAAACACACTTACCCCCTGGCAATCCCCCTTACTTTTCTTCCTACTTCCTGTGATTTCAAAGCCCCGCCGGCTTTCTGCACATAATGTAGATGTCAATAATTTAGCAGAAGATTTTTTTTTAAAGAACCCGCTGCTTAACAACAGGTCAAGGGCGTTAAATATGCATGTGTGAATAATAATACATTTCCATCTCTTTCAAAGCAGCCAGAACCTGTCAAGACTGCTATTTGTTTTGTGACAGAATCGGCGTGAAGTGACAATTCAAAGGCGGGGGTTCGTCTTTATCTTGGCAGGTTTTCAATCTTTGCTCTATTTCTGCACACCGCCACTGTGTTTTTTTGTATCTTTTGTCTTGTAGACGGTCTTTCATCTCCGGGGCTTTGTTGTTTTTCTCCTCACTGTCTCTCCCTTTTACATCGTGGCTTCTTCCTCTATTTATTTTATTTTTTTTACAGTTTTCGATTTGTATTGTATGGTGTTAGCAGCTCGGCCTGGGAGCAGCACTATATAAACGGCTAACACACCCCTCTTAACTGGCCTTATGTTGCTGTGTCCCACCTCTGCCCGTCCGACCACCCCCCACCTCCCTCTGTTATTACCCCACAGGCCCAGAGATTCGTTCCTTTGTTCGTGACATCTGTTTTGGCGGGTGATTAATTGAGATGAGCATGTGGGGTGAAGGCCTGTAGAAGGGGAGCGCGGAGCCCCCCCAGGTGATGTGCAAGGTGTAACAGAGACTATAGAGTGTGTGTTGGAGCCGGGATAATCCTGGATGTGGTTAATTGGAGCGCACTGCCAGGTTATCCCTGTAGAATGAGAGATATGAAACGTTTAAAATGCAGGTGTCTTTGGTGGAATGGTTTTAATTCAGCACGAGCAAAGGGGGAAAGAGAAGTCAAAGTCTTTTCTCAGGTGCAAGAAGGCCTATGGGATATTTCATATGGATCGCAGCTTCAGTGATAAAATGGACTGTCAAACAGCATTAATGAATAATACAGGTTCAAAATGCATTTCTGTTTTCACATCATGTTGCCAGCACCACTCTGTAGGTCTGACAGGACCACTATGAAACCTTTGAAGAGGGCCGCCGCTGCTTCCATTAGAGATGTTTTTTGTTTTACTGAAAACTGAGTTCATACAACAAGCTCTCAGGGCAGAACCATGCTGAAACAGCAATGCTTCTTCATGCAGACCTGGGAGTCAAAAGTAAAATGAATGACTTTTAACATTTGAATTCATTCATTCATTTTCTTCCACTTATTCCCGTCAGGGGTCGTGGGTCTCTGGAGGCTATCCCTGCCACTTTGGGCCTGAGGCAGGGTACACCCTGGACAATGGCAATGGTCGCAGGGCTGACATTCAGAGATGGACACTGACAGACAACCTTTCATTCTCACATTCATTCACTAGGGATACTTCAGAGTAGCCAATTAACCTACACATGCATGTCTTTGGGCGGTGGGAGGAAGCCCACGGTAACACGGTGAAGACATGCAGCTGTTTGAATTGAAGCAGCATTTTCTTGGACGGAATATCAGGAGGAACTGTCAGCCCTTGGATATTTTCAAACATCAAACCTTGCCTTCCATGTTATGATCCCTCTTACTCCAGATTCAGTAAAATGTTCAGTTACTGAGTGACTTTTGAGTCACTGTACAAATATGTCAATGAAAACAACAAGGCCTTATGTTATACACTTAAGTAAGGTGATATGTAGGTCACTACAATATTCATTTTATTTAAAAAAGAGATTGATATTATTATACCATTAATGATATTTAATATTAAAAACAATATTAAAATGCCACCTGTGATATTTTAGTTTTCCCTGTGGCATTGGAAATGTTTAATTGTTTTGAAATATATAAACTTAATTGACAAAGTATTACTCCAGCGGTAATGAAGGTGCAGACATAGCTATGATTGTTTTAGTCTTGAATAGGAAGGTAAAATCATATTATGTAATTGATATTTTAACATGATTAAAAATAACATTTCTCCTCTATGTGTAACAGCACGTTCCCATAAAGTGCAGTAAATGTTACTTCGGTAAATATAAGTAGTTCCTATCAGAGATGTTTCTAGAGAATCAAGGGGCCCAAACCAGAAGGTGTCTGGGGGCCCTAATCACACACACTCCACTCCAAGCCATATTAATCATCCAATGAAACTGATCATCAAATAATCAATATTGCAGTTTTAACAGTAAGTCGTTGTTTACAAGCTAATATCTGTGATCACATGTATTTGTGTGTTCTGAACATACCTGGAGAGTAACAAAAATTGTGCAACTTAAATAAATAACAGGGTTACGTTATCAATACAGTCCATATACTATATACAGACCCATAAAGAAGAGGGAATGCCATATTGTTAATACTTCTGGCTGATGAATCACAGCCCAAATTGCACAGCTCTCACATGGCATGGCTAATAACTCTGAAGGCAGAGCTGTGATCTTTAAGAGTACATCACACCGTAACAGCTTTTCTAGCACATCTGTGGAGTGTTTACTTAAATGTACTAACGTCGAAGCTACATATGGTGACCTTTAAAAAGCAGGCACTGCAAGTAACTGAAGTGATGCACTTGTACTGGAGTAACACACTGCAAATAAAATAGATCTTTGGGGTATTGTGCATGAATAAAAACCTATTTACATATGACAATTGTAAGGAAGCCACTATAACAATGGCCAAATAAAAGACAAACAACAAAATGTAACGCTAACATTCACTCCCTTCTTCTTTAATGTAGGAATAGAAAGAAAACACAAGCACTTATATCTCGCTTAACAACAGTGTATTGATCTTTGTGGACGTTAAAGCAACATTTACTAGTTTAGGTGCGTAAAAATCAGAGGCAAAGGTGACTGGGTCCGTGTCTGAGGCAGCTGATTTATGATTCGAAAAGGTCAGAAGTCATCACAAGGGACAGACGCAGGGTGAGAAAGCACGGGGTTGGTTCAGAGGTCACCACAGCGGTCAGGCCAGGGCACCGGGGCAGGGAAATGTGATGAGAGAAGTTCAAACCTCCACCGGGGAAACTCTGCTGATGTGATCTTGGCCCTAGGGGGTGTCTAAAATCGATGTGGCGCTGCGGACGGTGGCACTGCGAGGGTGGGACTGACTCAGAAGGGCTTCGGAGATACACTGAGGGATAATCTTTAGATAAACCATTTGGATACACTGAACAAGGTCAGACATAGGAGTGGGAATGTTGGAGGAGACGTTCAGTGAAGCTCTGTGGCAAATGTGTCATTGACACATGTGATTTATGCTGATCTGTGTGCTCTGGTGGGAGAGAGGATGCTAATAGATGTCTGTATGCCTAAATGGAGTGTTTCACATGTTTCCACAGGACACCAGACAGCCTCAAGGCCAAATATTATCTTCAGAATTTTTTTTATTTATTTGTGACAATCTGACACATGCCAACGCACCATAAAATATGACCCCTTCATATTTTGACTCACAAATACTTTACCAATCCTAACTATTGATGTAAAATCCCTTTCTGCAATGCTTTGTCTCTGTGTTGAGAGGCAGGTTATTCTGAATTGATTGGTACTGCCCCATTTTTGATTTGGTGAGCCACTTGCTGCCGGACCCAGTTTAACCGACCAGGCTAATTATTTGTCAAAAAGGAAAGAAAATGAAGAATGTAAAATGAACGCATGCCTTTGAAAATCCATGGCACAACAGATTATTCTGCTATATAGGCTCTGGAAAAGGTCAGAAGCTTTCACAAGGGACTGCTGGGTTTTGGACATCCTGATAATGGTTTTCTATGCTTCATGAAGATTCCATTTTACTGGGTGCCTTTGCTCTCCAACACACACCCAAGTTTCCATCCCGAGAGAAAGTGTGTGCAATACAAACGACCGACCTATGTCTAAATCCAGCTTATGGTTATCATCTCTATGTCATATCCTTCCTTTACCCTCTGTCCTTCTGGTGTTGTCAAAGGAAAAAAATGAAACAATAGAGAAACAAAGGCAAGTCTTTTTTTTTTTATTCGGCAGATTTTCCATATTTGATTTATTTTTTCAGTTACCTCACAGGTTTGGGAGTAGGGGCCCATTCCAGCTACTAGAGAGCACATCTCTTGTCTCTGTGTTGCAAACTATATCTGATTAATGTTGAAAAGTGAAAATTGAAATAAACAATCAAACACGGAAACCCCCAGCTTCCATGAGGGAATGATCCTGTGACCTTTCTGTAAAACACGGTGCATCATTTAAACATTGCACTGAATTCTAATAAGCCTATCTGAGTTGCATCTTTATCTTATACTATCTTGTTGACTTGTACCATCACATATCTGCTAATAAATGCTAAATCCTCCAGAGCATTCCATGGCTGGAGTTTGGCGTGTTAGTGCCGAACGCCTGAGGCCGTCGTAAGTTTGGAGACCGTCCTGTGATTCGCTGCCTTCTGGCCATTTGGAAGTGTCTCTTTAACAGACTTCAGTTTGGGCCTGCTGCTGACGCTAGCATCAGAGTGTAATATCCCAACAATGCACGTCCTAGCACAGAAGAATTTTTTCCCCCCATTTTTGAGGTCAGAGTCAACCCATCAGTGTCCAATTAAATCCCACACGTTACGGAATACACTGAGAAGAGAGGAGAAGTGATAAGACGGATCAGTCGAGGGAAGCGTCTTCAAGTTTCTCCATACAATGTGTGCATAACGAGTGCCGCTGACAATTATCTTTGATCCGGCTGCCACCCCCCGAGCTCTGCACCCTCCATCCATCACCCCCCACCACACTTCACTTTCCCCGGTCTTTTTCATCTTTTATTCCTGATGACGCCCATCCCCCACCGGCCTTTTTAAACGTCTCTCCCTAAACTGCCTGGGTGACTTGAGGAATGACAAACATATTTACCATTCTTCTCATCAACGCCGGCTCGTGTACACTCACACAGACAGTCACCCCACCCGCCCACCACCACCATCCGACTCCCTTTATACCAGTGGATACAAAGTGACTGGGTAATGAGGCTCACTGACTCGGGGTCGGCGACCTCACTGGGGCTGTGACGGCGAGGGAGGGGGAGGAAACAAGAGCGGAAGGGAAGAGCTAAGATAATGGCAGCAATCGAAGGAGGGCTTTCCACTTTTTTTTTTTCATCATTTCTCATGGCTTTATTTGTCATCTTCGGTGCGCTCCTTGTCAAAAGTGGAGTGCTCTTCTGTTGGGGGGAGGTGGCAGACGTGCTGAAAGTGTGTTTAAGTGTTGATGGCAGCCCCTGGTCGCTGCTGGGACCAGGGTGTCAGCGCTGATTCTGCCACAGCGTGCTTCTGACAGGCAAATAACACAGAAAAATCCACATAGAAGAAGGAAATAAAGAGAAGGCGGGTTGAGGTTTGAAGCTACAACAAGGATTGAGAAGATAAAAGTGGCATTTGATGGACCGCCATCTTTAAAATCCCCCACTTCCCCTTTCTTTTTCCCTTTTGCCTGATAGACTTGAGTCACACTGCAGGGCATTCCGTCACGTTTCCATAGCGATGAGGTCAGAGGTGGGCTCTCGTTATTGGTTGTTGACTGTAATCATTGCGGATCCTGCTGTGTGTCCTGACCTGGGTGACCCCGTTCTGTGCAGCAGAGTGTGACCCCCGAGGGCCACAGAGGGCCACAGGGGTCTCCAGCGTCCACACCAGGAGGTCAGGGGTGTGGAAAGAACATTACCGTGTGGATATCTGTGCACAAACCTAAATAGTGCTAGTTCCTGTAGGGAAATGAGACATGGAACAAGATTCTGACAGTTTAGTAACCTTGAGATGGTTGTGTCTCTATTAGACTTTATCATCACAAGATCTTAATATGCACACATTAAAACATATAGGACTTGCACTTGGACTGCAAGATAGTAATTGTATTTGTTTTTTGTTTTTTTCTGAAAGCCCTTTTAGGGATGAGGATTATTCATCATCTTCAACATTCTCATCATCATCTTGAAGCTTTTGTCAAATTATTGTTTACATGGTTAAGGGTCTAAAGAAATACTCTGAAAGAACAATCTCTTTTATGTATACCTTATTATTGTTGCTGCATGTATTTTATTTTGTATTTTTGTTGGATGTTTTGGGACGCTATATTATAAGCTTTAATTGGCTTCTGAGGGTGTCCCATTTCACAAAAGTTTTTGGTAAAAGACACCAATGTAAGGGGTGGGAACTTTTTGCTTTTGTGAATAAACTAAACTTAAAAAAAACACAACAAAACAAAACAAAAATCAGCTTTAAATGCTGTATGTGCCAGAAAGAATGGACCATACTTGTCCCTATCAAATAAACTATACACAAATAAAAACGACTTTTTCAATCAGCCATCAAAATGAGCAAATTCTTGTTCAGGAAACTTATATTTAGGTACTTCTGATTTTGGAGATAGTTGGTTAAGAGCTCTGCCAGATCAGAAGACACTTTGACCTCATTCAGAAAAAAGTTCACTCCGTCACTCTTCCGTTCTCTATCTCTTCCCTCCATTCTCGCCTCAGTGACAGTTTGTGGTCGGGTTGATGTTTCCCAACTGTTCCCACAGCTGTTGCTTTTATTTATGTGTGTTTGTGCAAAAGTGAAGCCTCTGTATACAGTGTGTCCTATCCAGCAGTGTCTCGTCATCGATCGGGCACTGACGGACAGGGTTATAGATAGCTCCCCCGGACCCCAACAATCCATCTTATCAGCAGCACACTTCCTTCTCACAACCGAGTGAACAGCAGGCGACAACAGAGAGAAGAAAGATGGAGGTAAAAAATAACAGCGAGTTTGAACAGCATACTGTGCATTCACTCACCTTGGCCCTATACAAAAGCCTCTTTATCAGCATGAGCGGTATTAACGTTTGTATTGACGAAGCTTGAATACGCATGGTCAGAAGAAAAATTACATTTGTTCTGAACATTTACTGTCTGAGGAGTCTGGTCACGTGGAACACTAAAAATGGCGACGGTGAAGGTGGTTTGTCTTATATGCTCTTTTGCAGATGCCAGATAACAAGAGTTTTTTACCAAGAGTTTAATTTTTATGTCATAATTAATTTGTTTGTGTAGCGCTACATGCTTGAGTTGTATGAAAATACTGCACCAAACATACACTGTGTTGATTCAGATAGGGGCAGGGCACAAGTGAAGAGAAGAGAAAAGTTCTACTTGCCTACTTTTATCACTATAATTTCAAGCTCAAGGGACGATTTGTTTTAAGCAATTAAAAAAGTACTGTTAAAAACTACCATCTGGAGGTAAGGGATTTTCATTTCCAAAAATTTAATTAAATTTAGTTTAAATGTAAATTTTAAGGCAAAATGCAAATGTGTGGGCATCTAAACCACACAGCACTATTTGGGAAGGCTCCTGTTGAAAGTGTTTGCAAAAGGGTTGGTTCTTTCAATGAATGCCTGGCTGGTGATTAGATTTATTAACTGCAGTTTTATCCAATCAGAGCAATGCCATGTTGTTTATGTTTGTAATGGGAAAATGGTTGCTACATCTTCAAATCTTAGTTTGGACCGTGATTACTTTGCATGGAGCAGTTCAATATGGACTTTTGTGAGTTTGAGAACTCCTAAATCTTGTGAGAATCAAGCTGTAGTGCAAGGTTGGCAGATTTGAAAATGTGTTGAAATAATTGCAACAATCATTCGAGAAAATAATGTATATATAGTAATTATGATGCATTACCAGTGATTTGTAAGAAAACATTGAGAAGTGACAGTATTTAAAACTTCATCACATGGTAACACAAAACAATGCAGACATTTCCTTGATTAAAAATCAAAAATAGCCCCAATGAAGTACACTACATGAACTACAGTAATAAATACTAATAAAGTACTGTACATTTTGTTTGCATTGTCACATCTTCCGACAGTTCATCTTGTTTGGTGCCACTTTATAATACGGGCCATGCTAATAACAGATTCATGAATGGTTTCAGATTAGTGATAGTGAACACTGTAATCTCATACAAGTCAGTGATCACCCACTTCCTTAAAGATATGGTGCAGAGAGTTGAATATGTCACAAAGAGCCTGTAATTGTAAAATACCCCCCTTTGTTTGTTTATTTGTTTGTTCAGATCAGGTCATACATTCTACTTGGAATGATAAAACAAACTCAAAAACAAAACATTTTTACTGGACCTCTTCTCATCTGCCAATCATTATTATTAACGCTCGGATTTACAGAGACAGTGACAGTAAGTTTTTGTGTGTAGCCATATTTCTGTCAGTGTGTAAGTGCGAGCCTTCTCAGAGAGCTTCAGTTATTTTGTGGTTTGGTAATCCTCTAATCTGGACACTTTGCACATAGGACATTTACAAGTTAAGACTACTGCCCCAAGCCTTACATTTCTTAACTGACCTCTTCAGGGATCACGTTAGTAGTGCTTTTGACCCTCTTCCTTCAGGGAAATGATATTGCTCTATTACATACATTACTTCTCATTCTGCAAGTTTCTTCTCCCGGAGCCGTTATATGTCTTTGCACTTCGAACTTGCTCAGACATGCACTTTATCTGCAGGCGACTCTTTCTTGCAGTCGCTCTCCAGTGTATGTGTGAACCTAACATATTGCTGCTCTGTGATGCAGCATGTGTTGAAGTACAGGCAGCTCTTTGTGGCTCTTAACATGCCTCTGATAGAATTGGGTCTCGGTGACAGTTGATGAGCCCGGAGTGGACAGTAATTGATGGAGAGCGCGGCTAACGTGATGTGTCAGACATATGAGGCCTGTCTAATCAATGAGAACATGTGATCACTTTTGGGGGCTGTGCAATGTGGATGATACTCTGAGGCTGCCCGCATCAGAGAGCTAGCTGTGTGATAGTAAAGCAGCATTTCCATGAGGCTGGAGGCTGGAAAAGAAGAGGAAAAAGAAGGAGAAGATGTGAATGAAGCAGATGCTGCAGGGCAGGTTTGAACCAACCCACCCCCTTCCTCTGTGCACAGACTTCTTTTTCCACTCCTCCTCTCTGCTATGATGAATCAGCTGTCAGTCAGGCAGCAGTCCAATCTACTGATAATGAGAAGTGCATCAACACCCGCTCTGCACTCCTCCTTCTTTCACTCCATCTTTCAGTTCTTTTACTCATGCAAGGCTGCAAAATAACATATGGGCTGTGCAGACAAGTCCTCAACAGTGTGCGTCTAAGTTGTCAAATACAGAGTGCGTTAAAAGTGCGTTGTGTGAAATACGGTATGGTGTTTTCAATAGAGTCGCCTTGAAATTAAACGTCAACATTTCATTACTTCCTGATCGTACAACTGCCCAGACCAGACAAACCGAGCACTGCTGTAGGGAAAGTGAGGAGTGAACTCATCATCTGAACTGTTTCCACTTGGTTTGTTCACAGACAACAGCATGTCCCTAGAGGGCTACCGTAAGTGACGGAGTGAGTGACTGTGTACACCAGTTCCAAGAAAGGACTAAAAGACTTTGGGAATGAGTCAAGACCTTGGCAGGATGAGAACAAGTCAAGACCAATATTAGTGTATGACACCATAGTAGAGAGACCATTCCACACACTGCAAATTCAGTCTTACAGTTTTTAAATAAATGTCTCTCAAACTTCACTTGTAAATAACTAAAAATAACGGTAGCTGGAGTTATGGAACAAACCTACTGCAAACAGGCCTGATGGTGATTTTACTTCAACAAAAACCCTTCAGTTTAGTTCATAAATGCCCTAAACCTTAATGCAAGTGTATGTCTCCCGCAGTAGTGCTCAGTTTGTCCAGTCTGGCAGTTGTGAGGAAAAAAAATCTAAGGAGCTTTAATTGTCTATTTTTAAATGAACAGAACTGACTCATTATGACTTGTCATCACAAACATTCATCCGGGACAATTTCAAAATCAAATGTGCGTCATGGCGTGCCCACAGACTAAATCATGCTTCCTCCTCTCCTCAAAGACCCAGAGACACGTGCACGCCACACCAAGTCATTCATCCCTCCCTCACTCATCCGTCTTATGATGGATTCTCCACCCCTCTTTCTTCCCCTCCCTCCCTCTGGCTCTCCCTCCTTCCATCCTCCTCCTCTTCTCATGAGCTGAGCAGTCAGTAGTGGGACTGAGAACGAATAGAGACACAAAACAGATCATTATACGCCAAACCGGGCTGCTGAATGAATAGCAAGCGAGGGATTTACAAAGCGCCGGACTAAAAAGAAAAAAAAAAGGTTTGGGGGTAACCTGGCTGAAGACTATTGAAGCTGCTCTGTCCTTCCTGCCAGCCTCCCAACTCTTTGAGAAGATGGCATGACCACACCGGCACACTTTCTGCTTCTCTTCCCCCGACTTTAAGCGCCAACAAGGAGCTTCTCAACCACTTTTTGGTCCCTGGCCATGTTTGGATTAAAGCCGCCGCACTTCTACCTCCAAGGTATTTGGATTCTTTTTATTCTGTCAAAATGAATCAGACTAGAAGCTGGCCACATGGCAGAAAAGACCTTTCATTCAATCACTCTTTGGAGGTGTAATTGATAACAGAGATGTCATTTTAAACCAGTGTCAATTTGTAATAATAAAAGGTAATGGATAGAAACAGATTAAGAATTTTGCAGTGGATTATGATTTTGTGTCATGATTTAGGATGAGGTTTGGCTTTTTTTTCAAACATCTCCTTTTCTAGAGCTTGTGAACAGCTATGGTACCCCTGCAGGGACAAACCTTGAGGAAATAGGTCCAATGGTGACTTCACACACAAATCAATTTATAAATGTCCTCAACCTTCATGCAAGAAGGTGTGCTTAAAAAGTAACGCAAGTGTGCTTCTCTTTCAGTAGTGCTCAGTTTGTCCTCTCAGGGAAGACAGACCAATGCAAAGAGTATTATTCTGATGTGATCATTCAGCATAAAAATCATAGTTTTGATTGACCAATGTGTTTAATTTTGTTCAGCTGTAGACTGCAACGTTTTAAAGTCAAGAGTCTCGTGGAATGGCTTCTTTATTTTGGATTTATTGTTAAGATGAGTAGAGATTTCCAATAGTCTGGCAGACAAAAAAACAGCAACAAACTGCTTGAATGCATTGTGCGTGGCCAGGTGTGATGCCATCTAAGAAAGCAGCTTGGTTATGTCCATTTTTGTCATTGTTGATCTCTATGTTGTTTCCATAACATAGAATATTTCAGCTTTTTGTTTTTGGTTTTTGTTGATAAGGTGGAGATGGAACAAAACGGAACAATTTGTCATATAATCGACCGCCGAGGTGGATTTGAACCCAGGTTGCTAACTTTTGTGATAATGCACTCTTCCTGGTGAAGTGCCTTTAAGAAGCAGGGTATTTTGAGGCAATGGTGTGAATGATAATGTCAAAACCAGTCTCTGAACACAGGGGCAGACCTTGCACTGCTGTGTGTTTTCACCCCTGACCTTTGACCCTAATCTTTGACCTTTTCATGGCTGGGGCCAGACTGTGGTCAATGATTAAACAGCCTCAGTGACAGGAGGTGAGGAGTATGGAGGCAGAGGGAGGGGGTTTGTTTAGAGGGTCCGGGGAAGACTCAACAGTGTTCTTTCCCTGGTGAATCTTTCATGCTGCTCTTTGAATTATGCATCTGCTCCAATAAATGATTGAATTGCAGTGATTATACGCTACTCTGTGACTGCTGGTATTTTTAAAGGGAAAAACAATTAATATCCTACACTGTTAAAAATGTCATATTTACGAAATAACCGTAAAAGCCAAATAACTGTAACCTAAAAAGCCAAATAGTATATAAATGCATTAAATAGATATAATTTGAATCCTAAAAAACAGAGACTGTACCTTCTTCTTGGCATTCTTCCTTCATCTACTCATGATAAACAACACAGCAGGCAACATATTTGCTTAGAATGTAGGTCCATCACTACAATATTCATATGTGATGCCTTCTTTTAGTCACTTTAACATGTGAGCTCATTTAAATTAATGGGAAATGCTGCTCTGATTGTTGTTTCTGGAAGAAGCCATACAACAAAACGATTCAAATGTTAATTTCAACATTTTAGTCAAATAAACAAATCTACTATTTTTATAGATGATGCTCACATTTGAATATAAGTAATTACATTTAAATTAATAATAAGTAAATCAGAAGTAAAAAGATGCTGTATTTGCAACAATAATATTGTTTATTTCCTCAGTATTACATTGTTACCCACATGAAATTAGGATGGCAATATGTATGTGCTATGTCTTTTTTTATTATTATTACGTTTTGTTTTGTTTTTTCTTTTGTCAGTGCACCCTTTCTTACCTCTCACACTTTCTTCCCCTTAGTTCTGGTTCAATGCGTCTCCTCAGTGTCTTGAACTTGACTTGTATCTGTCTGTAAATGGCTTTTCACCATCGCTGACACCTCTGGATGTGCTTGTATGCACCTGGTGTGTTCTCATCATCACCCCCACTCCCTCCTCTCCCGGTCCTAACTGCCGTTGCTGTGGCGACAGTATCAGCCACAGGCTTGCTCCTATGATCATCTGACGGTGTGGGGGGCGAGGGGTGACTGTGGTGAAGCCTGGGTGGAAAATCAGGTTAATGACACATATTATCTTCATGAGGATCTTGCATGAGGGGCAGAAAAACTGTTAGACACAGGGAGAGCGGCTGACTCCATTCAGCAGTTGTTACCAGAAGCACACAGTGACCTGAACATGGCATCACACAGAGAAGAAAGTGGTATTCTGCTGTCTGTGATGGCAGTGTAACACAAATTACCAGGGTGTTCTTGTAGTGCCTTGAATCTCTATCCAAGTCTGATAAAAATTTGCATCACGTCAAAGAAGTGTATCTGGGATTTTGCATGGGGGAAGTCACTTGCTAAAACTATCTATCAGGCCATGTTCCATTGCTTTCTAACAATCATTTATACAAGGATTCAATATTACAGCTTAACAACATACATTTTTAAGTCTATTGTAAATATTTCTGACATGTTGCGTATGAAATGACTTGCCATATAAACGTGTGATGTTATTATGAATGAATGAATGTGAATGAGTAGCACCACCACATAACCACGGCTGGGTGCCCTTGAGCAAGGCACCTAACCCCAACTCCTCCCTGGGCGCTGTACGGTGACTGCCAACTGCTTTAGGTGTGTGGTGTGCACTAACGCTTGGTGTGGTAAGTGTATTTACCCACTGTGGGCTCAATAAAGGGTTGTTAATCTTAATCTTATTACTATCATTAAGTGATATTATTAAGATCCAATGCCTAAATGCATAGAGATCATAACATGATTAAACCATTAAGGCCTGCAAGGTTTACATTTTTAGTTTAATTATGGTTTCACTCAAGATTTACATCTAGTTCAATTTAATTCACTTTAGTTCCACCTTTTTACCGAGCCTGTTGCACCAAAATTGTTCACTGCATTCTAAACTGTGATCGAGGTTTTAACTTTAAACAAACCCCGAAGGAGGGTTAACAGCATTATAATATATATTGTTTATTTTCTAAATATACTTGAATACTAAATGTCTATTCAGTGAGGGAATCATACAAGATTCTCTCTCTACAGGAGGATCTGTAAGGGATGTGACCAATTGAAACTTTTATTAAGCCTTAAGTCTGACCTTTTGTTTTCCCTATAATGTTTGTTATTTTAATGGGGGAAAGTAATATAGACCCTTCCACAAGTGACTTTACTATGATACAAACCCAGCACGACCACAAAAGCAGCAGTATTTCTCATTCATGTAAAAGTGCTAAAGACCCTAAATTCGACACTAATATTATACTGATGGCTTTCAGTGATTCTCAAGTATGTTGGCTGTTGTTAAAGATAACCAGAGGCTTCACTTAATTTTTCATAAATAGCCGTCTGTTACTTTACCAGAATATAAAATAAGAAATAAAACCTTAGTTCAGTTGCTGCTTTAGGGATGTATGTGTTATCGTCCTTAGGCAGATCTCAGTTTAACCGTTTTTGATGTGGAAGCACTGGTCCCTAAATGATCTGCCTTCAACTCCGGGTCCTCAATGTGATGCAGTCCTACAAAATGCATTCCTAAACACAAGTGACTTATACATCGCGCTGATCCATATCGAGCCACTTGCTAATGTTCTCTACCCACTCACTCACAGCACACACATCAGTTGGAAGTCATTTCTTGCTTATGCTCTATCTGCGTTTGTACTGTGGGAATACATTCACCACAGAACAGAAAACGATGACGGCATCTGCAGACATTTTTAGATCTGATTTTCTGTAGACGTACTTGATAACCAGCTCTAAACTCAGCTACGGCGATAGGCTTAATCTGAATGACATAATTTATGCCCATATAATCCCACAAAGTCAGCGGGTCAAATCCAACACAAATGTCTCCAGGAGGAATCGACATAGCCCTGCTGACATCAGTGCCCGTGTCCATGTTTGCGTTTACTCATGTGTGAACGAGCGCGCATCAGCGAGTCGATATGGTGAGAAAGTGTCGGCTTGACGGGTGTATTAGCCGGCCATATTTATTGGCTGCTGTGGTATTTTCAGGGGCTGGGTGTCTCTGTTCGACTTGACCTCTGCATTGATTTCCATGATATGTGTTAGAGCTACAAGGACACCGTGGCTTATGATTTATGGCAGATGTCATATGAACATAGACACAGCATGAACACTACTGTATAGTCCTCACGCCGCCTCAGGCTCTGGGTTCCACTGTTCAGAAATCGAATTGTATGTTTCCTGTATTTCAGACTCTCAGTGCTAGGAGCAACACAATAGCAATTTGATTTTAATGTCTTGCCCAAACAGAATCTTAACAGCAAATCACAAAAACATGGTGCAAAAATATGCATTCATGTGGTCCACAGAAACTCGGAGAAGCTCGGAAAGTTGGAACATTCTAAACCATAACAACAAGGAAGATGAACAAGAAGTCATAAATGTGTTATTTTTAAATGAGTTAATACAGTCAAAGTAGCAATTATTAGCCTATTAGTAGCAGTTCAAGAAAAGGAAGCCTATTCAAAACATGAGAAGTCAATATAATGTGTGTTGTAACCTCTAAAAAACTGAGATAAATAAATAATTAAATAAATAACTTAGTATATAGTCTAAATAAGCCTATATGGACAAAAATCTACTTGTATGTTCAAATTGATTAATGTGCAAAACAGTTGGTATAAAATATTTTTAATGACTTATATTACTAAAATATCTTTCTATATCTTTAACTCTGCCATGCTGATAATGAAAATAATGTCAACATGGAATATCAGGCAAGTTTCCGAGCTGTGTCATGTGCATTTTTCAACTCAGAAAAACGTTTTCCGAGTTCCCAAGAACCACATGAATGCACCATGACAAATGAGCTTGAACTCAAATTAAGCTTCATATTTTTTTTTATTTAATATAAGTTTTGAAGAAAGCACAATAGTATGTTCCTTCAGACCTGACATTAAAATCAGAACAATGTGATCAAACCTAACGTGGCTAACTTAATGCAAGGTTCAAATGCGCTAAATTGATCAGATTGGGGGACAGATGTTGGCTATGTGTTCTGACGTGTTTTTTAAACCAAAGCATCTCACCAAAGAGCAGCACCCTGTTGTATTTAAGCTCCTAATTAGATTGCTAATTGTAAATAGAATTGATTCAGCGAGGCAGTGGTGTTACAAAATCATTAATGGAGGATTTCAGCATGAGAGAGAGATCAGAGAGGAAACATTTGAGGAAAAAAGTCTGCATTTGATGGTTAGTTTATCCAGAAGTAGCAGTATGTATGTGTAGTTTTATAAAAAAATTATGTAGAATTTTAGCAGGAATTTAAAATAGAAAAATATCTGTCTGTGTGATCATATTAAATTCAGGCAAGCCATCTGCAATTTTATAACGAATAATATGAGGATTCCAAAAGTTATTGGTAGGTATCTTGGGTTAGAAAGAAGCATGAGATTATGTACTTGTGTTCAAAAGTGTATCAGGGATGAATATCATTAGGCCCGAGCCAGCCCAGCAGGCAAGGGCCTATTGAGATCGCTAAGCAGTGCGCGCAGCGCACTGCGTAACTAGCCGACTCAATGGCGAGCGCGAAGCGCTCGTCATTGAGTATCATGCACGTGCGCGGTGTCATGCACTATCCGGGCATATACATATGTGATATGGCAGGGAACCGGCATCATTGTAACTGCTAATACATGTAATGAAGATCAATGGGTGAAAGGTCATTGAAGGGGTCAACACGAGCGCGAAGCGCTCGTTGTTGACCCCGCACCCCACGGACACGTGGGGAATGGCGAGAGCTTTCCGAAAAAGTAACTTTCGGGGTGACAGGAAAAACGCCTTATTGAAATCGTTGGAATTATTATTATTATTATTATTATTATTATTATTATACGTCACGGACCTTTAGCCTCAAATTCGGACCCCTAAACGTGAGAGTCAGGTCACGAAATTTGGCACGGTCATCAGTTCTGGCGAAAATTTTTTTTTAATGGTAATTTTTTGGTGGTAAAATGAAAAATGGCGCGACAGCGCCCCCAAAAGGAGCGTTTTTTTTGCCCCTATGGGACTTTTCGCACCCTCACCGAGGCGGAATTGAACGAAATTCGGCACAGTGATTCTTCACATCGGGACTAACCTCGAATATTATTACGGCCCCGCCCACAAACAAACAGGAAGTCGGCCATCTTGGATTGAAAATTCAAAATCAGACTTTGGCCAAAATCGCACACCTCGCATTTGAACGAACTCCTCCTAGAGCGTAAGCCCGAATGAGCTCAAATTCGCACAAGATACTCTAAAGACATGTGCCGTCAAAAGTTATCCAAATCCTCCGCGAAAGTATGAAGGTTTTCACGCGGCGCAGCTGCAAATTTCGTGACATTTTTGGACATTTTTCGCTCCTTTCAAATTGTTAGAATTCGGACATACGTTGTCCGATTTCACTCAAATTTGAATGACTTATTCACCCCCCGGCCTAACTACATATATGTCGAAACGGTAACTCTGAGAACTATAGCGCCCCCTAGAGATGCAAAACAAAATTTAGTTTGTCGGAAATGCACGAAATTTGGCATGCACGTCCGTTATAGTAAAGGGGTCAAAACATTATATTGGACCCATGCCCAAATTTGTACGGTGTTGCCATGGCGATGACCGATACGTAGCCATGTCATATACACGGTGTATTTTCCACACATTTTGCAGCATTATTCAAGAATGACATGGCAACACGGCTCGACCTCGGCACCAGCGCCGGGTCATGGGGTCGCGGGGTCGTGGGGGTCGCGGGGTCGCGACAGCGAGGGCCGATCATCGCTGCTTGCAGCTATATTTATTATTATTATTATACGCTTCGCACCTTTAGCCTCAATTTTGTACCGCTAAACGTGAGCGCCAACTCACCAAATTTGGCACGGTCATCAGTTCTGGCGAAAAATAATTTTTTTTACTACTTTCGTAAAAGTTAGATAAAACGTGGCGCGACAGCGCCACCTAGAATGACGCTTTTTTTGCCCCTATGGGACTTTTCGCACCCTCGTCGTGGCGGAATTGAACGAAATTCGGCACAGTGATTCTTCACGTCGGGACTAACCTCGAATATTATTACGGCCCCGCCCACAAACAAACAGGAAGTCGGCCATCTTGGATTGAAAATTCAAAATCAGACTTTGGCCAAAATCGCACACGTCGCATTTGAACGAACTCCTCCTAGAGCGTAAGCCCGAATGAGCTCAAATTCGCACAAGACACTCTAAAGACATGTGCCATCAAAAGTTATCCAAATCCTCCGCAAAAGTATGAAGGTTTTCACGCGGCACAGCTGCAAATTTCGTGAAATTTTTTGACATTTTTCGCTCCTTTTAAATTGTTATAATTCAGACATACGTGGTCCGATTTCACTCAAATTTTAATGACTTATTCGCCCCCCGGCCTAACCACATATATGTCGAAACAGTAACTCTGAGAACTATAGCGCCCCCTAGAGATGCAAAACAAAATTTAGTTTGTCGGAAATACACGAAATTTGGCAAGCACGTCCGTTATAGTAAAGGGGTCAAAAAATTATATTGGACCCATGCCCAAATTTGTACGGTGTTGCCATGGCGATGACCGATACATAGCCATGTCAGATACACAGTGTATTTTCTACACATTTTGCAGCATTCTTCAAGAATGACATGGCAACACGGCTCGACCTCGGCACCAGCGCCGGGTCGCGGGGTCGTGGGGGTCGCGGGGTCGCGACAGCGAGGGCCGATCATCGCTGCTTGCAGCTATATTTCATTATTAGAATGTAAAAATATACAGATAACAAAATTGTATTGTTTGTCTTTGTCTCCTTTGTTTGTGCTGCATACTATTACTTATATATATATATATATAAGATAATTGCAGGCCAGTCAATGCAAATTTTGTTATTGTAGCCCTTACTTTGTCAAGAGGATATAATATTTAGAGATAAAATATAGGTTTATACTCCAGTGAACAATTCTCAAAGTACAGAAAGAAGTGTAATTTTGCAGATTGACATTTGTAGTAAAAGCAACATTCTGTTTTTAAATATTTTCTACAGATTATTTTTGGTGACATCTTGTGGCAAAAGTGCAGATTGCAGTTCCACACCAACACTTGTGCTATTTAGAGCATGTGAACAGCTGTGGTAATCCAGCAGGGACATGCTGTTGTCTGTGAGAAAATCCAGTGGATTTGGTTCTATGGAGCTTTGGATGTCTATTTTCCCAACATAGACAATGAGTATAATTTCAAAAATTGTTATATACTATAGTTTAAAAATACAGTTTTAACCTTTCTACTGTATCTACTGTATTTGACAATGCTTTAATCCTTTAAGCGGTTTTTACAGTGTAGCTAAACTTCCTTTCAGTGATCTCAGCTACAACTTTGACCCATATTCATTCAATTTACTTGACATGTTTTTCCAATAATTACCTTCCCTTGCACAATGTCTCTTTTCCATTCTCACTTCTGTTTTTGTGCAGATGCCAGTAGCCTTCTTTTACGAGGCTCCTCGCTGTTGTGGAGCCAGTCTTTATTTTAAGTAGGACACTTTAGGCTTGCATTTATGTGTTTATAGTTTTACAGTGTGTGGAGAAGCTTCTGGCACCGGAGCATGTGCGAGCTGAACCATATTTCCACGGCGCTGGTGCACGCTGGGGGCTGGCTCGAAAGGAGGCAGCAATCAGACTCTCTCATGCTGTTAATTGAGTCTTTGTGCGTGCTCGGGCTCACCAGCATGTGCCATTGGAAACAGGGTCACGGCGCTCCACCTCAAGGGCACTGTTATTAATGAGACGAATAAAAGACCATGACAACAGCTTGATAACACACCAGAGATAAACCCACACAAACATCATGTGGGGGCTGGACACTTTGTCTTGCCAAGAAGGAAAAAAAAAAAAGATGCAAAAAATAAAAAAACAGCCATCATCTATTTTTTATGTTCCCGAGAGAAATAAAGGAATGAGTACATGTTTGCTGATGTCTCAACTAGAAAACAAACAAGTAAGCAAAGAAGTGAGCCGCTCTAATTGGCCGAAGAGCTAGTGTCACTAATGAGCTCTTAATTAACAGAGGCTTCACTTAAAGCCCTCGTCGACCTGGCAACGCGAAGATGCACGCTCGAGCCTATTCTGTGGTGTTTACAAGTCGTGAGGACAAGAGGAGAGCCTTGATGCAGCTCCTACACAAACTGAAGTGATGCAGCATCAGCCCGCTGAGTGAAGCCTCGTTTTCACTGGAACTGTATGGTATTGTGTCAGTTTTTGTTCTCAAAAGGGATACAAGAGATCCCATATAAGCGCATCGTACCACTTTGTTAACCCTTCAGCTTTCGGTTCTGACAGTATTAGATGCTTTAGTTGGAGCATAACATAGTCAGTTCATAACACAATAAAGAATTCTCACTCCTTGAAAATGAGAAGAAAAAGGAAAAACACAAAATAGTAATGTTTCATCAAATGAGCTGTCTCTTTCTTGAGGTAAACATATTCCAAGAAGAAAGAACAAAGCTATTTAGCAACAGCTGTCTACAGTTTTAGATGGAGCGGTCTTGCTTTGTGAATTCAAAACATCCATGTATTTGCTGTCTAAGTGATGCTGCTGTCTAATTTAAAATAAAATAAAACAGTTTTGGCCCTCTGTACTCTTGTAAGTGATGTTTTATGATGGATACAATGTCATGGAAATCACACCCTTTTGAAAACTCCTGCCAAAGGTTAATAACACTTTAAAGCAACATTTATCTTATTTATGTGTCAAGCACTATTCCATTCCCTGATGTAGAGACAAAACTCCAGCCACAAGAGGTCACTTGTCACTGTATCTTTGTGCCAGTCCCAAGCCCAGACAAATGGAGAGGGTTGCATCAGGAAGAGCATGCGGCGTAAAAACCTACTGTATGCCAGACTCAATTTGTGAACTACTTAATGGTTTGCTGTGGTGAAGAAACTTTCCTGAGCAGAGTGACATCTTGGCCCAGTTTGTGCATCTTCGTTGTTGTTTTGTGTGCAGAACAGAGTAAAACTATGGAAACAACATCAAGAATAATGGTGGCCTCAGTACCAGCTTTTAGAAGAAATTCAGTTAAACCTCAGTCTATTCAAACAAATTAACTTTTAGCCAAAATATATTCTCAAAATCATTCTATTGATACTGTATTGATCATTATTCACTGTTAACTATAAAAGTATTTTAATTCATGATGAATTTAGGCTAAAAGGCATTTTTAGGAAACAACTTGGTAATAAAGAGAAACAATTATAGTAAGTATTTTAACTATGAATTAATGTTAATTTTGTCCTCTGAAATGTTGTATTGTTGTGCTCACCTGCCCAGAGACTGCAGATGGAAAGTAGCTTGTCGCTAAATCTGGTTCAATCATCTCTTTTCTTGTGAGATTAATGTGTTTGTACAATTTTGATGGTTCTTGGACATGAGATCAGTAGAAACATGCCTATCTCGATGACATAGTACCCTCAGCTGCACAGAAACAGAATGTAACTTTCTTGTCCCGGGACGAGGACTTGTTACCAGTCATTTACGGCTCAAATAGAAAAGCTGAAATAAGCACGCTGCATCCTAGCAGAGTCATAGTTGTACAAAATACAGTAAAATGACCAGAGAACATGTCTTTCTTCCAAACTTGTTGACTTGGATAGTCTCTTTTTGTAAACAAATATGGCGCCACTGACAGTGCAGTTGTACAGAGAGAGAGTTTGTGCCCTCTACTGGCTAAAGGTTATGCAGTGCTGCTTTAAATACCTGTACACATAAGAAGAGAACCTTAGCTGGGAATATACTGATGCTAGAACCTTAACTCATTGTATCTGGACTTGACGCAAACTTCAAACATATTGGGCTGAGATTGTACAGAAAAGTGAAAGTACATTTCTTACTGACTTTGAGATAGACCCTATGTCCTGGTCCTGGGTCTCCCAAGTTGACATATAAAAGCAGCAACTAACAAGAGACTACATAATATTCTCACATTTGCTGCCAGGAAGAATATTCTATTACAGTGGGTCAGTGACAGAATCCTTCTGTTTTTGGATGGTGCAAAATAACTTTCGAGTTGACTCCTCTGGAATATCGTACTAACATCCTACATGCCAGTGTGGACCAGTTCTACGAAGTGTTGCATCCCTTCTTGGATTGTATTGGACCTGATCTCTGTATATTATTAGAAGGATTGTCACGCACTTGAATGTTGTTCATGAACTGTTCATGTGGCTTCTCAACAATGTGAAGCACCTCCTGTTTGTTTGTTGTTGTTTCCATGAATTACCTTTACCAAAGTGTATTCACCTGACCTGTGCAGCATAAACTTAAAGAGACAGAAACATATCCTTTATATTTCTTACATTAGTGCTTCAAAACTGGTTCAACAATAGCCTGTTAAAACTAACACTGGATAGATGCCAACAGAGTTTGACCTCAGGTGATAACGACAACTGCTGATAACCCTCACTCACACACACACTCACACACACACACTCACACACATCGTACACCAACAGGCCGAGTAAAACTGTAATAGCTGTGTATGATAACGAGCAGATGGCAGGAGGATTAGCCAAATGAAAATACAGCAGCTACAATTTGCCAGCGTTAATATCTTTTACAGGGAGTGGCATTTCTTAGCACGCGCACAAAAGGCTTCTATGAATCACATGCCAACGAGGACCGAGGGGGAGAAGGGGAAGAGAGGGTTTGAGGAGACATGGAGCTCAGATTCACGGCCCGCCTGCCCCTGCTGGTCCCACGCCATCTGCAGGCTCATGAAGCATAGTAAAACATAATTGATTGAATATGTCAGTGTGTGCGTCAGTGGCCGGGAGGCAGCTCTATAGAGAGGGGTTAATGGCGGTTGGATGGATGTTACCAACAAGCAGGACATGAGCGCTTCATAATGCAGACAGTAAAGCACAATACTCCAAGCTCCAGTTGCCTACCGCTTGGACTGATCTGTAAACGTGGGATGGAATGAGTCTTTGCACTTGTTACATTAGTGTCACTGGACTACTCATTCGGCCACATCGGCAAGTGACTAGACGGAAATGCTCTTTGCCTTTTTTGTTACTTATTCCAAAAACTGCTATGATTCAGTCGCCTACCCACCCATTCACTTCCTCAATCCTTTCCCTTCACTGCCATTTCTACTAAAGATATCCTGTCAGACCAATCTAACAGGGTAGGCTTTATGAAATGCAACGCTTCTTTCATTGAATTAAAAACCAGTACGTGTAGCATCCAGAGGCAGAATAAAGAAGCAGTGTTGTAAATGTGTCATTCAGTACTCTGTATTCTTATCGTCTCATATTACAACACAAGTATGACACAAATTCATGCTTTGACATTTTGAAACTGTAGTGAACTTTGAAAATGACTGCACCAATCTTTATGCAAGAGACGTTTGATTTAAAACATTTTTCAGAATTGATCAGAATCAGAATCAGCTTCATTAGATGTATGCACGTACAAGGAATTTGGTCGCAGCAGTCTTTGTCACTCTAGCACTAAACAAATGACACTAAGACTTAGTAATAAATACAAAAATTATGATGTACTATATATAATGCTGTAACAACAGGTATATAATGTAAAGATACAGTCCAGTTATGCAAGTTCTGTGCATTAGTACAGCGTTACAGTTCTGTTTTAACCGTTTAAGAGAGTATTTAATCCTGGAAAGAAACTGTCAGGTGTCCATTGGTTGGTGCATTTGTTGTCTGTTGACTGAGGTCGTTTTAATATCTGTTTCTAAACATATTGTTAATGAAACTCAATGTTTCACATTTGTAGCGGAACCAGCATGCAAAACAGTCTAGTATTAGCTTAAAAGACCCCCAAGTTCTCCTGAAACACACCAAACTTGAGGCACAAAAGTATATTGATAATGAATTTATGGATTATCCAATAAATCAGGCTTTTAATGGTGTATATGTCTGTGCATTCAATATTATTAGGACCTCATTGATCAAGACCAATTCATGTCTGACAGGAGCATATTAAGACCAATACAAGACTGAGACTTTTAGGGATCAAGACCAAGTCAAGACCAAACCATTGCATTATACATTAGAATAGATACCCACAAACAGTTGTAAAGCCATAACAGTGTAAATCCAGTAATAAACCAAGCCCAGACTAATGGAGGTTAGTGTGTGTGAAAGAGGCAGAATTATAGGGAGATTTTTGTAAGGAAAGTAAATTGAGTGAAGTTTTCATCCAACCAAAATGTCAAAGACCCAAAGAAGATCTAGACCTTTAAATGCATCACTATTAGGAAGTGGCAATAACTGTTTTTTTGATGGTGGTTATCTCTTATTGTAAATGAACTCTTGTACTCAGATGTGATCAGTTGTCTTTTGTCCTCCCTTTTTACTCCGGGCTCTTGGTACTTATCTGGTTTGCTCACAATGTTGCGTCGCCTCTGTCAACAGTGTAGACAAGATAAAAACCATCCAGGAATGAAACAGGTGGGGCTCATATTCAAGCTGTTGCTCCAGCAGGTGCACCACCAAAAGGGCTCCCTAACAAACCACTGATGACAGCTGACAGTGAATGGTGACAACACTGAATAGAAAAATGAGTTGATTCTACCCAACTGCAATTCACTCAAAACTGTGAAAGAAATTATCTAAAATCCATTCACTTATTGAAGTCCACCAAACACGGAGTCATCCTTTAAAGCATATCTCGGCACGCAGCCTTGAGACCCGTTTGTCTTTGAAGTATTCTGTATAAAAACAATTGGCTTAAAAACAAAATTCATATTCAGGAAGCCGTCAGATATGTTTCCACATTCTGCTGCATCCACACATCGGTGACTGTTTGTATTTGTTGTATCCCCCAGACTCACAAATGCCCAGCACGAGCGCGCACATGCTTACGGGGCACGTGCCTGCTCGTGTGTGATCTCTCGCCACCGTGTTCTGCATCCGACTGCATTTGCATAATCTGCATAATGACGCTGGCTTTAATTGCCCACACCCAGGTAAAGGATCATGTGGTTAAGTGGGAGATCATGATTATGTAAATAATTGGCCTGACCACAGCAAGCTGCTACTCTCTGCCACCCATCTGGAGAGACGAGGTGGGAAACAGCCGAGGTGAGAAGAGGATGGATAAAAGGGACAAGTGTATGGTTTTGAAGAAGTGGAAGGAAGGAAGAGAAGGGAGTAGGATTAACACTGCAGAGGTCCCTGAATCAGAAAAATATTCAGTAGAAGTCAATGGGGAGCAGCAGATTATTTGTGATTGCCTCGGTGTCTTGCTGTCATTTGCACACATGATGTTTGTTGACTTAACTTTTTCATTTCGTTTCAATTTTTTCGAAAAGAACTGGGGTTTTTGTTGAAGATGAAGCAAAATGCCACTTGATTTGGTGCAGTCGCTTCCTGTGAACCACAATCACTTACTAATTATGTCACGAAGCAGTGTGCTCTGTTCTGCTGGTGATAATCAAATCCTCGTTTTTTTTTTGTTTTTTTTTTTAAACACCAATGGTGGTCAGCTTGATCCATTTGACTTCTTCTTATTTGTATTAAAGCCCCACTGTGTCACTTTTGACCTCTTAGCCCTTTTCAGTTGTCTGTGAAATCTGTCTATGGTTCATAAATATTACACTCGGTATAAGCAAGTACACAATTTCAACAACCTGTACTCCCTCAGAAAGAAGTGGCATGCAAGAAAAGAAACAGAAGGTGCCTCAGTGTTATAGTGTAAAAACTAGTTACACTATAACACTGAGGCACCTTCTGTTTCTTTTCTTCCTGTTTGTATTGATGAATTGCTAACCTTTTCAGTGTCGTAATTAAATTTGAAGGTGCAATACTGATAAAGGCTGAAATGATGGATGGAAGCTCACCCATTCAATCTATTGGCCATTTGCAGTGGCAAGGTATAACACAACACATAAGGCATGTGAAGATCAGATAAATGTAATGTAAAGATCATTTTACATCAGTATAAAAATAGTTTAGGAGAAGTGTTAGTGAAACTCTTAGTGAGAAGTAATACATCCAGTAGAACAATGTCATTTCCATGAAGGAGAAAAATCCACATTACAGTGTACAGAAAGCCTTGTGGGGTCATTTATAACATGAATTTGTGTGTTACCAGATCATGTGATCTTAGCTGGCCTTTATATACCAGTAGCATTGTTTGAGAAGTTACAACAGCAGCTCTTCTTCTTATGCAAACACACAAATTTGATTACATTTCTATTGGTGTGTAAATGAGAAGCTCCCCCAAAAGTGAATTACTTTGTGGTTTGGTTAATCTCGCAGTAAAGGGAAAGAACGCTCAGGACGGAGATGAACACAGTGAAATATGATCTGTTGTAACCTATAAGTTCTTTATCAGCTTGATTTTCCACGTTTGCAGTTGACAAATGAACATCTGTTGCTTGAAAACAAAACCCAAACAAAACTTAGACATACCACACAACAAATAACAAATGAGAGACATAATTGACAAAAACAAGACTTCTTTTGATTCTTGTGTGATGCACCTTATATATATTTTGCACAACCACACACAACAGATTGACTGTCAATTAAAAAAACAAACGGCATATGTGCAGCAACACCTAAAACAGGTGTTGATGATTATGATTTTTAATTGGCTGCCTAGTCAAAGTCCAGATTTCAACCCAATTAGATGCTGTGGCAGGACCTTAAGAGAAGTGTATGTAAGTGAAATCCCCAAAACCTCAAGGAATTAAAGATGCAATGTGTAAAACTGGAACACATCAATCAAAACCACATTTTTACAGTGTACAATCATCACAGAAAAGACTCAAAACATCTCAAAGCATCTGTCTTGAAAAAAAGTCATTATGCACCCAGTGGGAAAAGACATTTTAATTCCATTACTTGCTATTCCATTACCCTCAGCTGCCCAAACAAACTGAGCTCTGTTGGAGAAGAAGCACTCTCTGACAAGAAGGTTTAGGCCATTTATGAACTATTTTACAATTTTAAAAATGATACCATCAGATCTCCCTCCACCTGGTTTGTTCATGGACACCAGCATGTCCCTGCAGGGCTACTATAGATATTGGGGTGTGGGAGTGGGATTTGCTGAATTGCAATCTGAACTTTGGCCACCAGATGTCACTAAAACGACCTTCACATTAAGCAATGTCATAATAAAGCCAGAATTTCTCTACTTGAATTACAAGAAACGTTTCATGTTAATGCTGCCAAACGTTAGTTTTGCACATTTTATTTTATTATTTCTTTTTTTATTAGGTTTGATATACAAAGCACAATGTTGTTCATCAGTGCTTGTATTTACCCCATATTCAAACAGGAGGCACTAACTATTTCTCATAACTGTACACTGCCTTTCAAAAAACACTTCTAATGCATCCTGAATTGAAAATTTGCGATATCTTCATTACAGTTATAGCTTTTGCACTTTAAACTGCAGTTTGAGACGATAATGACAACACAAATTGCACATAAACAGCTAAGTAATAAATTACCGAGGCTAAGTTAATACAAGCATCACCATTTTGCCAAGATTCTGACACTTACAGCACATCTCTTCCCTCAGCTTTTATCTGCTCTATGGCCCATTAGACACATTGCACCTTATGAAATGTCTTTATTATAGAGGCCTTTCAAAGCCAGCGCACACACACACACAAACACACACACACACCCGCAGCTGCCACTGTATCCGCTGCACAGATGGTAACGGCAGCAGACAAAGGAAAGGTAATTCTCTCCGCAGGACGCGAACAGAGCTGAAGCTGGGAAAGAGCAGTGCACATCAGCAGCACTCCCCACCTCGCTCCCTGGTCTCAGCCCCCGGCCAGCAAACATCACACGAGTAAACAGACAGTGTGTGTATGTATGTGTGTGTGTGTGCTGGTGTATGTGCAGGAAAAGAGCCAGGGAAAATAAGACAAGTGAAGAAGGGAGAGATAAAGTGAAAAAAAAGAGAGACAGAGGGGGGAGGAGGTAATAAACAGGATTATAGTGCTTATCTGTGCTGCTGTGAGTTGGTGTGCATGAGGTTTTTGCCTGAGGACGGAGTGACTGACTCCAGCTTTACCTTTGCCAAAGTGTCTCCATCCCCAGGTATCTGCTCTCTGTGGACTCCCCCCAGCTTCATGTGTCTCGGTACACTGTGTACTTCACCTACACTGTAAAAAAAAAAAAAAGAAAAAAAAATGTAATTTACGGTAATTTACAGTAATAAACAGGCAGCTGTGGTTGCATGTCTTTCCTCGTAGAATAACCAACAGATGGCCTTTAGAAAATACATTTTAGTACGTAGAGTATGTAAGAGGGATAATATTGGCTTTGATTCCACCTGCCATT
This sequence comes from Rhyacichthys aspro, assembly GCA_036850595.1. Lineage (NCBI taxonomy): Eukaryota > Metazoa > Chordata > Actinopteri > Gobiiformes > Rhyacichthyidae > Rhyacichthys > Rhyacichthys aspro. The sequence goes on along the minus strand of CM072153.1, from coordinate 6,060,558 downwards.
ACAGTCATTTGGGATTGTATTTGGGGTAAAAGTGAGATGGCAGTTGGTTGGATGCTGATGTTAGTATTCCCATCTTGTATCCACTGGCTAACTGTAAATGGTGGTAATGATAACTTAATGCAATGGCCAAAAAACTCCTTCCCTCACTTTGTCTCCCCCACAACTACATGGCAATGGTTATCAAGAAAGTAATCCTGAACTAATTGGCCACTGCAAGAATACTAACAGTATGGAAGCTTACCCTGTATTGTACCTGTATATTTGATTACTAAAGAAAAAAACAACAAGATGTAAATCTCTTGTTTAAATATGTCTTACAGCTAATCCATCCAATGTTTTTACTGTATAGGCAATTTTAATGCAAACACCAACTGAACCTGTTATATTATACATAACGCAGTAAGATTTACAGCAAATACTGGTTTGATATATTACAGTAATTTCCAATTAAACATGATAGAGTATATTGAAGGTTGAGTTAGATGTCTTCTGATATAAACTGGCCATTTAGGGCATTTACAACTCTGTATTCTATTGTGGTATTTTACAGGTATGTTCCAATTTGACAGTATTTATCACTTCACTGCAGACATTTTTATCAGTGTATGTGTGGATGTGATCCCATGTGAAAAAGCCCATTGGTTGATGGTGTGTGTGATTTAATGTATATGTCCAGAGGTGAATGCATTCATGTGCAGAGTGTTGAGCGTGGTTATTGTGAACACAGCTCTGTACAGTAGCTCTGTCTGTGCAGCTGCCCGAGGATAAAGACTATACTCACCTCTTTGTCGCCCCTGCAGTTGGTCGGACTAACCAATAAATCTGGCCCCACACTGTGTGTGTGCTTAATGCTCAGAAGATATGGCTTTAGTTGCCATTATAATTCTTTTCCTGCCACATGCCACCGTTGTAGGTGACAGTGTTTCCTTTGTGATCTTTTTTACCTGACCAGTGCTAACAGGCTGCTACAGCGTCTCACTTTCACTGGTGATGGGGAAGGAGGAATACATTTCAATAATAAAAGGTTTGGGATGATGGCAGATATTATGCCTCGTTGCTTTTGTAAATGAGCATCTGTGCGAAAAGAGGAGTGTTTATGTGTTTTCAAAGACATCTGTGGACGTCTTGGTGGATTGGCCCAGCGCTGTCCTCAGCCGCACTATACACTGTGTGCAAACGAACAGACACAGAGCAGGACACAACTGCACGGATATGTGTGTGTATTTGGGTGTATGTGTGTGTGTGTGTGCATATAAATGTGTGTGCTTGTGTCTGTGATGGATAGGGGGCTTTATGAGAGAGGAATAGGCTAATGACCAGGTCTCCAGAGGCAGAGAGATTCCTGGAGCTATTACTGCCCGAGCTCATAATGGACTCTGTGCTTGGCTTCTTTTACACGATGCTTAATGGGGGATCCTACAGTCTGCTGCCAAGTATAACCCACAAGGAGAGTACACACCGCTGTGTGCTTTGACCCCAACATTACCCAATAATACCAAGAGAGCTATTTGATTATAAAGTTTATCTTCATTTTTATGCACACTGTAAAAAGTTCAGAAATTTACAGAGAAAACTGGCAGTATTCTGTTAAAGTGCTTTTCAGTATGTTAGCTTCTGTGCATAACATAAGCAGATGCTAAACCTGAGAGTCGGGTCTCAGTTTACCAGTCTTTAATGAGGAAGCACAGGTCTTAAGTAGGACTGACCAGATGCCCTGCTTTGTGCTGGAATTAGTCACGCGTCCTGCAAATTGAGTTTGTGTCCCACATTTTGATTGGCTGTTGATAATGTGAAAAAAATCCATCTTTGCTTTTTTGTCCTGTAGTAACAAGGTGGTAAAGGCCATCATTGTTGCATTTCCAATCAGCAGAGATTCAGGTGGAGTGCGCTGTTTGATTGACAGCTCCAGCACCCAGCAGGTCGACCTGTCAGACTCTGCCACTGACAACAGCCTCGCCCACGATGCAAAACCACAAAGGGGGAACAGAGAGTCTTATTTTGAATGAAACATGAACAAATATGGTTTAAAAAAATATGCCTATTTATAGGTAAGCCAGTCCCAGGAGACTCTTTTTGTGAGCTATGTCAGAGGGAGTTCTCTGTTCATGCTGTCTTTGGGACACATAAACCCTAAGACCAAAGACCATCCAGGTATGACAAGTCTCCTCTATGTGGTGTTAGTAGGTGTTCTCTACAAGGTTCTGTGCATCCAGTGACTGGTATCTTGTAACCTTTAGCTAGAGTCTAGTCTAATTGCTTGTATAAATAGTTATGTACCTACTAACTAACAGCACACATATGCATTCATTTGCATAGACCGCACTATTTTGACTTTGACAAACACTTCACTGTAAATATTTCCGACTTAGTTTAACAGTGCACCTGCTTTTGCACACACACAGTTTATCTCTCCGGCGCACTGTAACAGAGCAGTGCATACAACCTGTATAGGTCACAAAGGGTGGAGGTGAGACAGCCACCTCAGAGAAAAGTGAGAGTGTCTGCCTGCAGTGCAAAACCGAGCCATAAATCATGTCAGGCTACACTAGTCTCTGCAGACGTGCACATACATTGCTGCGTCGCTCCCCCTCCTTTCTCTCCTGTGTAGGTTTGAGTAGAACAGAAACGGATTTGGGGATTATAGGGGAGCCTCACTTTTTTTCTTCGCTTTTTTGTTACCTCCTTCACAGTACTTGTTGTCTCCATAGAGAAAAAAGTAGGGGGCCGCTAATCTGCAAGCATGTGTTTATATATGTGCCAGTGGTTTAAGCTTGCTTATGCGTGGACTTGAAGGGGACTATTTATTCACTAAACTAAAGCAAGTATCTCTGGTTTGGTTTTGGAAACGCACATTGAGGAGGAGGATGCACAAGGTAGAAATGTGCTCTTGGATGCAAAACAGCTGTTAATAGCTGCAAAGTGGAGCAGCTGGTTGGGAGACAGGGATAGAGGGATGAATGACCAGATAGAGAGGAAGACAGAACAGCCCAGGGGACGTGTAGAAGGACTAAATGAAGTTGGCGTTACTGAGGCTTGGCTGATGCAGAGCCCAGAGTATGCACAGCCAGAGAATGTCAGCGATCATGTTCCAGACAAGAGGCAGGGATAGATAAAGAAGACATATTGTGACATTGATTGCTCTGGTTATATCTTTGACTGGGAGCTAAAACTAGTTAGGAAGCAAAGTTAAGAGAACAAATAGTCCCGTAGGAAGGGTTTGAGACAGAAACTGAGATAGAGGAGAGAGAAGTTCAGGTTGAGCATAAACAGTGAAATGATCTGTATTACATTAACACAGATTCATCAACTATTCATAAAGTACACTTGCAAAATATTCATTAAACTTATATTGTGATGTATTGTAAAACGTAACTATGTTGGCTACCAGAGTATCTACTAGTCCTACACATTGAACTTGGCACTAAACAAGGGTTAACTCACTTTAGCACTGTGACTGTTTTAGTCAGATTGAGACAAAATTGATTGAATTACACAGTTCTGGGACAGGTTTATAGGAGAAGGAGAGGCTCAACTAACTCCCACAAACAACCACATTATGTTTTAGCATAACTGGCATTCTGAGACTACTCTAGAGTTTGTCCAATCCTGCATTAAATTAGACCAAAATATCAGTATTATTCCAAAAATTACATTTGTGATTTTACATCAGTATGTTGCTGTATTACTGGTACTGCATTCAACAGGTGAGTCTACACTGATAGGACCCTGATGTTGTAGTTTAGACACAAGTTAGAAATGGACTTGCTTACTCATGCACAACAGGGACTAAACCTTTATAGTTGGCAACATAATGACCAGAGGAAACTGTGGCTTCCGAGGCCAGTTGTAGACCTCTTGATCACTTCATTATTACATTACATTATTACATTAAAAGGTTATTACATTTCGTAACTTTCTACTGGTACACCACCAAGGCACTGTTGCAATAGAAACACAAATGCTTATTGTGATACTATAGATATTGATTAGTCATAACACATGAACATCACAGGGGAAATGTATGTTGTTTTGTGAAAAGCTGAATATGCTTAATGTTGTCCAGATAACCACTACCTAGAGCCACCAATGTCTGAAGAAACGCCTCTGTTTACGCTGTATTTACGCCCCTAAGCACAGCATAATGTTTAATTCGTCTCGCAGCTCTTTCCGCGGTCAGGAGGCCGTCTCCAGTGGACAGTAAACATGTCCTGGCGGCAGTGGGGTTATCAGCAGCCGTGGGGGGCCCGCCGCATCTTCCTCCTCCTCCTCCTCCTCCTCCTGTGTCTCCGGGGAGCGCCATGGAGCAGGTGCTGCGCCCCTCCTCTGCCCTCCCTGCCCCGCTCACAGCCCGCCCCTTTCCTCTCTGTCTCTCCCTGAGGACGCTTCTTGTGTTGTCCTTCTCCTTCCCCACATCACATCCCCACATCGTATCGGAGCTGTACTCGTTTTTAGTAGTTTCTTCGTACGAGGATGCGTTAAAAAAAACAAACCCGGATCTGGTCTCGTTCGGTGACGCGGTAAGTTGTTTCCTGTTGTTTGGAAGTGGTTTTGAAGTTTGAGCGAGGTGCTTTCGACTGTTGTCCGTGTGGTTTGATGTGTTCACTGTAGCCTGGTTTTAAGGAGCTACGTGCTTCATTTCTTGCTGTTGTTTTCTTGGAGGTTTTACGCGCACATTTTCACTTAAAAAGCCTGCGTTTATCCTTGTATCGCTGGCTTTGTCTGATCTTTGTATAAATCTAGAGAGCAGTTGAATGGAGATTCTAATACTCTAGGTGTGAAATTGTTTTTGTCAAAACACTGAAAAGAAGCGTAAAAGACAGCCACTAATGTAAAATCAAATTGCCCCGTCGGCTACGGCTTTATGGACGACGCAAAGTTAGCAGCAGACAACAACTTCTGGTTGGTTCTTCAAAATAAATGTTTAGCGCTGATTTTAGAGGCCAATAAATACAACCAGACAAGTCTTTTTGAAAAATTATTATTATGTGACGTTTATAGGAAGTAAGCTGACACAATAGCCAGCATTTACATTAGAAGTTTGATTAGGGGTTGCAATAGAAATCTACATGGTCCACAAAAACAATGTAATGGTTAATGTAGGATATTTCGCCATTTCCCTCTGTTTACTCTTGCAAATGCAAATTATTATTGCACCAAACCTGTGGATACTCTGTTTAGGAACTGTGCCATGTTTTAGACAACGAAACTGAACGATATTAATCTATAAAGTTACAGTTTAGTGTATAGTTTGCTGTTTAGTGCATTTACAGGAAGTAATATTGTTAATTGGTGTGTGGATATCAGCCAATCACAGCGCAGAGAAGAAGGCAAACACTGCTAAAGTTCTATCAAAAGCCTGAATAAAACTGGATTTATCGTAAGTCCCTGATGTCTAGGCTACTTCAAAGAGGATGAGGCACTGGCCAGGTTTGTTAGATTCTTGCACATTGTAGCCTTGATTTAAAGTCGATTTAAAGTCCACTTCCGGTTTGGTGGTAAACACTTGACGCAGCCACTGCAGGCGAGGCTTGTTTTAAAGCCACTGTGGTTTCTCTCGTCATGTTATCTTTCTTGTCGAACTCGTCTGTGATTAAACACCGCTCCTGTTTGCTTCTGGTAAACTTCATAGACACGTGGTGAAGTGTCACCCAGTTTCCTTGTGATGCTCGTCACACACAGGCAGCACCCATGGGAGTCAGCGGAGTGGCTCTTTAATCCGGGACCTTTAACAGCGCCTGTATTGTTCGGCTCAGATAGATGCCGCTGGGCGCATTAGCAGCAGTCAAGCGGATCACGTCGCTTTTGTGTGTACACAGCCCGCAGGTGGAGTTCAACACACACGGCTCCACGCACCATGTGCTGCTCCTGACCTGCCGTAGACCAGCTGCTCATCAGGGGTTACTGAGTAAACCTCCAATCTCTTTAATTACCCCCTCTCAGGAGATAGGCCTACTGTAAAGCCACTGCTATTCTCTCTGTCTCTGTTTGACTGCGCTTATCTGAGGTAGAGCTGAAGCGAGCTGATACTAAAGATATCTGTTAACCTGAATGATGGTTATATCAAGAAATATTGTAGACATATAACACATGAATGTCTTTGTTTTTAATGTATGCTATATGATTGATCCAACCAAATCACATAGGTGTTGCAATATATAGACTTAAACTTTTCATCCTTGTATGTATTTTCCTCAAAACATTACTTGTAATATTTATTTACTTATTTATTTATTTTGGTATCTACATATTTATTGACAATAACCAATGATATAATTGCAGTCCAAGCTGTCTTTTATGATATGTTAAACGTTATTCTGTTTTTCTAATTGGTGGCATATATATATATATATATATATATATATATATATATATATATATATATATATCTCAAATGTAGCCAATCACAGCTCACAGAACCGAGAAGGTCAATGCAGTTACATGACAATGGACCGATAGCCACACATTTTATACTGCAATGAGACATGAGTTCATGCTAATATGTTGCTATCTAAGTTATATTGTACTGGCTAACTTATGACTTATGATAAATTACGATGGTGCGGATTCCATGTTAGGATGGTCTTTAATTCAAAGTTTAAATGTTGCTATTTACAAATGACATGAGAAATGAAGTTTGTTGGTGTTTAATGCTACAAACAGGTCAGGTTTAACGTTAGCTCTTTTGACTCTTTTAAAAAAGGTTGAATGCAATTAAATATCGAGATCACATGAATGCAGCATTAAACCAAGCAAAGCTTAGCCGACTACATAAACCAATCCCAACTCACATGTAAACTTAGACAAAGGCAATAGTACAGATAAAGGGCTCAATGGAGTTATGCGTATAGCGTTAACCTGTGATATAGTAGAGCTGAGCAATTCATTGAACAATTAATAGGGACATTTCTTCTTCGTATGCCTCTAATTGGTGAATAGCAACCTATTTCTTTCTGTTTGTAATTTTGTGAAGAGTTTATTTTGTTGCTTTAATTTGCAGCTTGTTTAGAGAAGGAAAAGTTTGCGAGAAAAATGTTATAGAACAAACAGTTGATAGTTTGATTCTGAGATTTAACTGACAGAGCATAAAATGTAAAAACATGTTTGTACATCATAAAATTTTAATAGGTACATAAAGAAGAGAAACTAAGATAATGCCAGTCATAAAATCTAGTTGTCTTTGATCTTGTCGTGTATACATGCCACATATTAACCATGCATAACTAATAATATAAACAAACACAGGTATGTAACAGTTCTAATTTACGACCTGACCACTCCTTAGAGGCTTCACACCAAGATTGTTTACCGCAGCCAGAGTTGTCTTGCAGGTCCTCTTCCAAACACACACCCTGCACTTTCTACTTTCCTCTTTGTGCACCTGCTTTATCCAGACCTGTGTTTTCCTCGTACACCTTTGTGCTGTATGTCTGCGCCTCGGGCCAGCAGCAGAGCGAGGTGCCCTGGCTGTCAAACTGTCTCGCACTCTGTCTGGTATACCTCCACCGGTGAGGATGAGCAAAAAGTCTGTAGGCATGGAGTCAGGTTTTTGTATTTTTTATCTTTTTGCATCATCGATGTATCACATGGGAGACTAGGATAGATGGAGCAAGGATTGATGACACTATCGCTGTCAAATGAGGAAAAGACGACACAAAAGAGCAAATTGTGGAACTGGTGCAATGTCTCCAATTTGCTTAAATAAGCACTTTAGCTCTATAAAATGGAAATCACTGGTGTAGAGTTTTTAATCAGTAACTTGGGCATCCCTGTGTTTAGAGACAAACGGGGAATGACTACCCCTGTTTTGTCCAACCAGAAGGGAAGATACAGCAAATGGGCTGTCTGTTTATTTGTGTTGTGTTTTTTTTGTAGTAGTTTAGTGGATGACGAGTTTAAAATGTTAGTCTGATATGACTGATTTACTTGTTCTTAAAGTGCGTTGTGTAAAAGTAAAAAAACTAAGCAAAACACTTCAGACACTTCAGTCAAAGCTATTGTTTTTAAAAGTGAATAATCAAAATAACACTCTTTGCACTTGTCAGAAAAAGAGACCTTTAAACCTCCATAAAATCCAGTAGAAGTTACTTTCTGTTCCTTTTTCTACCACTGCCTGCAGAGGACAAACTGAGCACTGATTGAGGAGGACCACAGTGTTTATCTTCAAGTGCCAATTTGCATCTGGTTTCGGGTCTTTTGAGTGGTATACCAGAGTCTGAGATTTTCTGTGTCAGGTTAAATAATCTCATAATCATTTACAAACTCCAGTTCTTCCATTTTCATCTTCCATAAATAAATTTCATATAGGGATAAAACTGACTCTTGAATAAATAAATGTAAACAATTATGTCTACATATTTTTTTTTATCATTATACCACTAGTCATAATAGTATGAAGAGCCAAAACACATACAGTTTGCAGTGAGACTTTTGTTTGTATTTTTAAATGAAATCACCTAATTCTTCTGATTTTGTTTAGACCCCAGCATGTCTCTGCAGTGCTGCCATTGGTGTTCACATGGTGTATAAAAAGTGTGAGGTGAGGTGTGGAATTGCAGTGTACAGTTTTGCCACCAGATGTCACCAAAAACTGCACACTTACCCTCTAAATACCAAGTTATCAGTGCAAAGCCTCATCATTTCTCCATTACTCTCGTCCTGCTTTGTGCTACCGATCCCCCACTCTTTGCAAAGCGTCTGTCTTTCTCTTTCGCTGGAGGTGTAAGTTATTACAGTGTGTGGTTTTTCTGCTCCATTTATCCCAGGACTATAAATGCTCAGTGGCTGTTTGCTCCCTGGGGGTCACATGCATATATTTTGTGACGCACAGTACTCACTCCTGAGTCAGCTAATTGTGTGTTCACGGATCTCTATATGTATCCTTAGCCCTCGCATTATATCACTTTTGGAGGGGTATTTTATGTTGTGTTGTGTCAGATACTAGTGGGTGAGTCTGGCTGTTGTTTATGGATCGTAGGGAAGTGTTAAGTGAGCTGCCGAAAGACTGGGGCTAGTAAAGCTATTTAGCAGCCCCCGGAGTAACCCCAGAGACCGCTGTGTTGACGCCACTCTGACTGCTATTACAGACAAGTTTAAGAGGCTGTTAAACATTTGGCTACTTTTCCCCTCTTCTGCTCTCTTTTAGTGTGTTTGTATACGTCTCTATCAGAGGAATGGGAAAAAGCCTGCCAGCGATTGTAACAGCAACACTAGCACTTCTAGCTGTTATTAGTAAATGCCAAATAATAACATTGTAAAGAGAGTATTTGTGGGTGTGTTTTGGTGATGTTCACAAGGTCTAATGCTAAGAAAGTGGGGTCAGTCAGTGAATTGTCTGTGCAAGTGGGAAGAACACACAGACAAACATGCCAACGTGATGAGGGTTAATGAGGAAGTGATGTGGTACAAGCTCTCCTTCTATCCTAATGACCCAGGCCTGCTCACACCCAGCCGCTGTGCTTTAATAATGAGCTGCCACCCATCCATCCCTCGCTCGCTCCCTCCCGCTGTCCTCACGGTCTCCCGGTGCGGAGACAGTGAAAGAGAGCAACAAACCGAAAGGTGTCAAAGACAAGCCTCAACACGTCCCACATCACAATACATCAGTGGAGAGGCTGTTGTCTATTGTTGTGTCGTTATGGGTGGATGAATGAACGCTGCCACATGTCACTGGACGAAGTTTCCATTTGAGCAACGTTTCATTTCTATTGTTTGTTGTGATGTCACCTTTTTAGGAAATATGGTTATGTGATTAGTTTGGGTTACCTTTGATTGGCCATATTCCTTTATATGATGTTTGTCTGCGTTGTTTGGGTTTCCAGCCCCTCCCCTTTTTCATGATGTCAAGAATGTACTGTTCTGTTGTTCAGTCCAATTTTGTCCCACCTTTTTAAATATTTAATCTGGGCAAAGACTAGCACTTGTTTCTCATCAAGTCAACGCGCCCATAAAGAAGTCCTGGAGTTTTTTGTCAGTAAAGCCAGAGCTGTAAAAATAAATTCACAAAAACCTGTTTCACTGGGAATAGCATAGCACTTAAATGTACAATGGCAAGTAGCAAGATGATGGCACTGTTGTTTCACAGCACAAATGTCCAGAGTTTGATTCTCTGTTAGGGAGGGGCATGTTTGTGTGAAGTTTGCATGTTTCCTTGAAAAACATTCACAATAGAGGTTAATCCTCTGGTTATTAACGCCCATGACCTTGGTACTGGCTCTGATTTGCCCACTGCTCCTATTGGGTTGTCCCAGCAGCACTGGACGATGGATGACTTAAATGCAGAGAATGAATTTCTCTATGGGGATCAATTAAGTAAAATTCTCCTAATTGCCCAATTGTCTGTTTCCAAAGCTTGTTTTCTACAACAGTTTCAATTGCAATGGAATACTGTTCATCAGATACACTATTACCATTTGTTCATTTGAGTCCTTTGAACTCAGTCAAAGCTAATTTAGCTGTAATGTTTTGGGACATGGAAATTTGCAGGAAATTGGAAATGTCCCTCAAATATAGTCTTTCAGAAGTAAACAGTTAATTTTTTCTTTATGTGTGTATTGTGGGTTGTGACTCCTAGAGGCAGGCAAGTTTTGAACAACAATTTAGGGGAACAAGTTTTTGGGTGTTGGGTGAAACAATGTATTCTTAGTATTGTTGCAAAATGAACATTGCATGTGATCTGGCTCAGTCTGTCAGCAGTGTTTTAAAAGATCCTAAAGGGAGTTAAATGTCTCAATTTGTATTTAGGACTGTTGTGTTTTATCCCCTGGCTTCCTGCTGTTAAGGGGCCAGAGGGGCCAGAGGTGAAGGGTGAAAGGTCACTGTCAGAAACCCTCACTTTTCCTGCACGGACCCCTGTCTCAAAGCAGACAGGACTGAGTGGAAGAGACTCCAGAGTGATGGATGACGGTTCACACTACGACACATATATAACACTCCCACCCGCGCTGTCATCACCCAAAGCCTGCCCCCTCCCCTTTATTCACCACCCTCTAGCCCCCAGCCCCTCCACCTTTGGGCCAAAAGCTGGAAGCATAAAAAAATGAAAAGAAAAGAAAAAAAAACAAAACCTAGAGAGACGAGCAGTTGTTGAGAGGGGCAGGTACAGAGGAGAAGAGTGAAAGATAAAAAGAGTGACAAAAGAGAGAGGGAAGGATGGAGAGGGTGAAAGATGGAAGGGGTGGGGGGTGGTGGTGGATAGAAAAGAGGTCACGTGACCACGCGGCAGCTGCAAGGCTGAGAGCGAGAGAGAAAGAGTCTCAGAGAGGAGCAGAAAGACGACGATCAGGAGGAAGAGTGAGCGCGATGGTGAGTGCCTCTGAATTCTCTGAACATTTAGCTTGTGGTTAGTGCGACAGTGACACGCAGAAATGAGAAAGAAAGAAGAGTAGGTTGTTTTTAACATGATACCAAGAAAGAACAAGAAGAGGTGCGTGTTGGCTTTTGTTAATGCACGCTGCTGAGATAAATGAGTGAAAGAGAAGGAGAGAGGAAGGAAGGAAGGGAAGAGTAAGTGGAAGGAGGGAGAGAGGGGAAGAGAGTCTTATCATCTCTGCCTTGACTGCTGGGCTCAGCACACACAGATACAAACGCACACACAGAGCTTTTACTCTCTTCATTTATCTTGCCCGCTCACTCTGTCTGAATCTGTTTCTTTGTAGCTACAGTCTGTATGTGCAAACTACATTGAAGTTGAACTGTTTTGGAGAAAGCCATGTCCTGGTGCATATCTGGTATCTGTTATTGTTGTTATTGTTATAAGGTAATGTATACTGTACATCCCATTCACTGTGGTTTAATGTTGTTTATTTTGGTGAGCTCAGAGTTGACAGGTTACCTCACGCCTGTCCATGCTGCTTAATGACAGCCACTAAATCACACTGAGCCACACTGTTTACTGTAGTAATATTTGTATTATTAGAAAAATTGTATATTAGTAGATTATTTTTATTTTGGAAACATAAATGGGACATGTGTATGTTAACTCCTCTCTAATGATGAATTCACACATTGACCTTCCAGTTACGTGCTGCCCTGCATTCTTTCTGTGCTATGTTAGGGTTGATCCCTTTTCTGACTTGTTTTTAAAATCTCACCTGTCTACCTTCACCTGTTTGTGCTCACAGGAGTGACACCTGTCCGGAAGACTCTTGACAACAAATGTGACATGTGTGAACTAAGGATTTGTCACAGATTCAATTAATCAGGAGTTTCTAACTTTGTGTCACTTCTTCTGAACTGAGTGATTGAGCCCCGTGTTCGATAATGGTGCTCTTTGTGCACTTATGAATATTTCATGAGTATTTACCGCTCTGACTGTTTGTTTGCTCTTCCTGTGGTAGGTAAAAAGTGGTATGGTGGTAATGGGGTCATTGCGGTTGCAGGCAGGGGGCTTGTGGCTAATTCCAGCTGTAATTAACATTAATGGGTCAATGAGAGGGGAGTGGGTGAATACAGAGGTTAGGAGCAATGATTGATGGCTTAATGTATACATGCCGTGTTATCCTGTAAGTGGGACGCATGCGACTTTGTGGGTGTTAAGTTACAAATGGTACCCTATAATGATATGTGCGTGTGGACAATCCCGAGGTCTCTCAAGATGTGTTGGCTGAGTCCCTGGAGGTAATGGACATGTGGGCACTCATGCGTGTGATTTGCTATTAAGGTCACCGCATTTTTTTTTTTTTTTTGACACAGCTATCCTCCATCGTCTCGGCTGACCCACGCGTACGCACTCACTGTGATGTCCAGACACAAAGGCGCGGACACTTTGTGTGACAAGTTTCATTCATTCACGCTGAGTGGGTTTGGATTGACCTGTCGTCAGAGGTTATTAAAGCCATGATATGCCGGATTTGGAAAACAAACTTAAACGCCATTCTCTCTGCAAGTGCAGATTGATTTTAGCTTTTGAATTTACTTAAAGCTAGAAAGGTCCCCTCATACTAAACCCCAATCTCAGCAAAAACATACACCCAGCCTGCTTTATCTTAAACTTCAAACTCCTAAGTTCAGGTTCCAGTAAGGTTTTTGGCCACCATTGATTCAGTGTTGACAAGCTGTGAAGACAAACCAGCCAATGAGAGCATCCCTTTATTTGAGACCTCATTGTATGCAGGATGTGATTGGCCATAGCTTGCTGGATCGTGCTGAACGTTGTCATCTGTTAAAATCCTTGACAATAAAGCAGGTCATTTTTCACAGTTTTCATCAAATACATGAATGGCATCATGCTGTCTTATATTATTTCCTTTCTTTTGTGAGCTGTGACTGGCTAAGAGCTACTCAAAAGATCCCTCCCATGTAAACAGAGTAAAATGGTGAAATACAAACAATGGACAGTTGCATTCACCTCGGCCCTAGTTTTGTACAAAGGGGATTTCTTCTGATTTGATAATTGATATAATTGTGTATTAAACCTTCAAGAGATACAAAACAAGAAACCCAAGCTTATTTCTCTTTCTCTTCATAGGTATGAACCATGACTCTAATAAATCACCATCATTAGGAATGATCTCCACGGCAACCCGCACCACGGCCACTGTCAGTCCCCTCAACCCACTAACCAATGGGAACGCTGCTGCCCAATCTGCAAACTCAGGATTCGCTGCTGCCCTCCGTAAACTGGCCAAACAGGCTGAGGATCCCAGAGGTGAGCATTAATCTACCATCATCAGCAGCTTCGGGCCCTTTGAGAGTTAACACACACTAACACACACATGTACTATTGCAGCAGATTGTTGAGGTTGGTCCCAACCCAAAACACTATCTGCTTTACAAAACAATACAATTAAAAGGTTCATACAGTATTGTAATGCAGTGTTTTTGGTAAGACAGGTTTATGTGTCACTCAGCTCATTGGTGTTTTAATGAAAGTGTTGGATAAGAGGTGACCTACTGTGACCTCTCCCTCTCTGTCTTTCCCTTCATCTGTTTCCATTCATTTCCTAATAATAAGAATCTAATTACAGCCAATTATAAGAGGCTGTCTTCTTCTCCTTTCTTTTCCTGCAGCCTGTTCTCTACAGCAGCATCTTGCTGCATTTCCATTCCTTTCTACATCTTATTAGAATATCTTCTTTTTGTTTGTATTTGTTTGTACTTAATAGTAAGTGTCACCGCCACAGAGTAATTCCACAGAGAATGCTAAGCTTACGGTACTTTGTCATTTTAATGCAGTGTTTCATCTCAGGACCCTTTAAGAATTGAATTTGTTATATCCCTGTTTTATTTACTCTACATCTTTTCTCACAACAGCGTCTTTCATCTTCTTTTACTTTCTGTATCTTTACTTTCTTTATTTTGCTCATATTTTGCCAGTTTTGTTCTTCATCAAGTTGATTGAATCACTGTTTACCTCAGGCTAGGACACAAAATGATTGAATAAAACCTTGATTGCCCCAAGGGGAATTTCTCTTTCACCAAGAACACAAAGCAAGATATCAAAGACACAGACAGGTTGACACATTATAGACATAATTGCTCAATATAAGGAACATGCAAAAACTATAGTGAATATTTTAATAACAATACAACCTGCAATATTCGAATGCCATAATGATGAGCAAGCATGGGCTCTGGAGCCACTGTCACTAATTTTAATGGAGACACTAACTTTTGGTCACTTCACACATTGTTTTGAAGCAATAGGCCGGCATTTGAAAGTGAAGACAGGAGCAATGACACATGCTTTGTGTTATATATGACTGCTAATGAGGCCAGTTTTAAAACACACTAACAAGGCTTCTAATTAGCGCCATTCTATTACACACAAGATATTAGATAATAATATATAATAATATATAGATAATAATATAGCAATGTGCCTGTGGAAGTATGCACTGCACATTTAAACATAAAAATAGTTCAGTGTTTTAAATGTTGAGTGTTTGAATCTACAGTATATTGCACTGGCCCCATTTCCAGCAGTGCATGGTTTAGTCTCTGTGGCATTGCTCCTGTCTGCTTCTCCAAACTGTTGTGATTGTGACAAAATCTGTCATCATTCATCCTTCAAGTTCTTATTAGACATTTCACATGCAACGTGTGAATGTATTATTACAGTCCAAGCAGTTGTTTCGAAAGTGGATTATTGTGCTTTTTAATATAGCCATGAAGGTAAATGTGTGATGTATTGAAAGCCATTGAAAATACAACCTTATGGCATCATTAGATTTCATTCATGAATGTAAGTGGGTCCACAGTGTTGAGTGCAAGGGCAATGCCTCATGGGACAAATGATTCCATGCAAGATGATGTCTTCATTCCTCTTGTCTTGCCACTAACACTCTGTCCCTCACGCCACAGGTTCTGCCCTCAGCGGCGAGTCGTCTCCCGTCTCATCCCCTGCCACCAGCCATAGCTCGCCAGTCACCACTCCTAAGAGGGCTTCATTAGGACCCCTGCTGGGCCAGAACAGGGGCCACAGTGTCCCCAGTACCCCTCCGGTCGTCACCATAGCCCCCACAAAGACCAGCAATAGCCTTTGGAGGTCTGACGCAAGACAGGTGAGGTGTCATTCATCAAACGAATGGTGTTGTAGGCTCATGTTATACTTCTGTGTGTCTTCCTGTCCTGTTGTTTCCTTATATTAATAAACGGTTTAAAATGTGTTCAACTGGGCAATTTCGCTAAATGCATCCTCAGTGAGATAGAATAAAGGACTTTGAAGTTGGCCTGGCTCGCATGTATCCGGATCTATTCAGCTCTCTGTTTGGGTGTAAATGGGTGGCGTTCTGGGTCACATTGAAAGTTATGACTTACATAGACTGCCATTACAGTCATCTATGTCTGGGGGTACAAATCAAAATGGCTATTTGGAATATGTGGTATTGTTCTTGCTTTCTCCACCAAAAACGAAAGAAATGCTCATCACATTAAGCTGTCACAACCAGCCGTTCCTCGAGACTCTTGTCATTTTTGTTCATTTTCATGCCCCCCTCTGCCGCACTCTGTCTTGCTCTCGCTAATCAGTCCTTGTCTTTTTCAGTAAACACATGAGGGGTTTGTAAAGAAACGGTGGAGGCTGCAGAGACTGGCACCTATTGTGTTAGGCTTCCTGCAGTGCTTGTGCATATGCCCGTGTGTACTTGACCCCTTCCCACAAAAGGCTTCGGATGTAAAGAGCGACCCGTTCATGTGTGTGTGGGTGCACGTGTTAGTTCAGGCTTGTGTGGGTGAGTCTAAGCTGGGCCGAGGGACCAGGCCCCCCTCACAATACAAGGGTTCGCCCCCACTGTAGCCACTTCCACTTGGATCAGAGCGGCCTTTCTCCCCCTTTTACAAAGACCACTCTGTGGCTCTGCCTGCCTGGGGCTCCCATTCAGACATTCAGAGAGAAAAAAGGAGGGGGAAGCAGGAATATAGAGAATGGGATGTTAAGAAACGATGCAGAGATGGGTAAGAAAGAAATGGTGAGCGACGGTGAGTATAGGGGCTGTAAAGCTTTGCATAGATTTGTTATTTGTCCTGATAATGAATGCAACTTGTCCTACAACAGAGCACTGGCACATTTTAGCAAAAAAAAGGGGCAGACTCTTTGTGTTTATTGCTGCATCTGTGAAGACAATTGGAGGTCTGCAGGGTCAGAGGTCAAGGAATGTGACGGCTGCTCTCCAGGCGGTCTTTGTGTTGTCCCCTCCCTCGGTGTCCCCTGCTCTCTTTGAATCAGTGGAGACTGCCGAATGATATAGTGAGACGGTTCATCGCTGGTTTGAATCTGCTTTCCATGGGTGACACATTCAAATCTTATCCCAGCATATTCAAATCACACGTATTCGTCTGCAAGTGTTGTTGAAATGTAGGGTAGCACTTAAAATGTTGCCAGGGGAGCAGATTTGTTTGTGGTTTTTGTGTGGTAGGTTTCACCTGCATTTACTCCCGTGTTGCTTTAGCGACATAATTTGACACATTACTGTAAAGGCAGGTTGTTCTTCTAATTGGTGCACTTGTGTTACGTGGATACAGTAGACAATCTTTCAATATGCAAACAGACCAAAACCAGGGCACAATCACATCACAATTAACCTAGCGGTCCTTTATAATGCCTTGGAGGTTTCCAATAGTGTTTTTGCCATAATTTATTTGGTTTTAGATGAGCAATCAGTCCTCAAATGGTACTTCATGGTGGCCAATCCTCTGAGCAGGAAGACTTTAGAGAGAGGGAAGGAGTTCTAACAGAGGAAGCAGTTGGCCTGATATTAGGATCATCTTTCCACTTTGATGTTGACCTGTTATGACATATCAGGCCCACTTTTCCACTCCGCTGAGCCCCCGGGTACAGCCCCGAGGCTTTATCCACTCGCTGCCTCTCTCATTCTCCTCCTCTCTTTTCCTTAACCTTTCTATGGAGCACACATCCGACCCCGATTTGATTTCACTTATATATTTGTATTGAAGCGTTATTAAACTCAAAAGCCACTTTAGACCTTACGTTTCATTCCTGTTGTATTCACACCTGAGTTCCCTGGCTTCTGATTGATAAAAAAAAAAAAAAAAGTCACACCATTCTATCACATTCAGGTCACATTTGGCACATACGCTATACATTCAAATATTTCAAATATTTGAAATTTGATCCAATGACTGTCCAGATATTAATGCCAAGTTTGAAGGGAGCCAAGGATGTATTGTGTAATATCTTTCTTTTTGCTGTCTCTCATTCAGGCTGAGCTGAGTGTCCGCGACCTCGGTAGGGAACGTTTGGAGAGCAACCAGCCTCAGCAAGACAAGAGGACGCCTCCTGTTTCTTCACCTCATCCTCTTGCTCACCCTTTTGGACTCACCCCTAGCTCCATCATGCAGGACCCCAGAATACAGAGTCTGAGGTAACTTCACGCAACACATGTGCTGTTTTGTACAATACTTTGGATATATTGTGTCACTTACTGTGTTGCGCCCTATTTCCTACAGTTTGCCCGGGCAGATGCACCACGTCGTTCCTTCCGGCGCCGTCCCAGAGGAATACCTGAGAACGCTCCGACCGTTTGCCACCTCAGATGACCTGCGATTGACCTCCCTGCCCCTGAGCCTCGACCCGGCTGCTGCCCATGCTGCTGCCGCTGCTGCTTATTATCACCCTGCCTATCTGCACCACCCTCTGTCATTACAAAGGTAACTGTACCACCTCAACCACTTTGATATTCATGCTCAGCTTTGAACATAAGCTGGATGGGTCTTAAATAATCATTTTGTTGCCATGGCAGATTGTGTTTGGACTGTGTTATCATTAGTAACATGATTTGTCCTTTTTTGTATTGCTTGATTTCTGCAAATACTATTATTTTTTGTTGTCTAAGTGTACCACCACAATTACAAAAATCCACAGCCACTGATCTGGACAATGGGCTGACTGTAGACACTGGAAATCTCACTCCTGATGGTTTCAGGAGGATACAAACTCCTGAGAGATGTTCATGTTATAATATGAAGACCTGGATTACTGAGAATTTCCTTAGTCATGTAGCTTCTCATTCCCTTTGCAGATAAAAAAAAGTTTAAAAAAAAAAGTTTACTGATGCCATGATCTGCTGTATTTAAAAAGTTACTTCAACATGATTTCTCAAGTCATACCAATCATTCAATATTTTGTGCCTGCCACAGGATGGAGGAATCGTTGTGTCTTTCTGCACTGCGCTCGCCATTTTACTCTGTGCCTGGAGGGGGCGCCTTCCCCTCTCTCCACCCCTCTGCCCTCCACTTGCACCTGCCTGGGAGCCGCTACCCTGCAGAACTTAACCACACAGCTTTAGCAGAAAGGTAATGTACACATTAACACGTAAATGGATATACTTTTTATGTCTAGGCTGTTCGGCCGTTATATTTTACATTTTTTACTTCATCTTTCTCACCTCTTTCCTCTTGACTGTGTAGTCTTTTCTCTGCAGGGTAGGCACAGGTTGCTGAGTGTGTGATATTTTTAGCGCACACCCCACAGTGCCTCCTATACACTCGTCACACACTGCCCTTCAGACACATACACTTGCATATATATAAGCCTTTCGTACAGTACGTCAGGAAGTCTCATTGTTACCTCATCTTCAATTAGTGTCACTATACACATTGTTTCCCTGTGGCAGAATCCACAGAGGCGGATGTTTGAAATGGATGCTACTTATCACCAGTGTCTGTAATGGCTCTTGCGTATGATTCTTGTGTGCTATTGACTGCTGCTGTGTGTATATGAGTGCATACCTGTGTGTGGTTTTCCTGTGGATACCTATTAAGTGTTCATCTGCTCCTGCTCAGTCATGCTGGGTATGGATTATTTTCTTCATCGTAAGTGCATATTTGTGTGTATATTTGCACAGGACTGTTTGTGTGAAGTTCACCAGTGTGTGGCTAATATCTGGCTCATGTTGGGTGTTGCATCTCTCACCTCTCCCCCGTGTGTCAACCTCCCCCACAGGCTACAGATGGAGACCGAGCTCCGCCAGCGAGAGCGGGAGCACGAGCGTGAACGAGAGAAAGAGAGGGAGCGC
This sequence comes from Rhyacichthys aspro, assembly GCA_036850595.1. Taxonomy (NCBI): domain Eukaryota; kingdom Metazoa; phylum Chordata; class Actinopteri; order Gobiiformes; family Rhyacichthyidae; genus Rhyacichthys; species Rhyacichthys aspro. Next base: position 6,041,086 of record CM072153.1, on the reverse strand, counting down.
GAAGCCAAGGGACTGGAGCGAGAGCGGGAGGACGAGCTGGACAGACAGAAGGACAGACAGAGGGACAGACAACAGCAGATGGCCAGAGCAGTCGAGAGCCACTACCTGGCTGAGCTGCAGGCTCGCAGGGCACCGCCAGAGGACAGGGCCAGGCCGGGGGAGAGGCTGACCCCAAACAGGCCCGGTACCTACACTTGAGCACACACACACACACATGCCCTTGTGTTCTCACGTACGTGTAGACAAAGAGTATGCCATATGTTCAGATTTACTCACCAACTGAACAGTGTGAGCTTATTAAGTGAGTGGAAGGCTCACTGTTGATCAAAGGAAGGTGAAAAGACCTAATTACTGCATTAGTACTGGGTGTAACTCTACCTCTTGTCAACAGCTAAAGGGCTCTTGAGCACTGGACTAATGATATTAACCACATTATACCAGTCTTGTTGGTTTTTCCGGCTCGTTCTTTGACATTTTAATTCATAAAAGTAAAATATATATATATATATATCAAATGGTTGATCAGAAATCATGTTATTCATGAGTGATGTCTGATAAGGTCACGGACCACCTGCTGTAAATGCTAGGAGAGGAAAATTGGAGCATACATATTTAATTTATGAGAAAGTGACCATTTGCCTGATTGGTCTTTCTCAACATGTAACTGAATCATCAGGGTACTCTTGGCCCTCCACCCTTTTTACATTGTCTAGAAGCTCATTAATATACAATGAAAGAATATTCCCAAAGGTAACCATTTGGCCGGTCCTTTATTTATTTTTTGTATTATTATGACATAACATTCATTTTACGGATAAAAACAGAAAGTAACCTATGCTCTTTGTTTTTATAGATAAACCCAAGGAGTTTGAACAGTCAGGTTTTAGTGCACCCAAACATTTGCCCCTGCAGTCCAGCCTTCATTCCTCCAGGGGCTCCGTTCCACACCCAGTGCCCAGCCTGGTGCCCTCTCACATGGGCAAGCATCACAGTGCTCTGGCAGCTGCCATGATGACTCAGAGAGTAAATGAGGAGGCGTGGTTAGCAAGGCAAAGAGGGCAGGACAGAGAGCGTCCTCTGGAGCTGGACCTGAGGTCACCAGGAAAAGGAACTGAGCCTTGGAGAGATAGTCAGAGGTATGAAGAAGTCATTGTGTTTTTTGTGGGCAATTTTGACACTATGACAAAATAAGCTTATGTTTATCGTTTACATTTCAGACCCAATTCTGTTCATCTCAGTTCACACAGCAAGGACTTCCCACCCTCCCTCGGTGCACCACCTCCTCTTATCTCTCCTAAAGGTCCTCTTAATCCTTCTGTCCCACCGACTACACTGTGGAACCCAGCTTCCTTTGTCGATAGTCCTGCAGATTCCCGTCGGAAACTCAACCCCTCTACGCCACCAAGTCGGCCCCCTCCTGGACTGACCCGAACAGAAAGACCACCGCTGAGCTGGGGGGAGCGGACAGAGGACAGTGGCAGGAGGAGGGTAGAGGGCTTAGAGCGCTACCCCTCCGCGAGGGGGGGCAACTTACACAAAGCAGGGACATGGGGCAAAACTGAATCAGACAGAGTCATTCAGAGCCTGTATCAACGTCAACACATTAATAACCTCCACCAGAGGTCAAGTGCCCCTCTGCCTGTCCCCCCTAACGGCTCTGATCTGGGGGCTCGGGGTTACATCGCCCCTCCTTCTCCAGTCAGAGAGCGACAGAGCAATGTACCTGACAGCTTACTGGTGTATGACGAGGTCCTCCAGCAGCACAGACGGCTCCTGAGCAAACTCGACCTAGAGGAGAAGAAGAGGAAGGAAGCCAGGGAAGGAGGTATGTAAAGAGCATGATTTATTTTCAAGTATATAAAACTATGTATACCATACTAAATTACAAAGAATACTATGAAACATACTAAATAATATTTAAAGTAACTTTGTGTAACTCTGCTTACACTAGGTTATTACTATGACTTAGACGACTCGTATGATGAGAGTGATGAAGAGGAGGTGAAAGTCCATCTGAGAAGAGTAACTGAACAGCCTCCACTCAAACTGGATACATCTTCTGAGGTACAGGAAAATGACCACATGTGCTTAGCAGCAAACTGTTAATGCTTTATTAAAACTGTGTTCATTTCTTTTTCTTTTAGAAGGTGGATTTTCTGCGCATGTGTGGCCTGACAACACTTGCAAATCGTGATGAAATTCTGGCACAGAAGAGAAAGAAGAGGAGAAGGATGCTGAGAGAACGCAGCCCTTCTCCACCAGCTGAACGTACCAAGAAAAAAGCATGTACAACTCCATTAAGTACACCTTATACACCTGAACAGATGGACAGCACTCCCAAACTGGAGAAGAAACAAGACTTCCTCCGCATGTTTAACCTCACCCATGTGAGCCCGGAGGAGAGGAGAGGTAAATTATGTTATGTGTCTGCAAACATCCCATGCCCCATCCTAATATCTTCATAGATGCTTTTGTGATTCCCAAAAGAGATTTTATATTTACTGTGGCAATAAAAAAGCAAAGAAAATAACAACTCAAAGATTGCATGCAATAACAAATAATGTATTTTTAGTTTAGATGTTCTGACAGGCATTTTTATGTTGTCTTCCTAGATAAGGAGAAGACTGAGGAGTTGCTGAGAGCCATTAAGAGAAAGACAGTGACATTAGACACTCTCAGATACAATCCTTTACCTCCATGTAGCACCCCACCTCCTCCCTTAAATGGTACGACAGACACAAAACCCTCAATTAACAAATACACTATGGACATTTATCTAATTGCTAAAACACTAACAAGACTCTTATTTCTTTGTAGGGGACTCCACATCCATTTCTCTACCAAATGGACATCCTTATCCAGACTCTCCAAGCCCATCCCCTCCCTTTTCACACAAACCTAAGAGTTTACTCTATAATGACGCACTTAAGTCTTCAATAGATTCCCAGGTGGCTCTCATTCCTACGCCCTTGGCCCCCCATCATGAAAAAACTGAATTCACGGAGACCCAACCAAACAGGAAGCTACAGAAGCTACAGAATCACCAGAATGGTATTGCTGCTTCTTCCCTAAAGAAGGGATCTAACTCTGTGCAGAATGGACGCAGTCGACCCTGGGAAAGGATCACGCCGGAGGTTTTCGCTCAGCACTTTCACCAGGCTGTTCTGCAGTCCACGCACACTAAAGGTAAGCCATACAGTCCAATGTTGTTGAGTGTATGTTTCATGATGTGCTGCCATCTAGTGGTGTAGGTGCAGCAGGTTTAAGATGAGTAATTTAAAGGTTTTTTTTAAGGCTTGCATCAGAATTAGGGTTGTACAGAGCAAGTACCAGTAGCAATTCATGATAGTTATGTCTTTAGTGATAGTTTCTGTTACCCTTTTACTTGTTATATCTCTGTTTGGAAACATTTAGTAGAAAATGTAATAATGAATGTGCTATGGGTGCTCTATTGAAGTATAAGAGGCTTCAAAATGTCAGTTAATTAAATTTCTTTAAAAAAAAATTAACACAGCTCTGAAATCTGTATTTGATTCACAATTATTAAATGTTAAGAAAACAGTTCACTCTTTTGTTCTGTAAAAAGTGGGGTCAGGACATCCCTAAAAACAGTAACTGCAACACTGTCTTCTATGTCCATGCTAAGGGGTTCTAACTGTGTTGCAGATGGACTCTTGAATGTAGATCAGTCGCTGCCTCACAAAGCCTCTCCACTAAAAGGTTCACATCAAGACCGTCCCCCTCTGCATACAACCATCAACGGGCATCACTTCCATCCCCATCCCTCCAGTCGAGACACGGCGTCAGTACTTGAACTGGTGTCTGACGATGAGGATGAGTCAGGGCAGGATGACGACGATGAAGACGAGGAGGTGGAACAAGCACCCAGAAAGTGGCAGGGCATTGAATCAGTTTTTGAAGCCTACCAGCAGTATGCTGAGGGTAAGTCATACATGTGGTAAATAATCATAAAGAATCTTGACTTGTCTGAAGGAAATGGAAAATATACCACAATTGGCTTTGTTATGTCAGTAGGCCTACTATATCGTAATCATAAGACATTGGTTATAATGGAGAATTGAAATACTGCGTCATGACTGGCTGTACTGCAAATACAGGTGGCATTTTTTATTTGGGTTTTTGTGTAGCACATGATTTGTTCAGAATAATATACAGTATATATCTATAGCAGTGTTGCATTGGAAGAGATCCCAAAAGACAGTCCAGATCCAAACTTAGACAAAGTCAATACAGATGGAGGAGTTAGCATTTGGTGAAGAAGGCAGAAAAAAATAGAAAAAAAGAAAAAATATATAAGCTGTCATTTAATAAGAACATTGTAGATAAATAACCCAGCTGTGGTCTTTCAAGATAGAGAAAAAAGATTTTGAGACAAGACCCAGAACGAGGCCTACAACACTAACATATAGTAACACTGGTAGTTATGGTTTGCATATGTGTTTTATTCCTACAGAATTGAATTTAGAGAGGCACGTTCTACAGAGCCAGTGTAAGAAGCTTGAAGCACAAAACCACAATCTCACCCGGACGGCAGAGCAGCTCTCTCTCACTATGGGGGTAAGTAACAAAAGCTTTTGGCTCTTTGTAGCTTTTATAGCACAAACACTGTATTAGTGGATTCATGTATTTTTATTTTTATCTTTTGATGACAGCAATCCTATTTTTTCCCTCTGTTCTCTGCCCTTCATTTGTCAGGAGCTGGTGAGTCAGAGGCAGAAAGTGCGAGAGGAGAAAGAGAGACTGCAGTCCCAGCTGGAGCACTTCAGGAGGTGTTTGACTCTTCCTAACATCCAGTGGGGCAGAGGCCAAGTCAATGGGCACACGCCAAGGTGACCCCTGACACAGACTTTCTGATGGAAAAGCCACTGACAGCAACGGAGCAGCTACAAGAACAAGGAAGAAGAGCCAGGCCGTGCTCTCTTCATGAAGCTTTTCCAGGAGGCAGTTCTTGTTGGGCTGATTTTCCGGCCAATCTATTTTGTTACCTGACTGGTCATTGAATTGGATCATTATTCGCCACATCTATCATAGAAATGTGTTAATATATAGTATGAGCAATGCCACTCTTTATGCCTATAGGTTGTACCAACACTGTGTAGGTGAACCAGCGTCATTATTAGAGTCACGCCTCCAAGTTGGCTTTAAGGAGCTGTAGAAGCTCATATACAAGTCTTATGTATCATTTGTCATCTGAAGTAAGGATATATCAAATTACACTCTGCACAGATCTGTAGCCTCGTTGAACAGCAATGAGATGCGTGAAGTGCTCAGAGAATGACACTTGAGTGAAGAAATCAAAGCACACCTCAGGCCTTAAACTTGACAGGATGCACTTGAATATTTTTCAAAATGAGTTTGGAGAAATACTTGATTGTTGTCTGTGTGGTACAATGTAGTAATGTGTGTAATAAGTAATGTATCTTAGAAAATGAAGCTGAGTGCAGATAAAGGTTTCACAGACAGAATAAGAAACAGCTTAATATACTATCTACAATGGGAAATTGTAAAAGTGACTTTTTTATTATTATTAAACTTTCCATTGGTAATGCCAGTTGTGATAGACGAAGGAATTTGTATGTTTTATTGTACAAGCATTTAATGTGGGAAGCCATATATATTATATATTGTTTGGATTGCTGCTGGTCAGAATAAAAAAAATGAAATGATAGATCATAGGATAATTGTATTTAAAACATTTTTGGGAGTAGACTGTAATAAATTAAAAAGAGCAAAAATCATTACAATTATCATTTTTTGCAGTTCCCCTACTTGTAGTTCTAAGCTATTGACATGCCTTTACACTTGGGGATGACGATTTCATGTCTTTTGCAATGTTTACATTTGCTGTTAAAGCAACATGAGACCTTGAAAAAACATCCAATTCCTGTCTTTGCATAATAGAAGAGAATAATTCCTACTTTAAAGACAAAGTGCAGCTGCTTCTATGTAGCTGAGTGGTGGTAGCATCTTATGAGAACAGATATAACTTGAAACAGTCCTCTGTTTTGTTATGTACAATCTCAACACAAATATACACAGGAATATTAACTGTCCCGTGTGAGTTTGCCGCAACATTTGTCACCTTTAGTCCTCCAGTTGGTGCAAAGTTACATGGTTCTGCTTTAAGTAGTTGGCATTTCAGCGCCTTTCAGTCTTTTCCCATGTCTCTATGCCATTTTTAATTATTCTTCTACACATTTTGACAGCCTGTCTAGCAAACAGATAAGCCTAAGCTCCTCACATGGCTGTCACAATACTTGAGAGAATTACCTAATTGCTTATAGATGACAGTAAAGTTGCAGTGATGCCTGTGTGGATAACAGTAAAGTACTCCCTCATTGGTCCTTTGATGATGTTTATTTTTGGTTAAGGCAGATAAGACTCCTAAAATCTGCCTCTTTATCTCTGAAATTCAAAATCCCGGAAGCCCTATAACACAAGCACCAATAGAAATGTAGAGCGTTTTTCCAAATCTCCTGACTTTTCTGTGTGGCCTGTTCAGTTGCACCTACAAACATGCTGTGAAAATCCTGCTTATGTCTTTCAATCAGTTGTGTTATGTATTATTTGGGATACATGTGATTGATTAATTATTTATTAAGATATAATGTTGTACATTCTGATTTACATTAAAACTTTTGTAAAAATGGTGTGCTTTTTTAAAAACGTTTATTCTTGAATTTTGGGGTTAGTGGTGGTATAATATGGTTTGTTTGAACAGCTTTGGAAGACATAAACAACAGCAGCCTACAATCAATCACAAGAGAAGGACCCATATGTCTAATTTTATACATATTTGTGTACCAAATCTTGAGTTTCTGTTTTTCTTATACCTATCTGTTCATAATCAGATGGCAGCAGTCTATACTCAGTAATTATGGCCAACAACTTCATTTCAGTCAGGTAAGATAATTGAGAAATTCAATGTAAAACAAATATAACACTGAAAGCGGCATCAGTGACGTCTTAGCTGATAAGAGTTTAGCAAATGGAGAAAAAATGTTTGCCAAGACAAAGTCACCAACATGTGACAATTCAGAAACTAAAATAACAACAGCAAACATCTCTAGAATCAGAATTCCTTTTTTTTTTTTTATCCCAGAGGGGAAATTCTTTTTTCATTAGAGACAAGACTAATGAAAAGATAAAGAGACAACTGAAATAAATAAATAAATAAATACAGTACCCAAAGAATCTAAAAACTAAAAATCTAAAAAGCATTTTAAAAAAATACTATAAGGAAATAAAGAAAATCAATCTCTTTTAAAAAATATAATAAAGAAATATCACTCTCAAATAATATTTAAATACACTGTAAATACAAATTTACTTGGTTAGGTTGTGTAAATAATGTGCAATGTCTATGTGTATGTTACAGTACAGAGTTTAGTAGTTTTATGGCGGCAGGCAGGAATGATTTCCTGTGTCTCTCTGTGGTGCAGCGTGGCAGTAAGTGTCTGTTACTGAACGAGCAGTATAGTCCTAATTTTGGACTACATCCTCCTCTCAGACACCACTGAGTTGTTAGTGTCCCTCACCTTCAGGCTGCTGCCCCAGCAGACAACAGCATACATGACAGCACTGGCCACCACAGACTCGTAGAACATCCTCAGCATCATCCTGCAGATGTTGAAGGACCTTAGTCGCTTCCTAGAGACGGCTCTGGCCCTTTCTGTACACAGTGTCCATGTTCTTGCTCCAGTCCAGTTTGTGGTCCAAGTACACCCCTGAGTACTTGTACTTATACTCCACCACCTCCACACTCACGCCTCTGATGTTGGTAGGGGTCACTGGAGCCTTTGTCCTCCTCAGTTTCACCAGTTCCTTGGTCTTTGTTACGTTGAGGTGTATGTGTTTTTTCACTCACTCTCATCACTACCACAAATAGCCCAAGTAGCCCCGGTTGCTGATCACTCTGTCTGACATACAGCATTGTAAACGTACGTATTGTGGTCTGCCAGTCAGACAGTCCACAATCCAGGGGGTTGGGGAATCCACCTGCATCCCAGCCAACAGAGTTGGCCTGATGGTGTCAAATGCACTTGAAAAATCAAAAAACATGTGGCGTGAGTGGCCATCCTGCTGGAGAGTCATTTGAAGGGTGAACTGGGGTCAGTGTGTTGAAACTGTTAAAAACTGATTCATTTCAATCGCTCGTTCCACACTGCCATCAACTCCACCACCACTGTTTGGCCTGTAACCAGTGATAGTCCTCATGCCATTCCATACCTCTCTTATGTTGTGTTGAAGCTATTCACATGATGAGTTTCTGAATGACTAACAGCAGATAGTCGCTCTTGGTGAAAAACAAGAACAGAAGCAAACTCAAGTGAACCACTCATCAATCAGAAAACAGAAGAGTGAATGTAAAAAACAGTTGAAGAATACCTATCAGGTGCAACCATGATATCATGGTATTTAGTGCGAATGCGGAGAGTGGTCAGGTCATTCAGAGGGTCAGTTTCTCTGACAGTGCTCCTTGCCTTCATGATGAGGTTACGAAAAAGTCCTGCATAATGAACTGTGGTGGGGTGGTCTAAAGTGGTTCTGATTGAAATACTTTCAAAATTCAATTTAAAATTACTAATTTAAAAGGCTAGCTAGCTACCCTAAGTTTATTAATCTTGAGTTTTTACAACAATAGTTTGATGACCTCATCAAGATTTGCTAGCATCTAATAAATAATCATAATAATACATAATGAATGACTTCTAATTAATAGATGGACCACATATGTGCCTAACAAAAATCATACTTTTTTCCAATGCTATATTCCGTTATTGACTACTCTCCACTCAACTTTGCCTTCTACAGCCGCGTACCGATGTTGCCCCGAGAAACGGAACTGACGTCAGCTTTTAACGGAAGCGTAGTTTACCCGTCATTGTGTAGCGGTTGTTGTGTGCTGTTTATCTTCATTGAAAAAAATGCCGGATTTAGCGGTAGAAAATGTTGTTGTTCATCCACTGGTATTGCTCAGCGTGGTGGACCATTTCAACAGGTTAATATCTTTTGGATTTGGGGGGTTAATTAAAATCAAAATGTGCTTTTGCGTATGTTTCCTGCTACGCTAAGCCACTGTTAGCTCTGCTGAGTCAGAGCCCCATTGACAGTGAATGGGAACACGCTTAGCACAGGCTATTTAGCGCTGTCTAATTTGTCCTGTTTGTGTTTGGTTGTTTTTAACAAGAAAGGCGTTAATTGAAATGTACAATGTTTAGTAATTGAACAGCGCATATAACATATAACTATACATATAGTTATATACTACATGTAAACTGTCTTTTTAATTGGTGGTTTGTAAAGTGGTTTGGACATTAGCTTAGCATAAAGTTAACGACTAGTATATGAATGGCAAATTAATTTGTACTATTAATCATATGTTTTTGTCATACAGAATAGGGAAGGTGGGAAACCAGAAGCGAGTTGTTGGTGTACTTTTGGGATCGTGGCACAAAAAAGTTCTTGATGTGTCAAATAGCTTTGCAGGTAAGTGTCATACTGTTATAAAGCATCACAAATTGTATAAAGGTAATAATTTCAGTGACGAACTAATGGACTTATTACCTTGGCAGTGCCATTTGATGAGGATGACAGGGATGACTCAGTTTGGTTCTTGGACCACGACTACTTAGAGAACATGTATGGCATGTTTAAGAAAGTTAATGGTAAGTTGTTACTTATTCAAGAGTTTTAAATTGTCAAATTCAATAACAACAATTTTATTTTTTCCATATATTTGTTTGTCCACTAAGTATAAATGGAAATGTGTTCTGTCTGCATTAACATCTTTTTAAGTGTTTTTTGTTTTGTTAGTAATGGATTTTTGTTTATATTAGAAATCTTTCTTTCTTTTTTGTAAATAGTTGACATTGTGATTTTCCTCCATGGCCTTTTTGGAGACGCTCCAGCTTTAAATCTAGTTCTATTCTCCTGATCTCAGATTTTAATCCTGCCTCTTCTGTTTTCTGTTGCCAGCCCGGGAAAGAATAGTTGGATGGTACCACACAGGGCCAAAGTTGCATAAAAATGACATCGCCATCAATGAGCTCATCAAGCAATACTGTACTAATTCGGTGTGTATTTCCCGATGTATCTGTAAACCTGTTTCTTGTTTTGTACGTCCATTTGCTTACTTTGTTTTTTATCTCCCCAACCAGGTATTAGTAATTATAGATGTCAAGCCTAAAGATCTTGGTCTGCCCACAGAAGCATACATCTCTGTGGAAGAAATCCATGATGTATGTTACACTGACATGAATGCAATAGAATAATCGTTGCTCTGTAAATCCTTACACACTATAAACGATAGATTTTAGCGAAACATGAACTGGTTTACAGTGAATTCATGACATCAATTTGTTTTTAGGATGGCACACCCACATCCAAGACATTTGAACATGTTACAAGTGAGATTGGAGCTGAGGAAGCAGAGGAAGTTGGGGTGGAGCATTTGCTCAGGTAACAAATCACAGTTATTATATTTTTAACTGAATTAGGTTTATTTTTGTTTGTTTGTTTTTTTCTTTACATCAGCCCTGGATTAACTTTCAGCTTCTTTCTGTGATATTGGAGGAACTTCTTTCAATCTGCAAGCCTTGTTTCTTATGTAGGTTAGCAATAACACAAGAAATTGTAAAACGACAAATGTTTAGATGTTTCAGCTAAAAGTGATGTAGGAATTAGTTAACACCTCCGTTCTGACTTGAGATCAAAAATTTTCTAACTTGAAGACTCGGTGGACATTCTGGAAGTTCTGAAAGGGACTTTTGTGTCTTCATTAACCTATGCTTTAGATGTGTTAAAGGGGTCCGAAATATGTGACATGTACCACTTTCTTTACTCGATTTCAACCAACAGTGAATCAGTTACTAAGATGCAGCTAATCAGTTGACTGTGCAAAAAAGAAACATGGTGAAAATGAAACTCAAACAAAAACAGACAATTGTTTGTATAAAGCTTGTGATAAAAACATGAGCAGAACCTGTGACATGAATTGTTTAGTGTGATTTTTTCCAGTGCTTTGAAAGAAATACAAACAATCTTCATATACTCTTGTACAGTATATGACTGTACCTCCAGCCTGTGATATTGTTTATTATACGTAATTTTCATTATGGCCTACAGTGTTGTTCCACTGAATTGAAACATGCCACAAAATGGTTTCTGTGTGATCAACAAAACTGGCATGATAATGTTCACTCATCTGTCTTCTATTATATTTTGTCTGTAGAGATATTAAAGACACCACAGTGGGCACTCTGTCACAGCGCATTACAAACCAGGTACACGGCCTGAAAGGACTCAACTCAAAGCTGTTGGACATTCGCTCATACCTGGAGAGAGTAGCAGCAGGCAAGCTTCCCATCAACCACCAGATCATCTACCAGCTGCAGGATGTCTTCAACCTGCTGCCAGATGTTAATCTATTGGTAAGATAGAAGTTGCTAACATGAAAAGGAGTCATTTTAGGATAAATGTGCAGAATTAAATAGAAAAACAGGCATAATAATTGTTTTTATGGAATAAAATATTTCATGTTTGTCATGTTGGCGGTACAGGTCTACAAAAATAATACAGCAAACAGCAAATGATTTTTATCAGACTTTATTTATTTGGTTGCAGCTCTCATTTTATCCACCAGAGGGCCAACTGCAGTTGCAGCAAATACGTTTTTTCCAAGTTAAATGTAGACATTAATTCCTCACGTTGATATTACCAGTCTATATTTAAAAGTAGAACATGGACAGAACAAAACACAGTGACTAGCTGCTACATTGTTTGCCCTACTAAAAGGAACTTTTTCCCCTGCGTGTGGATGTATAATAACCGTTTGTCACTGAATATAATGTGTGTGTATTTTTTATTTTCTTTCACAGGAGTTCACAAAGGCCTTCTATCTAAAGACCAACGATCAGATGCTGGTGGTCTACTTGGCCTCACTGATCCGCTCCGTGGTCGCCTTGCACAACTTGATCAACAACAAGATTGCCAACAGAGACGCAGAAAAGAAAGAGGGACAGGAAAAGGAAGAAGGCAAGAAGGAAAAGAAAGATGACAAAGAGAAAAAAGATGAGAAGGAGAAAGAGAAGGAGAAGTCGGAAGCTGCCAAGAAAGATGAAAAGAAGAAGAAATAAGTGTTCTTTTTATAAAACCATCTCAAAGGAAGCTGTCTCCATCTGGATGCTGCTCTACTTTTGCCCAACGTCACATCTCCACATGTGGGTCTTGGGCTAAAAGTAGGACTCTATATGGGGAACGATGTCATTTGAGATTTGGCCTGCAGGTCATTAACGGCACTCATAAAGACTCTTAATATCCTACGATGATGATATTGGCTCTTTTGGTGTTCCTGACTATGAAAGTGCTTCTGTTTTCATAGTTGCCATACACCAAACCTAGCTTTTGTAAGATGGAAAAATGTTTTGTTTCTGTGTTGTTCATAACATTGGGATGATATTAAAGGCTGTTCTTTTCACTGATTTTATGTTTTTATCTTTTCTTTCGACTCATCAGATACGAAGACAAAGAAGCAGACATGAGCAACAACATAGGGACTAATTCAATAAATGGGACCGGCATTTCCCTTTCTTTTAGTGCAAAGAAGTAGAATTACGTCATATCTATGCTGTAATCAGTTGCAACCGAAAAAGTTGGTAAAAGCCTGTTGCTTCTCAGGCACGTGATTTCTGCAGCCTTCAGCATGTGTGTTTTTTCACCAACTCATTCTCACATAGCTTTGATGCTAATGCTATTTTGATAGCAGTAAGGTAGCTCATTTTCACTGTTGACTTCAAGGCTTTGACTGAAGACAGACCGCTGTTTCTTTAGACCCACTAACAATTAATCTTTTTTTATGGGGGTTTTATTTTGACAGAAAAGACAGTAAAGCAAAATCGCCATCATGGAACCCGATCGTGCCATCTGCTGTTTAGTTCTGGTTCTAAGTCCTGTGTTGTAACTGGTTGTAAAAATGTTGAATCCTGAAAATGTTAGCCAAATATAAACCTGTATAGAAGTCAAGCAAAAAGTCTGTAGTGAGTTTTCTTAGTAGTTTCTTCTGTTGGGACTACCTCAACTATTCATAAGAAGCTCATTGAACACCAATTAATAAATACTGAACTATTCTGTAGATCTACAGTATCACCAACAACATTAACTGTGTTTAGACCTTCATTTTGTTCAGAAAATCATTCCACTTGTGTTAGGTGCTATAAGTGAATCCACAGTCTCATCTTATGTTGAGCAGAGCTGAACTGATGTGCCATCTACTCAGCATTCCAAGTGAAAACATCTGTGTTGACAGATTGTAATTGAATACTGCTAATTCAAAAAGAACTCAAGAACAGAGAATGAATCTAAAACCGAAAAACTGGAAAAGAGAAAAGCATGAAATTCTTTGGGAAAAAATGAGTGCCTGTGAAAATGACTACAGGCTAACAGATGTCACTGAGACGCTCACAGGCAGAGGCTGTGTTTTTAGGGACTGTGGCCCTCACCAAGCAGGAGGTACACAGGGCCCCAACATACACCAAACTTGAAGCTCATAAGGCATATTAATCAAACAAATGATATATAAATGCTTTAATAGTCTGACTGTTTTAAGACAATTACTTATTATAATATATTATTCAAAATAGCCTTATATAGACTTTTAATCTGTAAAGCAATATACATTAAAAAGTTGAATAAAACAGTGGTCATTTCGTTTTGGAAAAAGACAGACACATGCTGAGGTGTTGCCAATGTTTAGGAAAACCAGGCTTCTGTTGAGGGCCCCAAGAGAAAAGGTGTCCCTAAATATTGCTGACAACATGTAAGTACACAACATTTGCTCAAAGAGAGAAAAAACAAACATAATAGAACAAAACAGTTCCCACATTTGGGAATTTTGATGTTATAGGGTAACATTTATGTGTCTTTACATTACTTAACGTTAAAAATACAATATTCCGTATGATATTATGTGTATCGGGGCACCAAAGTCTCTGGAATCACTCAGCCATCACTTTCGACTCCCATTTTGGCTCTAGGCAACAGCCTGGTTCGCCTTCCCCATCGCACTGCCACTGCTTTCACACAAACCAGAAGCGTTGTTTTTGTGTAACGAGGGGCTACTGTATTTTTAAAACTGCGTCATGTTCAGACTCCCAAAATCCTCGCCTCAGACGCTGGCTCAAATTGCCAAAATCCGTGCTCTTCTTGTTCTAGCACTAACTACCATGGATGTGTTTTAAGGTTTCAGGTTGTGTCGGACAAATCAGATTAAAGGGACGGTAAAGTGGCTTCTGACGTAACAGGCTTAAGGCGAATCTCGGCGCAAGAGGAGGACCGTGCGTTGGGAGATCTGTCTCCTCTCGACCGCCTGCAGTCAGCGCGAAGAGAGCAACCTCCAGTCAACAACCCCGCCCCTTACTCTCTCCAGACACGAGCATGACTCCTCACAAACCCCACAGCGAGTGAACGCCACAGACTGCAGCTGCCAGCATGACTTCGTATCTACAGGTAAGGCGAAATCTGCTTTTGTGCGCATTTGTGTTTTATCCAACTTGTTCACTTATCCGGGTGTGGTTTAGGCTACAGTGCAGGTGACACGGCTCTTTCCCATCAGTAGTACTCGTATGTTAGGCGTTTGTTTTGGCCCATACGCTCTCCCTGGTTCATGTTTGTGCGTTGGTAAACAGGTGGTTGAGAGGCTCAGTGTTACCAGGCGGCTTTGGGTCAAACGCACGTTATGTGTCAGTGCCAACCGTTTTGCGCAATGTTGAAGAGACCCCCCCTTCTTCTTGTTGTTGTTGCTGCTGCTGCTTTAGATTGCTGATGATGAGAAGGGCCACGAGCTGGACCTCTTCTGTGTACCCAGACACTACGAGAAAGATTTGGATAAGGTCATCATCCCACATGGCCTCATCATGGACAGGTAAACGCCAAATCAGTGACATATGACATGTGCTGCTCTCTCTGACCTCACTAGCACTGAATTTGCTTGACAAATCACCTAAACCCACATCCTAGTTTAAGTTCAGCACAGTATTCAGTGTATAGATGTTGAGTGTGTATCGTAAACCATCATGATTAAGTGCATTATTGATTTTTGTCTAATTCCTCTCTTTATTCCTTGATTTAGGACTGAGCGTTTGGCCCGTGACATAATCCAGGATATGGGCGGACACCACATAGTAGCCCTGTGCGTGCTCAAAGGTGGCTACAAGTTCTTTGCAGACCTCTTGGACTACATCAAAGCGCTAAACCAGAACAGTGATAAATCAGTGCCGCTGACAGTGGATTTCATTAGAGTGAAGAGCTACTGTGTAAGCTGTCTCTCTCATTTCATTTACCCCTGTGCCAGTCGCTTATGCGCAGTATAGGGCTTGGCAAACTCACTGATTGGCATTGCTTCACAGTGCAGAGATTGTGGACATAGAGTGCGTCTCTCATAAACAGTGTATTCTCTTTTTTGTGTCCCATAGAATGACAAATCGACAAACAATGTCAAAGTCATCGGAGGAGATGAGCTGTCCAATCTTGCAGGCAAGGTTAGCCTTTAACTTGTAAGCCACATTAAATTATAAACGCAAGCTACATTTGAAGTGATGTGCTCTAATACATCAATCTTTGCTCTGTTCTTGACAGAATGTCTTGATTGTTGAGGTAAGCCACTGCAAACTATAACAGATTAGAAGCAGCTCTGTTCAAAATGTATTTATTGATGCTCAATTCCAAACCCTCTTGTGTACTGCTTGAAAAAGGACATAGTGGAGACTGGACGGACCATGCAGACGCTCCTTTCTCTGCTGAACAAATGCAATCCTAAAATGGTTAAAGTTGCGAGGTAGGTGTGTGAGACTGAGCGTTGTTGTCTGGAAGGCTGAATGAATGACTTCCAGTAAAAACGGTTAACATGTCGGTGCATACATCATGGCTCTTAGCTAATGGGCACGCTCCCTTCGGGTTGTATTAGAGTAGTGATGTGACAGGGGGAGCAGCTTAAGAGTTAATCTGCTCTACTACTAACTCCATGGGAGAGGCCATTTCTCTGATGTATCCCTGATAGTTCACTCAAAGCGGAAATGTTCTGCAACAGTGTGGGCTTCCTGTGAGGCTTGCGTGTGCATTATTTAAACTGTTATTTGGTTTGCACGTTTTAAATGCTGTTGAGATGTGAATGCGTTGTAAAATTTAATTTTCAAAAAGTTTTCTTCAGTATGCCACATTGTAAACTTGATTTCTTGTTTGACATGTAGAAGCTTTGTTTCAGGTTTGCACTGATGCACTTTGATTAGTATTTTTTCTTTCAGGTAAATGTCTTTATGTGTTCTTGTTTATTTCAGTCTTCTGGTGAAGAGGACTCCAAGGAGTTCAGGGTACAGGCCAGACTGTGAGTACCACCTTAGCTCAAGCTGTGTTTACCTGGGTTAGACATCACACTTGATTTCATGTGTTAGTGTTAGTTAAAAAAAAAAATCATTCTGTAAAATTGAGTAGTATGCAATAATATCAATACAAGTCAAGCCAGTTTGGTGATATGAATATTGTGATCATCATAGACTTAGTTAGATGAATAGTTTGTTGGTAAAGGCTGCTCAGTTTCCCATCTGGGATTAAAATACATTTCAGTAAAACCTACCTCTCCAATGCAGTTAAGCCTGGCACTTAGACATTAATACACGCCTCATATCCGCTTGCTCACACTGGCTGTAGTTATGTAATGCTTTTAGGTTTGAGTTGGATAATCTGGTTAAGATTGTCTCTGAAGGACAGCTGTTAGAGTAAGGGTTTTGACTTTCCACTACACAGCACTAGCAGGTTAAGAACCTCATTCATACGGTAGAAGAGCAACATCTACCATGTGCTGCACCCTGTGTGACTTTTGTGATCACTGTTTTTTCAGACATTGGCTTTGAGGTGCCTGATGCCTTTCTGGTGGGCTACGCTTTGGACTACAATGAGTACTTTAGAGATCTCAGTGTAAGGCTCCAAAGGTCCCTTAAAACATATGCACTATGAACACGATGCATGCAGATGGAGTTATAAAAAATGTAACTGTTCTTTTTTTCACAGCACATCTGCATACTTAATGAACAAGCAAAGGAGAAGTATAGAGTGAGGCAGTGACTGCAGCGGTGGAGACTGAAATCAACGAAACCTTGAATCACTGTGATGACCCTCCCTCGGTTTGCTGTGTTTTGAATCTTATTTATTTTTCTACTCAGAGTCCACAAAATATGAGTTGTGGATTGTAAATAAAGCATTTCTTTACCTCTATTCAAAATATGGAAAAATATATATATGTTCTGAATGTATTTGTTAAATTGTTTGTGTGTATAGTTTTCAGCATATTGCAATTTAATGTCTATGATAAAAAGTGAATATAAGTCTTCTTAATAGGATAATTTAAGTGTCTCATAGTGGCTAAATTATTGTCAGTCAGGTTTATGTGGCTTTTGGATTTGGGTTTATGTTTTGACATGTCATTATGCCATAAAATGACTCTGAATGTACTGTATATTTTATTTATACGTGATGTTTTCACGGAAGACGTGTTTGGTTTATAGCAATACAGTTTATGTTAAACCCTGCTCATTGATGCACTTTTCTTGTTTTGCCAGAAGAGGGTGCAGAATATTACTGAATTATTGTTTACAACAACAAATTCATCTTTAAAATCATTTTTATAAAGGAAAACAACCTAAAAGCCAACCTGTGAGTAAAGCAAATGTGCGGTTCAGGCACTGTGGCAGGCACACTTAGGCTAATTGTGGCTAATACGTGCCATGCTAACAGGAAGTGCGCTCCACGCTGCCTTATGACGCTCTACGTAATTTCCTTATAACGCGGATGTTGACATCCTCAGGTAAGGGCATGTTTGCTTTCAAGCAAATAATGATTGAACATCTGAAACATTTTTATAAAGATAGGTCTTTTTCTTTCGGTGACAGTTATTCAATGATAAAGGACTTATTCTAAGTTACACCAAATTTCTCTCTGGGCATACCAGTATTATATTGTATCCTATACTTTCAACTCCAAAGGACATATGCAGTAGTTATGGACGCTATCCCCTCTGGTATTACTATGATTTTGGAGAATACTGCAGCAAATGTCTTATTTCATCGACTCTTCAACCAGTAAACAAACACTGTAGAAAAGATGTTTTAAACCATTGAAATCTAAGACCAAATTAATGCATCAATAGTTTTGAAGTAATGGCGTTTGTGTATGTCATCAGCAACTGGAACAACTATGTAAAATACCTCACACTGAAGGACTTTACCATGCAAATTTCTTCAAGCATATTGCCAATCATTTTTTAAACTAAATTTAACAGGCTACAACTGCTCATTTTTGTGTGATGTATCCCTTGAAACACTTTTCCATCTTCTCTGGTAATGCAAGCGCAGG
This sequence comes from Rhyacichthys aspro, assembly GCA_036850595.1. NCBI lineage: Eukaryota > Metazoa > Chordata > Actinopteri > Gobiiformes > Rhyacichthyidae > Rhyacichthys > Rhyacichthys aspro. Next base: position 6,022,663 of record CM072153.1, on the reverse strand, counting down.
TTTTCATAAAAAAGGAAAAAGTTACACATTATAGTATATTATCAATATATTTCTTTATCAACCATTTTTATTTATAAATCCACAAATTTAAATTTAGCAGCAGAACCAAAACTCTTCTATATTTCAACTTGAAAGTTTTTTATTGAAAAGAAAAAATAGGTAAAAAAGTAAATCTAAAACTACAAAGCATGATGTAATTTTGTTCTTTGACCAATATTCCTCTCCTTGCTGATCAGATACAATGAATATCAAAGAGAGGACGATTGTCACTCTAAAGCAGTTTGACATTGGAGACAAATTTTCACATCTACCGCTGCCTAAAGCCGCGGTGCTCATCCCTCTGTTTGTAAAAGAAGAGGAGCTGTATACACTGATGACCCTACGTTCGATGGAGGTAAAAACACCCACTACAGTTGTTTTTTTTCCCTTGAGTTTAAATTAGAACAGGAATGTATATGTGTTTTTAGCTGAGGACCAATGCTGGTGAAGTGTGTTTCCCTGGTGGAAAGAAAGACCCAAGTGACAAAGATGATGTGGATACAGCACTTAGAGAGGCAGAGGAGGAAATAGGTTTACCTCCAGACCAGGTGCAGGTGGTCTGTAGACTGTTTCCTATTATTAATAAGGTATGATATTTATTATATTTTTCATGGAAATATATAATGGACACATTACAATACATAAATATATATGTAAACCTTTTTCAATATTATAAACATACTGTACATAATTGGATTGAGAGGTTGAGTTGGTTGGGTTAGGTGTGATCTAACATAGTTCAATACATGAAACCTTTATAGTTCAAAGTTCATTCTGGATTTGTATTGTCTCGTCTCATACTTAATCTCTCCTTTAACAGAGTGGACTGTTGGTGACTCCAGTTGTGGGCTTTATAGAGGAGACATTTAGTCCTAGTCCAAACCCAGCTGAGGTCAGTGAAGTGTTCACAATACCCCTGGACCTCTTCACTCGTGAGAAGAACCACTTTGAAGCCCCTGGTGTGACTGGGTTGGTTGGACCATTGCACTTTTTTAATTATGTGGACTCCAGCTCAGGAAGTCAGTATCAGATATGGGGTCTGACTGCCATGTTGGCCTTATTAGTTGCTGTCTGTGCGCTTCGGAAGAAACCTGAATTTAATGTTGGGTTTGAAGTGGAGAATCCATTCTACTTTTTTGAGCAAAATCTACAAAAGAGACTTAGTAAACTATGATGTACACTGCCCATGGCTTGCTTAAACAGCCCAAAGATAAAATTGCACAAGCATTTTGGATTGGCTCATCTTCAATGAGAATCTTGTGTGAGTGCTAAGTCTAGTGTATCCAGAAAATTAAGGGAAATGTGCGTGTCTTATTTAAAAATAATTAATTCAGGAATGAGATAGCTCATCTGGGCTACATGATGAGTAACATATCAGTGTACCTCCTCAAAGGAGAATTGTAGTTAAATGTAGATGTAGTTAATTGTAGTTGTAGAAGGTGTAGTTAAAACATATGAAGAAGCACAAGAAGTCAATGCCAATACCAGAATGGAAAGCAAAGAAATGTTTGAAAATTTTGATGGTCATCAAAAGTGGCCTAAGACTTTTGCCCAGCCCTGTATATTTTAACACGATTTAGAAGACTAACATTTTATTTTTAATAAACATTTTCTGTGTAAATTGTGTACCTCAGTATTGGTTGAAGAATGAAAAGCAAACACTGTTTTTTATTAATTCATTTAATGTAGCAGCAGGATTACAGATATAAACAGAAGAGTATACAAATGTCCAGACCAAGGCAAAGTACATGTTAATAATAGTTCAGATAGTTTATGATAACACACTGGGTTGACCTTTTCTCCCCTACTGCGGGGTCTTAAGGCTAGATACTAAAGCTCAAGCTACACAAAACAGATACAACAGAACTATTGGAGAATGTGAAATAGAAAGCAAACTATGAAACGTGAGCAAATGAATTACACACAAAATACAGCTCACACTATTGGCAAACGGTTAATTTCTCATGATAGCTCCTTATGATCAAGCATTTCACAGCAACAATAGTAATGTTGACAAGCACATCAACACGAGAAAGCTCTTTATAAACAGTCTCTTCTGTCATGTCCCTTTTACCTCACATGTACAAATCTCATGAGGCATAGAAAATCTTTGACAAACAAACCGGGTTGACAATTCACTGTTGAAGCTGCACATTTTTCAGAGTAATTGATAAATAGAAAAAGTTTCACTAAATATACTGGTATGCTTATGCTTTGTTTAGAAAATGAAAGTCACAAAGTGTCCTGATCTCAAACGGTCCTGGAGGAAAAAAAAATGAACATGGAGCCAAGTAGCTATGACACAAAAAGGACAACAGTAAACACAACAGTAACGGTTCAGTTATCAAGGCACACAAAGTTCTGTTGAAAGCATCACAATTGAAGTTCAAGATACCCCTGCAGTGCATTTCACATTTATATATACACAAGGATATTCATTTAAAGGACGAAATAACCCTCCCCAAAAAAACATAACTGTTTAACGATTTGTGTGCTATCTTTTCCACCTTTAATTCAACGGGTTCACATGGTGGAAGTGGCTATTCGAAGAGTCAGACTGAGCATCCTGGATTGCTCAAAATAAAATGACTGGACGACAGGACATGAATTTAAACCACAATCCAAGACAGAACAGAAAAATGTACAGAGACAAGAATGACAGTTGGTGCTACTACATCCTCTCTGCCTCAAAATATACTTTCTCCAAAACTGTTCATTGGTCCGATGTTCGATGTAGAGCAAGCGCTAATTCCACACCATGAGGTAAAATATACATTCATCAAAAGTCACAGGTTGGCTTTCTGTGTTGGTATGGCTTCAAGAGGCATTTCTGTTCTGCAATTCTCTCATTGTTATGTGCTCTTAAACTCCCCTTAACTGAGAGGAATGGAATGCTTGGAAACATCACTACTGCGCTCGAACCTGATCTACAGTTTATGGATGGGTCAAAGTGCTGTTTGAGATGCAAGACAACAAAAAAAAAAAAAAAAAAGAAGGGAAAAAAACACAACCCACACACATAAGCACACAAACATCCAAATGCAACAAGTTTTGCAGGATGGATCGATTCATTACACATTTATAATTGCTTGATGTCTGCATACGTTTCTAGTTGCACTTCATAATAAACTTGGATTTCACTCAAACTACGACAGCAATCATATTCTGTGCTATGAGCAAAACCAACCATATTTTACAAAAATAGTCTACATTTGATACATGGATACAAAATTCTAAAAAAGATAAGTTACTTTAAAATGGATTACTATCAGCTGCAGGACAAAATAGTATGATTATGAAAATGTAAACAAATGTTTATCATATGAGAGCTATTCTAACTTTTATCAAAACTGGCTCTTGATAACAGCCAGATTGGCTACTAATGTAGATATGGAAAATACAGCAGTGTTAATGTTGTTTAAAAATAGTATATTATTAAGAGAGTAAAGGAAAGTCATATCAAATTACTGGAAATGTTTATGATAGATTATGATCCATAAAACAAAGTACCTTTATAACCTTTTTTTTACAGCCAAAAGAAAAAAAACAAAAATATGCTGAATAGAGATTCATGTAAAAGCTGCATGATTTTAAAATACAAATGAGTAAACAAGATGAGGGCATTAGCAAAGACGAGCAGGAGACACAAGATGATTCACAACAGGAGCTTTGGTATGCCTGGGTGCACTCCAGTCTGACCCCACAACAACAGCCAACTCTTGACACTCAACTCCACATTCAAAAACAATGTCAGTGCTATTCATTTAAGTATAAACCTTACATCAGAAGTGCCCATCACTCCTGCACATAGCACCATACATTAAATCAAAATGGCGGCCTCTATGTAACAGAGATTTTGTTTGCCAATCAGCCCCTGTTTATACTCCAGGGACAGTACTGGACGCCAACTTCACAGCCTACATACAGTATCAACACTGAGACAAAAACTCGAACTTGTAACACAAGAGTCAAGTGACAGACAAATCAGTATATTCTACAGGCCAAAATGATAAGCCTTCATTTCAATGCACAAACTAAAGTTTTCCAGGTGCAAAAAACACAAAACTTACCACTCCACCAATGACAATGACAAAGCTATTGTGGGAATGGGTGTTATTTGACTTGACTGGACCTCTCAGACTGAATACAAAAGGGTTTCCCCAGTGAGCAGACATTCTATACAAAGTTGCTCTGGACCTCAAATTATTCTGACATGAGAAAATCTAAAAATGGTTAGTTAAAATGTTTATGTTACAAAGACAACTGCTTTCTGCCTTTTTTTCTGCTTAAATGCACATTTCCAGGAACAATTTCAGTCGGGTTAGTAGAGATCTGTGGACGGATGTAAGGATTAGCTGGTTCAAAGTTATAAAGTGCTTGAGATAAAATGTTTATAAAACCACACAAAAATTTCATTTTCACAGGTGAAAAGTTTCTTTCTTTCAACATTGAACTGATAAAGTTTACTATGTACTTCAAAACAAAAGTTACTAATCATCAACTGCTTTATTTATGTAAGCATATTTTTGGAAACCCAGTGGTACAGCCTAAAAACACTGGGAGGCGCCCAAACAACAGGCTAAGTCACCTATTCACCAGGGTGAATCTCACTGAGTGTCCCTTGTTTCCTGTGTTTTTGTGAACACCCTTTAAATGCTTGAAGTCTCTATCTAGTGGACTAGTTTTTTTATTTCATCTGCTAAAAAACAATTTACCCCACGTTTATCTTCAATTATGTGGAGAAAAACATTCTGCAATTATAGTATACAATAGTACTAGTATATTTAAATCAAATTACTGACTTGTAAACACACCCATGTTCAATTAGAAACAAACAGTTTCAACTGCATAAGTTAAATTAACAGTCTACCGATATCCCACTGTTCCAATTTCAGGGACAAGCAAGGGGAGACTTTGAATTTGTACACTCATCAATTGAGATTCAGCACATTATTTCTGATGCATATCTGCATGCCTGAACAGACTCTTCACCCCACTACTCTTGCTCACTCGCCTCTTACCGACATTCTAAAAAACATTTAGACAACTAAACACTGCATTTTACATTAATGGATAAAGCCGTTATTACAGGCCTCTCTCATCCTGCAAGAGGGGTGGTAATAACTAAGGCGAACTTATCAGCTCAATAGATGTACAAAGGCTATAATTACTGATAAATATTTAATTAAATCAACTGTTAAAGAGCTTTTAATTTAGGGGTATGAGGGGCATTTCTTTCTTAAATATTTAAAATCTTTTGTAGCATTGGCACAAAACCCCACACTTCTATTAGTTGGTGGTAGGATGTACAACTCTTGCTACATTTCATGCGCACACTTCTTAGTGCCCATGTGATACAATAATCATCACTGCTTCTGTAGGCTTTCTAGCAGGTCTTCAATTTTATCCATGTTGGATGTTGCAGATAATGAAGCTTGCAATGTATTCTGTAACTGTAAGTTGGACTGCAGTGGAGCTGTCAGACCTGAATCTATGCTTGCCTGTAAAGTGGGCTGTAGGGCTGTTGGTGTGTTTGTCTGCATTGCATTCTGCATGACAGTTTGTAGGTTGGACTGCATTTGTGCCTGGAGAGTGTTCTGCAAAGTGTTGTGGATGGTTGTTGGTAAAGAAGATGGTGCCTGGGTCATGGGCTGGTCCAGGTGAGTCTGTATGTGAGTGGCAGCCTGGGCCTGACTTTGAGCTGACATTGCTGATCCAGAGGAATTGAGCAGCTGTGAGTCTAGAAGAGAAAGAATGAGGTCAATAAACATATAGAGGAAATTGATACAAATAGGCATTTAGTAAATGTGACCAAACATGACCAAACAAAGAAGCATATTTCTTTACATTCTTATCAAAGTACAGAAGACTAAATCATCTTACCATTCTGAATGCCAAACACAAAAAGGTTGGGCTGCCCTTGTGAAGTGCCAGTAACTGTTGTCTGGAAAAGCTGCTCTGGGGGCTGCTGGCCAGGGTTGGCTACCACACCCACACCTCCCTGAACCACAAAAATAGTTGGGCCACTGGCTGTAGCCTGATTTCTTAACTCCTGTGAGCCAATAGTATTCTGCAGGTTGGACAATGATGTTGGGGGTAAAAACAGTTCAACCGGTTGGCTGCTTGGGACACTGCTAGAGCTTGGGACTACTTGCATTGGTTGCTGTTCCTGAAAAAGACTTTGCTGTTGGTTTCCAGTTGATGCTGAGTTGCTGCCTGTGCTCCCGTCTTGAAAAGACATGGGCTCTATTGTATCTTGCTGGGAGATTCCAACACTGATGCCACCTATTGATGAAGGACCCTGGGTTTGGGTGCTGAAGAGAATAGTTGGGGAAATAGCTTGTGAATTCATATCTGTGGTGCAGAGGAGTAGACCTGTCTGCTGAGGTTGGGCTAGCTGGCTTTGAGGAACTGTGGCAGCCTGTGAGTGGTTTGCAATACTTTGGAACAAGGAACCTTGCTGCTGGCCAATTGTAAGCTGTGATGGCTGCTGTGGGGTCTGCTGTGAAGACTGCTGCTGCTCCATGGGGGTGCTCTGTTGCATTTGGGAAAGCTGTGCTTGAGGCTGGGACTGAAACATTGGAACAGGCTGAGGCTGGTTGGAAGATGTCTCCATGGAGGTGATGAATGCAAGCTGTTGTTGCTGTTGTTGTGAAGGTTGTGGGGGGTTTGGAGAAAGGTATATGGTAGACCCTGTTTGTGCCTGCTCAGAGTTGAGGGAGCCACTAGTCAGCGCATTGAGTGTGTTCTGTAGTAGAGCAGCCTGAACCTGTTGTTGGGTACCCTGTGTTTCAGCCAAGGGTCTGGGGGACTGGAAGAGCTGTTGTGGGGGAGAGCTGTGTGATGGGGGCTGTGAAGGGAAGCTGGTCTGGATTGTGAGTAGCTCTCCCGCCTGCTGCAGGATTGACACCGGCTGTTGAACCTGGGGTGAGGAGTGGAGCTGAGGCTGGAGTAACTCTGCCTGAAGCTGTTGTTGGAAATTCTCCAGGACTTGTTGCTGTTGTAAGTTGCTTAACACTTGACTTTGTTGCTGATGTTGCTGCTGTAGCTGTAGATTGTTGAGTATCTGGTTTTGTTGTTGCTGATCCTGAAGCTGCATGTTACTGAGGACTTGTGATTGGTTCTGTTGCTGAATGTTGTCCATTATTTGCTGTTGTTGTAGATTGCTGAGTATCTGGTTTTGTTGTTGCTGATCTTGAAGCTGCAGGTTATTGAGGATTTGTGACTGGTTCTGTTGTTGAATGTTGTCCATGATTTGCTGTTGCTGCTGCAGTTGGTCTTGTGGCTGTAGCAGGAGTTGTTGCTGGATCTGGATGTTGCCCAGGACTTGTTGTTGCTGTAGTTGTCGCTGTTGAAAGTGCTGCTGAATCTGTTGTTGCTGCTGCTGTTGTTGTATGTGCAGCTGCTGCTGTGTAGAAAGTGAGTTTTCGGTGGTTCCCAGTCGAAGGCTGTTCATGTTTTCCTGGACGTGCTGCTGGAGTGACTCTGCAGAGGGTGTAGGGCTGTACAGCACTGAGTTCAGCTGCTGCTGCTGCTGTGCCACGGCTGCTTCCAAAACCTGCTGCAGTGTGGTGTTATTCCCAGCTTGTAGCTCCCTGACTGCCTGTTCCAGTTGGGCCACTTCTTCCTGGGGAAACATGGGGACCTGTGACTGTGGCTGCGAAGAAGCTGCTATTTGGGGCAAGGCCACAACCACAACCCCTCCACTATTATTGGACGTCTCAGGGGGCACATTCTCCTGAGGGTCTCTGAGGAACTGCTGAGGGACCTCTGGTGTCACAGGGGGGATTGATGTGTCTCCAGACACTGGAAAGGGAGGGGAGGGGGAAATGTCTTGTTTTTGTATAGTGCCAAGAGATTCAAGGCTTGGAAAGACTGGAGGAGCCTGGGGGAGGTCCACATCTTCAGGCTGAAGGGGCATCGGACTCTGAAAGGACTCTCCACCTGGATGAGGACTGGAGCTGAGCTCAAGGGTTTGCTGCACTGAGGTCAGAGAGTCTGAGGACGGCTAGAAAAAGCAGAGTATATATTAGTCACTGCCATGCATTAGATATTCTAGGTTCCTCTAGTGAAGAACTTTCACCTTGAAGACATCTGTTGGTGGATGGCTAGAAACTTCCATTGGTGTCACTTCTTGTTTGGATGTCGGACTAGAGCAGTCAGTCTGCTCAGAAGACATGGATTTGATCTGGTCATCGAATACACATGTCTTAACCAAAGAGGCACCCTCAGTTTTCACAACCTGATTGATTGCATTATCAGCTGAAGATAGGTAAAAAAAAAAGTCATTAGACAATCACCTGCCACAGACAAATGCTGTGACAAAATGTATATTTTTTGCACAAAATATAAATTTTGTCAAATTTAAATACAAAATTTTAAGCAATACATTTTTTTTTGCTTTCACACAAACCATATGGAACTGGCTATGTTAATGGCATGCTAAAGAAAATACAGCCTAGGTATAGTCAATTCACATCGTCATTGACTGGACATTTTTGAGCTGAAGGTTTTACCTGAATCTGGAGTGTAGGTGAAGGGTTGAGCCTCATGTGATCTACCAGCATTGGTCATCACAAAGATTCCCACCGAAACTGGTGAATTAATTGATTGATTGTGAAAAGGAGGCACTGTGACTATCAGATGGTTCTGGAAAATATTAGAAAGAGGAGAGAACCACAGATTTAGTAGAATCACAACACCACATCTGGAGCTACAATATGAATTACAGAATACAAAAAAAAAATTGTTTTGTTTCACCACTTATGCATTCATGCAGTTGGATGTACCTGATGGAATAGGTCCATGTCGATCTTTGCTTCAGCTTGCCATGAATTATCATCTACATACAATACAGCAAATATGTGGATTAACCTCTGATGTCCCACTTTAAAATAATATACCTAAATAACTGACAAATAATAATGAAAATCAAAGACCAAAGACCATAATTACCAACCAGCACCAGTACCTGCTATATTTTCTTGGAAAATAACTTTGGTTCCTTTGAGGAAATTCTTTCCAATAATGAAAACCTCCTCTCCACCTCTCACTGAGCAGCTGTGGAGGCTCTTTTTTAGAATCTCTGGAACTCCTGCTGGCTGGGCTGGAGAATAATAAATACATCCAGAAAAAGATAAAAATGCACATATCTAACTATATGTAACATTTAGCATTACAATTATTGTAATTACTACTTACTGCAAAGGATTGGTGATGAAGGGACCTGCAATGTGAGGAGTGATCCATCAGGTTGGGGGATGTTGACTCTGAAGGCAAGTCTGGCACGAGTGCTCTTCTTCTTAGATCCTGCCACACCAATACGGGCTTCTACATCAGCATTGCGCAGCTTTAAAATTCCTACACAGTCCACACTGTAAAAAAACAACTGGGTAAGATACTGGGAACATTAAGCTACTTCCCAACAAAAGCAAAAATCTAAACTGTAAACCTCTTACGCAAGTGTCATGTCATTGCTGGGTTCCAGAGGGATCTCAATAACAGTGGTGCCTTCAATGTCTACTTCCTTGCAGGCAGTGGTGTTCCGTCCTGTCACTCTGCATGCTTGGTAGAAACCATGAGGTTTCACTCGACCAGCGTCACTAGCTACAAACACCTGCAGGGTGACTACTTCATTTACACCTTCCAACTGGAAAAATTACAAGTTAGCAAATTAATACATAACATGTTTTCAGCAGTCATAAATACACATCCATCCAACATTGCACTTGCTTTTAGCTACTGACCTTTTTAATAAAGGTCACTGTATATATTTATGTATGTACCCACTGCTTTCTTGTCTTCAAATGGTAAGGTATTGTATTGTATGTGTTGATGTATACCCTCTTCTTCATTTGTTTTGTCTTGACCAGGCTATCATTGTAAATGAGAATTGGTTCTCAAATGACTTACCTGGTTAAATTAGTACATACAAATCAAATCTATGTAAATGCATATATGGACGCAATTGCATTGCATGTATACTATACAAATCATTTGAAAATCATCTCTTTTCAGATTCTTATTATACTGTACTATTTACATTCTCACTATCACACAATGAGCGGTCCACAGCGGGTGATGGATGTTGATTGATTATAAAAAATGAAAAGAAAATACCTTGACAGTAGGAAACCCTTGCTGTGTCCGGTCTTTGACAGAACCTCGGCTGCCCTCTGTCAAATAGCGAGCTCTGTGCTGGGTTTCAGGCTGCACCAATATCTTCAGCTCTTTGCCATCATTCCTCGGAGGAAATTGACCACACAGTGGTCCACCTTTCACTGCACTTCCTGACTCTAGACTGCTGCAAGGCAAAAAGACCCTTAAAAAACAAATTTAACTTTGACAAAAAAGGTGTACTGTACTGAACTTGAACTGGCACCTGGTCTTGTCTGAGCCCAGCTGAGATAGGACAAAATGAGGAGCTTTGGCACTGTCAGCATCAAACACATCCATGCTGTCTTCTGGAGGAGCAGGTTTAGGGCCAGGCCGCTGCCGAGGTGTCCGTTTTCTTGACTTACGTGGAACCTCATTATTGTCATTGTAGGAGACCGTGCTGATCAAACTGAAGTTAGAAAGTGAATCATCGGCCCAAATGCTGCTGCTGTGCTCTGAGTCTGGGGCTGGTGGCCCAGATATGGCAGGTTCTTCTTGGCAAGACATCTGGCTGTCGTCAAAAAGGTCCTCAGGAGGAGGCGATATGCTCAACGCAGGTCTTCGTTTTGAAGGGGTGTTCTGAGCCTGCTGGACTCCTAGCCCTGATATAACTGAGCCCATGTCTCCAACAGCAGTAGTGGCACTGCTGTTGGCCCTGCTGGAAGCAGAGACCGCACCCTCCATAGCATGTATCTCTGAAGCTCCTTCTCCTGAGTGGAGATGCTGGGGAACATTGAGGTGCTCTGAGGTGGTAGAGGGGCCAGATGAGGGACCGGAGCATGGCGCTCCTATAGTCAAGGATGAAGAAGCTGAGGAGCTGCAGGTGGAAGATGTGGCATCTGTAGTAGTATACACAAACAAATAAGTGAGTCCAGTTGATTGCACAGAGCAGGCTAGCAGTCCCATTCAAGCAGCTCAATTTGTGCATGATTTATATTGATTTCCCCTCTTCCCAACTCTAATTTCAACTGTTATAAAGTGCGTATATGCTCTCACTGTGCATGCGAGAGTTGTCAAGCATTTATTTAATATTTTGAAGTTAAAGTTGAGAAGGGTAATATTGGTCCCACAATGTTTTTAATTCCTAAAAAACCTTTCTTAAAAATTAATGTGACAAAACTGACATGCTTTGTTTACAAAAACAAAAGCAAGCTACAAATTGTTATATACACATTGCCAGAAAGAAACATGACAAAATCCGGTTATACTTTGTTGTAAAGCCAAATTTGTAAACTGATAATGTGGTGCCAAATTAATTTTGCTTGCACTGCCAAGGTTATAGTAGTTTGTGCAATGTGCATTCAGTAGTTAACAGTAGTTTATGCATGCCAATTGGAGGATTTGGTTGGGACTGAGCGTAGCCATGGAGACAGAATAAACAAGCCTCTGACCTATGGAGCAGTGAACTGCAGACCATTTTATATGCAGACACTCCCTGCCTCAGAGGGAACTTCCTGCAATAAAAACGAGACAGCCAATGAGCAACAAGAGAGCTGATCATTCAAGACTCAACTTCTTCTGTCAGTAAATTGAGTAAAAAAGTCGGTATAACTTTTGAAGTTGATCATTTATAGAGTCTGAAGCATGGGTACTTGGTTAATAAAGATTTAAAGGTAATTAAGTTATCATGCTTTTGATCAGCACAACTTAGGGCCAGCTGGGTCAAAAGGTAGCATCAACACAAGCGCTCTCTCCAACATGACTGTGGACCAGTTAGTTTGTTTTTTTAATTTAACCCAAAAATATAAGTATTCACAACTGTACTTCACATCATGAACCATGATCCAAGATCAGATGCTTTTTTTTTTTTTTACTAATATGGAGTCTTTGGGTCTCTTGGGGCAAATTCATAATTTTACAAAAATATAGTAAAGTAAAATGTGACCTATAGTGATATTGTTATAATAACTGCAAGTATATAATTTAAGTAGAAACAATATTTAAAATGAAACATGGGACAGTAGACAGAACACAGTTCTGATTAAGGTGTGGTTTTGGTTCATATGAACATGCCATTATTATTGAACCATATTATTCATGGTCCATGCTTTAGTTTTTAGTTAGAAAAATATGTAACTGCAACTACTATCACACACATATGAGACATTAGGTGTGTCAGCGTAGATGGTATGTATTAAAAACAGTGGCTGTTCAAGAAGGCATTTGTTTACTTGACAACAAAATGGTCATGAGCTTCTTTAATATGTTTTCAATACAGTGAACACTAAAGAATAACTTTGTAGACTATGATAGCTGATAAAAACCGTCTGGAACATCAAGTTGCATGTTATGGACACCTTAAAAAGCTTTTTTTTGAACAGCAAAAACACAGTGCACAAGCATAACATCTCTAAAATGAGAACTTACAAACACAGGCTGTGTCCATTAGAGCATACTTCATTTCTTTGAGCATCTGTCACTAGAAAGCGACAGTAGTTATTTTGAGTGAACATAAAAAGTAGCGCACTGTGTAGGGACTAAAATACACTGTTTATACATTTACACATTCAAAAGTATGATGTTGCTGGTGTTCTTCGTAGAATCAATGTAGGTGACCTTTTCACAGTAGCATATATTTAAGATGCCATGCCATGCAAAGGCTTATTAAGCTGCAAGAAACACAGTATACCTATAATGTCATGAATGGGCCACATTAATGTTGACAACTAAGGAGCACTACACTGCCACATGCATTAATTTGTCATCAACCTGGCAATGGGTGAAGTTGCCCCCAGACACACTTACTAAGCCACATCTCCCCTATGTTGTTGGGAAATCATAGTGGGATGGGACCTGATCCCAGATCATGGTCTTCAGGATGTAAGTAAGCAGCTCACCAGAGGCTAAGGCTGCTGAGGGGGGAGGTCCCGCCTCTCCCCCGCTCTTCTGGCTCATGGAGGTTGAGTCTGTGTGGGCGGACAACGGCTGAAGTTGGAGCTCTTTGGGGAGGAGGTCATATACTGATTCTGCCATAAGGATGAAGAAGACATAGATAAGGTGGTGAGAAATTCAAATTAGACAAGAAAAAAAAAGTTAAAACACAAAATAAAAAGTTGTGCTCAAAGCAATGTCAGAAAAAAAATGAAAAATGTGGCAACATGTACAAAAGTGCCACCATTAATGCCCACCTTCTCATTTATATTTCACTGCTTGATTTGAACTCATTTACAACACACAATGAAGGAGAAAAAAATTAAGAACACCTTGTAAATAAAAAGCAGCCAGAAAGTCTTGGGCTCTATACAACATTAGAGATCAGAATAGTCAATGACAAGTTAAACCAGACCCTCAAGAGATAAGCGTCATAAAACCCACTGAGACATTCCTTGATATTTAAGGGGTCACCTCTATATCCCTAAAAGGCAGTACACATCAATAAACCAAATCTGAAACAAGATAAACATGATTAGGTAGAGTGGTTGCTAAGAAACAGCGGTCCGGTCATTGATATTTCAGCTGTGCTTGGATAGCAACAAACGTGTATTTGTCATCTGACACTGAGACCAGTAGAATATTACAGCTAATACCGGCGCCGAGACACATGAGCTGTCACAAAAGTCATGTTTATAAGTCACAACAGTTTGACTTCATCAGGAACAGGCGATAACCCGGTTACACTTACACTAACATCAAAAAGGCACAAGTGATACTTTTTCAGGCTAACAAGTTCTGTGTGGAGCTGCGAAATTATTAACGGGACAATCAGGCAGTTAACTGACCTCAGAATTTTTTTTTTAACAGAGGAATTTCAATTTTCAAGCCAATTTTGTACTTGGCAATAGAACTTACCACCTTTAAAGCCAAATGAGGCTTTCCTTTGAACGACTTAAAAAAACTACTGTATAACACTATTTACAACCAAACATGTAAAAAATTCTTATAAATACAAATACGATTACTGTACAGCAAAACTGTGAGGTGCAGGCATGTTGTGATAGCTCCCTGTGACTGTGCCTTTTGTGCTTTGTTAACAGTATGAGGACAGTGCATCTCTGTGCATGAACGTATTACAGTCTGACCCAATCTGACCTCAGCCTTTAGCCTCCTTTCAGAGCAGAGATGTGCAGAGAAGGTGGTCTCATGCAATCAAGTGATACTATATTTATGTCACTGCACTGACGTCCTGAATGGCATATCGGTTTTATGTAAGGAAAACAAGCATAAACATTTCTCCAGACACCATTTTCTTTTTCTTAGGTTGCTGTCAGCTCAAATATAAAAATAGCAATAGCAATGACAATATCCTGACAATTTATTAGTCAGTTCTGAGAAGCTCTTAAATTTGTGTTTCTTAGAAAAAAGGAGGCTTCAGAGCTGTCTGCTTTATCATACCACATGGTGTCTACTAATCATGCAGGCATTTCAGGTTATTCCTGTAGAATAATTCTTATCAATCAATGAACCAACAGCGATGACACATCCATTTCACACTAGACAAATCTCACATTGACATTCAATCCTTGAATTTATTTGGATAAGTAAATGTTCAATTTGATTATACTTGCGGTTTTGAATTTACTACTGCTGCTAACACACCATTGTGCGTGCAATGGGTAAGACAAGGGTAAAAGTAAGAAACCTGCTGGGGTATTTAAATTCAATAGACATAATTTAATATCACTTAGAGGAGAATTTCCCACATAATCCCAACAAATAAACATAAGCCATTGTAATAAAAAGAATGAAATGAAAGAAGAAAAATAATTTTTTGTAAATCAATATTTTTTTCAAAACAAAAAATATCTATATTCTAGCCCCTAATATAGATACTCACTCCGGCCATGAGGTGGCGGTGTTGCTCCCCCAGCCGGTGCGCTGCATAGTGTGTCTAATACTGCTGCTAGCATCAGAGCAGCTCAGATAAAGTCCATAATAACTCTGTCTACAGACATTAAAGACTGTAGTATTCAACGGAGAAAGAAGTCATGTAACCTCTGCAGTGCACTGGTTTAGCAAATTGGCAGGAAATTGATAAATAGGAACAGCGTACTTTGTTGAACCATGCAATTGTACAAATTAGCTGTGTGAAGATAGAGGGGTCAAAGTAAGTACCCAACTTAAACTGTTCCAATTTAAAGTACAATGCCAGGTTTTTTGGTATTGTTTTGCCATTACTGTTTTGTGATGACACTGAGCAGAAAAAGAAATGATCATACAGCCCTTATCAGTACAAACTAACTCCACACTGTGTCTGGCAGAGAACAGGGGGGATGCAAACAATAGTTTGCAAGATAAATGTTAGCAAAGAGGCTATAGGTGTGCTGTCCCAAAGATGCTGTTCTTTCTGATTGGAGTATCATGCAGGGCTGGAACATGAATGTGGGGGCCCATGGGCTACACTCATATTTGGGGCACACTAACAACAAAGTTTGAATATGGATACTAAATATATTGTTACTATTGTACAGTATTATAGTATTGATGTAAAGTTGATTGGGCCAAGCATTGTTAGCATTGTACAAGCCTTGTAAGCCGTGAGTCAGTGACCAGTCAGTCCACTAATATATACAAGGCCCTTTTTGTTTTCATTTTAGTTTAGTAACAAAACACACAAATGAATGGTTTGTGTATGAGCTAAGTCTGCTGAAGTAAATTAAATAACACTGAAAAGCACTTGTTTGCACTGAATCTTCAGTAAAATTGAATATATGTGCTGCTTATTTTGAGCAAGCAATAATGAGTATTGTAATATAAGGCATTATATATAATTACTGTATCGAAGGTAGGTATCGTATCATGATGTCCTTGATGATATCCAGCCCTAACTGTAATGTTACTTAAATATTTTTGACTCTGGGTGGTATTTACTACTGACAGATTATGTCACATCTGTATGTGTTATGGGCACAGCTATAAAAGCACAAGTGAGTAAGTCTAAAAAAAGTGGGCTGGTCACTTTAGTCAGTCAGGGGCTGACTGACTTGAACCTACGCTTTGAACAATTAAATTACCTCATCTCATAGCTATGCACTGCTCACATTACACTGGCTCAAAGTTTTTCCAAATGGCAAGGCCACCAGTCCATTTTTATTCATTGCAGCTGGCTTGTGTCTAAGCTGGGGTATAACACATGAACAGATAATTCTAAAGAGCTATGTTTTTGTTGCAAATGAAAAATGTGCAGGCCTTGAATATATCTCAGAGCCCAACAATGGCTGCTTTAATTACAATCCTAAACACACAACTGTATGTTCAAGCCAGAGGACAGACAAAAGGGCTACTCACTGCACTCAGAGCAGAAGGAGCTTTTAGCCGGATTTGGCTCCTTGAAGCAAAAATAAATTGGCAGGATTTAATTTGGTTTGAGCCTGAAAAAGCAGAGTGAGTGAGAACAGTACAACATCCTTGCACATATGATTTATGATAAATCATGTCTCAAGTATCTTTAGGCTTACAAAATCTATTTTCTTCCATTCTTCAGATTAAGTTAGAACAAGCAAAGACATTCTTACAGCAGTATTACAGTATAAGTCACTTCTTAATGCATTGACTCTATACTCTATATATGTTGGTGTATGTAACATTGCTGTTTAAATTCAAACATAAGCTTTCTGTTTTGCTTGTTAGCACCAGTGGAAACAAAATAATTTTAATCCAGCTGTATTTGAGTATGCACACTGCACAAAACCCTGTTCATGCATATTTATTTTTCATTTTTAAACGGAACAGAAGTCAGTAGGTCACTGCTGATGTTCTCAATTCTAGTCACTAATACATGCACAGCTTAGTCCAGCTGCACTTATAGCATGATCGTGCAGTTTAGTGTTGAGTCACTGAATCTTCAAACAGCTAATTGGGGCAATGTACTGGCTGGTCCCTTTTGTCACTTTCTTTATGATGTACATGAGGTCTCAAACTAAGTCTTTGATAAGCAAATCTGCTACCATGACCCAACATAAGGGACACCCAATTACTCAGATATAAATAAATAGCCATCATGTGATATAGTGTGGCCATATGGCGAGCTAAACTGAACATACCAGGGTCACAGAGCAACGTTTTCTGTTGGCTCGTGAGCACCCTAAACATGGTAGACAGCTGTGAGTCCTTTAGGTCAAACAAGAGGCAGGTAAAGGCTGTGTTACAAATAGTGTCTTTGTGAATCATTCAGCGCTCTGCCTGAGTAAAAAGAACTAAACTGATCAGTGAGGAAACACTTTACTGTAGCTACCATCAAAAAGCACTAATGGGTCTCAGGTTACTCTCAACTTCAAGAGCAGTAGTCTACAAAACAACATGAGTACAAACTGCCTCCAGCAGAGTTCTATTATTGTTGAGCATCAAACTTTTACACATCATTTTGAACCAAGAGAAAATAACAGAGCCAGACAAAAAATGGCAATGTACAGCTAAAACAAACCAGCTTAAGTTTATCACATTATAGTTGAATGGATGTTTCTGCATGTGCTCCTAAATTATGCAGCAACATCTACCTAATAAAAACACTACTGATGGCATACATAGATTATTAGGGTGCATTATATTTAAGTAGGAGTGGGGCCACTTGACAGCCCTTGCGTTATTATTGTGCTTGAGCCATAAGCAGCGTGATTTTTCGTGTTAATATTATTTATTGTTATTGTGAGAACACACCAATATATTTAAATTAACTCTACCCTTATATTAAAATGACAGCACTGAAAAAAATGTAATGGAAAAACAAAATACGCTCCCACAGGCACCTTTGAAGATATGGAGAAGACCTTAGCATATTTGAACCAGTGAACATTGTGGTGTAGAGCGCGACCTCGCGTAACGGAGGCTAGCAAATGACATGTATTAATTATTGTGCTTCCACAAAAAATAACATTCAAACAATAATGATGTTACTGGTCACCATTACAGCGTTATAAATGACATCTAAGCAGAATATACATCACGTGCACTTCCAGGACTGTGACATTGACACCTAAGCAGCCAGGTGGTCGCCAGACCAAAATGTGGCCAGCCTACTAAGCTAGCTAAGCTGGCTAACAGCAGAAAGCAAGCTAACAACTGCTAGCAATGAGCTTTAAAATGTATTACCAATGCAGTGATATAAAAAAAGGGACAATAGGCAAGGGTACAATCAGGGTGGGCAAACTCTTACCTTTAGAGTATAGAGATTTGGGAGAATTGAGGTCGATATCCGTGCTAAGGAGAGATATAAAATCAGAGGGCATCGCAGCGCTTCATCGAGGGGAGGGGAAGCGGACACTCTTTAGGAGAAACCACGAACTTGCCCCTGTTCAATAAATGTATGCGATTTAAAAGCGGAATGTTGAGTAAGTATAGATACGCCAGCATTGAAACAACCTTTAAGCTACGAATACAAAACTTTCAATCCCAAAAGCCATTCACTCGAAGGTCTCACGTTGGGGTGCCGTAGGCAGACACATTTCGTCCTGCGTGAGACACACACACACACAAACACACACTTGTCTCCAGTGGGTCAGCCCACCTAAATGCCCCGCCCCCCCAGCCGCCGTGCACATGCGCAGTGTAGGGTGCCAAATACCGTAAAGGTAAAATTCGGCATGGTTGCATGGTCCCATTCAGGGTAGCGGCTGACAAAGAAATGAGTGCAGTCCAGAATATTTGATTTTGAAGTATCTTTTTAATTCAATGTGCTTAAGGCATTCCACAGCAAACAAAATCCGTACCAAATTTACACCTATAAATGAAACCCCAAACCGATTTAAAATAGTCAAATTAATTTCAGTGCAATATTATGTATCTGTAAACTAAACATTAGCAAACATACACATAAACAAACTTGCAATTGTAAAATCATCTTTATCACGCAGCTTTTTTTCCCCCCATTTTACACCAATCTAGTTGCATGCTAATATGGTAGTGATACAAAGAAGAATAATCATAAACTGCCACTTTTGTTTCATCTTAGTTTTATACACTGTTTTGCGCTGGGTTTTACAGTTTTAAAAAATATCGCTGAGGTTTAGATCAAGTTAAACTCATAGCTGGCCACAGCAATCACAGCTCCATTAAACCTAAAACACAAGCAAGATGCAAAAGGATTTATGCAATGCTGCTTCTCGCTATAATTTTTACTTGGCCAAATCTGTCGATTTTCATGCGTTTTGAAACCACAGAGGAAAAGCTGTGCATTATTTTGGACCTAATCTTTCAAACTTTTTTTTTTTTTTTTTAAAGACTTTTACATGGATAATCTGACTAAATAGATATACGAGAGGTAAATCTTTTAATTGGATTGTACACAAGGACAGAAAATAACATTCTCTTCCTTTAAATGATCAATATTGTTATTGGCAGAATAAAAAATACGTGGATAAGCTACGTGTGGCAGAGATTAAATGGTTAGAAAAAATAACAATAACCAAACCTATTATTTTTCATTTACTTTTATAATTCAAAAAAGCTAATTATGTTTTTTTTTTCCATTGTAGTGGATGTAGAGTAGAGAACGTGTTAGGCAGCTGGATACATTTGTAGTCGTCTAAGCCAGTATTAGATACCCAGCCACCATTTCCCATGCGTCCTTTCGGCACGTGTCACCGTGTTGTTGCGGAAGTGCTCGAGAAAACCGTCACCGCGTTCATTTGAGCTGCGAGTCTTCGGTGCACACACTTAAGCTTACTGTATAATTCTTTGTCTTTAAAAAATAAAGTCATGGCAGCTTTAAAATATGCGGGTATGGATGATACAGACAGCGAGGACGAGTTGCCTCCTGGATGGGAAGAAAGATCCACTAAAGATGGATGGGTTTACTATGCCAAGTAAGTGCCATTCCCCTCCTATTCCACTTGCTGTCAGTGCAACTTTTTATTAAATCGCAGGTTATTTGCTAATATAGTTTATACATAGCATGGCCAGCACATATACGTGTTGTTTTGAGATGAGTATTTTTAGTGGAAATATAATAAAGTTAGCAAAAGTGGGCATGTAAATTTATCATTTAGCGACTTAGCCAGCTGGTGTTTAGCCTATTTTCGTCTATAAACGTGTAGATTTTTTGAATTTCCCTTTAATTTGTATATTTGGTGGGGATTCCAGTATGAGTATTGATTGTTTAGATTTATTTTATTGAGTTTAGTTATGTAACCCTTACATTTATCTGTTAACCCACTGTAATTAAAACTATTGTGGTTCTGTTAGATTATTCTCCACAGTCAGTTTAATCCCTCTGTATATAATTGTCTTGACCCAAAACAAAGCACACTCAATTACCGACAATGCCAGTTTGGAGCAACAGACAGGTGCAACACCATGTGGCAAAACCATAAATTGCTGTAAATGGAGCAACTCAAAAAATGGTATTTTGTAGCCCTCCACAAAATACTGGTCTATCATTTACTAACTTTTCTTAAAATTTTCTCTCGCCACAGTCATGATGAAATGAAAACGCAGTGGGAGCATCCCAAGACAGGAAAGAAAAAACGTTGTGCTGGAGGTTTGTGAGTTTTTTGTCTTCACACTGAACGGGGGAAGACTCAGGTCCTACATTGTTACCTTGACACAATCATACATACACTCATAATTTTTCCTTTATACACAAATTCATTCATTTCAAGAGAGGCACTTGTATTTCATAGTTTACTACTGGAGCTATTAATAAAAAGTGCTATCCAGGAATGTGACGGAGGCCATTGAGAACCAGATTTGAGAAATAGTTATAACTTAAGAGCTGACCACATCAAGAGTATGGTACATTATAAATAAGCAAAAAATAAACTGCACCAGTCAATAGAAGATGGCAATAGAGGACCACAGAATGCTCATATAATGCTAATAACCCCCCATTGTCATGCATCCATCCTCTCAGATGTAACTATAATAGTGTAGTCTGCAATCAAAAGACACTACATATGTGTAAATACTAAAGGTTTTCAGCAAGGTGCAAATCACTTTACACATGTTGATCACTTAGTCTGAAGTAATGAGATAACCTTGAAAAATATTATTTAAATTGAGCAGCACTCCCCAGCTTTGTTTTGAATATACAGCCTCCATCAGAATAGTTCCACTTAGTCCTCTCCCAAGTTCTACACATATATCTAAAGTCAACAACAACAACAACAACAACAACAACAACAACAACAACAACAACAACAACAACACCTAATTTGAGGTTTATATCCTCTTAGTGATGTTTGGTTGCATTTTTGAATTTTCTTCTGGTTCCCCAAACATCTATGACTGACAGATACCAATCCTGTGATTACTGTAAATTATTACACAGTATTTGATTTAATTGCCATTTTAAAACATCAGCTTTTGTTCCAGGAAAAGTATGACTATTTTTGTGGTTTTATACACTTACTGTTAAAACAGTATAATAATAATACAGTATTATAATAATAATAATAATAATAATAATAATAATAATAGTAATGTATATAATGTATCAGTAACTGTCACATGCCTACACCCATTTTTTTTGGGTTACTTTGGTTACTTAAGACCAAACAGTGTTAAGAAGCTGTGAAAGGAGCCATAAACCCTTTGTGATATATGTATAATTTAACCTGTAATATTTATTTTCTTGGTTTTGGTCATTTTTGTTTTGGGTTTTAGCTTAACTTTTTTTAAAAATTTAATTAAATTTTTTTCAGATTTGCCATATGGATGGGAGCAAGAAACTGATGAAAAAGGGCAGATCATTTATGTGGAGTAAGTACAAGTAATCAGGTATCAACAAAAAAAATAAAGAAAATAAAGAAAACAAAAACACATTTTGCTGATTACATGCTTTCCTTGTTTCTGTCTTTCCAGTCACATTAACAAGCGAACAACATATTTTGATCCGCGCCAGGCATTTACAGTAGAGGACGTGGTAGTAAAGCCAAAACGATATGACGGGAATTCCGCTGCTCTAGAGATTCTACAAGGTCGTGACCTCTCGGACAAAGTGGTTGTTATTACTGGTGGAAACTCTGGCATTGGTGAGTGGAAGCTTTTAAACATAAGCACTGGTCATTTGACTGCGATCCATTCAGTCATGTGTTTTCATGTAATACCACTAGATGGTGATGTGGTACTTCACTAGAGACAATGACGCAGGAGTGATGCACACTTTTCTCTCCCTGATGCACCCTTCTTTCTCCATCCAGATATTCATCAACATTAGCATCCAAAATGATACACTTAGACTCAACAAATCACTGCTTAATACCGAACATGATTGTATTGAAGTTCATTAGCAGGGCTGAATTGGATGTCATTGTTAACTGTAATGAATGGTGGTCCATTTGTACCAAGCTAATGCATGGCTTACTATATAATGGCCTGGAAACAAATGTATTTCTTCTTTCCTTTAGTTTAAATTAGGACAAGAGTGGCCATTTGTTCAGACTCGCTGCTTTGTCTGGGATTCGTAATGACAGCATGGAGGAAATTAAATAAACATAAAATTGTTAATTAAATACTTTGTCCCAAGAAAAGCCACAACAGTGTAGTCATGTGCAGATGTAAAGAGCTGCTGCAGAGTTGTAGAGATGTAGTACTACCAAGGGACCTTCAGTGGCTCATTGTCATTATCTATGCAATCTTACATATAAAGTACACTAAAGTATATTACTAAAGTAATATAAAAATCACATGTGAAAAATGAAATTTCTGTTTCAGATTTGTTTTCCAACCTATTTACAAACCAAAGACCTGAATGTATAAAATTAGACAATCTTCAAATACTTTGTAAGAGCCATACACAAAGATCATACCATTTTTCACATATTTACTAATGTGTTTTTATTAACATATACAGTACACAACATAAATTAAACACAAATGACTTAATTCATTAATTAAATGGTAAGCACTGCAAGATGTCATGGATACAGTTGAAAAGCTATTCATAAACACCTATAAACACACTTAACCATTAAAAATATATGCTTTAACTGACAGTGGCTATAGCTATATACAGAGTTGAACAACATAGTATATACTGAATGGTATGATTGGCTTCTGTATTGTAAAGTAATGTTTCTCAAACTGTGGTACAGGTACCAGTGGAGTTCATCTGGTTGTCTTTTGTCTTTAGTTTTTAGTCACACTACAACTGCTTTTTTTTTTTTAATGAAATTGCCATTAAATACATATTATACATATTATAAGACTTTTTGTTTTGAACTGTAAAAAAGGAAAAGAGGAGGAAACACAAATTAGTTATTTATGCTATAAATGAAAGTCTAAATATCCAACAAGTTCAACAAGATAAAAGTCCAAATAAATGTCAATATAATCATAATATTAAAATACAAGAAAATTACCTTCTATGTAAGCTGGTATAATTGTAGTTAAATGTGTGTATGTATTTTGCTGTTCTGAAGATGGTTCTTGGACAGCCAAATACTTAAAGACAGGTTTAATGCATTTTCTCATATTTTATAATGGATATGCATGTATGTCAAACAGAGTTTTTCCAAACTTTTTGACTTCATAAAGTGTCCGTTGCTAATATTTCCCGATCATATCACAGGATTTGAATTGTTGATTTTTATCTTTGAGTGTTTCCCAAAAGTCACTCACAGCTGTCACCAATATCAGAGAGTAAAAATAACTCATTGAGAGAAATACTGTTGTAGTTTTGTCTGTGTAAAGTTCAGCCTTTGGGGATTTAAGTGTACATATAACCTGCAGTCACAGTGAAATAGTGAGTATGGTTTGTCAAAACTTTATTTTCTCACTTTTGCACTGAACAACAGCTGGAGGCATTCCTTCTGGCGAGAGGGAAAAGTTGGTAAAATAGACCATTTGTTGGCAATCAAACATTTATAACAATTTGTTACACCCCATGTATAATACTTACAAATCTAATTAAAATTTGAAGTAGAATATTGTCTTTGATTTAAATCTTTTGAGTACAGTTAGAGGAAGAGAGAAGGGAAGGTGTGGCCACAAGAGGGCAGAAGAAGTCCATGTTTTTGTCTTTCTCAAAAAGCCAATTGTTTAGATTGCTTTAAGTGGTTGTTTTTTCCCTCTTCAAAAATGTATATAATGGAAAATATTATCTACATTTAACATGCTGTTATTGTTTTGTATATTTGTTTATGAAAATAAGCTTTCCTTAAAATGTAAAAATAAGCTTTTCAGCGAGGACGCTTGAAATAAGTTTGAACGGTTAATAAACCCATATTAACATAACCTTTGTTTTACTCTACCACTTATTAAATATGCGGCAGACATAATTAAGTGTATTGTAATAGTAATTGCTACTACTCGTGTGCTCCTTTGACATTCCTCCAGTGAAATGTGGTTATGCCAATTGGTGGGACCCACTTAGCATTTTAATGGCATCAATAGTGTTTTAATCCAAGTGTCAAGGCTATTACCATTTTCTTCAATACTCATTCCCGGCACAGGAAATGTGACACTTTTATTAGTAATGGCTGTGATATTATTTAATTAGCAAATTTACATTTCAGCCTTTTAATTCAGTTCTTAATGCACGTGAACATGAAACACACACACACACACACACAGACACACACAAGTTTATTTATGCATGAAATGTAATAGTATAAATTTGTAACCCACTGGGAGGTGAGAACGTAATGCGGTGTGTCTTGCCGATGTGTTCGCTGGCCTCACGACATTAGTCTTCCTCTCTCTGCTTTCTATTGTAAATTAAAAACCAGTGCCGGCCTGAATGGTGTTTTTAATTGTGATAATGGAAATGAATGATTGTGAGCCTGTTTTCTCCCTATCTTTACTTCCCTCCCTCTTTTTTCCTCCTCTTTTTAAAGCTTTTCTTGCTCTTATAGACCCGTGCTTGTACACCTGTACCCTAGCATTGATTCCTAAGCGACTTTGACCCAGTGCTGAGCCTCCTATCCATCCCCATTACACAGACTTGCTTGGGCTCTAATTCCCCTTCTATCAACTAACTCTCAGGTTATTTACTGGCCAGGAGTCCGTGGAACACTTGTCCTTAAAGGGCCACTGTCGTTGTATCTCGAGCTCCTCCTTTTGCATTTCTTTTTTGAGTACAAAATGAAAAATGTACATCTTTTCCAGCTATTTTGTATTTTGCTCTTTTAAAATGTGCATTCATTTTGACCTTGGGAAATGTTAAGGAAAGTGCACTGAAATCAAAGTTAAACAGTGGTCTCACAAGTTGTATGTACTTTGATGCAGTATTTTTCTACAAATGCCAAGTGCATTCCTGTAATGTATTTTTGTTGATAGGTTTTGCTGGACTTTCGCACCGTGTGAATAAATCCTCAGTCGCAAAGCTCTACTCAGTATAAATGCATGCACTAAATTCCACACGGTGTTGTTATTTAGGCGCAGGGTCAAGGCTGTTATAAGAAGCGCAAAGTAGTCTGGAGGCCTGTGCAGGGAATAGTGGGGATTTGTTAAAGGAAACTTCACAATGTTTTCGGATCTTTACGCATCAATCTCTGCTGTGTTTTAGGCCTCGGAATGTTATTCTTATTCATGAAAGACTAACATTGTCCTGTGTTTGTCTTGATCCTAGTGTTGTGTTGGGAGGATTAAGTGTCAGGCCGCTGCTCCCCTGTCTCTGGTTGGAGAGCTCCCTAAGCATATTCAGTGAGTCGCCGCGCTGTGGGAGCCCCCGTGCGCAGATTAAACCCGGAGCCGAGCTTTGTGGCTGATCATTAGATTGAAGCAGATTTGTTAAGCATAACTGCCATTAAATTGGCTGCAAAGCTCTGGTATTTACTGCTCTGCTGTTTATGAATAAGGACCCCCCTTAAAGAGCCATGCAGCGATGCGGTAAACCCGAGCCGAGTAAGAGGAGGATGCATTATTCATAGTAGGAGGAATTAGATGGATAAAAAGATGTTTCTGGTAATGTGGCATGCAGTGTCCGTGTTGGGTGACATCTCTAGTGTGTCTTTGTTTATATCCAAAAGTCTAATATGATGTATTTGTGTTGTCCAATGTGAGACCAGCTGCGTATGTGCTGAACATTTTTGCTTAATGTTTTGACTTTTGCTTCTTGTTGTCTCGAGTGAAGATTATCTGTCGTCCAATTAGCTGTCTGCAGTGTGTTTAGCTCTGACTTTTGAAAAGCGGAGCGTGCACTTGGGACTGTTTGAGGCCCCCAAAGTGGTACAGTACCCTTTTTTGGGAGCTCTTCAGACCCCTTTTGGAAATGGAAATGTGCTTGTACTGATCCAACCTGCACCAAACTACTGTAGTGAAAACAAGGCTCTACTGTCTGCGCTGGGTCTGTCAAACGGGCCTGTGAGCAAATCAAAGGAGGGCTTGTTTTGCTTTTTCAGTTTCACCTGTTTGTAATATTAACCACCTCTTATAAGTGATTGGTTAGGAGTCTGTTTTACTCACTTTATGGCTTGGCTTATCCCTGCAAACCTGATATATGTCATACTTTAAATGCTTATATTTTTAGATTTATTCAACCTACTGGTGAGTTGAGGTACTGTAATACAGATTGTAAAGTTATTATTCGTGCAGTCACAAACATTTTACTTGGACTGGTCCTTCTAGGTCTCCTCAAGCATCCTAATATGACGCCTGCAACCTCTGTAAACTGGCTTTGTTGTAGTTAGTCCATAAATGAGGTGTGTACAATGGGGTATACTTTAAGCAAACACTTGACATGTAACTAGTAGGGAATGGGTGGTATTAGATGTATAAAAAGTTGTATTTAATTGCGTTGTCCTCCAGAAGACCAGCCTCCTGTGTCCTGCTGTTTGTCAACCAGGCCCGTAAGCAAATCGAAGGAGAGTTTTATTTTAAACTGGCATCTCTGATGAATGTGTTTATTGGCTACGTAATGAGAACCAGTTCTGGTTGGTTAGCCAAATTATTCAACTTTATTAACCTTGAATGAAATTTGCTATGCACGCCCAAACTAGAGTGTGACATGCGCGCTGGGGGCCAGAAGGGCTCAATAATGATTACAAAGCTAATATAATAGAAGCTGCATACTCAAAGGGAGAGGGGCCCGGTATACATATGTGCTTAGGCTGTAGGTAAAATAAAACGAAAGGGCACAGGGTTATTGTGTGTAGTCATGTAGTTTATAGGCCTATCCAGTTTACAGTCTGCACATGATGAGGGGATGAAAGTTACATGATGGGGATTTTGATGACAGCAATGAAAGTGGCACTAATGCTCAAGAGACACGTGGACATGAGCAGCCTGTTTGTGCTTGTGTTTAAGAGTGTGTAAAGGCAGAAAAGGCAAGGCCGGATGCACGAGGAGCGGCAGAGGCGGCCAGGCCGGTGAGAGGGAGTCTGAGGTCTTCACTGGGGGCCACTCGACAGTATCAGGGGGTAAAAGGGGACAGGGAGGGGTTACAGAAGCACTCCAAGGCTCTCTGGTGGAACAGCTCAACCACGCGCTGTAATTACTAACCATACATCCCACTTTTAGGCTGACAACTCCCTCCTCCTGGACTAATGGAGGAGAATTAGAGGGGATCTTAAAAGTCAGAAAGAGTTTGGGGGTTGGCTCCCTTCCTCACTTTGGGGGGAAAAGGTGGTTGGTAAGTGGCAACGGAGCGCCTCACTATAACACCCAGGGGTTATAATTAGTCTAAAATGTATACATCTAAGAGTTCACGAACACACTAGAAGAATAGTGGACTGGGAGATTGTCACATCAACCACAAATACCTGCAGTGGCTCATCTTTCCAATCCAACATGTTTCTTCTTATTGGCGATTAAACTATATAGTGGCTTGACTTCTCACTACAAATAAATATAGTGCCACGGTAAAATAGTATTTATAATAGTGGTAGAAAAACTTTTGGTTGTTCCTTTAGGACTCACCACAGTGCATCATCTGCCTCCATCGATCCCTGTCTTCTGCATCCTCTTCTCTCTTTTTAAATGGACAGTGCCTTATAAGGAGTATAACAAGTTATGGATTCAGAGCCTGATCCCCAAACAGCGTAGGCAAATTTTAAACTTGAACTTGAAGCATTAGAAAAACATTAACATAAGATATACTGTAAAGAGTCATGCTAACAGACAGTGCTCTGAGTAGAAAGACAGCTCGGTTGAATCTAAGAATTATTGTACAGACAGACCTTACGACTCTACTATTACCACCAACTTTTGATGCACCAAGAGAGATGTATTGTGTGACTGCTTAAACCGGTATACACTTTATTATACTCAAGTGTAAACTTTAAAGCTACAACATCGTTTCACACTTAAAATGCACAGTCACTGTTTAGATGCTTAATGGCCAGCAGTAAATTGTGTTAATTGGATAGTAAAAGGAGAGTGGGAGAAAGAGTGTGAATATGTGGATGAACAATGGATCAGAGTAGGACATCTGCAATTTGCCATAGACATAATGTTTTTTCCACAGTTTTTCCTACAGTCGAGTTATAAAAAGGCAAAGTATACACATCGTTTCAGGCAGGCAATCATATTCTGCACTGCTCCCATGCTTTTTGTGCATAATTTCATTTGTGGCCAGAGAGGATTGTGGAAAATGTTTACCCACAAGTACTGTAACGATCCAAATTGACTTCTGTTTGCCCAATTGTACAACAGAGCTTATTTTAGTTAAATGCCTGTTTGGATGCAGATCAAGAGAGGTAAGGAGAAAGGCGGCCGCGTTTGGCAAATAAACACGTTTACTGACGAGGGTGGTAATGATCTCATTACACTGAGCCAATACACCTGTGTACGGGGGGGATCCGGAGAGGGGCGGCGGGCCAGGGAGGACAAACAAAGCGTGAAATCACTAAATCACACTCATTATTGTGGGATATCAGCGGGGCCAGGATCCTAATG
Source organism: Rhyacichthys aspro (assembly GCA_036850595.1). NCBI lineage: Eukaryota > Metazoa > Chordata > Actinopteri > Gobiiformes > Rhyacichthyidae > Rhyacichthys > Rhyacichthys aspro. The sequence goes on along the minus strand of CM072153.1, from coordinate 5,993,761 downwards.
TACCATGAAGAGCATTCACTGCTTAATAGATATTTTTACACAATTTTTTTATGCATTTTTATACATTACACTAAAGCACATTTTCAACAATAGCTAAGCCATTTAGGTATTGTTTTGTAGGGTTACACAATATATCACAAGATTATTGTTATTGCAGTATTAACATGCACTATATTCCAAAGACTGCTTGAAGTGCAATCATGTTATGGTATTCAAAGTGCCAGGCTTTTCAAAATAATTAGACAATCAGAGCTTTAACGTTGCATTGCGTAAAATGTTATACACATAACTAATTACCATCTTTGAATTGGTTGGAAACATTGAGTTGCATAGGAAGCCTGTCCCTCCCTGGTTTGCCTGTCCTGTTATCCAAATAACACTAGAAATAGTTAATCATTTTCTTCTGTATGTTGTAGCTTCTAGCCACTATTGATCAAATACAAAAAATACTAATTCAGCGTTTCATGACACTTATTCCTAAAATGGTTTGATTTGCAGTTTCTTTTGCAACATAACTGTGTTCAAGGACGATAAGCTTATACCTATTAAAATAGTATAAAGTATTGTTATATGTGTAAAATAGATGGATGACAAATATTGATTGTTGGTGTTACTGTACCAATATGGTAGACTGTGTTTGACATAACAGGAAGAAAATTAGAGCCCACCTAACAACCTAACAGTGCAGATGCAAAAATGACACAAAGCAGTTTAATATTACTGCCAGTTTGGACTAAATGGTTGTATCTGCTGATTTAAGCTACATCTGTACTGAACTGAGAAATGACACAGCACATGTTTAGATCATAGGAGTCAAAACAAAGTTTGCTAGGCCTCTGTGCGATATGACAACTTCCAAAAAATGTAACACAGCAAGAGATATGTCTTCTGGCGTCCGATCGTACCGATACAGTGACATAGACAAGACATTTAAAACTTGATTGTATCCAGTGTGGGTTCAGAATCAGAATTCCTTTATTTATCCCCAAAGGGAAATTCTTTGGGGTTCCATTACTTTCTGTTTCTACTGCAGCCCAGAGTGGACAAACTGAGCACTGCTAGAGGAGAATGTTTCTTTTTGAGCACACATTTTGTGCTTGAAGTTCTGAACGTCTATGAAGTAAATTTAGTCTTTCTTTTAATTTTTTGAGGGTGAAATTGCCATTTTGTGTGGCTTGAAAGGACATAGCTGTTCACATGCTCTACCTTTAAGTTAAATTAGAAACTTTACAGCACCAATATCTTTATCTAATTCAAAAACATTTTCTGTAACAATAGTATACTTAGTGGACTTTCAAATACTCAAATACAACTATTGTGGAGTCTTATTGTTTTGTTACTGTAGAAGTACATTAAAAGAATCTGCTTCTTCATTTTGCGTTAACCCCTTCTTCTTTTTTTCCACATTGTTCCATGTACATTTATCCTCGCATAAGCCTCCTATTGGAGCCCCTTATGAGTTGTAAAACAGCTTATGGCGTGTGTTGATCCACCGGATCCGAGCAAACTGCCGTCTGACCCCTCGTCATGTTCCGCCACGAATGTACAACGCACAAACAGGCTGCCTTCGTTGTACACCTGACCAGAAACTAATTTGAGTGCGGCCCTCTCCACCGGCAACACGGGCGAGAGGGCGGGGAGTCTGTGTACGGCAACGCTACTCTCGTTATTTCACAATTAATGTCAAGCCCTTGTTATTTGTCATTGCAAATACACGGCTTCTCGGCGGCTGCCATTGTTGCTGCCATATTCTAATTTGTTCTCCATTATGGAAAACACTGGCGTCGATTAATTTCACTTTCATGGTTTGTACACACAACAAGTGAGGGTGAGGTGATGTTGTTTACCAGCAGGCAGTCCCCTTGTTCAATGTATAAATGAGAGGGAAAAAAGACACAGCACGCTTTGTTCTATTTATAGGAATTTGAAATATATTGTGCAGACTGCATGCTGTTTATTTTTTTTATATAACTTTTATCAGTGGCAGCTGGTGATAATATTTTGTGGCTGGACTCACAGATCCATTAATATCAATAGTTTACTCTAGTATTATCATCACATTTGGGACACTATGCTTTATAACTTTATACAAGCGCTGAACATTACTGAGAAGAAGCCAGAATGATTTGGTGTCAAACAGTCGGACACATACAACTTCAGAAATGTCTAAATGGTGGAGGCTAAATAAGCAGAATGCTAGAAAAAACAAAGTATACCAATAGAAATGTTTGACATTTTTGACATAAACAAAAGGAGGGAGTGATATTGGTTTTACTTTAGAATTATAAGTGAATCTGTCACTGACAAACGTTCTGATGCTCATGCTAAATGCACCAGATAATTCTACGTACATTGTATAATAATGTCCCTGTCAATTCTCCCTTTCAACACTGAAGCCTCTATACTGTATGTGTTGTTATTTGCCCAAATTTAGGCCTCTAGGTTGAATAAGAAAGAGCCATTTATCCAACAACGCATTTTGCCTAAAATCAAATGATTGGCACCCAGATGTAGCCAAAATGTTGTCATCTCAATCACTACAAGATTAATGGTGTTGTGATGATATATTTGGGCAGTACAAAATAACAAGATAATGACAAGATTAAACATAAAAAAATAAAATGTATGTATACATATTAACAAGACAACAAGACATTTTTATAGTAAATGACAGGAAAGGCTTAGGCCATTAACTTCAACTGTCCCTGCCTTTAATTAATCGGGTAATTTTAAGGCTCTCTCATACTTTTCCACTCACTTTCTTTCACCAACCCCTACTTGAATATTCCAAGCGCACTATTTACCCCAAGAGTCATAGGGCTCATTTGCTCATGTCTCGTTGTTTTTATTTTCATTTCCATTTTTTGCTGTGAGCCAAATGATCTTCGCTCACAGCCACAGTCCCCTCCATTAGACCTAATAAGGTGTCATATAATTTAATTCCATGCTTGACTTGTTGGAAAAGGCCTTCCAATCCTACATCCATTTTGAGTTTTAATAGATATTAGTCCGTGACAATTAGGCCTCCCAGTTTTGCGTTTTAATGAAAATCAGATTAAGACATATAATCTAATTACAGTTGGTATTAATCCGCCCGGTGATACAGTCTGCCTCTTGGTCTTTAGTGTCTGTCAAACCGCTGCATATGAATGTCGGTGTTATGACCAGGTTTGTATTTAGCTGTGACTAAAACGGACGGCTTTCCACCAGGCTCGAAAGGACAGTAAATGTCAAAGGAAATAAAAATACGTAGAAGGAGGAAAAAAATTAATCTCGTGAATTAATTCAACCTACGGCTTGAAATGACCCATTTAGACTTGTAATTTAAAAATGAACTTCTCCCGCTCTATCTATAGTTTTTGTCAGTTTTATCGAGGCTGTGCTCCGATTCGACTGAAGCTGTGAAGCCGCCCGCCACTGATAAATTGGCGAAAGACATCCTTATCGGAGGCCTTTTGATGTTGTAAAATATAACGCCGGGGTTCGGTTTTGAATGTCACGTCTGTCCAATTGTTCACTGACTCTTTATTACGAGCCGTGTTTTCATAATTACTCCCGTCACTGTATTAATTAGCAATAATTAAGAAGCAGTGACCTCCCTTGGTCTAACCTTTCCTAAGTGTGTTGCTGTCAGATCTCAAACTTTATCTCAGACGCCGATAGAAGTCTCGAACTAATAATTCAATCGGTTTCATCACTTCAGAGAGAAATGATTAACTCCGTCTACTAGACCACTGAGTTACTCAATGAAAGAAATTATATGGAAAATTGATAGGAATTTCTGACTTGCACAACCCAACCCCCTAGTCCCTCCACCCCTTTAGACCCAACGCCTGAGAATCAAAGTTATCTTTAGCGAAAACTAATCTTTGAAGCGCTCTTTTGCCACTTTTTTCTATTAATCTGTCTATGTCTGTCTTCTAGGCTTTGAGACGGCCAGGTCTTTTGCTCTCCATGGGGCCCATGTGATCTTGGCGTGTCGAAACCTGATGCGGGCCAACAAGGCTGCGAGCCTCCTACAGGATGAGTGGGTAAGTGGCAGCGTGACTGTTGGAATTGAAGCTATAATATGCACCTTTTTTTTTTTTTTTACATACATTTTTTTAATCCTCACATTTGGCCCTCTAGAACAACGTGTCTTCAACCAACATACCTTTGCTTGCGTTGGATCATTTTCTTTATGACAGTAATGGCAATATTCAAAAGCCAAAATATACTGTATTCAGTGAGGTTGGACCCAGGGTCATGTTTGTTTGCAAACCTTTTGACAGAGAATCCTGAAAAAGAAAATTACAAAATAGGTGTGTTTCTGTGAACAGATGAGAGGTAAATAAACATTGCATGACATCAGAGTATTTTTTTATATATAGGATTTTGCAGGGGCCTGATAAAAAAGATATTGTGTGGTAAACTTATACAATACTTACTTTCTTTCTTTCTTTCTTTCTTTCTTTGTCTATTTATCTATATTAACTCTTTTGTAAAAGACACCTCAAGCAATTGAAAAAATGTTTGCAAATTTACATTTTACTGTTTCCATAAATGCAATTAATAACTACTAACTAATATTAATGCTTTTTTTTTAACCAAAGTATTTTGGTTTTGTATGTGTAAAAATGATCCATTTGAGATGCAAGAGGATGGCCTATTGCAGCTATGTGCAATTTTGAATAGAACATGAATGCAAACAGTGGATGTAAAACATTTGTAATAGTCAAATTGAAACAAATCTATTTAGTATAACAGATGATTATGCAAAGCTGAAAATTTAAATATGCAATAATTGCTTAAATATTATTGTACAGATATTACAGTTGTTTTTGACCTTCTAGCTTTTATTTGACAGAAATAGTGCAGATCGACAGGAAACAAGGAAAGAGGAGAATGTCATAGTCCTGGGTTAGAGCCTTAGTCACTTATTTTAGATGTGTTCCATCAGGTGACCTACTGGGACAACCCCTCATTGCTGCATGGCTTTATGTGCAGAAGTGAGCTGGAAACAAGGCAGACTTTAAAGTGAAGGAAGGGTGAAGCGAGGGGAAAGTGAGTGAGGGCATCTGATAATTACCTGAGATTATTGCTCTAATATCGCTGCGCTTGTGACGCGTCTCTAGATTTACGAGTGTGGGAAAATAAACAAGTGAAATGTGGCTGCTGGAGCAGAAAGAATAAGCCATTAGCACTGGGTTGATTACAGAGAGCAGGACTTGAAGAAGGAGAGTGAGTGCTCGGCGCTGATACGGAGCCAGTGAGATGGAGGGAGGGGGTAGAGTGAAGGGAGGGGGACAAACGCCTCTGAGCGAGAGTAGATCCGCAGTGTTAAAACTCACCCAAGTCTCTAATTGAAGTATGCCCCTGGGGCTGTCAGTGCTGCTCGGCTCTGTGAAATCCAGTGTACTGATCTATTAATGTGGCTGCTTTGTCTGAACGAGCGAGGAAGAGCTCTGATCCAGCCAAAAGATTTTGAAACCAAATTGATTCTTTCCTTTACCTGTCAGTGAGCCATCCAACATACAGTTAACCGACAAAAGGAAACAAATAGAAAATCATTCAATCTTACAGACTGTCAGTAAAAGCTGTTCACGTAAAGCAACAGTGCATCAGTTTTGGGATTATAACCCTCTAAAGGAAGTTATGTTGATTTTGCTTTTTTTTTTTTTCTTTGTTCTTGTGAAATGGTAATGTCCCCTGTCACAAATGCTTATTTCATACATTAACTACTCTCCGCACAGGATCCAGACTTCTTCCAGAGGGGCTGCATGTATGAACCTGGTGTGAATGCAATCAACTCTTTTTTTTCACTCAGAGGATGTCTTGCCGGCGACCTTGTATAACCTCCAGGGGGTATCACGTATAAATGACATCTGCAGAGTCTTCATATAATTTGGCGTGTTGGTGAGCTGTTAACAGAGGGAAAAGCCTTGTACTATCAGTATTTGCCGTTTTTTTGTACATTGCTTTAAGGATACACTTTTGTGAATATATATTGTGTAGTACATTACTGCAATAACCTCCATTACTGTGTAGGAGTCAGATCATTCGTCTGGCAGCTTCATGTTGTCAACACAAAGACTTCAGCCACAGCGCTTTAGCTTCATAGCCATCTCCCACTTGCACTACCCAACCTCTGCCCCTCGGCAAAACCACCTGCAATATCTCTGGACATGTATGAACGTGTCCCCTGTGTCCATTCTACTGATATGTGCTACATGTTACCACCATCTGGGAAGGCTCCCGTTGAAAGCGTTTGCAAAAGGGAGGCGCTTTCTGTCAAAAACTTATCTGATTGGATGAAGCACCGACTAGTATCCGCCTACCATGAGGTTTCTTTAGCCAATCAGAGCAACGACATGACGTGCCACTCTTTGCGCTTCTTTCAAAGAAGAAGTACTCTCTACTTCTGATAAAACTGATTTGATAGCAGCGTCAACACTAACGTCTTTCGGCGTAGCCATGTAGATAACAAAGAGGAGAAGAGAGTGCTTGTTTCTTTTTTCAAATTAAAAACCCGCCCCTACCTGTGAGTGCTGCAACATCATTGGTCACAAGAGTCCGGTCACAACCACGGTTCTCTGACTCAAGTAGTTTGCTCCCTTTGCTAGAGGGAGAAAGGTATGGCACTTGACTGACAAGGCTGCACTCTGCTTACAGCACCAGTTACACAATATAATCATCACCAACACACACATCAACAGCATGTCCACTCTTGATGCTCCTCCGGTGGATTTGAGGACATTTGAGGACGTTCAGAGTTTATACGAGGGCAGCAGCAGAACATTCTCCGAGTGTAAAATTGAGTTGCTTTAATACAGGCATTTATGAAAGGCGCTATAGTGCAGTGCAGGGATTATTCTTCTTTCTACATCTCTGGGAATGACTTTGAGGACTGCCTACATATTTTAATGATTTCAAGGATTTATTTTATGGAAAAAGAGTAACATAGTGTCGCTTTAACATATCGTTCAAATATGGATGATCAACGGATTACATTTCCCAAAGGTTGGCCTGTATTTTTAAGGAAATATCCCACTGTTATAGGCTAATGAATAAAAGTCACAATATCAGAATAAATCTTCCCTCGGGCGACATTATTAATAGATTCAAGAGAAGAATAGCGAGGAGGATTAATCGGGAAGATGATGGATGAACTCCGCTTGCCTTCCCATGCTCTCACGTTAAGGTCGTTTTGATAAGAGGGTATATTTTGGGGGTCTTCTGTTCAGAGGGTCGTTCTATCTGCTTCCAGGTCTCTCTCAGTGTTCCATTCTCGCTGCCAGGAGGGGAAGTGCTGTCCCGATTGCATGGGACCTCTGACCTCCAACTACCTGCTTCCGATAAATGTGAACTCGCGTTCTCTTTTGCTTCAGCTGTGTCTGTGTGGGGAAGTGTTCAGAGGTGAGACTGATGACTTATCCGCAGACCGGGCCATGGCAGTTCAGCGTAGTGCCGTGTTCCGACAGTGGGTATAATAAAAGGGGTCAAAGATGGATAATGGAGAGGTCAGAACAGTCAGTGGTTGTTAGGAAGGTCAGAGGGCTTATCCTTCCCAGCCAATCATACTCCTCTCTGCCAGAAACTGAACAATACACTCGCCTTGGCACGAAAGTATTTGTTCTATATTTAGCTCATTTTAATTTTCCACAGTGGACGACTTCATGGAGCCTGTTTAGCTTTCCAAAAGTTGGAGCAGTTTGTGTTTTTAATCATGTGTTGGAAGATTCTTGCTGGGTTGATACTGCACACTGTGTTTGTGATGGGACTCGGGCTGCGTCTGCTCCGCCGGCCTAATCTGAGCAGAATGGGTTGTTTTGCCAGCCTCTATTTGTGCTGTGAGATGAAAGCCCTCCAGCAGGCTCATTAGGGGAGTTTAGAGTGGAGAGAGGGGATAAACATTTACCTTATGATTGGGTTTTACAATAAGCTTGATGCTGGTTGCCTTTATTGGGTTCAAAGGGGGGTGTTTTTACAGGCTGTGATGGAGCCACTGTAAAACCAGGAGTGGAGTTGGGCAGCAGACGTGCGCCTGGAAATGTACTGAGAGGCAAAAGGAGGTGCATTCATTATTGTTTCACAATTTTTTAAAAAATGTGAGAAAAAAAAAATCAATAGACTTATGTTTAGTAGTTCTTCTGCACAGTCCTTGCAGTTCTGCCGCACTTTCCCCAGAACTATATTCTTTTCCCCCTCAGTGGCTGATATATCCATCTTCTATTCCTCTCACAGTGCAGGCAGGTTAAGTTGCTGGTTAACAACCAAAGTGTTGCCTGTGTGCCGGAGATTTATTTTTCCTGATTGCCTTTAAAATTCTGCTTATCTTTGACTCCATTGCCTCCCTTAGAGAGCTGTAATGAACTCCCCAGAGATGCAGCCCACTGTTTAGTGGGCCAACCAAGGCCCTTGGCCCTTGACTGGAATAAAACACTCACACACGTGTGCCATGGTCTTATTTAGTAATTTCTGTCTTTTTATCCAAAATGCTTATTTCACCCACTGCCCCTTTGTACTGCACATGCTAATGAGATACTTTGTAAAGGCGTTAATTAGTGAGCCAGTCACTGATTGCTGTGCTTGTTTTAGTTGTGTGGGGCGTGTGGCGGGGGTATTAATATGGCTCTGTACCGCTGAGGAGAATTCTGTCAGGGTCTGCTCTGGAACCAATTAGGCTAAAGCTCAGTGTCCACTGAGGCTGCTGGGAGAACAAGCCTGCTGCTTGCAATGTCAAACAGCAACATTAACACAGGCCAGAGCAAGACAGGCGGACCGGGCCGATCAGCAGCGGTCACTTATCTGAGCAGACGTACCGCCTGTGAGATAGACATTTTCTCTGCTAAATAGTATAGGCAGACGAAAATTTACTCTGATGTTTATTCACAGTAGAGCTCATGATAGTCCTCAGGGTAAAAAAATATGTACATATTGTGTTATTTTGTGAGTTTTATTTAGACAAAATCTGCACATTCTGGGGTATTATATAGATGCTGTTAGGTAATTTAACAATTTTCCTTTCTGTGATTTGAGACTGATGTCTTTAAATTGCTACATACAATGACTGCAGGTCCATTTTTTCATGTGGTGTAACCGTTTTGTGCTGTCCTTATCTCTAACCTAATCCACAGTTGTGTGCGGATGCGTGGGAGCTTTCATTTGTCCGTTGCCCGGTGTTTAACCTGGTGTGTCAGACTGACAGACCCCGTGCCCCGCTGGCCATGACGCCATGGCCCGCTCCTCTCGCTGAGGACGACAGGAAGCGACACATGTAAAATGCTGACTTGGCCGGTTGCAGTTGCCTTCAGGGCCTCAGGATGCTGCTCTTTTAGTCACTCTTTCCCTTCTCGCTTCATTGTATATTTTTACAAACCAAAAAGCACATGTTAAATGTTGAATAGCAGGTTTAAGTAATTTTGCATGTGACTTTGCTAATATTGCAATGTTAAACCTTTGCTAAATTCAGTGGAAATTGTTGTTAGCGATGTCGAAGTGTTGTCGCCCATTGTCCCTTGACTCCCCATGTTAAAACCGTCCCTTGTCTCTAAATCTTCTTCCCCAATCTGGAGTGCACTCACTGTATCAATGTGGCTGTAACTGCGGCTTTCCCCAATTGCTTCCAGAACAAGCCATTGTGCAAATGTGTTTATAGTATATCCGCGTCCCTGGGGAGCGACCTCATATTTTTACTCATTTACTTGTTTCTTTGTTTGTTGTTTGCCTGCAGTCTGTCTGTGAACTGGGAATAAAAAGGTCCCAACATCCCTAACTACCATCTAAGCCAAACAGAGTGAGAAAATCATGGTAGAATTGCAATATGTAAATCTGATGAGGAAACACCTTTTTCCTCACATTTATCCCACTTCTCCAACAAGCGACCACACAAAGCTTAGGGTTTTACAGTAATATACCGCTGAGAATTCCTATACATTACTTTGGTGGCGATGCTGCTTGTGGGAATACTTTGGAGCGACTGTTAGTGTAAAGTGTAAGAGTTGAACACCACAAGGTTTTACAGCAGTAAGCATTTTGTGTGCTCATATGATTGTGCATATATGTAATCCACTCCACTTTTAAGTATAGCACGTATGGCGATGTATGTGCACCATAAACGCACGGCGCACCCGCCCATCCACGTGGCGTGTATTTAAATGCTTGATTATGCATTTTGCATAGCTTTGGGACATGCATCACTCTTCCCAGACTGCTAATAAAGTGACCAGGGAGATGGGGAGCCTAAATGAATCCTAAAGTGCCTGGCTTGCATTCCTCACTGCCTCACTCTTCCTCACCGCTCTGCTTAGTTATTCGCGGCCGTCGTGGAAATGTTGCGCGGCGCTCGACTCTCTCCTCTCCTCCGCCTTCTGTCTGTCTGCTACAGCCAGGTGCTCTGTCTTCTGATGAGGTGTGGCCGGCCCCTAATTGCCTGGACCACATTGAACTATGGGCAAACGCTCTGTGTGAAGGAGCACCGCGGAGGAATAATTTTGAATAAATCACATAGTTAGCCGGCTGGTATTTTCTGCTAAATAAGCACTTCGGCGGCTGCCTCACATGGAGGTGCGAGCGTTAGAATGACGGGTCACTTGCCATAGGTCATGTTGGGGAGGATTTAAATGATTTAAATGATGTCAGTGCCACTGAAGGGGACAGGTTGAGGAAGGATGTGTAAGGCGGCACCTCTTTGTTGTTTGAAGCTGACAGGTTCTCATCGTTCACCCGTGCCTCTGAAGGAGCGCCGTAGCCCTGGGATGAGGCCTTCTTATGATGAGTGAGGTGAGAGGTGGCTTGGATCTCTTTCACTCTCCTGTCTTTTCTCTCCCTGCCAGCTGAGGATGTTTTTATTGAAGTCCAAGAAGTGCTGACCACAGAGAGACAAGTCCAACGAGCACTCTAATGTTTTAAATCAGGAGATTGGCCACTCGTAATGAGCTCCGGCCAAATAAACTCAGGCTTATGTTGATGTCTGCCAAACAAGCAGTAATGCTGAATGCAGAAACCATCTGGCAGCAGGCTATAACATTTATCTGCTATTACCCAGAGCTCTTTAACCATCTTTAGCGTAATTTGAAATGAGCAGCGTCTCTGTGATCCCTTGATAAAGTTCACAGCAGACACAGTAGGCTAATTAGATGTAATTCTGTGTCTGGAGATTTAAATGTCTGATGCTGTTGTGTTTTTTTTAATTCGTAGGAGTACATTCAAATGGGGCATACATGTGCTGTATGAATGTTTCAGAATTCACACACATTCTGGAGAAGTCGAGTAGTTTTGAAGATATAGAAATAATCCAAGTGTCCCAGAAATAATAAACATTGTTCTGGGAAAAATGTAAATAAATTTGAAAACACTGTTTAAACATTGCTTTGTAAACTTCATTGTATGTATTGTTTGAAACAGTTTTTTAGATTATCCATGCAACATCACTTAAAGGCCCTGTCATACACCAACTGGAAATTTTTGAGTTTTGACCCTCTCAGGCTGCTGTAGTTGGTCCGTATAGTCGGATTCACTATTCTTTTCTGGCCACATTAAAGAGCTGATCAGATGCTGCTGCGTTGTCAAAGTTTTAAGTCTATTTTTCCTATTCTTGCTTTATTTATGTTCAATTTAAAATTCACTTCAAAAAATGTTATTCAGGGTGCACCACTGTGGCACGACGCATCACAGCAAGAACGTTTTGCTGATCCCACATCCTTTTTCTGTACAAAGACATACATTCATTGGTGGTTAATCTACAGTAAATTGCCCATTGTGAATGAATGTGAATGCTAGTTCTGCAATTACCTGGGTGCACCTTGCCTCAAAGCAACACGATGCAACTTTTCAAGCTGTAAACCCATTAAAAGGCTATGGGAGAGGAGTGCTGTGTCAAAACTCACACGACATTGTTAACTTTTCATAAATATCCTGTAAATCAATTACAAAGTGGCGTATCTGTTAAACCAGCTGCACTTTGTCTTAATAAAGGCACGAGTCTCCTTGTTTTAGGTCAAGTAACCATCAAAATTTATTTAATACTATAGTTTTGATTATTTCCAGGCTTCATATGTTGCGGTCAAAAGTTGCATAGTGTTGCTTCAATCTGGGATAGGCCCCAGCCCCCCAAGACACATAAAGCAAAAAGCAGTTGAAAATGAAGATTATATTGTTAATATGTCAATATATATGAACAATCCATATATAAAAAAATCTGAATTTGAAATTTACACAACTTTTTCAGAATTGGGTTTGTACTTTCATCAATTTAATTTACATTTTACAGAAGATCCACAGTAGAAATAGTGAAATTACCATATCCTCTTTTGGCCTTTGCTAATCAAGCTTTGACTTGTGTTACAATTATTTATTTTCTAGCAGCTTCAGTGCTCGTATAAGTGCATATACGTGAAAGTTTTTGCAGATGCAAGTATAGATATGCATGTGTCTGAATGTGCTATGACATGGAGTTAGCACTGGTTTACAGCTTAATCAGTCTGCGTAACTGAATGCATATTTATCAGAGCGAAAATTCATGCTCAAAGAATCGGACCCGAGCCCATACATCATTATCAACACAAACCGCACACACAAACAAACAGACACACATATCCACATTTGATTAGAGAGGCAGATTCAGGCAGCAGTAGATTAAAAACAACGTGTCTCTTTACAGGTCCATAAATCAAGCGCACGACGAGGGGGATTCATTTGGAGGACGGCAGAGTGGTGGCGTAGCTGGCCTCACGTGACTAATGCTTAACTGGGATACTTTGATACATTGCCTTTTTATTTCGTCTCATTCTGTCCTGCATATATATCTCTCAGCTCTCGTCCGACATGGGTCGAAATCTTTTAATTTTGGTTAAAGATCTGAGCAAAATTGTCCCTTCATCTGACTGATCTCCCACAAAATCACATGATTAGTCCTACACTGCAGTAAGAGCAGCATAATGCATCCATAATGTCTCTTACATTGCTGTGTTACATGGCATTGATTTTGTGTCGCCGATGTGAATGAATCACTATGTTGCTTATGCCATGCATGTGTTTAACACGGCCACGTTCCTCATTATTTGTTTCCAGTGATTCACTTTGCTGTGTGAAAGTAAACAATAAACAGGGCTGTTAATTTGTTACTGCCATTTGAGCCAAAAAAACACTTTTTTTAATGTAATATGATACGCTATGTGGAGTTATAGCAACAGTCACATGGTTACTGTCACTTTAAATTCAATTTCACAGTTAGGTTTACTGTAGAAAACAGTTGTTTTGTTGATGATGTGTGTTTTTAATCTGACTCTCAGGTAAGCGCCCTTGTGGTTGTTGATCAGCTGTTGTATAGTTGTTGTTTTATTTCCACTCCCTCCTAGTTATGTTAAAAGCTTTCTAGCAGCCTGTGACATAAATCTTGCATATTATATCTTTACCTGAGAACTCACTGCAGCAGTTCCAATACTGGTGTGTTCATGCATCCGTCCGCCTGTCCGTCCGTCTGTAATCCCCAGGCCCCGTCGTCTCGGTGTGTCACTTCTGGTTTCAAGCCGTAGAGCAGGTGTAATTTCCCCTGCACTAAAACCCCAACAAGTGGCACCAGGGGAGAGAAGAGCATATTACAGGTTCAAGCAGCGCTGCTCTCCTGGACCACTGAGAGCTACAGGCTTTCCTGACCTATGACCACTCTGCACAGGGAGGCTCAGAGGTGTCCGAGCTGCCGCGCCGTGTTTCTCTCACAGTGTAAAGTCTTTATTAGGGTCCGGACCTGTTTGGTGGGCCGCAGGGCAATATTATTTCACATGTTCCAGTTGAGAAATAAGCATGTGCGTGTGTGGGGTTGCAGTGCAAGCGAGGTACAGAGGTAGGTTAGGAGGTGAACAGGCCAGGTAAATATATCAGATCGCTCGCTTATAAAACCTGCTGTAAACCAGTGAACACAGTTTGACCTTTCACCTCCAAAGTCCCCCAGTCGCTCTTCTGTGCCATATGTAGACCACAGGGGGTTGGATGCTTAATGTAGCTCCAAGCTGGTTTCTTTAGACTTTGATCATCACTGTCACTCCTTCACCATAAATTGAATTGTGAGTGTGAAGATCATGGACGTATTATAGAACCTAATAATGGACCACCACCTTTGGCAATTCCACCAGCTGCCACTTGCAGTACCGCCTCGTGTGTCTCAGAGAGGGGTTCTCGCTTTAGACTGCATCTAAAATGTACATTCTGCTTTCCTTAAGGAAGATAACAGGAAGAACTGGACAGACCTCCTTGTTGAACCTTTTTTTTATTAGATTTATTTGATATCTGCCACTCAAACATGACTTTTCTAGTTGACATCATTTCGTGGATATTTCTTTGTTGTCTCTTACTCTTACAGGTTATGAGTTGGGCATGACAATCTCCAGTTAATTCTCCAGGCCTAACACTATAAAAAAATAAAACAAACTCACAGACACCAACTCACCTGTATACTGTCCGTACACTGGGACATGCAGATGCTAAACGAAGGCAGTCCCTTAAGGCAGGGCTTTAAATTCTTTTTTCCTGTGCATTGCATTGGCTTTACTGGTCTATTCGACCCCGTCAATGTCAAGTTAATTTATAGAAAGAACTTTTATCAAAACATTTCAAATCCACAGTACAGCAGTACAGGAGAAAATGGAAGAATGGGACAGAGCTACTTCTGGAGGTGAGGGGTTGAATTTCTCACAATACTGACAAAAAGTGAGGTTTCTGTGACAGATATAAAATATAAACAGCACATGGCAGTGGCTGTCACATGCTGAACATCATAGGACATGTGGTACAGTATGGGTTAGTACAGTATGTAGAGGTGTTTCCATTGTCAAAAGGGGTTTAAAGTCTCCCAAATAAGTGCACCATACCACTTTGATAATCCTCAGCTGGGATTCCAACGGTGCAGTACGGTGCAAAAATAAGAAACAAAACATCGGTGTTCTTCTCAAATGAAGCTCGTCTTGTTCTTGTCTTATTTAAAGATGAATTTATTTTTTTTTTCAAATACACTTAAAGCTTGCATTTATTTGCAACAGTAACAGTTAACAGTTTTTGAACTGAAGGTGGCTCTTGCTTTGTGAATTAAAATTTGCTGTCTATACAGTATTAAACACACCAAAATTTTGTCATGAAATTTAATTCCCTAAAAGGAAGCTGTTCTCTGAATTTCAAGTTTAGAAAGTTAGAGATAAAATAATCTAAATTGTCTGGGATGTGTTTCCTTTTCTTGATTGCCTTGAAATAAAGGCAGTGTTTCCCAGTGTTCCTGATGTCTGTTCTGAAAGCTGAACAAACAACAGACAACATTATTAACCATTTTAAATACAAGTCAGATGCTTGAATACATGATAACGTTATCCAAATGTAACAAATAGTAACGGGAAAGATAATATTGCAGTGTTTTATGTCTAGTACCTTGTGATATGGGAAGCCACTGGAGCGGCCTTTGTCATTCTAACAGGTTTTTGTGTGGCTCCGACGGCTGATCTGAGTTAATTGGCACCTCTCATCTCTTGTCTGAAGGGCACTGCCGCCTATTAATACACTGTCATGATTAATTAGGCCAAATAAACCCTTCCACAGAGTAATGAGTGATGAGCTTACACCTCTGTGAGTGTATGTGAGTACATGTGCTCGTGCATGTTTCCTTGAGTGATTCTTCCCCATCAATTTTTGGAAACCAAATCTCCATTAAGTTGGAATGAATGATCCAGATGAGCCAACGAGGCCAAGGAACAGGAAAGAAATGCTGGTGAGGGATGGAAGGGGAGGGGGCAGTGCTTGGGTGAGGAGAGAGGTGAAAGGAGCGAGCCGGGGCGGGGGGAGTGTGCATCGATGCTCATCCATTATATCCCACAGCGGCCCAGGGGTCGGCTCCAGCAAGACTGATTTAGAGCGATCAGGTTTGGACTCCATCACCCATAAATCCTGGCATGAGACGCTGATGGATGTGGGCCATAGAGCTTCCCACTCTGACATGTGGAGAGCAACATGGAGAACTGCTGGAAAATGTGAGTGCTCCAGGTTAATGTCAACGAGGCCTGGGAGCCAAGGGGGAAATATTGAGAAGAAGACGGGACAGAGAGAAATCATGGGTAAAGAGGGTTGAGCAGACTGAGTGGATCCACTGTAAAAGCACTGAGTTTGTGGAAACTCTTTTGGCACAATTTTACATTTCTCAATTTAGTATTTTTGCTACCTGACCTACAAAAGAATTGAAATGTTTTTGTGGTGAATGCTAATACAAAACAGTATCAAAGCAACAGCAGTTTATGTGCGATATGTAAAAATAAAACAGTTTAGGTTGTATGCCCTTTAGTTCTATGTACATCGACATTTAATCACATCACAATTAATTGAAGCACATGGATAATTTGCATAAAAAAGCAAGTACATGTGCCTCATATCCATTTTACTCATTCATTTATTTTCTACTGCTTATGCTGTTCGGGGTGGTTGAAGGTTGGGGCCTATCACAGCATACCCCAACACTATTTATGTTTATGTCAGTTTCATTCCACTTCCCTAAACCATGGCGTTAAAGATATAATATGACTACCTTTCTCTAGTGATTATTGTTGTTTCCAGCATCTGCAGAGTTACCAAAGCCATTATGTGAGGTCACCCATCCCCAGTTAATTGCAGGACTATTACCAAGATACACAGACTAACAGATTTACCATAAACAGTCTCATTTATTCTTGGGGAGTTACCAAGTCACTGTTCAGCATGTCTTTGGACCGTGTGAGAAAGTTGAGTACCTCAAGAGACCCACAGTAACATAGGAACATGCAGATCCCACACAGATAGCCCATAGTCCATAGTCACAGTGGAGTTTTGGCATGGCCTTTTGCTTTCTGTGAGAGAACTGGTCTGCCACAAATATAATTATCAGTGTACTTTTTCGTCGAGACAAAGAACCAGATTTTCGTTGTGATTTGATAATAGTCAAAGAGTTAACAGAGAAGTTGCTTTGTACTTTTTGGTCTTGACTCATCATCAAAGTACATTCCAACATAGATATATCACGGTATAGTTTGAAACAGGTAATCAGACCATTCCTCGTCATCTTTCAGTTTTAAACCCATAGTGGAATGACTCAACCATTTATACGACATGCAAACAAATCTCCCTGACACTCATTGTACATTTATTTCCTTGGACTGTAATAAGTTTAATAGCTCTATATATAACTGTGGCATTGTTGTGTAATTAATTCTGTGTCTTTGCATCTATTTTGTTATTGTCCAAGGTGTTGATGCATGACAAGGATGAATATAGTTCATTAAAAAGCCTCGTGATTATAATACGGCCTAATACAGGAACTGCAGACCAGGCTAGACAGGAAATGGAGACATGTACACTTCCTCATTAACAGAACCTCATCTGGGCCATAAAGCACCATCCCAACGCGCTCAAGGAAAATGCCCTGATTAGGCGTGGGGGTTGTCGGGGCATTGCGGCCCTAATGAAGGTTTCCCCCACAGTCAATTATGATATTGGTATGGGTGGTATGGTGACTAGGCCTATGGGATGATCTGGCTTAAGTAGATACGGACGTGCGGTCTATTTGTATGGACGGGAGAAATGAGAGGGCTTGGGGAATGCATGTCCACAACTCATTTGCAAAATTCACTTTTACTAGGTAGCGGCTAATGGAGATGAGCTTGCGTTAAGAGCCAGGGGAGACGCTAATTTTACATACTGTAAAACCAAAAGAGGTCTGAGAGCCATTAGGGTGTGTATCTGTGTGTATGTGTGCCCCATTCTGTTGGCTTAATAAGTAAACAATCAATCTCTGACCATCTTTTTTCATCAAAACTTTCCATCTTTATATTTAGAGAATGACATCACTGCCCATTATACTTGTTCTTTCAATTTACATTTTAATGAATTGATATCAAATAAAAGCATTGCATTACATTTACTTTAAAGGTGCTCTATGTAGATTTTTGTAGTTTACCAAATAAATAAAATGAGATGTACATGAAAATACATGTTTTCAGTAGTGTATAATTGCGTAAAAATAACTTTCTTTGGCTTTTGGAAGGAGTCATTAGTTCCATTAGTTCCTGTTCCTACAACTGCCAAGAGCAGACAAACATGGGAAATGTTGTTTCTAAACCTTTAACCTGACCTGGGTTTATTCATGGATAACAGCGAGCCATGGCTACTATAGGTGCTCTCAAACTGTAGAAAGGACTAGTGTGAAGTGTGGATTTGCAATCTGCAGTGTCACCAACAGATGCTGCCAAAAACTACAGACTGTGCTTTTTAATCATAGTAAATGGACTACCCAGAAACTCCTTTCCTCATGCTCTCAACCCCCAACCCTCAAACCAAACAATAACACAGTGACCTGCCTGCTTTTATTTTATTTTACCAAAGTAAATCTGAAATGAAGCCCCACTGCAAAATCTTTATATGTTTTATCAAACTGAACTCACCTTACACTTTACCGCAGTGACCTGTTCCTTGTTATTTTTTTGCACGAGAACATCTGTCCAGACCAGAGCCAGTCAGTGCTGTAATTGACACTTTCCCATGAGAATTTATTTGCCACAATTGGTGTATGTGAATGGTGTATATGCAAATCCACTAAATCCTATATAATAAAGCCTATATGACATCTTAATGCACAGCTCACTGTTATTATAAAATACTTATCATCATCATAAAACAGTTTACTTTAAATACAGTATAAAAAATGGGTACTGTCCATCTAAACTGCAGTTTCACCAATTCTGCATTTTATATTTTTGTGTCTCAGTTACTACATTTTAAATTCTGTTTTGGTAATGAGCTAGATTGGCATCTCAAAATACTATCTTTTAAAGTATATAGTGTATTGGAGCTGTTGATAAGTCTTTATTATTTGGAAATAGCCATTATGGATGAAAGCTGCTAATGTAATTTAAATAGAAGCTTTATTTCAAAACTTAACATTCATTGTTTTTGTTTTTAAATATTACAGCAACCAACTCTTAAACACAAATTTAATTATATTTTCTAGTGTCTAAAATTGTATACATCATTGCATTATTCTTCCTAATTCATATACACATGATTTTGATACAATTTGTTGGACAGTTAATAAAGAGCTTGGTATGCATAGTGAAAATGTATTGTCTTCTATTAAGAGCCTCATTCACTCATAGAGTAAACAAAACCCTAGCCCACTGCTGTGTCCTCCTCTCTCGGCTTCCTAATTTCTCCACTTTTTCTTGTCCCGCTCTGCGTCGCCCCCCACCATCGCCACAGGAGCTACCTGAGGCCCCGGTGTCCACCTCATTCATCACCGGGGCTTGATTCCTCTGCTTTGAGAGAAGAAAAGAGAAAAAGAGTTGAGGAAGAAGAGTCATAACAAACCCTCCTCTCTTCGTGTTCATGTGTGAGCGAGAGATGAATGCAGCCAGTGGAATTAATTGCACCCCGTTACTGAAGATCAGCAAGTTTGCTCCGTTGGCGTGCTGATCTGCCATATGGCTGCCCACTAGGTGAACACTTTGATTAATGTTGCCCACTCCCCAGTTTTTTCCCCAATATTTGATTCTGATAACTAAAACCCTCCTCATTAGAAGTCTATCCATCCTCAGTTCTTACTTTTCTTCTCTGCACTTCTTGTTTAGTGCTCTGTGCTCACCTGAGCTGTCCCTGTTTACAAGTCTTTTCTTTCTTTGTTGTTTTCTACATGCATTGCTTACAAAGTCTTTGTTTGTGGTGGCACGAGTGCAGGCAGTATGGAGTTTAGAGTCACTGAGATTAGAGTGTGGAGACAGGTGGGAGTGTGTTTGTGTTGGAGTGAGATTGGGAGCTCTGGGTATGTGTCCTTTGCAGTTGATTAGGCCTCTGGTGTGTGGAGTGTTTGTCTATTAGCCTCCTCAGCCTCTGGTCTTCTACTGTGCACAGTGGCTGCTCTGCACCCCAGAGATCCACACTACACATATGCACACAAACAGGCACCAACACACTGAGTGCATGCACACAGTCAGATACGGCACTGCGCTGTCCGGCCAGTAACAAGAGCAGAACACATGCTGCAGTCACAATATCAATAGGGCCGACTGGAGGTAATAATACCTTAGCAGGGTTCAGCCCTGAGACAACTCTAACTAGAGAGGCAACTCTCAAGTGGAGCATTCACCATCTGCAAATCACTCCATACCTACTACATGTGGCTGTGTGTGTGGGTGCTCATATTCCCATTACATGTTAGACAGAGCCAGTTTGTGCACGGGAGCACTGGCACGCTGTCAGTGCCATCATCAACTCCAGATAAAAATATCCTCACCTTGGGTCACAAGTTTAAGTTTGTTTTCTTTTTTCTCTGGCGATAATGAGGTAGCACTATGAAACCTATGCAGACATGGATGTTTGAGCATCTATTACAATCACTCAGGTGCTTTGTTTTCCCTCTGTTTTATGGCTTGTTCCTGCTGCTCGTCTATTTGGGTTTGCTGCGCTCTTGTTAAGTGCAGCCATTCTCCTGTGTTTGGATGTGGCCCAGAGGGCCCTTAGTGGGACCAGGGGCCTGGAATGAACTGCTCGCCCTGGCCAGGGGGTGCCCGTGCTTGGCTGCCAGTCCCACTAAATCTCCCTGATTACCTGGGGTGGCTGCAGTGTGATGGGGGTGTTACCAAGGTGGTGGGCTCTCCAAAGAGGCTGATTGAGATGCAAATGGAGGCCATAACTCAGAGGTAATGCGGACCTGAGCACCCTTTGCCTCATCCGTTCCTGCTCACCTCACTCTCTCATTGCTCCCCATTTACTGGAGCATAGGAGGAGGGCCTGTTATTGTCGCTGCGTAAAGTTACATATTTATCATCAGGAAGTTGGGAGAGAGGCACTGGGCTAACTCTAAGGCCGCAGAGCATATGAAAGCGTAAGCATAAGCGTACAAAGTGAGAGCTGTCTCGATACAATTAGAACAGACTTGTATTGTGGATCATATTAAAAGTTCCAGGATACCTGAGGATCTAGCTCTGTCTTACACATGAACAGATGGACACAGTAAAGTGAGGGACTCCAGTGGAAAGGTGGAATGAACATGCGAGGAGGGGGAGGAGTAATTGCTCAGTCCTTTGCTGAATTGTTCTGTGGATGCAAATTTAAATCCCTCCTATTATTTTAATAATCTGCCTTTTACTGCTTGTGCTCGGATCATTTGTTTGCAAACCAGGTTATTTGGAGAGGGAGGCTCGAGGGTAATTTCATGCTTTGGAGCATTTATATCTATAACTTAATGAGGAGAGGGCCTGTTGTTTCCTGGTAATACACTGCTAGAAGAGGGCAAACTTTTTATTCTTCGTTTAGGGTACTGTTAGAGGGCAATAATGTGGGCTAACTAGTGAGTAGAGGGAAGATCGGACACTGTGGGGCAAAGGCCAAACTTAATAGTGATGTTTCAGTCAGGCTGGTTTTAGTTTCAGCAGATCCACCACTGGAGATGGGCCTATTACAGGTAGTTGACTGCACAAGATAACTCCAGTCAATTAAACCTTGAGAAATGTAACAGCAATAGACAAAGTGTATCATTCAGATCTGGCAGCGTCTGTCTGTGTTTGTTGTCAGTTCGTGCCAGGCCAGAAAGTGGACGTTGTGCTCCGGCCCAACTCGATTTAACGCAGCTTTATTACATTGAGCTGAGACACAAAGAAAGTCTTGAGAGAGGAGCACAGCCTTGTGAGATGATCGGCCTTGTTAATGTTGTTACTGCTCTTTTCAGCGGAGCCAAAAACAGGATGGAGTGATGGAGGAAGAAAGCGGCGTACTCGTGCACTCCTCTCCGCTGTCATACCTCGCCTCCTCTGTTCCCCGGTGAAGGACTCGTCTCTCGGCAAATTCAATCAGTCTGCATGAATTAAACCAATAACTCAATTTGTTTACAAGGCATCATTTATTCTCTGTCAGGCTAGCGCTCCGTTGACAGTCTGTGGCTCGCTGACCTCCGACCCGCGCTGAGGTCACATCATGCATTTATTACGCTGTTCACGACAATCTTTAAGGCCATTATCAAGCGACAAGGGGCTAAAGATGCATGATGAGAATCCTATTATTTCTATCTGCATAACCTTGTAGGATAATGCAAAATCACATGACCGTGTCCACAGGCAGGCTCTATCTGGCACCTGCTATGTTTTATGAATAGAGCACCATATATACATTAATGTACATATGCCTATTGTCATTACATGTCCTTTCGTTTCCCTAAATTAATTTGTCCCAGGCATTCACAGAGGGTTCTGAAGCAGCAGAGGAGAGAACACAAATTTGTAAAATTAAAAAAAAAAGGACAAATGTTAGTTGTGATGCTAACAGCAAGTGAAGTCCACTTGAATCTCATGAAGCGTTAAGAGACTCCAGATTGAATAACCACAGATGCCACAGTTATGTGTAGTTCACGTTTGCTTTTATCACTCAAGTCTTTTCAAAGAACCTTTGAAAGATTAGCCCTTAGCTTGCTTTTAATTGATGGATATTTTTAGGAAGTAGTAAGAGATGGTTTGAGATGGCTCGAACATAAATGCCCAGCTTTACGCTAAATCACTGACGTATTATGTGTGCAAGGAGTTGTATAAGCATAAATAATTATATGAATAGTGTGTGTTCAATACACCACATTGTTTACTTATGCAAACTAACATGGTGCTTTTTCCATTTTTACCTGGCGTGTTTGTTATGTCACACTACAAGTCAGGTTTTTTACATAATGCCAGGGTGCTACATAGAAGGGGATATGGACTCGCCTTTTGCTGTTTCACTCAAGGAGCTTAAATCGGGCACAAGGCTGACTGAGAAGGCGTACTGGTCAGACAAATGTTCACCAAATTAGGCAAGCGAGTCACTAGTTGTGACCTAACAGTTGATTAGTATTCATCTCAAAATATTACAGCAATAGTGTATATTGACCATTAAATTGTGGAAGAGAATGTTCAAAACACAAAGTGACTCAATGTTAGTAACCCCCACAGTTCTGCCTATGGTTTCTTGCACTGATGTACTGTATCTGCACATTACCTCTTAAAAGCAAGTAACAAAACTATCAAACAAAAACAACCTCAAAACACTATTCTTAACTCAATTGTATAATCACACGGAAATAAAACTCATGTTATGCTTCATAGAACTAAGTGGAAGGAGTCATTCACCTACTTTTTTTTACAACAGCCCAGAGTGGACAAACTGAGCACTGCTGGAGGAGAAGCACAGTGTAAAATTTAAGATTGAGGACATTTAAGGACATTTTTAATCTAAATCACCAGATCTATTTCCACTGGGTTTGTTCAGAGACAACAGTATGCCCCTGCAGGTCTGTTCACATGCTCTGAAGTACTAAAAAAAGTCACTCCAAAAAAGACACACCCAATCTCGTTATGTATGTGCACATGGGCAGTTTTTGCTGAACAGTCCTCTTCTTTCAACGCCACTGCAGCCTGATCACTAGAACGCGATTTCAAACAAGATACTTCTTCTTGAGAGAGGACGGTGTAAAAAAGGCACCGTCTCTTGTATTCTCAGCCTAAACTATTGTGACACAGCCAAACGGTAAGCAGTTTGAAATATTGCCAAACAAAAGAGCTTTTAATCAAAGTGCACAGCAGACCCTGCGGAGTGTAAACCACTCCCTCATCAAAAGGCCTATTATACACTTACTCACATCAAAGGCCTCCATGTTTCTTAATTGCCAGATTCTTTTCTTATTCAATTATGTTATGCTTATGTTTTTATAGGGCTGATACAAAAAAGGGCTCGGGTAACCAAATCAAAGAGCTTAATTTATCATCTCGGCTCGGCGGTGTGTGCTCACTACAACAGTGTACATATGTGTAAATGTTTTTTTCCGCCGGTGTGTTTGCAGCTTTTCAAGCCCTCCGGATGGTGAGATGATACAAGGCAAGGAGTCTTTCAGGAGAAATTAAACAGCGTAAAACTAGCAGGTTTAGATAAAGCAATCACATTACCGCCGCACTTGAAAAGAACACATTATTTTGTACTTGAGAGAGTCAGGCCTTTATTGCTGACTCTCACAAATGGAAAGTTGTATGGAGTAAGGGGCTCAAGGAGTTTTTTTTTCCCCCCGACTTTATTGTTATCTTACCACAACATAATCAGCATCTAAGTCCGCGTGTGCCGTTCACCTAGACACGAAAACTCCCCTGTGCAGAATTGCAAAATAAGCTGGGTGTAAATATGTAATTGCCAGTGCTTATTCGGAGATCTGAAATATTAGGGAGCAATATGGATCGCATTAAAATCCTGGTTGTTAGAGGTATCGGTTACAGTGAAGACATGCAGGAAAATGTGCACTGTCTGCGAATCTGGCGGAGATGGAGAGGGTAAAATGGGGAGGGATGGAAGGGAGGGGGGTATGTATAGAGGAGGAAGAGGAGAAGAGGAGAAGCAGATGAAAATCTCTTGATGTCTTTCTGAGAACATAGACGCATTATTTAAATCTCCATCGCCTTTAATGTAAATCTGATCAGACTTTATGCTGGTCAGGGGAGACGTGAAGGAATGGGAAAACTTGTAAACAAAGAAAGAAGTGTTTATCTTTTTACAACATTGACATAACATTCCCAATTTAAAATAGCCATAGTTTCAGATGAATTATAAAGAATAAATGATGATCTCAGTAGGGAGGATTATAAACAAACCAAATTTCAATCTAAATATTGTAACTGCGTGGAGTTTTAAGAGAGAATCTAAATCTCTTCAAAATTTGGAAGGATTTTGCCAAATTTGACAAATCTACAATGTGATTACCCTTCAACATCTAGATTAAGATCTATATATAGGCCTATATATAAACACATGGATACTCACATAATGACTGCTAAGAAAACTGTCCGGTGCGATAAAGCCTTTTTTATACACATGGATAGTGCAAAGTATGGAATAGAATAAATTAAAAAAAAAATAAAAATAGTGCAATGAAATTGGAAAATGCTGATTCTGTTAAGTGCCATCAGTCATTCAAGAGCAAAATGTAGACAAAAATAAAAATAAATTAAAGTACCAATAAAATCACGTAAAAAACAGTGTAAATACTGTGTTAATATGTGGACTAGGTTATACTGTGTTATGTATGTTGTGGAGAGAAGCTAAAGACCAAAGACAGATGAGTTTGTACATGATAAGTACTTGTATCAAACCAAACTCAGAGTCAGGACATCCCTATTGAAAACCTGCTGTCACCATCTCAACACTGTATCCTTTGCACACTTTTCTAAATGACGCCGCGGTCCTTAATGAAAAACACTTAGACTGTGGACTATGGTCTCTCTGCTGGGACACTAGATGGGCGCATGTGTACGTTTGTATGTGTGTTTGTGTGCAATCTGATATCTGCCCCAGGCCCAGCAGCCCTGGTCTGTCTGCATCCGAAAAGCAAACTCTGCAATTATGATGACCGCCCTGTCCTTTTCATTTCCCATCTCGGCGTCTCCTCCCTCGCTCTGGCTCTGTCTTTCCCTTCTCTTCATCGTTCTTCTCCTTCGACCTATTCCCACTTTCTCCTCAAAATAAATAGTATTAAACTTAGTCGAAAGTTGCACTTCTGGCTATTAATTTCAGTAAATGCACGCCTAGTATTATGGTGTCCAAATATGATGCCCACAAAAATCCCTCATGTGATATTCTATAGGTTTTCTTCATGTCCATTTTAGGAAATTATGTGTACAATGTTATATGAGCCACATCATTTAGAAATCTGGCTTTTAAAAACCAGTACAAATGTTTGTGATAGGTCCTGTGTGTTTAGGCCCTTGAAGATTGAAGTGAGGCAAAGATAGCCTCAAAATGGTTTGGAATGTTTATTTCAGGTTAAAGTCATTTAAAGGTGGGGTGTATTTTTTGGTGTCTATTTTTGGTGACATTTTCTTACCTTCCTCTTTTTTGGAGCATGTGGACAGCTATGGTAGGGACAGGCTTTTTTGATGAACAAATCCAGTGTAAAAAGGTCTTTTTCACTTTTTTAAACAAATCAGTGTGAAGGCACTATTGCACCCCTTCCTTGTCCCCAACAGGTGCCCACACACATCAGCAGAAACGAACACGAACGAAAACTAACTTTTAACAGTTTATATCTAGTGAGTTATGACAGTCCTGGCCTAAACTATGCATTAAGTAATTAATTAAGCTGCAACATCAGTTTTATGCTGGGCTAACCTCCACTAACTGTGCCAAACACCAGGAAATGTACCACGCACTCACATTATCAAACATGCAGTTCTTTAAGGTGTGCTTCAGTGCACTATGGATTCACAGTGTGACCCCTAGTTCATAACTATCCTAAGCCTTTTGTGTTCAAACACATTGTGCTTCTCCTCCTGCAGTGCTCGGTTTCTTCACAGTTTGGGCAGTTGTAGGATCAGTAACAGGAAGTCTTGAGACTAAAATGACTTTATATGCTTCTGTTAAGTATCACTTTTTCTATTTTCTATTATTTTTTCCAAAATACAAATGCAAAGAGTGTTATTTTGCTCATTTAACAATAATGTGTAACTGCATACTACTAAATTTTACACATTGCATCTTTAATAAGAAGATAAAGCTTACTCCAGAAGAGGAATTACTTTGTTACAGTTGTTCAATTTTACGCATAAACACTCCTAGTAATATTAAGAGTTGAAAATAGAGATGAATAAGAATAAATACAATTCAATAATATTTAAAATGTAACATCTTCACATATATACACTGATATAGGACAAACTACATAATACACACTATGAAATGAAAATAAAAATTGAATAAAAAGGTGCATTTAACAAAAGGTTTCTTAAATGGACGAGACAAATAAAATGTGTTGTAAAGTATTACATACATCTTTAATTTTTCATACATTTTGATAGTTGCTTTGGTTGTTCTTAATATTCGCCCATATTTTCCCAGCATGCTTTGTTCTTCTCCGCAGACCCCCTGTCAGCATTGAGTGATTAACTGATTGTTGCTCATACTAATTAATGTGTTTCATTAATTACACTTACCGACGCTGCGTTTACCGACATGGCCCTGCGGTAACCTTAGTTCATCCCTAATTGTAAATGTCAGCAGGCCCTTAAACCGAGCCACGGCCTCTGCTCCCGGTGCGTTTAGGAGCGAGGTGCCCCTAATGTCCGTGTTAAGAATATCAGCACATCTATGCCTCATTCTCCATGTTTCTCATCTGGAAAATCATCCCACGTCCTTCCCTCACCTTTCCCATATCTGCCCCTCGCATTTGGCTTGATTTGTAACTTGATTTCAGGAAAGGGAAAACCTGTAGATTATCCCGCTTTCATTAGGAGGGAAAAACCCAGTCCGTGTCAGAGAAAGAAGAAATCAATTTAATACAGACTTAACTGGAGGAAATTGCATATTCTGCCTCGATGTGCTGAACAGGCACTTTCTCTTCCTCACCAGAGACCTGCCTCCCTATTAATTGCAATGTGTGTGCTTGTCAGTGGGTAAGTGGCTGTGCGTGTTTGTTTGTTTGTGTGTGTTTGGGTTGGGAGCGTGCAGTCTATGGTGGATGCGGTCTAGGTGAGTATCCTGGCCCGGTCTGTGTGCGCTCGCGTGTGTGTGTGGAGGTCACTGCTCAGAGCCGCGCCAGGGCACACAGCCAGATGTGTCGATTTCTTTATTTGTGTTGTGCATGTGCTCGGGGCGCACGTGCTTCATATTTCTTCTCGCCGGTGTGTGTGGCCAGCGCATATGCACGTGTGACTTAGCCAGGTGGAGACAGGAGAGAGATTGGTTGGTATTTATGAACAAACGTCATAATTGTGACAGGATGATATACGAGCGGCACGTTTCACTGTTTCCCCCCGCCTTCCTTTTCTCTTTCTCTTTTTCGCTAAAAATATATATCGATGATAAAATACAGTCTTAAAAGCTGATGACCAATTTAGTGTGGCGTGTTGCGGACAAGGTCATAGAGATCGGACTTCCTGCGTTTCTCCCTCCGAGGCCTGTTCTAATCTACGGAGCAAGAAGAGGGGCTCAAAGTCATTTCTCTAATTGCTTTTATAAGGTGCCCTTTTCACATGGTGTCTTCCCCTGCTCATTCACTTTCACCGCCATTACAACACCTTACCGCTGCACCTGCTCGGACAAAATACTCACACTACATGGATCGCATGTATCTAGTTTTTGTAGCTGGGGAATCATGAGGTTTATGTTGGAAAATAGTCTCCTCTCACTTCTCTGGAGCTTTTTTTTTTTTTTTAGATTTGTTTAAGCTGCTGATGAACTGGGGTCTCAGGCTGGTGATTACATCTTGATGTGTCCATGAAGCAGGGTTGAAAAAAAATGTATGTGATGCATGGACAAGCTGCAGTTTGCATATCGAAGCTCGGACTGTGGCTCAGGTTGTGTTGGGTAATGTGACCAAATATGACAACATGACAGCACTTCTACATATCTCATACACAGATATTTACAAAATAAATTGTGGCATAAATAAAGATGCTGTTTTAGAATGAAGCACTAATCCACATGAAGACAGAACAGATAATTAACAGGTTTTGTACTCGCTTGTATGTCACCAAACACTTGTTTTGAGGCTGACAGTCCTGCATAGCTTCACAGCAAGTATATGTCTGGTCTAAGAGCTTGGAAAGTCACAACCCTTCCAGGATACTCTCATAGGCTTTAAAGTCTGAAAAATTGTGAATGGATGTCAACAAGAAGCAACAGACTATTTTCTGATTCCCTTAATATCATGTCATTTTTGTGCAGTTGTGCTTTATGAACCTGAAATGGTCACCAAGCAGCCCAAGCAGGTAAAATGATTATTGTGAAGCATTGCATGGTTTCTTGCAGCGGGTCAGCGCATCTACTGCATAACACGCACCCCGCTGTGCAGGAAAAGATGGACAGTGTTTAGTATAAAGCAGTTAAATACATCATGCATCCCTCTATAATAATGTCACCAGTTTGAGCAAACTTGCACTGTTTCCTGACGATTTTCTCAGGCTCCCTCCTGCGCCGGTATCTATGCAAACACCATTCTGCTTTGATGTGCGATGTTCTCTGAGCAAAATGAGTTCACAGTGAAGTGTACTGTACTCTCACTTACAAAAACTAACCTCATAAGTGTCCTGTTAGTACTACATTGGTTTCAAAAACAAGAGACGGCAAGAGCTCCTCGGTAAAAGTTTACTTAGTTGCTCAACAAAGTGCTGGGAACATCCTGTTTCCTTATTTATAGGGAAAGATAGGTGTGAGGTTACATTTTTATATTGTGGTTTTGGATAAAAACACATTAGGCCAGCCCTAGAGGAACTTAATGTGATAACATAGAGACACTTGTGTGACATTTGTAGCCCACAAATTAACACATTTTCAAAATCCCCTACATTCATGGATTTTCAGCAATTATTTTTTCACTTGTATTTTTTTTTTTTTTAATATAAAAAGTAAAAATTAAAACAACATGAGACATAATCAATCCAAAAAGAGTTGCTGCTTCTTGTTGACTTTCGTTCCGAAATTTGACCGAGTTGGGAACCCATGGTATTTCCCGGATAAGGTGTGACACAGGCTCTCCATACAGATCTACTTTTTGATTTCTTAAGTGTCCCCTCTCTGGTGATCTATAAGGCGGGGGCAGCGGGGGTGAGCAAAGATGGAAACAGAGGTTAAAGTGTGCGGAGGATAACGGCAGAGCTGGATGAGATTGAGCCTAGTGCATTAAGACAGTGTATTATTTGGCGGTTCCACTTGCTTGCGTCCATTAGGGGCGGCTGCCGTGCTATTAAAGGGGTCAGCGAAGTGTGTGTACCTGCGTGTGTGCCCGCCGTCACGTCTGCATGTGTGTGTTTGGAGACTTAGTCGAGTGGTCCGGTGTCTTATTGAACAAGACGGGCTCCCGGGCTCTAATACCTCTTCATTTTATTGGATTGGATTGCCCCAGTTATAATTGTATTAGAGTGCTACCCCCTGTCCTTCCCCCCACGCTCCGTCTCCATCTTTCTCCCTCGCACTGACCACGTCACTCCCCTTTGCACCGGGAGAACCTCCCCGAAAGACTCCCGAAGGTTCCCTCTTTTTCTTTTTTACCCTCCTCAAAGTCAGGGAGGTCATCGTCATGTTACAGACAGCTGTTCACTTGGGTTGGGTTGACGGGCGGAAGGCGAGATGTGGCGGCAGAAGCGGATCGCCGAGGGATCTGATGCCCAACTGTTTGACCTTGCTGAGAAAAGAAAAAAGAAAAAAAACATCTAACTGTTTTGGCAAGATCTTCAAAAATTCATCAGATCCCAATTCCTATTCTTGTTTATACACGTCTTCTTCGTAATTATCCGTTTACAATAAGACAGAGTGATAGGTTGCACGTTGCTACGGCGGGTCGCTAAGCTCTGTCACCCTGAGCCGAGCCGTGGTTGTTGCACACTCAGCGATTACTGTGGAGTTAACCAGAGAAGCTTCAATGCCTCTCACTTTTCCTTCGCCCTTGAAGAGAGACCAGGAGTTGTCAGGTCCTCATAAAAACCTTGAACGATTGCGGATATGCCTTCTCTCCTCTCTTTTTCAAACCCCTTTTTTCTCTTCCTTTCCTTCCAAAACCTGGCCATCTGTCTAATTGTTCACCTCCATCGCTTTAATGCTTTTTACATGCTTTCGCCCCCCTCCTCTTTCCAGGCAATAAACTTTATTTTCTTCGCAAGACTTCAATCTGCAGGGGGAGGGCGAGCGGACAGGCTGCTCACCTTCTCTCGGTTGGATTTGCTCCATCCACTCCCCCTCCACCCCTCTATCCTCCCTCTGGTCTCCCATTACTCCATCTCCACTTCCCCTTTTTGCCCCGTCTCTGGAGAAGAGGATATGTGTTCCTCAAGCTGACACCTCCGCTCGTCTTCTCTGCTGGTCATACATGCATGGAGCGCTGCCCCGTCGAGGAGGCCTCCCCTTAATGATCAAACTTTTGCTCCTCTGACCTTGTTCCTCGTCTTTTCAAGGGTTGGCAGGTCACTTCCTTTTGTGCAATTGTTATAAGTCTCTTGTTAAAAAAAATATCTCTTTAAAAGTAGGCATATGCTACATTATTTTATTATCAGAGGGACTTTATTTTAAGTACAATAGAGAATTCCTCAGCAGACTAAAAACTCTAATAACCAGCTGAGTGAGCAACAGAAAACTAGAGAATGGTCTACATCATAAGTACTGCATAAAATCTGCAATAGCTGGCCTGGAATTTTTATTTTAAAGAAAGCACTATACACCTGGCTAATACAGCTAAATCTCGGTTTTGCATATATTTGTTGTCATGGATCTTTGACAAATAACATTTATAAACAAATAAAGAAATAAAGATTGTTAAATTACAGCAAGATGACCCTTAGGGGGACAATCTCTGGGAATTGTAATGTGTGAGCTATGTTAGGAGATCCTCCCGTGAGCCGAGAGCACAGAGCAATGTCTCCATTTTCTAGAAAACACGAGTGAAAAAGGTTTACGTTGTGACTGCTTTACAGAAAGGGGCCCTTTATAAAGTGATTTAAAAATTTCTTTATAGTGTATTATTAGTAGAGCTTGGGTGACCGTCAAGAAATAAGGCAGAATCTTCTCACTATATCTCAATTTAAAAACCTTTCTAGACTTTTATGTAACGTTTTAATAATATTACCCGTTCACCCATAGCTTCTGATTTTGAATCCTTGAACATGTTTACTACAATCCATGCAAGTTCTCCCACTTCCCCATACCACCTAGTGACATAAAAATATAGCAGTGTGGAAATAAAGGTGAAGGCCGTGATAATCTTGACAAGCGTAACAGTGAACCTCCTTTCTCTGAGTTAAAGTAGCGAGGCCTTTCCTAAAAGGGAGTCACAACAAAGCTCACTAGACCCAGCTCGTCCGAATGGTTTTGTGTGTCAGCTGCATTGCTTTTATCCGGCTTTATTGGCTTTTAAAAAACACAGGTCACAGTAAAACTATTTTCCAGCACTTCAACATCTATTTTGTCAGCGATTATGCCAAGTATCCACCTGCAGGCCTCACAGATCAA
Source organism: Rhyacichthys aspro (assembly GCA_036850595.1). Classification (NCBI taxonomy): domain Eukaryota; kingdom Metazoa; phylum Chordata; class Actinopteri; order Gobiiformes; family Rhyacichthyidae; genus Rhyacichthys; species Rhyacichthys aspro. The sequence continues at coordinate 5,961,790 of CM072153.1, read as the reverse complement.
GTTTAAAAGGCTGAAAGATAACCACTCAATACTGACTGAAAATGTAAAAAATGAAAATCACTTTACACATCATGTCCTCGAAATGTTTAATATTGTCTTGTTCATATTGTAGATTTTTTAAATAGAATTATACATTGCTTATCATAATCTCAATCTCTCTTTCCATTGTCATCTCCCTCATACTCTTATACTGTCCCTTTTGTGATTTTGCGTGCTTATATACTGTGACAGTGCTGTGTGACTGCACGCTGCACATACCAGTCGTAAAATTGGACAGTTGTCTCCTCTCACCTGTGATTACTGCTGTGTGCAGATCATATAAGCAGGTACCCTATAATCATATCTATAACAGCCATAACCAGCCCTTTAATGTTTTGTAATAGCATCCATATAATGGTATAGAGTAGCATCAAGAGAATAATTCAGGCATAGATAATGGTGGCGTGGTTTTACCCTTGAGTCGGAGCGCTGAATTTGTTGTGTGTGCACGTGTCTCTGTATGCATGTATAAATACACCCCGAAGCAATTAAAGTGTCAGTAAAATGCCTGAGGAATCACTCCGTCAGAAGTTGCTCTTAACCCTTTCGTGTGTTCCTTGCGCTCACTGCTCCATGGAGCGTCCCTGCTTCCAGTGTCGTGGATGTGACAAACTCAGATCTGGGAAAAAAATCTGTCGGGATAGCAGGGTCGGTGGGCAGACAGTAAAATGCTGAATGCTGTTCCGGGCGTAATGTGAGCTGACAGCGTTCCACTGGGAATGGCAGACAGGAGGAGGACACAGGGAACGTCGGGAATACCTGGTGCGGCTGTACCCAGAGCCCAGTGAGGAGTAGGGGGTAGTGGGAGCAGAAATAGGGTGAGGGATGGGTTCAATGGTGCGTTCATCTGGGTTCATAAATGTCTGTAAATTTTTAACTTTTAAATGGTACATATGATGATTCAAAAACCCCGTAAATGGCTTGTGATTTCCATTGTGAAGGGTGCTTTAAGGTCCTGTCCTACTGTGTGATTATTTTTTTGGAATTGTATGAGATTACTAGAATTGAAGTCGGACACAATGTACCACTTGATGTACTATGTGTCTTGATGCCTTTTATAGTGAAGCCGAATATGTCGTAGGCTACGATTCAACACTGGTCCAAATTAGGCAGCTTTGGCAGTTGTCAACTTAAGTGACATTTTAAAAGTGCAATAGTGTGAGTAAAAGGTGCTTATATGCTCATAAGGTTATGGTAGACTTTGCTAAAAATTGTCCTATATTTCTGATATTTATTGAAGTCATGTTGTGACTGTGAGATCGCGCTCCTTTGATATGACTACTGGTTTAAAGCCACAACATACGATTGGACGACTGGAGTAATTGCTCATTCGTGACAGCCAAAATTTTACTTTTAAAAAGTTGTTTCTGTAAAAAATCATTTGAAGCAAAGTTAAAATGAAAATGAGCTTTTGCTAATTAAAATAAAAAAAGAAAGTAAATCTACACTCGAAGCAAGGTATACAAGCAGGAAGGTATACAATAAACAGTTGAAAATTACGGTTTGCTACATTTTAGGGACAAAATTGTGTCCCAGTTTAAAGCAATGTAGAAAGCAAATGCAACGTTTTTTGTTGTTGTTTTTTTTTTATCCATGAACCACTGCTGATTGGACATGCTCACAATGAGTTTGTTTGAAAAAAGTGTCATCGGAGATTCTCTGTCACAGATTCTCTCTCTGTTAATAAATGTTATGAAGAAGGCATTTGAAGGTAGAGGGTGTTCAGATACCTTCTTATTAACCTTTTATCATTTGAGATGTTTAGAACAATATTTAAAAGTTTTTATTTGTAGCATATGGCTATCCCACCAGGTTTTATAACAGAAAACGTTGCTGTTTTATGTGTCCCTTTTCAGTCTTAAGTGAGAATTCTCTCTGCAGTGTTTAGCTCCACTCTAACTGTACCGCACTGTTGGAACCACAGTGCAGGGCTTATTTGGGACCCGTCCTTTTGACAATGGAAAGTGCCGTACTGTCCCATCCCATACTGCGCTGCTCCAGTGGAAACGTGCCTTTAGTTTCCATAAAACGTTCTCAGTCTCAGTGCTCCTTTAAGTCTGAATGAATTTACACCGAGGCCTCTGCCCTGCAGCACAAAGCTACAGTGTAACAGAGACAATGATGAATATTAAGCCTGTCTTCCTCTGTGTGTAAATGCAGTTATGCATTCACTTCTTAAGTCATTTATCTTTTCCCGCTCCTCTCCTATCTTCACCCTGTCTCCCAACATATGGTGTAAGAGGAGACATGCACAAACATGATGAAAGTGCACGCAAAGTTACAACTACTCAAATCTTCAGACACAAGTATAAAGGGCACCACATCACACTTTTATCATTAGTCTGATTAAGCATTTGACTTTTATTTTTATACACTCAAGGCTTTATAAACCCAGATTTTGTTAATTTTTCTTTTTGTTGCATGACAATAGCAATAAACAATATGGAAGAACAATATACAATATGGAGGCTCTCATAAACCATATGGTCTTTTGTCTCAACAGCACAAAGCCCGAGTAGAAGCCATGATGTGTGACCTGGCCTCCCTCCGCAGTGTCCGAGAGTTTGCCGAGTCATTCAAGGCCAAGAAACTGTAAGTATCAAACTTCTCTAGTTTTTACTCTGCAGAACTGTGAATATGAATATGACCGATCTGCATTTAGGCTTAATGTCAACAATAATATCATTCTTCAAAAGCCTGGTGAAAAGTTGAAAATGAAGTCATGCTAAATTTGTGTATACAGCATCTTCATATACACTGTTTCAAAGTCTCCATATTTTGTAGTGTATGCAGTGTTTTGTTTTTTTTTCTTTTTACGTATACAGTTTGTTGGAAACAATTAATTTTTGTTAAATCGCAGCATGTTAGCATAGTTAGTTGAAAACTTTTGTAAAATAACTAGTTATTGTCATAAAATTAATTCCATTAATTCATTAATTCAGTGATAACATTTTTACAGTATGCATGCAGCTTTGGACATTTTTTTTTTAAATGTCCAGTTTATATATGTAAGATATGTACAGTTAATCTCACCATTAAGACATTATTTTACTAAAATAACAGGGAATTACCATAATATCACATGCCAGTAATTGTTATAATATTATGTTATAATTATTCTAATATTATTACAGATTTAGCTGTTTTTTTGCATTTAATTTTATTATGAATATAACATTTGATGGATTAACAGCAATTGGCAAAAACCTATTAGGTTTGTAGTGAAATTCATTGTTGAATGGATGGACTATTATGTCTTTTATTATGTATTTTGTGCAACAAAAATCCGGCAACTACAGCTCCAATGTTTTTTTTTTTTTTAATTTACTATACAGTTACCGTAAACAACAATTGTTTATCAATTTCTGTCAAATCTTCAGCCTATTTTTGTGGTGCACAAAAATACAAAAGTAGCTGTCAATCCAATACAAATGTGGACCTACCAGGGTTTTATTGAGTCCTGTTCCCTTATTCATCATATTTACTCCCTGTGAGAGGACGTCCAAACTGTAACCGATGGACACCATATGGACCCGGCCCAGGAGCCCTGTGTGTATTTGCATCCATTTGCTTGACACTGTCCGCGCAGAACACACACTCTGACTTTATGGCACTTATTTTGTGGTGGTCAGCATGTGTCTCCTGACTGGTCACGCCGCTGCTATTTCGGGGGTCATGTTTTGTGTCATTGTGCTGCTCATCCAGACGCAGGTCCCGGTGTGGGTATGGCTGATGGTGTCAGGGGGGGCCCCATGGGGAGCGGTAAGGCAGTCATTGCCCGTAGCAGCCCTGGGGCGGGTTTTGGCCATCCAGGACACGTGTCTTGGGTCACAGCCAAACCTCACGATGGCTTCCCTCGCTCCTGTGTCCTATAATACCTCCTATCTCCTCTGTATCCTCCCACCCTCAGAACCACATTGACCTCCTCTTAACCCGACTGTCCTCACCATTCCTCTCTTATTTTTTGCAAGTTCCCAGATGCAATTTGTTTACATTTCTCCCTCTTTCTGCGTCTCTCGTGTTGTCTCTCAGTCCTTCCCTGTCTGCGTCCCTCCCTCTTTTTTTACCTCAGTATTTTGGCAAGGTTGTATTTCTTCATTAGCTGTGCTGTTGGGGGGAGTGTGGGCGTCTCAAGGGACGTCAGAGTACATTAATTCTCATCAGAAGGCGAACAGAGCAGAGTGGAGGCTGGGAGCCGTGAGCTGTGAATGGCACTGGGCAGCTGTCTAAGTCTACCACCACTCTATTACTGCGCGTATGTCTTCAGGCATAACACACACACACAAAATGCATATATGTTCATACGAGCACGTAAATGCACAGACAATTCACAGTTTGTAAACACGGCAAGCGCGCACACACACCCGCACAATAATGCTCCCGCAGCGTGTCATTGACAGGTGAAATGCAATCAGAGGCTTTTTCTTTTCCGCCTCTCGTTTCTCACTCCCTTGCTTTTAAGTGCTTTAGTCAGTGGCTTTCACGCTGCTTTGTGTTCCATTGACCCCGATTCTGCTTTAATTGCCTGTCCTTTGAAATGAAATTACCTGGATATTGATATTGTTGAATGCGGCGCAGTTTCATTGGGATGTAACTGATGGAGGACAGCGCTAACCGAATGCCCCTAATATCATTTCTACAGAATGCTCCGTAATTAACACATGCAATTTGTTTCCACTTGAATTTTTACTGCTATTATCCTATTATAATTCTAAACCTATTACATGTGATAGGCTGCCTAAATAAATGCAGACAAATCTATTTAATAGTGCAGCAGTTACTACATTTGTTTCCTTATAGTGTCTGTAATATTTTTTATCATAGACCGTGTATTATTAGATAGACACCGTGTCAGGTCTTGGAAATAAAAGATCCTTTTCTCTCACGACTATTTGCCTACAGTCTAAAACACAGAACCTGCTGAACATGCCTGCCCAAAAATACACCTCTCATACTTTTTTCTTTTGTGCTGTGATTGTTTATTGACAGATATCATTTTACTTCTTTGTGTTGAGGAACTATAACCCAGTGATCATTTGTCTGATTTGTCGGAACAAGAACTAATCAGTGGTGGGGATATATTTTGGTTTCACTCTGAATCATCCTTGAATTATTTTTCGATTCTATACAAAGAATTCCTCTGGTCAGTGTGTATTCAAGTGTATTTTCACAAGGCACTACAAAAGCACAGCCGGTTCAAAATGAGACTTAAAAGTGTGCAGCTACAGTAACCAGTGTTTTACTGATCAAAGTATCCCAGCTGGAATCTGTATCCCCTTTTGTTGGAGTGCATATAGTTTGGGGTTAAACAATAGTAAGCTACAGGCCTCTTGCAGTAGACACCATTGGTCCAAAAACTAATGTAAGTGTGCCACCCTAAATCAAGGATGTTTGAACACAAGGAACTAATAAAACTGTCACATTACAGTAACTCAAAATGTAAAATGAAAAAAAGCTTCTTATGTCTTTTAGATTCAGAGTGCAGAAATTTTAAAAAGAGATTTTAATGCAGCCTTTTGCATCCCTGTAGAACTAGGCCTGCAATCCTGCAATTCTATAGAGATACTAAAGAGACAAACAGAAATACACATTGCATAAAGATTGGAATTGCAAATGGAAATGGCTGTGAGTGGAAGGGATACCACACCCATCTAAATTTGAGTGAATACATATGACTGAACAGGCTACATTTGTAAATGTCAAAAAAAATACAAAATCACTGATAATTTGTGATGTTACAGTAATTCCCTGTTGATGTGATTTATATGTATTTGAACACTTTGATTATTTGTTGTCTACATAAAATATTTGTATGAAATTAGGTTCTAAACTCTATTTATTGAATATTCTGGCTTTAAGTGGTATTTACTGTTGTTGTTGAGAGTATTTCACCAATTAAATGCATATATTGTGTTTTTATTTGTAGATCATAAGAAACAATGCCCAGTTCTCCAATGTGAGTTGCCAGTTTTCCTTTTGCCAATAAAGTGCAGTGATAATGACCAGTACTCTAAGCCCAGCTCGCACAGGCAATCTCCTCCTGCTGGCCCATATTATCACAAAGGTCAGGGGTCATACCCAGGGGGGTTATTTAAAGTAAATATATAAACCGATGTCTCCCTGTTTGGTAGTTAACACCCTCGTTTGAGCAGCGCTGAGATTGCACAGTGCAGACGGGGTTGTGTGAGGCTTTAATGTGGAGAAAGGGACTGTGGTGCGCGGCAATAGGCCTATTAAAGACATTCATTAGAGCTGCGCTTATGAGAGAGGGACTAACTGGTGGGCAGTTGAATTAACAGGCCTTTTACATTACAAGCAGACTCACCCGAGGCCCATCTGAGCTGCATGGGGGAAATCGCTCTGCTCGCCACAGAAAAAGTTGCTTATTGGACCTTGATCACAAATTGGTGATATAGTCTGAATGGCATAATCTTGACTTGGTGCAGATTTAAAGTAAAGGATGTGAAAGAAAAGAAAAACAGGCTGTGTTTGTACTTTTAAACTAAACATATTACTAGAGTATATACCCTCAAAATCATTTAACATGAAATGAATGGGAGAATAAAGCCTCAGTCATAGTCAAAGTGACAAAAGTCTTTGTACAGTATGGGTCGGGTCAGTACAAGAAAGCTGCCATTACCAAAAACTGTACCATGCCATATCTACTTTGAGGATGCTTCCTCCACTTCATGGTCCTCAGTTTTGCAAAAGGAGCAACACAGTGCAGTCATCTGATTAGATAATCCTTTCTCAGGCAAAAACATAAAGAAAAAAGAAAAACATAAAATGGAAATGTCATATTCTAAGAGAATACGCACTAAATGTTGAACTTTTGTTTTTCTGAAAACAAAGTTTGTGTTCTGCATTGTATAGCTCTCACATTCAGAAATTAAAACATTGCTTTTATTTAAGTAGAATACGTATAAGTAGAAATTGTGGCATTAAATAATGAGTATAGGAAATTAGTGTGACTATATGAATTGAATGTTCATTAAGCTATGATTAAACTTGGAACGGTTTGTTCATGGCAGCATTATACAGCTGTACCTCCAGTATCTTGCACTGCAACAGATTTGTGCTGTTTAAATGAATTATTGGCACCTAAATTTATAAATAGAAACAACATTTTTTGTTCCGCTTGTGTGACGTCCTTGTTTATGTAGCAGATGTAACTCTTCTGGACCCAGCACAGTAGAAACACAAGCCTCTAGGATTACCTGTACCAAACTGAGCCATACTGAGCTGACTCGTACTTAACCAAAACAAGGCTAAAGCACACTTTCATCTCACAACGACATGCAATATCAACACACACAAACATATCAGATATATACTGTACGTTATAGTTTCATGTGTGTCTGCAGCATCGAGGTTAGTCCTAACTTTACTAACTAATTTACACCAGACACATCAGTCCAGTTGATTCAAGGCCACTTTAGTCGATGGGACAGTTGACTCTGGGCACCACTGCAGTTTTTTTTTTATAGACATCATATCAAGCAGCACAGAGCAAATAAAATGAACAGGAAGCAGACCTAATACAGATTCCCTTTATTTTTCCATAACTTATTCTTTGTCTTAAACAATTCAAGACACATAATACCTGGAGACCTAACTACTGTACCATCTGTAGACCGCTCAAGCTTACCTGGCGCCTCAAAATATGACACTTAACTGAAGGAATAAACCCATGTATGCAAGTTTGTATGCACTGAATAGTGTGAAGGCCTTATCAATTTATGTTAATTTAATTTATTCATTGTAAATTGAAAGGGGATGGAGAATGAGGGGAACAAACAGACAAACAAAGGGACTGGAATCTCTGGAGTGTGCAGGGTTACGTGCACAAGTGACTGACCTGCCCCCTGACTCACCTTCCATATATAGTGTACATACAGAGGACAAAACACTGTGGCCTTTGTGACTGTTGGAGAATGACGAACCCCACACTCACAAATCACACTTACTTTTCGCCAAATCACAAGTCCTTTTACAGAGTATATTTTTTTTCTTGATAGTATCTCACTTGTACAACACATCACAAAAAACACAATATATCCAGTTGTAATTATACCTAACAATACAAACCCAAGCACCTACCAATTCCTAATCAAAATGGCGCTTCAATACATCACTCTGGTTTAAGAGTGGGGTGTGAGAGTAGCAATAATCAGTTAAAATAAACCCTTTTCTCTCACTTGCACTACTTCTATAGACAGTTAAATAGGCAACATTGCAAACCCTCAGTGTTTAAAGCCCCCAGTGTAGGACTAGATAGAATTATTGCATGTGAAATAATATCCATCCTATTTATATTAGATGTGTGAGGAGTTGATTTAATGTGTTTTCGTGAGATGGTAACATGTTATTAACAGCTTATTACTAGTGGTGCTTTCTAGTGAAAAGTTCCATGTTACTTTTTTAAATACCTTATTGCACATTAAATCATTGCAGACTATTTTTCCCATATGGAAATGTAGAAAAACTGCTTAAGTTAAGTTAGGTGCTCCGCTCCACACATGCTTTCATTATAAACGAACACTTTGACAACAACTTGATGATTTTTGGTTGGATGAGGTTTGTTTATGGATTCAGTAAAAAGCCATGTTTCTTTAAAGAAATATATACTGACTTTAAAGCATGTTTAGGAAGTTTTAAATAGACTTCACATGAACTGTTTCAGTTTATAATGCAAAGATAATTTATTTAGATATACTGGATATTGTTATTCTCATATTATTCAAATCCAATGCAGCCAGACCCCACCTTGTTGTGTTGTGGTGCAGTTTTAAACACCTCATTGTTAGTGTGAGCCCTGTTTAAAATGTGCTGAGCTCGGCTTTCTTTAAGTTGACTTGTGACTTGGTTTGTGCTCTTTAATGAACCTTGTGTGTTCGGAGGCCTGAAGGTGATCGTACACTACACTCCTATGTAATAGCATGGGATGGCTCATTATAGCAAGGCATAACAATTCACACATTAATTTTCCAGCATCCAGTTTTTAATTAATCCAGTAGGCAGCCTTAAACACAGGGTACACAAATTGCCTTCGGCCTCATAATTAATTCTAATGGAAGAAATTAAAAATTGGTGGGGTGTGTTTGGATTGTTCGGCTGTGTTACTGTGTTTCGAGCTCGCTGGAGCGACGCTGTCACCGACAAGGATCTCTCGCTGCCCTGACCAATCCAGTAATCTCCTTTGAGTAGCACGCACACGAGCAGAGTTACTGCCTTGCCTTTAGTGTGTGTCTGCTCAAGCAAACATCTTTTTACTGGCCCCTGAATAAAGTCTTTTTATATCATGACATGTCTTTTCCGCTCAGTCGATGTGTCGATGGGTTTGGTTACTTTGAGTACTTACACAAAGCCTGTATCAACACCCATTACCCCCACCACTCTTGGGTGTTGAAATGGTTGGAGATTGCTTTTCAATGTGTTGTTGCTGTTGGAATGCAGCCAGCTGTATTCGGTATCTACAGTACCTGCCGAGCCGTGGGGAGATGCACTCAAAACCTCTATCATATCAACATTACCAAAGCTCTGTCTCCACAGACCTCTAAAGACTACCACACTATGCAATAAGACACCCGCTTTCCGTTCCCAACATTTACTTCTTAATGCTCATTTTATTTCCTTCCTCTCTTTAGCTTCCATTCTTTGGTATATTTTTAGTATTCTAACATTTCACTTTTAATCAATGATTTTACAAACATGTTTTGTTGTCTCCTCTACACAGGCCACTGCATATTCTGATCTGCAACGCTGGCGTGTGTACTCAGCCCTGGAGCTTGACAGAGGATGGTCTGGAGTCCACTTTTCAGACCTGCCATCTGGGTCACTTCCTCCTGGTCCAATGCTTACAGGATGTGCTACGTCACTCGGCCCCGGCTCGTGTTGTGGTTGTATCCTCAGAATCCCACAGGTAAAGAGAACAATCAAGAAGTATTGACTGGTTTGGTATTACACTGCTGAGAAAAGTGGCCATCTGATGTTTTTTTCCACTGAAGTAGTACGGTAAAGGTCAGAACAGCACAGTTTGGTGCAAGTGACCCCTGAAAAGGCTTGGGTTTCCTTTGAGTATTTGTACATTAGAAATGACAATTACATAAACAATGATGTCATACAAGTGCACAAGTTGATGTGTTGTGGCACTCTTGCCTCACAGGTCCTAAGTTCGAACCCCAATAAGTAAACAAGCCAGATGATGGAGGTTTAGTCGGATCCTGCTACAATAACAATAGGTAGAGGTAGAGGTGTTTCTGTCTATTAGCCTCTGCTCTTTGAATTCAGAAAGACTTTCATGTCACGATGCATGTAGACAGTGAATGCAATGAATGAAGCAAGAGCTGTAAAACCATCAAAAAATGGAATCAGTTGTTGCTAATAAATGTTAGTTCTGTTTAGGTTTTCTTCAAATGAAGTTTAGAGTTTAGAGACTGCAAAATGCAACTTAATGAACAACAAGACAGTAAATATATACTTGTACATATTCTCCTGACTTGAATCTGATTTCATACATGCACATGTGGACAGTCTGAATGTGATTCCATGTAGTTCGACCTGGTTACACTGGCAAAAAATCTGAACAAATTAGATCTGGGGCACTTTTGTGGCCAGTGTAATGGAACCTTTAAACCCTTTAAAAATGCACCTGAAACTCAGTATTGAATTCAATTGAAAGACTATTAGCTAATAAAAACTTATAAAAATATAAAAAGGTTTTAAAAGGATACGTACAAGTGCTGTAAGAGTTCACATTGTGCCTTTATTCACTACAAACGACTGTGCTTTCCTATTCTGTCTTGCTCTGACTTTCATGTGTAATATCCTAAAGTAGCGCGGTGCAATAACTCTTCAAATTCATCCATGCAGTAAGTAAGTGCTGCGACATCCACTGGTTCTCCCTCCAAAAGGATTGATCAGACTTAATGTGTATTGTCAAACATGACAGCCTCACTCACTGAAAACTCATTTCCCTCCACACGCTGTCACTATAAATTAAACGTATCATCAACATGATGGATGGACTTATCAGCTAAAATTTACTTTGATCAAGTATCTGCTCCTTCTGTCTGACCCCCTGACTCAGCCTCTCTCCTCCTTCCATCTATTCATTCTTAAGTCTGCCTTTCCTCAAACAACTCTGCTCTGTACACTGTAAAAAAAACTTCAAATTTACACTGAAAACGGGCAGCTCTGCTTGCCAGAGTTTCATATAGTAAATAATATTTTTGCTGTACATTACCAAAGAAAAAACGTTGTTCATTGTTTTTACTGTGTATTTAAATGTACAGTTGTATGTGATACTTCTGTATAGTTAATAGGTCTACACAATATATTGAAAATTTGTCGCAATATCATCAATTGCGATATCCATAATGCAAAGAACTTGTATCGCAATAATGTAATTGTCTTCAATGTGAAAAATTCTTTGTCCTCATAATCATTGTCTAAACAAAGCTTTAAATCAAATTGAAGTATTTCAAAATAAAATAGCCCTGGAACCAAGGTTTCCATTTGGTGATGTACTGTTTGGCTGTAGTATTAGACTTTTTTTTAACAGTGTAGGCTTGTGTCATACAGCAGACAGGCCTGATGTCTCGTGTTGTGCTCGAGCCACGAGCCATAAGAGCAAGGCAGTGTGTGTTGGAGTCATTGATCCTGGCTTGAGTCAGTCAGACGGCCATGCAGAGTGATTGATTGGAGCGCGGCAGACTGACCTGAGACAAGGAGAACATGTACGAGTTATTCTAGCAGATCAACCCGCATCGTTTATACAGGCGTCTACGTATGAGTTATGTTGCCCAGACTGTCATGCATGAGAGTGCGGGAGCAGTGCATGGCGTGGTTTGACACTCAGATTCACTTGGGGTCACAGTACTATTACACGCTGTAGGAGAAGTCTGAGGGGGAGAAAGAAAAGCATAGGAAAGTATCGACAGCGTTTGATTGATGCAAGACTGCAGTAACTGTAACTGACTTTGTGGAAGTTTTGGAGATGTGCGGAGATTCAGGAGATGTCTGCACAAATAACGATAAGGACAACAATGTTTAGGTGTTTCTTCATTTAATACTTTTTAACCATTTGTGTCCATGGGATTTGTGTCATCCAATCATATCAGCTTTTGTGAAAACCAGAAAAAGCAACCTCTATGAAAATGTTAGAATGACTTTCTGTTAAGTTTGGGAGAAAACAAATTGGGACTAATCAGATGGAGGCTGTATATTTAAAACAGATACAATGAGTGCTCTTGCTGTACTACAGAAGTGTCACTGAGTATTGGGTAATGCTGCTAAATAATGGTCACAGTAACTCTGCAGATGCTACAATAGATGCCGTAACATGATGACCTGTGGTTTAGGAAAGAGGCAGGAAAATGATTAATAGAGCTTTGTGATGTGTCATGTATTGTTGGTTTCTGCAAATTAGCCATGTGTTCTAAGATGCAAGACCTTACATGCCATGTTAATTATATTAGATCTTTATTTATTTTATTTATCTAGTTTATGGAGAAAGAAAGGACTAAAACTTCAACGGATTGTACATTGCCTGCTGCTGCTTTGCTGTTGTTTAGTATTGGTATTGAGCATAAAAATAAAGGAAATGTTTAAATAAATATGAACTACATTTTTAGGTCAGATAGAAAGAAAAATAAATCAAAGCACTAGCCATACCCTCTATTAACACCAAGTTTAATTTTATTTGTACTTTGTTAAATTTACTACTACTACTAACAAAAAAACAAACAAATTGGAGTTCCAACCACAATACCCTGATACTATCTTACCGTGATATATTTCCTCAAGGTTATCACACTGCCAGTCCTTCATACTTTCTCATGCCTAATACACTCACCTTTCCTTTTCTCCAATCAGCAGCGACTTCAACTCTTCAAACAGTGCTTAGACAGGACTGAGTAACACCAACATGGACCAGACAGAAAATAGACAATATCTGATGTGACATCTTCCATTCTGTCCACCTCATTTCAGACCTATATTACACCTATTGATGTCATTCCCTTTTTGTTTGCGATACGTTGATTTGCCGTTTACTCACTTAGACTTCTCTTAAAAGCCAGTATGTGACCCTTGGCCTTGCAGCATATTGTATTCACTAAGCCCCTTGTTGGCGGCTAAAGCACTGACCTATAGGGGACAGGGTAATGACTGGACACTTTATCTGTTTCCAGCACAGGGGCTTACAGCTGGATTGAGCCAATACAGTTTTACCTCCTCTTTCTACTGCATTCCATCCGGTCAAACGGGGAGACAGTATCCTCATTACAGTTAGATCTATTAGATGTATTAGGAAACATATGTATATATTTGGAATGTTATTGATTAACCCATAATGAATATAGAATGTAAAGAATGAGAATTACCCGATTGATCAGCTATACAGACTAAAAACTTATTGTAATGACTAACACTGACTAGCACTGCAGATAATGTAATATGTGGGTTTGTTTGAAATGTGTGATCAAAAAGAAAAAAAAAATCAGAGTAGCAGGTACCAATCCTTGACCCAGAGAGACTCAGGAACCTTGGACCCATTAAGGGCTTTTGAAGAGTGTCATTTAACTTTTCCCCTTTGTCTACGTTTCATTAGGATAACTTGTAACACATATTCATTAGGATTCTACAGAATATTTATGAGAGACAGGGGTGGGCCAATTTAAAGGACAACGCTGTTAAATGTGTAGAAGACGCAGCAATGATTTCAAAGTCTATACTTTGTAGCTGATTAAATCAGTTCAACTATAGCAAGTTAGTAATGGGAGCAGCAGAACACTGATTCTTTACTTCAAAATGTGGTAGAACTGCCATTATAGTTGAGGTTGACTTGAAGGCTGTGTGATTTACTAAATAAGGATAAAAACACTTAAAAAAAACAGTTGAGGCAAGAAATTACTATCCTAGTTTTAACAGACTGCAAGAAGAATCATGAAAGTGTGCTCATTTTTACTTTCCTGGACACCTACAGCCACATGAACAGGAAGTCATGGACCTTCCACATGTGCTATTTTAAGGCAGTTATACAGAATTGAAAACATAATTTTGACTGAAGGGTCCCATTTTGTTTAAGTGTAAAACACAAATTTTTACACAATGGACTACAAATACAACTGACTTGAAACAGCAGTCCAAAAGCAACTAGATTTGGGACTGAGGCAGCTGATTTATCAACCTCTACTTGATAAAGTAGTTGTGAAGTTGCCGCACATGAAATGAAAAGCCTGCAGATGTTGTAATTTAGCCAAGCAAGGATGTTGCGGAAGGCGACAGTAAACAAGAGGCAGCCAGCTTGTAAAATCACAACAAGGAAACCAGGTGACATTTTGATTGGTTGTTTTCTAATGACTGGATTAATATGTAGGCTGTGTTCTACTGGTTTAGAGGCGCACACATACATGCACTCAACTCACAAGGAGCTGAGTTTTTTCCTTGTGCACGTGCTTTGTGATATTGCTGCGTGAAGGCATAATAACACAACAAGTAGTGTAATGTTTAAGGGCCTTGTCAAACATCTGGAGTTTAACAGCTCTGTCGCAGGCAATTAAAGAACATCATGTCACGTCTTTGATTTGTATGCTACCAGCACTTCACATCTGCTAGCATGAGCCACCACACAAAAGCACACTGTAACTGCTGCTAATCCAGACTGTTTTTTTTTTTTTCAGGTTCACAGATCTGTTAGATTCCTGTGGCAAAGTGGACATGACCCTGCTCTCGCCACCGAAGAAGAACTACTGGTCCATGCTGGCTTACAACCGAGCCAAACTGTGCAACATCCTCTTCAGCAACGAGCTCCACCGCCGCCTTTCACCTCACGGCGTCACCTCCAACGCAGTGCATCCTGGGAACATGATGTACACTGCCATTCACAAGAGCTGGTGGCTCATGTCCTTCCTCTTCACGCTGGCAAGACCTTTCACCAAGTCTATGGTAAGGACGACGACAAGTTCAGCAGTGTTTTTGTGAGGTGTAAGGGGGGGCTGAGGGGTCGGTGCTCCTGCCTCGTGGAAAGTGGGGTTGTGGGATCAATCTGTGCGGCGGCCTTTTCTGTGTGGAGTCTGCATGTCCTGCTATGCCCTATGATACTGTAAGTTCCTTTGAGGGCACTCTGGCTTCCTCCCACCATGAAAATATTGTGTTGGTAGTGGCTAAATTGCCCATAGTAAATGAAATTAACATGTGGGATTAACTAACAATTGCTCAGGGATGTATGTCACCTTATTCCCTAAGCAGCTAGAATAGACTTCAGGTCCTTGTCACCTGTGAAAGATCAAAATATGAATGAATTGTAGTGCCAAGTCAAGTCAGATTTATTTATATTACCCAGTATTACAACAATACTTACCTCAACTGGATTTACAGACTGTACAAGGTAATACGCCCTATTCTTAGACCCTCCATCAGGGCAAGGAAAAACTAAAAATAATGGGAAAAAAGAGAAATCTCAGGCTAAACCACACAAGGTGGGATCCTCAGGATGGACAGGCTCTACAATTAGATGTTGCCAGGGCACAGTTATGTACAGTACATTGACATATAGTCCATCATAAACACAAAGGAATGGAAATTAATACAGCTTTATTTAATTTCAGCAAGAACTTTTCATTCAACTGTGGGAGGAACTGTGTCCAGGATTGGTACTTAGGGCAAAGACAGTAGGTTGGGCCAGAAGCACAGATGGGCATTGTATTATTGAAGAATTGACCATGTAAAGAATTCTATCAAAGAGCATATCTGATCCTGTGACAAGGAAAACTAATTGGCTGCACTCAACATAAATTAAAAATGCATGTCTAATATTCTTTCTTGAACAAGTTTGGAGCACTACATCTCTTTTTATTTCTTAAGTTTGTGTAGCCTAAATTCAGTAGGCAGGCCCCCTTGCCTATTGCAATGTCAAATGGGTCCGTAATCCCTTCCCTTCATCAGAGTTTTGTTTGTTTCGCTGATGTCTATCCAACTGTAGGAGAAGGCAGACTCCACACAGAAAAGTCATGCTAACTATCGCCACGGTATGCCTGACATTGTAATAACATACGTGTTCTGTTACCCCACTGTTCTATTATATCACAGAACACATAAACTAATATGTGAATCTGAGATATCTTTATTATTCTATTGATGTTGTTAATCAACCAGAAGGACTTGGGTGAATGCGTGAACCACACTTTTTTCGTCGGATCTGTCTGCGTACCTTACTCAGACAATATGTTTCTTTTGGCACGTTGGGAGTGTGCAGAGGAAAAGGATGGAGAAGGTTGATCTGCTGAGTGCTCGGGGAAAAAGTCTGGGTTTCACTGATACAGAGATATTCTGTGGTTTGTTTTCCTCTTCCTCCTGTCAGTGTTTATTTAACTCTGAGGGAACCGTTCCTCCAGCCTCTCACCAAGTCGGCCCTATTCCAGATCTTATGTTCTGTGACTATTAAGTTACAGTAAATGCGCCGCAGAAACTCACGTCTCTATACAGTCGCGCACCCGGGAGTACTAAGATAATAAGCTCTCTGTCAAATGTGTTTTTACCATATATCCCTTCCCCATCAGGAGAAGCCATTAGACAAATGGGATGTTAAGCTCGTCTCAACCTTGTTTTGCAAAAACCTGTCGAGAGTCGTGGTACAATAAAGACATATCCTCAGATTTGAGAGGCACAGAGAGAAAAGTGATGTTCTGCTGTTCACCATTGAATCTGATGCTGGATGAAGATAGACACCAAAGAATATATGGCATGTCTACGTTTTGGATACATGTACTGTATGCATACCATCTTATGAGTTACATGGATAATCTTTTTAAAGTAAGGTTTCATTTGTTACTGTGGCTAGATGGTCTATGTTAGATTCTGGTCAGAGTGGGTTCAGCCTGGAGAACCGGATGCCTTAAGCTGCCTCTTTTAATTGATGTATTTATATATAACATTACTCTGAACAGGTTTAAGGGGTGCACTCAGACTCAAACATCCTTTGCTGATTGTGGCTGACTCAAACATCGTCGGCTAACTCTGGTCTTTCATTTCTTCCCTGTGTCACAGTTGGTTCTGTCCGTGTACTCGGGCTTCCTCCCACCACCCAAAGACATGCATGTATAGGTCAATTGGCAACTCTAAAGTATCCCTAGTGAATGAATGTGAGAGTGAATGGTTGTCTATAAGTGTTAGCCCTGCGACAAACTGGCCATTGTCCAGGGTGTACCCCGCCTAAGGCCCAAAGCTGCTGGGATAGGCTCCAGCCACCTTCGACCCCAAACGGGACCAAGCGGTAGAAAATGAATGAATGAACAGTTTTCACCGTATTATATCCATATCATATAAAACTGACATTATTTTCTGAACTGTTTTGCACCTTAGTAAGCTAAAGGACATAAGCGGCAGTGGCACACAGAAGTGGTTTTCATTTATCAATTACTTATAAAACCAACATCAGTTTTTCAGAGTTTGTTGATGCCGGTCAGAACAACAAAAGTAAATGTTTGTTCATTGTGTACTTCCATCAACCTGAAAGACTCAAACCAAACAAAACAACTGATGAAATGTGATCATCTTTTTTTTTTCAGTTAATGCTGTAAAATGGACTTATAAATGAGGAAGAAGAGTTTGTCATGTGGACTGCATTTGGAAGATTTTTCAAACCAAATCTTGATGGTATATTTTATTTTTTCACGCCGTTGAAACATTAGTACAGTTTAGGCAGTAATATACCATATTCGTACATGGAAAAACTAACAAGCACAGCTTTACCTGGTACCAAAACATTCATAATTATTGTTGTTAGAGTGCGATTTACACATCAGACTGTTACAATCGTTGGATCTGGTGAGTGGTTAAGCCTATAGTAGTCATCGTCTGTAAGATGAGAATAAATCACAGCGTCTCCGTCTGATTAAACGTAGATTGTTTATTGCACATGCATGTAGATGTCTGTCTCTAACTCACTCCTCACAACCAGCTAGATATGACACACAAAGCATACATCTATCTCACTCTGTACAGTGTCTTGTAGGGATGGCGCCACTCTACCCTTTAGGCTCCATATCGCTTCCTAATATATGCTTTACTTTGACTATTACATCTTTCCATTAGCAACTCTTCATACTTTATCAATTTAGTGTTTTCACTGAAGGCGGAATGTGACGCGTTGAGAGGCAGTGTGCTGGAGTTTTAGTGGAGCGTTATTCTGATCCATCATGTTTGACAGACACAAGGCCGCGGGCTGTCATTTGTCTCTCCTGCCTGTGACACCGAATGAGAGATGAGAAGAACCACTCCTCAGCACCTTTCACAAAATGCCACGCTGAACATTTCCTCAATTTCACTATATTCCTGTCACAAAGCGCTCATTTTTAAACGTCATTTCTCCAAGCTTCATTTGATTACATTCTGTCTTATTTCAATTTAGAAACTGGATTACTTCTAGTCAGACACAAATTGGTTATTTTGGGGGTTGCACAATGGCAGAGTGGTTAGTGCTCCTGACTTACAGCAAGAAGGTTGTGGGATCGATGCATGTTTTCCCCTTGTTATCTTCAGGTACTCTGGCCCGTCCATTGTTCAAAGATGTGGACTTTTTTGGAACGATTGCCTACCCATTTCCATTAGCCCTCAGTGTACTTGATGTGACTTGAGCTGACTGTGTTCTGAAACAGTAATTTTAGTGTATGTTGTACAAAAACGACTCTGTGAGGGTCCAGTGTATTGGTGCATTTCTGCTCCCTCTGTTTGAGCCGCAAAGAGCGTGTCACTCATGTAAAGTGTGTGCTTCCCGGCGACAGGAATTATATATCATTTTTATTGGAGGTTTCTGTCCAGCTGAGGGTACTGTGTCATTTAGATTGGCATGATTGTACCGATCTCATGTCTATGAACCATTAAATGATTATGAGAATATATATTTAGGGGCTAAAAGTTACGTGGTGCTACTGGCTAAAAAGTTACACAGGCTGGCTTTAATTTTACTTGTGGGTTGCATGGTTTGTTTTCTTGCCTTACAGCAAAAAGGTCATAGGTTTAATCGCAGGGCCAACTAGACGCTGCCTTGTGCATGTCCTCCGTGTTACTTTGGATTTTGACTTTGTACTCCACCTTCTTCTTACTACAGGTGAATTGGTGACTCTAAACCCACGGCACATGATTGTGAGAGTGAATGGTTGTCTGACACGGTACCTTGCCAGCAGCCCTCTTTGACACCTAACAATATGTGGTAGAAGTTAAGTGGTAGAAGATGGATGGATGAATTTTACATGTCAGCCTTTGACTAGTCACAGGTTTATTTGAGCTTAAAAACTATTTGGAAATGTCTGCATGGTGGTATTAAATGTCTAAGAGAATTTCAAGCTCCTTTTTCAAGCTAACTTATATGGATCAATTTCCGTAATGAGTAGAAACCTGCGTTGCAGTTAGTGAGCAATTTAGCATTGGTGCAGGTTTCCTATAGAGGATTTAATAAGGAAATCTGTTTCAGATGGCCTTTAACATGGTAAACCCTTGACGTGTGCAGTTCAAGGTAAATTGGGTGTAGGGAGCCGTTCTAGAAAGACTGGATTGACAAATTGTTGACTCTAAGTTGCCTATGAATGTAAGTGTCAATCATTTACTATCAGTGTATGTCTGCATGTGTTAGCCCTGTGTTTAAGTAGTGATTGTCCAGGCTATACTTACCTCTTGGAGAGGGCAGCTGGGATAGGCTCCAGACTTGGGACCCATAACAGGACAATTGTTACAACATAAATTAATGTTATTTTAATCAAATTCATTGCACCTGTATTTATATCAAGTGACACTTCTCCGTTTTGTTTGCGTCTAAGTGAATGGGCGTGCTGTGTTTTGGATGCAATTAGCAGAGCGGTTTCGTCTGTTGAACGAGGCAGTGGCTTTCCCACACATGGTTAATGAAATGTAACGCAGATGTTAGTAAATATTAAAGGACAAAGGTAGATTTTGTAATTAAATTCCGGCGTGCTGACACAGCGATTAGCTCAAACTCATGTCTGATAAAGGCCACACGCAGACACAAAGGCTAAACACACAAAAACACACCGGTGCAACCTCAAAGTGAGAATTGAAATCTGGGGTTGATAAGCCCCCCCTCGAATGAGTATCCTCTTTAAAAACCCCTCTCCACACTCCTTCTGCCCCCACATTAAGGGCTTAATAAAACAGTGATATTATTTCAGTTATTGGTTGCAGGGATATGAAGATGGTATCGCTTTAATTGCTTGCGTACGCTTACGGGATCCACAGAGATTGTTCTGGGATGCAAACATAAGCAGAATGTGGACTCCAAAAAACAATCACAAGCCCCCCTTGAGTGTGTTCTCCCGCAAATAACTATCAGCTCATTTAAAGCACAGGTTTGATTTATTGGTGCGCAGGTGGAGTGATGTACAGCTGGACTTCACAAGTCCACTCACAGTGTGGAGACTGTGGAAACATGGAGCTTTTATCTGATTATTTTAGGAAACATCACGCTAGGATATCGGGTTTTATAAATGGTCATCAGATTAAAGATATGATGGATATGCAGGATTGTCAGCTCACAGAGGAAAGGAAAATACAACAACATTTTAAAACAGGCGTGACTTAATTTTAACGCCAAAGCAAAACCTTGATTTGACTTTTATTGATGAGCACTAAAAGAGTGAATGAGACGAGATGTTGACCAGCCTTCTATAGGTCTCCTCGAGGTTCCAAGAGAGTTAAGTTGGATAAATTGGTGATCCTCCTTCTTTCAGTAATGCTCCAAGACTATGGAACAGCAGCTCTCATAATACTTTTAAAAAAGAAACTAAAGACTGTTATAGAATTAAGTAGCAACAGCTTTTTCTGCTCTCCACTATTCTACCTTGCATTAAACACAGGCATAATATGTGACTCAATGAGCCCATAAAATGTAAGGGACTTTTGCAGCTTTCTTTTTTAAAGTTCAAACTGATTGGAATATCTTAGAAGTAGGCTATGGCTGTTTAAAAGTGTATAAATAGGCTGTAAATTTAGATAGTATAATGCATTCCACAACGGTGTTCTTCTGCAACAGATTTTGCTCCAGGGATTGAGAAAATCTGTGGAATTGTTTGAAAAGAGGTAACATACTTTTAAACATAAATTTAATAAAGAATGACTTGTTATTTAAAATGCACTGACACTAAAGTATACAGTTGTTTCTCTAAGTTTGTCAAGTCTTGAACCACATACACTTCAAAATCCGTGAATATCACTTTAAGCTTCTGCATTTTTCTATCATCAGTCCCGCCATTATTTTATCTGCTCTTGTCTAATTTAATCTTTCACTTATATGCTTCCCCCCAAAATATTTTGACTTTCCCATTTGTGCATCCTTTGTGTTGTGGCTTTGACTCCAAGCAGAGAAACTTCTCCATTAGCAGGGAGCACAGCCCACTCTGCTATTGATGTACCGAGCTGATTCCATTTTGCTGAGTTGAGAAAGGCATCTATAAAGAGCCATGACATTTTAATCAGCCAAACTATCTCTCACTAACATCATGTTCCCCTCCCCACGCCTTGATGTGCTTATCAGAGATTGTGCGACCAGGGCCCGGAACTCCTGTTTCTTTAATTCGGCGTGTTTGGAGTGGGAGTGTGCCCTGTGTCCTTTTACTGTGATTATCAGAGTGAAATGATCTGGCCTGCAGTGGTGTGTACAGTATCTGACTTTATATATGTGTGTGTCTGTGAGAACAAGTGGTTATCATACTGCTGCAATTTAGATCGAAGTGTTAAATGATCAAGAGGTGATTGACACTGATCTAAGAGGATTTATCGGATCAGATTTGCAGGCCGTAGTTTCACCAAATCATAAACACTGCTGAAGTTAGTGTTGTACTTCTCAAGATTGGCCTTAAGACTTCTTTCTAAAGGTCGTGCTTTCCCAAACTCTGACCCCTGTATGAGATTAGATTTGACAAAAATGAATTTGAGTTAGAGTGGTTGGTTTGTGCTGGCGTAAAAGCTGTCAGTCCAAACTCTGGTGCAAAGTGTACTATTAAGTTCTGCATGAAAAGGTGGATCTCATTCCATTTCCAAGTGGACTCCAGTGTAGTTAGCTTCAGACAGGCCTCGATCCTACCCATTGGCAAAAATTATGTCAGCCTGGCATTTTTTTTTTTCACTTTTCTGCAGAAATGCAACGAACTGAGGCTAGACAACTGGCAGTGGTTTTGTGCCTTACATAGACATGATTAGGAATTTGACATTGTATATGTATTATAGATTGTATATCATATTTTCATTTTCTATTTACCTTCGTGAACAGTAATTTTCTCATCTTCTCGTCCGACACTGATACTGTCCAAAGTGCATTTTACAAATTGGAATAGCTGTTTTAAGTTGTTAGTGGTGACTCTAATGCCGTAGAATAATAACGTTTTCTTTCTTAAAACAGTAAAGGTGAGCCTCTGAGGTAAAAACATATTCACCTTGTTATAAACCAAGGTGTAGCATACAGGAAGATGGAATATGTGTAACTGATGACATAATTCAGGGTGTTGGAAGAGTCCAAATGAATATAAAATAAAGAAATGAAAAAATTACCCAATCGGTTCAAGGGTTTGGATTTCAGCTGTGAAAATTATTTTGTAGAGTTTGTATTTTTTTGCCTCACACCATCTATAATACTGGTCTTGACTTGGTTTCGATCCAAAAAAGTCTTTCTCTGACTCTGGTCTTGGTCATACCCTCTGTTACTGTACTTACACCACATAAGCGTCACATACATTTCATTATGTGCTGTGTTGTGGTTATTAGTCCCTGTAACCTTTGTAAAGTTGTCGTCCTGTTGCGCTATAACGCTGACCTGCTGACATTTTGTTGACTGACTGATTGCTCCCTCAAGATCAGTGTACCCTCAGGCTTCAAGCAGCTGGCCGCAGCCTATACTCATCAAATCTATAGCTTAACTATAGGGGCCAGACAGTGCTGCGCTGCTCTGAGATCTGTGCGAACAGTGGCTCCATCCTCCACTGTAATGGATGGAGAGAGGGGGGTCTACGAGGCTCCGCTGGTCCAATCAGACACCCCACTTACCCGAGGGGCCGGTTATACCAGCGCCCTTGCCTAGTCCCTTGCTTCTCAGTGTTTTAGCATGATTATTTTACCCAGGATCACGCCTCGGGCACCAGGCCACCTTTTTACATATGCACAGGCTGAACTTTTGACCAGCGCCGGGCGGGATTAGAGCAACGCTGTTCAGTCTGGAGGAAGGGGACCGCTGCTGAGTATTGCCTACACCGCGCAGAGACTCTTGGGGTTAAACCCGGAGACACTTTGTACAATGAAGACATCAGCATTAGCATCTAAGGCCTCCTTCAGACCCCCCATTACAATCTGTAAAGAGAAAGAGGACAGGTTAAAATGCACGGTCTAAAGGGGGCCTTACAGCATTAGCAGCGAGCCTACTGTTCCCTGAGTATTCTTTACCAGTGTCTCTGCTGCAGACAGACATAAGGTCAGCGGCTCACTGTTGGTACCTCTGCTGTGCTCTGAAACAACCAGTGTGTTTTGTGTGCTGTTCAACCATGTGGAAGAAGAGAGGAGCAGAGGTCCCAGTCCTGTCTCTGTGGACTAGATGAGCTGCCAGGCCCTTGTAATAGAGTCCTCCTGGATGAGCTACACAGGAGGCGGCTGCTCCATTTTGACTTCAGACACTGTTTCTTCTCTGTGGAGTCAGTGCAGTATTACGCAATGGATGCCACGTTCACATCTGTATTCTTTAAAGAAAAAAAAGTCTTGTTTGAAACCACTTCCACTCATCATTTTTTTTTTTCTCATGCTGTCTGACCATAGCCTTGTTTGTCACCACAGACCAATAATTTCCACCACATAATGTCTATGGTTGAATCTAAGCACATGGCTAATCTGCGTAAATAAAAAAAGAACACTGCATGTCATTTGTGGTATTTCCTGCTACTTTGCATTGCACAGTCACCACAGTCGTTATTTAAGCTGCTCTGGACACTAGCAGCAGCTTTAGCCTTCACAAAAAGTATGGCACAGTAGTTAGAAAACTGGAAATGGAAAAGTATAGTCATTTTTCACATTGTTTAAAATTGAAAAATACCATTAATCAGCCGCACATCAGAATAATCACAGTTATTGCAGTATAGATGCAATGGAGAAAGAGACATAAGGAAAGAAAGACAAGTTGGTGTGGGCTGGATAAAAACATCCAATCCTATTTGTCTGTATTGACATGTGTGTTTCTGCCCAATCCTGTTACAGGGATTATTGTCCGCAGAGATACCATTTCATTAAAGAAAAGGCGCACATGCCCGGACACACACACAGTGAGTGAACAGCGATGGCTCGAGGCCTGGTTATGCGCTCCATTGCACAGGAAAAGTGTGTAAATGGTTTATTGTGGATGAGTTGATGTGATGGAGAGCGTGTCTGGATCAATAAAGAACCAATCAAATGCTGACAGTCTGCTACTGTATGCAGTCAGTCATTCACCCCTCGTGCCGGCGAGCACTTCTACAACATGAGTGTGAAGGAGACATAAACTATATCCTTGTTGCAGATAGAGTTCCAGAAGAAAGTCAAATCTACAAAGCCTCAGTTTTTTTTATTTGAAGTTTTATAGATGTTTGCTAGAAATGTCTTAAATTTCTCACAGTTTTTGTCCTGAAATTTTACCGTTATCCTCAGTGCTTCTCAGTACCAGACACCTTTGGGAGGCCATTAGGACGTCTCCCCAGTCGGGCTTGTCTGAGTCTGACCTGAGCCCGAGTTAGGGTTGGGCTAAATTACCCCAGAGCCACAGGTCACAACCAGCTAGACCCCCGTTATCAGGGGACCCTCTCTGTAATAGAAGGGATCAGACCAGGCCAAAGAGCTGTGGAATGCCCTGGACTCAGACATTCTAGGCTCTGGGTACATCTCAAAGGAGTTATCTTTGATTCCTCGCTACTCACTTGAACCTGAAGTTATTCTCCGTGCACCATCTTTAACGCTGTCCCAAAGCTCTTAACGCTGCACTGAGGAGACTTCTGTTAGAAAACATGAGCACCAGAACAGATCTATGCAGAATTAAAACTCAGTAAAAACCTTCCCAAACCTTGCACTGTTGGACAATATGTGCAACAAGCATCTCTTAGAGTTTTTTTGTGGACAAGTTTTATTTGCATTAATTAGCCAAACTCAGGAAGACATGTAAAAAAGAGATACAAATACAAACCATTGAGGTGGCCACATCTTTCCAGAGAGAGAGAGAGAAGATGGACTGAAATGCAAGATCTAAAGTGTGACACAACAATATGGGAAACCTTGAAGCAAAATATGAGCTTTAAAACGTACCCACTTACCCTCCATTCTTTCTGTTGTCTCTTTACTTTGTTCTTCCAAAGCTTTTTATATGTTGACCCATCTCCCATTTTTCTCACCATTTACTTTCTCTGGACTCGACACCCCTTTTTGACGCAAACACCCCCAACCCCTCTTTGTTGTGACATGCAGCTGATGGACTATTTTTCAAATTGATTTCAAAAATGTACATAAGCAGCCGATCCCCTAGCCCAGATTACCTATTGATTTTTAATATGAAAAGCTCATTATATAAGCAGGAACTGCAACACAAAAAGCTAGCCAACCTTTGCATAAATCCTTTAATTGAATTTCCAGAGCCCGTGGTTCTACATTTTTTAATTAAATCCATTTCTTTTTTTAAGGGTTGCTGTGTAATTTGCATGCTGTGAAGTGGGTGCTGTCCCAGATAAAGTGCCATTGATCCTTATTAAGGCTCACCTCTGGGCTCGCTGAAAACCAACCGCAGAAATTAAATGTGCTCATGGTGCATACACTTATTGCCCGCATGATAGGATTAGAGGCAGGGAGAGAAGGAGGAAGGCAGGGAGATATAGATGGAGGCATGGGGTAAGAGGTGAGGAGAAGAGGGGGGGTCGTATTATTAATAGTTGTTCATATTAATGTAATAATTCACCTTTCCTCCTCTGGGGTGAGATTGTGAGGAGCTTGTTTATATTTACAGCTTTGTCCGGATTTCTCATCAAATCCTCTCCGGCCTACTTGGCGCTCGCTGGTAATTCACTATTTCAAATATATTTTTTAAAGAAGAGTCAACTCCTTGGATTGTATTTTTTATTGTTTTTTTCCCCCTGACCTCTTTAGGCATGGGAGGATTGCCGTTTGTAGGTACAGTTCATAACATACTCTTCTTCATTGAGCTGATGAGAAAACTGCAGAAAATACGCAAAAAACACAGAACAGCTTCACCATCCTCCTAGACTTAAGAAGAGTTAGTAGTAACTTATATAGTATTTGTCTTCTCAAGTATCACCTACCGTTATGTATTATGTTAATGATCGTAAAAGTAAAAGTGTTTCAATCAGCAATACCCCATTGAAACACTCATCAGGCAACTATTTTACCTATTGTACTGTATTTAAATAACTCATAACTTAAACTAACTCAAATAAGTATAATAGTCAGTTTTTATTGACAGTAATCATCGGATCTGTGTCTGACAATCAGAGCAACTTTTGGGAAAAATCAAGCAATATGCAAATTTGGGTAAATTTTGGAAGATGTCTGAGTGGGACTATTTAGACTCAGTCTGAGTAACTCTAATGCAACTTGTAAAAAAAAGTTTCTTTGAAGTCCTGCCTTAAAGCTGCAGTAACCAAAAACTCATTCTCACTCACACTTCCTGCCTCCTCCAACAACAACAACAACAACAACAACAACAACAACAACAACAACCTGCCTGCTTTTTGAACAAAAGAGAAACTGAATCAATTTGCCACCACAAAATACTCAATAAATTCAATTCATTCATTGAGTTCATTGTTAGACCAATGCAATCCCACATTTATTTCCATTTTACTAACCATCTTGTGAGTGCGTTGCCAATATTTATGTTTCACTGTGATTCCCGTTTGTTCATTTCTGTTTTATTTGTGCACTTTCTCTGTGTAAGCAAATGTAGCAGATGCTCCTCCACCATTGATTCAAAGTTGACGTGCCATGTCGACCAGCAGCCAGTGGGAGTGTCTCTCATTCTTATGGGTGCAGACCTCGTTGTATGTGTGTGATTGGTCAAAGCTTGCTGTCACATGCTGAACATTTTTCTTTTTTAAAAACCTTGAGAATAAAACCTATGACGTTTTATGGGATAATTCTGATAACAAGGTGCTATTGGGTAAACAGTTTCCGTTATAATATAACCTCACACTAAATGTTTAAGGAATTGTGTGTTACCTTAATTGGTTATGCATTTTTATTATTTTAACAACTGTAAACATTTGTGCATGAGCTTTAACTGTGATATTTTTCCTCAAGCTTATCATTCTAGTGCTACTCTACAATGATAAATATGTAACTACTGATCAAGACATCTCTTCCTCTCATTCATAGCCTGTTTAATACTGCTGAACACATGTAAGAAATGTGCGGCGCAGCAGCAGTGAGCCTCTCCTTCCCGCTCTTCCTGTGTGGTTATATGCAGACGCTGGAGTAAATCAATAGAGATTAACCTGTGACCCCAGCCACATACTTATAGCCCGCTTCTTGGTGCTCACCCATCTCTCATCAGTTTCACTTAAACACCACACCTCACTCAATAAGGCAGCGCACGCTAATTCATTTTAAAGATGGAGAGCCCCCATCAGCCTTTCGACCATGCTCGCACGACTGCAGCCACACATACTTACAGTGTCACATACTTGAACAGTTAACTGTTTACATAACTGCAAACTAAAGTGGTTTATTACTACTCCAGTGCTTTCAAACACAACTAAAGATGACTGCTTGGCTACTTGTATAACGTGTCCTTAAGTGACTGTCCACTGTTTATCAAAAAATCCATTTAGTATCTAAATTAAAATAGTCTAGGTTCTATCTGACATATTAGTCAAAATTGAGATGCAGACTGATCAAAGACACTTTTACATTCGGTGTATTTCTCTTGAATATTGAGCTCACCTGCCTGGTCTAATGTCTGTCTCTCTACATGGGAATGTTTGTGCTCAAGTGCATTGTGACGACTGTCTGTGTGTGGGGAATGGTGCGGTGTCAGCAGATTGTGCAGCGAGTATTGACCCAGCCCTGTCCTCTGCTCTGACTGGCTCTTGTCCCCAACTTGTCATCTCTCCATCTCTGTCTTTCTCTCACTCTGTCGTCCCGTTCCTTCACAGAGGGTTTCCTTATATCTGACCTTTTCAGGGCATAAAAAAGCCCTGATATTTGACAAATTCCATAATCCTTGCTGTTTGATACAGTAGTTTTTTTTCTTTGCTAGGGCATATTTCTTCACTAGATTTGTTGTTTTTTAAAGATTGGTTCATTTTAGCCTTTGGTAATATTGATGGTGTAGGCTGCTGAATGGAATTGCGTAATGAGTGAAAAGGGCTTTCTTTTCAGTTTTATTCGAAATGATCTGTTACCAATTTACAATAAGAGGCCGTTTATAAAGTTGTGTAGATTTATAAGTCAGTTATTAAGGTGGTATACAGTTTGGAAGTCATTAATAAGTTATAACACATCAGTAATCCAAACAGTGAGCTTGCTCTAGAAATGTGACTGACCTTTTGAAGGGACACTTGAGTTTTGTGTAAATTTCGTTCTTTTATGCACTTCTGAATAGCTTATTTATTCCCTTCAGTTGGAGACTAAACAATGTACTTAAGAACTATTTAAATGAATAGTACACACAGAATATTTCCACTATTGGTGTTGGTGGGAAATAGCTCATATTTATACATATACATATGTAAAAGAAATGTGTAACAAACACTTGTACTGATTGTAGTTTTGGAAGGTACCTTGTTAGTTTTAATGTCCCTGTTAGCAGCTCTATGTGACAGAAAGCCTGTGTCATTGCTTCTCTCCACTCTCCGAACTGGGGCTGTGCTGGCACTTACTTACTTACTGTGGAGAAGCTAACTATCCTTTAGTATCTATAGAACAAAAAAATACTGGACTATGCTTTAAGAATAGAACAGGTGTTTCTTTTTATTTTTTTCAGATCTTTTTAATGACATAAAACGTTTTTACCACTCATTGATAATCCATTTAAACTATTTATAAATCTATTATAAATGCCTAAATAAAGTGATACCAGGTTATCCCCAGATTTCAGTGTCATTCTTAGCACTGTTTTCTTCCTTATGCGTGTAAACCCGCTCCTGAAGGCATGTAAGTCCACCGACTTGAAACAAAAGCCTTTGATTTCACTCATTTCATTTCATAATCCAATCAATCAGCCTAAAACAGCCTCTCTGTCCTCCCCTAACCACCCGAGCATACATATTTACACACACAAGCAGCAGAGTGCGGCTCCTAAATGCACACAGAGTGGGTGGCAGCCGGAGTGGGGACCCCCCCTGGGGTTAGACCACTCCATGTGTTATTGATTGCGTTGCTGTTGCATGTTGTGCTCAATCATGTGTTCCATGCGTCTGCCGTTGTCCTCTCCCACCTGGCCCATTAGATTAGGCTAATGCATTCCACCATTGATTAGTCATTACACTCAGACCTGATCAGCCAATCGCGGGCCTGCTCTGACTCTACTTGACCCGTGAACCCTGGCTGGCGTGTCATGTGGCCACCTCTAACATGTTAAACACACACGCAGCTCACAGCTCTATTTGATATCAATCAGACAGCGGCTTGTGTGCGTTTGGGTTCACCACCTGTATGATATCCAATACTGATATCACTGCTGCGCATTTCCTCATCGCATGCAACACAGAGCTATAGATTTGAATCATAGAGCTGAAGACTATTGCACATGCCACTGAAGCTGAAATTTGTCCTGAGTGAGTTTGCACTGCAGAACACAAATCAGAAAGTGAAATCTGAAAATAGAAAATTTGGAACATATTTTTCTGTCTTTGCTGGACAGAAACAGCAAACAGACAGACAAACATTCAATCCCTGCTTTAATGCCCCCAAACAGGTTTTTTCTCAAGATATACTTTTATTTTAATATGTAAGAGATATAAGAAATTACATCTGCAGCCATTTTGAGCATATTGTGCATCACTGTTTTACAAACTTTTTTCTTCATGGAACCCATTTTATTAAAATGTAAAATTTGGGATCACCCATTACGACTTCTTCAAGAATGAGTACTTAAAGTAACATGATGTAAATTTTCATGATTTGATTGTTAGAGATTCTAAAGGACAGCAACAGGCACAAGGGATTTTTCTGTATGTATTGATGTGGCAGTCTATGAAAGATCCAGATAAGAAAGAGAAGAGTACTGGTGTCACTATCTGGACAGCCCTGATTAAATTGAACTACAACTGGTACACAGTTTATAAGCAATAGTATTTGATGTTTTAAATCAATTTCAACAACCAAAATATAGTTGCTGAAGTATCAATGCTTGATGTCTGGCCCTAAAATGAAGTGCCTTGTGTCAGCTACTGCACAAAATGTCTGTGCTGACTCCCTCCCCCTTTTGTAAGTGGACGTAAACTTGACCATCAAATGTCAAATCCTCCATGTTTGCACTTCACCTTTGCTCCTTTCCTCCCATCTTTCTTCATATTGGGTCTGTCTGAGAAATTGCTCTTTTAGGGACAACCTGTATTGATAAATGTGTGTGTGTAGTCTCGAGCTGAATGATTGTGGAAAGATCTCCTTATTGGATATGAGCGGCCTACTCCGTGGCTCTGCATTAAATTTGTATTGGATAGGAAATTAATGATTGGATAATTTCATCGATGTTTCTGGTATTGAACATATAAACAAAATGTTCTTTTGAAGCATTGTGAGCGTGTTTCACCCCGGGGGGGAGGGCGAGCTCCCAGTTGTGCTTAAGAAAGAATAAGTCCATGTTAAGTCCATAGTGTATTGGAAAAGAGAGCGGATGGATCGATGGGAACATGCTGTTTGAGACACACTTTAATTGTATTATTTTCTTTCAGATTTCTGCCCTCCCATATCCATCTCCACAGAGCAGTGACAGATCTGATATGTATTGCCAACATTGTCATGATTTGAATTTATTGAACACTTTCAAAAAGAGATTTGTTCTGTTTTTATTAGTAGAGCCGTATAGAGCAGAGCGGTCTGTCGTCTCGGTGTGCTGTTTGTCAAAGACACTCTTTTTTTTTTTTCCATGTTTCCCCGTAATATTTTTTCTCTAAGTGCCGCGATGCATTTTTATGCCAGGCGAACGCTGTACGACTGAAGTCTTGAGAATCAACTTTGTGGAAATGGAGAGGACTGTGAGCGGGATAAGAGCAGATCAAAGAGATGAGAGATGGCACAGCTCTGAGTGGAGAAAACTTGTTTAATTAAAAGCCAGCGATGAAGACGGATAGATGGATGTTCTTTGATGCCTGCTCGAGATGTGTATGTTATGCAGTTATTACACGTGGATTTTGTTTAAGAGGTTCCGGCCGAGGGTGGGATCGTAGGAGGCGCCGCAGACAGCAAAGGTGCGAGACTTGATGAAGTTTCCGATTATCCCGCCTTCTCGGGGCACACGGAAGAATTACGGAATGCCATTTGGGTCAGTGCTCTTTATGGAAGTACATTTATGAAATACATAGCTCCCACTCTTTCCTGTCTGTGTCGCTCCCTTCCTCCCTTTCAGATCCTCTAATTGGAGATGCAATAAAGGAGTATAGGGTCAGTGCCTCTTCAAGGTGAGGCCTTATGCGCGTCTCCTCCGCTGTTCCTCCAGTCTCACATTTTTCTGCCTTGCTCACAAAAACCACAGGCCTAAAACCGCCAGAAATTAACCCGAATCGCTCGACTTCTTCTTCTTCTCTGTCGATTCTGTGCTCCGCGTCCTTGTGCCAGCGCGTCGAGCCAGAGGGCACGCTGTGGGTGAATCCGAGACGGGCTCTGCCAACACGCCCAGTGGGAGAGGCCTGCAATAGGTGCCAAGGCCTCGGGAGAGAGGAAAACAAGAGTGGGGAATGACGGAGGCGGGGAGAATTTGGAAGTGTGAAAGATGAAATTAAATCAATAAAGAAGGAGCAAGAAAAAGCATAGAGAGCTTTGAGGTTTCAGGAGAATAGCATGAATTGAACAAGAGATAATTGTGTCATTCCAAGCCACAAGTTCAAGCTCTTTGTCTAAGCAGCGCTCAGTCTCAGTCCCGGTTTGCAGCAGTAGGGGGCATTGTAGTTCAACTGACTGAGCACAGCGAGTCTTCACGGGACAGAAGCAGCAGGACACACATCTCCGCTTCGTTTTCTGTCACAACTTTGTTATTACAGGGTTTTTGCACAGTCCATAATTAAACGTCGCCTTTTATGTCAACAAACAGGGGCGGAGTCAGGATGTTTTAAGGGGCACGGGCAAAAAAGGGCCCCGTTACCAAAACCCAACAGTGTATGATGTAAGATAAAACATTGTGGTATTTAGTGAACCACATTAAAGCGAGAAAGGCACACATATTAGGACAACACTTTGACTTCAGATTTAGTTTGATGCATTTTATTTTGAAAAGAAAAAAAGGAGTACAGGATTAGGATTTGCAGATTAAATATACTTTTTTTTACTTTAACTTGAGTATAATTTTAGGAAGAAGAGTTGTACTTGAGTAATATTTGAGTTAAATAAGTAAAATTGACTTTGAATTTGTGGATGGGCACCTTATTGGAGCCACAAAATTTTTTGAAAAGGGCATTCATCAAAACGTATCACTTTTTTATTGATTTAGAGGCATTTCATAATAATTTTAGTTTAAAGAGGCACATATGAGGGCACTTTCAGTTGCCCCCTGCCCCCGTCTGAATCTACCAGAGTCCGAATATATTCAGATTATTATTAAGATTATATTTTTACATATTTTCATCTATTTGGTGACATTATAGATGCTGGCAACCATTTACTGACAACACGCATCACTTATTTTGCAGAAGTATAAATGACAAACCCGTTTCAGTTGAACTCAGCACGCTCAAATGCAATTCTCTACAAAGTGAGTTTGTTTCTGCATCGCGCCGGCTTTACCTGCTCCTAATTGATTTCGCTCTTCGGGTTGCTAAATGAACGGCGCACTCCAGCTATTGTTTGAGGCACCTTTGTTGATGAAATAATTGTGGCGTCGGATATAGCGTAGCTCCTCCACTCGGCCGCTAAACTGCTGAGACAAACTGTCTGCTTCTCTTCTCCTCTTTGCATATTCATACTTGGTGCATCTCTTCTGCCGAGCCGCATCAATGAACGAGGAGACGCAAATATGACCATTAATAGTGAGCGTTTTAATAAAGTGTGAGGCAAAACAAAAAGGATTAAGTTTTTTTTAGTTGCAATTAAAGATTGTGAGTAAGATCACTACTCTAAGTCCTCTCCTCTATTCTGCCTGCTAGCATGCCACCGCTGCCATTGACCCCCGGTAGATGAATATTAGATGAAGCAGCAGCCAATATGTGAATAGCTGAGTTCAGGACAGCAACGATTTTAATGGCAGCGAGCAGCCATTAACAGTATATCTGAAAATAGACAGAGGATTTTCCATAGATCATTAATGACGGGAAATCTATCTGCCTTTCCCTTCCTCCACCCTACGATAAATATCTCTTTTCTCCCCACTTTCTCCCTTTACTGTATTTCAGCCATGTCATTTTTTATTTCACTATATTGTAGCTTCATCTTCCCCTCGCACAGACTTTCTCCTCCGAGTCAGAGGCCTTTTCGGGTGCTCTGACGTTAAAATGCGAGATATTTGAATAGAGGCCGCTAATGTCTGTTTAGTATATAATGCACGTCCCCTCCTCCCATATTCCTTGTTATTCCAGTTTAGTGCTGTAATCAAGCTGGCCTTGCCAATAAAGTTTATTGTACGGAGCTAAGTGTCAATATCACGCACACACCCAGGGCAGAGAGGTCCCTTTAATTAGAATAGGAGCGGCGTGCACGACTCGTCCTGCAGTGCATGTGTTGATTTTAACCATCAGAGACTGCAAGTGCCATTCACAATTCACCACAGGCCCGTTCTCTGTGAAATGTATGAATAGAAAATCATAAGTGCGACATCAAAAATGTTTTTTATGAGCAAATCAATTGTAGCTTTACATGACTATCGAGCCTTGATGTTTTGAATCGAGTCTCAGCAAACAATAATCCCCTCTATATGAAATATTGATTAGAGTCGCTCCCTCTCTATGGGATTTTATTAAAGGTACAATTGTAAAGGTTTTATGACAGAGCTTTGAGTTGGCAAGGGAAAACTTTGAAAGCATCACCACATTGAGGGTGTTTATCAGTTGAAAATTGCCCCAAGATATGTTACACTATTTGCTTTATTTTAATTTCTCTTTCTTTTTTTTCTTTTGGGCCAGCATGGCAAATACAAAGAACTGTCTTACTGATAATCCATTCTGTTACTGCCTTTACCCACTGGGGGGGTGGGGGTCATTTTTACCCCTGTCAAAACAGTGTGAGTCATTTGATATTATTTCTTCAGATAAAGTGCAACTACACAGTAAAGTGTACCTAGGTTTTGAGTGTGAGCTGCTAGCCTACCAAAACAATTTCAGTGTTTGAATCATTGGGTAAGAATTACCTGAAAAACTGGCAGTGCAGTTTTAGGTTTGAAAAAAATTTCCCACCCTTTACGTCCCAAACATCTCAGAAATATATAAAGTGAAATCATGCAAAAAAAAAAGAAAAGTGAAATGCTTTTGCTGTTGTGACATAGGGTTAAAATGACCCCACATTGTTCAAGTGTGTATTAGAATGTATTGGAGTGTTGATGGTTCATATCAGTAATATAAGACGTTAGTACATACTCATACATACAACATTTTTGTAATTTGCCTAAATTTTACAGCAATTTGAGAATGGGTAAAAATGACAGTTTTAGGTAACAATAATGATAAATAATTCTGCCATTTTTTCTCTACCGGAGATGGACTGGATGGTTGATAATGCTATTTTAGGTGATGTGACAAAGTGAGAGATGTTTAAGTTTTAATTTGAGCAAAGTTACATGAAATGTGAAATGCTAAGGGGGTCAAAATGACCCTGTGGTGGTTCTATTATTAACTAAGCCCTTTACAAACAACATTTTTAACCCATGTCAAATCAGAGTAAACATTTGACAACATTATTTCTTGTGAGTATATTAAAAATGTATTCCAAATGGGGTTGAAATACCTTCAAGCAACTAGCAGTTGACATTATGTCTTTAAATTAAGTTACAATACTGTGCACATAACTGTGTAATAATAAAATATATTTCTTGTTTTTAATAATATGGAGTAGGCTAACATAATGTGCTAATAGGGCAACATATATGGACATTTACATACAGCATTTTATGAATGGGTAAAAATAACTCAGTGACAGGTTTAGGTTTAATTATATACTTTGATTCTTATGCTTGATTGCATGATTATCATTGCCATTTTTGTCTAAATTCATAAAGTGTGAGATGTTTTATCAGTGTCTGAGCAAAGGGCAAAAATGCAACGGGGATAAAATTGACCCCCTGGTGGTTTTAGAGTTATTAAAAATAAAACAAATTTAAGACACTGTATGTGACACAAAATGTGTTGAAATGTATTTATGTTTCATTATATAAGTTTGTGGGCTGGAATCTGTCTATTCCTTTTAGGCCAGTTACAAACAGCCTGGTGGATTTGTAGAACAATTTCACTGATATGAGTTCTTTGATAAAGGGCAATTTGGACGAGGGGGCAAAATTGAAAACACCTCCCTCTCCTAAATAACAGTGGTGGCGAGGGGCGGTCTCGCCGCTTCAATCAAGTGCTAAAACACAAAACCATTTCCCATTACAATGCGCAGAGATTAAAGACAGATAGTGCACGGGAGCTGGGGCCCGTGCCAAGCGCCGATAGCTGCTTGTTCGGAGATGAGCAGAGCAGGAAAGAGGGCAGCGGAGGGATAAACTCCCGACGCGGCGGAGAAGGGGAGCAGATGGAGCAGTAATTTGCGTGGGATGTGGTAGATGGGGGAAACATGGCTGTGTGTCAGTGCTGAGCGATGCCTCCCGTTCTGAAAGAAATCAATTTAGGGCGGGACGGCGTGCATACAATAATTGAATATTACTGCTTACTATCTCCTTCCCATGCTCTGCTCCACTCTACTCTGCATGGGGAACAGTACGGAGAAGAGAATCAGGCAGGGAAAGAGCGGTTAGGGCCAAATCCTGAAGAGGTTCAAGTGCTGTTCAGATAATAACTCCAAATCATATCCAACTTAGCATGTAATTGTATATGTGCGTGCCTATCTTTCTTTTCTGTTTGTGTGGATGTGGAGCACAACCCATCACTGCTGTCAATTGTGTCTGGGATGCATGGCACGCTCAATAATCACAACTGTTAATCAATGAGCTTTTAAATAAACATTGACCAATGTTACAAGCCTAGCCTGTTTATTGGTTTAAATTAGGCTAAGTAACTCAATAAAGTCTTTATTAAAAAAGATGCATTTTGTGAAAAAAAAGCTTACGGAATGTTTTTCAGTTTAACAACAAAGTATGAGTTAAAATATGATGGAGTGAACTGGAGTGAGAGGTGACAAATGATCAGACAACAGTATTCACTTCTCCTATTCATTCTGTCTTTGCAACAGCTGTTTTCTACATTGGATTGCACTGCATCGTTTTTCAAATCGGTGTTTCCAAACTGACAGATTTCTTTGCAACTTACCTTATAGGCTAATCTTTAAGTCATGAGCAGGGCCTGTTTTGTTATTATTTTCCACTGTTGCTTTATATCACATGTCATAGATAGTATAGTTAATGCTTTAAATGTGCATTGTGTTAAATGTTGTAGCTGAAACTCATCGGTCAAAACTATATTTCTAATTACATAAAAAATATCACCCTCTGCATTTTCTGCCTTAGAAACATAGGTACATAGAAACCATTTGAGTTCAGTTACTTTATGTTCCTGTCTATGCAGATGGCCAGAGCAGTCAAAGTTAGCACTGCTGGTGGAAGGGCACTCACGTTTCTTTTTGAGCACACATTCTCATTTAAGGTTTATGTCATTTATAAAATGAAGGGAATTTGTTTTACCACCAGATCTTTTTTCTATTGGGTTTGTTTATTGACAGCAGCATGTCCCCGCAGGGCTGCCGTAACTGTTCACATGCAATCTGCCCTTTTGCCACTAGATTCCTTCCTACTACATTGGCGTTTACTAAACCACGCCACAGCCTTATTCAGTGTTATAAAACTGCACAAAATTAGGGGTTCCATGCTGTTATTTGTCATAGTAAAGTTGTCCCTATGTCCACTTGTCTTCTTTTTTTTTCAATTATGAGCTGAGGATCTCCGACTACAGAATTGCGCTCCTGGACTTTAACCAAAACCATTATTGTGCGGCTCTTTCAGGTCAGTGCTGCTACTGTACACACTAACTGTCTGACACTACCCCAGGAAAACAGTTGAGTCTGGAGACATGGGTAGTTCTTAATATGCCACAGTTACAAAAATTTATCCCAACCCTGTTACCCAGACAGAGCTGTCCTGTACTGACCCTACCTGTGTGGAAACAAGGCTATTGTAAAGTAAACTGTTCTCTTTCAGACAAAACTAAATCCAAAACTGATCCGCTCTTTGACACCAGTGTAGACAGGTGACAGTGAGAACAGTGAGCACTTGGGTAAAGTTAGTCACTTAACTCTTAAGTATGTGACAAATAAATGAATGAAGGGCTTATGTTCAGGAAAAAATGATTTTATGAATTAATAAAATGTAAACACATGATGCACTTGAGCACATGTATGGAAGACTGTTTGGGGAAAAAAGGTGTGATGTAATAAACACATTGTATACACTTTATAAACATATTTAATTTGAATGTATTTAATGGTCTGTTAGGCTATCACTTTATTACAATAATCAAAAGAATAACTGTTTAAATAATTGTCTTTTAAGCAGCCCCTGCATAAGCCACATTGTCCACAAGAAACCACACTCTATCTTTTCACATGTGATTAAATGACAGGAAGTTTTCTATTACGTGAGCTCATAATTAGTCCTGAATTGATTAAATCAACACTAATTCATCCTGTAATTTGCGCCTTATTTCCCTATGAATCCTGTGTACAGATGTTCATTAATTCTTTCAAATGATATCACCCTTGTCTCTATCACTTAATCACCTCTGAATATAATAATCAGCCATATATCATAGCAGATGATCAGGAAGCATTTAATTAGTATAACTGCTCGTTAATCCGCCGCAGACATTTTTCTAAGCCGTTGTAGACATTGTTGGCGGACGAGGATGTGGAGAAATGCATGTGTTTTATGTATATATATATATATGTGTGTGTTTTGTTTGTCTCAGTTTGGGTAATATTCATCACTGTCTGATTTACTGTAGAGAGGTTTCATAGCAGGCCCGGATCCACTGCATTTGTCTCTATTTCTTAATGGTATTTCAACAGCTCCTACAGCATCAGCCATTTCTCATTTTAATGACTGGAGAAATGAGTGTGTGTGTGCGCGCTCGGGTGTCGATGCACACGCCCGTCTGCGCGCGTGCACCCCCCCCCCCCAGGTTACAAAGATAGAGCGGCCGTTTGTAAAAGACAAAACGCCATCAACAATATTTCTTTGCTTGAGTAGGAGTTCTGATTGATGTGGCTGCGACTTGTGGCTATTGAAGTGACTACTGTTCTGCTGTGATTGAAATTGGGTTTCTCTTTTTCTACACAGATGACCCCCCCTCCTCCTCCTCCTCCTCATCCTCTTTTTCACTTCACACGCTCAGAGATGCTTCCTACGAGATCTGACAATTACAAGAGGGGCTTTTAATCAATGTGGAATGCAGCTCGGAGTGATGGCAGGGGAGGAGGAAGACGACTGATTACGGCCTCTCAATCTTTAGCTCCCTTTCTAGATGTATCTTCTTTGCTTACTTTTTTTCTCCGGACTGTTTAAACAGGCACCCCTCCTCCCCTTCTCGTAGAGCTTCATGTTTGACTATTAGCTGACATGCACACAGGGAGCATTGCTCATCTTCCCAATTTCTCCTCCTCCTCCTCTTCTCCCGTCCTCACTCCTTCTCCTGCTCCATGTATAACTATTAGCCGACATGCTCTCGGGGAGTCTGATGAATATTTTAGCAGCCGCAGGGAGGGGCTCGAGTCCGCCTCCTCAGCTTCCACAACACAACTAATGGACCGGAGTCAGTGTTTTTGCTCGCACAAGTTTACACGGAGCCCTAGGTTACGGCACTGCACTTGAGACACTGGCATTAGGCCTCGCTTTGTTGGTTTGGTACAGGTCGGGCTAGACGGAAACAAGAGCTCGGCTGCACTGGGATATTTGTATTGAACTGTAGCTTACTATTGTAAAGTAACCTCTCTAATTCAGACTTTTTAACTCACCTTTTTTACACCAACACTTAATAGAACAACTGATGTATTGTAGATAAGGGATATTGTGCACTTCAGTCAGTTTCATGTTGTTTAATGGAACTTTCACTCTGTACAAGACTTACAGACTTTGACTTGAATTGGATTTGGTTGTTTTTGTAACACTATGTTTTCCTTAAATACAGGAATAGCAATGTTTGCGTTTAGAATGGAGTCAGCTGCAATAGTCATATCAAACATGCTATTTTTGAATTATTGTGAGGTTGGAAAAAGAGAGAGGAGGAGGTTAGAGGTATAGCCTTGCTGCAAAAAACAGAATACATTTTTTTTCGAAAGTTTCTAAGTTCAGAACGCTGCACTGGTTTACTACATTTTATTGCACTTATTTAATACAATGATGAAAACAAAAGCAATCATTTAATTAAACAAGAAACAGGCATAAAATAAATAATAACAGAAAACTCGTAATATGTAGTGATGCTGGGGATAAAGTTGTTTATCGCGGCACCACAGTCAAAGTAGGTAGCTTCTAGTTTATGCCTTTTTTTTTTTTTAAGGTTATTTTTTGAGGTTTATTGCCTTTGGTGAAATGGAGTGGAATGGCATTGGGCAAATGACCTGAGCTAGACTTGAACCCGGGTCTCCTAAGTATATGGTATGCATTGTCACAAATTTTACTCATGTTCAAGGCAATTCCTTTCAGAAAATACTATGTTTTAATTCACAAAGTAAGTGCCATAAGATGCTGATTCTATCTAAAAGCAGAAACAGGTACTGATAAGAAACAATTGCTTTGTTTAAAAAACGATTAAGTACTCTTTCATCATGGCATATGACTGTCACAAGAACAAGAACTAGACATTTTTTTTCCCTTCTCTTTTTCAGTAAGTGAGGATTCCCTCTGAAATCAGACCATTCTACTGCATCAAATTGTTAATGTTTGCTTGTTTGGTACTTTTTTTGACAAAGCATTCCGTACTAAGCTTATTTCATATCACTCCAATTAAAACATGCTTCCCCACTCTTCTAAAAATATACCTTTGACTTATGTGGAGAAAACCGTATTTCACATGATGACTGTGATGTCCATAGCATGTGATTTGCATCATTTTTATTCTCCTCAAACCTCTCAGTGGCGGCTGGTGCCCCTGCAGATGAGGTCACTGTCATCCCTCATGAGACCACTCCCCTCAGCTCTTTCTTCTATTTGTCACCCATCTCAGAGTGTCGTTGTCTAAACACCCTTTTTAAGCCCCTTCCTGCCTCCGTTCGGTGAAACAAACCCAACCCGTCCGGACGGCGTCTTCCCACAGCCTCATTAGTCTTACACTTGTCTTTCTCATTCCTTCACTTGCCTTTTCTTCTGCTCGCACCTTGGCTCTTTGTGTGGTACAGTAGAGCGGCTGTGCGTGTGGGCGCTCACGTGGGTGTCGGCGTACGTGCACGCTAATCTTTAGATGAGGGACTGGTGGTTAAATCATGATGCATAGTCCAGGCTTTGCTCTGGCCACTGTCATTAATCAGTACAGGGGCGGGGGACGTATCTGCTTTTTATCCATCTCTTAAATCAGTCACTGCAGCTATCGGCAGCCCTTCCTACCCTTCTACCCACCCCACCTTCTCCCCCCCCCGCGCCCCCCCTCCGCACCCCCACCCCACGGGCCGCTGATTGAAGTGGCATTGTTTGGGAGACAAGCGGCGCTCAATCAATAGGCAGTCTCACTAAATT
Source organism: Rhyacichthys aspro (assembly GCA_036850595.1). Lineage (NCBI taxonomy): Eukaryota > Metazoa > Chordata > Actinopteri > Gobiiformes > Rhyacichthyidae > Rhyacichthys > Rhyacichthys aspro. The sequence goes on along the minus strand of CM072153.1, from coordinate 5,920,713 downwards.
ACCGTTTGCATGAAAAATGAAGGGCCGCCCAGCCTGACTCGGTTCAGCCTGGGATTTTGTGTGTGCGTAGATGAGGCCGAGAGATACGAGCGCGTATATAGACTCTGGAGGCAGTGCGGGTTTGTCAAGGGACAGGGAAGACAAAGTGGGCAGGTAATAGAAGCGGGACGTCGCTGCTACAATGTAGAGTGTGCATCGGAGACCACCTACAGCTGTAAGAAACAGGAGCTCGCAGTGTTCTGGTCATGTATTGATCAGAGCTTGTTAGGGATTTTTTTACTGTGGGCTGTATATGACCCTGATATGACACCGTGACCCTGACCTTTACCCTTTGTCCTTCCACTTTGCCTTTCACCCTCACCTATGACTGACTGTCTGCTCTGATTAAAACTTGTATTTGAAAGCAAAGAACTGTATGAATTGCGGTTTTCCAGTGTGGAAATACATTTTGTGTGAAGACTAGACTAACAGAGAATGAGAGGAGAGGCTACTGATACTAAGATACAGTGTTTAGGGATGGAGAACAAAATGATGGAAGGGTGAGACTGACTCAAGTCCAGAGTTTGGTACATAGAGAGAAATACCAGAAAAAAGTTTAAAAAAACAAACATTTAAGGTCCAGTATTGGTCTGGATATTGTTTGGAGAAGTGGTTGGAGCTCTTTAAGTGACAATACTCCATGGGCTAGGTATGATTTAAGGCTGCATCCTCACCAACCCTGTTTTAATGGAACTCTAGTTTGTTTCTTCAGATAGTCTAGTTCTTTGGGGAGGTGTGAATGTGTTATCGAACTCACAAGTAAACTCTAGACCAGGTCTTAGTCCTTTTTACAAGCGATCACTGGGGCTTTTGATTGAGTTGAGAAATAAAGAGAACCAAAGGCAGGAAATGAAACAAAGTACTGTTTGATGATCCAATGTGGAAAAATGTCTGCAATTGGTTTGAGCCAGTATCCCTATTTTAACCATAATTCTTAATCATTTGTGAAAGTCTGCTGTATAATTACATAGAGATGCATCTGAAGGGGCAAACATTAGACCAATAGATGTGCAGGTTTCTCCTTACTTCAGTAATTATTGATGCACACTGCCCCCACAGGTGATATGTGTTATAGCAATTTTCAGTAGGCCTGGTTCGTTTGACAGATTGCTGTGTGAAACAGAACCAGAGCAATTAAAAGTGAAACAATAACGTAACTTCAGTCCTAAATCAAACTACTTGGAGTCTACTTGGACTTTTAGGAGTGAAAAGACCTAAATCCTCGACACCTCTTTGTCTGAGACCGAGTAAAAAAAGAATTTGAGTCCACGACAATCCAGAGACCTTGAAAACGTGGTCCTAAGAAACTGTCTCAAGACCAAAACCCATCTTGAGTACTACAGCACTAGTGTCCACTGGTCGGTCTGAGTGGCCAGACTCGAGGCTGGAGTGAGGTCCCAGCCTCTGCCTGTTTGTACTCTGCCTTGACCCCTGGCTATTAATCATCTCTAGATGTGTGTTTACCCTCAGTTCAGCTCTCCAGCACACAGGCACCTAGAGGGGCAATTAGAGAGGAACCGCTGCCCCCGAGCTGAGGATTGCCCCCCTCCACTAGACACACACATAACCACAAAACACACACGGACAGCCTCTGAGAAGAGAACCCACCTCGCCCTGAGAGCCTGCGATAATGTTTTTATTTACTTCAAAAGAGCACTGCTGTTAATACAAGTGGCATATCGCAGCGCTGCTCCTGCATTTGTATGGGAGTCTCTCTGTTCAAGTGTTGTATAATATGTGTGGGGAGCGTGCATGTCTCCCACTCCCACAGGGCATAGCAAACATGCATTAGTATAAGTTGCGCAGGCCGAGTCTCATCCACTGTACATATGGTAATGGATGGTGTGTGTAACATGTCAGCCACCTCATCATGTAAAAGCCTCCGTGTACAGGCGGGAGCATCGGGGGCTGGCAGGTAGGCATTAGGCAATATAATGGCCTCTATTTTTACACTGTGGGACGCAGTTGAAGAGGCGACGCTTATGAAGCTTTCAGAAGAGCAGACACGCAGGTGGAGGGGGAGTTAGAAGTGGGTAAGTGAGTGAATCAAACAGCTTTTCAGATCGCATGACTGTTGGACCCGTTTGTCTGTTTCATTGTCTGACAGGATACGGGTGTAGCGCTCATGCATGTAATTTTATATTAGTTTTTAATCAGTATAGCCAAGTTTTCCCAAATACAAGTAACCTGACTATCCAGATGATCTGTTTTTTGAAACCTGGAAGTAACTGCCCATCTCCAGGTGATTCTATCCAATCAGAGCAACGCCATGTAGTACTGGTGGAACAGTCACTTTATTGTAAAACCTAAAACACGCCCATAACTGTGAGTACTGCCACACCATTGGTCCAAACCAGCTGTGGTTCAAATCCCATAGCTTTGATGTTGTGAAGATTGCTTTCAGAGAGTTTGGAAACTCATAAATCTGATGAGAATCCAGCTGCTGTGCAACGTAAAAACAGTGGGAACAGTGAGTTTGTTACAAAAGTGCTATTTACAGAGTGCAAACTAAAGACTTTCTATTTACATTTAATGACTATTTCTATTTACACAATTAAGTAATTCCACACTGAGCACCAGGCACATCTGTCTGAAATGATGCCTCTATTGAATCCATAGCCATAGTCTCTCTGGGAATCACATAATCAACAAAGCAGTGCATACCTCGTACCATTTTTTAAGCAATATAGATGGTATAAATGTTGCGTAGTTAGAGTTGGAGTGGTTCTGTTGTGATTTTCAACATTTATTATGAACATTTGAACTGATGCTCCCTTTTCCTTCCTTGAACTTCTGTCATTAGCTCTAAAAGGTGCATGCATGCACTCTGTCTGCAGTCTGAGTGAGCCCAGGTCTGGAGTGGAGTAGCTGTGGTCGGCCCTGGGCCCAGGGAGGTAGTTAATCTGTGGGTGTATGACATGTGTGAGCTCAGGGTATTGTACTATATGTTTGCCTCTCACTCAGCTGTACTTAATGTAGCCCATAAAGGCTACACAACAATAAGCTACGCCTGGCACTCAGGCCACCATTCCGCACTACACTAGCCCGCTGAGCAGGATAAATGACTCCTATAAAGCTGTCACACACATACATACACACACTCTGGAGCGTGCACAGACTAGAGAAAGTCATCTTCTTTGGCTGTGGAGGATGTGCTGTGGTTCTCACTGCGGCTGGGAGAAGTTTGTTTCACTCTGTGCTGTGCGGTAATAAGCACGGCATCACTCGTAAAAATCTGAAGTAAGAAATATGGATGGAAAGGTCTCTTGTTATCTGTGATCCTAACACTCAGAGGATATTAATGGAGGCTTTGCATTCATGTGATGTTCCATTATGCATCTGTGCATCAGTCCCAACTGATGTGATGCTTGTTTATCGCCCTGCCCAGTATTTAATCAGTGGCCGAAGACAACTTCCCTAATGTCCTGCACCTCCCTCAACGAAGACTGATGAATGCAGTCCTTCATGTGATGTGAGGCCAGCAAGTGTGGAGATGAATGCTGTTTTGAAAAATAAAAATGAAAAATGTAACTGTCAAAAGTAAGGAGTTGGTTTGGTGGTTTTGGGGTATGTTCACAGGTATGTCCTGTAGAGTTTGTGTGTCTGAACTGTCTTTGATATTAAACTCTTTAGTTATGAGCCTCAAAGATTTGATTATGATTTTTAAAAGCCTCTGGTGAGCATCCTGACTGAGTGTATTGTACTGAAAGCAGTGAAGAGGCTATTGGTGTATTTATGGTTCCAGTGCGGTGTTTATCAGTCACAGCTGACTGTGGCCCAGACAGCATCATCTGGCCCCTCGTGTTGCTTTTAATGATTTTCCTGTTAAAGATGTCAGTGTCATGTTGCACTTGTTATTTTCACTGTTGTCAGTGCGAGCGCAGATGAAAAAGCTTCACACAGCTTTACTGGAAGCAAAGTTGATTTTGATAAAAATGTAAATGTGATGTAAATCCCAATATTTATTCTTTCACTTAAAAAAGAAGAAAATGAAAAAAGCTAAACACATTATCTCTGTATTTTTATGTCTTCCATATTTGGAGCCAGCCCTGCTCTTCATAAATAAAGCAGATAGATAATAGGCGTCAACTGAAAATCCATTTTCATTCTTGATATTTATTCAGGCCCTTCTCTCCCGTGTTTATACAATCCAGAGTATTAAAAGATTGATTCAATTTGATGTTTTGGAATAAAATGCAAACAAAAACAGATGCTTGTGTCTACCCCCCCTCCTAGCTCAGAAGCCATTGTGGTTTGTGTTCTATTCTGGGCCTGGAGCTTCCCAGAATCACTCAAAGAGGAGGCAGGCACTGTGAAGGTAGACTGTTGTGCTGTACACTGTGTGGGTGAGAGCACAGGGCTTAAACAGACTGTTTTAGACACTGTGCATCTGCTCCAGTGTGGACTGACTTTACCTACTGTAATGGGCTGGTATAGCCACCTACCTCCTAACCTACAGACCACTCTAAATGTTAGGTAGAGAGTGCATCATAAAGCATAGAGAAAGCCTGTGCTAAACTGAAGAGAAAAACAACGCACAAAGACACAACTCACTAAGTTAGTTGTACACATTTGTTTTAAACTGATGGTGATATTGTGTTACATGCAAAAACATCTTGTAATGTGAATGCTGATGCTTTGTTTAATTTTTAATTATTTTTTTCCTATAATAGTGGTGAGCATTCCTGCTTTAAAGCAAGAAGGTCATGGGTTCACTTCCCATACTGGCCAGAATCTGCCTTTGTGTGGAGTCTGAATGTCCTCCCTGTGCTGCTATGAGCTCACTCCATGCACTCTGGCTTCCTTCTACCGTCCAAAGACATGCATGTGGAGGTGAACTAGTGAATGTGACTGTAAATGTTTTCAGCGTTGTCTGTGTAAGTCAAAGAAATGTGTAAATGCTTTGTGGCATCCTTTTATGATTGTTGTTTCTGACATAGGAAGTCAATTCTTATGGAAAGTTATGTTGCTAGTTAGTTTTATTTGTTGCATATAACCCTAGCCTGGCCAGCCATCCTAATTCTTTCTCAGCTCGTATAAAGAATTAGTCTGGTCCCTCTTGAACCAAGTTTGATTTCCAGGAGGCAGGACAAATGGATGCAGATTAAACCAATCACAGGAATGAATGACCTGATATAAGCAACAAGACTTGTTTCATTTCTTTATGGGTCCTTGTGTAAAATGCATCCCATTTTAGATTACAATTACTACTGGTCAGTGTTGATAAACTCAGTGGAAGTCAGGCTCATTGTGGTTCCCGACCCACTAGACTTTGCTAAGAAAGTATAAGTCAGTGGGTCTGGTTGGGCAAGCTAATATAACTTACAAGTCAGATTTAATTCAGATTTGTAAGTTGAATTCAAACAAATATTGCTTTAGCTAATGTACCTGTCATTGCACATTAACAGTCAGTAATCAGTAATTGGTAAGCTTTCCTTTAAATGGTGTTTAAGCAAATTTTGCAAGTGTTTTAGACCACATCATCACACCTGCAATTAACTGTCAATGTCCAGAGTGCACCATCTTACCCTAGAGCAGCTGGGATAGGCTCCAGCACCATGACCTGTGAATAAGCTATAGAAAAAAAAAAAAAAAAGACTTATAGACTTTAAAACAAAAAACACCCTCTTGACTTAAAGAACTGCCGTTATTTGCCAACTAACTCCATTTACTTTATTCTGTCTCCCCCCTTTAACAAAACACATTGCTATATTAAGTCGTTGTTCCACTTATTAGTGCACGGACAGAGACACTTATTACGGCGCACTAATTAAAGGCATATCTTCCTCGTCCTTAATCGCTGTTTCCTCATTTGTAGGACAGATATGAAGTCTACTGAGTGCAGGGGGAGGGGAGGCAAAGGTGGGTTTTACATGGGTGCAGATTTGCAGTGGGAGTGGCAGACAGACAAGAGGCTAGTCAAAGCATCCTTCATGTAATTTAAATGAAATTATGCATTCCCCCGCCCCACTCCTCCATGGGCCGGGGCGATGATGTGAAGAACGTGGGCGTATCTTCATCTGGTCCTGCCCAGGGAGAGAGGGTGTCCCAGTTGAACAATACAGACAGAGTGTATTATAAGTGTGCAGAACATCTCTTATCCTCAGGTAAAAGCAGAGAATTGAGCCTTTCAAATAAGTAGCCTCAGATCTGGGCTATTCCTTCTACACTAGTCTTTAGGCCTTCTTTAGTTCAAAATGGTTGCCACAAAAAGCTGTTTTGTGTACGTTTTGGCTCAGATCTCGTGACACAGTTGGAAACCACTTTGTAAATGTTAATCTTTAAGGAGTCATGTGATCCGTGTTTTAAAAATTCAGTTTAAAATATAAAAAAAGACTAGTTATAATGATCAAGTGGTAACACTGCAGATTACAACTCTACACCTCACACCCATCCTTTCTAAGGCATGTGAACAGCTATGATAGGGACATGCTGTTGTTTTGAAACAAACAACAGTGAAAATGGGCCTCATGGTACATTCAGTTTAAAGATTACGAAAAAAAACTGTTTATTGGATCTGGACATCTGTAGCAACAGGAATGAATGCATGTGTTCCCTCTGCCCAGCCATCTATTCCATCAGTGTTTACTTTTGGTACTGCAATGAAAAGAAAAGGATTTTTCTTGTAGACTTTAATGTAGATAAAGGGATGTCTAAAATGGCACCTACAACTCCCAAAATGGTTGCATATTGTGCAGTTAATTCTCAATTTTCATATCTTAGACTTGTTTCAGCTAAACAATAAAACAAAAATGTATATTTATGATGACACATAGACAACACCATGGTATGCACCAATGAGTAACTTTCATTAACAGTGAATAGTGGCCATGTTTGACTAGGGGTTCAGCTCGTGTCATATATTCTTGTTTCTGTAAAGCTTTAAGTGTTTTTTTCTAAGATAGACAAAATATACAACATACTTTTGACTATACTGTTCCATATTGCCCAACTGTATACTAAGAGTTTACACAAGGCATGCACAAAGGTAGTCAAAAGGATGTCAAAAATTTTTGCAGCAGCTTTGTGGCAAGCATCTTGACCTTGTCCTGATAAAGGCTAAAATATGTTGCATGTTTTAAAGTAATAATCTATATCTAATGAAGGGTTTTAAATCTATCTTCCTTTTTGATTGTTCCGGCTAGTGTTTCTGTCGGGGCCTGGCCACCTTATTATCGGACATTATTCCAGAAAGGAAGAGAGTGGGGGGAACTTTAATAGCACACCTGAATAGAAGGTGTCATATAATCAATGCATACAGCCCGCATTACGCACTGTCAATGAGGCTCCATCACGCGGCAACCCAGAGAAAGAGGGAGAATGGGATATTAACTCTAGTGAAAGAAGGATGGGTATCAGCGCTCTGAAATTAAATGGCTCGCCCTCGAGGAGACGAGGCCAGAAATGAGGGCCCTGTTAAGACTTTGGCCTATGTATTTTTTCACAATATTTGCCTCTCTGTCCTGAACTGTGCTCTGTGAAGTTCCATGTGTGAATAGATAGAATAATTTGAATTGAAAGTGTTGAAGAAAATGACTAATGTAGTGAGGTGTGTTTATATTTTATCAGACATGTAGACATATGGGTGCAGCACTGCAGAGTGGCCAAAACATTAGATGCTTTGTTGTTAGAGCAATGTTGATATCTTTGTTTGGGATAACTTCCACTCATTAAAGTTTCAGTTGAATTTTTTGCTATATATTTTAAGGTAGTGTTTAGTGAAATCATTCTGACTTATTTCTTTCAAACACTGGTCAGACAAATGAAAACATGTCATTATATCACTCAATTTCACATATTGCACTGACAATATGACATAGTAAAATAAAAAAAAAATAAAAAAGGTTTAGACATTGCTGTTCTTTGCAATATGGAAATTTCAATCATTTGTACTGTGATAATGATAATCTTGTGCGATATTGTACAGCTCTACAGGTGTCCACCTTCTTCCTGCTCTTGTTTGGATTCTGTGTGAATATGACCAGAGGAGTCACTGCTACTGTTTCCACATCTTGTTAGAACTTCCTAAAACAGAACTTCCCTTCAGAAGTTTGCAGTGTTTGTGCACTCACTTGCTGTCGTCAGCAGACTGTAATCCCTCCGAGCCTGTTTGTGTTGTGCGTTTTCCTGGTTGGAAAATGCCGGACTGCATGTTTATGTGTGTTTGTGCGTGTGTGTGCGGGAGATGTTCCCGCCGAATGCCCTTTGATACAGAGAGACTTTTAGAAATGCAATTTCCTCCTTTTCTGTATATGCGTGTATTCATGTAGGGTTTATTAGAATATGAAAGTGTTGCGCCGCGGTGCCAGGGTTAGCCTCTGCCTCCGTCCGCTCCCCCGTTCTGCTCTTCTCACTCGTGCTTTGGCCTCGGCGGTCTCTCTGGCTGCCTCATGCATTAGACATGAGGGGATGGAGAGGAGAGGGAGACCAATGTCAGGGGAGACCAGCGGCTTACACCAGGAAGCGCACCATTTAAACAGGATCAACACGCTGCGCACTTTCAAGTCTGTTTCTGTTTGTGTGCCGTTGGTGGGGGGTTACAGAATAGATGAGTATGTGTTTTAAAGTTTTTATATTCCTTTTTAACTTAAAAGTTCTGTACTTGCGTTAGAAATTTTCCTGAGTTCTGACGTTCTCTCATACACTGTCCTCACTGCAGTCAGAAGCATCAACACGTCGATGTTTGATGAACAAAATGAACTCAAGCTGAACTATCAGTGTGGTTACATTTAAGTAGAGAAATTTAAATGATTGCCTATCCAACTTGGATTGCAGTTGGGCAACAGCTTTGTTAAACTAAGACTGGAATCTGACCATGCTCCAGAGCTGGACTGCAGCACAGACTAAACAACGCACACAAGTTAGCAAATGAGAAAAAACATATTTATTATTTTATAAGGAAAAAGCAGGGCTATCTTATCATGCGTTCGTGCTCCTTGGAATGCGCAGTTACCGAGGGAGGATTGCATTTGCTGTGTTCAAATGCCCTTAACTCAGAACAAGTCAGGTTTAACGTTAGCTCCTATCATATTTTTAACAAAAGCTCAGTGCATCACATAAATGCAGCATTAGTCTGAGTGGATCGCTGTAGACACAATCGTTTGTAAACTTGGACAAACCTAATCCAGCTATGAGCATAGTCCGACTACGCTGTGCATGTAAACATAATGACTTTCTCAAAGTTTTAATTAATGACCCAGTAGAATGGTGGCCTTTCTGAAGGTGCCAGACTTCTTCACAACTTCATGTTCACTGAGCCGTATGATAATCGCAGTGTAAGAGTCGGGCCTCTGTCCTGCTGCTGGCTCCACACACAGAAGCTGCTTGTTCATTGTGCTTCAGGCACAAAACGGACGAGTTACCCCAGAGGCTGGCGCTCTGTTGTGTTATCAGCAGGAGGGATGAGGCCAACTCTGGGATGGGACATGTTGGCACCGAGTGGACCTGCAGCAGAGACCTTAAAGTGTCATATAAGCTTTATTATGAAGGGATTTAATACATGAAACTTTCAGTCTTTGACATCACATGCTCGCTTACCTGGGTGTCTGCTCCCATTTCAAATAAAAGTCTGCTCTACATCTATCCCAGCTCTGGCTATGTCTACTTAATAAAGAAAAACATACGAGAAAAGAGAAGCAATTATCAGCAATGTGTTTATGCAATAGTTAATAAAATGGAGGTAATTTCAGCATTTCAGCTACTACCAATAAACAATTCTTAGTTGAAATCATCAGATCACAGCCAAAGTTACATAGTGTAGTAAATGTTGAGCCAGGTTCAAAGAATTTATAAAAAAAGAGACAAGAGACTTTCTTTTTCATGTCAGGGAACCATTAAAAAAGCCTTGTATTTTAATAATTTTGACATTTTGTATTTCATGCTCAGAAAGTCACGTAGTGTTGCTTTAATATGTGTAGTACAAATTGGATTTAGAGTAACTTACAAAACAATCTTAATATTTTGAAGGTATCGTAAGTCAACAGTAAAGAAGTCATCTGGTTCTTCATTTTACTTTTGACAAGGAGGGTTCGGGTTATGTGAAGCAACTACTGTATGCATTCTCAAATTGAGTTTAGGATAATATGAAGGGGTCATATGTACATTTATTGCTGATGGCATTATAACAAAATGATACATATTCCTCTGTATACCGCTACAGGGATCGTATAGGGTTACAGAAAATAGAATTTCCTACAAAAACAGCATCGTTTATGCATCCAGTTAGCCCAAGTCAGACTGCTGAGGCATCATATTAACTTCAGGTAAACATGCATTTCTGCTTCGCATTAAGAATACTTATAGATTTTATCCTATATTTTTATGGTAAAGTCGGGTCATATGGGATTTGCTGCCAGTTTGGGAAGAATTACACATGGCCAGCCACCGTTTCAGTAATATTGTCTAGACACATTTAACATACATTTTTATACTTATTTCATAGCTTTAGAAAGTGAGTTAACAGACTACACTAAAACCCAATGTCCTGCCCCCACTCTTTACTCTCTGCTTCCCACAGAAATCACTTTTCTCCTCCTAATGGCTGACCTCTTGTAGTCGGTATAGGGTGGTCCCTCCGCTGCCCCCACCCCACTGGCCAGGGGCTAATGTTCACGAGGCACCCATCCAGACAGGGGCACTACAGTAGCCTCTGACCCCAGCCTCCCCCTGCCTTACCTGGGTCAGCCCGCAGAGGACAGGGCCCGGGACAAGATTAATGGAAGTAGCTTCTGGAGCTGCTGTTGTGTGTGTGTGTGTCACAGAGCAGGTATATACTGGGGAAGCTGTGAAATCATTACAGTTTTATGATTTAGTTCAAGTTTTATATCAGGTAATGACATATAAATTGAAGTCTGTGTGTTTTTAACCAGTTTGTTCAAAGTCATTAAAATATCTGAATTGGGTTAGTAACTAAAATACAGTGAGAAACCATCCAAGAAATCCTCCCATTTGAATTATAGCGTTATATCTGGATTTTTTGTCAAAATTGAGTTATTGACAAAATGGTCCCAGAAGTTTCCATTTATTATTATTTTACTCATAGACCTGCACATGAAGAACTGAGCATTTTTTGGAATTATGCATTGGGCTACAACATCAAACTCATAATCCAGACTGCCACCATCGTCTCCTGAAAACTCAAGGATAAGTCGACTCAGTTGGGTAAACATCATTCCATGTAATGGCTCTGTACTGATATCCGTGATATCTTTGATCTCTGAATCATTTGCAGACTTTTGAATGATTTAAACTGTGTTGAGTGGTCACTGTCTCCAGGTAATGATGGTTCATTAACTCCTCCTGCCTAAGATACTGAGAAAGTATCTTTTTAGTGTCTCTCTGCTCTAAGGACAGCAAAAAATATCCCAACGCCTGCCAGTGGCTAACTTGTTTGTCTGTTGCTTTTTATCCAACATAAAAAAAAAAAATCTGTAAAATGTAGCTTACAACACATTCATGCACACCTTGGATAATGCAGTTTTGTGTTGCGTTCAAAATAAATGGTTAACATTTCTCTCTACAAATGAATCAATGATTACGTAGTTATGTCTACTCTAGCTCCTTTTCATCTTTTAACTAAGGTTGAATGCCTTTAAATTCCAACACCACATAAATGCACCATTAGCCTGAACAAAGCGCTATGGAGCCAAAGTTCAAATTTTCCCTGTGACCTTGAACACGCACAGTACACCAGTTAAACAGCCTAATTAAAGAATGAGAACTCCGACTTGTGCATTTGTTTGTTTTGATTCCATTTTTTTATATACATTTTCAACCAAAGAAATGTCACTGTATTTAATTTTTGTCAGATATGAATATTGGAATTGGCTTTTTATGATTTTTTTTCCCCCCAACTGCATAAAACACAAGGTTCAAAACTGTCAAGAAAGCCCCAACAAAATGACCAGATTTCTTATTGTGACCGACAGGACTAAACGAGTTACTAAAATATTAATATTTGTCAAACTGTCCGTCTCCCTAATTACATTTTACAGCTAATTTAATAACTGTTACTGTGTGTTTTCTTTCGGTAACAGGCGCTCGGGCTTATTTAGCAGGTGATTATGCCGCTCCACGTGGTACTATCTTCCTCACTCCCTCTCCCGGTGTGTGAAGAGTGCTAATTCAGCAAGGTCTTGTGTTCATTCTCAAGGTGTCCTCTGCCGGCTCTTTTCTGAAGGCCCTTTTAATGGATTGGCCTGATATACCTTCCAAATGGAGCACTTTGAGCGTTAATTCGCTTTCTGATAAAGATCCCCCTCTTTTTACCTTCCCTTTCTATAAGTCTTCTCCCCGATATGAAGTACACAAGGAAGGGCAGATGAGCACAAAATCCCCTCTCTGTGTTCGGCAGGGTGGGAAAATGGACTGGGGTGGAAAGGAATCAATTGGATTCCCATTCATGTCTTAGTGGGGTGGAATGAGGAGAGTGTATTGTGGAGAATGGCTGGAGGTTGTCTCGCTGGCCCCCTCCCCGCTGCCTCCGCTGACTGGCCTAGTGTCTGGGGGGGAAATTGGAGCCTTACCGTCGGCTTTGTGGCGACAGCAGGGGTTATCGCCGGGATCTGGCCATTGGCAGGTATAGCTGTCAAAGCTGTCACTGCCTGTGAACTCAGGAGCATGCTGCAAACATACAGTGCAGGGGTATACACACATACCAGCAGGGGCATGCCTAAAGCCTGCCAGTGCACCTCACAAACAAACAAACACACACACACACACACACACACACACACACATGCAAACACCATCTAAATTATGGAAGTATGCAATATAAGATAAGCAGTACATTTTGGACAACCTATTACCGCCTCGGAGCTCATTCAATCTGTTAACCCTCGTCGTGCCAGAGTCTCGCGCTGCATTTTGGGCGGCTCACAATAGAGGTGGTTTGACCTGTTTGCCCACTCAAGTGTGACATTATTGTGCCGTATTTTGCAGCCGGACTTGAAAACTTCTTTTTGCTCCAACTACAAATTAAACATCATGTCTCTACACAAGTGCTTACATGGTCAGATTCTTATGAATAACTTCCAACCGCCTTCATTACCCGTCTCTGCAGGAAAGTACTCTATGTCTACTGGCCCTCTGATGCAATGTGGATGAACTAGAAGCCTCCGACTCTTCAAACACTTTCTCTTGCTCTCGATTATTTATTTATTTGTACTGTCATTGACTGAGCTGAAGCCTGACTCTGAGCGGTTTGTGTTCTTTGTTCCTGACTGGAAATAGAGAGGCAGAGTAAAGCCCTGTTTCTTGTCTGCTTGTTGAGGAGTTGATTGTTCGGTTGCTGCATTGTGTTGCTGTTTACAGTGCTGTCCCAGAGGATGAGGGCTCCCCACAGTTCAGTGTAATTATGAGTGCAGAAATTAAAGCAGTCCTAAACATGTGCCAGTATTAGTGATGGGGAAGTGGAGAAAAAGATAGTGTGGAAAGTGGATGAAGAAGGCAAAAATACAGAGCCTGGAATCCAGTGAACTTTAACCATTTGGCAAAAAAATATTTAGATTTTGATAAGACCTTTAAAAAGTGGAGTTCTTAAAGACAGTTGTATAAATGTCCTGGGATTTTAATTTTTTTAAAATTAAAGATCCTCTCCTGATTTGGCATGACTGTACCCCAGATGCAGCAATCAAAAAATGTGACTGACTGCAGGGTTCCTTGACAGCTCAGTTTTCTCCAGTCTAAATCCTTCAACCAAACTGGTTCAGGGGGTGTTGCAAAATAATATATTGTCTTGAAAAGACAGTTGGCAAGTTGTCCATATATTTAGCCCACACCTAGAGTACAGTTACAAGCATGTTCAACCAAGCATGTTGTAGAGCTCAGAGGTAGAGAGAGCCACATCCAATTGGATTTTTGTTGCTTTCCTTACTTTTAGTCTGAACAAGGCTTTAAATGAACACCCAGATTGGGCCACCGGCTGCAAGGACATCCCCTCTCTCAGTTTTCATCATCTAAAACTTAAAGCCAAACAGTAAAAATACAATATTTGTTTTCAATTTTTTTTTCATCAAAGTATTAAATAGACCTTGATGGTGAAAACACAAACAGTCCATTTGCCAGTTTATCTTTGATTTTAACCAACTATGAACAAAGCCGAGCCATTGACTTGGTAGAATTTCCAGTTTCAAATAGTTTTGTTTTTATTTCGTCCATTATTAAATGTGTTCTTCTTCATCATCATATTTGCCTTTGGTCACATGACCCCGCCTGATTGGTGCAGTTGTGCTCTGTCTTGTTCCTCTCCCAGCGGCCTCAGACAGAGACAGAGAGCTAATCCAACAGCATGTTTGATGCATTTTTAAACAGCTCTGGACTTTTTTTCAAGTTTCCAGCCAACAGAAGATCTCATCTGCTATAATTTAATCAGCGGGTGGAATCACACTGCATATTTAAGCAACATTAAATATCTGCACTTCTCCCTCACTGGCCACTTAACTGCAAAGAGAAAAAAAGATTTGGTTTTATTTCCGCACATTTCCCCCCATTTACACTCTTTCATCTGGCACTTTAAAGAGACAGTAATTTGTCATGTAATTACCAGCCTTTTTTTGAACATTCAAGTGCAGTTAGAAGAGTCGTGGTTGTTCTGGCACATGGGGTAAAGCTATGGAAGGTTTTTAAAAAGAGCATGGGTCACAAAGCAGCTTTCTCATCTGTTTAAAGTGCACCACTGTTAAATCATAATGTAAATCTTGACTTATTTATTCTCCATTAAATGATCCAAGTGTGGAATTGCACTGGTTATCTGATGGTGTATTTGTAACTCTTGGCGTGTTCTCGAGTATGTGTGTGTTTGCCCCATGCCTTTGTTGGGAGGGATTTCCTATTTTGCCCATCACAGCCTTTTTCCATGTAACATATAAAAATGAATATTTATCAGTGGTCCAGGGCTGTGTGCTGCTGTGGGATAGGCAGAGTGGAGTGTGGGCCGTCTACGAGCGCGAGGGGAGGAACCAGGGGAATTGATTTTTGACCAAATGTGTTTTGGATTTAATTCAGTTGCTGCGTTTTTCTCCGCTGCTCGATTTGCATAGAAATCATTGGAGGGGAGTGAATTTTAAAGGACAAGCAAGTCACAAGAACCCACCGTCCTCTTTGTGCAAGCAGGACTTATTCTGTGATCAAGTAACTGCATGTCTAAAGTTTGTTTTAGGACAAGTAATAACCCAAGTTTATTCTCTGGTCCATCTGACACTGGGTTTACCACAGACCTTAGAGTTAACACCAACAATACCCCCTACAGCCACCAGGGGGTCATTTTTACCGACGATGCGCCTTTTATCGGTCACCAAGAGGGGCCCTGTGTTTTTAAATCAGGGGCATATTCTCCATATAATATTTTAACTGTAGAGCATTGTAATAAAGGACTAAATGTCTTATTATACATTTTTCAATTGCTTTTCGTGACAGTGGATGGGACATAAACCCAGGACTTTCATGTCAGACCCAAGAGAAGCATTCAGAT
This sequence comes from Rhyacichthys aspro, assembly GCA_036850595.1. Taxonomy (NCBI): domain Eukaryota; kingdom Metazoa; phylum Chordata; class Actinopteri; order Gobiiformes; family Rhyacichthyidae; genus Rhyacichthys; species Rhyacichthys aspro. The sequence continues at coordinate 5,905,205 of CM072153.1, read as the reverse complement.
GTGGTCCAGGCCTCAAGAAATTATGCTGAGAAAAGTACAAGCTTTGGTGATGTATAGAAAACTATGTCTTCAGCAAGTTTGCATGTTGTGGTGTATATTTTTATTAACCATCTGTTTGTCTAATCACGTTTCTGTTCTTGCCAAAAGATAACCATACCTTTTAATACTTTTGGGAAAACCAGGAATTGAGCAAATGCAACATAACAGACCTGACTATGCAGACATAAACCTTACTGGACGTGTCTCCAATAACTTGGGTGATCGAGTAGCACCAATGCAACCTGTGGGAAAGTTACTTGAAAGCCTCGTCCTATGTGACCACACTATGTCGTCAGAATCTCAATCCGGCTTTTAAGTTGTTGTGTCAGAAAAAGATCTGATGAGCTATAGAAGTCTGTATTTTCTAGTTGATGATGCTCATCTGAAGGCTGCACTTAACACAAAAAATCCACACACACACTTTTTTACTCAGCTCTGAAGTGGGACATTCTGATGACAGTCAATAGCCGAGACAGCAGAGCTCTGTCAATATTTAGACAGTACTTTAGTGTTGTAAAATGAACCAATACACAATGGATGTGACTCTTCACTGGATTAATGATGCCTGACTGGCTGCTGCTGTTGAGGAAGATGTTATTTACCCCTTTCTTTCTCTCCTCTCCCTCCCGTTCAGTCGGAGACACCCTCCTTCATTTGGAAGCTGCTCTTTCACTCTGATCGATAAGTCTATGTTCAGTTAAAGAGGAATCTGATTCCAATAGAATAACACTGGGCTTTGTTCACTTTGCATTTGTGCCTCTCTCAACAGCGTCTCAGCTTCACGTGAGTGTACAGTAATACACTGAGCGGGCTTGTTGGTTTAGATCAAGGAGGTGGAAAAGGAAATGTAGCTATTGATCTCAAAGTGTCTTCTAACCAAATATTTATGGAAACACATGGCCTAAACGAGTGGTTCTCAACAGGTCTCATCCTCCATTCAAAACCAAGGAACTCTTGTGGATCCCGCATGAGTATTTTTTATGCAAATAAGTCCATTTGGTTTTTGTTTTTCAATTTGTGTGCCTATTGTTTGCCTTATTACTTTTGCCCAGTTGTATAAAGCTTGTCTCATATGTACACAATACTTCACACTTGAAGCTTGTTGGGTTTGTTGTTGTTGGGACGCACCATAAAGGAGCAATAAAATATGCTAAAGTTACATTTTGGTGTATAATGAACTGTCTGGTGTTGTTGTTCCTTTTTCATGTCAAAGAATCATCAAAATAACTCTAAGGTTATATATTTTAATAGAAAATGTCTCTTGGCATTGCTTTAGCCTGTCATCTTTCAATTATTTGCAGTTATGCGTTTGTTAAATGAAAGTCTCACAACTTAACTATACAACACTCCTTTAACCACACTCCCCTCGACCCACTAAGAACACATCTGCAACCTTCTTTTGGATCCTGATGCACCAGTTGAGAATGCCAGGTCTGAACTATAATTTGCCTCCTGTCATGTATGTGTCAGCTCAAAGTCACTGGTTGGTTTGTGTCCCCCTCGTGCCGCGCTGACGCACTGTCGGCCCTTGTGTGACTTCCTCTAAATGGGCATTAGAACCAGCGTGCTACCATTGACTGTAATGGAATGAGACGATTAGTGCTCTCGTCGCGAGCCTAATGGACCTGACTCCTCTGTTGGGGCCTGTTGGAGGTGCATTGTGAGATAGCTTGAATGATGGCCGGCGCTCAGCAGATGAGAGTCAAAATGAGACTAAGCGCCTCCCTTCTCTTTACACCGTCTTTCGTCTTTCCCTCATTTCTCACAGAGCGGCGCAGACAAAATGCAGTGTTTCTAAATGTCAACCTCTTCAGCTGGCTGCTGGGACTGCGCTCGGAGTCAGAAAGGCACATAAGAGTAAAATATAGCCTTTAGGGGACCGTATAAACTGAGGTTCGCACACAAAACTATCTAGCACTGATGGGTCTGATCACAGAGTGGGAAAAGGTTATGGAGAACACAACTGACAGCTAAGTATGTCAAATATAGTTTTGGTAAAAATTCTCTGACTTATTGGTCTCCCAGCCCTCTTTGGGCAAACACAAAATATTGATATGATAAACTGAATTCTAAATGTGAATGCTACATGCCATTCGTCTACATTGCATTCATTTGCAGCCTTCAGGGAGTCGTTTACAAATAGGAAATAGTTTGACACAGGAAACATTTGCCAGTGCTTGCCATACTCTTATAGTCTCAAATTGAACCAAAAATAGATTTTATTGTTGAAACGTTGTATTTTGTGAATATATTCTGTTGCATTGATTTGGGCCTGTTTTTCTTGCTTGAGATACCTAACCACTCTTCAAATAGTGTGAGTGTGCAGATTCTGTAGCAGCTGCTGCAGTGAGGACTTTCATGAGTATGAGACAGCTTCCTTCGACGCTAACTGAGAAAATGTAGTGTTGAACATGAAGCACAATTTGAAGCACAATTTCAGAAGGTGTAGAAAACTGACTAAAGCTGAAAAACAATTCTTCTCCTGTTTATTGCTCCAGTCCAGCTATACCTCTTGCCTCTTGCACCACTACAATCAAGGATCTACTTGCTTATTTGTTACAGGTAATGAGAATGCACATCCAGTTTAAAGCTTCACTTCAAATATGATTGAAGCAAACTTTTCATAAAAGCGGCAAATTGCATCCTTGTTTACCCATACTGCACTAACAGGAGTTACCCAAACCAAACTGTGCAGTAATGGCCCGACCTGCACAGTGCTGCTCGTTGGAAGTCTGGCTTTACAGCTATACCAACAACCTGTGTGTAAAAAAATTGGAAAACAAATGGGAAGCCTTGAGTCTTTTAACATCCCTAAAGTCATCCACTTCTTTGATTGCCACTTTGGTCGGCTTCAGCACCTCTTGACTGCGCTGCTTAGGCCCTGCAACATTACTATCTCGACATGCCACGAGCTGCTTCACTGGAACAGATTAAATGAACACAATGATTTTTTAATCAGATAACCCCCGCTCCGAATAGATTAACCTTCCTAACACCGGCCCTGTTCCTTCTGTCTTCGTCCCCTCTCCTTCTTCTCCTCAACCAGACACCGAACAGAGCTCTACAAACTTTAATCTTCATTACCTGCTTTGATTTCTCTGCTAAAGGAAGAAATGCATAATTTACATCCTTTGAAGTAGCTCCACTATTACTGACAACATGTTACCTTTAATCTTAAGAGCCCCGGAACATTAAATATTTAGTCATTTACGGAACAAAGGAGGACCACGGCGATGCCTTCCTACCTCTTTGACTTTCACTGTCATGTGCACTCAATGTCCCCAGTAAGAAGCAATTAATTTTAGGGGGAGAAACAGCTTTTACTGAAGTGCAGGTAACTTTTAGTTGTTTTCACACTTCTACCTTGTTATTCTGTCCTGCTGAAAGAGAGGCTTTAAAGTAAAGTGCTACCGTTAGCAGAAGTGGGTATGGGTGACCGGAAGGCTAACAAGTTAGTCTGTCTGTCTACTGTCTGTCTACTGTCTGTATGTCTGTCTGTCTGTCTGTCTGTCTACTTTTTGGTCCATATGCTTTTGCCTTGTTTGTCTTGGTATATTAGTGGATTCCCTTGTAATACCTCGATGATGATTATTCCCCTTTTCATGTAAATGTTCTTTGGTATTGTATGTTTCCATTCTCTGGCAGGTGGTGTGTACATAGAGGCATCGGTGTCTTTATGAAAAGTCTTATGCTGTGGGCAGCAACATTCACTCAGTATTTAGTTCTGTAGCTAGTGCTGTAGATGATTTACAAGGCCACAACAACCCTGTGTTAAAGAGTCCACATTTCCGCCATCTTGACTGGTTTGGTTGTGTATTAGCCTGTATTTGACCGAGTTGGGGATTTGCTGATTGCCTCATCCATTTCTCAGCTGCATCAGGGCGACTGGTTTAGCAGTTTGTTTTTCAATTCCTTGTTGGGCTCTCTGAAAGAAAATTAGACAATTACCCAGACTCATAATGTTGTTCCACCCTCCAACTCCTCCCCCACCCCTTCCTCATGCCTCACCCCCACCCCCTCCGCCTTTTATGATTAATTACTCTCTGAACATCATATGCCGGTTGAACAGAAGCATAAGTGTGGGCCGGCATAATTGTGAGTCTCTGTTAATGAGTGTTGATACACATGAACAGTACAGGCTCACTGGTGCTCTCTTGTTTTTGCCCAGGTAAAGACCAAATGTCTATTTCAAGTACACACAGACACACACACACAGACTGGCCTGGGGTATAGATTACCATAGTAATAGGCGCTGAGTAGCTTAGGCCTTGTGACTGATGGTCGTATAAAGCACCTCAGTGTGCCACTTGGTCAGTGGAATTAATATCCACTCCAGTCTAAGCTGCCTTCCAAAGTCACTGAGAGGAATTGTAAGATGTAGCCTAAGGCCAAGATCTACCTAAGTTCCCCTCAGAGCCCTGAGCTCCAGCAGCCACCGCTGCGACTAAAGTCATTAAGATATAAGCTTGTCTCCTCATTGTCTCTTCCTCTTTGCTTCGCTGCCTTGTTCAGTGCTTCAAACATCTGCAGGCGGCCTGCAGGGATAGCAATGCTCTATTGATCAGAATAAACAGCGGAACAGTCCTCAGTAATCAGCTTGGGCCCCAGCTTTATTAAGAATTGATGTGGTCGGAGTGGAGATCAAGAGAAGCGCGGCCCAGACGGGCCATGTGTGTGTTTCCGTGTGACAGTGGTGTGAACAAGATGGAGCTTGGTTGTGTGTGTGTCGACAACTCAGTCACTCAGTCCATCTCCATCTATAGGCCCTGTCTCTCCATCCCATGCATTATTAAAGAGCAGCTCTCCTGCCCTGCACTGTGCGCCTTTTGAAATAAATGTGCACAAATACTCTCAGGATCAGCTACAGTAGGGAGTGAAGGACTCATGCACACTAACCAAAACATCAACATCTGCTTTACCAAAACAATCAGAAATAATGATATATTCGAAAGAGGAAGCATCTCAGTTGGTCTTTCAGGATACCTTGTTCATCTCCTTAGCTTGTACTTGAACTTGACATTAGTCAATTTTCAGAATAACGCCCCTTTGGTCTTTCACATCACTGTTTGAGTCATTGTTGAATGGGTTTGTGTGTTTGTGTGCAGCCACCCTTGGGCAGGGCATTTTTCTCCCTTCAATAGCACATTGATTTCCTGTATGACTTCATCAGACTAATACCTGCTTTGCCTCCTCGTACACACACACACACACACACACACACACAGACACACTGATGCCCAGAATGCCAGCGTTTCCTCCCAGCAATCAGTCAAAACAGCTTTGCCTTCGAATCAATGGCTTTTGAACCAGCTTGACTTGAAAACGGCAAAGCAGACCATTCAGAAAACATATAGCATATAACTTAATGAGTGTTTAGACTGCTGCTTTGTACGGAGAGAGCTATGAAGAAAACTTGACACATCTGGAATTCCATTTGCATTGTTTGTGTTCTCAAGGGACATTGCTTTGTGTGTGTAATCTCTTTGCACGGTTTCAAGAAAGCCAACATAATCTCTGTAGATATTTCAATGCAGAGACTCTAACAAGACAGATTCCCACCAAAATAACATATGACAACAATGGGTTATAAAGCATAAGAAAGGTTTGAGCCAAATAAACTCAGAGGGAAAATGTACATGCTTGAACACAAGAGTTCAAATCTTCAGCATTTTCGAAAAAAGACGCTTATTAACTTTTGATTAATGCACAAATACATTTGCCTACACACTTTAACACACTGGGGCAGACCAGTGAACCACAGCGCATAAGTGATAATACACTCAGCGATCCTTATCAGTGGTTCATAAAGAGTCAGAACATGGGGAGATTGGACAGACTAAAAAAAAAAAACTAGTTATCCTCATGCTAACATGCAGATTAGAGCCCTGCTGGGTTCACACTACATGTAATTGAAGTGAGGCGCTTATCTGTGTAGTCAGTGGAGAATATAACTTCCCCAACAGTGTTATGAATAGGGAGTATATTGTAAAAATGAGGATGAATTGCACACAGGTATCTGTTGGAAATGAGTGTGGCGGATATGTAGCTAATACACAGGATACAGGATGTGCAGTGTGTAAAAGACAGTAGATCATCATCAGGATGAACGCAACAAATTTGTGAAGAAATCTGCCTGCTGGGAAAGGGTGTCATTAATGAAGTGATATTATGAATGCTTTATCACCTTTGTGCCTTTAATTACACATTTTAGAGAAAATATAAAAATTAATACTGTCTTTAGTGCGGACATACCTGCTCTTCCACTTAACAACCTTTATTTTCCTCAATAAAAGCCTCTGCAGATATTCGGCCGTTACTGTAAACCCTGGACATGGCATGTGTGCACAGTGTACATCGACACTTTATGACGCCGGCCTGCATTTCTGGCTATAAGTTGGGGCTGTAAAAGTTTATCCCCTTTATGTTCTTTAACAGCCTTTAATATCAGCTCATAAACTAGCAGCAAACAGGCCACGGAGGCTTGCACTCTCCTACAGATAGATAAGACTCTGATGAACACTCCGCCAATTAACGCATCTCCAACACTTGACTGCCTAACAGAGACGAGTTTGGGGAGTGTGCGTTTGCAAACATGAGAACGCCCGAGCTTTGGCATTAGGAACACATCGGGGCTTTCTTGAGGTACGAGTCGGTGTGTGTTGGCTGGTCGGTCCCCGCGGAGTGTGCTCTGTGGCTCCGACGCAGAGGGAGGATGTGATGGAAATCTCCCTCCATTTGAATCCACCGCCGGCACATCAAAGCTACTGCCGCTGCTGGAATAACAGAAATAATTAGACACAAACGCCTCATTTACATAAAAGTGTTAATTAATCTCCTCTCTCTCTTTAGCCCAGTCAGACGGAGACGGCTGTGAATCCGACTGTGCCGAGTACAGTAGTTTGGTCACATATGAAAGCAGAGTCGGAGGCTTTAATTGTAACTTTCAAGCCCTCTTCACTCTGGGTTTTCTCTGTCAGTAAACTGCCATATACATAGAAATGTGAAATAGTTTGAGCCACTTTCTATTTTTTTTTTATTTTTTTATTTTCAAAGACCTTTTTTGAGATGTCTTTTGCATTGCACAGATGGTTTGTTCACAAGCACTTGCTATTTGGATTTAAATAGCCAGACACACATAAAGATTTTTATATATAAACCCATTTCAAGATATTAGGGGCCCCACACAATTATAAATAATCCTAGTATCTAGTGTACTGACATAGAATCCCAACAACAACATTATTTTTGGAGAAACCTCAGAAATGTTAATGTCAAAAGTACAACACTAAGATGATTTAAGATTAAGATGAACTCTATTTGGGGAGTTTTTACTTTTTTGCTAGAGCATAGCATTGTCTTTACAAAATAAAACAGGGTGTTGCATTGGCGCATACCACATACTCACGTGACCCGAATGATTTGCTCAATGTCGTTTCCGTTTCTCACCCTGTTTCCTGTCAATCTAAACTGATGCTTTTCAAATAAAGGCTAAAAAAAGCCCCAGAAAATAGCCCCCAGGTTGTTGAAGTTGATGACTTGCAACAGTCCCTGTGCTCTCAATATGACCTCTCACCTGAAAGGCACAGCCACATGACACCCCAAATAAGGACCAGCAAGTATTCAGCTGCACAGTATTCTTTGATCATTTTTATTTGGCACTCTACACTTTATATTGATCTGGACTCGCTAGCATTCCTGAATTTTATCATTTGACACCCGTTTTCTATTTGTATTTTGTATTCTGTATTTATTTACATTTTACTGTCTCCCTGTGCTTTGTAGTCATTGTGTCATGTCTACTGTGCAGTCATCCAGGGCATAATGCTTCTATGGTTTTATGCTCTAGATAAAATTTACCTTGAGGCAATAAAGGCTTCATTCATTCCATTCAGCTGTTTTGGGTATGCAGAGGGCTTATGTGACACCCCACACAAAGCGTTTCCATTTCAGTCCTCACTCAGAACAGAGCAAAATTACATTAGAATAAACAAACATGGCAGACCACAGTAATCCTGGTCTTACCGCTTTTTATAGGGGAATAGAAAATAAAAACAGTCTGCATAAAGTTGTGGAGAATCTGAGCTAAATCATGTAACATGTATTATTTAACTACTTTGGCATGGTGAAAGTGTAAAATGGAAACTGTATTTTTACTTGTTCAGAAACGTAAGGCTCAGTTGTAACTTCCACTGTTTGGTGACATGACAGTTTGATTTGAGGCCTTGGTGAGCTAATTATTTTGACTTGCAAAGTGTAAAGGTCTGTCTCTTGGAAGACCATAATATTATTGTTATAAAAGAAGCAATTATTTGATTGGTTCTAAATACGTCTCCTCCTTTAAATGAATGCTTACATTTAATATAACTGCTACACTATTTTCTCAGCCACTAAGTTGTTTTTAATGAATAGAAGTATGCCGTTGGAAACAGTACAACCTTCATCTCTTCTTCTCTTAATATTCTTCATTAGAGTCCGTCTGTAGAGGTGACCTCCTCCTCCGCCTTTCATGTCAGTCTACTTAACCTAAGACAGCACACTCTGACTGGAGAGTACAGATGAACCCAGTTGAGCCTGATTATAACAAGCACCTAAATCTGCTTCTGCACTCCCCCTAACACCAGAGTTTTATTAGAACAAGCATTTACATCAGCCTTTGCACCAGTATTATTAGATCTAAGAGCTCTTACATCATCAGCATACGTGCTCCAGCACTCGGCATTACTCACAAACCTTATCAGGGCTTAAATAACTAGATTTAAGAACAGAGATCATGAAAAAGTGAATAAAAGTTGATCAAAACTATATTTACATGATAAAAAACACTGTGTAAGTATAGTGTCTGGAAGTAGATGTGTTATTATTGTCCCTCTGGATAGTGCATATCTGGTCTAGGCACAAGACCATTACTGTTTTCATAGTGCGGTTTCAAGTTCCAAAACAATGCCCCCTTAGAATTAAAGGTTCTGTCTGACTTCTGTTTTAAAATTCTGAGTTCTTACAGTCTAATCAGATACACTGGCACATTGCACATATTTTTCAGATAAGTAAAAAGACTTAGAGTAAAGTTAATAAGTTCCAATAGTAATAATAATAATAATAATAAAAAAGTCAGATTGAACCTTGAACCCTATAATTCTTAGTGGACAATTTTCTTTGCAGCAGCCTGATTCTTAGCAGATTTGTGAGTTCACAAACTCAATCAAATCCATCTTGTACTGTTCCAGGTAGGTTGCCAGTTTGGACCTGTAGTGTGGCAGTACCTACAGTTATGGGCATGTGCAGATTTGACGGTGACATGACCATTTCATATTACAAAAATAAACAATATGGTGCTGCTCTGATTAAATATAAGTGGTTCATCCAATCCTATAAACAGATCCTTCCAAAAGTGAGTCACATTTTCATTACAGAAGTAGCAGTCTTTACCAGAACTGCAAACAAATTGTCTTTGACTTTATGTATTTTATCCAAAAGTCCAAATTATTGCTAAACGCGTTTTCACAAAGTAAATGAATTGGTTTGGTTTTATACTGTCTGCCTGAGCTATCACTCCTCTCAGTATTGTTTGGACCAAGCAGGAAAGTCCAAAAGTCCACACCAAACCATCTTGGACTTGTATATGGTCCCGTACCTACTTTTGTCTTCTTTGTCTTGATATTCTGAATGTCAATTTGATTACTTTTTGAAAAATTGCTCAGTCACTTTTGTATTCATGCCCCTTATTTTGGTTGTTCTTCTCGGTAACTGCTTCATCAGTGATGCCAGTCACTGCCCAGTATAAACATTTTGTTTTGTGGAATAGGCCTCTTCTCTTGAGTTTCTATCGCTGCCCGTCTCTCAGCAGTTGAGCAGGGCTTCGCAGTCGCTCTATTGACTGGTTTGTGCTCCTCCGGTCCGGTCTCAGTTGCTCCTTTCATTTACACAGGCAGCGCACAGCGGCCCTGCTCCGGGGAGAGCCGCTGAAACAAGACTTCATCAATTCCACATGAAACACCAACATTTCCTCCCATTACACCAAAGCAGCGCTCCGGCTCGCACTCGGCGATCTCTCACTGCTCCACTCCGGCTCTGCTCTGTGTAATGAGGAATGGGAGCGCGTGCGTCCATAGTGGAGGCGGCGAGCAGCGGGGCAGTGCTGAGGGGATTGGTCCGGGGAGCAGGTGCGTTTGTTTGATGTCTTCCTGCAAAAAGGGAGCGAGGCTGAGAGATTTTGAGCCAACACTTTCTGTGCTCAGAGCCCATCCCTTTTCTCTCCTCCTACAGGCTGATGAATTAGGAGGGAAGTGCTTTTTTGCCTCTTGTGCCTTTCTCAAGAACAATTCAAATTCTTTCTCAAAGCATCTTAAACTTAAAACACATGTCACACAATTTTTGTGACATGAAGGGGGTGTATCATTTGAATGGCATTGCAGAGTTGCATCGTGTAATGTGTTGTATGCATACATTCAGGTCAGTTTTTTGTATCGTCAGTATTTGTATTGTGAAAAAATAGACATGTTAAGTCATTCCATTGAAACCAGGGAAAGGAGACATTTGTTCCATTATTTTATTTTTGTGTTTCTACATCTACCCAAAGAGGACAAACTGAGCACTGCTGGAAGAGACTTATGTTTCTTTTTGAGCTCTTGCATTAAGGTTTTTTCATTTAGTTTTAAAAAAACATTGTGTTTGTACAATTTTATGAATATGACAAGGAACTAGAAGTTAGAGTAATAAATAAATTTAAAAAAAAAACATAGACATGCAGACCTGCAGTCTTCATAATAACTCTGCTTCGGTTAATCAAACTTTATAGGCAATTGCTTGCGCGCAGCTCTCTTAAGGTCCTGTCACAATAATCCAAATACATACAAGGGAGATGAGCCTTCTTTTATAGAACCTCGATTTTTGCTGTAAAACTTAAACTGAGTCTTCTTTCTAGCTGTATTTCAATCATTTTTTTTCACTTGTTCACTCTTTCACTCAGTCATCTCTAAGCCTGATTTACAAGAAGAAAAAGGGCAGATTATTTTCACAACCACATACTAAACAGACTGATACTAGACTGACACCTAATTGACTTGTAGTATTAGACTTTTTGCTTCAGTCAAGCATAAGTTAAAGGAAAGCAAGGAGGGGGCACAGGCTAATGCTAGAGCAGGAGTGGGCAGAGGGGGGAAAGGGGAGAGAGGCCTTCTTGTTTGTTTAATATCTTTATCTTAATCTCTGCCCTCGGGACACAAAGGCGAATTCATCCGGAAAACTGGATTGTCTCACTTAGATGAGTCAAACACACATAAGGCAACAGCGCTGCGTGAAGAGAGTGGCTTTTATTCTCAGTTAATGTGGATTCTTTCAGTTTTTCTACGTTTGACTTTTTAACTGCTAATGAGACTATAGATGCGTCTTTAGATTGGCTTTTACCAGTCGTGCAGCAGTTACACACTATCAGCAGCAGTGGAGTAAATCATGTCACAATTTCAAATCAGGTCTGGATGAAGCTGTAGCTGACGTGAATTACAGTCTTGAAAGCACTTACAGTATGCTTTGTGTCCTGGCATTCTTTTTTTTTTTTTTTTTGGTGCATTTGGCTCTTCTGTACACAAGCCTTTCAGAAACTTTTTTAAGCAGCTACAAACCATTGCAAAAGAAATAAGCATATGCAATTCAGTGACAAAAATGTCCATTCTTTTGGGTTACGTTGACAACATGTTGCTCTTTACCTTAGCATTACTTCTCTCAACCTAAATGATCCCCTCTAATAATAAAAGTTGAGTTCTTTTAGTGAATAAATTGTTACTTTCTCACCATAGTTCAGTTTGTAGTATGTTTTGTTTGAGCCTCGTCCAAATCCTTCACATTTTCTCCATCACTCTTCCCCCTGACTTCAGATCATAAAGGTTAGCTAATTACAAATTCCACTCAGTGACTGAAGGTGCTCATATTACTTTCAGGGATTATCTTTTAAGTCTGAATTGAGCTCATTTCCCGTCACTTCTCTCTTGGACTTTTGAAAACGATTACCGCTCTAATTGTAAAACTCCTCCAGTACCGAGCGGTGAATGTGCAGCACTGGGGCCGCAGAGTCGAAAGTATTTTCTGTGTGTGTCTTAAAGCCCCTTTCATGTACTTCCTCATCCTTTGGTTATTAGTTTCCATGTCCAAACTAACAAAACACACCCCACGCCGCTCCCTTAGGATTACACTAAGCTTGACATTATAGCCGATGTTTGTGTTGCGTAGCTCCGTGGATGTCCCCGTGTGTGTTTAAGCACTAAATCATTCATACTTCCCTTTGCTTTCACTTTAATTGGCCCTCTTTCCATATTTGCCGTCGTGCCACCCCCTACCTTCATCCTCCTCTTTGCTAACACCCACTCCTCCCCGACTATGCTCTCGACTTGACCCTAATTGATTGTAATGAGTACGAGCTCTTAAAGCCTCCTTGCACTATCCCGTCCTCTTCGTCGCCTTCCTCCTTCATTTGTTGTGTTTTAGTGTCGGTGGGAGAGGATCCTTCTATCCCTATACAAGTAGTAAGTATCTGGAGAAATGTGTATTAGACAAAGCAACAAAGGATCCAGTGTATTTTGTCAGACTACAGTCAGGAAACACCGTCAAAGTTAGCCACTCTATGATAGACGTTTAAAATGTTTACAATATAAAAAGGCTTTATTTTAACACTGGTAAAATTGTTGTTCTCTTAATACATTATCCATTTATATGTCATTTTTCAACATAATTTATAAACTAGCACTAACTAAATTGTGTTTCCATGTTAAATGAAAAAGAACTTTTATACTGTTCCAAAAAAACAAACAAACAAACAAAATGTACCTATAACACAATGAAAAAATTGCTAAAATTCTCCTCCATACCATTATAAGCTGAAGAGACAAGACTAAATTAATTCTTTGTTTTAGGCTTTTTCCCCGTCAAAATATTGAATCAAATTTCATGGTGGTAACTAATAATAATTACATAATATTTGTCAGCCAATCATCTCGGCTTTTGGGAAAACCAGGAAAAGGCCCAAGCCGAGCGCAGCCAAAAAGACTCTATTGACATAAATCTCAAAGGTGCTGTAATGACTATGGTTGAAGTGAGTGGGATTATTCAGATGGAGGCTGTATTTTCAAAACTAAGGTGGCAAATGCTGCTGCTGTGGATTTGAAGTGTCTCAGAGTTCGATGAATAGGTCAGTAATCTCATAAATCACATTAAATTGTATAGAATTGTATGTAATTGTATACTTGCTAGTTTTTACTTCTACTACTCAAGAAAGCGTTGTTTTCTACATGTTAAGTTTTTTGTTTGCGTAATACTAGTCTTGCACAAAGAATATATTCTCCAACATCAAATCGGACAGTTGACAGGAGTTGTAATGATCCAGTCTGTACCATATCATACCATACTGACCACCTATTTGTCAGTGGGCAGATCCCTTACAGTCACAGCAAAACCTGATTCAAACCAGTTTTAAATTTCAACCTTCCTAGTTTAACCGGGCCTGTGTGATATTCCTCATTTTATTTTCTATATTATTTACTTTCCATCCATTGCGTTCCTGAACCACGGCTAATGAATGACCTCTACATGATGTCACCATGCTAATTCATAACAAATGTCATTTTTCTTTGGTATCGAATGCCAATATGATTAAACACTGTGTCAAGGCCAACTATCAATCTAGGCCTTCATAATCAGCGCTAAAGGGATCAGGCGATATGTGGCATAATTAAACATACACATATCCACACATACAGCTTCCATGTGCAGCCGGATATATGAGTGCTCTGCGGCATTAAGACTGAACACAGAGTTATGAGGGTGTTGTAACACTGTAACGAATGAGCTCTGACATGCCAGGGTTAATACTATAGCCTGTTATTTACATGCATGACCGGTAGCCACGTTTACACATATACAAGATCAATGCCTTCGCAGAATGGCATGCATTTAGCTCCAATATGAAGTGCAAGTCCTTTTGAACCCTGCGAACGCCGAAACACAGGGTCAAAATTATAATCTGGCAAATTTAAGGAAGTGGTTCGCCACTCGTAAGGTATTTGAAACGGAACCATAAATGAAAATGCTCCGTGTGATTGATGTGGAGGTGGCATTTACATGAAATTCCTGTGATCATCAGGGTTTTAAATGACAGGTCGATACGGCTGAGAGCTTTCAGCCTCCGTCGCGGCCCGGCATTGATCCATTGACTTATGGATTAATGGGAACACTGATGATAGCCCTTAGAGAATGTGGTAATGACAAACACTATGAACACACACACATGCAGTTGCACACACGGTCCTGGACTTCAGGTTCAGGTGACCTCTAAGGCTCTAAGGTGAGCCCATCCGGACAGACAGGACACGAGGGCGAGACGAGAGGCGGACAGTCTCACATCGACCTGTCTGTCAGCGGTCTTATCCCACTCATCAGGCTGGAGCTTCGAAGTTTGCAAGGGCTATTGGTTGCATTTAAAAATTCAAATGGAAATACAAAGCCTCAAATATGGGCTGCAAAGTGTAGTTTTTCAAGAGTTGTTATGAAGGGGTTTTATACTGTCTTTGATATTCAATTTTGCCAGGCTTTTCAGAAACATTTGTGTCAGAAGTGGATTTAAGGTTTGTAAGGAGTTTTCTATTCTGTTCATTGGTGGAATAAAAATGTTGTTGAATAGATTTACATTATCATCTACATTGTCCAAGTCCAATTTGCAGATTTATGTCCTGATTAACCATTTGTCGTCAGTCATTCGGCCTGCATTCATTATCTTAGCTCACTATTACTCCAGTCAGGCTCTGTGGTTGTCTTCCAGTCAGAACCAAATGATAGCAATGCTTTGATATAAATGACTAACTTATTTACTGACTTGACTGTTAGGGTTTACACCAAAAGCATCAACATTTCTTGTTTCCTTTCAGCTCATCCGACTAGGTCACTTGAAGGGGGCTGGAGTTTCAAGCCTCTACATTCTTACTCTGACCTATTCCTCCCAGGTGTCAATCTGATTCTGTCATTTGCAGTCATGTTAATGTTGCTCTTCATTTGCATAGTTGAGCTCAACTCTTGATTTGTGTTGCTTGATGAATCAAAAGATCAAAAGTTCATAAGTAATCTGTTATGTGCTGCTTCATGTTATCAGCTTCTCGTTACAAATGCTTTTCAATGAGCAGCACCTTCCATCAGAACACAGTTGTGGTAGGTTGGTGCCACTCAAACTGGTGTGAACACATGTTAGTTTATACCAGAGCACAAAGGTTGTTTCCTGGAACCAATCCAGATCTGACAGAACTGACCGAACTGATCATTGAGCCGAGCCTGGTCATTGTGGAAAAAAAGTGTGAAATTGTTATGTGTTGAACACCCAGTCTGTACAATAGCCAACAGACCCATTCGCTTTCTGAATAGGTCAAACACCCCTAATTCAAACTGATTTAGCCCTAAATCAATCCTACCTGTCTAATCACACCTCTGTATCTAAAATTAGGCAAGCTTTATGCCATGCTCTGTTTTTGGGATTGGTTGTATGTTTTTTCAAATTGGATTGGTCCAGAGGCAGTTTTTCCTGCAAATGTTGGTACTTCCCTGTGAATTCTGATTGGTTGCAAATCTCTCTTCAGTTGTGCCCCCTGGATATCCAATCTGTATGCGACAGGGAACAGACTAATCATTTGTTTTGGCCAGGCTAACTCTAGCTTTGTGTTTTGAAACTTTTACATTCTTTTACTGCAACAATATGATGTCAGAGGAATTAACTTTCAATAAGGCATAGCTCAGATCAACAAACAAGAGCATAGCATTTTCACATTGAAATCTTAACTTAAACTCCAGTCTGCAGGCTTTTTCAGGCTGTAGAGTAAGTCAAAGTGAATATCCCTGTGTATCAGAGAAGGTCGTATTGAGGCGGAGTTGGCGGACGGCAGATTGGTGTCATGTCACGGTCCTGCTCTTACGACCCCTGCATACAGTAACACACACTTGCTTATGCTTTTATATATATGTTAGCGGTGGGTCGTGGTGAGAGGTGGATCGGATCGATAAATCTGAATGAGACGCTTGCGTTTGGAGCGTCCCCTATTACAAAATCCCCCGCACACACCCACAGAGTCAGTCACGACCCTTCCCCCTGTCTTCACCTGTCTGCAGAGGTAAACACATGCATTTAAATCAGGCGTGGTGCACTGTGCTAACAAAGACAAATGATGTTGTATGTAATATTTTTCTATTAACATAAAGTAATATAAAGTGAAGGGCAGTGGTGTATGGAGGGAGTTAGGGGCTAATGTCCCATATCAGATGTGGACAATGTCACGGCTGCATACTGAGCAGTCTGTGTCCTTCCCTCCCGCTGTGTTTTCAGAGGCTGGAGAAGGCCGGGCCACTCTAAGCTGCCAGCGCTCGTATTATTCCAAGTGCCTTATTAACCCCCCTGCCCTCCCGCTGCCCCCTCCTGCTCCTCTTTGCTATTCCAAAATTGTAGCGAAATGGCAAAAATATCATAATATTGTTAGATCACAATTAGGATTTGATCACAATTTATGTTTTTTTGTCTGAGTTGGAGAGTAATGCACATCAAAGATACTATTCTTGAGGTGCTGATCTACCAGTTTATTCATATTCCTATACACAGGACGAATATTAGCATCCATTTTTCATAAACCGCTGACAGCTTAGCTTTAGTAAATGGCAAAGCTAGGTTAAAAAAAGGTGATTAAAAATACTCTTTTAAACACGTCTGACCTTTGACCCTTATGAACTATGACTGTTACAGCATAGGGCAATAAGAAATGTATGGACAGTGGTCTTCCTCCTTCCTAAAGTATCAAACAGATGTGTTGAATACTGCTCGGTCACTAATTGGTAAAGCACATTGAAATGTGACTTTTGTTGTAACACTTCTGACATGCAGCATATTTGTTTTGTAGCAGGTCACTAAGAGTTTACACCTGTGCTGTTTATTCTTGGCTATCATAAACCAAGATATGGTGTATGTACATGTTCTATAGTATCCTGCTTTCTTTTGGAATCATCCAGGTGGCAATACTGGAGTTCTTAAAAGCTGGTTATTATGCTTGCATGCACAAAATAAAAATGGAATGCTCCAAAACCAGATGAAAGCCATCATGCTCGAGTCACTGTAAATGCACTCAATGCACACATTTAGAAAAACAGAACTGTCTTTTTAACAGCCAAATCGAATCTTTAAACAGTCTAGCTACATACAATAATATACTGTATAATCTATAAAACCCTGGCAAAGCTGCAGGTGTATTTGTATTTTTTTTTAATCAAAACCCATATTTTTTTTTTTGCCCGGGGGGGGGATTTTTTTTTTCCCCGGGGCCCATTTAAAACCCGGGGGTTTTTGGGGGGGGGGGGCCCCCCCCCCCCCCCCTCTTTTTAAAAAAAAAAAATTTTTTTTTTAATTAAAAAAAAAAAAAAAAAAAATTAAAAAAAACCCACCTAACAGTTATATCATCCTCTGTTAAAGCTACTCTTTCCATTTTGTTCTAAAACCCTTATTTAATAAAAATTATAAAAAATAAGTTAAGTCTATCTAAAAATTTAAATTTCCAAACAAGGCTGAAAAAGAAATAGAATTTTCCTAAATTTACCAGGTTACGGTTTTCCATCCCTACCATAAAAGTTTATGTTTGTATATGTTCTGTACATGGTTTACACTCCTGCATTAAATCCTTTTCTGACACAAGCCTCCTGAGGGCCGGACAGGGGAGGGTCGAGGGCCTGATGTGACCCCCGGGCCTTAAAATGCCCAGGTCTGTTTTAGTCAAATGCATGTAGTTACACACTGAAGATGGAACAAGTTCTGTCTGTTAGGGTTCCTGGTACAGCTGTGGAGATAGTGACAGGGGTGTGTCATACATGTGTGTATTCCTCCTCCATGTATCAGAATGAAATGCATGATGAATTCAGTCCACATTCAGACTGACAGACTGACAGCCACACAACTCATCTGATATTATATTTATTCATCTGCACATACTGCTTCTGTGTTACTCATTTGTTAGTAGGGCACTGAATTGTCAGTATTTGTCTGTCTGCAGACACCACACACATACATGGACTAGATTTGTGTGCTCGTGATGATTATTGTGATTCAGACAGGAATAGAGCAGCGCTCTGGTTGAGCCTGGTGGCTGTGCGGATTGGATCCACTGTAATCTACTGTAAGACACTGCTATCTCACAGCGGCTCACAGAACGCAGACTCAGCCTTTATTGGCACACACACACGTCCCACTAACGCAGGGGGATTTCAGGGCAAGTCAGTGAATAGTTTCAGGTCACCAGCTAGATTCCAGTAGCAGGATGCTGTGTCAGCAGGAAGCACAGTGAGGATACTATCAGAGCAGGCTTTAGTGTCCTTAACTCCACCATCTGTCCCATTCACACGGCACACTCAATAAAAACACACACAACCATGTAGATAGGGTATCACCATTCACCAAATCAAAGTCAATTCATTTTCATTTGTTTGGGTCACAATTAGATCTGTCAATATTTGATTATATTTAATTATGTATTATTATATGCTGTGACTAATTGATCTAAGACCATAAAATAGCAAAACTCTAAACAAAAACAGTGCTTCTCCAATCTACATTTTGTGGTAAGACATAGTCTCTGCTTGGCTCTGTGGTTTGTAGTGGAGTTCTTGTTACACTATCTTTAGTGTGAGTTAAATAATGAAGAGATTGTTGAGTTTAGTGTTGTTTCTTCCAGTTGACTTTAGATCTTTTTCTTTATAAAGCCTGTAGTGTTTTGTTAATTTTTAACACGAAATAGATTTACAAGATTTTTATCCCTATAACAGTCACATAAAATCTTTTTATTGTGTCTGATACAGCTGTGGTTTGCAAACAGTGGGTCGGGTTCCCAAAGTGGGTTGCAGGAGATTGTATTTGGGTCTTGAAGAACAACCCTAAATATTTTTTAAAAATCCAGTCCTTGGGCATTTAATTGAAAAAAAAAGGCTTTGAAAATGGATAACAATGAGGAGAAAACGGCACAGAGTAAAAAAGAATAACATTATGCTACATATGTCCAAAAGACCAATAAAAAAGAATTGACACAAAAAAGAAAGAAAAGTAGGCAAAAATATCCTACACTAAAGAAGTTGGGTCACGATTCATTCAGCATTTTGATAAAAATGGGTCCTTCTGGAAATGAGTTGGAGAAACACTGCCCTACTGTAGCTGGTGGTTGTGTTTTTCCTGTATCTGCCCCACTTGACACACAGTTAGAATGTGACCCTGTTGCAGGAATGAAACGGCAATCCCTTTTTTGTTTTCCTATAATCTATATGAAGTATGCTGTCTTAAACTGAGATCAGGACACTCCTATATTTATAGATAATCTTTGTTTTAATCTGCTCTGACACAAGAGACACTTCACCTACAGTGGATTCTGAACACTACAGTCTGAAGAAAGACCATATCTGTTTTAGAACTCCCCTCTCTTTGTTGAACTACACTGTCTGGATCAAACATGAATATTCATTCATCAAACCAGCACTGGCTTGGAAACATGTCTAGAGGGCTAATTCTTTATCGTCCTCTTTCTCTCTATCAGACTCTTCCCTTTTCTTCTTTACATCCCCAATACTTCAAGGACGGCACTTAATTTAAGATCTATTATAAATGATTCATTCAATATTTATGAAAATTTTAAACTTCCGATTAAATTACTTTGTATCTGTTTAGCATTACATCTTTCTGTACCAGAGACAAAACTGTTTCATCCTCGGAGATGCCCCGCGCGAGATGCCTTTTCCCTTTGATGTGTTCCACAATTAAACCAATGTTATTTCTACAATCATCCGGCTGCGCATATACCGTTTGCTAAAGTGTGTGTCTATACATAAAGATGCCCGTGTGTGTGTTGGTGTTAAGACATAAGAGTGGAGCAAAGTCTCCTTTCTTCCTCTTTCAGGACCATTACCTTTCATTCCAATCACAGAGGAGAGCCCAGGGGAGCGGGGGGAGGGGCTACTATATGACTGTGTCCTGTGGAATGCATATGATACAAGTGGGGGGTGTGAATGGCTGGTACCACTGTGATGTAGTGGGCAGCGTACGTGTTAGAGCGTTTTTATAGCCACATTATTGGGACGTTATGCTCTATCCTTTATTTGTTGCCATTTAGAAGGCAATAGCTTTTAAATGGCGCAAATGTTTACAATGAATCGTGAAGCATTTTAATGTCTCGGTAGAAGGCGCGCCGTGTGAATTAGCTGTGACGTGCCGGCTATTAATTGTAATAAGATGCACTTAAGATACAAGGCCTTCTATGGGATGGCTCTTTATTGTTGTTCTTATCAGATATATCACAATCAGGCAATAAAAATGTGTTGCTATTTTAAGGTTTTCCTCAGATTTTTTTGTTTTGTCGAGTATGTAGAGTGGTGAATTTTTTTTCATTAGGCAAAATGTAGGTTTTGCAGGTATACAGGTGTAATAAACCCCACTTTTTTGCATAGATTAATACATGGATTTATTTTGCAGTTTGGAGTACAGCACAGAAGGTCATGGGTTTGATCCCCAGATTGGCCTGCTGTCTACGTATATATTGTGAGTGAATCAAAGTGAGTGTGAATGGTTGTCTGTTTGTGTCTGTCTCCAAGTGTTAGCCCTGCGATTAACTGGTGATTGTCCAGAGTGTGAACCCGGTCTCATGCTTAAAGCAGCTGGGTTAGGTTCAAGCCCACTGTGCCCTGCAAAGAGGTAATCACATTAGAATTTTTGTCTGGCCATCATAATATTTTTTTTTTCTTTATATTATATATTTTATTATTAGTCCATGCTCTCTTGGTTTGATTTCCAGGGGGGCGAAAAAAAAAAATCTCTTTAATATCCTCATGCTAGTGGGGGAAATCAGAGTACCCCAAGAAAACCCAGGACATGGAGAAGATGCACACTGCACACAGAAAGGTTCCATCCAGCCCCAGACTCAAACACTAGAACTTGTTGCTATGAGGCAACAGCGCTAACCACTGTGCCACCCAACAGCCAAAAAAAAAAAAAAAAAAAAAAAAAAAAAAAAAAAAAAAAAAAAAAAAAGGGCCAGACCCAACCCCCAAAAAAAAAAAAAAAAAAAAAAAAAAAAAAAAAAAAAAAAAAAAAAAAGAAAAGATAAAATAAAAAAGAGGGGGGGGGGATTTACGGGGGCGGGGGGCCGGGGGGGGGGGGGGGGAAAGAGGGGGGGAAAAGGACAGGGAAGGAAAAAAGAGGGAGGGAAAAGATGAAAGGAGGGGGGGAGGGAGGAAAATACCCAAAAAAAACAAAAGGGAAAAAAAAAAAAAAAACACAAAAACAAAAAAAAAAGAAAAATATCCCCCAACAACACCTCCCCCCCCCCCCCCCTCTCCCCCCCCCTTTTTTTTTGGTTTGTTTTTTGAAAAAAAAACAGTCAACAAGTTCAATAGTTTATGGACAATGAACTTATTAGAATTTTTATATCTGCAACATTTAAAATTTAACTTTAGATCTGCCTTAATTTGAATGGAAACATAAGTCAAATAGTGGTATTAAATTAGGAATGTTAAGGAATCAGTTACATTTTTGGTTTAGTTTAAAGGAAGGTAGTGTTTAGGTGAAATAATTTTCAGTATTAAATGTATGTCAACAAATATAATAATATTTTCTATACAATTTCCATCTGGTCGTACCTTCAACTGTAGAAGTGTTATTGTGCTGACTCCAGTCTTGTATCTGAATGTGAACAGAGGCACCTCGGCACAGGAAGTGTGGCTGGTCAGAGGCTGATCAGTGGGAAAAGTCGATCAGAAAGTCATAGATCTTGTGTGAGGTTTATATTGATCCTCTTACCCTTCTCCCATCATTGTGATAATCTGCATGCATGGATAGATTACTGATGATGGAGAACCTACAGAAACTTCTCTCTGCTTTCAAGTGACCTATAGATTCACGTGATGTCATTCAGTCACCTGACTATGCCAGTTTGCCATTCTGGTTGGTCTTGTTTAGTATCTCTATAGGACTAAAGAAAAGACTGTGGTTTTTCAGGGTTTTTGTCTGAGCTCCTGATACTTTCTTTGTTACAGTCGTTGGGTTTAGGCTCAGGCTCGCCCCAGCACATCATCTGAGTACAGAAAGCAGCATACAAAATAACACAGCATGATTTGCTGAGACACCATTGTGTTAGATATTTAGAATCAAATAAATCATCAAAAGGGCTAAAACATGTCTACTGCACTTCTCTGTTTTTTACCAATCATCATGGGATCTACAAAAAAATCATTTGAATGCAAAAAAATCTATAGAACCTTCCAAAAATGCATCTGTTAACCTGTCACCTCACGTCACCTCATGTCAGATATTCTCAAATATGTTGGCTGCTGTGTTATTTACCATTAGGAAGATGGAGCAAAAATGCTGAAATGCTATAGCCGTCAGGTATTTCAGTAGCCTTCAAGCTGAATGTGTGTTACTTCAACTAACATGCATTAGTATTACAGTGTGTCTAGTATAAAGTTTATAATGGTAACCTGCCTTTTACATTAATTTAGGTTTTGTGGGTGGCTCTAATCTCTGCATATGTCAGTTTAACAGTCTTTGATGCCTTTACCTGATGTAGCCTCAATGCTAATATAAATAGAGCCGCTAAATATTGAGCCACTCGCTAAGATTCTCTACCTACTCACTGACAGCACAAATATGGAGTACGCTGATTGCTCTTTTCCAAAATCATGTTGGTTGCAGAATCTGCTTTTTTTCTTTCTCTTGTGTCTAATGCCCTTTTGCACATTGAAAATGTATTATCAAAATGTGCACGCAGCACATCGTGTGTACAAAGAGTAGAAGGGTCTATAGATAGTTTATATTCCAAGGCCATCACCATGTTGTGTTTTTATTTACCTCTTAAGTAAATGTAATGTGTTTGTGTGCGTGCAGAGAGCGTTTGACGTCCTGTAAGGGTGACACCAATGATGTGTGACTGTGGGTCGGGCAGGTGACAACGCTGAAGGCTGATTTACTAAAAGGACAAGAGCATCAGAGTAGAACCAGACCACACATACTTCATCTTGTCAGATAAAACCTCCTCCTTCCATTTCACACAATGTCCATTTTCAGAGGATGCCTTGGCTTTCTCTACACACAGCTCCGTTTGAAAAGTCCATCTGAATTCATTCCTTACTCTGGCTGAGCTCATCTGGAATGTAAAGCTTGTATGTTTTCATCAATATGCCCTTGTGCTGTAAGTATCTTAATCAATAGCCATATGATTATCCATGTAGGGAAGGTATAAATGATTTAAAACAGGGCCAGGGTGACGGATGTTTGCTTTTCACATTGAAGTTACTGTCAATAATTAATGCATGTGATTAATCTGTCAACATCTTCACACGTGGTGAAGGATCAGACAGGCCGCTCTGCTGTGTGTGCTCACAGTCCCATAAGAGCGCACATCTCTGGGGCATTACGACAGTCATATCTGTACACGCTGATGATTTGAGGTTTCACATTTAAGTCGTCTGTCAATAATGACGAGGATAGACACACCATGTTACAGTCAATAAATTAGGAAGAATGTCACATCTACTGTAGCCCTGAGTATCAATGCCGGAAATGTGGTCCCTCAGTTTATTATCATAGTGTAATACTTCTGTCACTAATGGTTTAGCACATACAGAAAGTGTATGATGTCATCAGTGCACAGAAGCAGTCATGGGAGATTCTAAAGAAGCAAAGTGCAGTTGACTTTTTGAGTAGAGACATAAGGTGTGCAGAGGTGGAAAGATACAAAATGTCTTAATGTGTACATTACATCTGCAGTGACTCTCTGGAGCGTGAGAAAGGGAGTAAATTTGGCATAAGCTGAAGTTAAGTTCTTCAGTTCTCTTAGCCATTTCTAACAGAGTTTTTAAAAGACTATCACAACAAAATCATTGTGGACTCACGTGCTCTTCTGTTTGATCCAATTCAGAAACTCAGGTGTAAAACAAATCATTTTGCTCAAATAAAAAGTGGTTGAATGGATTTGAATTTTAGTGGGCCAATGTTCAGTTTGTTAGAAGAAAGTGTGGATGTTTCATAAGCATCACACCACCATGTGTAAAATAATATAGTCTGTGCAAATGTTTTTTCTTAAAAAAGTCACATTGATTAAATTGACCATGTCATAGTGTGGTATTTGAACTGATATAAACTTAATGATAAGTAGCTTTAGATATGTGTGTGTCAGATTGTGCATGTGTTGTTTAATGTTTCTGGACCAGTTTTAGAGTGTGGGTGTGTAAATGGTTTAGAGTAAGTGTGGACCTGCCCAAGGACTAAAGATTTTAATAAATGATCCTACGGCCAAATCTGGCTTGAAGCTTCCTTCTTGTTTTTTTTAAGCATTATCCTTGTTTAAATTTGAAAAGAAAAAAGTGCATGTTTAAAAAAAAAACAAGAATCCATGACTCAAAAATGGATATGTTTGTTGACTACTTGTGTAAAAGGTGAAGGTGGGCAAAAGCAGTATATTGTTTTAGTTTTGTGAAAACACACTTGCTCAGCTGCACTTTCTTCTTACCTACTTGAACTTAGCAAAGTCAAAAAGTAAATGGGAGAAAGGTTTAGTGATCAAGGATCCCATGCCCCCCATGTTACTGTACAGTCCTCACACACCTGTGTGTGTGCATGTAGGAGAGCCCTATCTTGCCTCTATCATTTGCTGAATGACCTCTGCTTTCAGCCTATGATGGATTGTATTGCACTCATAGACATTAATTTTCCTGAACCAGGCAAAAAAAGCTTTACTCACAGGAAGAGCGTGTTGGTACAAGGGTAATTCCATAAAACAACAACTAAGATACAGGAGACAATCTGTGGTATCAACACTGAGGCTTGGGACATTTTAAAAAGCCCTCACTTAGCTTGGAGCTGCTGTGTTTGGCTCTCAGAGGAGCTGTTGAGTGTATCTGCTTGTGTCAGTAGTTAGTGGCTGGTATTTACATGCGTTCTCCTGTGAGGCGCTGTGTAACGTTCAGGTAAGCTGCAGCTGCTGTCTCAGTGGTGCTGTCTTCTCATTAAGGCAGGTAATGAGCTCAGTCACATCCACCTCTGCGGGTCACCCCACGAGAGAGACGCAAACAGGGCGCACGGATTACAGGCTGAGGCGGGATGTCTTAATTATGTCACCTGCCTGCCACTCTACCTGACTGCAGCACCTTTGGGTTACTCCAGGTTTACAAAGCTTGGAAGATGTTACAAAAGAAGAGATAATTAGGATTCAGGAGGTAGGAAAGGACAGAATGAGGTTGTAGTGAACGAAAAGGAAAGGGTTAAAAACAAGCAGGAGAGTGTTAAAGGAAAGGCAGAGCCGTGGTGGAGTGTGCCTTCCCAGGAGTGAGCAGCCTGTCTTGTCGAGTAGTTCATCATTGTGTCCCCGGTGACTGTGTCTGTGGCCTGGCCCTGCTGTAGCTATAATAAGACATAAATAAGGAACAAGACTGGCTTATCTTCACTGTGGCCCCCATCTCCTTCGCTCTCTCCTTCTCTTCTTTACGCTGCTGCAGATGGAGGCTGCTTTTAAGTGTTTTGTTTCCCACCATGTTCACCACTGCCACTATCTGATGACCCTCTCTCGTAATGCACCGGACCATCAGATGTGCTCCGACTAAACAACACTGACTTAACCTCAGTAGTTGACCACACGTGTGCTGACTCTGGTTCGGTTCTGGAGACCTAGAACCTTTTTGCTCTCTGCTAAATCGACCAATGTTCACAATCTTCAGTCTTTCCACTGCTGTACATCAACAAGAGACGGCAGTAAACATGCCGTACCAACACATCACAGGTAAACTCCTTCATGATCAACATCATGTGATTTATATTTGCATACATCTAGAGGAACACTGTCTAACTTTTAGCCAAAAATATAAATTCATCACTTTGATGGATCTTAGACATGAGATCGGTAAAATCAGGCCTGTTTCACTGAGACTGTACCCTCAGCTGGACAGAAAACTCCAATGTTTCCTGTTGTGGAGACAAAGAATTGTAAGAGATTAGAGTGTTTTACAGCATTCAAATAGAGGGAGCAGAAATAGGCCAATACTCTGGACCCTAGAAAAATTGTATTTGTACAAAATACACTAAAATAACCCTATCATTTCAGAAGACATGTTTTTTTCATTCCCAACTTTCTACTTGGATAGTCTCTACTTGTAAACAAATAAACAAACAACATCTGTGATTATGGTGCCGCTGTCGTAACAACACAGAGAGTCTATAGAGTGTTCTGCACTTGGCTAAAAGTTATCCAGTGTGGCTTTAATGATAGTTACCATACCATGGGGCTGGTGTAAACTATGGCCTCACAGAGGCTCTGGTCACTGCCACAGCATTTTCTGCTCAGCTTGAGACTTAAAAGAGAAAACACATAAGGGAGTAATTTTCTCGTGAAGCTTGCGTTGTTCTTCTGATAAACTCAATAACTCAGTGAGTGTATGATACAAGCAACTGTTTCTAGTTTTTTGAATTTAGACAGCTTTTGTTTTATGAATTATATAAATACATTCACACTTTATATTATATTAAGCATTAAGACAACTTTAATGAAAAAAAAACTCTTTTTCTGTGCCATAAAATGTTCAAGGTTTCTATAATTGAATTTGTAGTTGAAATAAGTATGTACCAATATTTTCACCCTGTATTTCTGATAGATATTTTTACTATTTTCATTCCTATCAGACATACACCAGTACTGTTCTCTTGACCCATTCTGCTTCCCCCTTGATGATAAAAGGCCTTAGTGAAGTGGGTTATTAATGTGTGTGTTTATTAGCTGGATGTACGCTTCATTGGGGAGTTGGATCTCCGTTGATGTCTCACTTTTGTTTACACAACTTAGCGCTACTTGACTCGGTGTCAGGAATGCCCTGTGAGTGTGTGTTTGTGCGTTTGTGTGCGAGTGGGGGTGAGACCACTGAGACCCCAGGAGAGTGGGGTTTTTACAGGGGCTTTGCTTGTTCCTGCATCATTACCCTGACTGCAGACAAAGCCTACTTATGTCTCCCCTCCCCTTCACACTCCAGGAGATTGTACTGTCAACGCAGGCTGAGGGAGTCCTGCACTGGGGAGAAGAGAGGAAATACAAGCGCGGGATAGGGAAAATGGAGGAGAATAGATTTATGAAATGAAGCATTCCAGCCCGCACTATCTGCCCGCTGTGAGAAACACCTTTATAAATCACCACACAGAAAATAGAGCATTTGGTTGGGCTCTTGACGGTGCACTGTGTCTGTTTGTGTTGTGGGGATGGAGTATGTGGGAGGAACAAGGATACAGGCATGGGACGAGTACCTGTTTCAAGATATACCATAGTTTCATATTGTCATGTCTGTCCTATTGTTCTTTTAATATTGGTTGATGAGACAATATTGTTTAAAGTGGAACCACGTAACTTTTATTCCAAGAAAATATATAAAATAATTTTGTTAGTTCTTAGACATGAAATTAGTAGAATCTCATGTCTAAGAATGTAACTATCCTGTCCCCTTTTGCATGAGTGACGTGCTTTACACCACACTATGAATATATATTACCCAATCGTTTCAGATCGTTATGTTTTTTGTTCCAAACTTGCCGCTTGGATAGTCTCCACTTGTAAACATCTGTGAATATGGTGCCACTAGTGCTGTTGCTCAGTTTGTTTTTTCACACATGCACTATCCTCCATATTGTATCCTGACTTCATCTGGAGGGGCAGCATGTGTTTACCCAATACACTCAATTTCTGGAGGATATCCTGCGGGGGCCCTAGTACAAGCTTCAGGGGGCTATCATGTATGAACTATGTCAGGAGATCCTCCAGAGGGTGGGTGTGCTGAGCTGATGATGCATATGCCGAGCGGCTGGGACTGTAAGCGGAGTTCACAGTGTGCAGAAACCAGTTACTTATTTGTACTTTACTTTTCCTCTGTTATGTCAAATACATGTTGTGTTTATATTGGTGCATTAACTTTGAAGGAGTCCCCTTTGTCTGGCTACTTTTTGTGCTACAACGGAAATATACCATTGTACCACTCTCCTGTACGCACCACTTGAACACACATAAATGGAAATCCTATCGACATCCTCCAGACTTTTGCAGCATCATGGTCAGGAGAAAGTCTGGAGGCTGCTTTGGGCATGAGAGTGGGAACACCATTGACAGTATTCAGTCACAGGGTTAACATTCAGAGACATACCTTAAAAGACAACCATTCACTCTCATTCATTTCTGTGTTGCTTAGAGTGAGCCCCAAGGTGACACAGGAACAACATGTGATTGAACCCACTGTATATCATCATTATTATTTGTACCGTTGCAATTCCATTTCAAAAACTGCCCCTGAACGCAGAACAATAAATAGGCAGTTATATCTTAATTGCGACTTAAAGAAACTTACACATGTGAATGTTGAACTCATGAGGTGTTTTAAGACTGAGCTTTAGGCGTGTTGTTGTGAGATGTATTGCGACTCCATGTTACGTCCCGTATCTTCTAGAAACAGCACATGTGTACAGGCATGTCCGTGCTGCAGTGTGCGCTGGTGTTTTTTTAGATACTGCCCTCCCACAGGGTATCTTTGCACAGAGCGAGGTATAAAAAGAGACAGATCGGGCGAGAGTAGGAAAACTGGAAAAGAAAGGAGAGAGGAGAGCAGAGTACAGTAGCTCAGGGGGATCTCTGTCTGGGTCAGAGACAGGGGAGTCAGAGAAAAAACACAGCCAAGGAGGAGAAAGGCAGCGAAAGAGAAAAGGGCGACGTGCAGAGAGGAGAGTTTTTCCTCAGGTGAGTTGTTCTGTAAGTGAGCGCTGATCTGCCCCGATCCTGTCACTGCAAAGATACGCCGGGTCGACTGCGCTGAGAATACAAACAGCACTTTACCAAATGCACACAAACACACACGTTCACGAGCACCCACTCCGCCGCGCCGTTCAGAGCTATTCACATTCAAGCGCGCAGCCTGTGAACTATTCACCTAGCTGTTGAACACATCAAGAGCTTATTAAGTGTCTTTGCCAACCATAGAAAGGCCAAGGATGTAATTTGCCAGTCACACACTGGTTCCACAATCCGTCTCTTTAACACATCTAGCGCCCATCTAGCATCCTTAAGTCCTCTGAATGAGACAATTAGCGCTCAGAGACAAGGCCAGTGCGCTCAATGGACGAGGAATGGCGATGCAGAAAGAGACAATTTAGCGGAGGAATACATTGTGAAAGGGGAAATGAATAGGAGACTGACAGAGAGTCGGAAATGGTCCCTTTAGATCGCGCAAGACGCAAGAGGAGATACAAGAAGAGCGGCCAGGGAGACTTTTATGAGTGCGACTATGAAAGGCAATCAGACGGAAGTGATATCAAATAAGAGAAAGCAGCAGCATGTGTTCAACAGCAGGCTCATTTCATTGAGCACTTTTACTGATTGCTAGTGAAAGGGTCAAGAGAGAATAAGTGATTTGAAGAGTCGAGACGTGATTCGCGCACGAGATGGCTCTACATTTAATGGGAATATTTAAACATGCATGTCTCGAATCTGAGTGTTGTAATCCAATTTATTATATATTCTATGTTTCTTGTCATGTTAAATTCTAAAAGTCTTAAAGCTAATTAATTAAATAGGCTTTTTATCTTAAATCATGTCTTTGAGTATAACTTTTGTTGTCTTTATGAGAACATTGACTTATATGAGTTGGATTTCTGTACTTTGCCTGTGAGACAAACTGCTGTGGGACGTTACTCACTCCCCTAACTGTTCTGCGGGGCTTTGGGCAGAGGGTGCTAATGTAGCATGCAGCTGAATTAAAGGGGTTGGTATTTAATTGTGGCCCACAGATGGCCTCATACATCTTTGGATCATTTAAAGGGGCGGTGGGCTGAATAATGTGTGTGACACGGCGCTGTGTTTTATAAGAGAGCCTCTATTACACAGACGGCTCTATAAAGAGGCACACTCAGCGGGGAAATGCTCACGGAAAGAGCCCGCTTTAATCGTTGTATGACACACTGTGTTTAAACTGTGTTGCCCCGGATTTATTAAGGAAATCAAAGGGATTTTGCCACTGTGTAATTCATTCTGGAAGCATTGTTATCGCTAGAAACAAAAGCAAATGCTGATTTATATGTTGCAATGTGTTTTCAACGGTCATACAGTTAGATGAGCGGTTTAGACAAGGCCAGAAGTCCTGAATAACATATTTACAAAACAGGTTTTCTGTTTAATAAAGGTGTGTTTTTGAAGGTGTTGTGAAAGTTTGGCAAGATGGAACTATGGAATTGCTGATGTCCAGAGCTTGTTCATGTGGTGAAATGAATAAGCAAGGAACATGCATTTTGTGGTGTTTTATTATTCATCAGTCTTAACATTATGACCACCTGCCTTATATTGTATTGGTCCCCTGTTGCTCTGACCCTTCGAGGCATAGACTCCACTAGACCCCTGAAGCTGGACTTGTTTGTCCAGCACATCTCAAAGATTCTCAATTAGACTGAGATCCGGGAAATTTGGAGCACTTTTCTATCAGAACCAGCATTAACTTATTCAGCAATTTGAACAGCAATAGCTCGTCTGTTGAATTGAACCACATGGGCAAGCCTTCATCCCAATATGCATCAATGAGCCTGGGCCGCCCATGACTCAGTCTCTGGTTCACTACTGTTCCTTCCTTGGATCACTTTTGATATACTATATAATAGATTATACTGACAACTGCAGACTGGGAGCACCCCACAAAAGCTAAAATTTTAGAGATGCTTTTGGCCATTTTCATGCTTCTAACACATCAGCTCTGAGGACAAATGTTCAGCTGCTGCCTAATATATCCCAGTCACTAAAAAGTGCCATGATGAAATAAAAATCTGTGTTAGTCACTTCACCTACAGTGCCTTATCTGTGTATTTTCAACAATGAAATGAATGTAATGTAATATTAAACATTAGAATATTATCATTGTAATCCCAGTACAGTGATTCAGTCATTTATCTATTTTTGGTAGAAGGAAGTTGTAGTACCTGGAGAGAACCCAATGTAACACAGGACATTCAGACATGACACAAAAAGGCCACTGTGGCACGGTGCACCCCTCAATACAGTGATGCCATGAGATTTTACAAAAAGAATCTCATTGCTCTATGCCTTTATCTTAGCTTTGATTTCCGTCCTTACAACTGGATGCCACAAAAACCTACACTTTGCTGGAACTTGCATGTCCTTCCAATGTATAAAAAAATGTCAGTTTGAGACAAAGAGGCATGAAGGTAGTCATGAGAACGCATACATCACAAACAAATTGATACAAGATAGAGAAGAAGAAAATATATGGGCAACAAAGTGTCATGGGAGGAGTCTGAACTGGAGGAATCTACATTAAGAGAGAGGAGATAGAGGCTGGTGCAATAAATGAGTCGAGGGATGAGCGATATGGAGATGGAAAAAAATGAATTGAGCTGAATGTAGACGAGTTTGTGTTGAGTCCCAGGTGTTATCTTTAGGAGGTTCCTACACCGTCACACACCATGATAACACACAAACATATACAAACATACATGTTTATACACACATGCCTTGTTCAAATATTTCCCATATGTATACAACCCCAGATTCTTTTATATCATTGGTACATTTCTTTTTTTCTTTAACTCCAGCTTGGATTCAACCTTGTCAGGATCTCTTTATTTTTACATTTCAGTTTGTATTTGCTTGTATTTGTTCCTCTGTTTTCTTCCTCAAAATTCCTTCCTTTCTGAGATACGGAGGGAGAGTGGAAAGGAAGGATGGTAAGGAAGGCTATGGGAAAGAGAAAAGAGGCAAAGGGAAGCACGAGGAATGGCCTTTCATGTGTCCACATCCTCCAGTCTGCATAGTCCAGATTACATTCCCGCTCCTTGGCTAGACAGCTTTTCCAATTTCTCCCAACCCAAGGAAGACAGGTCGAGAATAAGCGGCCGCTGGTTAACTGCATTAACTCATTTTGGCCTCCTCAATATGTCTGCTAGCCTAATCCCTTTCTGTTAACATGGCAGGACAGGGGAGTGTGGCGCTTGTTGATAGGGAAGTGCCGCTCCTGAAGACACTTGCCCTCCCATGTTCTACTACTCGTACCGCGTTGCTTTTTTCTTTTCGTGTTAAACAGCTTGTAAAATTGAAATGGGCAAATTAGAAAATCGTCCAGTTCCTTTTTGAGTAGCATTAGCTGTAAACACATCCTCAGTTTGACAAATTGGAACAAAGTCACATGAGATAAACTATGTACTTGAGAGAAATAAAATTTATCCTAAATAAAAACCTAAATCAATGGCCTGGTTAACCAATGTTCAGTTTGCTTTTTACTCCTTGGAAGTCCATTTAACTTCAATGTTGGGGCACTAACACAGAACTTCTTGGTTTTTAGGACCCATTCAATACCCAACCTACCCTCTGTCTGTACAGAGCCCAAGTCACGCTCTTCCAGGAGACTGTAGGCATCCCCAAGTCAGAAAAGAATCAAACCAAAATCAAGATCAGTGACGGAGCAACTTTTTAATTTCATTTGTGGCATACAGTCATTTCCACATGTTGTTTGGCAAATCAAAAGTTAATATTTAAAACTATGTATGGCATGGTTTTCCAAAAAACAACAAAGACTCATACATTTTATAAATTTTAACAGTATCACCATTAATAAACAGCCCTCTTGTTTACTTAATTAGCATTTCAATCACGCATTTTTTGTAGCATCAAAATGATTTTTTTATACTTGAAATGAAAAAAATGAATGGTCACGTTTTTTGGGGTCATGCAAGGGGGTAATACACTGGGAAAAAAGTGGACTCTTGTTAGTGATAAGACTAATAAATCAAGTCATACTTAGATGACTTTTCGAAAATACAATGTGTTTCTTGGTATTAGATGCTTTAGGTTGCCATAATTTTGTGAAAATGACAGAATGACATTAATGGAATTAAACTCATTTGCTGCTTTCCACTGACCCCTGTTGAAAACAAAATCCAACTTAACACATGGGGTCTCTATTAAAGTAGATGATTATGGTAAGACACATTACCCCATTCAAAAAACTGAACTTTCCTTTTTAACTGCAACTTCTACAATTATTGATAATGTATGAAGCGGAGACAGGCAGGTAGAGGCTGGTCAGGCATGTGTACTCTCCACACAGACTTTGGTGTTGGGGGATGGAGAGCATTGTTGTAGTGGATCCAGGGGAGATCTAGGGGGATAGAGGGGGATCAGCACTGGAAAAGGAGGAGGGCTACGAGAAGAGTGATTATGGTGGGTCTGGGCTGCCAGGTCTGATAAATGACTAATCAGGAGAACAGGGCCTTAGGTCCCTCTCAGGAGCGCTACTACCACAGGCTTATCACATGCACGAGCACACATACACTCACTACAGTATGTGCTTGTTCCTGCAGCCAGACGCACTTGGACACAAAAGAGAGAAGGATGAGGAGAATCCATAGCTGCCTCTCCTGGAGCTGCACTCTGCTCTGAGAGACGTTATAGATCCACCTCCTCCTCTTCCTCGCTCTGGTCTCACCTCCCTGACTCCTTGCTCCAGGTCTAATAGTCTGCCAAGTCTGGGACAAAGAGCAGGTCACCCATCTTACACACCGTGAGGCTCTAGACTTTGATACACCCACAGCGCTCTTCATGGCTATTAGAAAAGTTTTCAAATCTGAAAGTTATTTTAATATAATGATAAAGTGCCTCAGAGGCTCGAGGATGCTACATTGAAAAAATACAGTTAGTCAGGCTGGTTAAGTCCAATCTGGCTGCACTCCAAGCTAATGATCAAGGGATGGAAGAGGAGGAGGAAGCGGTGACGATGGCGGTCTATGGATGTCTTTGTGTGTCACGCTCCATTGAGTCAGCCTCTATACCTCGGCAGCCGTGTGATACCGCTGTGACACTGCTAATAGTGACACCGGCGGGGTCGAGAGCAAGTGGGAGGCACAGACGATCTGAGAGGGAGGGAGGGGAGGGAGGGGAGGCTGGCGAGACGGTAACCGGGACAGAGCGGGAATGGGAAGAAGGAGAGTTTGTAGAACACAAGTGGGAGCAGGAGCGGAGAAGGAGAGACGGATTGGATTGGAGTCTCTGTGGGACCGAGTGCAAGGACGGCCAAGTTAGTTTCTTTGTCCCCGTCGTCCCTTTATGTCCAGCCACGTCCCAGGACACAAAGTCACTCGCCGAGCCAGATCACCTCTGCAGCTTATATACTTGAACGAGCAACTGTTTTTACTCTAGTGGCAGACTGTACAAGTAATATAGTCCATATGTGTGTGCTCAAAGTTAGACATTAACCTCCACAAGCAAGGTTTGTCTGCCTCCCTTTGGGGCAGAAGGGCATATACATCAGTTCTTATACCCCTTCATTCCTTTCTACTGTACTGAGCATTTTAGTGTAGCTATGGGCCCAAGGTGTCTTTTGATTGTTTATAGGCCTTTTAGAGGAGCAAAACTATTTATGGATCTTTATTTGGAGGAAGGTAGGTACTAGTAAAATGATGACTGTGTAAATACACATGGTGTGTAGGGTGGGGAGTGTAGTCTTTGCCCTTTTTTGATGATGTTGGTTGGTAAAAATGCATTTTTTAGAGCATGTGACCAGCTATGACGTTCCATGTGTTTCTCTATGAACAAACCTATAGAAACAAGGGCTGATTGTGATGTCATTTTTAAACATTTGAAACAAAATCAATTACTTAAATGCCCTCATTGGTACATAAAGGTTTCTGGCCTAAAAAGGTTCCTGGGGCTGTGTCCGAAGCCACTGCCTTGTTCCTAACCCCTCAGTCTCTACATAGTGCACTCACTTAGCAAACCTGTTTTCCAGTCAGGTGACTCTGGCGTAAATGTAAAAAAAAAGTCAGCTGATAATGGACTTTTGTAATAAACTCTGGTAACACTTTAGTGATGTAAATATTAATAATAAAACAACAAACAACAAAACATTTCATCAAGCCCTGTCCCATTAATGACCAAAACAGACCGGATTATTGCAACTCTTTCATGTCTCAAGGTGAAGCTGTCATATCTCTGTCTGTATTAGTTCATGATTTTACATCTAAATTTGTCATTTTCAACTAATGACTAACAATTTACTTCTAAAAACATTGCACAAAGTGTAAAACTTGCCTCTAACTCTTTTCATTCAAACATGTGTACAGTTAAACAATGTCATGGTTGCGCTGCACTGAAAAGCATCTTGACTGTCTAGTGACCATCACTGCTCACTACTTTTACTGATGCGTTGTGGATAGAGCCATAGAGGAGGCACACTATGGTCCAGGCAGGTGGACTCTTGTGTTACAGGCTCTGTTTCATGTGATTGGCCTTGATCATTGGGCTCAAAGGTGGGAGATTGCAAATACTCAAAGCATCTTAAAAGGCACAACTCACATTCAAGTGTTGCTATACTATCATCAAAGGGACTTGAACTATAACACAGTGCAACATCTCAGAGGGCTATATGACATTGAGGTATTGCCCATAGACTCTAGGTCTGTGCTCTACTTGATAAAGATAAAATCCCACTGTTCTAATTTGTATTTCACACCCAATATGTATCCGTGCCGCTCCTGGGGCAGCAGTCATAACATGGGAAGTGCAGTTTAAACCTTCCCCACAATCCACCTGTCACTCCTGGCTAGCTCCGAGCCGTGTTGAAGCCTTGTGATGCATACTTCCCTCTGACTCTCTGTCTCCACCAATCACAGCCTGCAGCTCCATGATGCCCTGTGATGTGCTTCCCGCAGATGCCCACGTCTGTGGCGATAAGGCCTCACTGATCTGCAATCTGATTGGATTAGCAGTGCCTTTGAACAAGCTCTGACTGGCTGTTTGCCGGCGGGATGCAAATGAGGTCCTTAAGAGGAATGCTGGGGCTTGACCCTTATTGGGCCTGACAGAATGGACGATGGCACGGAGGCTGCAAGGAGGGGTAATATTGCCTCGGAAAGCTGAATTGTGGGAAGAGAGGAGGTAAAAGTACATCTCTTTCTCTAAGTGTCTCTTTTGGTGCCAGTGTCCAGACTCGCTGCTCACCCTTCTGGCGGCCAGTGCTCATTTGTATCTGTGTGTCAGAGCCATTCACTGCTGTGTTTGTCCCATTCTGACAGCCATTTAACCTCAGCCTGGCACCGGCTGCAATTAAGGTTCTTGATTCAACAGGCTGAAGCTCGGTTACCACTGTTGTAGCAGAAACAAAGGCAATACTGTGAATGCCAATACTGTAAGAGAGGCAATGAAAAAAACAGCCCATTTATTTCGAGGGACCACTGAATCAGCAAAGTTAGGGTGCCAGCAAGAGGGATTCAATGAAAAAGTCTACTGTAACTGAATCCAGCAGTAGCAGAGCCAGCCAATCAGCTAAATCACTTTATGCTTATTATTTTGCACATCTCATCACATTACAGGTCAACGGTCTCCTATTATATACCTGGAGAGTGTGCAGTGTTCATTTTGAAAGCAGCTCGGACATTGAAAGAATAGAATCCAATACAATTCAGGTGATTTATATAAAGTAGCACAATAATAATATATAGTAAAATAAGTACGAGTGTTTGTGTTTAGAACAATCAGGTTTGTGATTTATCTGGGGTTAACTTTTGTATTCTATGTTTTTACTGTGTGACTGGAAATTTGTGTCTATGTTGTGCTCCCTTGAAAAACAGATTTGTATGACTTTCCTGATTAAATCAAACTTAAATAAAAATAAATTTATACATTTTTCTTTCAATTGCAATATTGCCCAAATGTCCAAATGTTATCAATTTTGACATAACTTGTTGGTAGCAGATGGTTATCATTTCAGGATAAAGAGTAAAAGAGTGTCCGGCCCTCTAGTCAGGCTGTACTAAAACGCCTCTTTGTACTTTTGTTGCATATTGGCTCACTGCCCTTTATATAAAGTGCTGTCTGAGTGATACTGTACGGCTTGAAGGAATCGTCTCCTATTTTATGTGATCACATCCACACGGTCATGCGCACTCACACATGGTATATGACCTCATACTGCCATCAGGAAGAAAGTCAGGTAGGGGCCGTAAGTCATGCTAGATAAATCCTGCTTTTGTTGCAGTGAGACAAGGTTGTTTTGGGTGTGGAGCCACGAGTGGACGAGTGCCGGGACAGTTTTAAGAGCAGGTCCCACTCTTAAAGACTTTGTAGGCAGCATGGCCCTTCACTCACCCCCCTCCTCTCCCTTGGGGGGTTTTATCTGCCCATTTCCTCCTCCTGTGCTGGGCCCTCGGGACGCCTTAATGGCGCCATGTTCCCTGTCAGTCAGATATTTAAATGGAAACCGACCATGAAAGTACGGCTGCTCAGGGCTGGCTCACTGTGCCACGTCCTTGCTAACAGCACCCGGAGTCAAATGCACAGGCCCAAAGCCCAGTGCTGCGCTTCAGACCAGTCTGGGGAAGGGGAGTCAGCCTCAATCTGCAAGTTTAATATCCCCCATCAGGTTTTAAAGCTGTTTACCTTGCAGATTTGATCAAGGATACTGATGCAAATAGAGGCAAAAGGCTGCTTGCTCTGGAAACCTTCTGTCCAGAGGTTCATTGATTCATGCTAAATGGGCTCAAGCATCGTTCTTAATCACTCACTCGACTAAATTGATATTGTCCCAAACAAAAAAAGAATATTGGTTTCTTCTCATGAGCTTATATTTGTGACAGTGCACCGAAGCTGTTGTGTTGGTTTGTTTGTGTGGCAGATGTTGCGTCAGTGTTGTCTTTCTCTACAGCTATAATAATCATTGTGACAATCACCATCTGCAGGTGGTCCTACCCACCCTCACCAGACAACCTAATTTAACCCAGTAATAAATCTCTGTGCCCAGTTGGCCATTTTAGCTGTTTGGCACGGGGCACTGTAAATTCACCCTAATTAGATCCTCCCTCTACTCCTCCCCTTCTCTTTGCACATCTTCCTTCTCTCCTCTGACTTCGCGGCTCTCCCCCGTTTCCTCCCCTGCTCATTGGTACATATGCTCATACACCTGGCCTGCATCGTTACCTGTTTACAAATGACCAGGCTGCTTCTGCTGGCTTCAGCATCCACTCTGCCACAAAGTACTGAATCTCTCCGGCCCGCTCTCTCTAACCTCCCCTGTGTCATAATTAGACCTCTGAGCTCATGTTTGCTTAATATTATAATCCACCACACCTGCATTTCTCTCTGTATAGTGCTTAGGCGTAGCACACTTCCCCCCAACAGCCCCATCTCCTCGCCACTGACCTCATGCAGCTTGTTTTGATACAGACATTCGCTGAAACCGAGCGTATGTATTTGTTTTTTCGCTTCTTATCCCTGCCATTACAGCGGCACTCACAGGCCAACAGTGTACCGCTGCTAAAAGGTATGAGCATATCAGGGGTGTCAGTGTCAAGGCTAATGGTCTCTAGCAGGGGCGCCCGCCTGAAGATTTATGCCACAAATTAGTCAAATGTGATCAAACAGCAACCCAGTTAATCATGCAGGACCCGCGTTTGTCCCAGCTTTATCTGTAGGCATAATTATAGACACCCATTTCTGTGACAGGCCAACTGCAGGCCCCTGCGGAGTGATATTGGTGAAAGGGGGGGGTGCCACGTCGTGTTGTCATAGTGATGAATGATTTAGGGGTGTGGAGAGTGTTTTAAACATGTATATACTTAACACCCCTTTGAGAATGTTATGAATGAAGGCATGGCCCCAAGAGCAGAGGTCTAAGAGGCCGCTTACACTGCGACGCTTTTCACTGGAAACAAGAAGATTCTGTTGCGTTGTTGCAGTCGGAGTACACTCCACAAAACTGCAAACCTACTGCGCAGACGTGCAGACTCATTATAAGGACAAATTATAAGTACTAGATGTATAGATCCACACTGTGGCTTCAATGTTTATCATCCCCGCTCCTGAAGTTGAATGGCCTGTAAAACAAAACTTCCTAAGTGTGGTGACAACTCAGCTCAGTTTGCTCATAATTTTTTTGTGTAATGAGAACAGAAATATTGATGATAATGACACAAAATAACACAACAGCCATGGTAAAAATGATGACTTTACAATTTATAGCCTATAGTTTATCACTGTGTTTGTATGACGATGCAAAGAACGGTTATACCTCAATGTCCATCCGTATAAATTAATAACTTAAATAAATCAGAATGCTGTTCAGAGGAAGTGGCGTATTGTTAACTAGTGGTCTGGAGAAGTTCTGAGTGTGTGCAGCACAACACAGATTCTTTTGAATACATCATTGACCTGTGTTCAATTTTTTACTGTTTTTACTGTAAATGAACATTGGTGCGAATGAGTCCAGTCCTCCTTTGCTCCTGCAGTCTCACAATATGAAGCCATTAAGAACAAGCGTTGCCGCAAATTCAATTCATCATGTGACTATCAATTCATTACGTGTTGAGTGTTAACTGGTTAAAGGGAGCTCTATCACTCATCCTCTCCCATTTCCTCCGCCGTCGCTGCAGCCTCGCACAACTTCCGAATGTGGGAATGGGAATCATCCGGCTGCATTCTGTTATTCCAGGCCATTACCATGTGCCAAGCCGGGAAGGAGATCCAGTGATGTGTGCTGCAGTTTGTGATTGGAGTGGATCCTCTCTCCTCCTCCTCTGACAGCCATTTTAAATGCTCGTTTATGCAGCGCTTTTAATATCAATAAGAGAAGCAGGCAGGCAGGCGGACAGGCAACAGTTTCTTACACGCGCACTCACCCCCACGCGCGGCCTGGCTGGAAATCAGCAGCCTCCATCTCCCTGCTATGACAGGGTGTGGTAATTATGTCTCTGTGAGAGTGGGTGCTGTTTGCTGGGTGAAAAATGATAATGGGGTGATTTTTAAGTGCCATATCTCCGGCGCGGGTAATGAAAAGTACTTTTAATCCGGTTGGGAGGAACGGAGGGGTGGAGGGAGAGGAGTGGCTGGGGGAGAGCAGGCAGAAGGGTCTGTTGTGATGGGTGGTGCTCGGAGGGTGGAGGCACGCTGATAGAGGGAGCGCATGAAAAGAGGGACTTCTGTATGGTGATGTGGGGAGGACATAACGAGACGCAAGAAGAGGTTTCAAGGCAATGCGCTGACTGAAGTGGGTGTGTGACAGAGGGGCTTGTGTGCACGTGCCAGGGGAATGCCTAAGCCTTGGCATGAAGCTTGAGCTCAGCAATTAGAATAATTAAGAGTGACTGACAAGCTTTTACAGCCGTTCCCTCTGCTGTAGACTCTCTCCCTCGGCTTCGATGCAGACCGTGGCGGACAACATTATGCCAGTTATGTCAGGTTAACACACGTAGTCAATTGTTACAACTGTGCGAGCGTCAATTTGTGCTTGTGATAATGGCGGAGTTACCACAGCACAATGTATGATACATCCAGGAGTCTGTTTTTGAGACTGTGTAAAACATAGTTGAGTAAGAATACCCAGGAGTGAGGATCGCCTAAAGGACTTATCCCATTCACACTCTCGGAGAAAAGGTGTGTTGTTCCTCTCTCCAGACACAAACGCTTGTGTGCGACAGCGAGAGTTCACTAATGACTTCACACCCCATTAGCGCCTTTGCTTGATATGTCACACTTCATTATGTACTTAGTTCAGCGGTGCGTGAACTTTGAAAAGACTGTGCATGTATGAAGTATGTTTGCACTGGTGTGAGTGGATAGACCAACTTTTGGGAATAGGTTGGCTGTTACCCACACTCTTTGACTTTTATGTAACCAAATATTTAAATCTGGCAAAGCTATTTATTTCTTTTTGCAAGAATACAGTAGAGGAGCGGATTCCCCCATGATAACCTAGAGTGCGCAATAACTTATTATAACGCTCATATTTTTCATGAAGCCTCTTTCACCTGCAATTACTCCAGAATAATTTGGGGAGCATTTTATTACCTTGTCAGACTAAAGCTTGGCTCTGGACACAAAATATAATTGTGGCTGCCTTGGCCTTCCATAATCAGTATGCAGAACACCTTAGAGCAAAAATATAAATGTTCTTGTCTGGGCAGATACAATTCTATCTGCTTAAATATGCTTAACAGCCTCTAATAGGGCACTGATATATGGAGTGTTTATTTGTCTTCATAATTTACAAGATCTCTTGTGTGTGATTCATAGATCAATTATTCAGAGAGCCACCACTATCCAAACATTTATTCCGCTGTTGAAGTGCGCCTTTGTATATAAATCCATCAGAAAGTCCTAAGTGTACACTATGTGATATGTTTTAATTCATGGTAAACAGACAGCGGTGCAGTCGGGCGGCTTCGTTTTCATCTGAAAGCGTTTATCTTAATTCCCCTCAGTCTCTTTCAGTGCTGCCATCCATTACCTGTCTGAGGAGGCAGCGTGGCTCTCCAGGGCGCCATGCACAAACATACACAGTTTCCTTGACGACTAAAATATGGTATGACTACGAGGCTATGGATGTATCGCTTACAGTGACTAACTACCTGTGTTTTTTCAGGTTTGTGTGCATTACTGCCTTGGCTGATGGAAAAAATGATGTTTTCATAATCCATGGAGTTAGCCTGGCTTTGAAATGTTATCAGGAAAGGAGAAGCATCGTTTTGACTAGGAACTTAAAACAAGCTTATAGACTTACATATTTTTAACATGTCACAAACACTTTGCATGATGATTACCAAGCTTAGATGTTTGGGTGTGATGTGATGGTGCACACTTACAAAGACTGATTGACCTACACTGACTCCAAACTGATCAATCTCATGACCTTCCAGGAGTGCTAGGAACCACTCTGCTACCATGCACTCCATTTACAACAATCACAAAAACTTCCCTCAGTTGACTTCAGTGCAACAAAACACCGCAGAAGATGCAAATGTTGGTATGTTGTTGCTTGAATAGTCCATAACTGGTGTCCTCTACTTGAGTAATAACTTTGTTCCATGTGACAAAACAATTACAGTGTTTTTTTTACCAGTTCTTTTTGCTCATAAATCATAGTATTCTTGATGATACTTCCAGTGGAGTATTGGCTCATAAATACAAAACCTATTAGAGATTTACATGGAGAAGGCATGGAATGCTCATCTGTTTCAAGGTTAGCCGGTGAAAGAAGCTTTGGGGAAAAAAACTACAGTAGTACAGGAGTACAACCAAGGAGTTATGTCTGTGAGTCAGAGTCTTAAGGGACTACATTGTTTTGTTTTGTTTTTTTGTTGAAAGAATTTTAGTTGTAGGTTACTATGATAACATTTATAAACATTTTCTCAGTTTTCATTTACCTAGAAATTGAAACCATTTATAGTTATAGCCATGTTAGCATGATACTGTAATC
This sequence comes from Rhyacichthys aspro, assembly GCA_036850595.1. Taxonomy (NCBI): domain Eukaryota; kingdom Metazoa; phylum Chordata; class Actinopteri; order Gobiiformes; family Rhyacichthyidae; genus Rhyacichthys; species Rhyacichthys aspro. The sequence continues at coordinate 5,862,872 of CM072153.1, read as the reverse complement.
CCACAGTATGGTTCCTCGAGGTTATTACCTTGAACCTTGCTTTTTTTGGAATGAGAGATTCCCACTTGGTAGTTTTTTTGGTAGTTTTTTCTTTGATTTACTTGTCATAAATGTTGACAATATAGAAATATACGTAATGAGAAAGGTGTGAGCCACTGTCTTCCTTGGGCACACTCTATGCCAACATTACATTACCCCCTGTGTGGAGAGTGACAGACTCTTCCAGGGCTACGACCCTCTCCCCATGCTGTTTGTCTTTAGGGTCACGTCCTGCCCTCTAACTCCTGACCCCTGACCTTCGACCTCAGTCCGTCAGCCGGCAGACACCTCCACTGAGCTGACAGCTCCCAAAGCCCACTGACCCCAAAAGCCGAACGAAAGGCTCGCGCACAAAGAGGCACGAAGCGTTGACCGCCGACCTCTTCTCGGAGGGGAATCCGTGTATGCCCAGCACGAGTGGCAGCTTACCTGTTTAAAGAGGTCGGGAACAGAAAAGACAAATCGCACTGATGAGGTATGGAAGGGAGAGGGAATGAGCAGCTTTTAGAAGGGAAGGAGGGTGGGAAGAGGAATTGGATGGGAGGACAAACATGGGTGAACCTGCTTTGTGGAGGTCACTCTCTGCCTGAGGAGACAGGTGCCTCAAGATTAGCCTCTACATTAATGGCCTTTACTTTCACACATACACGCACGCTTGCATACACAACACACCAGTCTAGAGACCTCCTACACCACTGGGACCTGGAACTAGTGAGAACACTGCTGTGACTCCCATATCCTATTTATACATCCTTTGCTGTACATTACAATCCTATTTAGCTCGCCCTCCTTCCTACACAATCCTATTTATGGACTCACCCCCATCCCGCCACTGCGTACACTCCCCTCCCCCATTCCCCCTCTCAAATCCTATTTGTGTGCCCCCTTCTCCTGTATGCAGGTGCCATCTATCCAAAAGACTGCCTACTGGGTCTATAAGCTGTGTGTGTGTGTTTGTGCCAGTGTTTTGTGTGCTAATGTAACGCTGAAATTGGAATGTTCCTGCTCGGAGAAAACCTGTTCATCTCTGCTAATATCAATCAGCTGTTCTGTGCCTAACTGAGTTTCATTTGAACATGCGCTAGGGGGAAATGGTGTCAAGTCAGTTGTACTTTTAAAGGTTAAAGTATACGTCAAGATTGCCCCCGGTTCATCCTTTCTCATCTGATGTAATCCGTAGGTCTCTTGTGTTTCTGCGTCTGGGTTTTTCCGTCTCGTTCTATTCACGCCTGTCCCACTGATGGGCCTCTTATGCTCCATTAGTGTATTTAAACAGGACAAACATGCCTGTCCATTTCACAGACCTGTTCCCAAACCTGCCACTCAACCTGTTATGAAAGCACCCTTATTCTGTTTGAAGGTGCGAGATAAAAGGTGAGTGGAAGTCGGGACCTGACAGGCCAAATTATAGTAGCCGTTCCAGCGGGACCAGGAGCGAGAAGCGTGAGGATGTTCGTGCCCTTCTGGATTAAAGATAAGGCTAAGTGGGATCCCAGACTTCTGGTGCCTGTCGGTGTTAGAAAGACAACTGCTGCTGCTCAGTTCTCCAGTGGCTGTGATACTTTAGTTTGAAGGACTCAGACCTAGTAATGATGAGCCAGCAGCTAAAGTTCACCTGAAATGACGAAACAGAAGAAGATGGACCTGCCATCTGAATGCAAACAACCCACATGTATCTGCTGCAAAGAAAGGGACTGATGGAATGATGATAACCTTGAGGAATAATATCAGGATCTGACCCTGACAATACCATGCTATTGTGGTCACAACTTTAAATCTTTTTAATTTAAATGGACTTAAGCAACCCTTTTATTTCTAATAATATTACCCAAGTAGAATTAAAAACAGTCAACCAAGGGGGCGCACCTGGCAGCAGGAGACCCTGGTCTAAGTACCCAATGTCATTCCTCACTATCTTTCACCCCATTTCCTGTGTAGCTACTGTTCACTATCAATAAAGGCCAAAAAGCACAAAAAATCTTAAAAACAAACAAAAAACCCCATTACAAATTATTATTTTATACTAGTATTACTACTTCTACTACTAATACAAAGGCTGGAGATATAGCTGTTGTTTAAGCGAGCACATGATGTCACCTCATGTATCATTGTGTTCATGTTGCAGAGCCACGAAAATGAATGCAACACGTGTACATGTGCAATATGCATATGACTGTGATTGTGTTAATGGGGTCATGTGACCATCTGACAATATCAGAGCACACTGACCAACTTGAAAAGTCAAAATAAGGTTCATACAGCAGGAACGCTTCTTCATAATGTTGCATTGGTTTTACACAGAGTCACAAAATAATATCTGTGCAAGTTACTATGTTTACTTTTTTATGTATCAGTACTTTGTTGTTGTACATCCTGTGATAGCTCCACTCAGGGAAAGGGTGAGGAACATGGATTTTAAGGGCAAGAATGTGGTAGTTAAGTGATGCAGGCGCATGTGCATGGCTTAAAAACAACTACTAACTACTACTACTAACTACTACTACTGTTCTACTATGTTTTTCACAGCAGGGGTTTTTGTTTTTGTAAAAAGTTGACACACAAAATATCTTTTATATAAAAAAATTTCTTCCAAAAAGTTACACAAGAAAAATATCTAGTTACTTTATTGGAGTTACTGATGATTTATTTGGTGACATTAAGTTATTTGTAAGTAATATAGAGGAAGGACAAAGAACAGCAGCCGCGCTCACCACTTTAGTTTTGAATTTACAGTCTTTGTCTGAATCCAAAAGTCAAATTGGTTATTTATGTTCTCCTCACTGCCGTGCAGTTTGATTGAATATTTATTTTGCTCATGGTTGAAGAGTTTTATTAAATAGAGAAGCTGTTTGTCATTCAGTATGGTGTAAAAGTTTAGTGGAGCACAGCTTGAGAAGGCAGTATTCGTCCCATGTCTAGCTGCTGTCCATAGTGGCCGTACAGTATTTGTATACATATTCGGACCACTTCGACTTGTACTCAATGTGAGGCGGAGAATTTCAAACCAGTGATATATGATGTATGCCGTTTGGCAGACATTTTTATCCAAAGCCCACAGAGTGAAATAGTGTGACTGAGCTGAATTTATTAATCATTCAATTAACTAAATGTTCCTTCTTGGTGTGGTTCAGATGAATGGACTGTCACTCTTTAATGCAATCTAATTCTCAGCGCACCTCAAGAGAGATGCTGTGAACTTAACTGCTCTGCAACTCTTTCATTTTCCAGTATTACTCATTCCCCACTATGTTTTGTCATTTCTGCTTTATTATTTTTCTCCATCTGCCGGCTGAAATGTAAAGCACCAGCCACAGTTTGAGTGGCCTTATGTATCTTTCTCCATCTTTCTCAGATAGAGTCTTCCTGTGTGTCTTTGGACCTGGCTGGTAAAGACAGTCGGGGCAGTCGATCGTATCAGACTATCAGGCCAGTTCAACCATAAATTACCTGCAGCTAACAAAGCGTGCTGCTGTAACTATTACACAGGCAGTCAAAGTCACCTCGGCCCTCACAGCAAGGCTATACACTCAACACTTAAAGACTGTGGACCTGAGGACGAGCAGGTTTGGGTGAATCTCAGTGGATACTGTTTACAATATTGGCAATAAACGCTAATGCAATCTATGCAGATGCAGATAATGAGTCAATGTCTGTCTGCAACATCAAAAATTAAATTATTTAGACCACTTTTAAAGGACTCTTGGACTCAAACTTGGACTAAAAGTCTCAGTATTTTAAACCCAGTTCTACTGAACACATGACTGGTGTATTTGTCTACATAATTCTTGTGAATAGATGAATTGAATGAAAACTATAATTGAATGCATCCAGTTTCTACTGCTTATCCTGTTATGGTTCATGTTGTCTGGAGCCTATCCATGCAGGGTACACCCTGGAGAATCACCAGTTAATCTCAGGGCTGACTCTTCATCACTCGTTGATACAGGTAGTACCAGGCTGTTTGTTGTGTTAAACTCTTGGGTGTGCAGACAGTGGCTCTCTCCTCTTCCTCCTCTTCGCGCTCATGCACAGGTCTGTGTTATTGGCTAATTGAGAGCGTGTTCTGTGCAGCATTCTGCCCTGGAGGTTAGTGTTAGCACACACACACTGTAGCAGGACAAATGAGAATACAGCCCGCCATCTGCCCAGCAGAGACACTCCCTCGCCCTCTCCTTGTCCCCCTACCCTCTAGCCCTTTCCTTTTACTCTTTTACTCTCATTTTTATTCTCTACTACGACTACTACCACCTCTCTTTTTGCCCTTCTACAACCTATTCTTTGTCATTTGTGTCCTCTTGTCCCATTTTAATACTTTGAGTGCTCTTCTCTTCCTGGGTATCATTCCCTCTCACTTTAACTCAGAGTTAGTTCTTTTTTCTGCCACCTGCCTCTGACCTGAGTGAGCGGCCATTGTTTTCTCTTTTCTGATGTGAGGCTCACCGTCGTGTTAAGATGGTGTTCTTCAAGAGCAGACTTTCAAATTGTTCCATGGGTGCGATCCATAGGGGCTGACACCGAAGGTGACCCCCGGTCGGTAACCTTGGAGACCAACTGTATTAAAATGAATTTGAGTCGAGGGGCTGTCCTGACAGCAGCATAATTACATCGCAGAGCATCAGTGCTAATTTATGCAGCCTGCATTCAACCGGTCAGGAGTGCCGAGATGGGGTCAGCGTGGACACACACAAACACACATCTATACGTGTTAACAGGGACACAGAGAAGCACACACTCACACAACACATGGATCAGCATACCAATACAAATAGGTAAATACATCCAGGTGAATGCAGCACAAAAGGCTGGCACAGCCCTTTGCACAACTCATGTATGGAGGGTCAGTGTGTGCACCAAACTGAAACTATGTGGAGGCATTTGTAGCATACATCAGTCATGAGTCCTTAACAGTGTAAACTTGTTTATGTAGTTACTTTATTGGAACAACTTTGAACTTCAACATTTGTGATAATGAATCGTTAGTGAATTTCACAGAGGCCTGACCCTGAAAAGGTAAATAATAATAATAAAGATTTTATATACAAGACTTTATAAAGATTTTTCTCCTCAATAAACTTCCTTATGCTTATTTTCTGCAAGTTTATTTATCGTTACATTTTCTGTCTACTATATGCCTATATCCAGGGTTAAGTTAGTGCTGGTTGATAGTTCTGCAAACCTTGACTACTCTTTTCACACAAGATTTGACATGCATACTTATATTAAATATGCTGCTCTGATTACACCTCTACATGAACGAGAGGACTGGGGACTTAAACTGGCAAACTGTCAGTTATCAAACGACCCACTCACCCTTTTGCCAAAACATTTACCTATTATTTCTATTGACTGTGACAGCTTTTCACTTGGCACAACTTGTTTTTGCTCTCACCTTTATTGTAATTGGGCACTTATTAACAATGATCCATAAGTAGAAAAATCTTGATTGCATACTGAACTGTACTGTGATTAATATGAAGCACCCTTTTGGGACGTCAGTGTCTCCTGCAGTCGCCCAGTGAACATGTGGAGCAGTAGCGAGTACAGAAGTTGGGGTCAGAAGCAGAGAAGCAGCTGAAGATGAGGGAGAAGACATTGATATAAGCTCCACTCACTCCATTGTAGCCATTGTGACCAAGGGCACACTAATCTATGCCATTAGCAGATCCCAGCGACACTCTCATAATGTTACCGCTAGCTGCTCTCCTGTGACATGTTCCTGCTGTGTCTGAGGGAGTGTGTGTGAGTGTGTGTGTGCATAATGACAGTTCAGCTAGTTGCTCTCCTGTGAAAATGACACGTTCCTGCCAAATTAATATCATTACGATCAGAGTTTAATGGGCCAGTGCTGCCTTCTTATTTAAAACAGAACATCCCTCTGTCGACCTCCAGCATGGAGGAGGTGGGGGCAGGAGAATGGCTGTGGAGGAATGGATAAATGAGCAGCAGAGAACCTTTTTAAGGCATCTTTTTAGTAAAGCAGGCACTGGACCGGTCAGGCACAGTTTTAGAGGTGTTCCCATGGTCAAAAGGGGTATGAAGTGTTCAAGATTTAACACCACTTTGGTTCAAACACAGTGGTACATTTCTAAAAAGGTGGAGCTAAACATTGTTCTCTGTGAAATGTCAAACAGAGAATGATTACTCTTACTTAAAATGAGAATTTAGAAGAAAAGTTAGAAAGCTCTCTTGTGGTCAACAGTTGTATTTGAAGAAGAAATACTGTGAAATGTTTAACTTTTTTTTAAACTCCAGTAGCTGAACTTGAGACACTTTACCTTAAAATATGAAGCACTGGGGCGCCTCTGAGAGCATACCACACACTCAGGAGACCCAGGATTGATTTCGGCTCGGGTCCTATGCCCAATGCCATTTCCCTCTCTCTCTCCACCTGTTTCCTGTCTGTCTACTACCAAATAAAGGCAGCAAGGCCAAAAAAGTCTATAAAAATATGAAGTATCAACACAAATTTACATCCGATCTTTAAATGTAAGTCCCATGTTACATTATATAGCATATAAAGCTTATAGTGTTGTTTTAAATAATGACGTCCTAAAATTTAAGAAACTTTAAGAAGCAGCTCTCTGAATTCCAAAAAGCTGGAAATAAACTGGAGACAATCACCAGTAAATGTTATCTAGAGGATCTCACAGTGCTTCAATTGAGGATTTATTTACTTCTTTGCTCTAGTAAATGTAGCTGCCACCGTTCTGCTCATTCCCCAGTGGAAATACAAGTTTTATTAACGTTTACCTGCACCAAACTGTGCTATACTGACCCGACCTATATTGTACCTGAATGTGGAAACATAGCTTAAGCTTTTATGGACTCGGAGGAAGAGGAAGTTGAGAAAAGATGATGTTTGGCTGGAGGAAGATAAAGAATAAAAGTATTAAAACATCATAACAATTAATTTGATTTGCTCTCTTTTTCAGTTGGATAGATTGTCCAGTATTGTGTAAAAGGAGGTCTATGAGGTGTTTAGGAAACTCTTTTGGCCTTACAGTAATTGTCTGCACGCTTCCAGTTTGGAGAAACAGACAGGAGCAATGAGCCCACTGAAAACACACTTCAAATTAAAAGACTTCATATACTCTTAGTCCAAATACATACACTTAAGATTTACATGCTTTTATTTTGAAATCTGACTTTTTTTCTACCTGTTCTACATTTACCTTTTGACTCTGTAATAGAAGCACACTCACAAAATACCTTGCCGCCCCTTTAGTCCCATCTCTGGACGTTCTTCCACTGCTCGCATAAACTGTTTGGTGGTGTTTCGTAACAGCGCTATTGCTTGTGTGTTTTACAGTAGGCCTTTTCTTGTTCCATTTTTCTTTCAGCCTGTACAGTATTTTACAGTAGGAACGAGTGCAGTGTGAGCAGTCTGGTGTCATTCGTCACTGGGAGTCAGCAGTGTGATAATGAGTTAATTTGGAGGTACACTCCGCGGGCTGGCTGTGCATGGCTCTTGTGCGCGGCGGTGTTTGCACAGTGTACGGCGGGTAGAACACCTTCACTCCACGTCGTGTGTGCGTTTTCCCCCCTCCGAATATGATCCACACCTGAATGTGCGCGTGTGAATATGTCAGGTTGCCGCGGGAGACCAATTAGCTGGAGCATCACTGAGGAGGTGGCCCTATTACACCAGCTCATCACACAGACAGCATCGCTCGGCTCATAATAGAAACACACTGACACTTATAGTACATTGACCATATGGAATAATGACTTCACTGTGTCAAACTGTCAGCCGTGAGTCACCGTTGTGCGTTATTCCAACCAGGTGTTACCAACTTAACCAACTTTTGTGAATTACGCCAAATCTTACTGCGGCTGAATGCTTGTCGTTAGTGATATGTTCTTTTGCATTTGAGCATTTCCTTTCCTAAAAACGACGCAAAAAAAAACAGTAGATCAAACTCAAGGAATCCAAAGTTTGAGGTGCCGTCCACTGATCAGGCGAAAATGGGAAAAATGCAGATGACAACCAATAAAGCAGCCAGGCCTCTTCATGTATAATTCAGATCTTTTACGGTGGGCTATGCTAAAGGAAAGGACCATTTCCAGCCAGAGAAAAGCCCTTTTAAAAGCTAATCCCGATGCCAGTGTCTTGCTCCTTTTACGGCTCCTCTTTAATGAATAGGTGTCCAATAAGGCCTTTTATTGTCTTAGCATATGTTGCTTTTATTAGGGGAAAATAATTAGGTTGTGCGGATCACTTCGGAAGTCCTCTCGCCGGATAAAAATGAGATAGTTTCACAGTCGCTGCGCAAGTCCTTCTGACTCCCCATCGTTTTCCCCTTGGATGCCTTGTGTCCTGCCTTTTTTGTCTCCTCCCCTGCTTCCTTTCCTAGCCCCCTCCCTTTCCTCGTCCTCATCCCGCTGTCCTTTGCTATCGTTTCTTGCTTTCTATTGTTTCCAAGAACATGTGGGCATTAAATGTATGCAGCGAGGTACGCCGGACTCTGCATTTACACCGAACAGTCGAACAATGGCAGTGTGACTATAGGCTGTTGATGAGTGACATGTGGGTGATCTTATCTCGGGCAAAAGGGGTAACGGGATGAAAAAAAATACTACTGTAGGGATTTGTGCATCCTTTTGTGCTGTCTTCTTGTCACTCCTACATACTTCATCCTTCCCTGCTTTGTGCGACATGCAGAAATAAATAAATAGTCTACTGGCCTAGTGTAAGAACCCAAGGAAAAAGAACCATTTACTTTTAAGAAGCTTTATTATGAACATTTTCCCATGAGACCTCAGTATGTCTGGAGATGTTATGTTAAGTTATGGGCCTGGAGAGAAGGAGGGATCTAGAGAGTCATCGAAGGACAAAAATGGCAGAGGAGGTTTAAGAAGAAAAGACAGGAAGACATTTAAATGACATAATGATGTAATGGAAAGGAGCAGGGAGAAGAAGTCTGTTCATCCTGTCTGTAATGCTCCTCAAGGGAACGGCCTGCATCTGGCTTGGTATTACCCATCAGCTTACTGACTAATGGAGTGTATGAAAGAGTTTAGCACATACAGATGACCACCAGTAAACACTAAGAAGCAGATGGGGTTAGAGTAGCCCAAATCTTTACTTGAATAAAAACAACATTTATTATCTTCCATCTAATCAAGTTAGAGGCAGTGGACATAGACAGAGACATAGACAGACAACCATTCACTCTCACAGTTATTCACAAGGGACAGTTTCAGATTCACCAATTCATTTATACCTGCATGTGTTGGTGGGAGGATGCCAGAGTACCCAGAGAGAATGCAGACTTGAATCAGATTGAACCCATGGCCCTCTTGCTGTGAGGCAGGAGTGCTAACCACTCTGCCACTGTGCATGCCTAAGTGACCCAAGAAGCATAGAAGTTTAAACTTGGATTTACAGTAAATGTGTGAGTGGAGTGTCAGCACCATCAACACTAGGGCCTTGATGTTGTTGATGTTGGTGCTTATCTCTTTTTGCAAATAAATGCGTAGATGTGCTCAGTGGATTAATGGGGTCCACTTCAGTCATTCAGTCTAGTTTTACAAGTACAAATTACATATAGGTAGTTATCATCTAGCCTCACCTCTGCTATTGATCTGTGCTATTCTTTGTCAAAAATGTGATCATGAACTATCACAGCCCAAAGCTAAAGCTGCTTTTTATTGTGTCCTTGTTGAGGGAAACAGATTTACTGTCTGTTGTCTGGTGTGACCTTTGGCGTGCCCTGCACAGGGTGACAGAGGTTACTACAGTTCCATGGCGTGGGTGTCAGGGTGCTCTCTGAGGTGTGCGCTGAGGTGTTTGAGGAGCTAATCTCCTCTCCTCGTGGTCCAGTGGTCAAGTTGAATGGAGGGACAGCTTGTTTATCTGTGAGAGGACCGCGTTACCCAGGATTCCCCGTACAGCTGGACTGGGCACGCTCAGCTGAGCTGTCAGCTCGCAGAGGATGCCACACGGCTGAGGGCAGACACGCTGTCACTGCACGCACTCACACAGACTGAGGCAGAGGAGACTTTGTTTCACTGCTTATTTATTAAATGTAAAATATCTTCATCACAGATTAAAAATCAGACACCTCCATCTATTTTAAACATCACAGGTTGAAAAACAAAACATTCCTGAAACAGAATTACAAACCCTTTGGAGTCCCATTTTATGGATCCACGATGCTGGACAGAGGGCTGAGGCAAAAACTGCACTCCACCTGATCCTTTTACTTTAGGGCCACACCAAGACTTCCTTCAGACTGTAGAAAAGATTTATATGTACTGATTTTATTTTTTAGACTTACAAGAATTCTTCATTTACAGTTTCCAAAATTGCTGTGTGTCATTAGAATATGATGCACAGAATATGACGTGTTTGTGACTGTAACAAAAATATTTCAAACTCCAATTGTATTTTCTGGTCACATATGTTTTTGCATGACGTATGGCTTCCTGGTGCTCGCTAGAAGCCCTTTAAAAAGTTTCGACACTGTTGAGCAGCTCTGTTGGACTGGAGTGCCATGACAAAGGTGGGCTCTGCCTCAACCCTCGCTGCTGTACAAATGCCAACTGACGACAACTGACACGGACGGTGCGCAGAAACACGGGACAGGCAAAGGAAGAGAACCACCCACAGGAGGAAGAAAACAGGAAGACTCTACACACACTGTCCAAGAGAGGATATTGCCTGACAACATTATCAAGTCATTTTTAGTTGACGCTTTTATGTTTTTCTACTTTTTATATTATTATTTTTTAAGTGCATGCCATATGAGAATTTGGGGATTATAAAAGTACCTGAAAGAATTGCTATTTTTGTTTTTTTAGCATGCATAGCCGTTTTTATTTACACAGATTATGTACAGGGATGGGCCAAAAACAGCAGCTCTACAGTACTGGGTTTATTTACATCCGGGTCGGAGAGAGGTCAATGTCATAACTACAGATGTGGGGTCACATGCACAGGGTCAGAGAGGTACAACCTATTTGATGAAGACACAGAACAGAACACAGTAAAAGAACATTACTGTCAACAACGTCACATCTTCAACCCTTTTGCTTTTTATACGCTTTTCGACAACAGATTATTGCGTAATACTATACAAGGACGTTTCTATTCAGAGTCCATGAGGTCCTCAGGAGTCTGGACAGGAAGACTTGGGTCGGTTCCAGAGCTGGGGTCATTGCAGACACTTATTGCAGGACGCTCTGGAAGAAACTCAGAGGTGTGGAGCCAAAATGGGCAGAGATTGCTCATCCTTTTGTATTTAGATGCTCCTTTGGTTTTCCGTATTGCTGGGATGCTTTTGAGTCCCGATAATATGTTTAAAGTAAGTGCAAGTGAGGTGTCAAGCCTTGAATAATCTTCTCTTTCGAAATATGCTTTAAAAATCTCAATCCTTGCAATACTGAGACATGTCCATGGCTGTGGACCTTAGAGATCGATTCTAAAACAGCACAGACGTTCCTCGAAATCTACCATAAATGTACACAATGTAATGATTCACAAGTTGCAGAAAACACAGCAAGATTCACCAGTTTGTAAATTTACAGGCTTAATCTACATTTGCACATGGGAAAGAAATGTCTACACTCTCTTTCAGTAGATTGTCCTTTGTTTGTTTGTTAGTGTTAGTGTCCGTGCTTGTGTGTAGACACATGCTCATGCACATATGAGTATGTCGACTGTGGTTTGTTTAATGTACTCTCATTCATGCTCACACATATCTACATACACACACATACAATAATACGTCTGTTGTGAACACTTGATCGGTTCATGCGTAATCCATAGACGTATTATAAGAGCTGGAACCTAGCCCTTTGCCTACTCGCCATAACACTCTGCATCACTTCAAACCATGGGATTTTTTTTCTGCAATACCATGAGCGGCCACTGGTGGAAATGGCGACAGGGCAGAGGGACAGGTATCACATCCAGATCTTATAATATATCAATGATCTCATTTGCTATATTTTATACAGAGGTCACAAGGTCAAGTGGTAAAGCAGGACGCGTGGAACACCATAAGTTACACTGGCAGAGTAGTTAGTTTATAGTTATACAGAAGACAGAAAATGATCTCAGCTGCATGAATCTGGATTACGGCTTGAAAGTGTTTTACGACTATTTGAACTTACACTGACAGGAGCTGGACGCTAACAAACTGCTCTGAAAGTCAGCCAAGTTCAAGGGGGCGACGGGCGAGTCAGGCCCGCGGCTCTGAAATCTTCAGTGGGCGCGTTTAAAAGGCGTTTTGAGTCGAGCTAAATCAGATGGCCTACGTGAGGGGGAGATGAGTTAAACCGGCCGCGTGTGAAGCTGCAACTCGGAGACACTGCCTGGCATTTGTTTGTCTTTGATATGGCGACATGTGATGTGGCGGAAGTTATCGGTGCACTGGCAGGTGAGACAGACAGCGGCGCACATAGCGATGCTGCCTTTTCATGTGCTGTTTACTGCTTCTCTCATCACAGTGCACTTCAAACACACTCAATCTGCTGCTGCCACATTACACACCAGGACTCCTTCTGGCACAACTTAACTCACAGCTTACAAGGCCGTGTGTGTACGCGTGCAAATATTTCCTGGAATCTATGTATTTGCATTTGCATTTTTTTTTGCATATTTTCTACTTGTGAAATTATTAAGACCTCGACACTTTACGTCTGTTTGTTTCACAGCTGCTTCAGGAAGCTGTTCAAACGTTCTGCGTGTAATATGGCTCATTATGCATGCGTTTATGTTCACTCGTCTATATGGCGTTGACTGTGTCTGTGCCAGTGCTCGAGTTACATCAGCGCTTCCCTCTCGCGCCCTCTGCCCTCATCTCAATCTTTCTCCTTCTCACTGGGAGATAAAGACACAAGCCTTTCTAATGTGGCCGTACAGAAGTTGTCTCCAACGCTCGGGAGTCTGCAGGGAAGCTGTCGCAGCAGCTTTTAGCCGGAACCGCGACATGAAAGCTGGGTCTTTGAGCGTGCGGGTTATGTGTGTAATTCTCCCTGACATGTTTATTCTGCTGCTCTTTAAACTTTCCCTTCCAAATGTCACCTCCCCCCTTCTAAGAACATCTCGGCTAATTACTGACTGACGGGATGGGGCGTGGAGAATTTAGCAGGTTGTGTCCAAATGAGATGACATGAAACACGGTCATTTTCGGAGTTGAATGAGCGTCGAATTTTAAAGTCGCGTACAAAATGTGAAATGACTTGTCGAGAAGGAGCAAGAGGGAAGTGGATTTGAAAAGTGTGTGTTTGAACATATCGCTTTAGACATGGATACACAAGTGTAGTTGCATTATTCCGTTAATACTTGGACAACCTCATTAACACAACGTGTGAAAATATACATATTCACAGTTTCAAAAGCTGTGGTTTTCCTGGTGATTCCCATCCAGACCGAAGCTGGTGTCCTGTTCTCTCTGCTTTGACATGGTCCCATAAAGTCTGTGATCCTGTACACAGCGGTAGACAAATAAATATATATATCGTTTGTATATAAATATATGTACAGTAAGAACCTACGCTGTTCCGATTGGACACAGCACATCGTCTTTTTTGTTACTGTGGACAGTCTGCTGAAGTCCACCGGTCCGTGTGTCAGTAGCTGAGTTCTTTGCGTTGACGTTCCTCCCGCGGTCCCTCACTAACATCTCTTCTCTTTTGTCTGTGTTTCTGTGTCCACAGCAACAGGGGGCGGCCACAACCGTGTACTGCGCCGTGGCTCCGGAGCTCGAGGGTCTGGGCGGCATGTACTTCAACAACTGCTTCCGCTGCCTGCCGTCCATGCAGGCCCAGGACGACGGCAGCGCGGCCAGTCTGTGGGAGCTGAGCGAGCGCTTGGTGGCGGAGCGGTCAGCTGGTGTACAGGCCCTCTGATGCATGGGTGGGGGGGACTATCTGATTAAACTAAAGACTGCCAAACCATCTGTATATGGACAACACACTATAATACAAGAAGGGTTTTCATGTACATACTATGAAATAAATCCAAACTATAGTACTGTTGTGGTAGTTTACAATGGAGGAAAAAGATGGGATAAGATTTTGGGACAAATTCAGGGAAGCTTTTAATCTACTGTTTCGTACTATTTAAAGCAACACTACATTTTTTTCAGATTTGCACTGATTAAAGAACACTGGGTTTCATTCATGACTATTTTTGTACAGTCCAAAAAAATTTCAAAGTGTGAGAACTGGTAAAAACCTATAACAATAAGTACTGAAGTAGGTTTAGGTTTTGTATCGAAAGGAGAAAAACAGCAAATGCCAAAAATTGTCCTAAGAAGACATTTATTGATAAAAAGCTTTAAGAAACGATGGACTAGTTTCCAAAAGCACTGTCCCATGCAAACCACGAGCATGTGTGTTGTTAGCATTTTCAATGATCAGTCTATGTGAGTCTGATTAACAGTGTCTCTAAATGATTTATTCAAACTGGGGCTTGGCGTTTGAGTTCCCAGTAAAATTAGGCATTAAATTAATCTGTACTGACCAGATATTTGCTCTGTGCTTTGACTTTTGGCACAAACAGATCAGAACTGCCAATCATTTGTATGAGCCAGTCTTTGGATAACGCTTTCGATTCTAGTCGCCTTACGCTTTCGATTCTTCATCTTAAGGAAGCACCAAAACGGCTTTGAAGCTACACTTTTTAATAATTTCATTTCCATGAATTTTACATTAAAAAGTGACATAGTGTTGCTTTAAATAAGTAAATGATTTGTCTTGCTAATATGCATCTGATTTTAGTGCACTGTACTCTCACCTAGCTCTACTTTGCTGTTTCCTACTGAGATACAGATGCGCTGGTTTGGGGATCATGTGCAAAACTTACAGAATAAATAAGGGGTAATGGTCACTGATGGATATATAAACACACTAGAGGTATGTCTCTTATGTCTATGTACATAATTCTGCAATATGTTTTAACTCTTAGCAATGTCCCTATTCCTTCTCTGTACAATATTTACAAAATCCTGATTTGTGGCCATGTGCTAAAGGGGTGTGGACATCATGTTTCTTGTTTGCTATTTATCTATGTTTTCATTAAGAGGTATTGACGGAAAAAATCGTATCCGTTTATCAGGTGATAAAGAATCCAGAGTTTGTGTTGTCTTTAAATCTTCACTCCATTGTCCCTTGTTAGTTATATGGTGGTTTTATTTGAACTCTGGCCTGTGGTTTTTGCTGAGGATTGGTTGCCCTGAAGCTGCAGTTGTGGAGACGTTGTGCTTTGTGGCAGTCGGGGTGCCGGAGGTGGTGGTTGTCAGCTTTTCGGTGTTGTGATATCTGTAAAGACACAAATGGAAAAGAGCATTCAATAAATCAGTTTTATAGTCATGTACGCATTAAGTCTTGTATTTTAATTTTTTTTTAATATGCAAAGGAGAAGTTCATTCATTTAAAGGCCATTAGGGGGAGATACAGTAACTTTGAACCAGAGCTCTGAAGGGAGGTCAATCTGTTATTTTGAAGGCTATCAGTGTAAATACTCTTATCATTATTTGTGCCTATACCAGGACTCAAACTTATAAAAAGAAATAAATATGTTCCACTTGGACTGCACAGTTTATAGCAAATTTAATGGTGTTGCAGTACCAACAATAGCTGGAACAGTATTAGTTTTATCCAAGTGAAGAGTATTATACTGTATAAGACTTATCACTGTTTAAAACTGTGACCACTGTCGACCTTCTAGGACAGATTTGTCTCAAATGTTTTTGCACTGCCACAAATTAGCAGGTAATTGTGTTTGGTTCTCTATCTGAAGTATTTGAAACTGACTTACAACCTACAGTGGGGTCAAGGAAATAAATAAAGCCATTTTAAACACAATAACACTTCTGTATTGTCCTTTGTTGTCCTTTCCTAACGTTGAATTGTTTACTATATTTGAAGGGGGTCAAACTTAACTTTTCATTTAGCATGGGACTTGATGTTATCACAATTTAAACATGAAGCGTTTTTGCTAAAACCATTCATAGTCCCCTTAATTAGTAAATTGAGATAAAACTGATCTGTAAAAAATTAGACCTTAAAAACTTATCTAGGCCGGATCTGTCCCTTTCAAAAAATGGTCACTTCTCCTGTTGGCTGCTTGTCAACACTGAATCAATGGTGGCAGGAAATCTTACTGGGAAATTCACTATTCTGGCACTGGCTTCCTCAGAGAAACAACAGAAAAAGGGGAAAAGGGATACAAAGTCAAACAAAATGAAGTTCATAATTATTGGCAACACATAGACATATACAAGATAGAGACTGTAGTAGTAGAAACACCTTGTTTGTATACACTAATATTGCAATGTAAGTGGTGAACTGGTTTGGTTTAATACTTTTTAAACAAAAATAAAAGCAGACAGGGTTGCTGAAGGTTAATACTCCTCTATTTCTTCCATATCTGATCAACTCAAACACCTGGTTTGTCTTGATCTGGCGTTACTTCTCAATTCAATCATGTATTAAGCTTCTAATGTAATACATTCTTTTTTCTCTCCTTTCATTTCTTCTCGTGTATTACACACACACACACACACACACACACGTATAAAGTCCTTGTTTCTTTGTTGTTATTTGAGGTCATCTGTGTTGTTTTGTTGGGTCTGAGAGTAAAAGAAGATAAGGGTTAAGACATATCACTGTAAATTTTGTTCCATCTGTCTTCTATCAATAAAATAGTCCAATCACAATACAATCACATTGAACCAGTGTGAAGTCAGTGTTTGGACACAGCTGAATTTTTACTAAGCCACTTTTAACATGCGTAACCTAACATTCTGCAGCTAGTCTCATCATTAATTTCTTTCTAAAAGCATCACAGCTATTCTTTCTATCTCTGCTCAGTCATTCATTCACCAGTCTTTATTACTCTAACTCATCCCATTCGCTCCTGGGTACATGCACATGTTCCGCCGTCCTTCCTGCGCAGTTGGAAACATCCAGTGCCATGCCTTGTTCACGGCCCGCTCTGTAACTGATACCAGAGTTATAATCTATACTGTACCCAGGTGTCTTATCACTGTCCTTTCACAGCACAGGACATACCTGGAACAGAGATACGGCAGGCTTCTCACATGTGCGACAACCTGGGTTCATGTGGGACAAAAACAAGTGGGACTGTCTCTCTCGTCGGGCCACCATACAGTTTAACAGTTTGACTAGACACACTAATAAACTACAATGAGGAAAATATAACTAAAATATCATTCAGAATGCTGTCCATGGTGCTGATTCAAGTGTTTTTTGAGATTTTCACCTTCTTTTGCCATTAATAACCATGTATAATGTGTGTTTGGTCTATTGCCTTGTTTCCACTGTGCGGTACCATATGGGTCGGGTCAGTAATGCACTTTTTACGGCGCTGTGTGCTTCACATGTAAAATATAATGTTATGCAAGTAGTGTGTCAAACTTTTTTAATGTCGGGGCATAAATCAAATGAAATCAAAGTGAATAAATCCTGAAAAAGTCGATTGTTTCCATTTTATTCTCAGCTCCAATCTGAGAAATCTAAAAGGCTGCACCAGTTTTCTACATTTCGAGAACTTATTCTTACAGTTAAATGTGATGCAGACAGCTATTGCAATGTACTTGTTTTTAAATTTTGTTTTAATTCACAAAATAAGAGCCTATCTATAACTGGGAACAGCTGCTGATTAGGGACACTTGAGTTCAAAAACAGTTAACATTCATTCTTCTTTATCATGAGACAAGCTTTAACAATATTTTCTCTTGCCCAATCAAAACAATTCAATTTTTACCATATTTTTGCATTTTGCAAAACAACACAGACAAACACAGAAGAATAACATTAGATAAAAGCAAGATCATTGTGAAACAGTTGTGAGTAGACTAGTTATGTTCACACAACTGACCTCAGAAAGCACAACACCATACAATCTTCTTTTGGCAAAAAAAAAATGGCTCTACAAGCGTGCCGTACTGACCCGACCCATACTGTACCGCTCTGGTAGAAATATGCTTTATGAGTAATTCTATGTAAACCTTCCTGCCTTCCTACAGACAGCCGCTGCTTCTTCTTCATGTTATTTATAGTCAGTCTGGACAGCTGCGTGTTGTTTTATTACATTGTCTTCCTGTTTGTCTGTGCCACTACTCAAAGTCCCTTTTTTAATGTATTGGAAAATGATACCTCAAACACTTCTAAAATGTCTCCCAAAACACAATCTTGCTCTGAGAAATTGTTTACTCGTTCCTTACAGCACTTCAGTAAACCGACCAAAATTAAAGTGTGCTTTTAACAAGCAAAAATAATGTTTATATCAGCTTGTAATAAACTTGGAAACCACACTGACGGATAAGTCTCCTTTCCCAGATCAAAGTTTCTTACAGTCTGCCCACATACCTCATTACAGAAGTACATCTAACCAACAAACTACCTCTAAGTACACACCATAAAAAGACCACATTCTCTCAGCTGTAAATGCTGTGGTTTATGAACGTGAAGCAGCTAAAACCCAGGTCCAGTTGATCAGCGTCAGCTCCGGAGCGTCTGAGAAAGCCTTCGATTGGGAGGGCGCTCTCGGGACACAAAGGGGAATCTTCAGAAGAACAACAAACAAGCGGAGTGTGTGCTGCAGTGGCAAGTCCAACGGGTGTGTTCTTGAGTGAAAAGGGAGGGTCCTGTCTGGCTCTCATACAAAGTCCGATCGATCAGCTTTTATCGGAATCATCTGATAGCTAATCAATGAGCTACACTTCCTCTCAGCGAGACTCTGTGGAGGAGGACCTTGATCCTTTGACCCCTCGGTTAAGGCCGATGCATTTGCACAGCACTCCATCTCTCTGCGGTAAAAACACAAGCGGACAACTCATAAATGAACGCCAGCACAAAGCAAATAACCAATATTTTAATTAGCCGGATTTACACTTTATTTTTCCCTTCACTGACTTTATTTCAATTTGCACCGTAATTGTTTATGACTGACCATTTCATTTTCCATTATTGTTTTTATTTCTTCTGGTGATTAATTCCGCCTCTCAAAGAATAATTATGAGTGGATTGATTTGATTGTGGCTTTGTTCTCCTTCTATCGGCTCCATTGACGGAGGGAATGCCATGTTGCCATTTCGAGCGGATATATTTAATGATCACAATCAATGTTAAAGCTCTCTCTAGACTCGACTAACTCAATAAATATCTGCCAGGAGGAAATTTACCATCTAACTACAGCAGGCAATAAAGCCCCCCGTTCCGTGTTCTGGCCCCCCACCCCCACTCCCCTCTTCCCCATTTCTCTCTTTTGAAGATGACATCGTGATTAAAACTGCTGATCAATTTTCATAAAGTACCAGAGCGGAGTCGATGGAAATATTATTTTCTTTCAATATCTGCACTGGTGCTTCGCTTGCACCCTCTTCGCCTGCTTTTTTAGACAGGACATTAAGTTAATTTTCTGTTTAAAATTGTAGGAAGGACAATTTTTAAATCAGCTGACATTTCCCCCAGACTCCTTTGTACTTAATTAGTCCGTTTTAATATAAAAAAAATATAGTTTGCTTGTTTCAATTAAGATTCCTGTACTAGATGTATTTTAATGATTTTTAAATGTCATTTGTTTTCCTTGTGGGACTAGAAAAATACAGTTTCCATGTTTGAGATGTGCATGCATGTGTTTGATTGCATTTTGTCACTCGGTGTTCAAACGGAAGGTGCACTCTATAAAATGCAGTCAGATTCTGTTTTCAGTAGTGTGTAATTGCCATTCTTTCTATTTGTCTATCTTGTTAAAATCCAAAACCAAGTGGGAGTTCCATTGCTTCCAACCTGAGCCCATAGAGGACAAACTGAGCACTGCTGCAGGAGAAGCACATTGATTGTTTGATTGATTTCTTATTTACTAATGACTTGTATGATTTTTTTCCCGCTGTTTTGGTTTAGCTCTCACAAATCATGTTTCTGACCAAACAGTTTTTGATCCAACAAAAAGAGGCGCAATAAACTAAACCAAGGTCTGGTTATTTTCCAATGTTTGGTGATAGTCCAGCTTTTCAGACTAAATAAAGGAAGTCACAGACATTTAAACAAGGAAATAAAAAAGAGAGAAAGAAAGGAAACAGATATAAGTGGAGTTAAAAATATATTAGACATCCAGACTGTTTTCTAAAATGCATTATAGTGCTTTTGCAACAACTGGTGGCTCTAAACCAATCTGTTTATAGTTTATTTTTCTGTTAAAACTGTAAACTGAACCCCTGTAGTTAAAGACTGTGTACATGAGACACACTGCTGTTGTCATGACGATGGTGAACAGAAAGGGAAGACACTTGGCACTGTTTTAAAAAAGTGTTGTGTTGCCAAACCCGACAGACACAAACTAACAGTTCCTTGGTTCTTGGTGCATTTGTAAATGAAAGTGACCTTTTCCACTTTAAACACATCAGTATGTCCCTACAGAGCTCCCGTAGCTCACATAGGTTATAGAAATGAGCAATGCAAGGTATGGAATCCAAGCTGCCATCACTAGACTGCACCAAAAACGGCCCAAGTCCTGAAAGTTGAGCATTAAAACTTTCGCTTCTTAGGATGCTGCAAATGCGAAATAAAATGATTACATTGAAGTTGGCATTAGAAAAAAGTCAACGTTTCTCTTCACAGCAATGCTTCACTCAGTAAAGTGTTCTTAGAAGCAGCATTGATGAGATTTAGCTCCCGATAGCTGTGATTCACTGAGCGTGTTCACTATCAAATACACTTATTTCCCCCCATAGATTTGCCCGTGCAATCCATAACTTTCTGTTTTTTATTGAAGCCTCGACACGGCACCTTTGAGGAAATCCTCGCAGCCCCGAATCCCCAGTGTGTCCTCACCGCTAGACAGCATGACCTTGTAAACCCTGAGTTATTTTACTCCCCCATTGTGTAAGGGTAGAAAGAAAAGAGTGCGAGGGATGCGGGGGGGAGTGGAGGGACGAGGGGAGCGCCTGCCTGTCACAGCTTTCAAACACAAAGAAAAATGAGCACTTGGGCTGAAGTACAATTATTAGCCCCTGTCTGCAGATTCATCACACTGTACGGAGGGAGGGAGGAGGGCAGGAAGGAGGGAACGGAGCGGCGGAGGTATGAAGAGAGGAACCACAGTGAGGAAGGAGAAAGTAGGGCTGAACTACTGCAGAACGGGGAAAGGGGAGGGGCTTTGGAGAGGTTTTAAAGGGACAATATGTGGTATTTTTTCAAGTAGTGATGGAGTACTCACGACAGATACATTTTTTTAACTGGTAGTGTTTTTGTCAATTTTACTCCAGTCCAGTCTTCACTCAGACATAAAGGTCTCATGATTTTACAACAAGACGAGCCAAGACAACAACGGCTTTATTTGTCATCATCATTTTTTACTTCTCTTATTTAAAAATATATCCATCTAACTTTGTCTCTTTCACCAAACGCTAACACCTCCATCAGTTCAGACCCTGTCTAACACTGGACTTAACACTGAATGACACGGTCTAGTCTCTAACATCTAGGTCCTGGTTAAACACTGTAAATATTCAAACTAGTGTCCAATTGTGCAGCAGTTCCCTGGGTTGTGTTCTACCACTTTGTACCAGTAGGGGGAGTGCTGAGTTACTGTAGAGCTCTCTCAGTTGTTCTGTCCTAAGCCTTTTTCACTTGTGTGTATTTTATATTCCACTTTAGTGCTATGCAAATTAGCCATGTGTTTTTTTTGTTTTTTACTACCACTTGTTTGTCATTTTTTTATGGAGTTTTTAACTAAAAACCTTGTGTGGCATGATGCAAGATGGAGGATAAAAAGGGACAGTGGCTCATTGAGCATAAGTCGGACAAAAGACTGAGATTAATGCATGGCAAGTGGTGTATCTCGAGTTGATTTTTGAGTTTTATCAGGGGACAGCAACTTAAACAAAGACCATGTGAGTCTGATTTAAAAGGACAAATATCCAGCTTTACTTCACACAAAAGCTTCACATTTTTCTGCCCCTTCTTCTACTGACACTTTTCTGTTTACTACACCCCCTGCCGTCCACTGATGAATGTCACAACGACATATATCCCCTTTAAGGAAATAAAAGGCCAAGGAGAATGGAGTGAGAAAAAGAGCAGTGGAGAGGTAAAGGAAGGTAAAATGAAATAAGAGGATTTGTCAGGCCAGTGGTTGGTGGCAGTAATAAAGCCTGCTAATCTGTAGGAGAACGCTTGGCTGCTCACAGACTGACTCTCCCGACGCCCCACTTCACCACTGGGCCACGCCAAGGTCACGCACACACATACGATCACTGACTAACATAGCTTTCTCCCCTTTCTTTTTTTTCTTTTCGATTCAAGGTTTGGCTGTCACCGCTGACCTCTTTGTTTTACACACATTTCACACTTGTCTTTCTCTTAGAGGCATCATCTCCGCCGAAGTCCGCCGTCAGCCACGTTGATGTCGAAATCTCATTTTTCTCCGTTTCTTAACTGGCTCCGCCGCGCGAATCAATAGCTATCAAAAGCGTTACATAAATACATCTGTCACGAGCAGATAGCGGAGTAGTCTGTCTGGTTAAGGCCAACATAGGGTGAAAGAAGATACGCTATATGTGTTCTCAGAGGACAGAGAGTGTCATTTAGTGTGACCAGGTGTGTCGGGCGAGAGAACGGTTGTTATTGAGCCGCGCTAAATGACGCATAACCTGGCGCACCGCTTACTTAGCCCTGGACCTCTGCCTTTTCTGTCACTCCTTTGTCACGGTACCATATGAATGTGTGTTTGGGGAACAGATTTATGAATGGATGCATTTAGGAGCCTTCGGTGGCTTCTTGACATTGGAGATTTCCTACAATCTGTGAGCACCTATCCAAAAAAAAAAGAAAATTTAAAACGTAGTCCATTTAGTTCATGGATGTGCTTCTTCTTTGACTGTGCTCAGTTTGTCTGTAGGAAAATCCAATTCCATCTACTTTTACACAATGGAACTTCCACACCGCTCAATGTCTCGAAGGTCACATTTCAAATACAATACTTAAATAAGTGGACAAGAACCCAGTTAAGACTCCTCCAGTTGTAGTGATTAGACGCTTAGACACACAGAGATTTGGACTTTTCTCTGAAGAGACGTGCTGCAGAAAGCTCGGAGCAGATAAGGCACAACAAGGATGGACAGAAACAATGATAAAGTAAAAGATAGAGAAAGGACAAAGAAAGAAGTTGTTCAGAATGTGTCCTCCTTTAACCTTTACTCAAAATCTCACTGTGGCTGTTGTCATTGTCTTGTCCATCTCCAAACCCAATTTGTCAATCTCAAAGCTCAGGAATCATGCCATTGTGTGTTATTTGCTGATAATTTGTGGTGGTTAAAATACTGTTGGAGCTAGAGATACACCGTAGGTAAACAGATAAATGTTGGTGTCGGTGCTTTTACCTAAACTCACCACATTTTTAACATATATTGTAGACATTATATTTAGCATACATTTTGTTATTAGTCAAATGCTGACGCTTTTTTGTCATTTTCTTTTTCTATTGTGAAGAAATAGTCACTGAAGGTCTGAGTGTGGTTTACCAGAGACAGATTAAATTGCCTTATGTCGCAAATCTGTAAATAAACACAAACAATCGAAAAAATGAAGCATTGCATAAAGCCATCTTCATATGAGATAAATGGTCAAAATTGGTCTGATGGGTTTTCTACTGAGTGGAAACTGATGTCAAGGGAAGGGACTCCATTCGGCCGTACCCATTACTTTTGCAGGGTAAGTGGATGGACGCTGTTGTGACATGGGGTAAAATAACCCACTTTTTGCTCTAGGTTTCCCAGAATGTTGGTAAATATAATTGTTTTAAAGTTCTTTGATTATTATTCCATTTTGATTCATCATCTTGCTTTATTTTGATATGAAATAACTCATAATTCAAGCTGCTTTACCCAATCTCAAGCTCTTGTTGTTTTTATTGCTACACACTCTTTTCTAATGATTCTTTACTTTATTTCTCCAAA
Source organism: Rhyacichthys aspro (assembly GCA_036850595.1). Taxonomy (NCBI): domain Eukaryota; kingdom Metazoa; phylum Chordata; class Actinopteri; order Gobiiformes; family Rhyacichthyidae; genus Rhyacichthys; species Rhyacichthys aspro. Next base: position 5,838,897 of record CM072153.1, on the reverse strand, counting down.
CGCTGGGCTGACACCAGAGACTGCGACAGACTCTGTGACACAGATTTACTTGTCATTCTGAAACAGGACAATAACCTGTGCGCAGATAATCACCTCATTGAGAATCGCTCCAGCCTCTCTCCACTCACAATTACTATTGTGTGTTTGATCATATAACCACTCTCAACAATGCACTTAATGGGCTTACTGGCAGCGGCCCAGCGCTCGCTTGTAAATAAGCCTGATGGTGTTTGATTCTAATAAATTAGGTTCATATATGCAAACACAGTAAAATCATACCAATATACAGATAGGTGTGCAGATGTGGCATGTTGACAGTTGTAGATTTATGTCTTCTTCATCAGTCATTGAGCCATTTCTTTGAGTTTTAGTATTTCTTTCATTTCCAAATTGCTTCAAATGCACCCAGTTTGAAAAATGTTAAGATTATGGCTTCAGAGAAAGATGAAGCCATGATTAATAAACATAATATTTCAATTCTCCTCGACGAAAAAGGCGAGAAATGAATGAAAAAGCCAAGATATGATGTGGTGGAGTAATACCATGATGCATTTCATTTCCGTCCTTTTTATCAATTGAGGCAGTTTGGGTGAAAAGCCTTTTAACAAAATAAAAACGGAAGTGCACAATCACATACATTTTACATTTTAACATCTCTCTTGTCTATAATAAATGTGCTTACTAAATATCTTACAGTCATGCTAATGTGTTCATACTTTTGTTTTAAAAATATCATCCTTCTTTCCCAGTTTGTTTTCATGTTCATTCAAACCCGTGTAACAATATCACTCACTACCAATATCAATACATAAGAAAGAGACATTTATGGTTTAAACAGCAATAAATGTACCCCAAAGGTCAAAGGTGACATTCATCTAAGGTCTTTAATGCCAGTATGTTTTAATTTGAATCTGTTTTTTAACATTGGGAGCCTAATTGAGAGTGGTGATTGGCTGTGAATGAGGCTGTGTGTGACGCGTGTGTGTGTTATAAATGAATGGGAGAAGAGTCACCTCTCCAAAACACACTGGCATACCTACCAGATTAATTACGAGCACCGTGAATCACTGCGCAATTAATTAACTCATCCTTAGTAATGAGCGCGTGTGAACTGTGCGTACTGTGTCACGCAGACAGCCCCTCCATCTCAGCACCTCTCGCCCTGTCCCCTCTCTAATTGCTTCCCGCTCTATTAAAATGCAGTCTGCTGTGACATCACTCCACCCACAGTCAGAGCAGGCCGGGCCACAGCCGCGCACACTTTAGGCGAGTTTACTTAAGGGATGACTCGGAGTACTAATGCAGCCGTTGTTTTCTTGGCAGGAAATGAATGTATGTGAAAAGAAAGAGAGTTCACACCTGTCATGTGCTCACGAAGCTTTCTATAACCAGTAAAAGTCATCTAAAGGTGTTTAATAAAGTACATAAACAGTGAAGAGGGGCATTAACTCTGTAGACCCAAGCTCCAGGAGTGGTCAGATGTGAGAATCTGCAGGAATGACTTGCTGCTTTTTTGTAAGTAGCAGTTTGTCATATCCCTATGGAGCGTCCTTTTAATTGTTGTCATTTTCAGCATCATCAATATAAAACTATTCAAAGTGAGCTTATATTTAAAGTAACAGAGGAGCAAATGTTATTGGTTGGCATAGATGACATCCCTAATTGTGCTGCTTTGGTATCATCCGTTCACTTTTGACAGCTTCTGAAAAGGCAGGTCAGAATTTAAGTTTTATTTTTTTATCTTAGTTTTTTAATGCCTCTTTTATTCACATTAGAGAAATACAAAAAAAAAATATTTGAGAAAATGCTGACTCTTGCTCATTTTACCAATAAACTACAGAAACGGACACAATGGACCATTTCAGTAGTTTATAGTGAAAAATAGCATAATTATACATAAATTTGTTATTTATACTTGCAACATTTAAATGCTGTTTCAAATCTGTGCAGAAGAGGAACAACACACTCAGTAAAGCAGTATTGCCTAATACCTCTCTCCACTCTGTGTCTCTGATTCTCTCTCTCAGAGCTAATCTGATTGGTGCATAAATCATGCTGACATCAGCACGGCTGTAGTTGGCCTACTCCTACACACAGGAGTGAGTCTCGACGGTGAGGTGAGAGCAGCGTGCTCTGCGGTGATCATGAGGACAGTGGATAACACATCTCTCTTTTATCATTCCCTGACTTTCCCTGACATTTAAAAAGCCATTAACACCACTGAGATTCACCCTCGTGTACATTTCATATGGAAGCGACCCCACCCCCCACGTGGCTGCTTGCCATTCACTCGTGTGGGAATGATCTTAGCGATAACACAAAGCACAAATGACACAGACAGAGCAGTGAATTATACCTTAATAAGCTTTCCACACCTGCCCCTTTCTGTGTGAGATTAAAAAAGAAACCAGGCCTACTGCTGGTGTATTCTAATAGTGCTAGGTACCCAGCTTGTGGTCTGCTTATCGACCCTTTGTTCAAATCAATGAAGTTTTGGGCCATTGATACCCTGGATCTGAATGCAGCCTTTCCCTCTTGTCTCCCGCTGTGACAAATAGACGATAAGTGGCTGTTGTCTTGTTGTGGCCGCCTTTATGAATTACAATTATCCACCGTTTCAGCCAAATATAGCCTACATGACTCCACTGTAGCTAACAGCATAATTGCATTTAGAGCTGAAAGCTGTATTAATTTATGGCCCATTATTGTATAGCCCATCATTACAATGCAAGAAAGCATTTACTGTAATCAGAGGACTTATAGAGAATGTAAACATAGCTAATTTATGTAATGTACCCTCACATGGGTTGCCTGACAAAACACTACAGTAGCTAATGCAACACATGACATATGGCTTTACTTTTTGTTGTTAGCATTTATCGGCAGCTCTTGGGGGTCTGGGGCTGGTTAATTACGCTCCATCGCGTCTGTGACGGTTTAAAAAAGGCGTGCAATGCTACAACAGTCATTCTGCAGGATGTTCCACTGAAGTCAAACAGTTCAACATCAACGGTCTGCAGTATGAGTCATGACGAGCGGTGATATACGACGGAAACACATTCTGAGGCTAGTCATTTAGTGTAATTCTGGAAATGACTGGAGCACTTTTAGTGAATGTGACTGGACTTTTTCAGACCTTTCAAAGAGGCACTAACAATTTTTGTCATCGGCGAGGGGCCATTTGAAACACGTTTGCTTCTGGAAAGACTTAAAGGTGCCGAAATTGGAAGAGAGGCAAAAGTCTGTGTTCAATAGTGTACTAACAGATGGAAATAACACACTCTTTGCATTTGTCTCACTTGGAAAAAATAGACACTTAAAGTTCCATTACGTCCCTGTTTCTGTCTCTACAGCTGCCTCAGAGAAGACAAAGTGAGCTCTGCTGCTTGAGAAAAAGTATGTTTCTTTTTGAGCGCAGAATTTGGCAGGAAGGCTCTCGGAGTGAGAGAAAGTGATTTTGTTTCCATTTTTTTTTTAAAGATTATATTTTGGAGCTTTTTGCCTTCAACTAATAGACAGGAAACAGGGGAGTGCCATTGGGCAAATGACCCGAGTTGGAATCAAAACCGGGGCTCCTTAGTGTATGGTATAATCAACCAGGTGAGCTTCCAAGGCGCCCTGGTGTAAATTTTTAAAATGAAATTGTTTTTTATAAGTGACAGCATGTCCCTGCAGGGCTACCGTACTTAAAAAGGAGTGTGAGGTGTGTGAGTTTGATGTTCCTTTTAATAAGAAGGGGTAAATCACTGTGTTAAATAACTGTAAAAACAAAAAAAGAGACATTGGGAAAGAGGTTTGTTTTTGACATTTCCAGATAAAACCAAGGAGAGGGGTAAAACTCTAGACTTGTCTGTAACATCCACCTACAGCACTATTTGTATTTTTAATATTGTACAACACAACCCATGCACTCCTGAGAAAATGTTGCAGTTTCTTTTTTTGTTTTTTATTTAGTTTAAGGCTCTTGAAGCCCGTGTGCGAAACAACAGCTGAATTCAGTGTAAATACTTGACTGTGGAGGCCGAGAAAAGGAACTAAACAAAGAAAGTCCCATTCCCTCTATCATCTCCCACGGAGGTCTGTAGAGCTGGAGATACGCTGCTGTCAGAGTTTGAGCTCCACTTTTAATGCTCTGGGCCAAACCGCCTGAAACCCCAGATAGGTATTCATATCTGTTTTCATCATGCATAAGAAAGTTTGGCATTAATACGCGTCTTCTAGTTTCCACTGGCGCTGATACGCGGCTGCGTTTATCTGCGGCTTGTGAACATAATGAGCTCAAAGACTGAATACGCTCCCCCGTGAGTGATACGCTGTTTATCAAAGCTGCTCCACTTGAGTTTTATTTTGTCTCTTACCCTCCTCTGCGCAGCGTTGTGTATTCAGAGCGGTGTTATACAGCAGTCTGGTCTCTAGTGTTGTGTTTTGGTCTCGCTCTGTGTCCATCACTCTGCCTGCTGTAAGTCAGGCAGGCTGCCAGACAAGCTCCCACCAGAGAGGGTATTGGATGAATGGGGGGATTTGGAGGAGATGCACAACAAGGAAGGGAGGGCACTATGACTCAGATGCTTCCAACATCACAAGTGCATTTGAAATGGTTTCCAAAAAAAGAGACGGTGTGAAAGAAAAAGGTGGGTGTTTCATGGCCTGTCTATACGAGGGTGGGGATTTTTTTTTTTTTTTTTTAAATGTTGCTTTCTCTGTGCGTTTTCGCTTTTCGTACACAGGCAAAGTGTGTTTAAGGTCACAGAAAATTCACATGTAAAACTGAGGACTCAGTTACTGCTAGAATGGCTGTCCACACAAATTAATAACTTAAACACATGAATTTCCGAGTTTCTATATCTTTCATATTCATCCAAGCAAAGCATCAACTTCAAGAGCCTTTTGCTGCTTCCAAACGATATATTACATTTAGATTTGCGATGCACTTGCAAAATGATTAAGGCTCTAGCTTCACATGCATGAATATTTTTATAAATTAATATTTTATTTGTTATCTGCTGCCCATACGATACCACACGCTCAAACATGTTACTTCAGAGGAAAATCACTGCAGTACAATGCTCCGTTTTTAAAGTGTGATAAAAGAGTAATAAGGTTTTAAACAGATAGATATCATGATGCAAAATGGCAAAAAATGGTACGTCTTTCCAGATCACAAAGGTGTTAGTCCCAACTTCTGAAAATGTTTTCTCAGATCTTAACTTTTGCAAACTGAAAATGCAGTGGGAAAATGTTCAAATGCAAAAATGTCTATCTCTTTGGAATTAATGATATCCAATCTGACATTTTTGAACAAAATTGAGAGTTTGCATGTTCTTTTTTTTATCATTTATTTTGATAAACATTATATAAATTGTCCTTAGAGTGGTGTATTTTATTTGCTTTTTTGCCTTTTTATTTTTAAACAATTGAAGAAAGTTCAATAAACACACTGTATAAGTTTCCCAAGTTAGAATATAAAAACTTTAAACCTCAATACTTCACCACTCATAACAGATAGACTTAAGATTCATTTTTGGGCCTTTTTGCCTTAATTTGATAATATATAGTAGATTGACAGGAAACAGGGTGAGAGAGAGGAATGACATTGGGCAAATGACCGAGGCACAATGGACCCTGGGTCGCCCAAGTGTGTGCTATGCGCTATATCAGGTTAGCCACCGAGACACCACAACACACTAAAAACTTTACATGAGAACATTCCCATTAAGGTATAAAATATTACAAATTGAAAACACTGAAAACAAAGATAATTCTACAGTTGCCTTCAATGTTCTCTGGTTCTGGCACATTGTTTATCTTTACCTGAAAGACTTGATAGGTTTTTAGTTGTGTTATGTGCATAAAGCTATTCAAAACTCTTAGGAAAATGTGTGTTTGTAAAAAACCCCAGTATCTGTTGGACGTAGCCGACGATATAACGAGTGTGGCCGATGAGAGAGTTGTGTTAGGGATGGAGAGCGCTGCTGAGTTATGGTGGAGGTGCAGTGAGTGAGCTGGTGTGAGAGCACTGACACAGACAGGATGACTTATGGAGGCAGAGCGGCACAGAGAGCTTTCACACACACAGACAGGCCGCTGATTTAGGGCTAAAGGACACTGCTGCGAGAGGTGATAGACCTGAAGACTGGTAACAGAGGCAGAGCCACGCCGCCCCACAGCCTCTGCACCGCCCTCTTATCTTATCTGCAGCAGCATTCATGCACCACATGTTATCAAGACAAGTGCATTATGGGAGCACTTCACTTTCAGACCCTGACGCTTTCACGTAGGAGTCTGGTTTTGTGCACGACACCAGTGAGAGAAATCCTAAAGAGAAAAGCGTCTTTAGGGACCACATCAGTAGGTTTGTTTATCAACATGTCTCTGCAGGGCACCATAGCTGTTCACATGCTCTAAAAGGGAGGGGAGGAAGGTGTGGAACTGCAATCTTAACTAACCCCCAAAAAAAAAAAAAAAAAATCACAATCAATGCCCCATTGTCTGGCGTCCTTTAGATCCTTTATAAATGTAGGTTTTAGCTTCAGAAGCCCGTCCCCCAGACAAATTAGCCTATATATAAAACATTTGAAGAGTTTAGCTTTGGTTTGGTTTAGGCATAATAACAAAGGTTAAAGAATTTTGCATTGGACTTGCAAAAATACTGAGATAAACTAAATATCTTCATCCCAATAGAAGCACTATATTTAAATGAATCGTAGAAAGCGGTGTAAATGTGGTTTTAAGGTTTTAAACAATTAACATTTGAGATATTGTACTTCAATATGTGGTCCATAGAAGATATTTTGACAATGTATAGTTCAAAGACTGTCCATAGTTTGTTTTGAACAACAAGTGAGTTACTGGACTTACATTAACTCTAGCAACACATTAAAAGGGAAATATATGTCAAAGTAAATGCATATTATAAAAAATTGCATTAATGACCCCGTTAGCAGTCACACATAACACACAGCCTGTGTCATTGCTCCTGTCTGCTTCTCCAAACTGGGTGTGTGCTGACAATGAACTACAATAGATTATAAGTTCCCTTTCCCCCCCCATTTTCTCTTATTTGAGCCCAATCAAAACTTTGAAAACAATAAAGTATTCTTATTATTTATCTTTACAGCTGAACGCTCATAAACGAACTAAAAACTGATCTGTTTGTTGTGGTTTTATTAGAACTTCCCTTCAGTGAATGGTTATGGGTTCAGTATTATAACCTCAGGTATTTGTATGGCAGCCTGCTCCTGTCCATATTCGGTCACTAAACCACCTGACCTTCCGCCTTATTTACATGCAGCGCCTCTTTCCCCGCCGCAGTGATGTCACGACCTTTATTAGCTAATTAAGAAACAAAAATAAAGCTGACAGGATGGGGATGGCACATGCACTTTCTCAGCCGTCTGAATGAGAATAGACTGGGAGAAGAGAAAAAAAGAAAAGAAACCTAAGTAACCACAACGAGAGCATATTTACCGTAAAATCCCCCACAACAGTGATTCCTCCGGAAGGAATTGTTACCACACGCGCTCTCTTAATCGTTACATTTGCTGGAAGACATTTAAGCATTATAGTATTATTGAAGTACTTTCTCTTAATCACATGCTGAGCCCTCTTTAAATCTCTGTGTGCTGGAATAAGAGAAGTAAATCTCGCTGTCTCCGCCGTCTGCTGCCATTTAAATGTAGTCGGCCTCTTGTTCTCTCCTCCCGCCGCCACTAAAGACTCATAATAAGCCGCAAGAGCCCTCGGGCTACAGAAGGAGAGCTGTGTGTGTGCGTGAGTGTGTGTGTCCGGGAAGAAAAATACAAGAAAATGAATAAAGCGAACACAATACATACCTGCAAAAAGCACCCAATCATACTTTGAACACACACACAATAACAGAGGCACAAATTGGAGTTGTTATCTGCGACACCTTTGCAGTGTTGATTGTGCGTTAATCTGAGCGCTAATCTGCAGAGTGGGCAGATTATCATCAGACAAGCACCATTTTGAGGTTTTGAAAGATTACGCAATCAGCTAACCTCCTACAGAACATCAGAGCCCTGAGCGTACGGCGGAAACACTTCATGCTGACAGCACCAAACTGTTTGCCGCTGACATATTTTTATTTGACACGCTGTTTCCTCGTCGATATTTGAGGTTTGTTAATATTTCCACCTGCAGTTCAAATAATAGGTCACTTAAATGTCGTGTAACAAAGGAAATGCTGAGCAGATAAATTGCAGTATTGTTTTGAACTTGCTTGTAAAGACGTCCCTGGCACAATAGAGCTGGATATGAACCAAAAAATTATAAAATAAACCATTTGATACTGATATGAACTGATCATGGACAAATGTTTGGGTGATTTTTCAGTAGTGTCTTTTCGAAGGAGCCACATAACACTGTATACATTTAACTGGACTTTTGACTGATCCTTGGCTAAGATTTGATTCTTTATTTAGGTGACCTTTATATATAATCAGGAAACCAACAAACTAATCAAGTCCTATGTCTGGCCTTTTTAGATCCTTTATAAACAAAATCAACTTTGTCATTAGTTTGATTCTGAATCATGTATAAGATTTGGTTTAGATGAAAAAACTGTTTAAACTTTCAAATGGATAGTACAGTTTTTTTTTGTAAACGCATTAGATCATTTTAGATGGGTTGTTAATTTCCTTCCTAGAATGAATTTATTCAGATTTTATTCATTCTTTATGCTCACTTATAGGATATTCTTAGTTTAAATTTTGGATCTAGTATATTATTTCACTACATTTCCTGTGCTTTATAATGCACTTAGTGTGCTTCACTAATACTGTCATAGACCAATAATTTAGGATAAGATTTTTAATGCTGACTTCATCTTAAAATAAATCTCTTACATACCACTAATTATGCCCCACCAGTGCCAAACAGTAATAATAAAACTAATTTTTAACAGGCATCCGCTAAATACATATGAGAAAAATTGTCATACAGAACAGATTTTAGTAAGTGTGAGGTTGCAATTAATGCAAATGTAAATGATATACTGATATTAGTCTCAATCCCACATCTTCTATTGTAAAAGATATATTGCCCAGCACCACTACAATACAACTTTTTCCAACCTACGGAGTACAAATCTGAGTAAACCATACACAGATTTCAGTTCAGTTTCATTTTGTCTTATGTTTTGTTTGGTTTTTTTTGCATCTTGATTGACTTTGATAAGATTTTATCATTTGCACTGAAAATATTTCTATACAATGCTACTTAGAGAAAAAGGGGAGTCAAAGTCAAACAGCAGGAAGCAATATAAAAGCACTAGTATCAGACATCCTTAACTGAAAACACTGTGTCTGCTTCCATGACACAAAACAGAACAGTGAGAAGAAGGTGAGGGACTGAATGACAGGAAATCTCGAAATATGAATGAATGGGGGAAAAGGAGACGGGCTGAAGGGTGCGACCTCTCGGTGTGATACTCTGTCAGTCTGTCTGTCACTGTGACAGCCCGACAACTGTGGGGAACCCTGAGCTGCTCGGTCCACGCTGCCGCACACAGGGGCTTCACTCACTGACAGACAGAGCCCAGGGCTGTTTTGTCTCCTGCACAGCCACTCATACTGAGAAAACACAGAGAAGAGCTATACAGGGTTTTGTGACTTCCAGGAGTGAACTTAGACATGGACAAACAGAGTCAGATTGACCATAGTCACATTGGTTTGCAACATTTAGTGAGCAACAATGATTTTAAGCCTGATTTTTAATAATGAGCATTAAATGTTTTTGTAACCGTACATACTGTGAAACATAAGCCTATGCTATGTTCATTGCATAAAGGTGCAGTACTGACATGAGGGATGTAAAGTGGTCCTGGTTCTATTCCATATCAAGAGGAAGTCAACACAGATGGCTCGAACCTAAAGGGGACAGCTATTAGGTGTGTCACAGCAGTAAACAAAAAAAAATAAAAATAAAAAAAAATAGAGAGAATAGAGGGATGAATATGCCACATTTAGTTATATTTAGATTTTTTTCTTTTTGTTTATATTCTACACGAGCCTAACAAAGTGCTAGATAGTGATGTCAAACACAGGTGCCTCTGATAATGGTGTTGCCTATATTGCGTCATTATGAGGTCTATTGTTATAATATTACATTGATTTCATCTTAAGTCAAATAAATCTGCTCTTTTTCTTTAGCTATTAGGGTTATAGGCTATGGTAAAGTGTGGCAATGACATTGTCTGGCTGAATTTGTAATAAGGCCTTTTTACATTGCATCAAACTCAACCTGAAGATCTGAATAAAATAGTCTGTCTCACTGATTTAAGTTTTGTGAAACAACAACAACAACAACTACAACAACAACAAATTAAGCAAAATCTTTCTGTCCCTTTACCATTTTCACTTTACTGGTCCTTTTTCCAGCATTGCTTTATTTTTTGGCACAAATAGATGAAATCTTGGCAGATACCTATATACTTTGTTGTTCTGAAAAGTTTTGCTTCTGAAAAGTCCAATTCTGTGCCTTTAAAAGAAGACTAATGTTTCTATTCAAATAGAAGTAAAAAGATATACAGAAAATATATAGTAATGTTTGCCTATGTAAGACATGCCCAATCCATGCTCTTTATGGCACGCTTTTTCAAAATGTAACCTTTACCAAATCAGCTTATATTCTACATCCTCTAGACATCTGAAGAATGTATAATTGTGTGCCACTGAATGCACAGTCTGCATAAAACAGGTGCATTTGTGTCTTTTATGAAGGTTGATCCTCCATTAACAAATCACCATATCATACTCTAATGGTTTCATCTATTTCCTCATGCTCCCTGTTTATTTTCCTCTCCGTGTTCGTCAGTCTGTGTGGCCTTCCTGTTTGTTTGTGTTCGCCACCTCTTCTCTGAAAGTCTAACGGCAGAGCCTGTGATTTTTATCCTCCCAACATTCCAGTAAATACTCAGACAAAACGCAGCGCACTCCAAGGAGCCCCAGGCCAGGGCAATCAATCAGGGAGAAAACAACACAGCGATCGGGCTGTTTGTGCTCCGTAAAACAGCCTTCAGTACAACGGCAGCCTTTCAGTGTCTGGGATGTACAATTTATACTCTTTGGCTTTGTTTTTCTGCCATCCTCCCTCTTAATCACAAATCTGTCATCGAGGCCGTATTAAGACTTGTAAACAGTTTTTGGACAGTGTGATATTTCCCAGTGGTGGTGGGTGAAAGGCAATGAATCTGTAACAACTCCAAAGCAGGACCCCGGCGCACAGCAATAGAAAGTCAGCAGTGTTTTCATTGTACAGGCTATAGGATCAGGGATAATGTTGTATAAATATTTGATGGTTTCCTCGCAGGGTCTTATATAGCACACAGAGTGCAGCATTAAGCGTCAAGTGGAACTTCGAGGCATGCTTTCACACATGCGAGGGGACAAAGACCCCCGAACAGAGAGGCCTTTTATCATATGACCGGCGTGGATATTAAAACTGCATGGTCAAACATTAACGCGGCGGAATATGGATGTGTGGAGGCACTCGTCTGCAGCTCGGTGCTTTTCTGCAGTGCATTGGGTTTCACTTTCGGTGTGTGCTTAGCTTACAGATGTTGATCATGTCTCGCTGAGCTTGCAGTGAAAAGAGATTCTTCACATCTTTGAGACCACTGCGACTCCTCACGCAGCAACTTGTTATGCTTTGACCCAAACTGCGGCAATGTTTAGATGATGAGGGGAAAAAAGGTTCGAAAAGTGTCCTATTCATGTGTTTTTGTTCTCTACTGAGTATGGAGGAAGGGGAGGAAACAAGACAAATAAAAAGGTGGCACTTTTAGCCTTAAAATATATATTCTTTTGATGGTTCTTAGACATGACATCAGTATAATCATACCTATACAGTACCCTCAACTGGACAGAAACATTCAATATAACTTACCTGCAGCTAGGACTGTGGCCTATCACGAGAGATTACACACACGACCCACGAAATCAAGAAAATGTCAATTCACTGGACCCTATAAGAGTCATAATTGTACAAAATACACTAAATTTAATCTATAATTTTAGAAGACATTCTTTCTTTCAAACTTGCCATCTTAAACGTCTTGAGATGAATACATGCTATCAATTTAGCCCTGTGTTGTCTATAGATGTAATCACATACTTCATTACAACGTATTTTTATAGAAGATGGTCAAGAGGTGACAGAAAGTTTGTTTATTTATTTATCATTCAGGTGCTGATCATTCAGAGGTCGCATTTGGCTGAAGCCTACCACATGGGCATTCTGGATAATTGTAGGTTAACCACAAGATTAACACTTAAAGACATACATTCCACACAGACTCCAGACAGAAAGGTCAGGATAGATCCCACAAGATTTCTGCTGTGGGGCAGGAGTTCTAACTGTGTACTCTGCACCACAAACATGTTTTTTCAACTAAGCATTACAGTTAAAGTAACTTTTACTTAATCAAGTGGTCCAAGAGAGTGATGCAGGACCAGCCAGAACCAACGTAAATCATGGTTCTCCAATGATTCCACCGCCCCATGTAGAGGTCTGTCCAATCAACAGCATTGCAGGAAGAAATAACTGCACTAGGACACATAAAAATCTATCAAACTGCACCCAACCACCTCCCATGGGTGTCCTAAGTTTGAGCAGACCTCCTTCACACGGCCAAAACCAGAGTAGCATGTACGCTGATGGTCACCTTTCCAGTAAAGTCATGACAAAATAAAAGGTAACGGGGTAGATATACTGCGAGTGCTCTTAAAAACAGGGAAAAATGTATTATAAAGCCAAAAGTTTCTTAAAGTGGCTGAATAAAAGGCCAACGTGTTTCAACCAAAGCTTGTAACAGTTAAAATACAGTGCCATGTATAGTGTGCATAGAGCAAAGAAGCTAATTCTACTTTGTCAAAATGGAGAACTGTTAAATGTGTCTTCTGCTGCTTACATTGTGTAAAAGTGCTGACTCCTACATGCCCCTTAAAGAGCGTGTCAACTTATTTTTCTATAAGTCCGGTATGATATGTCACTCTATGTATAATCTTACAGCAATCAGACATACTAAGAGCGTGTTTTTCTCATTTGGAGCTAACAGTGCAGCTGACTCACTCCTGTCTATAATAACCCCAAAACACAACTATCCAAGCTGTTCCATTTGCTTTAAAATGTGTGTGTTTGGAAATGATGCAATATTGTCTTGTAAAAAAATATTTTAAGTGCGTAATAACTTTCCCCCCGCATCCCGCAGTAAGTAAACCTGCCATATGTGCAGTATATTTTACTCTAATTAATTTGATAAATGTGTCAGTCCTGGAGTATTTTCCTCGTTTTAGATCGCTTGTCATTGGCAACATTTTTTAAGACAAATGGGCTCCTGGCGTTTACCGACGCTCCTCTCCTTTGTCTACAGGATTGTCAGTTTTAACAGGAAAACGGAAAAAAAAAAAAAAACTCAGCTGAGGGAGGATGAGAGAGGAGGCAAAGTATAATAACAAATTGGCGCCGAGGGGTGAGAGTGAGATATCAAAAGAGTGGATGAGTGAAATGGAGAATCAGACATATTGTGGTCTCGGAGGTCGGGGTTTGCCTGTGAAACAACGAGAAGCGTACGCAGCGCCAGGGAGCCCGGCAATCTGGGCTACGGCATTGTTCAGTATCTGCCCAAGAAAAAGCGTTCGGTCTGCTCGTCAGCGCTCATATCTGGAGAGAGAATAGAGCGTGTTCCTTATTGTCCCTTAGTGGTGATGTGGGGGTGTGTGTTAGGCGTTGATTGTTACTGGTTTACATAAGGGTATTAAACTCTAGCATAGCCTATCTATCTGAGCCAGGCAGATATATTTGTGTTGTGGTTCCTTTATGCATTTGTTATTTCCAAAGAGGATTGGGATGCACCAGTGGAGGAGAGGATAGATAGCCTGCTGATATTAGCCTCTTCCTCTCCCCCCTCGCCTCTTTCTTTTTGCCTCTAAAAAAAAAAAAAAAAAAAAAACCCAACTCTTGTGTGCCTCTAAGTGTGCTCGTGCGTTCCGCCGCGAGAAACAAAAGCGGGTCATTAATTAAAGAGAAGTGTACTTTGGCGCCATTGTCCTGTTCAACAACTCTAATAGTGTTCGGCAAAACAGCATTTAGTGATATTACTCACAATAATAGCTGTTGTGGCAATCTGAAGGGGACTAAAATTGGAATGGTATTAGTTTAATAATGGGAGGATGCATTTAGCGCTGTCAATATCATGAGCTGAGAAATGTTTGTCGTTGAAAATTAATTAAACAAAAGATTAATTAAGTGTTGAGACAGTGGTTCACAACATTTCGGTGCTTAGCAAAAGTTTTCACATCTGTCCTTACAGTTTGGAGAATAACTTAACTTCTTTGTGACTTAATTGTCAATCTTTTCTTTTTTTTTTTTTTCTGTGTGAAGGTGTTTTGGTCAATGGTCCACGTTTAGTGACATAAATGTACAGTAATGAAATGTACAGTTTGTCATAGACCCCTATATTAACCCATCAACCATATATCGCAAGGTGTTATTTTAAATAGTTTATACCAAAATGGTGCCTTAAGTTCAGTATGAAACAGACCATTGACCAAAACTATGTATGTGTCAATCACTTTTTTCATTACTACCCTAGTGGCCATTGAATGAACTGCATTTGTTTATGTTATATGTTGTCATATTTATATTGATGATAACAGGCTCATTTCTACTTTACAATATGATATGGACAGGTTTGTACGGTACACTTTAAGAAGATGATGAAAAGGAAGGGACGTTTTTTTGTTTTTTTTTTAAACCAGGAAAGACATACACAGAGAACATGCCATTGTTAGGGTCACAAAAAAGTGGAGTTAAATGCTGCAGTCTGATGCAACAGAGAATCCTTACATTGGAGAAAGTGTCAACACAAACTTGCCACCTTTTCCCAAATAAAGTCTAGTCCTTGCGATAAACAGTAAGAAATATACTATATTATACATTTCTTCAAATAAACTCAAACAACACTGGCATTTCTTGTCAGCAGCTCTTACTGTTTGGAGTTTAGAAAGCTTCTTCTTCTGTTTATGGCAGCTCCAGCCTCTCACTACACTTTAGGATTTCCTCGCTTCTTCATTTGAGTTAATGGCTCCAATCTCTCCCTGTATTTTAAAAGTTTGGTTTAAATCCAACTTGTGTTATGCTTGAATGGTGTATCTGGTCATGTTTCTGCCTCTATTCTGCCCCCATCACAGTGAAAAGCCTTACCAAACTGTCCCATGGCAACCTGACCTGAAACACCGTCATACAGCGGCTTAGGTTTTAATTTAGTGCTTATTTTTCCACACGTTCTTAAAATTCCCTTCTTAATATTGCAAGGTTGTGTTGTTTTCCTTGTAAATCTGCATACGCTTTTTACCTGATGAGGACAAATGTCTGTAAAAGTACAATACTGACATAATACTGGGCGTATCCGTGAGGGGAAGCGGTTATTTTAAGAATCCCCCATCTGCATGTGTGTGTTCTTGTGCAGATCAGGTAGGAGAGGTTAAATCAAAGCGGAGTCAATAAGTTGGTCCCACCCTCTCGGTCTGCTCCGCTGTGCTGCTGGGAACGCCCGCTGCTCACTCTGTGCCTCCAGAAATGGGACGGACTTCTACACTCTCCCGAACGTTAGGGCAGGCTAGAGTCGTGCTGCTAATACAGACGCTGATCTAAGACTCCGGCGCACTGTTAAGGACCCACACATGCTGAGAAGAAGGCTTCCTCCCAGTCTCTCAGAATGATAATGAGGGAAATTCTCTTTACTCCCAACCTGTGAGCCCGAGTCCAGTCATGGCCACAGCCTGGGCTAAATCAATATCATCATCCATAATCTTTATTGTGGGATGAAACACAGCATAAATCAGCCTTTCTCACATCGCTCTCTTTAGCAGCTTCCATTGCATGCAACACTCTCCTGGGCCGACACTGCTTTCTTTTGAGCTCCTCGCCAGTCTCTCTTTGCGTCTCGTATCAGATATTTGTTTATTGCCTCTCACCTGAGTCAGTTTGTTGCAGCTGAGGCGTTGCTGGTGTCCTGAAAAGCAGATTTTTAACTTTTACTTGAAGATGATCAGTGGAGACTATTAGATATCAGTTTATTATTTTGTAAATGTGCTTTTGCTACTTTTTTTTTTGCATGGCTAATTAATTCCCTTCTGTACGTAAATGACTGCACACTGCCAGTTTGGAGAAGCAGACAGGAGCATCGTCACAGAGTAAACCATGTACTGCTGTAAATGGAGCCAGAGAAATGCATCACTTAATAACATGGAACGCAAATAAATGTTTTAAGTAATTTTTTGCATATGTATGTCAAAAAACCCCCCCAAAAAACTAACCAAGAGTCAATTACTCTCTGTTCTTTTTGATACAGCTGCCCAGGGCTGACAAAATGAGCACCGCTGGAGGAGAAGCACACAAAAAGAAGTTACCTCTCTGAGTTCAGAACCCGTTTTGCATAATACTGGACTATCCCTTTCAGTTTTTCAATTTGTATGTCCATGTTCACGCCTCAAGCGCCTCTCTTTGAGCCTGAGTAATGAGGTTTGCAGAAGAAAGCTTAGCCAAATCTTCTCATCAGTCTTCACGCCTTCGATACCCAATCAGCAGGCTAATTCAATACCCAATCACAGGACTAATAGCATCGAGGCAAGAGGAAGAACCACTGAGAACTTGTCTTAACGGACCCTGGGGAATAACTATCTGGACAAACAGTTCCAAAAATTCTCCCTGCAAAGAAAAAGTACTATCTCGCGCATTAACAGCAAACACAACAGCAGGTGTATGCATGAGTGTTTGATGTCAGGCATGTTTTATTGAGATCCATTATAATTTATCTTTTTTTCACATGTGCTTCAAAGAGATGATGTGATATCCATCTCAGTGTATTTAAAAATGTTTTTGTCAAATTTCCCCAAATGTGAGTTTACCGTCTAAACTTTTCAACAAAAAAAAGTACAACATTCAGTATGTTTCTTCTTGGAATGTGTTTCTTGCTTCACCGTTTCAAAAGTGGACCACAGCGATGGAAGAAAAAGCCAAGGGTTAGTCTAGTGCTTTTTTGGGATGCTTTGTACCCAAGAAAACTGGTCTGTACTGACTTGACCTGTACCGCTCAAGTGGAAATGAGGCTTAAAATAAAACATTGTCAAGAGCTAAGCTGACTAAACTATTCCCCTTGCACAGCTGAAACTAGAACTTGCATGCAGAACTGATATTCAAACGCTAGATTCTCAATTGCTCAGTTAGTAAAGTGGCATGTGCATTCGACTGTTCTCCATGTTGTCCCGTGCACACCTCTGTGGGAGTGAACATGTAAACACATTCAAGTCTCCCTCAGTCCTTTCTCCCCGCAGGGCTGTGAGCATTGGGAGCATAAGTGCACGAGGCTGCACAAGAGCCCCAGCCATTGTAGTGTCACAAATCCCGTCCTCTTGACATGCACTGAATAAACTGTCAGGGGCGTTATATAGTGTCTCCATAAAGCCTACCATCAAACAGTTACTACCTTCATGGCTGCGGTCCGCTGCACCAACAACACAAACAAATCACACTGCTGCGAGGCCCGCTGCTTTCAGGTGAGACACTGTTTGGAATAGTCGATGTACTGTAAAGTGGGCCGAATACATGGCTGTGTTTGCTGATATGATAATACACTGTACAACCGTTCATATCAGGCTCTATTCTTATCTGTATTGACCTCTGTTTCGCAATGGCCTGCACTAAAAGCCACATGGCACCAAGCTTTTTTAAGATAGAAGAAGAAAAACATTTCTGTGAGTAATTTTGCATCTTATCTATGTTTTATGTTTCATTTGTGGGATTTTCTCTCCTCAATATCGTGTCTCTGTCAGCCTTGTGCCCCATTTATGCTCCATGAGCCAAGCCATTGTCAACTTATATGTTGTGTCCTGCTTTCTATAAAAAAGCAGTGAAGTGAACTTTACATAAGAAAAAGACAAAATATATATGGCTATTTTGCATAAAACACACTATTCTTGTTTTAGAGCATTTATTGCTATGCATACATAGACAGCTGAAGCAATGAAAAGTGAGCATGCTATTTGTTGTATGGCTGCACAATATCAGTGAAACATGCTGTGTAAAAACTAACTCAAAAGATGAAAAATAAAATGAATCATTTTAAATTGTCCCAAAATCAAATGATAAAAACGACACAGTTCAAAGTAATATTATAGCCGTATAGATAAGGCAGCTCTGAGGATGTGTGTAAACTGCACAGCAAATGATTGCACTTTGCAGAGAGTAACAGTAATGGCTAAAGGCACTGGCCATCATCACACATTAATGATATACTGTACAACAGAGCACGAGACGCGAGAAGGAAATACCCCTTTAATCTTTTTCATGGCTACATCATCTTTTATTGGTCGACAAAGTGAATCCCAGCCTCCAGCCACAGCCCTATAGAAATGACAATTGATTTGCAGGTTATTTCCTGCTTCCTGTGAGCTAATTGAAATAAAGTGGGACGGTACACTCAAGTGCCGCAGCATCTATCAATACTGCAGTTCAGCCTTGTGCCGACTGCTTCTCCCTGTATAACCAGACTGCTGGAATATTTGTCACACCGTGTGCTGTTTTCAAAGGCAAACACTTTAATGACAACAGGGATAAGCAAAATGTATGGCTGAGACTATATGATCTGATCCAATGTGGGCTGTGGGTTTGTTCAAATAGTGTGAATGCATGTGTTAGTTCTGTCATTACAGGAGTGAGGATGGGACTGAATTAGAATAACATCAGGTAGAGTACTCCCCTTACAGGACTAAAGTGGTTTAAAGAGCAAAATACAAACAATTGTATTCATTTAACAAAATTTCAAAATGCTAAACACATACCAAAAAGGTAAAAGTAAGACGGTTACACAATATATGTGAATTTATCCTTAGCAGTATCAACAAATGTAATATCTGCTAGAATTGTAATAATGTTGTAGTATTCCATGTGACAGACATTTACACTGTGTGTCAAAGTAAGTGACCAATCAGAGCCTTGAATCAAATTATGCACAGAATTTTGACAAAGGGGGCATTTCTCATGTATTATCACATATTAAACAAAAATATTGAACAGATCAATAAACTATCAGACCGTATAATTGAAATTGTGCGGACCTATAAAGTATTTTCTCTTGTGGATTGATAGAGTTAAATTGAATTGAAAGAAGCATTTATTTGTTTAAATGTGCATCCACTTTATCAAACAATGCCAATTTTGGAAGTGCCACAATCACCGGGAGTAAGTAATCTCTAAGAAACACTAAATAACTTTTCAGGATTTGTATCGACTGTAGTCTTTTTCTACTTTGCTACACGACTGAAGCACTGCAAATACAAATGTGACGGCTCCGTTTCAATATGCATTTTGCACATAAAAAAGAGAGCGTAGAAGTGTAGAAAGGTGTGTTTCTTTGGTGTAATATCTTATTGTTTGGTAGTGTGTTACATAGTGGACATCTGGTCAGCTTGATGCAGTGTGAAAGAGGGCTTTTCTTCCTTGTTCATAATCGAGAAGAATAAAAACAAAGGTGGGCAAAACTGGTTGTTCAACTGCACAGGCCTGATCTAGAGACTCCAATAAAACTATCACATACATCACATTTTAATAAACTTTGATATAAACTTTTTAATGCTACAAACTACAGGGAGTACAAGAGATCCACTGCATGATTCAATAAGTGCATAATGCCTTCTCTCATCTATTAAATGGTACACCTACTATAGATAAATATATGGTATCCTGCAGAGCACATCTGTCCGGGCGTATGTACAGCACCAGACAGGAGGAAACACCAGAAGAATAATGTGTGCAGTGTGTGTACATATTTAATTCACTTAGAATGCCCCAGCTGTTGTGAGCAGCTGGATTATACACAGATGTAACTGCTGTAAGTATGAAGTCAGGTTTACACAGCAGAGAGTTCACTGGAAACAGCCTCCCCTTTTTCTACACTCCTCCCAGTCTCTTAAAATCCATTTTTTTGTATTCACTGTATTGCACTACTGCCATGCCTGTGGATATTGGATGTAAACACTGAAATCATTCTAGAGAGGCAAAGATATAAGAATAAGAAGGTGATTATCCGGCATATAATATATAAAATAAACGTTCTTAAAAATACCTTTGTAGTATCTGATACAAAGATTGAAATGAGAATTAAATGATGAAAAATGACACTGTTGAAAGGCAGTTCCAGGTAGAGAAGGGAAAATGTATAAAATGCATCATTATTGAATCGTTTTCCTCTTATGATTAAATGATTGTGATACAGATATTGTGATATTTGTTCCTCTGAAAAAGAGCTGTTGTGGAAATAGATATGTGGGGATTATGTGCAAAGGACAGACTAAGCAAAAACTAAAAGTAGATGATGATAGGCGTTGGTCAGTTAGAGGTATCTTTTCACTACTTTTTCATGAATCTCATATTTTCTCGTAAATTAATGTCTGCAGAATCACTGTATCATGATATTGTTGTTATCATAGATACCCCGTGTGTATAAACTGCATATTAAGTTTAAAAATTGGTTTACATTTGCAGAATTTAACACTTGACGGTCATTTTAATCCCCCACATTTTTAAATTAATCTATACTTTGTTGATATATAAAACAATAATTTTCCCATGACATTACTGATCACTACTTGATTGTGGGCTTTCTGAAATACATTTTTACAGATGTTTCATAATCCATAGCTGGGGGAGATGCTGTGTTAGCAAGTGTTGAAAACAAAGGTATTTTCTTCTTGTTAATATCATTTAATTACATTGGCATACTATTTTCAATCACTTCAAACAATGAAAATTTAAAATATAAACGCAGTACAGTTCTCCAAAGCTGTGGTGGGTAAAAATGACCCCCTGGTGGCTCTGGGAGTGCTGGACTGTTGGTTGTAATAGTGTTCAAGCTCCTTCTTTGGTTCTTGTGGAGCAACATAATGGTTCCAATAGTCTAATCAAACTCTCGTTAGAGCAGCAGATCCACTGAATCATCATTAGATGTATCTGCATATTACCTGTGCTGCTACAATTAGCTATGAATCTCATTTGAATCTCATTTCACTTCCTGCTCTGAATCCCAATTAAACGCGGAATAAAACACTCGCGCTCAGAGTAGCACCTGCTGTTACCATCGCCGCCGCTTTAAATGCTCGCACTTTTAATTAATTTGTTTTGATACTCAAACAAATCCTTTACAAATCCTCATGTGGTAATTAACAATTATCGTACATTTAATAAGCACACGGAGATAATGAAACAATTAGCGAGAAACAAGCTCTTTAAAGACTGTAGCAGGGCTTTGAACTGTGAGATATGCCTTAATTGTCTTTTACTGGCTTCAATACGCTAGCAGATCATAATAAATGTCCTCACCGCTTACAAATCAAACACTCTTCAAAGAGGAATTACAAACCAACAAATGATTACTGGTGGAAAACACAAGCGTTGGGCTGAGTGCGGCGGTGCAAACAGACTCCCAGTGCCTTCCTCTGTGGTGTTATCACAGGGGCCAATTAGCAGGCCCCGGCTTTCTGCTCAGGCATGTATCAGGGGACCTATAGGCAGCCCGCGAGGCAGCGAAAGGCCTCGGGGTAGCAGGAGAATTATCACTCTTTTCATCTCTCCGTCTCTCACGCATCCTTGAATACACACACACACTCGTATCTGCTCGGAGCTAGCACATTCCCTTTCATTCCATCGCTGCTCTTCCGCTCCGGTTTTGTTGCTTTTCACAACGGCAAACAAAAGACAGCCCTGAACATGAAAGTGTGGAATATAAGGTGAGGCGGCCAAATTGGTTCAATAAACATATGCATAAGCTCCCCTTATAGATAAATCAGTCAATAGAGTTTACGCATAACCTTTGCTCCCTGGAAACAGAAAGGCCATGTCATCACAATGTGAGACGACGCTGAACTCTGGAATATGAATATTAGTGATGGAGTGTTTAAGGACACGATTACTGGTTTAAGGTACAACGCGGTTGAATTAATACCATTTAATTATGCTAGACTTGATCAGACAACCTTAATTACAATAAATCTTGTTGTTAGAGCTTTTAAATCATTGAATCTTGCTTAGTAATTTACAGTAACCATTGGAAAGGGTAAGATGAGGTGCACACAAAAAGGTACGAGCAGAAGACAGAAAACCCTTAAAAGTTTGAAGAAGATGACTAAGTGGGACTATTCAGATGAAAACAAAGGTGTTAAGCACTGCTGCTGTACTGTCTAACATTAATAAGTGTGTAAAGTCCCTTTCATACATGCACTATCCTCTACACTGTGTCCTGACTTCATCTGGAGCGGCTTGTATGAACACAATTCACACATTACACAGTCCATCATGTAAATGTGCCAGATTTAGCCACATGTGCTAATTTTCATTTGTTAATCAGGAGGATATCGTCCTCTGAGTGACTGGCCTGAACAAGTTTCTCAGATTTTTCAGAGGAGCACCAGGAGGAGGCCTTTCTTTCACATTTACACTGGGTGACTGGTGCTGTAAGCGGAGTGCGTGAAGGACAGAAGCGTCATTGTTGTGCAGCTCGTTTGGGCATTGGAATTTCAGTGCATCAGTGCATTAACTTCTGTCACTGCCGTACACTTTAGATTGAGAGATTTTATCCGCAATATTTAAGCATCACAACACACTCTAGACATCCCCTACTCCTCTGTAAAACAAGCCGGACAAAAAAACCTGTGAACATCCTGCAGACTTTTGATGCATGACTCTTTTAAAAGGTGTCTCAAACCTTTTTCAAAAGTTGCAAAGCTAAATGAATAGGGGAGTAATACTAAAGCAAAGTTATTTTGAAGCTCTCTCATTTGCGTATAAAAATAATTAGGGCTGTAACCATCACACCGCAATATTTTTTCAAAAGGTTATCATACTGTCAGAATCTCATAGCGTCCTATGCTTAAAGGGAGCAGATTGGGATGTATCCCCATTGCACTTGTTCTTCCTCCCACCCCTCCCAGCGTTCTGTCTTTCCTCTCATGGCTCTGTGGACCCTGCTGAGAGCCTGGTAGGTGGCCCGAACACACGCAAACATACTGTAAGCCGTCTACGAGAGATAAGAGGAGGAGAAGCAGGGGATGACAGTGAAGGGAAACACCAGAAAGAAAGTAATGGACACCTGTCTCCTGTCATGCGCCTGTCTTGCTGTCTGAAAAGTCACGACAGCGGCAGGTACACTGAAGCCATTTCGGAAATGCGCTTAATAAACGACAAAAGTGGATGTTTGTTTTTTCGGCGTCCCGTGTGTATTTGTCTGTGACGCTTGAACGGGGCTCGGAGACAGCAGAGTGGAGGCAGTAGATAAGATAAGTGCTCTTTATTTCTGACAGAGTCATTTAGCTGCGGATGAAGAGAAGAGAGGAAGAGAGGACGGCCGGCGGAGAGTTATAGTTATGGAGCTGTCGGAGGTCTGGGAGTGTTGAATGAAATGGGAGAGGGGAAAGATGCAGGGAAACAAAGACGGAGGAGAGAGGTGGGGAAGGAGGCGGAGGGGGTTTGTGGACGTGACCCTGAAGCCACCGAAACAGACAGATGAAGAAAAGGGACACGTTTCCTCTAAATCATCGCTGAGCTGTTTTTACCCTCTCAGTGTAAGTCAGTTAACATGTCAACCGACGGGCCACTGGCTCCTTTCTCACTTCAGAGCTGTTATTGTGGCAAAACTGAAAATAAATCCACGGCAAGAGAGGTTTGTGCGTATTGTTGTACACAATTCTATGCGTATGTGTTAGAAATTGTAGTATAATCCGATGTGTACATGTGTAAAATGCAATTAAACAAAAATCCCAATGCACATTTACTCATTCGCCCTGGGTTTGGACTGGCAAATTGTGTGGGACTTAATGAAAACAAATGGACCAGCAGATGGCGATAGCGGGCAATGAGTTATGTTTTTTCTGTAAAGTTCGCAGACGCCATGTGAATTCTTTGTCACTTGCAGTAATCTATATGTGTTTGACAAAAGAGGTGAAAAATGATTTGTTCTTTCACTGCATCTGTCTTTGAGAATATTCAGAACTGATGAAGAAAAGCTAATAATCGGAAAACTAATAATGAAATCACACCTTACGCATAAAGTTAAATTACATGTTTACACGGACAAAAGCATGTCATGTAAAGATTTGTTTTTATTGAAGTGCCTATAAGCCAAAACCCAGGGCAAATTAACCCATCGTTCTAAACAACTCAGCTCATTTAAAGACAGAGCTCAGAGATTTGTTTGAATTTAGAGCTTTAGAGAGACTTTTGTGCACTCACAGATGATTTTATTTTCATCATTTGATTATTTCACACTATACACCTCTGATTCTACACGCAATTTCAAACACACTCATCCAATCTTGTGTACAAATTTGCAAACACACACACACAGACACACACACACACACACACACAGTACAGCTTCACAAATAGTTTCCCTGCCCTAATAGCCCCATATTTCACGCGCCTCCATTCTTTCCGCGAGCCCGTCTGGAGCAGTGTGTTTTAGTCCCGAGCTGCAGAGCGTATGCAGAGTTACACGAGCGCTGCCTTTGTCGTAGATTTGCTCGTGTTGAGGCATCAAACTGTCAGAGGCCTCCTGTCACTTGCCATTTTTCCCCTACTCTCCTGTTCCTGCTATATGAAGAAAAGTATTTATTTCCATTTATCAAAGCCTTTTACCCCCGAGAGAGGGGAAATTGCTGCGTCGGCATCTCTGGCTGTGTGTGTATGTGTGAGTGTGTCGGAGGATGCAGAGCAATGCTGGGGGTTATTATGAGGAGACTGAAATGCGACAAGAGACCGCTCTGATTGGAAATAAAACAGCTTGGTATCTATTTAAATAAACCTCCGTGCAACACATATACATACACAAACACACATGCATACACTAAAAATAAAAAAAAGACATTCAGTGAAGCTCACAAAAAGTGCCGAAGCGGGCAAATCTATGCATGTAAACAAACACTCGAGCAAATTCACAAAGGGATTTGTAGTAATTAAATTGCAATGATCGCCCTATTTTAGCTTTCACTTTGAAAATGAAAAAGCGGCGTTCAAGCGCAGAAGAAACACTCCTAATAGAACATGAAAAGAAAATGTAAGTATTCAAAGGAGAAATGACAAGATAAACAAATAAAAGTCTTTCTTATAAACAGTCCACCGTAACCATTCGGGGAAAAACTGCCGTGGGATAAGCCAATCAGCCGCGATCACCCTGGCCTCTCGCACTAACCTGCCGACCTTTGACCTTCTACTGATCAGAGCCGGGGAGCCTGTACTTGACCTGAGGCCACGGGGCGCCTTTAATAAGCAGCGCTCACAAATATGAGTCAATAAGACAAAAGACATGCAAAGATGGATGCAGCCGAGCCGTGGGGCGGGTATGTGTTGTGTGGGTAAATAGTGAGCCGTGGGACAGTGATGTATGCTGGGAGTGCGCTGTGAGGCTGCAGATGTTCACCCCAGGTGGTCTCGCGCTAATAACATCCAGCTTTTTACAGGCTCCTTTATTCAGTCTGGAAAAAGACGCAGTGAAAATATTCTGTGAAACATCACCAATCAGCACTGTGACAAGGCAAATGTAAGAAAACGAATTGAGTCAGTAGTCTTTTGATACGGAGTCAGTCTTGTGCCCCATTTATGCTCCACCAGTGACACAAAAAGGCAAGCCACTGTCCCCTTTTATGTAAAAAAGCTGACACACTCCACATAAGTTCTTTTCACAACTGGGCAAAAGTAACAAACAAAGCAAAATGTGAAATCGAAACCAAAAAGCACATGGCTAATTTGCATGATCAAACACAAATATGGATTAAACACACACTGAACTAGTTTAGGCTTATACTGCAGTGTGTAAACCTAATATGTCATTTATTTCTTTTCCGTTTCTGCTTGGTCTCACTCCTGACGTTGCAGGATAAAGATGGTAGCACCTCACACTTTTCATGCCAAAAGTGCACCCCTTAGGATGAGGCGACATGTAACAACAACAACATATCGCATTACAAAAAGTGAGCATAAAAAGTGAGAAGTCTGCAGCTTTCATCCATTTACTCCATGTCAATCCCTCTTGTTTTGTTTCCTGTCAGACTACATTGTCGCTGGTGGATAAATGCTGAAATGCCAAAAGTATACAAATAAATTAAAAGATGCAGAGATACATGTGGATTGAAAGCTTGATTTAACCTCATTTAACGATCAAATCTTAACATGTGATGCAAACAAAGTGATGCTGTGCCGGCATGTTCGTCCTCCTCTACAACTAGCTCCGCCCACTTATACCCCCCCTCCCTCCTGTGTCCCACATGTTTACCTTGTTTTGAAAAGAAAGAGCAGCTCACTTGTCCGGATGCAGAAAGTCAGTCTGGAGAAACTAAACTGCACAGCTCATTTCAGAAAGAACATAATCCAAACAAATTACCTGTGTTGCTGATTTTCACATGTCAACTTCACATTCTGTTCATTCATTTGCACGCATCCATTTTACAATATTGTGCCATAAAGTTGTTGGAACTGTATTTGATAAATGCTTCAATGCCGTTAAACACCGTCCTTTGTATCATTTTACTGCTAATGATTTGAAGGGAAGGCCTGCAGTGACTGTGCGACCAACTGGCTCAGGACTGTATTCTTCTGCACAATTACAAGCCGTCGGTTTCTTTTTTTCTGCTACACTTCTGTTTTATGACAAAGCGCAAAGCAGAGGAGCTGAACAGAGTTTGGTGTAGAGCAAGCGGCGTGCATCGCTACGATCCTGAGCTCTCCTGTTTAGACTGCGGGGGAATCCATCAGCAGGACGCACTGAGACTCAACTGTCGCTGGTGTATGTATGATCTGTGCTTCTCATTGTGCCTCTGTGTTCGGCTGCACACATGAGAACACCTCCAGCAGTAAATAAAGCGGCGCAGTCAGGTCCCAATCACAGCAAAGCACACAAACCACAACCATCTGTCTCTTTGTCTCTGCCGCTGCGAGTCAATGAGCCTCACTGGCAACAGTTCATACTACACTGCCCCAGCACAATAACATTCAACATCGCTGTTCAGAAATGAAAGGATAAAGTATCTGCGAAGGGCTACAGGCGATTCATTATTCCTCTGCCCGACTCTTATCGCGCTCTCGTTTCCTCCGCGCACCACTCTGTCCCTCCTTCTTTCTCTGTAAATGAGTGATTTATCAGCCTTAATTGCTGGCAGTGGTTCATGCGGCCATGTGACCACAACATGACAGCGTGTGATAAATACACCCTGAAAATTAAAGCCCGCATCGCTTGTGTTGTATCTGCACTGGGACAAAAAAATAAAAATGTATCTAATAAAAAGCAAAGCCAAACCAAAATAACCCTCAGCTCATGACTCGCCTTAAAAGCAAAATGTTGTCGTAATAAAAGACATTTATCAAACGGAGGCAAAGGGCAAAATGTACAATCAATAATGACAGAGTGAGTAAATCTAGTGTTATAAGGTGTCTCCTGGCAGAGCACGCATAAACACTAACTGAACACACATGTGCACACTGGCTTCTCCTGCAGCTCTCAGAAACACAGCGCTGAGTGAAAAGCCAGCGCTGCTCACTTCATGCATCTTATTGTTACATGGAGCCAGTTATCAACCACTGACCTTTTTATTCCCCGCACCATACATTGTTAAAATATCACACGAGGCGTCCCAGTCAGAGCTTTTAGATTCCCAGAGGACCAGCGCGGGAAGATTCTGTGCATTATGTTTGATCACATGCAAAACGTAATCACTGCTAAAATATTCCTTCATAAAGAACATCTCACCCTCAGAAGTGATGTGCATGTTCTTACATGTGTGTTTATTTATAGCCTCGCAGTACATCACATTTATGATTGTGCATTTGCTGCTGTCACCGGATGTAATATAATTTTAAATTATGCCCTTTACATTGCAAAAAGCTATAGAGCGAATGAGCAAAGAAAAACATTCAACGCAAAACTGTTCTGGTTTAGATCAAGCGTTCTACATTCTTATTGTTTTCTCTTGAAGCAGTGGCTCTCAAAGTTTTCACGCCACGAAGTTTCTCTCTCCAAGTTCCATCTTTGTGGCGGCAAAATAAAAAAATCAAGGCCTTTTTAACCACACTTTTATGCAACAGCGAATTATATCCCCATATAAACATTATACATTTAATTACTTATTTTGACTTGTATCCAGTCTGTTGTATTGACACATCTATTACATGACTGTATTTCCTAATTCTCGCCTTTTCATTTCTGCTTCTTCCACAGGCCACCTCAGCTTTTTTAAATAAGGCTCCAGTTAACAGTTAGTCAACGGTTATGGTTAATTCATCTTAAAATAAACCTTGGTCACTATATAGACGGTAGCGTACCACCAGAGATACCCACACCACTGTTTGAGAACCAGTGCCCTAAAGGCTAATTTAAAATAGCTTAAATTAAGTGAAACCTCTTTTAAATGAGGCTTCAGCTCATTTTTTACACATTTCTCTTGCAGTGAAAAACTCTCAAGCGTTCAACAAATATTTAGCTTAAGTCCATTAATGAGCCTAGTCCATGAACTGCTTTATTACAGTGTTTCAAACCTGTGCACAAATACTTGCCCAAATGCAACACTAAGGGACCGACAGACTTCTAATAATGGGACATGGAGGACAGTTTGAGCCTCTCCAGTGTGTAATTGAATCACACACCCCGCTCCTCATGTATTGTTTATTTTTGCAACTTTGCATATTGCATACGAACATGGCGCATAAACAGGTAACGGGGGAGGGACAGCAGAGTGACTCCTCCACCTCTGCACCTTCCCTTCCTTCCACCCCCCTTATTTATTTGTCTGTATTAGTTAGCTCCTTTTCAGCACTTAAAATTAATGTCATCCCGCAGAAAATAGAGGCTGAAAGCTAAAATTCAGCACTTTCCGAGCTGCCTGGTTATTTATCAAGCTAACAAGGAAGAGATGCATCCGGGCCCAGGATATATGTGCCATTAAAGCCCAGAGCTGGTGTTTGAGAGCCAGGCAATGAAAGTGAGGGTGTCAGGAAGAGGGAATGGACGGCATCAGCGGTAATATGGATGTAGAGAGTGCGGCAGACACATTTGTATACGGGACACTTGAGTAGAAGAATGAGAAACAAGAGGAGGCGCACACAATGCACATTCTGCATGTGTGTATGATGTGCTGATGGCGATAAAAGAGGATCCTTTAGGGCACGTACAAGACACAGTTTGGGACTTTGAATAAATCATGTGAGCTTCATTTTCTCTTTAGGATCCGGGCGCCGAAGGAGTGTTAGTACTGCGGCGTGTTAACATCTCCATGGCTAACGTGTTCAATTAGACAAGAGCGCGGCACGCCGAGAAGTGGCCGGTCACCGCGGGGGAGACGAGGAAGAGCGTGTTTGTGTGCGTAAGAAAGAGGAGCAGGCTGCAGGCGGCGGGAGGAAGGCCCCCGAGCTGCAGCCTCATCGTCGTTCAGGGGAATACATTAAATCGAAGTAACCCCCGGCTCATCACCAGTTCCTCTCACACGCAGCAAATTATGTGGGAATAAAACAACACAATTTATGCTTAAACAACCGAAATGAGGAGGTAAATTGTATATTAGCATAAGTTAAAAAGAAAACCGGGTTTATGTTTAGAGGTACGGCTCCGGGGTGCCAGTGTGATCCAGTCTGGGTTTTTTTTTTTTTAAACAAATCTAAACTTTGTGTTTCAAATCTTTCTCTTTAAATATCTGCTCCTAACTTCTGCTCGCTGGCTTCAGAACAGGCTTAGCATAATGAGCATACGCGGTGTCCTTCGCTGTCATTTAGATTTTCAGGATGGAGGGATGACGTCTGTGTCACCACCAGGACTGGAGCGGAGTAACGAGTCTCACACTGGGCAGCGAGCAGTTATATATATCCCAGGCAGTGAAGGATGTCAGACTGTAGATGGAGTGTATCCAGGCCGCAGACCCGTACCAAAGCCCCCTCCTCGTCTGCGCTCTTTTAGAAGTGTCAGTGCGCTGATTTGACACAGTGAAATGATCTGTGCTTTGTCTCAATAGGTTTCCATCAGGATCCATTAGAATGACATATTGTATGGAGACAGCCCAATACAAACCAGTGCATTGTTAATTATTTAAAGGTACACGGTGTAACTTTTTGACATTAAATACATAACCTTGAAAGCATTAGAGTATCATCTTGATGGTCTGCTGACATGAAAAAGAATGAAAATGAAAAAATAGCCCTTCTTTTATAGACACACTGCACCAGACTGACCAGATTTTAACTATGTAACTCATAATGGAGGACACTACTGTATAGTGGAAAACATATCTCGCCAAATCAACGCAATTTTCCACACATCTTTTATGTACATGATGCACAATGAAATGTAAAAGGCCCATCTACATTTGAAGAGCCGTGGAAATCCTGAAGAGTTACAAAGTGCTTTAATGACCTGAGTTTTTTTTCCTATTTTTTATTGAATCGAAAAGATTTTGGCCGCGTGCACACTACAGCCTGAAGTGGTTTAAATCTGATGACAAATTTGGTTTTATGTATTTAAAGCAATGCTGTTAACTCATAAAATATGCAACCTTATAATTGCTGAAATAAATAGCTAGTAAATATATCGCAAATTTCACAATATCGTTATCGTCTTCTGTGTGATGGACATTGACTTTTTGCTTCTACATGATCGCCCCCGGGTGCCTTGGAGGCTTACCTCGTAGAGCGGACACCACATACTTAGGAGACCCGGGTTTCATTCCGGCTCATTTCCCCAATGTCACTCCCCTCTCTCTAAGTCCTGGTTCAGTCCTTTATATTGATGTAGCTCCTGCTTTGACAAGTGGAAGTTTGTCCAGAATTTTGTATTTATTCAACATTTTTAACTCATTCAAATATTGCAGCTCATATCATTATCACAATATTGTAAATAGTCATCGCACGTTTTTCTAATATCATGCAGCCTTCCTTTAGATTCACTGACACGGAATAGAAAAAACTGTGACAGTAAAACCAGCTCATCATACTCCACTATGCTCACTTTTTGTTTCCTATGCCTGACTTCATCCAAGAAATGACAGTCCTGGCATAAGGGAACTGAAATGGGCCGGTGTTTAACCCACTTTGGAAGGAAGTAACAGAGGCATTGCTGAGCTGAGACATATTGAGATGGCTTTAGCATAAACGGGACAGCTCGGTGTTATGGTAAAACAATAGTGAATTAGGTGTGCACGTAGGAGTAAATGCACAAACAGGTTAATTGTGTGTGTGTGTGTGTGCACAACATGTCACACTAGAGGTCTCTTGGTGTTTTTACAGAATGCCAGGACACAGCAAAAGGTGACAGTGGCACGCCATCTTGCTGTGTCGCTAGTGGAGCATAAGGCTGACTGATACAGGATATTGGTGAAAGATATTCACACTTAACATCACAAAAAGGGCAACTTAAACTAAACTAAAGTGAGGTAGAAGTCACATGAAATGTAGTTTGTCTGTTTAAAGTGTGTTAAATCAGATCTGTATTTGCTTTAGATAAAAACAATGAAAAAAAGTTCATTTTAAGTAAAATTTTGAAATCTTACAAAAAGAAAATCTGTTCTGTCATAAACTGATGAGAAACAAATAAACTTTGTGTCAGTTTTAAATGGATTTTGCAGAAGCCAGAGTAAAAAGAGATACAGCTGCTGTGTTGGTATAGGGATACTATAATAAATAATAATAGGATACTTGGTCTTTCTTGGGGCTTGTGTCTTTTCTGTATTTAATGTCAACAAGCAACATACAGTAGGTGTTCACTGGTTTTAATGCAGCCATTGTGGGCCATAACACAGCTACCAGACATGCCATTATTATTACATAATGATGCATTTCACCGCTGTTTTTCTATTAATATTGCTATTATTATTTTTTGTCTCATTCTGAACATATGTGTTACCAGATACCAGTCTAGGATCTGGAAACAGCTGACAATCTGTCCTTGCTAGTTTATTTGCAAAAAAAAATAAATAAATAAATAAATGAAAATCCATTCTTACTAAGGGAACATCAAACTTTTTTGTAAAATGATGGGGCCATAAATAATTTCTTATGCAACATTTCCAAATGCATATTAAATCTGACTCTAACAAATTTGATCCGACCCAGTCAGACCTACAGTGAGCTAACTTTGAGGCCAGTGTGAACACAGCCTTTGGTGTGTATACGCATGTGCGCACATGTCCTTCCTCTTTTACCATGACTACAAAAAGCCATCCCGCCTGCTGTCAGCCGCAGAGGTGCCCCTCCCCCTTTGGCCGGCTCACCCCGTCAGAGGGAGGGGTATGGCTCTGGAGGACGGGGCGGTGTGACGGCCAATAACGGAAGAAGAAGAGGGGATCGAGGAGGCTCGGTGGGTGGGGGCTCTGGAGCTTCCTCTAATGTGCCCTCCCCCGTCCGCCTGTGACCTCAGAGCTCCTGATGGCAAGAAAATGCTGAAGGCTGCAGGTGTCCTAACGCTGCGCACAAAAACACAGGTGTCCTACCTCCGCCGGCTGCATTCTGTCATCTTTAACTCTTTCACTGCTTCCACTTTTTCGCCTCGTACATTCAAAACTGTGCACTGCTCTCCCTTTTAGCGCTGCATGATAATACGTTTGTTGAATATTGCAATGATAGTATGACGTATGCAATATTTGAAGGTTCCCTTTTGTTCAATTTAATTTTACATACAAAGAAATCCAAGGCTCTGAACTAACTTCTGCAAACAGTTGGTGCCACTCGCTTTTATATTTGGTCTCATCGCGGTTTAAGGCTAAGTGTAAATGTCTGTCACATTGAGGATCATAACATTACAGCGATTCAACTGAAATAGAGATTGTTTATATTGTGATCTGATGATACATTTTTGATATATTGTGCAGCCCTACTTCCTACGTATAATTAGTCAACGTTAAGAAAAACGGACATTGATGGAGTGCATATATTAAAAGGCAAAACAAGCATGTGCTCACAATGCTGAGCGCATGAGGAAAGTGGAGTATACTGCCGGCTGCACAGTAAAATTAGCTGATGCTGATGCGGTACTTTCCTCTGTCCAGCCTCTTGACGGTGTACAGTGTAAAACCTGAGGTGTCCAGAGAGTGTCCTGTACTGTACGGGTGGTGGGGCAGGGGTGGGGTGAGGGGGTTTAGGGGCTGGAGAGAGTTGTATTACAGTGGTGATGAGTCGCCTGGCTGCGAGGCTGATACCTCAGCAGCACCCAGCATTGACCAGGCCTTTAAATAAAGCCTTCGATCCTCAGAGAAGGTCACTGGCTGCCTCTGGTTACCCTGCCTGTCTGTCTGCAGCCACGGCCCCGGAGCCCTCCGCATGGACCCTCCTCACTTCCTCCTTTCCCTTTGCCTCTGCTGATACAACTCATCCAGGTGCCTTTACTCTTTCACATTCACAACATTTAAATGATGCCAGGACTTGGATCTTTACACTGACTTAGTACTTTGTAGAATCAAGTACAAAATCCTAATTGTTTTACTTGTATCTGGTTGGACTTGTTCGTCTCACAGTCAGAGCACTAGTCTCACCATCACCAGATCTAGGCTCCAAATCAGTGGAGACAGGGATTATGTTTGTGTAGCTGGATCCCTTGGGTATTTGACTCTAAAAATCGACTTTTCCTTAAAACCATTTACTACCAGTTAAGTACCTTAAATACCTTTTCTTTCATCCTAATTTTTTTGAATGATTTAGCACATATAATTCTTAATTTGTATATGTATTACTAGATCTTTTTTTTTCTTACCATTCTCATATTTTCTAACTGTATGGCTTATACAGCACTTTGTAAAGGTTGTTTTAAGCAACTTTATGTCACGAGTCGAGAAAAATGAACGCTGCAAACTCACATGGGACTGTTACCTCTCCATAAATAAGCTTTTCCATAATTAAGTTGTTAATTTGTGTTGATGTAAACGGTTTTGGAATGATATATGTTCCCACATAATGCTCCGCCACTAATAGTTACATAGTATTTTACATTATATCTCGTAAACCTGTTTCATGTCAAGAAACCATCACATTTAATCATCACATATTATTTTAAGTAATTTCAGGCTCCAATGTTTTAAGGTGAAAAGTGACACAGTGTTGCTTTTTTGCTTTAGAAGACTGACTTGACTGTCATGCCTTTGTTACATGAAAGCATGAGAACACCAGCTCCATCAAGTGCCATCCACCCTCACATCAGCCCGATATAATCAGAAAGTACAGTGTCTGCAGAGACAGCAGTGTGGCTGGAGAGTGTCACAGGGTCAGGGCAGAGGTCAAAGGTTGGAGCTCAGTGTATGTCACCCTCCTGTCTGTCATGCAACACTGTCAAAGCCCCTAAACACAAAAGTGCCCCAACAAGTGCGAGACAGTGACAAAACGGTAGAATGTAAATTGACTCATTTCAATACTGACTGGTGTTCCCCCAATGAAGAGTCTGTTATTCAGGCACAAAAAGGTTCCTTTATGTTTACAACCCATTGACAATGACTATAACTGCAAATTTGTATCGGTTCATGTTAAAAAGTACATACAGCAGAAAACTCTAGTAAAGAGTTTTGGAAAAAGCTGAGTGTAGACGGCCTGTAAGTGTGTTGTGTGTATGTACAGTTTTCTGCCTCATTGAATGTAGTACAAAGTCACATGCAAAAGTTCATTTAAATGTTTTACCTGCTGCTATAATGTGATTATAAATATCAGTTACCTCAGACTCCAGGGACGGTGCACACAGGTCATGGCTCTCTATCACAGGTGAAGAAATTTTCTTGACGTCCTGCAAAGACAGAAAACACCAGTTTATTAAGGATCACAGGCAAATGAAATGCATTCACAAACTGGTGCTTTTGAGCTTCATATAAAAAATATATCATTTTTATACTGAAAACTTTCCTTGATATTAATTAGCACTGACTGTCTAAACACACAATCACTTGTTACAGGTACATTTACACTGTTACAAATATTTTATTTAAGACTGTTGATAATTCCTGCCCAAATAACACTGTATTATGAAATTTGGAAATGCATGATGTGTATATTATAATTCAAATTTGCATTATTACATACTTTGCAGTGAGACTGTTCATCAGGGCTGTAGCTACAGTGCATAACTTGCTAGTATTCACCCACATATTTTCCACTTCACACAAGTGTAAATAAGGCATGTTGCTAAATCTGTTTTAAATCCTTCAACTGAATCTTTCTGGAAACTTTACAGGATAAATCAGGTGAGTGAGTATATTAATGGCCTCAATCCATGTTCAAGCAACAAAGAGGCATTCACTGAGCAGTAATCCGATTCACACTGGGGCCAAACGGACCCTGACCCGGAGCCACACACAGTAGAGCAGTGCTACTGCTGCTGGCAGTGCTCTCCAGCACCACCACTGTATGTGGACGGATAAAACCAACCACCTCTGATTACACTCACAAACATGTTTACTTTGACAAACACACATGAACACGCAGCGGCTGGAGGCCAGGGACATGAGGTCCACGTGCAGTGGCCGCTACATGGCAGCAGTGTGGGGTCAAGGCCTTTCCCAGGTGCAAATGAAAGGAAGACTTTGGAAGAGCTCAACAGCGCTGTGGGTCACCTTGCCTGGCTCAGAGATCAATGTCTGTTTGACTGGCTGAGCGACAGAGAGGGAGGCTGACGGCAGAGCGAGGCCAAATCACCTCTCGCTT
This sequence comes from Rhyacichthys aspro, assembly GCA_036850595.1. Lineage (NCBI taxonomy): Eukaryota > Metazoa > Chordata > Actinopteri > Gobiiformes > Rhyacichthyidae > Rhyacichthys > Rhyacichthys aspro. The sequence continues at coordinate 5,803,182 of CM072153.1, read as the reverse complement.
CATTGAGATGCAGGGGTCGGGCTCGGCTCCAGAGCCACCCTGCAGAACACAAACTCACACCGATGTATTTATACCCATAAAGCAACGTGTCCTGGAACGCCACACACTGTTCAACACATCAGCACAGTTCAAGTTCGGTTTCTCTATGATCTTTGTGTAATTAATTAATAATTAACTTTCACCTCCTTTCCTTTATTCTAAGAGGACTCATGCAAACCCAATTCTCCTGCGACAAACAAAGCAGTGCATGTTCCTACACACATTAATACAGCTGCAGTGACCTGACTTCAACACCAGACTACACTCCTGTGTTCCACAATCACATTATCTCCACTCCTTTGCTTCTACGTGCTGTTCAAAATCACCATGTAAAGCCGATGAGACGCTCACACAGACAGACAGGCCAGTGAGAGCAGAGAGCTTCTTTACAGCCGCTGCACTGTTACGCATGCACAGCCTCTACGACACAACGGGACAAGTTTAAATTATTAGGGTTTCAAATAAATGACACATAACTCAGGACAGTGCAAGACAGTGAAGGGGCGGGGGGGAGGGGGATGGAGGCACACGGAACATACCCCTCACATTGTAGAGGGCTCCGGATGATGGACGGAGAGCGGAGGAACATAAACGCAGCTGATTTAAATCACTTTAAATGTAAATGTTTATCGTGGCGGAGTGATGCAAATGCAGATTGAGTGGGAGAGATGGAAATTGTTGTTCCTTTTGAATATGTTTTTAACCCTTTGGGGATTCGTCATTTGGGACAGAAGAGCACTGAGAGAGGAAAGAGGGAAGGAGTGTAAGTGGAGATGCTCATGTGGGATTTGGAATGAAGAAATGTGTATTTTTAACGATAACATTTTGGAATTAACGCCTGAAAATATAAGTAAAGACGATGCATTTATTTTTGCACATCAAGATTGACTTTTAATTTCCCTCTAAGTGCCACAACGTCAAACGAATATGATCTACTGCCCAAGACTCCATGCATTAGACTCCACACAAGGTCACAGAGAAGACAATGGCTGCTTATTGAGTATTTGCACATATCCAGAAACCACACGCACATGCTTTTGTCCTGCTAATTCAGAGGCATTAAATCAAAGCGCGGCGTGTTGATTCAAATGTCAATGCTGATAAATTTCAAACTGATTTCCCATAGTTGACCTGAAAGAGAAGAGTCCAATATTGTGACAGCGGACAACTACATTATCTTTAATAACCTAATCATGGGACGGATGGCCAATGATCACAGAGTCGATATGTATATAGAGCCCGAGAATAGAATTACACTCCATACTGATATGATTAATAATGTGGCGCGTGTTTTGTGTGTGTGTGTGTGTGTGTGTACGCCGCTTTGTAATGTACTCAGACTGAAAGACAGACTGCGAAAACAAACAGGAAGTGCTGAATGGCTGTTTCCTGTGCTTTTTAGTCCCCTCTTCTAAAACAGGAAATCAATCCGTGTCACTCAATCCTCCTTGGTGTGTTCAAAAGTCAAAGTGTAAAACTGTGACCCTTTTGCTCAGAGCGAACCACCTGTGTGCCACAAACTCAAAAAAAAAAAGAAGAAAAAAGAGGTATAGCATCTCTAGTCCTAGGTTATAACACAAATGTAATTAAATAGCACACTATATTGACCTAATCAGATAGCAGGGCCATAAATTAGTGGACACATGCTCACTAAAAGGCCTTCTCCTCTCAGCTAGGACGGCATCTCTGATCGTTTATCATCTGAAAGGAGCAGGAAAGGCATGCCACTATCTTCCTCTCCGTTCTCATTCACTCTCTCTCCATCGTTCTCCTTCTTCTTCTTCTTCTTCTTCTCTATCTTTGTCTTACACGCACTTTTAATCAGAGGCAGAATCATTCCTCCAGGCACCAGAGGATCTAGTCCCTTAATCGGGGGTCTTGGGGGACGCACACAGGTGACTGCTGCGCGTTTGGAGCAGGTGGGACACGGGGAATGTAAAAAGTCAGGCTTGAGTAAACTCTGCAACTTACCATACGCGGTTATTTTAAAAGATCTTTCGCAACAAGAAGCACGTAAACGCACAGCACAATGGGAAATCTAATGTTCCCCCTCCACTCGAACACTGCACAGGGTTTCCAGCAGCGTGCACAGTGATGGCAGTGACCCCAGGGCTGAGCAGTTCAAAGCCTGAGACTCATAAAACGGAACAGGCCTAGTTTTTATTTTGCGCATTTTATACTCACTGAGAGTCGATAGAAAGGCGTTTCAATTACATGTCACTGGCGTTTTGGAAACTTTGGATCAGAAAGTGAACGTCACGTGTCTAAAAAAGATCCACGTGTTCCAACAATTCCTTGCAAATTTTATTTAGAGCAAAATCAAACGGAAGTGTATAAATCACAAAATCTGTGAAATGGCGAGTGTGTAAATGATTTAAAATGTATCACACTATTTTACAAGTCGTTTCACTGCTAATTGTCAATGACAGATTTCTTTCTTTCTGTCTTTTTTTTAAATTTTATTTTATTTTTTTACAGTGGACCTTTGTCTGTTCGATTGTAAATTAAACTTTCAAAAGACTGTATTCAACAAGTGGCCTTCCAGAGAGGAAAAAGTGCGTGTTTGCTCTAAAATCAATCATTTACTCTGCTTTTCAGGACACCTGCTGCACTCGTCTGTCAAGAGTCTGAGGCAAAAAATATCATTACATCCGAATTAATAAGCAACGCCTAATGACGCGTTAGGAATAAGTCATTATAATACCCTTCATTTTTATTTGATTCTTTTAGGATAACAAATATAAATAACGTTGGAATACATAAGATAAAATGTTAAAAATAAAAGGGAGGACACAAATATGAAATTTTACAAAAAGATGCGTGGTTTTGAACTGATCAAAGCATGATTTTTTTTTTTAAATGAAATGCGACTTACGCACGACTTGTAACGCTTCCGTTACAATCTCATCTAAAACAAAATGATTTCTTTTTGTCTGTTTTGTTTTTGCCATAAATCATTAAATGTGAATAATTATGTTGTATAATCAAAGACATAAAGACATGCAAAAGAAAAATGAACCAAATCAAACATGTTCAGTTGAATAGAAGCTTCTATTCATAGACTTTTATTCATGAATGCTTTATTCATTCATTTGTCCAGTTAATGCATTTGGTTCTATATGACACCAAAGCATGACAGAGGATGGCTGTAGGTGCTTTGTTTAATTATTCTCACACAGCACAGAGCAGTGATACATTTCCAAACAGCGGTTAGTGAACTGGCAGCTCCTTAAATCCATTTGATGCAACAGTCTTTTGTGACAGTCTCTTCAAAAAGACAAGCTCAGATTATGGTCTGATTGGAATTGGATTAAATTTTAGCAGCACCACTTGTTGATTGCTGTTATATTTTCGCGCAAATTGTAAAGATGGTTCCTGCTAAGTTTGCTTCTGTCTGTGAGTCTCAGTTCATTTAAAACCACTGGGCTCCAGAGGAAGCCTATAAAATGTCAGAGGGTCCATGAGAGCATGACAGATGAATAAAGAGCTTTACAACTTTTACAAATAAAATGTGATGGCCCTCGTGGTATAATACAGTTATTATACACAGGTCACAAAGGATGAAATCAAACCAGTAAAAGCACAACCCGCACATGACCAGCATGCATGGCTCCACCTCAGCGTCCACTGTCTGTCTCACACAAAGAGTCCAAACTCCCAGTGGCGCTCAGTTTGGACAGACACGATGAATGACATGGAATGAGATTCATCTTTCAGTTCAGTTCAAAAACACATTTTCAACAGAAACACAAAACATTAAATTAAAGCTTCTCCCTGAGGAGAGTTTATTTCACAAAACATCTTTTAGTGAAAGCGTCAGGGCGCAGGGACCGGGACAATGCAGTGACATGTAGCACAAGTTATAAACGCAGTGTCTCTAATGAAAATGTCACGGATGAGAACAGAAAAGGTTAGAAATACTTTTGTAACTTTCTTTGTAACTTCTGAAATCCCACCGAGTCCCTAACTCTGTGTCTAAAAAAGAACCCTGAGCCAGACATAAAAGTCTGGAATAAAGAAAAAGAGACGTCTTTCCCTTTTTAACATTAAACTGTGTGTAGCCGCGCGCGGTGTGCCTGTGAGGGGCTCGCGCACTAAAACTTTTCGGCGCCGGGACTCACATGAAAAACTCCGGGGACGAGGGGTTGTTGTCGCTGCTGGAGCCGCCGTTTTCTCTGAAGCCGGTGCTGATGAGCTTCTCGTACTTCTCCTTGTAGGCGTCCCTCTCCCTGGCCAGCCGGGAGATCTCCTGCTTGAGGTGGTCCACCTGCTGCTGAAGCTGCGTCTTCTCGCCCTCCAGGACATGCCGCTGCTGCACGCGCTTGAAGCGGCAGGACTGCGCGTAGCCTCTGTTCTTTAGCGTCCTCCTCTTCTGTTTCAGACGGATCACCTCCTCTTTGCTGACCCCGCGCAGCTGCCGGTTCAGTTCCCGTACGGACATCGTGACAAGCTGCTCGTCCGAGAAGCGATCATCTAGGCGCATGTGCGCGTGGTTCCCCGCCGCGCCGCCGCCGGGCTGCGTGCCGGACGCGGGGTGGTGGGCGCCCGGGTGGTGGTGGTGGTGATGGTGGTGGTGATGGTGAGGAGTCCCGTTCTGAGCCGCCGCTGCGGCTATAACAGCGGACACCACAGCGGCCGCTGAGCCCATCTCTTCCCCGGCCATGGCGCCCCCCGGGCCGGCCGCTCCACCGAACTGCTGCCCCCTGGCGTAGCCATCGAACGACTGGAGCTGGTGACTGCTGCTGATCAGCGCCTCTACGGCGTCCTCCGGGCTAAAGCCCAGAGCCTCGGGGTTCAGCTGCTGTTGGTAGCCGCTCATCCAGTAGAAGTCCTCCAGGTGCGCCTTCTGCTCGCTCCCTGATCCCGGACTGGGCGCCGAGAAACTTGGAGAGGGGGGAACCGAGCTGCAAGGCGTGCTCATCGGGGTGGAAGACAGGGATCCCCCGGCGACCAGGCGGCTGCACTGGCTGATGCTGCGATCGGGCTCCACCGGCTCCTTTTTCACTTCAAACTTCATCAGATCGAAGTCATTAACATATTCCATGGCCAGGGGACTGGTGGGCAGGTCGGAGTTGCTCATTGCCAGCTCTGATGCCATCCTCTTGCTGTTGACAGTCCTCCAAAGGGGGTGAGGAGCACCTGTCAAAGTAGGCTGCTGAGACACGCACTGAGCCAGCTTGATTTCTTTATTTATTTTCTTCAAAACCGAAGGAAAAGTGTGTTTTCTCACACTAATTGCGCAGCGCAGGTTTGCTTTTGCGAGTCGATAAGTTTTTTTTCTTCAGTCTGTGTTGCACAGACGCATTGGAGCACCGCTGTTTCCTCCCTCTCTCCCAGCGTGCGGGTGTCTGAGCGCCGCGCTCTCTGTTTCTACCATTTAACACTTCATGGCTCCTTTTAGGATTAGTGCGCCAAATTGAGGAGGTTCACGTACGTGTCCTGGGCAAACAGTTGCCTCGTGGAGAATGGAAAAAAACTCCACCCAAGGATTGATAGATTTTTTTCTAAGAGATCAGTCAGCCGACGAGTTAAAAAGCATTGCTTAGTTTTATAGGCGCCCTGACGTCAGGACTGAAATATGAAATTGAGTGAGCCGCAGCCAATGAGCGCTGCAGCCTGGGGACTTCATTAGCATAGCCGTATAGAAAGCAAAGTTTGTCAAGTGTCTAAAGAAATCAGCTGCTTCTCATCTCATTTAGTCTGCACACTTTTTACAGCACACAAAGAAGAAACAAATCACGTCACACTGATCTCGTGGATGAAGCTTCATGAAGATGTCAGAGGGTAAATATGCATGTGTTTATCACAGAGCTATGAAATCCATATCTTATTATTTGAACAATATTAAAAAGCATTAATTCCCTCCATTTGACCTATTTTTATTATGAAATGATTTAGTTTCGTTCTCGGACTTTCGGACTTGTCTCCACACTTCAGATCGTCAGAGCGTCAAAGCTTAAACGTGACCAAATATAATTCACAGATGCAGCCAATTTCACTAATTACGGTCAATTTGTTAATTAACTAAGACTCAGCGCGTTTTCACAACTTAAAAAAAACCCCACCAATACCGACCCTTTCAGTCACGTCTCCCTAAAGTCACGTTCACTGAATGTTTTTAATAAATGTCGGTCCAATCCTTATATTCACATAAACATAACGCACAACAGACTGGTCCGAGAAGCGCAGGGAGAGAATGGGACATTGTTTGGGAGCAGCGTGCCACGAGTCCGGCTCCGTGCAATGTTTGGAAACGTAATGTCGCCACCTTTCGGTTGAACGCGATACTTCGAGGAAGGACCGAGGCTGTTTGCTTTTCTGTTTGTGTAAACTGTTCTGATGACCTACTCTGAGGTTAGCTGCACTGCTCTTTTTAAGTCTTTCAGACAGTGTTTCATGCGTAAAACGCGCTTGTTTGGATGGAAGGATTGCGCATTGGACATAATTTATCAAGAAAAGAAAAAAAAAAGGGCAAACATGTCGTAAACTGATTCTATTGTACTATTAGGGGCTAAAGGTCAAAGTGATTATTTCAGTAAATCAAGTACAAATATACACACATTAGAGCATTGTAAAGGACGGAGTGTGGACTTATAGAAAACAGCTGCTCACTGGAAATAGATGAGGTTATTGTCTTCATAAAAATAGATGTTTTCTACTCATATAAAGTTATCAGTAACTGTTGTATATGGGGTTTCTCATGCTGGAAGTTTGTGGCCCCTTTTTATGTTTTCACTCTGTCATTCTTTATGTTTGCATTCGTTTACATTTAGGTGCATGTGTTTATGTTTGAATACATTTTGTCTTGAGTTGTTTTTTTTGATTTTGGACATGTCTTGCAGGTTCACACACGTCACTGTACAAAGAAGCACTTTTGATTGTCTGTGCACTCGGATGAAGGCCTTAGGCACCGAGCACCAAACAACACTGGTGCAGTTTGTTTTACACTTTAGTCACAATGAAATGATGAAGGCTTTTTGAATTTGGTCACAACAGTACTCTTCTTAGTTCTCCAAATACTCTTGTTACCTAATGAAAGCAAATGAATAGTGCTCCACATCTTTGGTTGGTTTATTTTGTAGAATAAATCAGACTTTAGTGTCAAACATGTTAAAGGTCATTACATGACCTTGTATGCATTTATACATGTAATTTACAAGTGTAATGTACAACCATATTGGGTTTACTGAAGGTAGTGAAGCTGAAGTTGTATGTTTAAGTTGTGCTGTTGTCCTGAGAGCTGTTTTATAAGTGAGTTTTACTAACTCAGAGTTGTGGAGAAGGTTTTGATAAAACCTTTCAAATCCAGACGCGTTACTTTGGGGTTGTTTGTTTTATGACACTGGTTATAAACTTTCTCTCTCAACTCAGGTGTAAATCTTTAACCAATGATTACAAAGCATGCAGAAAAGTAACCTTGGTAGATTAAAAAAAATGCCAGTTGTGTACATGTGTAAGTGTACACCTATTTAAATACTCCTTTTTAAACCTTTACATAATTTATGGTTTCATTTAACATGACTGTAAACTGTTTTAACATTATATTGTTACACTGTAAAAGTGTTGACAGACTTGTGACAAGTTGTGAAATGACAAATTACCTACAAAAAAAAGGTAAATCAAAAAGATTTGACACAATCTTTAACTTAGATGCCACCCAAAGTCAAAAATATTGTGACAGCAAATACAAATGATGCACATTGTTCTTGTTTGTAGTGTAATAAAAAAAAAAGTGAGGCTGGTAAAAAAGGTTTAGTTGTGACGTGTCAGATTGATGTGACTTTGCTCAGAGCTGATTGGTCTCATTGTGATGAAACCTGCTCAAAATCAAACCACCTTCTTGAGTTCAAAAACCCAAACTGACTTCACAAACAGCCCATAACATATAAAGTAAATATTTTGGCAGATTTTCCTGCGTTATTTCTTTGAAGGAATACCTACAGTACGTGCAACAACATATTTTTGGTGGTACATTATGTGTCCCCAATAGTGAAATGAGAGTTTGCTGATGAAACAGACCACACCTCTTTATACACAGTCTAAATCTGAACTAGTCTTTTAGTGATACGGCTTGTGTTCCTCTTCAGTGATCACATCTGTCTCCTGGTGCACATTCCTCTGAGTGGTGGCACATAAGAACAAACAATGAGGAGGGCTATACTCAGAGGAGTGGAGAGTAAATAAGAGGCCTGTCTCAGCGGAACATGTCACACGGGGAAGCTTCAGAAAACTACAAAGCCGCCAGCAGATAATCCCAGTCCCCCGTGTCTCAACACAAGTAAATATTCTCCTGGTCCCTGTGACTGTTCACGGGGACTTAACGTTAAAGACGGAGGATAAACATCTTGTTTTATTCATTAGAGCGCACAACAGAGGACCCTCTGAATATAAATATTAAAAAGTGTCCTCATCTGATGTGGCTGTCTGGCACCGCTGTGGAGTAGTGTAGAGTCAAACTGGTATCAAAGGCACAAGAAAAGCACTGTTCAGACAAGACACCTTTAACGATAAAATAACATCTGTAATAAGAGTAATAACTGTCATCAGACAAGAAGAAACAAACATTTACAACTGATTCATGCTCAAGTGCAAAAGTATACTATTAAAAAAACAAACAAAAGGCAAATGTCAGCAGTGTCTCCGTTATGCTACTGTAAAAAACTAATGCAGTGAATGTCTTAATGTTACAAGTTTTGTAGAGTTTATACCGAATAAAAAACGAGATCTGGCTTCACATGTGACGTTCTGGTGAACTCTTTCCAAACGGTAAATATAATGTTACAGCATAATGCTGAATTACAGGAAAACATTACAGTTCTGGTAAAAGACAGCCGATAGTGCCATTTGTTATACTTTTTAATACGGAATGATTTATTGTAAAAATTGTGTAAAATAACAGGTTGTGTCTGTTTAAATTTTCATGTAAATTATTATCTTACTTACTACGAATTCTTAATGTCACTAAATGTTTTATACTGTTTATTTGTACATAATAAAAGACAAGATGTCGCAAGGTGTTGTATGTGCTTTGCTGGTAAATTCTTTCCAGTGTACAAAAAAATAGATAATATAATACTGTTGCCCGTATTTTACAATAAGATTACAGTTCTGATAAAAGACGTTCAATTAAAAAAAAAGTTCTTTACAGTGGAGTAAATCATCCTTGAATGCATTACACGTTTCTTCATGTAAACAGTTATGAAAAACAGTCACCAACTTGCAGTGTCATGATATTTGTGTAAAAATAACAAGATGTTAATAATGAAATTTCAATACAGTTTATTTATTTGAATAAAAAACACATTCACCTGCTTCACAATCTGCTCCAGTGAAGTCCCTAAAATATTGACTGATACACTGTATTTAGACAAACATCACAGTTTAGTTAATGGACTACAGTTTGATAAAATTCTGCTTTTAAAAATAACAGGTTGGGGCTGTTAAAAATGATTTACTGTGTAAGGATTCACGCTTAGATGCATTACACTGTTAATATGTTCTTTGTAAAAACAGGAGTCAACTGGCAGAGGAATGTCACAAAAACTGGGATACAACTCCTTCCAAAGAACCAAAACATAACAAAAAAAAAAAAAGAAAAAAAAAAGAAATGGAATGAGCAGTCCATGGAGACGTAAGGGTTAACCAACTCCATCTCCAGCATATACAGTCCACCAGCTGCTTAACTAAGGCTCTTATATTCTATTCTGTCCCCTTTTGTGGATTTACTTTATCATACATGACAACCCACAACAGTCGGCTCCTGCGGTGTATCAGAAAATAGACTGAAGTGCATGAGGAGGCACTTTCACTCCGTTTTATCCATAACCAGGATTCCTACCAGTACAATAATATAACATAAATAGTATATTTAATAGTTAAAAAGTTTATGGTTTGTGGAGCAAAAAGGAATACGTGTCTTGCTTTAAAAAGACACAGTGTGATTTGTGGGCTTGCAATCTGCTCTATGGCCACCAGATGTCCCCAAATAGGCCAAAATCTACTTGTCCCATCTTTAAAGCAAAAGCATGTCCCCTGTTGAACAACTACCATCAATCCAGTTGTTGGCAAGTCTCCAAAATAGACCTACGATACTTAACCCTAAAAATTTTTCCCTCTAATAATTTTAAGAAAAATAGCCGGGCCCGTGTAGTTTGTATCGGACCGGATCAGAGTGTAGCGTGTGCCCTTTTTTTGTAACCAGTCTCATGAGATCAAGATGCAGTTTTTGAGTCAGGCAGCTGCAAATGCTCTCCACCGACTCCACCTCACTGCACCTGCCTGCACTCACTACAAGCGCTAAGTGCACCATGGTAAATACTATCCTGTTAGCACGTCTACTTACAGCTGCTTAAGTTTTGTTTGGATCTCAGCAGTGTAGTCTATCTTAAATCAGCCTTAGTTGTCTAAAAATGTGACACAACGTTTGGTGTGGTTAAAACAAACTAAGATATGGTTAAAGTTGTGAGGTTCACTTTGGTAAGACTTTGAATGCCGCCATGCGAAACACAGTGTGCACCAAACTTGCGCAACGAGACCTCTTATAAAGATGTCCACTTCAAACTGAACTCTGACACAGTTTGATTGAAATGAGAACACCACACTGACCACAGACGTCTGATTGTACCAAAAACAGGATTAGCGTGACAAAATGCAATGTTAACATGAGTTGACACCTTCCCAAGAGCAGAAAGGAGCAACAAAATGATCAGAATCAAAAAAGACTGTGCTTGGTTTTGACTCATGTGGAGTATATAAATACAACCGTCATTGTTTTGTCAATCCTATCAGACTAAGCACTCACTCTCCACTGACAGAGCCATGTAGTATGTCTTTTAAGAAAATATCAGTCTGTTGTGCTGGGATTTTTTGTACTAAAGTCACTTTCATGTTTGTTTTAACTTTTCCTTTTGGTAATAGTAACATAAAGACCCACAAATCTAGCTCTCTGTGTTTATTATTCTACTCCTAGAGACACATAAATATGTTGTACCTATATTTGTTGTATTGTTTGGGGTGATTCTTTTTTTTTTTTTTACAGTGGCCTAACTTGCAAAGCCCCACCTTGGCGTTAAAGCGGGGGCCTCCACTCCGGTGCGTGTTAATGAGCCTGTCTGACCTTTCCGAGTTCACCCCAGGAGAACACTGATGCATCTTGGGTGAAGAATAACCGCTGCTCCCAGACTTGGGTGTGATTTACTGGCATGGTGACTTTACTAATTGTTACATCTATTAAGAACATCCTCATTATGGAATGACTTATGTGCCACGTTGCAGTTGAGCTCACTTTTTATTTTCAGCGCGCTCACCTTTTTGTTTGCTTCGGGGGTTCTCTGAAGTCGCCCTCACCTATGCGTATGGAAATATTATATTTGTCATGTGCAAATGTGCCTTTGTTTAGCCGATTTGTTTAGGTTCGGCCATTTGTCGGAGCTTCTTGTGAGGTCTGCAAAAGAAAAAATAATACTGATACATTACATTCTACATGGCTGCATGTTTGTCCCAGTGCTGTATAGCGTTTGTGCAATGCTTTGACAAAAATTGAAGATTTATAATGTTGGGAAATAATTAACACTCTCATTTTTGCAAACTATGCATCGTTGTTTGCCAAAAATAGCAGTGAGAATTTACATATTTGACCGACAGTAACTTAAATAAAAGACAGAGACGAAACCAAAGGATTTCTGCTTTACCAAGATTATGCCTTATAATCATTCATTACGTTCCCAATGGGAGCACGGCTTCATATTCATCTTCACTTCTGCTGTTTAATGCCATATATTAAAGTCTGGTGGCACTTCAAATGGTGGACATTCACACGAGTGGGCTCAGCGGGCTCATCAGAGACACATTTAATTAGCAGCGGCGAAAATGAAATGTTTCGCCGGCTCTTCACTAACTGTTGTATCTTTTGTAATAATACGAAGAGCAGAGAGGAGCCATTACAAACCACAGAGTGAAGAACAGTCTCTATGCCCTGCTCGAGTAGTGCTTTATGGCATGAATAAAAGAATGCTTATTAGGATAATATGTGTAACAGAAACAGAGAACACTGGATCTGGATTCATTTAAACACAAAATCATTCATTGCAGAGGTTTAAAGATTTTAAAGCCCAAACATATTATATCAGACTGATTATTATGCATCTTCCCTCTTGCCCTCGCTTGCTTCAATTGTGATTAATTAGTTCAAATGAGCAGACGTGCACGTGCCAAACTCCCCTCCTCACATCTGGTTATTGTCTGTCGCTGCAGGTGGTTATCTCTGGTGTCTAGTGCCATCTCATCTGCTTTGTCTTTGAGCAGCGTTGGAGGCAATGCTGGTGTATGAGCTGCTTATGGTGCACTCCGACTAACCCTCCCCGGGATTTCCTTGTTCAGTCTACAGTTAAATTCAGCAGAGATTTTATTCTCTGGGAGGAATTAATCTATAGGGTATTTGAAGTTGAAAGGAAAAGCGCTGCTGTTATTGTGCACTTATGAGATACAAATTTGCTGCATGGTTTAAAACTGTATCCATAAAACTAAAATCACACTTTAAGTAATTAGTCTGTACACCATTAAAAGTGAGAATGAGAATGAGGGAGCACTCAACTCCTTAAGGAGACTGCTCCCATTGAACCACATTTCTATTGAATACAGTGCAGGTTGGTACGGCTTGGTTTGGTACAGGTAAACCCTAAAAGGCCAGCATTTCCATTTCCAGTGTGTAAACAGTGTTATTATCTAAGAGCCTCACAACTTAAATCATGTTAGGTTGCTCTTTGAACTACTCTTAAAAGTATGGTTTCAACTTGTGCTTGGAAGATGTCGTTAGAAGACTTTGTTGTGATTTGGCGCTATACAAATAAATTGGAGGTACACATCATGTCTCAAGTTCTACATGTGTAATACAATGTAAACAGTAAAAACTATGTCTTGATTTACAAAGTCAAAGTGAGAGTCTAAAGATGCCAACCCTGTGTAAAAATAGAAACAGCTGTATTACACTGTCTCTACACTGTAACATTATCTTTCAGCATTCTTCATTTTCAGAACATAATGTGAAAAGAAAAGGATATAGTTGAGAAATTATCGCCACACCTAAATAAGTTGGATCCCTGATCTAGGCAGGGCCTCTCTGTGTGGAGTTTGCATGTTCTCCTTGTGTTTTGTACAGGTTCTTCTGTTTCTCCGATCAAAGGTTGTCGCAATGATAAATAAAGTGTAACTTAAACCTTTGACCTGACCTGTGCAACTAGAAGATGCTGTTTATGGCTTTAGTATGAAGGTACAGGGTCCAAATCAAACACAAAAGAGAGTTTGATCAAATCAGGGGTTATAATGAAGAGAAAGGGAATGTTTGTGTATTGCACTTACATCTGTCATTGTATAAGGACACATGCATTTCTATTTGTTTGTTCTAATTCTATGGTCTTTTTGGAAACATGGTGTTCAAGTCAGTTCAATCAAATATCAGTAGTCTGTTGTCTGTAATATAAAGGTGATGGTATGACGGTAGGTTTTCTCAAATATAAACTTGCAAATGTGAGGCTGTTACTGGACAAAAGGCAGATATTAAATGTGGACGGTAGGATCTTATTGCCTCTCATTAGACACACACAGCTACATTATTGGCTTCATTAGCGTTCATCCCCACCGTGAATCAAGCAGCATGTGGGGCAGTAAAAGAACAGTTCCTAAACAACGCCCCTAAACCTACCGCATCCCTTCAGAGGACAGGTTTCAGCTTTACCTTCTTCTATCATTCAAATCTAAACTTTAGTAATTGCTGTAATGCCATGCAGCAGTTTGGTGATTAATGCAGCTCTGGAGGTTGAGGCTTGTATTGATGCGGCCCGTATATTTTCTATTCTATATGCTCCCTGCAAAAGGCCAATATTAATGTCCACCCTGTGCAGTTATTTATGTGAGTCATATACATAAAGAGCTTCTCTATTAGTCATGAGTCAAACCACAGCTTCATAAAGTACTCTTCTCTTTCCCCGCATTTACATTAGCCGTTATGTCTTTACTGCTCACACACGGATTTTGGCCAAAGTACATTTTGATCCAAACGACAGTGAGAGGAGTAAGCAACTTCAGAAGCTCTTGGCTACGATCACACTTTTCATTTTAAGACAATGATGTATCTTATAGAATGAAGATGAACTCCATCCAAACTAACATTCTGGAAATACTTGGAATATGAAAGTCTTTTCATATAACACAAACAAACTCAAATTGGTGAGGGGCCACGATAGTTAATAAGAGTCCTTTCAGGGGCAGAAGATGGTGGCATTTGGAGGCTTTTATTAAATTTTGAATAGGTTTCATCTTCATTTGAGTCTTACAGAATTTTATATTTAACATTAATTTCCTTCTTTTAATTGAAATTGGTTTTAGTTGGATTTAAACAGGTTTTATTTGGATTTTAGGAGATTATATATATCTTAGTACCAAAAACTGTCTTAAGATTACATGAACAAAAATAAAATTAATCTGATTCAAATCCATCAAAGACCTACCCTAAAATAATAATGATGATGACCTACTAAATGCATTGAAGGGCCACATAAAACATAGCTAAGCGCCACATTTGGCCCCCGGGCCTTGTGTTTGACATGTGTGATATAGAATGTTACAAATGACTATATACATTTAAATGACTTAAACTGAAACGATTTTAATTCTGGCTCAATTCATTATTTTTAAAAGTCTTTATTAGTTCATCCACACAACAACACAACCCTGGAGTTTTCAAGATTTCTATGTTGCAGCACTAAACACTTATATTTTGGAAATCTATAAAAAAAAAAAAAAAAAATTGAAAAGGAAACTGTCAGGTCAAAGACAGAAAACACTGACTTCAGACAAATATAGCACATGTTGTGGTTTTGTACGAGTTCTCCATCATATTGAGACTATCTCCCCACCCAGCTCCACATATATAAAGATCCCACCTAGTACATGACATCAGTTTTCCCCATACACATTTATAAATATATATATATGGAGCTGTGTGGAGAGTCTCTTCACTCAGAGAACCACAGTTACAACTCTAGGAGAACAATAAGAATGAAGGTTTGTCGACACTGACTGAAATGAAGAAATCAATAAATCCTGTTTCAACACAAAAAGAGTTAAAGCTGTATACTGCTGCAATAAACTGAAATATAGAGCAGTACCAAATTTCTACATTTACACTTCTGTTTTAATTCACTAAGCAAGTCGCAGCTTCTTCCCTGAGACTGTAAGACTGAAAAACTCTTCCTCATTGCCCCCACTGCACTGATCTTAGTTACAAATGTGAAAAAAAACAATAAAAGTCCTTGTAAACCTACAAAACCTTTCTTGTAAACTGGAAACTATTGAGAGATATGCTTTGTATAACAGCGTTTAGCATTGTTTAGGGTACACTTAAGCAAATGTATTTCTTTTGCCTTTCAATTCTTATTTTTCCAAAGTGCAGTTTCTGTGTCGTCCAATCAGAAGCACTGTTGGGATCACAGTGGAGGAGTGGCTAAACTGCCATGGGACACAGGAACCATCATTACCTTTTTAATCATCGAAATGCCTCTAAAACTGACCCATACTGTACCACAGAGAGATACCTTTAGATGCCACAGAAGTATGTATCACATTAAAACCGTATGTGATCATTAAAATAATTGAATGCAGTGCAAACTCAGTGCTCTTTCTTTCAGTTACAACGTGTTTTTATTGAGAGTGTTTCTCAAAAAGGAGAAGTGTCAGACTCAAGACTTGTCAGACAGACAGAGGATATTATTTCAAACCCAAAAGTCTACAAACTCAATCTGCCTCTGCTTTAAATCCCACACTCCCATTGTCAGTCTGTCTGGAGTCACTCTGGCTTTCCCCTCAAGACAGATGACAGAGTAAACATCCCCACTGTGCTATGATTTAAGATGATTGCAGATGAATGTAAATATTCATTTGAACCTGGAGCGATCATGCTCTCATTTGTTCCTGTGGAAGTGAGGAATCATTTACCTATAGCTCTGAGGCGGCGGAGAATTGTGTAAGAGAACGGCCAAACTAAAGTCACATCTCTCTGAGTTATTCTGCACTCTGTCAGCCAGCGAGATGCAGAGACAATACAGCCCACAGGACAGCGCCGCCTCATCCAACAATCCTTTATATTTGCACTAGATTAATGCTGGGAGACTAATGCGTTTCCACTGGGATCCGGGCTGCTCCAGAGGGGGAGCGGGCCAGAGCGGCTAGATCGTTACCGGACGGAGGGAAGAGTGCGTCGGGGTGATAAACAGGCTTCATGTAATGGCAGGACTTTTGATTATGGCAATATTGAGTGTGGAAATGAGATGTTTATCAGATTTGGTTTTAAGGGACGGACGGGAGGAGCGGGGAGCAGAAGGAGGGCTGGGATAAGTGTTAATCTGGCTGCTAAATGGAGGGTTTGACGTGTTGTGTCTGTCTGAAGGGAACCCAGTGGGACCCGTCTGCTTTGATCACACACACCGCTCAGAGTGGAAGCAGTGTGAAAACAATCATGCTATGTCTAAGGCACTGAAACCCTTCCATAGTCAATATCAAGGCACTCATTATTATTTGTTTTTGTGGGCAGGTTTTATTTGAAAACATTACCAGAATTTACCCACATAAGGAATGCTGTAAACATGAATCCTAGTTCCTCTGTTGGTGTAGTGCACATAGTCAAGCTTAATTCTATCCAGGACAAATGTCTGGATGCTTTATGCTCTAGTTAGTGGATTATTAGAGGAAATTTGATAAAAGACTGTGACATTAAAATCAGAAATTATTATTTCCAGAAGATGTAGAGTTGCACTGCAGATCTGTTTAATGTTGGCTACTATGGACAATATTTTAAACAGTAAAATCACAATCAAAGTAAAATTGGTTATTAAGCACTGCAAAAAGATGAATATATACATAAATAACATATATAAAGGCGTCTATATAAATCAAAGCCATTGGCATCAGCTTTTAGGCCAAAGAACGTACTTTTTCAGAGTTTGTTTTACCAAATAAGACAGTGTCATTGCGATTAAATGTCTCTTATTGCAACAGAAAAAACAACTGCATAGTATCTGAAACCACTCAAAGTCCACTATATAGTCCACTATGGTGCAGTCCTGTGTACTGTCTGAGGAGTTAGGGAATAGGGAGTGGTTTCCGGCGCATGTCTGAAACACCAAAGAAAGATGCAACATATTTGGGGAAAATGTAGAAGTGAGATGCACAAGTATTTTGAAGCTTTTACTAAAAACGCACAAACACACTTAGTAAGAGTTAGTCATGGTTCTTTGCGCACTCACAGTAGATTTGGATGCTTAGAAGCAGAGACACTCTTCCTGTTGCTTATCCGCTTCCTGAGCCTCAATTTGTATTGAAATCCCTCACAGGCAATTATCCATACGCCAATGGTGTACTTACTCTGAGCTTATATAAGTTTCTTTCTCGGTAAGCCTCACCGTTTTCATTTGAAAACTCTTATTACAATTTCAGAGTTTATTTCAGAGAGAGAGGAAAAAAAACATTGGTGCTCATAGTTAGCACAGAGCATAAAATCCCACTGGACCTTTTGGTAGCTGTATAATTTGAAAGATTGAATAATCTCTCTCTGCCATGATGTTGGAAATCCCTTTGAGGAAGGATATGAAGTGTGGGCAGTTGGCAGGTGAAGGCTTGTGTCCACCACCAAGCAGATCAGTCTTGTTCTGTTTGGCACTTTATGCATTTATTTGGGTCTCAATTGTTAAAAAGTTAAGAGTATGTGGTGTACAATGCTTGATTCATTCTTATGCAGGCTAACTATGGAAAATACACCAATGACATGCATGCCGAACAACTGCACATGATATTAGTCTATTTATTTCTATGTCACAAAGCTGGAAATGGTTTACTTAGACTCCCCCTACCCAGTGATCCAGGGCTGCAGGTAGAGTGCTCTACAGTGACAAAGAGATGGAGCTAACAGTGCACTCCTTCAATGGAAAAAATAAGAATTAAAAGAAAAAAACTAAACAATGCAATATAGCTTGTCTTGTTCTTTTAATTAACATTCATAGTGCAATAGATATGAATGAAATATGTTGCACCTTTTTTTGTAATAAAATCAAAGTCACCGTTTACTATAACCAGATGTGTTTCTTGTTTTAGATACAGTTAGTGTCATAAAGTTCTTTGCCGTGAGTCTGTTCATTGCAACATGGAGTTTAGAATGTTAAATGTTTACAAAGAATAAACTAGAAACAATTCATGAACAGGCAACAATACACAAACAGGTAAGTGCACTTAATCTGAGGATACAAAAAGTTTCACCCACAACAGGTGTTAATATTCCACAAACATTAATTGAATCCGTAAAAACTTTAGAAAGGAGTCATTGTTAAGCTTCCATATGACTGCCTTAACAATAGCATTTTTATATTTGTGTGTACAGGATAAATAAACTATTACCTCTGTTAAATTCTGAAATTCTGAGTGAACTTGCTGTCTATTTTGTTTTTTTTTTCATACTGAAAAACATATTTTAAACAGACAACCTAAAGTGATGATTATGAATGTGAATGGTTGTCTGCAGGAATCTGTCCCTAAGTGTTAGCCCTGGGATTAATTGTGTATGCCCAAAGTAGCTGGGATAGGCTCCAACCACCTGTAAACTTTAAGGATAGAAAATAAATGAGCGACTAAATCAAGATAATGGGATTAATTACTGGCCATACAAGCAGGTGCACATTCATTCATTTGTTTGGGTTGGTCTTTGGTGAAATTAACTGTATGGTGTTGATGTAAGTTCATTTGTATTGTTTGTTGGAGGACATTTTGTTGAGTAAATCGTTGGCAGACAGGGAGGACCCCCCCACACACACCCCCCCTCACCCCAACCAGCAGCACTCCAGCTTCCCCCGCCTCTCTGCCCACCTCTCAGCCTGTCAGGAGTGTCATATATCTGGGGGATATCTGAGGGCCGGGGAGATCGCAGCCCAATTACGCGCTGATAACTAATCAATAGGCCGCTTATTTCTACAGCAGGAAGTAAAAGAATGGACCCCTGGGACACGTAGTTCAGATTACTCTCCCCTCGACATGGGACAGCCACTAATGATGAAACCGAAAAAGAAGTGGAGAGCGGCAGACAGAATGGAGGATAGAAAGGATATAAAGAATGGTTAGAAACTACAGTTTTTTTGAATAACATCTGAACGATGCACTAACAGTAAAACAAAAGATAAAAAAAGAAAGAAAAATACATAGGGCCTGGGTAAAACAAAAGTCAAATGCAGGGGATGGTCCATGTTGTTCATATCTACTTTATAAATATCACCATGCATTTGTCAAAAGAAGAAATAGACGTCAAGCTCCCCTGAAACCACGTGGAAGGAGCCATTTTAGTTCGTTTACCTTTATTTCAAAGTGATTTCACCATCAAGCCCTGTTTAACTGGGTGTGTTCATATAGACAACATTATGTTCCTGCAGGTTTCCATGGCTGTTCACATGCTCGAGGCCAAAAATATAACATAAAGAAACTCTTATATGTATTCCATTTTGTACTGAAAGTTGATGCCACTGTTTTATTTTATTTGCATGCTTATTATGTTATCTTATTTATGTTATCCATTACTCCTCTACTCTGGAAAAACATTTAAACAGACCCCTTAAAGGCAGATGAAATAAGCTGCCCTGTCCACCCACACATGTACAAACATTAAGATTTATTTGCTCCTTTAAACTTTAACTGCCTTCTATTTGTCTGCCATTTTCAGACCATGATTAGCCTCTTCTTCTGTCCGCCACCGACTCCGGCTGTTAGCGGTTAGCATGCTAGCCGCACCCTCGGTGATACAGTGTTCCTCCAAACAGACAGTCCCTTTGTCTGAGGAGTCTTCTTTCTGTGGAACATAGGAACTATTCATTCTCATTTCTTCTGACAGGCCATTCGTTTTGTCGCTGCTCTGTCATTGTCGCCCTCATGAAGAAATATAGCAGCAGCCTCTGCCGTGATCTCCACACCCCATGGCCTTAGTCCTTCCGTTCTGTGACCCCTCAGCACTTCTTCATAAGCAACGTTTCCAATGGAGCAGTCTGCTATGGGTTGGTTTGGTACGGCATGCTTTTAGAGTTGTTTACACTGTCAGAAAAAGTACAAAGCAACTCTAATTTGAGTACTGTACAATAACTTCTCTCACTTTGATTAAGCAACAGAGAATCCTCACAAAATTTCACTTCACATATGTTTGAATTCTGGTACAGAACCCCAACTTGTGTGGCCCTTGAATGACACTGTTCATGTGGCTGGCATAGGGTGACCAAACGTCCCGATGGAACTGGGATAGTCCTCATTTTAAGCCTCCTGTCCCATGTCCTAGCAGATATTTACAAAAACACCAAAATGTCCCGATTTTGCCCTCGTCCTGTCCCAAAGGTCCAGATTTTTTACCCAATCATAAAGCCAAAGCAGTGCATTGTGCTTGAAACTTATTTGTCTTTAGACTGAGTGTGTGTCAATCACAGAGTTACCATGGCGACGGCAACATTAACCAATTGAAAAAGATCAAGAGTATTCCTCATGTCTGTAGCTCAATAATAATTGGTTCTTAAGCATGAGGCTATCAGCTGAAAAAGAAAGTCCTGATTTATAAAAAAAATGTTTGCATCCAAAAATGAAATGAAAACTAAATGAAAAGTAATTAATTAGAATGAAAACTCTGACAAACTGTATCGACACTTTTGTTAACAAATAAAAATGAAACGAAAATGAACAGACAGAGATGTGAGGAGGAGACGGGACAAATTGAGAAGACATCCAATCAGAACTCAAGTTTTTGAGCGTCGTAGAAGTGATGTCAGACACAAACATTTGTTAGAGCATGAAGGAAGATGACAGGCGATGAAAAGAGAACGGCTTTCAGGTAGAAATGATTACTTCAGAAGAAAAAACACAGAAAATGCATTACCCCTTATATTTTAGTGACTAAATCTATTGTAGATATAGTCGACTAAATTCTTATGATATTTAGTTGACTAAAACTAGATGCAAACTGGTAAGGATTAGATGACTAAATTATGACTAAAACACAACTGAATGAATATGCTGCATTTTTCAAACTTAGTAATGGTGAATTTTCTGTCAAACACAGTACGAAAGTTGTATTTCTTTAAACTGAAAAATAAAATACATTTTTTCATGCTGATCAGTGCAATCACGTTTTTTAAACTATTTATTGTATTGATTTCTGGTTACATTATTTTTCATGTGTTGATAAACTGCCGTTGGATTTGCATTAAAATCAAAGTGACATGATTTTTTGGTTTGAAAATATGGCCACCATAGGCTGCCTGTTCCCTAAACATAAGCCTCCTCAGAGGTAACCTGTACCAAACCAAACCATGCTTTACCAACCAGATCCATACGTCACTACTCTGTGGAGACATACCAGTAAAGACCAAAGGTGATGAGCAGTGTTGGTTCACTCTAGGAGAATTAGATTCTGCTCAGTCCATCAGCACACTGCAGAAGTAGTATCAGGCTGAGAGATGGAGCTCTGGCATGGTTAGTCTAGCTCCCACTCATTCATCCAGCGGTGCACTTTAATCAGTACAATGGTGTTTTTGGCTGTCAGATCTAGAGGCATCACTAAAAGCCCAAAGCCTAAACCATCACCATTAATACTGATCAGGTTTCTCCCAATCTGCTTGTTTATCCTCCTTTCTCCAAAGATCAGTACAAAGCTACTTTACAGCCTCTTAAACCCAATGTTTCTCTGAGACAATACAGACGAAACACAAACACTCCTCAATGACTTTAGTGATTAAACGTAAGCAGGAGTCTTGGATTGAGACGGGACAGGAGAATGCAATGGAGAGTAAGCGAGAGACACTTCGTCGTACTACTTCATCTTCAAATCAAGTGCTTTTGGCACCGGCACATTGGCAACATCCAAAGTTTTTCACTCAGAAGAACAATGCCACACTCGCTCCAAATCGATTGGTAATACGTCTCATCCCATTGATGCCATCTCTAATCCATTCTGGGCAGCTTTAGTGGATGGGAGTGGAGAGGCGAGGCATGTGGAGAGAGAGAACGCATAAATACAGGCTGAGCGGCCATGAATTCTGAGGAATTTGTGTTGTCTTTTTTCTCTCTTCCTCTCTTTCCCTGCACTGCGATGGGGTTGTGTCGTTAAGCTCTTTAGTCCGCGTGGCTAATGAAATAGGGTTGGCAGGATTACACAGGGCTAAAGCGCTGTGCCTGGTGAGCCTTGGAGAAACCACTGTAGCTCCGCCAAGTGAATGAGACACAAGAATGGCAAAGGAGGAGGGGATTTGTAGAGCAGAAGAGGGCAACTTCAGGCTTTTGGGAGAAGGGGAGATGCTAGGTTAATTGTAGAAAAGAAAACTCCTGGTGATACAAGACCATTATCACAAATGGCAGCTCTCAGTCGGAATTGTTTTTGTTGCAGAGGAACTTGACCTCTGTCCGCTGAACCCCAACTCCCGAGAGTGTGTTAATTTTTAAGGCGGCAAACCAATGCTGCAGAGAGAAAATAGAGTGAAACCGAAGATAGCTTACACTCAGTGGCTAATAGCCATAAAAGTAGCAGAAGGTTTTTAACTAGTCGTAAAATCAGTGGCAGGAACAGGAGGGCATTAATTACATTAGTGCATTCATGGTCCTGTGATCACCTTTTCTGCTTCCATGATCATTTCGGAGAGATGGAATTAGACCAATTCATCATGTGATAAACTGTGAATGATGTGGACACAACGCCCTACAGTGGCACCCACAAAAATATGGACAGTTTGAAAACTTATCAAAAGTTTTGCTGCATCTATTCTTCCAGATTCCCTTTGCGCTATCTCCTCTGAGCATTTCACTTTTTAACCCCTTCTTTTCTCTCCTCACTCATTCTTCTCTTCTTGTCTGAATGCAGGAATAGATCTGTTACTAAACATAATCGAACCGTCCAGGAGGGTGGGACTCCTTTTAGTATGCTGCGCTCTGATTGGCCGCCACGCTCGGTGTTGTATATGATGATAAATCTGGCCCAGGTGTCACCTCCTCGGCAGCAGGTGAGGATTGATGGGATACAGGAGGACTATCCATCATCCTGGGCAGGTGGCACGCTATCGGAATTTGGGAAATCTGTTCCCAATCAGAGTCCCGCAGTGCTCGGCGGGGTTTGCAGTGTTGTTTGGGAGGCGTTACTGGAAATCAATGGCGAGCACTCAAGGTCAATGTACTGTTAGAAAACTCCTTAAGCTCTGACGGATAGATCCCTCCGCTCCGTCTCTGCCTCTTGCATTCTCTTTCTTCATTGGTGAATGAAGGAGACATGACACCTTGCATCCAGAGGTGCCCCGGTGCTGTTTAAAGGAAAGGTGCTTTTCAGGTGGATGTCATAGCAGCTGTCTGGAGTCATTTGCGACGCAGCCTCTCTCTAGGTGGAGCTACCGAGTGCCAATCTCAAGCCCAGGTTGGGACTGGGGTTGGGGCCGGGGAGTATCGGAGATCTAATAAAAGCCCACGGCGCCTGCCTGGCTCCTTATTCTTATAGATTACCTGTAAGTCACCTTGTCCGTGCTACTGTAAGGGTTGGGAGTTAAGCTGCATACAGCACACATTCACCCTCACCTCCTTGGCTGGCTCAAAGTCAATCCAAACTGCTCATCAAAGAAAGGGGAAACTTTGTCAGAGGCCTGCTGCGAGCCATTGGTACACATTAACCTACTGTACACAGTTTAACTATAGCTTGTCCAATCAATAACAGCATGTGTTCTCTGGATACAGTGGCACGGGGCAAAAGAGCTACAGTACGATAATCATTTTTATTTAAATGAGCTAACCACAATTTTACAAATCAGTTAACTTGGTAAAACTTTTTGTAAAGAGTGAGATTTAAATATTGCTAAAATAAAAAAAAATGCTAATAAAGCATTAAATAATGATGTAAAATGTACACTTCCTGTGATGTTCCAATGATTTAAATCCTCATTCCACATACATTCGGATCAAAGTACATTATAATGTCTAGAAACTGTTTAAAATAGTATCCTAATAATTGAAATATCCCACAAGTCAAAAGTTTAAATATCCTTGTACACCATACTGTATCATTCTATACAATGTTACACCACTGACCAGCTGACTGACCTGCTGGGGCCCAGAACAAAACCATGTAAGGGCCTCATATCATGTGACATGTATGACTACATACATATTGCTTCTCTCTTTTGAGACCAACTGTCTTTGCATAAATAAGAAAGGACACTTATTGAACACCAATGACCCTCTGTTTTGCTCCTTTGTTTATGCTTCCAGGCACATTCATAGTTAGGCTGCTCTCTTGCAACAGCAGATCACAGTCAAAATAAACATACACTCTAAATGACAAGCAGGTTAAGTTGTTTTAAACATCAAAGTAAGCCAGTTTTTGTCTTGTACTGGTTCATGGGAACAAGTCTTTTACAAAAGAGCAATACCACAGAACGAAATGACACAAGGTTCATAGCAAAATCACCAAAAAACCTGATCTGGGCAACTTTACAGGTGTTTTTGCAGTACTTTGAGCATTACTGACAATAAAGAGGCCCTGACCAAGGGTACATTCACCTAGGTTCAACCCCACTTCCTTTAATACTAAAGACAGAAGTACAGCAGCTATCTGTCTCATTAACTGTCTGCTCAGCTCTGGTGACGCTGGCTTTGAGCAGGTATCTACTCCTCACACCTTTTACCTTTCACATTCTGTCTTCTATTATCCACATTCAACAGTGAGGAACATTTCATATGTCTAAGTCAATCTTACCCTTTTACCCCTCTATACTAGTCCTCTTACTGCCCCTGTATCCCAAGGTGACCCAAGTTCCCAATCCCGCTATCGGTCATGCTCTGGTCCCTATTAATCCTACTTCATTGGTCCTACCTCTCCTTCTGACTTTGGGAGAAATTTATGACAGTGCCTTAAATGCTAATAGAGTCTAATCTGTGGAGAGGGTCGCTCTTTTCTAAAGACTCCTATCACTCTTTGTGCCACGTGCATACAATGAGCCCACACACACTGGTATTAAGAGAAAGCCCCTTCTGTGAAAAGACAGCACATGTCTATTCAAATCTATTTCCAACCTGGAAATCATGTCCTCTTTGTGTAGTGGTGAAAATAGTATTTTTGTGAGAGTCCAGGTTCAAAAGAGTGACTGCGGTGAAGTACAGAGATTAATTTTACTCTAAGGGTGTCCCAGTGTCTGTCCACTTTCTTCTGTCTGTCAGTTACAGGACAATTAGCATGAGGACCCCTCTAGAATGTTTAGCCCACTCAAGGATAAAACCTGTCAAAAATAAATGCCTCTTTGAAAATGTGTGTTTATAAGGGAGAGGATAAAACTGGACAATTTTCTGCCTCACTAGTTTATTCAATGCAGGGATAAAATAATGCACATTTTAAATGGATGTAATTACTAGTTATCACTGGCAGTTACTTCAAGTGACTTTGTGCAGGAATAGAGTGGAAGGACCAGTGCTCTCTCCCCACACTGACAGATATATAGAACACATGAACTGTACCACTGTTTACTGGGAGCCTCCTCTGATCCACTGGGAGCATCATGCCATCCACTGGGAGCCTCCTCTGATCCACTGGGAGGGTTGGAGAAAAGGAATGAGTGCTTACTGAAAGATGATACCGATTAAAAACTGCTGGAGCTCTGCTGTAAACAAACACTTATTGTTATAAACCCACATAAACCATCATGCACCTCATGCTGTGACCTCAGTGTAATTTTGCATTAATTAGTGAATCATTAGCAGCTTCTTCATATCTCCTCTTCATTATATCTTAATACCTTGCGCTCCAAATGATTCCATAATGAAGTGGAGTCTGTCTGCAAAGGCCTTGTTTCTATCAGGTGGTAAATCATATAATAAATAAAAGGAACATTCAAATAAATAAAAATATCACTTTTTGATATGGTATGTTGATGCTTAAGGTGTTAGATTTAAAAAAAAAAATTTGATTATTTTATTTTAATACCTTAAGACGCCATCTAGGCTCTATTATCAAGGATTTTAATAAATGTGCAGCACATACCAGAAGCTTTGGCCAATCAAATGCTTTAATGGTTCTGGGGTCTTGAGTTGGGGAAACTCCCATTGGTCAAAAATGCTTGTCAATATGGAAGAAATGGCTGCCGATAATAGAAAGTGTGTATTTCAGCACTGGATATATCGGTTTACAATTGCAACTTTACCTTAAAAAAAACAGCATTAATGTAGATTTAAATATGTAACATGTCTGTTAATTTGTGTCTCACATAATTACTTTAAATTTGACATGCTATTATAATGTAATATTAAGAAACTGGTAATGTGCTTCCCAAACTTTATTTTTGGGGACTCAAATCAGTTGTTCGGCAGCTTAATTCCATTTTGTTCAGTGTTGTCTTGGGTCCTGACCCACTGTTTAGAAAACACTGCTTTAGCCCATAGAGGCTATATCTTATTGTGCACACGCAAGAATGAACACTTTTGGTTGTTATGTAACTTTTAGCTACTACTTTATAGTGCAGGAAACAAACCCGGTCACACATCCCATCCTCTCTTTTAGTGCTCACAAACTGGTAAAATCTAAACAGTTTTCTGCACGCTTTTAAAAAAATAATTAAAAAAAACACTTTAGCACCTTGTGATTCCCTTATTTTTCCTGAGTTTGCTGTGATTGTCTGAGAGATACACACCCGTGTAAATAAAGAGAAAAACAGAAAACAGAGAAATACAAAGAGCAGTGTGCTCACAGAGACATACACCTGCATTGCTTCAGAGGCCAAAGGTGTGTAACAACAGGGATTTTGTACTGTTTCATCTTTATATAACAGTACAATTATGCATATGATGCCTTTATTGCCCTATATGTGCTGTTTTAATTCTGAAAGAAAATGCTTGAATACATGATAATCAATGGGAACTTGGGAGTAATTCTCTAAATAACATTGTACCCTTATTCCTGTCAGGTGCGTTTGCTTTTACTGTCCAATAAAATGTGAGCATCCAGAGTTCGGTAACTTATGCTTTGTTGTAACAATGTAATGTGGAGTCAAACTGAGCCCAAACTGGAGAAAACTGCAGACAGTATTGTTCTCCTCAGAAGCACCTTAAGGAGGATAAACAGTATACAGTACACATCTAGCTGATGAGTCAACTGACAAAACATTCCCAACACTGAACAGAGTATAATTACATCTGCATCATCAATGGGGGCGCGTCATATTAAAATGCAGTGAGGCATGTGCGGGGATTGTACGTGTCAGAAGGAGGCAGAGCGTGTGTTAATTCTGCGCTGGTCACTGGAGTAGGCTACGCTACAGAAGGCAAAGCTGTGATTGCGTTGAGGACCGCGCTCTGACCGACAGACTTAATACCGGCCCCTCTGAGCCCAGATCAGCTATTAAGATAAACCGGGCCAACTTAGTTTAATTCCTGGGCAGAATTACGCTCAGACCTGGCCTGTATTTGCATTCATGGAAATTTCATTAAAAGACTAATTTTGGCAAAGATTTAGGTTCTCCTGTTATTCCTGGAGGAGATTTGCATGAATGCATTATGTATGAGTGGAACTGTGACATGAAGCAGTTTACTAAAAGACACATCTTTTATTCTAACCCTTTTATTTAGATGAGAGCCGAAGGAGTGGGAGTATAATTCAGTATCATACACCAGCCACATCTATTACAGGACCTTGTCAGCTGTGCTCTTTTTGTGGTCATGACCTCTTTGAAAAACGCCTCTGTGCAGTACAATTGTTGGTTCATTTATCTGAATATAAATTGAAGCAGGTCATTGACTGAAACAGCAGCTCAGTGGAGCAACCAGAATAACGACGGCTTCAATAATCAGAACGTAATAAAACTGGTCATCGTACTGTTAAAACACAGCCTGACAGTGAGCTATTGTTTCCGGGAACTGTGGCTACCCATAAGGCAGTTCTATTCTCATAATCACCACACATAATGGATGATATGGGTCAACGTGGAGGTGGGGTATTTTTCATGCTCACTTTTAGCCAGCCAGCCTATTCTTTTATAGAACCTCTTCATGAGGCAGTTGGAACATCGCTGAATCTCACACTGCATTTCTTTCCTGTTTTAACCTTGGTTTGACTTGTTTACCTCAAAACGTCAGCGGGAGGTCATGCTCTGAGCTCTTTGGAACAAACAAAACAAGGAAAACACAGGGAAGTGGCTGGGATTTACAATTGTACGATACAGTTTTCCTGCTGCTGTGCACTTTGCACAAATTCAATAAAAGATACATGTTTTCAAAAGGACTATGTGTAATATTTATTTTCTTAAAATTGTCAGTTGTTGATGTTTGTATTGCAGAGGTACATCCACAAAAGGCCCTTTTTCCTCCAAGCGGCCTGCTATGTGACTTCCTACCACTAGATGGAGTTAAGAGCTGCCTGTAGCGCAATAGATGAGACTGATACACAATGAGGTAAGATGAGACATCAGTAATGCTTTAGTTCATAAGGTGAATCTCCCTGTGTAAAAATCAAGGATGTGGGGCGCCTCAATGGCTCACCTGGTACAGCGCAAACCAAACACTCGAGAGACCTGGATTTGATTCCAGCTCAGTTCTAATGCTCAATGTCGTTACCCTCTCTTTCACTGTTTCCTGTCTGTTTACTATCTCCATCAAACCACCTACCTTTAGCTTCTCCTTTAAAAGCATAATACTCATGTTTCCAAGGCAATATAAGTAAACAAACCTGGTCCCATCTCCTCCTCCAAATGTGAGCCTTTAAAAGAACTTTAGAATTGACAGAATTTTACTTTTTGCTCTGCATATCCAAAGGTGTGTTCACTCTTTCTGTGTTTGGTGCAGGTTAAATGAACTCCTGTGTGGTTCACTTGAATAAGTAGGAATGTTGTCATACAAACCTTAGTGCGCACAAATCATTGCCTGAGACACCTTTAAAACAAGGGTCTCAGTTCACTTCTTACAGAAATCTGGAAACCCAAGTGGATCACAGACATTTAAACGGCCCAAACAGGAAGAGCGTTAAAAGGTGGCGACCAAAACGTCACATAACTTTTTCAAAAGCATAAAAAAAACAACCACAACAATATTGTCCATCAACAGAAAACAATATGAGCAGAGGAGATAAAAATACCTGCACCATCTAGTGTGTTTCTTGAAAAAGGCCTTGTTTTTTGTTGTTTGGGATGCAAATTGATAATTTTCTGTTTTTGTGCAAACTAAATGAATTTGACCATGAGTGAGCACCTGAGCAAACAAAATTGTTGCAAAGTTAAAAAAAAGTTGCAAAATCAAGCGGTTTTACATACAGCTTTTGAATAGTTTTGTGTTGGTTAATGATAGAACACATGTTATTTCTTATGGCTGGTGTCTAATTGTTTTTAACGTAATGTTAAAGTAAATGGTGGGAGCTACTACAGCAGCCGAACACATAGTAAATATAAACTTATGTAGCTGCTGTTTTATATCAAAAATTGCAAAAAAAATATGTATAAACTGTTATTTTTATGCACTTTTTACTAATCAAATTAATTTGTTTAAAGTACAGCAATTCCTCAGAATCAACTTAGATAAAGCAAAAAATGTCACACATTATCTACTGATGTACCCTTTTTCTATAGGGGTACCTTCCATACACCACTCCCATTGCTTTCCACCGACTGTAGTGAATATTCAATGTTAAAACCACATATAAAATTCCTAACATAAAATTCCATGGTTTAGAAAACAACATACACGCGAGGTAAAAATCCTTATATAGCTTACTTTCATATGTTTTATATTTAACTGTGCATTTTAATCTGTGTATTGAATGCTCCATACAATAAAGCATATGGCACTTTTATTTGTTTTCCTGTGCGGGTTTACAGCAACAAATAAAAGCAAATGTATAGGAGTTTTATGACAATGGAAATGAAACAAGAGTCTGACTGCACCCTGATGACTGGGGACAGTAAATGTGACAATCAGCAGCTAAGAAACGCAGCCTCTATACTGCACATCTATTCCTTTCTATTAAAGGGCTTGATCACGAAGCTATTTTAACATTTCTTTTGTTACATAAGCTTGTACATTGAGCTTTATGCCTACACACAGGACGACTGGCTTCACACTCTTGCCTGGCGCTCCCTTAATCCACATTGTAACACTGTCAGGGGCTTGAGTGAACGTGTTTACAGCGCTGCACGGCCAGTGATCACGGACTAGCCTCTTTACCCCCCGGCTCCATCTCAGCCGCCTTAAACTTTAATAGCGGACAGTTAAATATTAATAACTGATATCAATGTGGGCTGCTTTACTGTTTTTGGCAGCGGTACAACACTCTGGCCTGGGCTCCATAACTGCTGCGCTGCTCCTGAATGCTCCACAGACCAAGCTTATGTACGCATACATACAACACAAGATCATTTATGGAGGCAGTGAGGAATTTTGTTACAACAACTACTGCAAATAATAATTCAAAAAGCAGCTCAGGTAAAACAAACAACACTTAGGTTACACATAACTAATTCGGTAATGCATTGAAGGCCTAATATGCAGGGTTTACAGTAAAAAATAAACAACTTCTCACACATCAAAATCTATTATAATCCATACATATAACCCTCTAAAACAGTGTAGAAGTGAACGTCTGTAATTTGACTGCTCTGTGTCAGAATTTATTGTTTCTGATACACGTAAGAGATGCTTTTGAGTGTATCCCACTCAAAAGGAATATAGTAAATGAATTAAAAAGTCAGAAAAAACTAACATTTGGCTTTTACCTCTACAGGTTACAGTTTTATTTCAAAATATGACAGTGAAAATCCTGTATATTATGCCTTTAAACAAAGCTGTATATCAAACTTTTCAATATTTATTGTTAATGGCAGTTTAATGAGACTGGTTTTAATAATAAATGCGGAATTCAGAGGCATTTTCACTATCTCAACATTTAGTTCTAATGGAGCAATCTGATTTGAGCAATTTGGAAAATCTGTTAGCAACTACTACACTACTACTATCAGACCTGTGAAAGATTTTTATTGGTTA
Source organism: Rhyacichthys aspro (assembly GCA_036850595.1). Lineage (NCBI taxonomy): Eukaryota > Metazoa > Chordata > Actinopteri > Gobiiformes > Rhyacichthyidae > Rhyacichthys > Rhyacichthys aspro. Next base: position 5,772,093 of record CM072153.1, on the reverse strand, counting down.
AAACATCATTTACAGATTGGACCATAATTTACAGTAACATGTGTGGTAACAACATTTAAGTTCCTGTAAGTGGTGCCAAAATAGACTAATGTTGTGTGTGAGGGGTGGAGATTGAATTAAATGTATGGACGCTGACCGGAAGTAATACTAATCAAATTAAAATGAAAAAAAAAAAAAAAAAAAAAATCTGACAAAGGTCAGTATAAATAAACTATCACCTATCAGTTTATCAATTCACATGCTGTTTTGTCACAACTATTTTTAATTGACATGGTCTTTTATCAATTTACATAATATTTCATTGGTCACTTTATCAGTTTTAAATGTATTTAAATGGTATTTTTATTTTTATGCACTTTTACCACTTCCAGGTTTACAGTAACATAAAGGCTACAATAGTGCATTTTAGCAGAAAATCCTGACCACTAGCATGTGAACTCACACCTCAACAGTCAACACAATTTATTTAGATGTTTTATCATGTTATTGGGCTTGTGACTGTCTTGGGTGTGTGTGCATGCCTGCGTGTCAATAGTATTTTAACTATTAAGTATTATCCTTAATATTTGATACTGTTTAATCCATTTTAGCACAATTGCTATCATAACACTGAGGTGACCTGGGATTTCTCTTATGTTAGTCATGTCTGCTCGCCTAAATGTGAGTTAATGTAATAAACATTGTCAAATGGGACCAATTAAACTAAAATTCACATTGCAAACTCATTTTACAGAAGAGATACTGCAGAATTATTTGATCATAACTTCCTAGGAACCAGTTGTCAGTTAGTTACTGTATGACCAAATGTATGACAGAATCAGGACTGTGACCATATTTCATACAACAGCACATAATATTAGTCATAATCTGTCATCTTCTCAAAGTTATTTTTCTTAGTATGTAGAAAAGTTTCCAGTCCCGTCGCTGCTTTGTCAGATGTATGTTGTGGCAGGTCCCACAGGTCAGCACCCAGCGCACACACAAGCCGTCCCCCACTGGCCTTAGGCTCTCAGGTCGGACCACCTCCACCGGATCATTCCATGTCCAGCACTGCAAAAACACCACCTTTTGTGCCCCGGGGCTGCACTAAAACAGGCCACTCTTCCATCACAATTAGCTTAATTAAGAGGGAAACAAACGCTCAGCTAAAACAAAGGGGCCGCACACAACAGCGGAGTTCAGTCGGCTGAGGTTTGGATCAAAATTCAAGCTGGAGATGCTCAAACCTGGGCGTAACTCCATCAGCAAAAACAAAGTGGGCTTTGAGCTGAACATTTGTAAAGTCTCACTGCTTTGATGCTTCAAATGCAACTTCAGTGCGTCCTGTGTGTAATTTGAGTTCAATTCCGCAGTACAAGTAAACAGAAGTTAAATAAACATTTCCAAGTTAAATATATATTCCCGATGAGCATTCGCCTATTTATGTTTTATCTAAGGAAACGACTCATCCAGGCGGCGCAGAAGAGCGAGTGTCAGCAGTTTCGGTCCGACTCCGCTCTCTTCTGTGTTCTATTTTTTTTTTTCTCTTCTCCTTGTGTTTCTTACCATCTCGCCTCATGTTGTGCTTTGCATTTCCCACATGAATCAGATGGAGTGGTGTTGCACGGTAATCCTTTATTTGCTTGATGAACATATTTGTTTACTCTGGGGTCCTCACTCTTAGAGGTAATTACATCGGCCTATCTCCACCTTTAATTACAGGTTTTCCACTACAATGTCAAGTGTAATAACCATTTCTATTTCAGATTTGGAATGCGATCAGTGCTAGCCATTCAAGCTACACATATCTGCCAGTGTGGCTTGTGCAGATTCTAGTGTCATAAGACTGTCCAGACCAGAGTCTTCTCATGCAGAGGTCATTGCGTAGGAGAGCTGGACGGGCCGCTGCACACTGACCGGCCCAAGAAAGCCTACTGCCAAGACGGGAGTGCGAGCTGCTGCTAATCTGAGAATTGGGGAGGGATTAAGGCTGCGCTGTTATTGTCTGTTTGATGAGGGATTAAATTTGGTTAATCCAGACCTTCATATGGGATTCCTCATTTAAGATAGCAGCGGAGTTCCATCCACACAGCTTAACTGTCTCGGGGAACCGTCTCTCTCGGACCCGATCTATTTATTTATTCTGCCCTCACTCTGCTCCCCCATGTGGCCCTACACATACGTCTCCCCTTTATTTATCAGAGATTGTTATCACTTTTGATAGACTTAAACAATAATATCCAGCTAGGATTTAGAGGCTACCCGTTTAAGACGATGCACTTTGAGTCTATGTTAGATTTAAACTGTATACACGTTTGTTTGTGGCAAATGCAAATTGAAAAATCACTTGAGCCTAATCAAGATATGATTTTAACACAGTTGTAGAATCACCAACTTCAAAAACAGCAATGCACAGATACAGTCTTCCTTTTAATTGTGTTGCATTGTTTCAAGTCACTCTGTGAAATTAAGTTGTTCTGGAGATGCAACTGACCACTTAGGTTAAAAGATCATGTAATGTGTGATCTCTTGACACCAATCAGTCCTACTTATATAACAACAAGAAGCCTATTACAAGCCAGACAGTTGTGTAATGTTCATTATAATTCAATCCAACTTTTTCTGTCTCTCTGTGAGTGTGAATGGATGTGTGTTGTCCTTTGGGTGGACTTCTACTCATAGGATATTATTATTACTAATAATACAATTAGTGTTCACTTCCCTTCTGCAAAGACAAATATATGTAAAAGCTACATGAACTGCTGCAATGTGTCCTAATGTAACGTTTTCATGAGTCAACAAACACAAGACACTGTGTAGGTCTATGTTTAAGAGTATATGTTACATTTGAGGCTTTAACTTTGGGATTTGCAAAAGAGGCTAAAAATGTCTCCTCTGTGCAATGTCAGTCCCAATATCCTTCAGTTGGACAGTGTCAGTGGATCTACAATAATAAACCAACTCATCACTGTCAACAAGCTTGTTTTTACTCATTTTCATCACTTGACTTTATTGATTTGTCAATAATCATATCCGTTCACATCTAAAAGGACTAGAGACACTGTCATATCACAGGATCTAGTAAACACAGTCCCGCATCTACATGTATGTCTTTTGACAGAAAATTTTTATTTAGTTTTAGTCTTGGTCTTTTGACTAAAATGCAATTTAGTTTTAGACATAATTCAGTAATCTAATCGTTATAAGTTTTAGTCTATATTTATATATCTACAATAGATTTAGTAATAGGTAGTAGTAAAGGGTAATGCATTTTAGATTTTTTTTTTTTCTGAAGTGTAATAATTTCAACCTGAATGAAATGAAACTACTACTAACCTGTTACAGTATAGAGGTCTGAATGTGCAACACACACAAAGATTTCACTCTAGTTATTCCAAGCACAAATGTGTCTTTATTTAAAACAGTTTAAATAAAACAGCATCTCAATATTAATAAAATGAGTAGGAGATATCTGCTTTCCCTGAATAATAAACATTTTTAAAAAAAGCTGTTCTCTTTCTGTCTCTTGACATCTTTCCGTGGCTCTAACAAATATTTGCATCTGACATTACCTATGCTTCATTCAAAAACTTGAGTTCTGATTGGATTTTGTCTCTGTCTGTTCATTATTGTTTCGTTTTTATTAGTTGACAAAAGTGTCGACACATTTAGGCAGAGTTTTCATTCTCATTGATTTCTTTTTATTATTTTCATTTCGTTTTCGGAAATTTATGACAAAAATGAGAATGTAGTAGATGATGAATGAAGAAATTATATCTGTGATTCATATGAATAACGTCTTGCTTATTTCTTTGCCCTGTTCTTCTTTTTCTTTAGTTTCAGTCAACTATTTAAACATCACCCGTCTCACTATTGTTACTTCACTCAAGCTTGTCTGGCTGGTCGTACCTATTCGCCTTGAAAAGTGAAATGGGTCCGTGATCCCTTCCCTTCACAGCGCTTCCTTTCAGACCTTGCTCATCTGTTTATCTACAGTGGGTTTAGCTTTATGTGATCATTGGTGTCTCTGTTATTGGTGTACGTCTATCCCGTTGGGTCCAGAGGCAGTTTATTCTGCGTATGTTGGTGCTGTCCCCTGGAAAGAACATTTGTATAGAAAAGAACAAGAATGAGATGGCTCACCACATGAGGGTAAAGGGATTTTAACAACTTCTAAAATCCTGTCGTCTAAACTTTTTTTTTCTATGTTAAGGTACAGTAAAGATCACTAATGAAGTATCTGCATTGATCCAATATCCTTCAGCCAACAGCCCATTTACTCATTTATCATGTTAATTTATTTACACAAGGTCAGTCTCTTGAAATTTTTAACTAAACCCTAACTTTTTATCCTAACTCCATATTTTCCTGTCCATTTCCTGGTGAAAAACAAGTTCAACTCATCACACGAGACAGCTGGCATTGTGCTTAAATGTTCCAATGATAAAGATGCAGATTCAGCCTCAACAGAAAGTGAGTATATAAGTCTTTGCATAATTTCCCCAAGATGAAATATTGACAGTATTCCTTCAGTTGATAACACCAATTGATGCATGTGAATAAATAATTTCTCAACTTTGAAATATTCATGATTCAAATGTGATTTTCCGTCCATTCCCGTAGGTGTAGCCGCTCTCTGGAGAGCACATAAAAGGCCAACAACAATATCCTAAGTGCCATTTTGCTGCATCATCACTGTCCCCCCTGCTGATGTATTCACTTTTATTGTACTTTTCATTCCGTCGATACAAAAAGAAAGTGGTTTTTAGATAGCTTGCCACTTGCCAATACAAAGGCACGGCCATAAAAGTATATGATGTAATTGATTCGTATAGTGAGAATAAATTCCGGTGGTTTATGCATCCGAGAAGCCCCTGTACACGGGAAACAGATGTAGATATATTTCATAATCTCCCGAAATATGCTTACTAGTGACAGGCAAATAAAGCCACATATGTACATTTAAACAGTTAATAAAACAAAGGCTGTTTAACAATCGGAGCGTGCGGAGGAGCAGGAGGAAGAGGTGGCTCAAAGTCCGTATATCATCCGTTTATTTCGGCGCGGCAGCTTGTAAAATTCGAGCTTTGTCTTGGGCGCACATGCACTGCTCTTCCTGACATGCCCCCCCCTTCCTCTGCTGTTCAACCAGCTCCCACACCATTTAGAACAGTTGGCATCATTAATGGGAGGGATTGCCTCTAAATTGGCAACAATGAAAAGACAAATTATGAGTGGCAGAGCGGAGGAGTAAGGGAGAGGGCGGGCGCCGGGAAAAGAAGGGAAGAATTAGAGTATTTGAATAATTTAGCCCCCCTGTGTGCCGTGATGACAGGGGTGTTATTCTGAAGGAATGCCCCGCTGCTAAAGATATGAGCACTTGTAATGAAAGCTGAGTGTGTGTGGGTAAAAGTGTGTATTTTCCCTCCTCTGTGGCCCCGTGTATTTGATTTGCCAAATATTTTCTCACACAGCAATCAGTCTGCCGGTAGAGCGGGCTGCTGTGACATGAGCCCGGTGTGTTTTGCTTTTTGTCAGAAACAGAAGTGCTTTGACATGTCAGCACTGAGGATTTTTTGGGGGTTTGTTTTGTACAGATTTTTCTATTTACCCCGACATCCATAGCGGCCGAGCTTCTGTAACTGTAGTGTAACTTTTCTAAAATAATAATAGGAGGGAAAATCTGCACAAACCCAAAATGTGGTGCAATCCGTGGAGCATTTGTACTGGACCAGTCAAACACTTTGAGTCTTGTAAATGTGTGAGTGTGGCCCAGTGACAGCTCAGTCCCTCAGCTGTCCCCCACAGCGCTATCTAGGGACCCCCTCCCAGTCTTTCTCTGTAGGGAAGAGGGGAGACACCCCAGACGCCTCCCCGCACTCTACTGCACTCCGGACTTTGAACACTTCCACCACTTCAATGGCAACTTGTCCAAAAAAAAAACCTCCTGCACTCCGTTGCAGTCACTTATAAGAAAGAATTCTCTCTAGCTCTCTCCTGGCTGGCTCCCCTCTCTTCCTCTGCTGGCACTTGTAATTATCTTATGCCTGGGAGACAGGTTTTAAGCAGAGGTGTCAGGCCAGGTGCTTCCTGACAGCTAGGGATGATTAGGAGAATTCTGGAGTTCTGTCACTGGTCTCCATGGTGCTCCCCACGGCGACCGCCATGCCTTGTTGTCACAGCAACAATAGCAACTCTTAATTTGTTGACGGGGAGAAATTCATCAAGGCCTAGGTGGCTGTGCAACCCTAAACAACAGCCCCTCTGGGGGGTAAGAGGGCCCACTGAGGGACCGGTGAGTTAAAAAAACTTCAGCATCCAGTCTTCACTTGGTGCAGAGCATACATCACTACTTTTTCACTGCCTTCTCTGTCCTGGCTTTTCCTTCTCAGTTGACTTTTTTGTACTTTTTCCAGAAGCATAATTCTCACCAAAACCTAATTTATGTCTCTCGTTGCTGAGTTACAGTGTATCTATACTGATTAAACAATTCAAAAATATTCTGGCCGGAGGTCAGTTGTTCTGTCTGACTCATGCAATTCATTGGCTCATCTTTCTCTTACTGTATATCCTGTCAAGTATGTATCGGTGATGTATTTGTAGGCTACTGTAAAATAAATCCATAATTGTTAAGACTGATGAAACGCATGTGAGCTTAACATCTGTGAATGTTTCTTGTCATATCATTAAATGGAGAGTAGTTGGCCTCTGGGAGAAGTCTAGGCCTTGGTCATTACCACACATACAGTGTGATGAAGTCTACACTGCAGAAGTCCACCAGTTTCACGAGCAAATACGGAATATAAACAGCTTCATGTGTTTGTTTTTTTTTGTGTTATAATATTAGTCCACTGGGGTTAGTCGAGGCCAATGACCCACATGTAGTCAGTAGGCCTAATCTTGGATAGATGTTTTGTTTACTGCATAGCTTAGACAGCCTTACACAGCCTTAATATTGAACAACTACAGCCTCACACTGGACTGTGGAGAGTGTGACCTCTGATCAATGTTATATACAGTGTATTCTCAGTACAATTTGCATAATGCACCACCTCCTGTGATAACTACTTCTTTTAAAAGGAAATGCAACTTTATTGATTAGGATTCTAGGAGCACACTGTATTTTTATTTTGTCTCTTTGTGTCATTTATATCAATATTTGTGATTGTATGTGAAGTGAACATGGCTTTTTAAAATTTTTTGACATGGAGGCCCTGTCTGAAGAGAAATCGAATTTGTTCTCTTGTGTCTTGTTTATTTACAAGGACAATAAAGGTAATGTTTGGCTTTTAGCAAACAATCAATAAAATCATTTGTTTTTATTCCACCATTTTTTACACGTCTGTCTGTGCTGGAAGTGGTCCCATCGCCAAGGTTTCTCTTTTTTCCCATGGCTCCTTCTGAAGCTAAAAGATTTAGTCTTGCATGACGTCAGGATTAGCATCATGTATGAGCGACGTCTCTAGATCTTCTGGAGATCCACAAAGAGTAAGCATTTTTGCTGATTGACTGTCCACTTTAGGGACATGTTGCACATAAGTTGGAATGCATGTATTACCAACATCAGCTTTGTGTAGTACCATCAGACTCTTGTATGAATGAATGTGCATGTATGAAGACTTGGGTCAGGATGAAGGATGGAGGTGATTCTCCAAACATCCTCCAGAGTCATGTGTGAATAGGAATAAAGAGAATGCTCCCCATTGACTTCCACTTTGTTTTTGGCTATCCATGCAGAATGAGACTTAAGGCTGATACATACTCTGCAACAAAAAAGATTTGTTCTCTCTTCCAGGGCAGCAAGAACAAAATTACGTCATTTTGTTCTTGCTGCCCTGGTTTGGGACTTCTTGCAGCTTGTTCTTGACACATCGTCTGGGCAGAACTTTTTTCTTGTGGTTGTCTGAGGACTATTGTGTGAGTGGTCAGAAATTTGAAGTTAATGCGGAAAAGTGAGGAGTTCTGCGCTTGAGTTTCTCATCAAGTATGAAGTTCTTGCCACCTCAAAAACAAGAGAAAAAAAAGACATGCCATACCAAGACTTTATTGTCATTTACGCTTAACAGACTACACACAATTCTTTTTTTGTATTGAGAATGACATAAGGGATAAAATTTAACACAGAACGACAGACTTTTTTTTTTTTTTACTTTTATTCAATGAAATAAAAATAAACAGACATTTTGCTGATTTGAAGCCTCGTCTTTACCTGTCTTGTATTTACTTATCTGGTCAGGAGGCCATTAACAGAGCAGCATATGGCCATCCACAGAGTGAACGCTGTGACAGTGAGGGATAGGTGGCCTGTCCAATTACGTCTGGGTGATCAGTGAGGCACATTTACAGTGGAAGTCCTCCTCAGTTGCCTGTATGATGAACCCAGCGGGGCGAAAGCACGTCGACAGCACGCACACACTCATGCTCCGCGGAGGCCCAGGGTGGCCAAGCGAGAGGGTCTAATTGAGGGGAGATAATGAGTGAGTCTGGGCCTCCCCGCTGGCACCACTATGGATGCTCCCTCACCTCTCATCACGTCTCCATTCGGCAGTCCGACAAGGTGCTCAACATGCAAAGGAGTCTCTTAGCGCCGCTGCCATTGATTTGCCATCATGAAAGGCCTGAAATTAATATTGATTCCAAAACATCCGCATGATAAATTCATCATGTGTCCGCGTGTTGGATGTGTCTTAAAGGCACAGAGAATGAGCGCGATGAAACTGAAGCGCTCAAGTGGCTGCTGTTCCACGGGGCTGACAATTCCAAGGGAGAAAAGGGATTCACTTTAAGAAGTAAAGAAGAAAAAATAACAAGTTAAGAGGAAAAGTTAAGTAAAATGCTGATATAGGCAAAAGAGGCTTGGTTGTGAGCATTGTTCATACGCTTTCTTGCAAATACAGAAAAGAGGAATACTAGAGGGGAATAGGAGCTAATTAAAACTGAGATCAAAGCCTCCCTTTAAGTGTTTTTCCTCGACACATCCGGGAAAACTCAAAACACTGCTTTTATTTTTCTGCCACCTCAGATATTTCATTTTGGGGAAAAAAGACAAATACAGTGAACTTTGGTTGAGTACATATTGTTAACTAATTATCTCACTGCTAACACAACCTGCACACATAACGCCAGGCGGTGTTAGTTCACTCTGTTAATCACCGTTCATTTATGACCTTCCAGCTCCACGTATTTAAACCGAGATCAGTTCAGATCCTGATTTAATTCCTCTTCATAAACGATCTTGTCTTAATCCAGCGCTGAGCAATTAAGTAAAGGCCTCTTCCCCTCCATTAACATTTCAATTAATTTGGTGCGCGGTGAGTTTGTGCGAGCCGAGCGAGCCCTGATGGATCCCTGTAGCCGGGGCGAGGATTACACCCCTAATCTACGCTGTCACTGTGAATGAGGCCACAGACTCAGAGTGCAGCCAGGGTGTGGGAGCTGTCAGCTTCTGTTAGCGCACAGGCTGCACTTCTACATACACACTCACACGGGCACGTACCGGCGCACACAGCCCTCTCCCACAATGCACCGGGACGCAGTTTACATACTGTATGTATGGCTTCTATACGGTTTCCTGTCCTGTGAGAGTTTTTAGCTCATCAGTAACTCCGAGGTCTGACCCAGATTGGGCCTTGTGGTTATTTGTCTTGTTAACAGTGTTACATAAGAACACAAGTGTGACGATGGCCCAGATGGGTTACACAAGTTCTGATGAAAAAAAAACAAAAACATTTCAGGCTCGGTACAAATTCAGAGTTTCTGTGGTCTATTTCATGTCTGTTCACTTTCATGACCTTCTTTAATATCTTTCAATTCATAAATATAACAAAACATTTAGGGAGTCATGGAACCTGCTTTCATGTACATTTACCATGTTACCTCAGATTAAAGTTAAAAACATTAGTTCCACATCTCAGCTCAATGGAAAGGCTTTAAAGACAGGTGCTTGATGTACTGACTGTAAACGCAAAGCAGGTAAGAGAAAAGTATTTATTTTCTCCCAGAAAACACAACATCTAAAACTATGCGCTGTTCCCTTCTTTATATTGTGCTTTTAATGTGTGCTTCCTGTTCATCACACCTGCTCTGTGCTGTTTGACACAACATCCATAAAAAAGACCAGGAACACAGCCTGTGAGTTTACATGAACTGACTATCTTCACAGCTTGATTAAGCCCTCTCAGCTGGATTTCACACCTTGACTGAGTTTATATCACGACAAAGAACTGACGTTCTGTGTCCACAGCGCTCTGCTCAAAATAATGGTGCATTCATGTGGTCTTTGTAATTAACAGCATTATGCCTTTGTTTGAAAAGAGTAAAGAAGCTAACGTTAAACCTGAGGCGTTCATGGTATTAAATGCATATATACGCACACACTTGACTTGGACTCACAGTTTAGGACCCTTCTTTCCCTTCTGTTTTCGGAGGAGTTTTCCTGTGAACAATTTACAGACTGTTTACAAAGTGACAAGACAATAACTTCAGACTTGAGAAACACACCCGAGTAGGTGAGTTACAGTAGTCCAAGTGTTGACATTAGGAAACATGTAGACACATAAGCTTGGCAAGATATACCATTTCATGTTCCACATTTAAATTTGTGTCAGCTGAATAGTTTTCCTTTTTGTGCTCAGTTTCAAAATCATGCATTAATTACTAATATTAAGAAACATGTGTACTGACAAGACTAGAGACTAGACTTGGGCTGGACCATGGACTTGTGGACTTGAAATTCAACAAAATGCTTAATTCTGTGCCTTTTTTAAAAAACTGCATTCAGTTTAAACAACGCCTTAAAAAAGCTGTAAAAAATCTAACAATAGATCCGCATAATTATTTTGTTTTTTTAAGTACACATCGAACCTAGCACAATAACCTGCCCAGAGTGAATGTAGACAAAAGCTGAAATCATTGGTGACTGCTCTTTTTTCTGAAGGGCACCTTCACGACACACTCACTAAAAGAACCACTGTCACTAAAAGTGCTGAAGTGACAATCTCCTGCTTCAACTCTGTCCACTGTTGAATAGATTCTGCACAATACATGAAATATGACATGGCTTCTGTATTCCCTCAGACATGTCAGACTTTTGGAAAATAACAGGAGTATTGTATGTCTGTGGTCTGCTCTTTTGTGATATTTTGTTCTACGCCCTAGTTGGTAAAAATCAAAGAGACCTGTTTAGTTGGAGAGTTTTAAAAGCAGACAGGGTTTACATGAGGCTCATAGAGGTCACATTCATCACATGATGCTCCCCGCAGCTACAGGAGCAGACATTATTACCTGCTCCACTCAGGATTCTAAGTGATTGAGCCGTGCTGTAAAGTGACACTGTATTGAGTTAGGCCCAGACAGGTCGCGCCAAGCCTTCCGTCCTCATCAGAGTCACCGGGCCTTAAAAACAGCACGCTCACCCCAATCAATGACCCTCATATGCATACATCTGCATACTAACCTAATGGATCTGTGCTCACACCAGACCTGGCCACACAGAGTGGACACAGAGCACATGAGAGGCATAATTTACCACCGTCTCACAGCAAATAAAAGAGAACATGGTCCGAATCTGATTGCTTTTACGGCAGTGTGTCACAATTTTTGCATTTAGAAATGATGTAAGTTATATTTTAAATGAGTATATTAGGAGATTGACTTCGAGGTTTACAAATAACAAGAATGTCTAACACTGTCCAGATATTAAGGCTCTATCCTGAACATAAATACCAGAGTAAGATAAGAAAAGGTGAATAAATCTTGAACATAAAACGAACGTCCAAAAAAAAAAAAAAGAAAGAAAAGAAAAAGACGGCAAGCAGATAATTCCACCTTTTCCCTGAGTGCCAATAGAATGCACACTGCTGCCTGTCTACCTCAGGACAGGTTTAACCATGTATGTGGCAGTTCATTTATTTATCAGAGGCCAAATTCAATAAAATGACTCATGTATGAACGAGAGGAAAAAGGATCTGTGTCTAACCCATGGATTTATCACTGATGGGAAACTCTTCCCCTGTATTTCACTACCCTTCTGTCAACACTAAAGACATATGTGGTATAGGTCTATTCCCTGTCTGGTTAACCCCCCATGGCTGCCAGTTGTCAAACAGGGCGCTTGTTTAGATCTCTGATCCAGGACAATGGTGGTCAGTTTGGTGTATTTTCCTTTGTTGCTTGTTACTCCAGATGCTTTTATATCTGGACATGTCTAGCGTATAACTCCAGTTTTGGTGATGTTCATGAATTTTGTCAACACTTAAGTGAAAATAGACTTTTACTCAAACATTGTTGGAACAAACCTGGCCCTGTGCCTCAGTCTTTCTTGTAGTGCTCATCAGTAAAAGTCAAATCTAACTGTAGTTACCTGTAGTTATATAGTTACATAGTGTAGCAGTATATAGCCGTACCTTTCTGAGATGGACTGAGAGCTACACCTGTTAAAAATGTCCTTCTCATGGAGGAAGAAAATATTAAAATACATACTATTTACCCATCTAAAAGGCCATTAGTGTGGAATAAGCGGATAAATGGATTTATATTGGGCTACATGAGGAATAATTTTAATCAAATCCTATTGCTTTAGGTGTAATGTTTTTATGCCTTATTTGAGGTAAATTATATCCATTAACATTCCTCTTGACAGGCAAACTGTGTAAGTATGAAGTGAGTAAACACCTTTTTTGTTTGGATACCAACCTAAGATATTTATTTCAGTCTGCTATATCCTATTTTTCTTCTATGATCATCCAAGACAACAAAATTATTTTCTGTATACACTTTGTATCTGAATGACAACAAAGACGATCATTAGCTTGTTTTGTCAGCCTCAGCAATTTTACATTAAAATCGTAGGACCTATAAGTACATTTCCCTTAAAATCATGTTGTATATGTGTATAAATAAAGCATCCATATGTGTTGTTACGTCAATGGATCTTAAAAATGTGTACAGACAAATGCACAATGTACGACGTACCTACACAATACAAGTCTACCATGTATTCTCATACCTGACCCTGTCCAAGCCCTGCATTCTGTTAACAATGTGGGAACAATCCTCATTGGACGGTAGGTGATTAAATGAGCAGCTCAGGACAACACTCCCCTGTCACTCAGCTGATGGCAGGTTTATCGAATGAGTGGCAGCCATCACCTTGCTTTTACTGCCAGTTTGTGCGGCAGGTGTCAGCCGGGCCCGAGCGTTGACAGGTACGACCAGAGCGCTGCCCGTTTATTTGCCTGTCCGGTTGTGTCTTTCAATCCGTCCATCTCCCGGTCATGTCTCGACCACGTCACATGCCTCATCCCGAGCGCTGGTTATCCGCCGGTGACCACAGCAGCCGCCTCGTTGCTGATACAGACAGAGAGACGGACAGAATGACACTTGGACGGGTGCGCGGAGGTCCCCAAGGGCAGCTGCAGTCAGCGTGATTAGGCACCCTCATAGCCTCATGCAACACATACAGGGTTACCCTAAATTGACCTGGCATTAGTTCACCCAACAACCCTGTCACTTTCTACAGCAAAGTGCAAAATGTCCGACCTGGAGAACAGCACTCGTAGTTTTTCTACACTATTGGAGCATTTCTGGGGTGAAAAGACTATAAAACCCATATGGCCTGGGCTTGAAATCACCTAGGACCGGCCATCACATCATCTGTGTCAAATCACCAGATATTAGCTCAATGGGAGCAGTTACAGCCATCAAACTGTGCTTTTTTGTCAATAAACGTTCCAGTGAGCAGTTGATGTATGGTGAATGGTGTGGAGTTATATGAGAGTGTGAAAAGGAGCAGTCCTTATGTCTGTTGAATGCTTATTGATTGACACTTAACACAGGTTAAGGTCACTTCCTGCTCCAATACGTATTTAGAAATGCTTGAGGATGTGACTACAATGTGTGAGTTCAGAAACACAAAGGTAAAGGGAATTAATTCACAAAACTGTGTGACACCCTTAATGATACTCTGCACTTTCAGTTATATTCTGAAATTGTTTATACTGTATAAGGCTGTATGTGGTACTTGTATATTGTAAATTCTATTACTTGTAGTACATTTCTGTTTGTGTACGTGCTGTCTGGAGAACTGGGCAGCCTCCGAGAAGCAGTGTACAGCTGGATAAAAGCAGTCTATTGTGTTGGTGGTAAAGCAGGTTTGAAGGAAAAAGTCTGTTTAGAAGTATGCACATGCCTTTTTACAGTACATTAGTTCTATTAGTTCTATAATGTGGTCCAAAGCAGTTTACTTCTGCAGCAGCATCTGGTAGAAGGATCAATGGCCCCGGTCTGCAGTGTGGAACAATACTGCACTGGACACCATTATAGAACAGCCATCTCAAGCTTAAATAACGTGTGATATATCATGTGCTTCTGAACAGATTTGTTTAAAGAAGATTTTTATTCCAAATTACACCAGACACTTGCCCATATCGTGCACTGCTTCTCTGAGCCTGGCCACTTCTTCAGACTGGGTGCACAGAATAGCCTATATTTCAAAAAGAAAGCCTGCCTGGTTTGACGGATACTCCATATAGATGGCACTCGGATCTTGTGAGAACACCTATCTCTCCAGAACCTGTCACATCAACAAAAATACACATCATAACTAAAATATATAAGGCAGGCACATGTGAGTCTGCAGCAGCATTTCTCAATTCCTCTGTATTAGTGGGTATAGATACGGGAAAGTGTTGCTTAATAATAAAAACAAATCTCAGCACATTTTGTTAAATCCCATTTTTTTGACGTATAATGACTGATTTTTTAACTGTCAAGTCTGGGTATTTACAAGTATTTATATTTAAAGAAAAAAACACATAATTTCACTATTCTAATGATATAATAATTACAGCTTTACAACATAATCACACCTAAGTTGAAAGTAAAAGTTGGTGTTCCTCTGCTGTGGCATTCCCATGGCAGTTTGCACAAACCCCCGAGGCAGAGCTAACACGCTGCAAATCCTCTGAGTACCCCGATGATCAAAGTCGCCCATTTGTTTGAACACACTGAGACAGAGTCATTAGAAATGCATATTACACGACAGCTATTGCATATTAACACAGTCAGGCAGCCAATTAATCATTAGCTCATCAATATCTCATTTGCATGAAATTATTCTCTTTTAAGAGTGTGTGTCTGAGGTGACGGGGTGAGCTCATCGATAATGCTAATGTCCCCGAGGAAGGCCTGGGAGAGGAAGGCGAGATATGTGAAAGGAAGAAGAAACGGGGGAAAAGGTTTGAGTTGAAGTGTTTAACTACAGTATTACTACGAACACGAATGAGTCTAACATCAGTTAAAGTGAGGGCATTCCCTGAACCAGACCTTTACTGGACAAATACAGTACCTACAGACCTGCACACTTATGCTACGGGCAAGGCCAAAGTGATGGAGCGTCTCAAGGTCGCCCGAGGCTCAGGGCTCTTATAGATCGCAGCTACAGAGCGTACGCATGTGCCCCGACCACAGCTCAGTGAGTGTTTGAATATGGCCAGATTGAAAAGGCAGCGCTGAGAGTGATTTTGTCACCTTTTAACAGAGGAAGGTGAGATGTGCCGTGCTTGTTATCCATCATAGCATTGATCCCAAGAGTGGAACATAAAGAAAAGGGCCATTTTAATATAGTCTCATAATAGTCTGTAAGTAAGAATGGTGTGAAAGGGTTACTCAGTGGAGGTGTGCATTTCAGGGATCCATGATGTAAAAGTGTAGCTCCACAAAAACCAGTGGAAGAACCCGGGGTACCAGCACTTCTTGTTTTGTACAGTGGCCCAGAGTGGACAAATTGAGCACTGCTGGAGGAGGGGCACACAAATTTCTTTTTTGTACACATTCTTGCTTGAGGGTTTGCTACATTTATGGATTAAATTGATTTTTTTTTCTTCTAAATTTTACATGACCTCATGATCTAACATATTTCCACTGAGTTTGCTCATAGGCAACAGAATGTCCCTTTAGGGCTTCTGTAGGTGCTTACAGGCTGTAGAAAGGTGGGATTGATGCAATAATACAACATGGTGTTTCTGTTAGAGAATTTTGGATCTATTGTAAGGTTGTGATGCCCTGAGCCTTGGTCTCTGTCAACAGATAGACTCAGACACCTGTAGGATAACATGTCTGCAACCTCGAGCCTAATCAGCTGAATAACAATTCTTTTGTTATTGTATTGTTTGCTATGAGGTATTATAAGCTCTGACCTATAAAAGCATAGCCAGACTTGAATGTTCAATACTACGCTGTGTTGACTGTTCAACTGTCTCCGGGCCTGTATTTGATGGTAATAAACTTCTCCTGCTTAAGACATCCAGACTATCTTCAGTCCTTTTATGTGTTCCAATACTTCGCAGCTCTAAGGCAGTAACCCAAGTCTCTTACAGTCTCCACAACTACATGAGGCCGAAGACTGTGACAAATCCAACTAAAACCTGTTCAAATCCTACTAACAACTGTTTGAATCCATCTGAAACCTGTTCAAATCCAACTGAAACTTGTTCAAATCCAACTAAAACTTGTTTGAATCCATCTAAAACCTGTTGAAATCCAACTGAAACCTGTTGAAATCCAACTGAAACCTATTCAAATCTTACTAACACCTGTTCGAATCCAACTGAAACTTGTTCAAATCTAACTAAAACCCATTTGAATCCATCTAAACCTCTTCTGAAACCTGTTCAAATCCAACTGCAACTTGTTCAAATCTAACTAAAACCCGTTTGAATCCATCTAAACCTCTTCACATCCAACTGAAACCTGTTCAAATCCAACTGCAACCTGTTCAAAGTCCATAAAAAACTTGTTCAAATCCAACTAAAAGATATTGCTCTCTATTGCATATTTTTTTTTAGAATAGTTTAGTGCCATTTGTTAAGTCCCAAAAATATTCCCTACCAAATGTATTGAAGGGCCATATAAAACATTGCAAAGGGCCGCATTTGGCCCCTGGGCCTTGAATTTGGCATGTGTGCTCTAATGGAACAAGGACACTTCACAAAAAAAGCAGAATGGCATCATTTTCCACACACAACATTACTGTAAAGAAATGATTTATATTTTTGCTCTGGTCACTTACAATTGAGAACACAGACACAGGGGAGACCTCTACAGCCTCATATTTAACTCTTCTCCCTTTGCCCCTCTGATCTGGACCTGGTGATACACCTACTCTCCTCTGATTAACAAACATGAAAAGGGTTTCCTAAGTTCAAGACTCCTCATTGATTCCTGCCTCTCGTGCTTCGACTGAGCCTCTCTTCTTCTTATTGTCAGCGCTCCCACCTCGTCTCACCCTAACTTCACCCTCGGGCCCCTCCCCCCCTTTCCCCCGGCTGCATCACGAGCCCATGTCACCGATGTTAAACGGTCAGCATAACAGCGCACTTTGCTCCAATTTAACGTGTGTGCGTGCGCCTCTGTCTCTTCGAGTGTTTGCGTTTGAAGACACACTTGAGGCCTAATTAGAAGTGTTATAACTGCAAAGGGAGAGGTATAATGACACATAATGAAAAATGCCAAATTTCCTCTCCAATAAAAGCGAAATTGATTAATGAAAAGCACTTTGAGATAGAAGAGGTAAAGCGTTGCTGGATATAAAAGATGATGTATTAATCCTCCGCCGTTACAGATGGTTCAACCCTCCTGACAACTGCTATTCTGTCGAGACACTGTTAGCATGCATAATTATGCTAATTAAGACCTAATTAACTGCTAATTCTTCAGAGAGCCTCTTTCTTTGGTTGTAATTTAACACGACTCAGCATTTAACACTTCTTAAAGAATTCCGCCCGCCCTCTGATTCATTTGTAGTCTTCTTTTCATTTGTTTTAGACGTTGTAGACACATGTAGGCCTCGGCGCCGGTCAAACAATGATGTAAAAAAAGGCCAAGAACAGGGCCCGGGGCAAAAAGAAAAGAAGGAGAATTTGCGCTCACATTGGCAGGACAGATAATTAGGAATGAATTGCGATTAAAAGTGAACACAGTGACACGGCTTGCACTATTTTGACATGTCTAATTAAGGCATGAAGAGTTACATCAGATTTTTTACTGGGTTTGACAGGAGATCACTATTTACAGATTGGCGTTTTCAGCTTCCAATACTGATCTGAATGTGCAGTACTTTCCCACTTTTGGTAATTTACCCGTTTGTTTATTTCAGCGACGGGTCCACAACACATTGTTACGTTGAGTGAGGGACAGATCAGAAGTGGTTACAGCGTGTTGCGTCAGAGCAGTATGAAAATCGTGTGACAGTGACCCTGCTCGTACACCAGCACTGACTCACTGCGTCATTAGAACAAAGCCATTACAAACCTGACATGACATCTGTCATCGCGGCCATCATCACAGGTCAGGACTCTTGACCTTTCTCTGTCGTGGCACATGTAGCGATCAGAGGGAACGCTGCATGCTGATTGGCCACAGAGACCAGGAGTGGAAGTACTTTTATACAGCTGTCTGTTGTAGGAGGCAGCTTTTTTCAGTTTAGACAAATTGACTGGTGTGTGTTTTTCTGACCTGTTACAGACATGGCCTCATACCTTCTCTCCACCAAGTTTCATTTGCTCAGTTAAACTCAACGCTGGTTAGTGTGGTCCATTTAAACAAATCAGAAAGCTACTATGCAAGCGTAAGTAGACAGGCATGTGTAGAGTGGGGTATGGGCAGAGCACGCAATTGCATAGAGCCACAGTTAAAACAAGGGGGCCCAAATAAGGCTGATTACACATGCATTTCTTTTTTTGACCCATGACTTTACACAGAACAAAAATGAATTTGTTTCTATAATCATCAGTGTGTCTGGATTTATGATTAATATGCCTTATGTCTCATTGGACCTTTAGAACCTATTACAAGAGGGCCCTGGAGTCTCTAGAAACACCTCTGTGCAGAGCGAAGTACCTCATACAGTTGGGTCTTGGTCCACTTTTAAAACTCTACAGCTCAATTGTAAGTAAAAGTAAAAAGAGTTTGCTGCTTTGTCTGGAGTACAGTTGCCACCAACAACACTGAGATTTAAACTTTGTACAAGCTAACCAAAATAGTTGGTGGATGTAGATTGTCTTCTGTTTGGTCCGAGCCTAACAAAGCAGACACACTCAAACTGTAATTCCTAACAATAGCTTTATTACCAGCTTATAACACCATAGAACGATAATATCACCCTCCACTACCTTCATTGGATGATGCTCAAAATAAACAAAAGTAATGTTTCTTAGAATTAAATTAACTGCTTAGCTGTTTCTGCACATTAACCCGACCAGCCATCCTCTTTATTTTACTATTCCACAAAAATCATTAATCTGATCTGTGCGCATATAGTTTTCAGGAAATACCAACGGACACAGAATAACCAGCCTCTGGACAAATTGCATTGAAACAAAACCATAAGAGAATGCATATTTCAGATAAACATAACAGATTAGTCCAACAGGATTTCTGATAAAGTGTGAAAGTGGTGCAGACTGAGATTTAGTAACTGTCTGTATTACACAGTTACAAAAGAGGCAGTACAGGCTGAGGTGGAACTACATCTCTGTAATACTCTAGTTTTACACAATCAATGTTTGTGATGTAACTATGCTTTGCAAAAAATAAATGTCCCACTTTTCATTTATTTATTCATTTATTTTCCGACTAAGAACATAGTCACAACCCACTTTTGGGCCCAGACCCGTCTGTTGAGAAAGCTGGGACTAAAAGACAAAAAACATTGCAGGAGTGAAAGCAGATGCAATGCAGTGTGTATATTTGGTGCTTTACCTTAAATCAGCGCCGGGACTGGAGCATTAGAGCAGGAGTATGGGGAGATAATGAAGTGTGGCACTAAGTAACTGTGGAGTCCCTGCCAAAGCGTAATTACACATTCATCCACTGGTATATATCACTGTTAGTGGGTGTCAGCAGGGTGCCATGCATCAGCTCGTGGCAGAAAGAGGTTTATGGCTCAAACTGTGCACTGTGTGTGTGTGGGGCTGGGCATTTATTATATTATGGGGACATAAATCTATTTCCACACTCACTTGTGGGGACTAGAATCTCCATAATGTAAATCACATTCATTCAAATTGTTTGAAGGTTTGGGTTACTGTTAGGATTTAAGTATGTTTCTTGAAGAATGATAGTTCAGAGAGTGTCACCTGAACTCACTTTGTAATTGTGCCTGGACGTTTAGCACAGTCTAAGGCTAGAATATGACTTTTTTACATAGCTAGATCCACACGTATCCTTATATGTTTTTATAACTTACATGTAACATACAAATAATTTGTTTGGATGATGAAGTTGTATTGTGTTATAGCACTGTCTTACAACATAAAGTTAAGTAAAGTCCAGTTTCACAGTTGATATTATCGTCTATGTGGTTACCATAGTATTATGTGGATATGCACATGCTTATTACACAAAACAACAATGATCATGTGCAAATTGAACTGAGATGTCACCATACTAAGAAGTCCTGGTTTTTTCTTTGTTTTTTTTTTTTTCCCCCCCCCCCCTTTTGGGTGGGGGTGTTTGTTTTTTTCTCCCCCCCCCTCCTTTTTCCCCCCCAAAATTTTTTTTTTTTTTTTTTTTTTTTTTTTTTTTTTTTTTTTTTTGTTTTCTTTTTTGGTTTTTTTGGGGGGGTTTTTGTGTTTTTTTTTTTTGTTTTTTTTCTGCCCTCAAAAAAAAAAAAAGATTTTTTTTTCCAGAGTTCCTGAATGAGCCGGTGTTCATGTGTATTTTTCAACTCAGAAATTTTTTTTCCAAGTTTCCAAGGGCCACATGAATGCAACAATACTCCATATGTTTGGTATTTAAATTCACAGTTTGTTATTGTAGCAGCCAAACAGAGCAATATTTAAAAGACTACTATATATTTAAAGGGTTTTAGGCAGCATCACTCTTTTATCAGGTTTGGTTTATCAGGTTGTTTTAATAGATTATTTCATTCATTACTGTTATAGTTCTTTTTCTTTATCTGTGACATTAAAGCACCATTAAAGCAATGTTACTGTGACATAAATTTCTTGGCAAATATTAATAAACATAAATGAAAACTTAAAAGAACTTGGGTTCCAGTTAGGATTTCGCTTTTCAAAATTTGTGCACATCCAAGAGCTGTTGTGTTGTTTTGTTCCAATGAAAAAAGAAATGACAGCTTTGGTTATATCCATATTGTCCATTCAAAGCCAGTTTACAGTAGAGCGTGGGAGGAGATCAGTAAAACTCTGAGGCAAAATGTGAAACAGACAGCCACATGTTTCTTAGCGGTGTCATTTAATCTGGCTAATTGAAAAGCCGCATAATTCTAAAGAGATTATAGTCTGACAGAGCATCACTTGAGGGTCAGAGGTACAGCAGGCAAATGGCCTATTAGTCAAATACATCAAGCTCTCCACTAATTTGCTCTGATTGAAATTGATCCTTTTGTAAATGCCCCGTCCAGATGGAGGATAACATTTATTCCTGGTTGTGTTGGGAAAGTTGAGCTAATATTATGTGAAGGTAGTCGGATAACTCTGGATTAACTCCAGATCCATATGAAGAAAGCTGGTTATCTGGACAAAGCTGCTGATTCCGTGTAAACCTATCACACTTTATGTAAGCTGCTATTTCCCTGATTACTTCAACACTGTTAAATCTATTAGAGGAATGACTGTATGTTTGATTCAAATGGTTATATTTGCAGAAATCATGTATATATTATACATGTGTATATTTGAATGTATAATGCCCTAAAACTTCTATGGTCCGCACCTTAAGATTAATTTTTTTTATTATGAGCTACTGTCCCATAGTCCAACCTGCTCTATCATAATATAAATAGGTTTCCATAATGTCTCTCATCAATGATTATAATGCTTTTGTGGCTCATTGTCAGACTGCAGTTGGTGTTTAATATTACTTTTTATATATATATATATATATATATATATATATATATATATATATATATATATATATATATATATATATATATATATATATATATATATATATATATATATATATATATATAACTTTTATATATATTTATAACTTTTAAAATGTACCAATAATACAAACAATACCATCACGTAAAAACCCCAAAACATTTAAAACTTGCACAATGCATTGGTGGTATGAGCAGACATGGGACTGTCGCGTTTAAAATAAGATTGAAAAATGTTTTAGTTAACGCTCTTGTATAAAGACGGTTCAAAGTATTCTAAACAACTTTGGTGAACCCTCGTTTTTGGTTCCAACATTAAAATACAGTTAAAAGGTAGAGTACCTTTACGTTGGCAAAACGAAAATAAATAAAAAAAATATTGAAGCATTGAAGAATTGGCCCATTTCATGACAAAAGAATACTTGACAATGTTTTTTTTCATAAACATAGCCAGGGTTTTGAGTTAAAAAAAAAAGTGGCATTTTACATTTTCTGATTTGTGAATTAAAAACATTCCACTTGTTGTCTTTATTGCATTAAATACCAGTAGAACTTGTGACGTGTAAAAGTGAGTCCTCTAAAATGTAGGAAATCTAAAATGTATGTGAAGCTCTTTGAAAAATCAAAGCTACAAATAAACTGTAAAAACTTACTAAACTTCCAGTCATTCACACTGCTACTCTGCTTCTTCATTCTGGGTAACCTCATTTCAAATATATTTAAACACTGTCTGCATGTCCTGTACAGAGCGCATTAAGGGTTACCTGCACCAAACTGTTCTGTAACAATTTTGACTTCCACCATACCACTCAGCAGGAAAAAGCAGCATCTGTTGAGAAAATATTTTTCTATTATTTTGTTGATGAACCCCTCCATCTTAAAATTACCTTTAAAACTTGTGTGCTGAAGATAACACACACACAAACTTCCACACATCCAGCACACTGGAGTGAAACAGTTGTGGACATATAATCAACAGAGACAGAGATGGAGTGAAAAAAGGAGGGATGACATTCTGAACCGCTGAATTTTTGCGATTGACCTGTCATTTTGGACAGTCGTGTGGCGCCCTCCCTCTATAGTGCACCTCTGAACTGCTGAAGTGCATTTCTGCTCTGACATTTCCCAACACAAGGAGATGGAGAATTATTCCAAAGTCATTCCAAGTTTACCAAAGCAGGTTGTTTCTCCCCTAAAAAGTCACAGTCTATGTTGCTCAACGTGATCCCAACTCAGCATTTCGGGGAGTTTTCTGTCAACCTTGCAAAATAAACAGCTCGTTCTAATGTCCCCCTTATTTCTCCCCCTCCCCACAACTGCTTCTGTCCGTGCCGTGCTCTGGCTGTCACGGCCGCTCATTCGCAGGTTGACGGGAGGCATCAGAAGGGATGAGTAAGAGGCATTTGAGACAAGCGTGTGAGGGACACGGCGTGATATCGGTGGAGAGGGCCGTCTCTTTCAGAGGCTTGTCTCTGGTCGTCTCCTGGAATATGGCAGACAACGCATGATGCAGAGGAGAGGAGAACCCGGGCAAACCCCCAGAGGCAGGATGAAGAGGTTAGGAGCGCGGGGTCATCGCCGGCTCTCCTGCTCCTGTCCCATCCTTCACAATGTGCTTTTGTCTGGCTGATGCGCCCCCTCCTCAATCGCTCCGTAGAGCCACATCCGGCCTGATCACTCCTGACAGGTCCTAGCTGCATGCGTACCCTCGCACCGACTGCTCTTTTTGACTTTGTGTTTGTAAGTCTCTCTTCCCGGCGTCTGAGCGCTCTGATTTTTGTGGCAGCGCTGTCAGATCTCCGTTGCCTCTACGCCAGATCAGTGCCAACAGCATGCAAGTGGCAGCGGCTGATGAGAGCCACCAGCCCGGCCACCACAGTGAATATGTTCCTCCAAACTGCAAGCTGGTGGAGGCCCAGTGATGCACGCAAACTACAGCACCACAGTGGAACAGAAAGCACTGGGTTAAAAGTAGTGGTCACATGAACCCAACAGATACAAAGGCCCCAGGTTATTGGGCTGCCATCTCAACACAGATACACTTGTTGATAACTTAGTTTGTATGAGCTTATTGGATGTTTGTTGTAAACCACAGGCATGTTAGTAAAATGTATGGTATATCTTTGAGTATGATTATTTTATGCTATTCCTCCTAACTACCACAGAGGCATTTCTATAGACTTTGGAGGTCCCATACAGTTACCTTTGGGCACCAATTCATAGTAATGTTAGTATGTGGTCATATAACATAATAAAATAAAGTGTGAATTAGCAAAAACAGTATTAATATTCTCTTCTAATGAATCATGTTGTTTTATGAATGAAATGACACTTTTAATCATTGTACTATATAGTATTATTATATTATTATATGTCTGTTCTTTTAAATAGTTCTCAAATGAGCTCACATGTAGTCAGATGTCATTAGGGGCCCCTTGGTCTTGAAGATTTACCCAAACTTCTGCAAAATCTCTGAAAGGGCTAATTTTAAGTATCACACTCAGTTTAGAAAAAGCAGATGGGGCAAATAGAAAAGGAATTAAACTTAACTGCATAAATGGAAACATAACACTTCAGACACTCCAACAACAAAATAAATCTAAATCTAAGGAATAGTGGATTACACACATGATAATACCAGTCATGTGCTGTGCATTGCTGGCTGTGCTTATTCTGACGCGCATGCATTTTGATAAGGGTTATAGTATATAGTAGATGTATTTTTGTAGCCCTCAAATGACCAGCACAAAACTGAATCCCTATGTCATCACTTCTTTTAATGGGGACACATCAATAGCCACAGGCGTTTCAAGCTACACTGGGGGCCCCTGGCAGTAGGTACTTTGGGGCCCCAGTACACTAGGCTTCAGGATCAGTCACATTCATCATGAAGGTTTTCCATTAAGTCATTGTTTTAATGCATTTGCTCATAGAAAGTAATCAAGGGAGTATGTTTTTTGTTTGTTTGTTTGTTTTTTATCATAGCTTTTTAAGTCAATGATCATTTATAAATAACTGAATAATAGATTTTTCTGTTTCTTTGCAAGAAATGTAACAGTGTGAGTTTAGCTCTAATTTTATAAATACAACAGAAATAAATCTACCCATTTGAATACAGCCGTTATATGAAAACATTATTTTATCATCAGTATTTAAGTCAAACTGTGTAAATTGTACGCCTTAACTGCTGCTGTTAAATCAAAATTTAAATTGCATTATAAAAGATGGAGAAGGGTAATGAAAGAAAGTGGAGAAAAAAAACCTCTGAATGATACATGTGGGTAAGGTGTACTGCCATCAGAGTCAAAAGGTGACCAACACTAAATTCTCATAAAGAGAATTAAACCCCACTGTCAAAACACACACAGCAAACATATGTATGTGTAACAAATCAGTGTTATTCTGATCTGTCTTCTTTCATCTTTAAAAGCAGCACACTTCCATCTGTTCTATAAATCTACACAAACACATTCTTCACCTCAAACCAGATCCACAGGACGGAGTAAAGGGATGGAAACAGAGCGGAGCATTTAAAGCGCACCACCACAGCCATAACACTAAGTAGATGCTGCCCACTTCAATCTTTACATTCTTCATTCACTTGAACTCACCAAACACGACAGTCCCCATAGGCGGGTAATGAATAATCATTAGCAAAAGGTCCACAAATTATTGATGTAAAATAAGCAATGATTCTTTTTTTGTTTCGTAATTTATGGCCATTAACAAGTAACTTGCAATCCAATAAATGTCTGCATGGCTTTCAGTTAATTAAAGGGAAAGATATTATACAGTAATGCAGGGTGGCGTTTATATCTCGATTTCCACAGACTGCAATTTACTGCCCGGGCTTTATTTGAAGGAAGCCACAAATAATGGCTATTAAGCCGTCAGGGGATGGACAGGGGATCACATTAATGAAATTAGATAAGGGAGAATGGTGATCTACGGACTGTGCGGGCACATACACTATGAATGTACGCCACATAGCAGTGCATTAAGGCTTCACGCTGCTCTCTTTTACCACATTTTTTTTATTTCCCCGACCTGCGTGGCTGGAGTTTATATTTTTTATCTCTCTCGCCATCACCTCTTGTGCACTTTAGTCCACATTCCAATATGGGCCCAGTTAGGTGTTGGAACATGAGGCCCTGTCAGCTCATCATGGAAACTTTCTGTTTGTCCTGAGCACTGTAGGCAGCCAGTTCGTCCATCAACCCGCACTAACAGGGGGGTGTCACTCGCCGAGGCAGCTGCACTCGCTGCTGTGACGGCTCGCCTCAAATCTGAGCCCCTCGTGCCTGTCAACAGCAACCTGGCCCCGAGGCTACCACTGTCACCCGGCGTACAACAGACACGCGCCGACCGGGAGGAAGGAGGAAGACGACGAGGAGGTGGAGTGTGCTCAGAGCAGGCTCCCGCTGCAACTGGAGAGTAGAGGGGCGATGAAGGAGAGGGGGAAAAGGGGAGAAGGAGGAGGGGGTTTGTGTTTTAGTTCGAACACCGGGCCTGATTTCCGCACTGACAGAGAGAGCCAATTATTACTTGTGACACTTTAGGGAAATTGGGCGTGAGTGTGATGGGACAGAGAGGACTTGAACACGTACAGGGTGACTGATAATTGTCACACGGACGCCCAAGTTAGGTACAACTGCATCTGCCCCATCTAACACTAGAGACCAGCCTACGAGCAGAAATGGGTGGTAATTAGTTTTATTTCTCAAGCCCTTTTACTACAGGAACTTTTTGGGGAAAAAATTTACATTTTCTTAATGCACCTTTTACCCAGAGCTGTCTCTATAGACTGTGGAAGCTGCAGGCTGGAGGTGCAAGGGGCCCTCCATAGACACTGAACTAGATGAACAGAAATAAAGAGTAGAAACAACTGAAAACGTGATGGTCATTTCCTTTTGCAAAGAAATACAAAAACACATGCAGTTTCCTGTTTACTCATGCCAGGACTATCTTCTCAGTGTAACCTTCCCCCAAAAGAGCTGAAGGAAGTGTCTAGGGAGAGGGAAGCTGCAAACTTAGAGGC
The DNA here is from genome assembly GCA_036850595.1 of Rhyacichthys aspro. Taxonomy (NCBI): domain Eukaryota; kingdom Metazoa; phylum Chordata; class Actinopteri; order Gobiiformes; family Rhyacichthyidae; genus Rhyacichthys; species Rhyacichthys aspro. Next base: position 5,745,166 of record CM072153.1, on the reverse strand, counting down.
TGGTTCACAAAGTGTGACCAAACGAATGGTTGTCTTCAGTCTGTTCCCACGTTAAGCACTCACCTGAATTAGCCAAGAGAATGTGCAATCGATACATATCTAAACAACAAACAGCAGATGGAAGTGGTTGGGTTAATGGATGACGTTTCACCAATCACAACGAAAACAATCTCCATTAAGCACACAACGAGTCAATAGTACTATTTTTGACTCGGCTGAATATAAACCAGTTGTCCAAGCCTGAAAAATGTCCCGTGTGTGTTTATTTTCCTTCTGATGTATCTTCAAACTGCACATTTATAACTACTACCCTGCTCAAAGGTGTTGCAATGGGTTACGCATGCAAAATCACTTCTTTCAGCTTATGCACGAAGAGATATAAAGTTAAAACATTTGTGTCTTTTTAAAGTATCATATGTTCCTAAAATGTATGCTGGAAATACAATAAAAAAATATGGTTATTGTGAATCCAACTTTTCTTTGAATAATCATCAGTGTGTAAGGACTCTGATAACTATGACTACTGTTACTCAAATTCAAAAAAAGCTTGTTGAGGGCCTCATGTACCTCCTTCTTGAGGCCTTCAGTCTCCAGAAACACTATCAAACCAAGTTATTTTTGCCCTATGAATTTAAACAACAAATCAGAACTGCTTCTGTGCACGAGAAACCCTTCCAGTCAATCCTCAGTAACAGTAGCGCTCTCGGAGACTCTACCCACCTCCTTCCAGAACAAAGGTAATTCCCACCACATGCTCACCAAATCTTCCCTTTGTCCTCTTCTTTCTCTCTCTTTGTGTGTGTGTGTGTGTATGAGAGACTTCTGCTGTATTTGTGCTGGCAGCAAACACACTGGGCCCCGTTCTGGAATCGGACAAGGTGCCAATATCTCAGTCATGTGACACTGACTTCCTGTCCGCATGTCACACGGCCACTGAAGGCTCGTCGATACTGGCCCGCGCTCACATCCTCTCCCATCGCCTCAAAAGGAAACTCAAGAGAAATAGGGAAATTTATGTCATGCTTTTTCACCCTTCTTTAGAAACTACTTAGCGGTACATTGTGGTATAAATATTGTTTCTAAATGTTCTGTTTTCTTTTATTGTGATAAAAAATTTTAGCCCTATATTGCGTGCTTTATCATGGATGTTGTTTTGTTTTATGTATGTTTCACAGAAAGCAAGATTTGTAGAGTCAGAACATCTAGTTGAGAGTTTCCTTGAGCGAATGTTGGTTTGTTTTAAAGGCCAACACTGCCCTCCTGTGCTGAAATGGTGCCACTAAACCAAAGCTTACATTCACACATGCCAATTAAACCTTCAGGAAATACATACAACCACTGAATAACATGTATATTTTAATCATAATACCATATCTTACTGTTAATCTGCTTATTAGACAACAACTGAGTGGCACTTGGACACTTATTTGTGCTCTTTGGAGCCTGTTACTGTGACCATATCCCTCCAAGCCTCTGCTTAACATTTGCCATTGATCGCAGCCAAGCCCCCATCGGCGCTTTTAATTCATTTACGAACTTGTCATTCTACATCATTGATTAAGTTGTCCTTCATCCCGGCCTTTAATTATATGCAAAGATAAAAGATTTTCCTCATTATTGTCTTTAATCTAATGAAAGGCCTGGTGCTAGAGCAGAGGCCGGTTCAGAGGTCCAGACTATTGACCTTGTAGGGCACAGCAGCAGGAGGGTGGAGGCTTTTAATTAGACACAGTAAACAAGAGCCTTAAGATGTGGAAGGGACAAAGTGGTGGGACAGGATGGCACAGATGTTATGGATCTGTGCAGGTTACTTTGTCTCACCTTAATTGACTTCAGTTCTACATTTATGACTGTTTTGGAAGGTTAGTCTATCTTGTTAGAATCTTGTTCATTGTCATATACTGAAGCTTTCTAGTAGTATTGGAGAGGTCAAGGCTGGTTTTGATCCAACCACTTTTAAAAGGTCTCTGTCTCATTTGGACTAAGTTATATCTTGGTCTATTTGGCTGTTGAGTTGTTCTGGAAAAAAAAAAAAAAGCGAGTGAGTGAGTTTCCACGACAAGAGATCAGGTCATATACTCGACTTTGACCACCACCCAAAGCACTCCCCCCTGCATCCACCTACCAAGCACCTGCCTTTGGGCTTTTACCCCAGGCCTGGCTCTAGAGTAAGGGCAGAATGAGACCATGCTGGGTGATCTAATGATCCTGGGTATAATGCTACTCATGAAAGGATTTAGAACCTCTCTTTGTCCGGCCCATCGCCATATTTGCCTTTGTGGACCTTACCAGGGCAAACCAAGCCAACTTGCTTTTGAGCTTTGATATACACTGTCCCCTGATGATTTATTGTCCTCTGTGCTGCTTTACAAATACATTAAGTAAGAAGATATCAGCTGACAGATAGTGTAAGTGCGGTGTGATGACCATATTACCACATGATCAAAACACTAACCAGTGTTAACTATGTGCATTATGTTAAGTTTGAATATCTCACTGTATAGGCCAATATGAAACAAATTGATTTTCAAACATGTGGTGCACCTTGGACAAGTTTAGATACAGCAGTTGCAATAGACATACTGCACCACAAGGGGGCAGTGTTGCTTTCCATATGAACAGGAAAAATCACAAGCTTTTTATACAGTACATGTATATTTTATTAATTGATCACATATAAGGACAAAGCACATTATATAGATATCTCTTTAAATAAACTCTCTGGATCTGTAAAAAATATGCTGTTGTCTTTTCACTTATCACATTAAATTACATTGCTGAATCAAAATCCCTTTTTTCACATGAGAAAGTCACAGTCTTAATGGCACTTAAAACAGTTATTACAGTACTCCCTTTATGACTGAGTAAGTAAACATGTGACAACAGAAATCACCACTGCATTGGCACAACCCCAGTGTTATTTTTCACTACTTTGAGAGACCTTGTTTTCATCTTCACTTACATTTAAGCTCACTTATGGTCATTTTATTCCTGGGCATCCTTGTAAACATCCAAGTTACCTGTCAATACATTACAATAGAACCACTAGATGGCAGTAGCCTTTCACCGCAGCTGCTGTTTCATTCATACATGGACTCGGCCAGGCCTGTGTGTTTGAAGTTCTCTGCCACCTGTCTGGAGTGCTGAATCTTCGCTGACAGTGCCTCTAGCACGTCATTCTGGTCTACAGCAGTGGCGGTGCGGTAAATGAATGTCCCCAGAGACTCCAGACCACGCATCCCCAGGTTCACTCCACAACCTGACAGACAGACACGAGAAGATGCATTATTTTAATGATCAAAACTGTGACAATACAGTATGTATGAGTGCTATTGGATGCATAACATTTTCAACACATTCAACTGAGTCATTTCAAACATAAACAATACAGTTTCATTCTACTTGTCTGTTGAGGTGTTCCACATTTCCTTCATCAATTACACTAATACTGTGTATTTCCAGAATAGTTTGCAAAAAGAAGAAATAGAGAACTATAGGAAAACTAGCTAAATAGTTATATAATATATGATTATGAACATGCATTGTGTCTACATTAATCTAGCCCTCGTGTTGTCCTTGGGGTCAATATATTAATAATATATTTATAATATATTTGTTTTCATAACAACAGGGTATACTCTTATGTAAACATAGCGTAAAACATGTTGTCATTTTCTTCCTGTGTGAATCTATTTTGATATATACAGTTCCAAAGCAACAAATAAATATGACATAATATATGTAACTATGTGCATGTGGAGATTCTCAGTCATCCAGAGCATAATACAATAAAACTGAAGAAGAAGACATCTGAACATAGTTTTAATACTAGAAAGTGTTCAATCGTTGATCCTAGGGACTTTCTCAGTCCTTGAAATCCATATCCAGACCCATTCTTCTTGCTTGTTATTTTATTATATCTACTAAGTCTTTCTTTTGCTGAACCCATGACATTTTTATTGACTTACTACATTCACTTTTCCAAAATGAGCAAATTGATCAGGACAAGACCACATGCGTGTGACTGACTGAAAGGTACCAATTTGGATGTAAAGTGTAGAGACTGTGAAATTGTCCCCTGTTTGGTTTATCTGTCCATCACAAGGGTCTCAAGAGATACATTAAGGTTTTCGTAGAAAATAACCAGACACTTGTATCAAATATCATGCAGTATTAGGAATAGATTTCACCATAATATGAAAATAAAGACAGATATATTATGAAGATCTACCTGTGTCGAAGTTGAGTACCCGTGCTGCCTCTCCTTCTACAATGACTGCCACGTTGTCTCCCTCGATGTAAGCGGCACTGATGCGTCTGTGAGACAGCTGGATCTCAAAAAGACGGCGGCTGCACTGCATGTGGTGGAGCGTCACATCATTCAGTCGAGGCTCGATATCCGTCTTGTACACGTTAAAGGACTGGTGGAAAATGTTCTTCATTATCTGTGGAGACAGTGATGAGGACTGCTTAGTGATCGTTGCATGTGTATTACTTCATTAAACAACACTATGTTTGGATTTAGATCTGCCTCCCAATGTGAAATGTGCAAAAAAGCAAAAAAAAATGGAAATTTGATTATATGGAAATTTGTACAACATGACAGAAAGGTTCAGTGTTGTGAGTAAATCCATTTGGATCCCCAGAGAGTATTGGCTTGTATGAAATATAGTTCATTATAAATATACAAGAATCATGTCAAGGCTATGAACCTATACTGTAAGTGACAACATGAAAAGTGTGAGAAAATACACTATGTAACTAGTATTTGTTTTCTGTCCTAAAACAAAGTGACATATGTCATATTTGAGTACTTTGAACATTCATAGTAAGTAATATAAACTGATTATAACCTAACTAACCATCAGAAATAACTAAGAGCTAAAAGTATTTCTGCTGTTAATTGTAGTGTCACCGGTTATGTTTTGCAGTAACATGCTCTACTCCTCAGTCCAGCTTTTCTCTTTGCTCAGCTCGGCTCGTCTTTAACCCATACTTGCACAGTCATCTGTTACCAAGTAACAGTGCATTTGGCCACCCACATAGCAACAAGCCCTCCAGAGATGGTCTTGCTAAATACCTGCGTGCACTACAGTACACGGCCACAGGCTACTCATGGTGACAGCAGTGGCCATAAACAGCTGGGGCTTAATAAAACGCTGATGCTCAAAGGTTTGAACTGCACTTCCAGGATGTTGTTGAGCACAGAAGTGAGTGAAAAAGCATCGTTTATTCAGTGATGTGTAACAGCACAGATGGCTTAGACATACACGTGCCATCTCCTCATGTCATGCTCTCTTTATCTCGGCCCCATACACATGTACAGTCTTAAACACTTACTCACACATAATCACACAGGCACCCTGCAGAGCACCCTCACACTAATGCAGTCCACTCTAGTGCAATCACTTATCACTTTGCTGAGTAGAAGGTGAGGAATATTAAGTACAGTATGGAGGCAAGACCCCCCTTCATCAGCTTCCCTTTTCATTTGAAAATGGGGTTTATAATAACTATACACTATTAAGCATTATTTAAGTACTTAATTCACCATTTACAAAGTGTTAATACTACATTAATATACACAATTAACCTATAAACTATGTTAATAGTGTTTTAGTCTTGAATAATAGGCTCATGTAAATTGTATCCACAGTCAATTATACATGAAATATCATGTATAATTGACTTAAAGGTAAAGGTAAATGCAAATTACATACTAATACATTCTTTATTTCTATTTAACAGTGTGGCATTATTACAACTGGTTACAGAGATTAGACTAGCGAATCCTCAAAGTAACAATGCAAAACATGAGCTCTAATATGACTTTTTTTCTGAATAAGTGTAAGTACCTAAGTACTCACCCCTTTCAAGTATAGATATGATGACTTCTCATTTAAATTTCAGATTTTCAAGAAGTTCTGTCAAATTATTTTATTAAGATAATAGCGAGCATAATTTGTAGTTTGCAGTAGCTATTTCTAAAGAGAAATGTCATCTCAATAGAAGCTCAAGTACAAGATGGACAGTTCTGGTTAATACTATGAAAAAAAATGCTCACAGAGGAGTTGGCTGTGTGCCTGAGGAAGCGGACCATCTTGGTGTCAGAGGCCGAGCAGACCAGAGCCATGTAGCGGTTCCTGAAGGTGCCGTAGATCTTGAGGTGGAAACCCGGTTTGGCTGTAGGGTTTCTGTGCTCTCGAAGTGCCTCCACTCCGTACGCAGACAGGTCAAAGTACAGACTGTGGGCTCGGATCTCTGGAGTAGGTACCTGGATGTATAAATAAACCAAAATGTACCATTTAAATGTATAGTATATATTGTACCAGTGAAAAAGGATTTTGCATTGTAGCCTATTCTACTGAATAAATCCGATTTATAGTGGAAATGAATATAACAAGAAATACACAGGCTGTATTACAGTTCGAAGAATATGTTGATTTGTATTCAAAGGCTCAATCAGATTGTGCCTGCCCATTTCCCTCCTTGAGCCAGAGTTAATTTTTTCTCCAATGACATAATGGAGCCAAGTGGGATCACACAGCATTTAATGTAGCCAGAAGAAATGGAGCTGGGCGGAGATGGGAGGGGGTGGGAAGGACAGTAGGCCCAAACAGGTCATATCCTGGGAGCTAAATTCAATCACTACAGGAAACAGCCAGGGAGCAGGGGTTCCAATAAAAGGCAGCGTACAGCCTCCAGAGAGGACGTGATATGAATGTTTATTGTGGTGTATAGTAACACAGAGGCTATGCTTTTGATTACATTTTAGATGGAGCCTTTGCCTTGGCCTGTTTATTTTTTATCAACAATGAATTATTAGAAACAGAATTTATTCTTACTTTGTCCTATATATCTTTTACACAGGACATATGGTGATATTGTTTACACTACAATATTTCAAGAAACAATTTCCATTTTTTCATGTAAAGCCTAACATCATTAAACATTAGCCGTAGTTAGGATAAAGAACAACACCCTCTTTTGTTAGAAACTCCATCAGGGTGATGACAAAACAAAAGACCTCCACAAGTGATAAAAAGAGAAACATTAAGGAGAAACACAGATGAATGGATCTAAAGAAGATGTCGTACATTCCACATACAGTCTATCTTATATACACATACTGTAATCCAGCCATTACCAAGTCATAGTTGAAGGCTTAAGCCTTGTTAACACTGGGGTAGTATGGTACAGGTCCATTGTCAAAAGGTATAAAGCATCTATACTCCTACTTAGCTCTCAGCTTGGTATGGTATGCAGTATGATTAACTGATTAACTTTAGAATAGAGCTGTAAATGAGAAGAGAAAGGAAAAACACAAAACAGCTTTGGAGATTGGATTTATTGTGACATTAATAAGTCCCCACATTATAGGACACAGCTTCCTGAATTTAAAGTTAATAAAGCTGGGAATATACTTCTTCTGCTACTTTTATTTGCAGTAAATGTCTCTCCCTTCAGCCTCTTGAACTGGACCAAAGGAAATCTTGCAAATTAATGGGTACACATCTGATTTATATCTGTATAGAAACAACACAACTTCTATGGTACTTGTTTGATGTCAGTGCTTATGCAGACACTGATCTCCTGAACACAGCACTGAGTAAACACTAGCATCCTCAGGGTGTGTCCATACCAAACCATGCCATACCAATGGAAATAGGCTTTTAGATAATCAAAGTGCTTTGCTTCAATTCATGAAGACATTTTGGATTCATATTTACCTGGAAGAATACATGTTATGTGTGAGACCAGAAGGGTGCAATGGAGTGGAAGCAAATATTATGGTGTTCATCATCACCTGCCTCATGCTACATCAACAGCTGCTTGTCAGGCTTCAGGGGTAAATCAAGCTCCACCAGTCTGCAGAAATGTGGTTGTTTATGTGGCCGTCACACATTGTGCTCAGCTGTTATTGGCAGCTCCACATCACTGTTTGCTCTAATCTGTTTTATGAGGCAGAGCGGAGTCAGCTTCACTGTAATATCCTGCAATATCCTGTGTCCACTGCCTTCATTCTGTGAGTAAACACAAACCTGTTGTGTGTGATGTGAGCGTGTTCAGGACTGACTGCCTCTCTTAATGTTGATACAGAAGATGTGCTTGTTCTCACCTGCCTCTGGTCCAGCCTTTCGATCGTTGCGTTGGCTCCATAAGCATGACAAGACTCTACAGTGTAATCTGAGCTGATGCCCAGCACAGAGCAGGAGTCTCCACACGAGCCGTCGGCCACCACAATCACACGAGGCCACTCGTTGTGTGGGATACGACGCAGGTATTCCTCTGAGAACTAGAAGTAAACAATATTTCACATAAAACGTTATTCACTATTAGTTCCCCCCAGTTACTCACAGTTATCTCAGTTAGGTGTATAGCCTTTGGCAACATTGCAGATTGAATTACCATGTCTGGCAAATCCCCTGTGGAGTCTTTTCACACCTATGGTAGCCCTGAGGGGACATGTTGTGAGATGTAAACAAATCTAATAGAAATCGTTTAGATGAGGAGTTCAACTTTGGATTTTTGGAAACAAATTCATTTAGTTGTCAATGACTCACCCTTTCATGGAAGATTTTGATTTAAAGAATGGATGTATTATAAGACATGGATCTTTAAAAAGACATGGCAGTCATTCATTTTAAATGAAGGATGCACATTGGTGTTTACGCCTAAAATATTTTGTGCTTATTTCCTCATTACACAGTCCATAGTGCAAGTCAGCTATGGCTCTTGTGTGGTCTTGTGTTTTGTTGCCTGGTTTCATGTAAACAGTTTTGACCAAAGGGCTTGAAAGACAGAGCGGACCCAACATAAAAATGTATTTGTTTGCCTGGAGAAGTTTAAGAGAAAAAGTCAGTGATGAGAGTAGGCAAAAACATTACAATATCTGTTCATTTTGGGAGTTCTAAGCCATGTCAGTTGAATACAAAACAACTTTTTATATTGAAGTCTATGGGGAAGATTCTTTCTTGGACACATGGGATCACAGCAACACCATCCACTGGTGGAACTGGTTACCAGGCAAAGGGCAAAGGGCAAAATCTGTATCCAGGTTTCTATTCATAATACAACCACCCTTCTTCCACTGGTTCTTTACTTGTGTTATTTTAAAACAATTTGAGATTATTGAAAAGTTTAGACTGATGTGTTCTGTTGTCCAAACTCCATGCTGCAATGTTTTATACAATCCTCTATATAGTATATAGAAGTATATATAATAGGTATACAATGTCCCATAATTTTATCGTAGTTAAAAATCCTTTGGCATGCACATGACTAAATACATATTTTAACAAAAAAAGAAATAACTACAATAAATCAGTGTTTACTACTACTACAGCTGTATACATTATGTCTATGCTCCTAGTTTAAACTGAAAAAAAAAAAAAAACTCATGCCATTTTTCTTTGTATTTTGATCTTCTTTAGCACCATACAGCACTGATACTATTATGATTTATGCAGTATTGCAGATTTAAAAATTACGCTCATTTACCAGTGTCCTGTGTCTATATGTAATAGACAAATCCAAAGGTGTTATATATGCATATTAGCCATTTGTATTTGCCCCAGAGGTAGAGCTGTTTTTGGCAGCTGCACACCTCACACAAGCTGTGTATGCATCAGAGGCACCAGCTACTTAAAATGAAGGACAGAAAAGGACAAAGTGAGCTGGAAGAAACTGATAGGCTGGCAGAAAAAACAGAAAGGCCTTAGCAGTTCAAGTAATTGCTCTGGTAATGCTATGTTCTGCTTTGTTCAAGCTTGACAGTGGTGAACAGCTGTATTCTCTGAAGCACCAGAACCAAAGAGCAAATAAATCTGTCTCTTGTGTCCCATCAAATCACAAGATAACACTGAACTTGGCTGTGATGCTAAACAAAACTGAAGTTTGTTGTAATCACCCTTGTGACCTTGTTTTCCATTTGGAAAAGGCTGGTGAGTCACAGTGGAGAGACCAGCAGCAGATATCAGCAGTGACATTCAGGCTGTAGTGGAAAACGCTCCAGGCCAGTCCCAGAGCCATGTCAAAATCACAGAGAAATCAGAAGCACTGCTAATCACACACAGCTTGAGACCATTAGATTTCAGACCACAATGCAAATATTCCCAGAGCTTTTTAGTTCCTCGAAAAATCCTGTGGGAGATGCTCTGGGATTATTGGTTTTGATTGCTGTCCAAAAACTGCATGGTTCCTGTACAAATGGAATGGAGACCACAAAGGCCATGGCTGTGGTGGGTTTCCAGCCTAAGGGAGTGGGTTCAAGTAAGTAAACATAACTGAGATTTGTTTTGCTTAATTTAGGCAGAACATGGCAATAAAAAAGTCTAAATAAGGACTACTGAAAAAAGAAAGGGGAAGAACAAAAATCCCAGCTGCTTTGGGCAAGAGGAGGTGCAATTTCAGGTTCAAGTTCTTAGAGACATACACTGTCATAGAACATGCTCTAACCATTCACTCTCACATGTGTTTGTGCAGTAGGAGAAAACCTGCAGAAAAACACAGAGTCACACAGCAAGGACATGTACCCACTCTATCCATAAGCATATTGATTTCTTCTTTTTTTTTCTTCCACACCCTAAAATGGATTTTTTAAAATGGGCTTTTAGCGAAATTTTAAAAAATAATTGTAAACCTTGATGGAATTCAAAAGTGAAACATACATTGGTGATGAATTACATTACTTCATTTGAAAAGACCCAGAAGAACCAACAATTCAAAGTGAATGTGAAGCCCACAGAAGGGTTAAGTATGATTTTTTTATTTATTTCTTTTTGTCACTGAATACACCTTATCTCTGAGAATCAGTGTGTGGTTTAGTGTTAGTGGGTTATGCTATTGTCCTTCGCTCTGGCTGGAGGTTAGGGATTTGTTCTCAAGTGTTGCCTTTCGTAGTGAGCATTATAAAACCCACACTGACAGCTTTGAGAACTGATTACAACTGAAGAATGATCTACATTAACCCAAGTTCTAAAATGACCCATGATGTTATTTTATCCATGTGAATTCGTACTTTTTGTTATTTACAACAGCTGGATATTCCCTTCCCTTGTGGATATAAAACTAACATGGATTCTCCACAGGTTTGAGGTCGGCTTACATAACACTGTATTTTATCAGATGGCTCTGCTTTCAGACTGCTGGGACACAATAGTGTAGCTTCAGGGTGTACAGTATAGTAGAGTATATCAGGTTTACATGTGCAAAGTGATCTGCTGAACCAAGATGAGACAGAGCTTTGAATAAAGTAGGGCAGCAATAAAAACATGGCTAAATGACTTAAACTGATGTCATTTTTAAGTAGGGCTTTGCTGGGTAATGAACTTGAGACACCTGACTCCATTCGAAACACTAAACACTGAACTATCTCAATACCCATTTAAATGTGAGGTCTATGGAGGATGTGTGAAACAGGCCATATTTTAGTTCACATACAGGCCACATGGAGAAGCATTTACTGGGGATGATACTCACAGCTATGAAAAAGTATTTGCCCCCTTCCTGATGTCTTATTTTTTGTTAATTACGTTTCTCATCTGTTCCTGAATTTCTTTGGATCGCAGCATGACGTCTTTTATTTTGAGATCTTTTGGCCTGCTTCACTTTGTCAGACATGTTCTATTTAAGTGATTTCTTGATTCAACAGGTCTGACAGTGATCAGGTCTGAGTGTGGCTAGTGAAATTAAACCCAGGTTTCTAAAAAAATTTAACTAATCACAGAAAATTCATGATTTAGCGATTGCCTTTTCACATGGGGCTAGGCAGGTTTGTATAGCTTTTTTCCCTTAATAAAATCATCACTTAAAAAATACATTTTGTGTTTACTAGAGTTATCGTTGCCTAATATTTACATTTTTTGATGATCTGAAATATTTAAGTGTGACACGTGCAAAAAAATAAGAAATCCTGACGAGGCAAACACTTTTTCATTGCCCTGCATGAAAAACAGAACACATGTTGGAAAAAATGTATGTAAATACCTTTTTATGTATCACACACTTGCACTAATCGTAGTTTTAGAAGTTTCAGAACCCCTGATGTTATAAAAGCAGGTTTTCACTGGCCTAATTAGCAGCCATACGACATAATACGAAGCCTGTGTCATTGCTCCTGTCTGCTTCTCCAAACTGGAGCTGTGCTGACAATTACCTACTGTAGGGAATAAGCTACTACCACCTCTTACTAAATATTGGACTATAAGTGCTTTTTCTTCAGTATAGAGCATAGAGCAATATGTAGACTGTGAAAAAAAAGCAACAACAGCTGACAGATATTTACCCTATTTTTTTTTCAGACTTTATACTGTGCAGCCTTAGATTTAAGCCTATATGTACAGACTAAGAGTGAAGTCTCCCACCTCGGATGTTTCACGATAAGAGTGTCCACACTGTGCTTTGTCAAAGACCTAACTGCCACCCTGAATGTAGTGCTATCAGAGCTTTACAGAGGGGCCCCACGCTGACTCTTCTCTGACCTCTGTCACTGAGGAAAGATCAGGTTTTGATAGACTAGCACTTGACAAGATGAAATGGGAGTTCTTCATTCCCTAAAGGTCAACACATTGTTTCCACGTGTCACTGATACCGTACCTTGGTCCCCAACTGCACCTTCACGTCCACCTTGTGTTTCTTCTGCTCCAGAATGCTCAGCAGGTACTCCTGAAACACCCCTATCCTTGTGAAAAAGTGCTCGTTGTGCCAGCAGCCTTCCATGTTATCAAAGTCCACGCCGAGTCCCAGCAGGAACTTGACGCTCCTCGGGTCCAGTGCGATCTGCTGGGGTCGGCACAGCAGGGCGCTCCGGTACCTCTCATCCAGCACGGTCAGCTTCAGCACCTTCCCGGAGCGGACAGCGACCAGAGCAGCGGTGAGCCCCACGGGTCCAGAGCCCACGATGAGCACCGATATGCGGGCTCTCCACTGCCTGATCCCGTCCAGAGTCACTTTGACCAGCACGTACACGACCACCGCCACCAGCGTGCTCAGAGCCGTGTCAAAAGCGAGTGCGCGGTACTTCTCCTCCGCGTTCTCCCCGATGCCAAATCCGTTTTCTGCCTGTAACCCGTCCATAGCGCCACTAGGAAGGACCGCAGCGTCGATGAGCCTCCAACATGTGTCCCTCGACAAGAACGCACGCGTCTTTGCACCGTCCGTGTGCTCGTGTTGTTTACGCGTTGGGACTTGAGGCGAGCCCGCGTCCTCTCCGCTCCTCCGCAGCAACTTGGACCAAATCCCCTCTCACTCTCACTCTGAGTGAGGTGAGGTGTGTGTCCACAGAGCGTCAGCGCTTAAGTAAGCGTTTTACGGACCAGCCTACAGGATAACATAAAATCTGAGATATGTGACGCTCTGGAATCAAACAGATGCTTAACAGGGATCTACAGGGACATACAGTGCTTTACCTTGAGAAACTATTGATTTCTTGCTTCTAAAACAAGAAAGGTCGATTGTCCCTCTGCAGCAACTTAAGGCTTCTGTCTCCTTTCCTCTCGTTCAGTAAAGCGCTTTGGTTTAGTTCAAACACAAAGAGTTCCCTTGTTATAAACGACTACACAGCACCAGTTCAGCTGTAACACTGTGTGGGGATAACTCTAACACTCGAACTGTTGCAAGAAACCAAGAAAATATTACAAATGGAACCAGCAAAATGCATGTATGTCCTTAAAGGTCCCATATTGTGCAAAATCGACTTTTCTGAGCTTTTAACCATGTTCTAACGTTGTTTCTACCTCAAACACATACCCAAAGTTGTGTTTTGTTTCATTCGAGCTACAGTCCTTTCAACAAGCTGTTTCACGCAATGACGTCAATATGTGAAATAAACCACTCCTCTCCAGGAAGTGCTCCTCCACACTCCTCCAGCCCCTCTCTCCTGCACTGTCAACAAGTGCCGTGCTCTGCAGCTCAGACACAGAGAAGCATCGCTGCTACTGTGTTAGCTTACTTACAGTCAGCAACATGTATTACTAACAAGTGTTACTGCATAGCTCTACATATTGCTAGGCTACTTTATTATAGTTCTTTCAATACACTGCACAACAGCTCCTTAGGAGTCTCCAGGCAGCATACATTCTCAACTTCAGTAGGCATTGTACGGTCATTTCCACATGTGCACCTATAAACAGAAGCAGTTAACACGCGCTATGCTACGGGCTACACCATAGAAACATACACAATAAATAGTTTCTCATTTACCAAGCAGAAACGTCTTGTAGAAGCCTTCAAGGTTTTTGTGTTTGCTCATGTTCTTCAAACTCAGAGTCAGACTCTGGGTCAAAGATATACGGCTCATTTACTCTCAAAGCTATTGCTGAAAAAGTTATTACTACCATGTACCGTGTTTACTTCAGTCTGTTTCCAGCGCAGCGCTAGCGTGACGTCATGAGTGGTCGGAGCCAACACGGAAACGCTGAGCCTTAGTGACAGCAGCAAATCAGACCGTTCACTTTGGACTCATGATGAGCCATTCAAACCGCTTGTATAAGATAGTTATTGTGTATTTCATGTTGCAAAACATGATATGGTAACCTAAACGTATCCAAAATACACTGTATAATGTTCAAAATAGTATAATAAAGAACCTTTAAGTATTCATGTAAAAAATGTGCTTTAATTTAGGGCAATATAGCTTTAGCACTGTCTCCTGGGGTTGCCCATAGCAGCTGCAGACCTGCTTCCTTTAAAGGTGGACTGTGTAGTTCTGGAGGTGAAAGTGCAAATCACACTAAGTGTATTCTTATCTCATCTTGTATCATTTTAGAGCATGTGAACAGCAATGGTATCCTGCAGGAACATCCTGCTGTCAAAGAAGAAAACCCAGTGGAAATAGAGCTGATAGCAGCTGCTCTGGTTAAATGAGCTGTGATAGGTGGTTGTTTGCAGGTGGTTCACCCAATCACCGACCAGGCATTCAACTGAAAGAACCTGCCCATTGCAAAGGCTTTCTGTGAAAACCTTCTGTCAGTCAGGTTATTAAATCTTCATGCATCATGGATGTGAAAAGGTCAGACAGAAATATGAGTGTGCTTCTCTTCCAGCACTGCTCAGTTCTCTGGGCTGTTGTAGGAACAGAAATGGAACTTCCATTAGGTTGTACAGAGTTTTAAATGTCTGCAAATGCAAAGAGTAGAAAGTGTTTGTTGTAAATAGGAACACAATATGAAAAGTCAAAACTGTGATTTTCCATTTTGCGTTCCTATTTACTACAACAATTTACATAATGTACTTTTAAATATACAATTACAAGGTATTCGGTGGTCTTCTTATTAAGTTATTCTTGTCTATAGTTATAGGAGTTAGCATCTGAGCAAAGTATGGAATTACACTGAAAAATCAGCACCTTTAGGCAAAGTAAGTTTATTTGTTTATTTTTCTATATGAAAGCTGTCAAAACACTCCCTTTTCTCCTCTATTAAAACCAAACTTTGTGAATGAGCATAACCACAAAGTGCAGAGGGGTTATTGTAGCTGGTATGAATGATTTTCTGCCAGCTTCATCTCTCAGTTCCGAGACAGTGTGCTGTTTACACTTCCTGCTGTTTCATTCAACATACGTCATTTCATTTTTTAAAAGCATATACCGAAAGCAATTGTCTAATGTGTTTTCCCTTCGCTTTTGTCTCTTTTCTTCTCTAAAGAAAGCCGTTGCCATGCCGTTCACCATGGAGATTGCTTCATCTTTAGAGGATGAGGCCAATTTAAATGAAAAGATGCAGTTCGATGCTGCTGCTGCTCTAATGGCGAGCTCAACAAAGCAAGACAGAGTTGAAAAAGCAGTCATTTGGTTTTTTTGTGTAAAGCCTGTAGAGAAGTGACATGACAGACATGAACATGAGTATGAGTATTTGTGACAATGAATAGCAAGTGTTGCAGTATTTTCACAAACAAGTTGCCTGTTGTATGTCCTCTCTGTGCTGCTAACCATAAAAGACCTACTCCATCCAGTGAGCGCTTTAGCATTTTAACTAATGCTTTGACCTTTACGCTCGTTTAAGCCCAAGCAATAAATCGAGCACTTTGAAGGTGGTGATGATCAATTTACCAGAGTGAATTCTGACATAAGCCAAAGAAAGAGGATGCAAATAGTGAATTATCTTTAAATGGCAAAAGAATAATGTTTAAAATGAAGCAGAAAGATGGCGCGGTGAGAAATGCATCCCACCATTAATTACTTTGCACCCTAGCTTCCCAGGTGCCTGGCAACATCCAAGCACTGTCCAGATGAAAAAAAGGAATGAACTTTAATTACAGCTGAGAATGAGGCATGTATAGTGGCAGGAAGCACATAGAGGGAATGACTTTAAGTATTACATGGGGCAGAATCAGTACTGAACCAATCCAAAAGAACAGTAAAACATAGAATTCATCATCTTGTACCTTTGCTTTGATTTGAGATGCTAATATATGCAACTACACATGGCAGATGAAGAGAAACCTCGCACCCAGCCTGCGGATTTGAATGCCTTAATGACACTGAGAGGGTGTCTCACACGTCCCGCTCACACAGACTCTAACCCTTCCAACAAAGAAGGACAAAAGCGAGGGGGGTTTATCCGCTCGCCTATCTGTTCACCTAATGAATGGGGTCGTAGATAAACATCTGAGGTCATTAGAGGGGAGAACAAGTTAGGCCACTGAATGGCAGATCTCATTAATGTCATGGAGTTTAGACAAGGCAGTAGGAGGCGCGCAGGGAGATAATCTTTTAGAAAAATGGGGGGAAAGGAACTCATAAGGTCAGTGCTTTCGTCATTCTGTTACACCTGAAGACAAATGCCCCTTCAGTTAGGCATGCCCCAGCCTCGGAGATAAGAGAACTCTCATAAAGCCTCTGTATAATAAGACAGAAAAAAATGCAAATATTTACAAAAATTCTTATTTCAAGGTTTTCACGTCACAAGACATTAAAGCAGGTCTGCAATAGAGCTTAAACATTCAGACTGCTTCAGCTCAAGGACAGATTCTTATGAATAGACAGACGCAATAAGGTCAGCTCTTGCGCTACACTGTTAAAATACATGTCTCCTTTACTTACTGGAGCTGTAAAAAGAATATCGGACAGCGGGAGACAGTAGATGTGCCTGTGTCAACCTGTCCAGCTGAGTTCAGGCGGTGACGTGTTCGGAGCTGACAGACTCAAACTGGTGACGCCGATGAAGGCCGCCTGGAATGCACTATGAACACACGGAACAGATCCAATCACCATGGTTACTCAGTGTAATAAGGTCAGAGAGTGACGCTGGACCTTACCATCTTAGCGGTGGACTGGAAGGTTTCCATCTGCGGGAGTTTTCACAGGCTGGTTTAAGTTAGTTAGGTTCATAAAGCCCAAACCAGTAACTGCTTTCATCAGCTCTGACAAATAAGTCTGTTATGAATCAGTTATGGAGCATGGATTCTACATCTTTTTTTTTTTTTTTCAAGAAACTACTGCCTGACTGAACAAAAAAGCCTGGAATCTAAAAATAGCCCTATTATCTAGTCCAGCTGCACAAGAAAAACAGAAACTCAGTTTTGTTCTGTAGATTTTATTTTCTTACAAAGAGAAATCGACAACTGTTTTAATAGGATTTTTTCTAGTGTAATAAAACTTACACAACTTACATTGGTTATCGTTAAAAATACTCATAGTTTGCCATTATTTGTAGCTTTTAGCCCCATGGCATAAGCAAAAAACCATCAAAAGAAAAAGAATAAAATTCAGCAAGGGTAGACATTTTACAAAGTAAATATTAGCTGACAAAACATGTTTCACTGATAACACAGTTATCTGTTTACATTTTGCATTTCTCAGTTGTTACCTCTCCTTTATACATGAGCAATCTCAGGTTCTAAATATTCAGCTACAACTGTGGGACTCTACTCTTTGGATTTCCCCTCTGCTGATTCTACATTAATAATTGAAGTAAAAGTTAGAGAGCATTGTACTCCACACACTTTGATGGATCTGTAGGGAAGTGTTTCTGGCAGATAGTCATCAGTCTTTTTAACCCCTATGAAAAGAGAAAAAGGTGGGTCAATAAACATGTGCATAACCAAGAACATACTATAGATTTAAAACATGTAATATGTTTTATAAACACCTCAAAGTTCTAGAGACAATTCAAGTGACATTACAATGGATCTCACCTGAATGTATTTTCTCTGGGTTTCATCGTTCAGAACATGAGCCACGTGTTTTGAGAAAATCTTTTCTCGTCCCGTACGAGCGTGGATCCCCACCATGGTCACACCAATGGGCCATGGAGCATTTCCTATCGCCATTTGAAGGTACGCATCATTTGCCTGGAAAAATGACACCTTTAAAACTCAACAGACTTGTAACTGACATATGAACACATAACCATTTCACTTACCTTCACATATTCTCTTTCCAACATAAATTTGATAATATCTGTGATAGACTCCTTGATGTCGGCTGGTAAATTCTGAAAGAGATAACAACATCCTTAAAAACAGAGGTATTCGTGTAATTTCTGCCCCATAATTTCTTTTAAATCCTACCTTCTTCCGTAGCTTCCTGAAGAGAGGTCTTAGGTACGACTCGGTCTGTGAGTGGGTTGCGCTGGCCACCTTGCCCTGGACACTACGCTTCACATGGTCTTCTCTGCTGTTCAGGTCTTTGGCCCAAACACCAAGAAGGAACTAGAAGCCAATCAAAAAAGAGTCGTTAGTAAAACTCTTTTTTACTGTTGGCATCTCAACTGTGAGCGCCAAGTAATCTCTACTCTGCCTTATGAACTGATTTTTTTAAAACTCTGATGTTACAGCTGATACAGAAGCAAAGGTATTCATTTTTTAGTCTTACCCTCAAAAACTTGTCAATGACATCCTGGTCCCCGTGATCATCACCTCTTCCAAGAGTTTTGCCAAGAGCCTAGGACAGAAGAACTCTCATCTTAGGAGAACAGTAGAGGACATGTCCAGGTTTAAACACAACCATTTAGAACAAATACAGTAGGACAGTGCACTTGGGCGTGTTCACGTTTATGTTTCATTCGGTTTAAACTGTGCTCTGTTAACTTAATGCATGTTCACCGGGACAAATGTAAATGGTGCCAAACAAAGCTCAGTCCACACAAAACAAGTGAGAGCTGAGACCCCCTGATAGGGTTTGACTAAAATGAATGCCACTTGGACCAAAGACGTAAAAACTTACAAATAAAATTAAGAACGTAACAAGATGTGGCACTAAAAAAAAAAAAGAAATTAAATAAAGAGTGATGTCTACTAGAAAAAAAAGACAAAATTTGGACAGCAAGAGGGTTAAACACTTTGTGACAGTTTGGGACAAGTATATGTAGTGATCACAGGAGAAATAAAAAAACATGCACTGAGCACAGCTGCCGTCATTGTTTTGGTTCAAGGTTCACGCACTCTCCACTGACAGCGCCACCTAGTGTGTCTCCTCATTAAGTTTGCAGATGAAAATTAGTTTGTGAATATAGACTTTGTACAAGCTAACCAATCTAAATGGACTGTTTACCGTCCATAAAGAAGCAGACCATAAATGTGAATGAAAATTCTGCAGCGTTAAGCATACCACAAGTTCTTCTATAGTGGTGTTTTCTTCATGGACTTTCAGGTCATGCTGTGTGTCCAACTCTCCGGACTCTGTTGCTCCGACGATCTCATTCAGATACTGCTGGTCGATCTTGTCCATGGCAGCCTTCAGGTCATTCCTCAAACCCTAGACAAACGATAAAGACATTAAACTGAGTCAATAACTCTGGGTCACTTTTCTACAGAGTAAATAGCAATGCATCCATTTGAAAGGATAGCACAAAATATAAGGGTTCATCATACCTTGTTTACTTCAGGGGTAAGAATCTCAATCTTCCTGAGTCGTTGAAAGGCATCATAGTCAGACTCACCAAAGAGCCGGATTGGTTCCCCTCGCTCTCTCAGTCGTCGAATGACCTACACAATCAAAACAAAGGGAATGACATTAAAAAACCTAAACTTCATTGTAAAGTGTTGCACGACGTGTAGTGCCCTGTATGCTTTCACTTACTTCCTGTCGGGACAGTGTCATGGGCAGTTTCTCTTCAGTTAATTCTAACTCCAACACTGGGTTATTTGAAGTAGATGGTTCTTCTTCTTCCGGGTTATCAACCTATAGGAAAACATGAGTTAAACACAAACTTACATTATTGTTTTATCACTGTAAGATCACGGCTCTGTGCTACGAAGCTGGATTAGGGAGATAGCGAGGTAACTTTGGGCTTATCCTTTTTGGTATTGCACTGCTGGTTGACTTTCCATCAGGTAGACCTTAGACTGAACAGCTAAGATCAAGAGGAACCTCTGACCAGTGAAACATTAGTGAAAAGCATTAGCTGATTATGGCAAAAGTCAAGTGTGGCTTTGGTGCTTTAAACACTTGTGTTATAGCAAGCAGAAAACTTGGACAAGTGGCTTTGTATACTATCAAGACGTGTTTATAGGTTTATAGGGGTTTTTATAGTATGACACCACATATGATGGAGAGGCTTTAACTGTCTGCATCATATTAAGATCCACTGAATAATACCTCCTGCTCTGTGGTGCTGATCCTTTTGCAGACAGTTTAGTTTCACATGTGTTGGTAACTCTGCTTTGTGATCCCACTGATCCAGACTGCAATTGTTAGGTTTGACTAAATTGGTACAAGGGACATAACCATGGAGGGTTCAGTTAGCTTCGTAGTACAGAGCCTGGCGCTATTAGTAAAAATGCAAAGAAAATATCACTCCAAACAGAAAACACACCCACAGTGTTTTGGGTAGGGCTGCAAGCTTAAAAATAAACCATGCAGCTGCTTGCTTTGTGTCACTGCAACAGATTTTGCGTTTAACAGATTACCATATTACTGGTATTCATTCTAGGTTTAATCATGACACTGGTGAAACTCCACGAACATACCTAAAAACAGCAAAAGCTCAAAATATACAGCTAGATCATGCTTTCATAGGAACATGCATCCCAGCACTCATATGCTGTAGTTTTCAAAAGCACATTTAAAATGTAAAAACAAAATAATAATGGTCAAAAGCCTTGGTCTTGTTTCAAATGAACACATATACAGCAATGGTAGAAAAGCTCCAGTCAATGTGCTGGCTTACATTTGCCAAAAAATTGATAAAGAAAAGTACTTTTCTTTTAATCAACTGTAACAAGCCAATGCAATGTAGTAAAACAAAAACATAGGGGAACTCTGAAACTCTGCAAAATAGAACACACAGCTTAATATTACATTTGAATCCAAAAATCCATGCTTATATCCACACTGTGTTAGGTTTGCAGCTTAGCTTTACGCCTTCCTTTCCTCATTCCCTCTTTGCATTTTGCAAAAGTTAAATAGATAAACCCCCATTGCACATTCCTGCATACTCTGTAAACAGTCCACAGCAATGGTGGATGTACAAAGAAGGACACGACCCCAACATTTAAAAGCATAAATACTACCTATGCTGGCTTATGAGGTGATGCTTTTGTACCATATGATTACAAAAATGTGTAAAAGTTTTATGATACTTTAATAAACAAGATAAATTAAGATGATCTAATAGTGACTTAGACTTTTAATTGATTTGTATGTTAACTCTTAAAAACAACCTAACTTAACCTTGGGAATTAACTCTAAAATGGGTCAAGAGGAAGTGGAAGCTTTTCAACACAATGGGTAGGTCTTGTTTAGCAAATTGTGCATCCTCAACTCATCGACTCTTTGCTTGCACCACAGGTTCTTCTCTGTGCACCATCTTTCCCGCTGACAAAGCACTTAACGCTCTCTGAGTAGAGAGGAGGTGAGACGGAGGACAAAACCCTTTCCACACTGGTGCTGCTGGACAAGACATACAAGCATCTCTCGTGTTTTATTAATGAGCAACTTCAACTGAGACTTGAGAAGTTACTCTTTGATGCAGAGGTTCATCTGCAAATGTCATCATAAATCGTAATGTTGGTAACTGTTGTATTTGCATGAATAAATTAACTCCTCCCTCCTGACTCCTCTCATCTCTCCTCTGTGGGCAGGACTAAGATGTGAAAAGAGGAGGCAAGTGAGCAAATCGAGAATGCAAAATAAGCCAAATGAGACCTACCCAGTGTGTCTCAGCCTTTTGTCATGCATCCGCATAGGTGAGACCCTACCTGGCTCTGGGGAGTCTCTCCCTGAACCTACAGACGCAGGCAGCCGAGGCAGGTTGAGAACAAACAGACCAGTAAAACACATAACACTCTACTAAATCAGATATGTCCATCCATTAGGTTTTCTGTTTTATGGGTAAACTTGATTAATTAAATATTAATTTTGGGAAGCTGAAAGAGAAACATCAGCTGTTACTGTGGAAATCAGAGGAAAATGGAAACCTTATATCCACATCGTCTAAGGTAATCTTCTTGCTCTTTCTTTGCCAGATCAGCCCTTTTGAAGAACTTCTTGGAGTCCTGAAAAAACAAAACACAGTTGTTTGAATGGTGTAGCTTTTTTCATTGATATAATTTATCACCAAGGAATTATTTTAAACAAAAGAGGTAAATCATTGGTTGTCGACTATTAACTAGACTCCCTCAACAACAATGTTCCTTCTTTTCAAGTTACCAAAAACACATTATTAATGCTCGCCCGTGTTGTGCTTTATTTTGGATAGAAAATTAGTTCTTCGAATTAAAATTTTTGCATTTATATCCAGTATTTAAGCAAAGACGCAATGTAATGCCGACAAATCAGTAGAATAAATCATCCTCCTGCTTGATAATTGCATTTGCAAGCTAGCACACCCGTTAATGTTCTAGACACCGTGTTACCTAACGCAGCTAGCTAACAAAAACAAGAGCTTTTTCGTCGACTCACATCAATCAGTTGCTTCTCCTCCAGGTGTTTTCTTTTCCTCGCTATCTCGGCTTTAAGGATATCCATTTTGTTGACGAGAAATCAACCACTTATCTCGATTTTCCACAAAAAAAGGAGACTGATGTATCAACGCAAGCTAACTTCGCCGGAAGTTGACATATCCGTCTTCTTCTACAAGTTTAAAGAGATTGGTGTAAAGCGTTGTATATCTCACTAACGCCATCTACTGGAATTGAGTGTAAGTCGCATTTGTGTGTAAAATTTGGCTGCTGGTTGAAAAATTGTAAATGTATATACTACATCATCAAATAGGCTATATGGCAATAAATATCAAATGAAAAGGCTGCATAAAATAATTATTTATAAGTAAATAATTATTAATTAAAATAAACGTTAGGCCCATGCAACAATTAAGGTTTAGTGGCCTCGCTTTTGGAAAAATTCATATATTTTTGTCTTGGAGCTGAGATTGCTGCATTTTTACATTCAGGAGATAAATTCATCTCCAGCCTTTTCTAGACTCTAGAATGAGAGACATAGCAGGTTTGGTTTAAAAAGAATTTCCAATGAGTGAGGGTTATTATTTGTGGAGAAATGTTTGCATATGCTGTACCTTTAAACTCAAATAGAAAACTCAAGAGTGTTAATAAATTAGAAAGGAAATGGAAAATATAATAACTTAACTGTGTCAATACATATTTGGGCCTGCTATAGCCTGCACGTTTTTGCGTATAGTTTTTGATTTAACTTTTGGTGCTTTTTTTTTTTTTTTAGAAGAAAAGAAATATATTCCATCTGAATGATAATTAAATTGAATGCTGTATAATTTATCCAGACATTTTGGATCGCACTGTGATTTATCCTCTAATGGTGTGATTTTCTTGTTCTATTGTCTGGAGCACACACGGAGCCAAAAGACGGGCTCAACCTTTAAGATGAGAACATACCATCAGGTGGCGCAAAGGGAGAGCTTATGTGACGAATTTAAATATTAAAGTAATTAATTTATTTACATGGCGACTCGAGACAGAAGAAAACAGCACCACACATGCCACATGAGCGAACACTTCAGCTCTGTTCTGTGTAATCGTGGTGACATGCGCCAACCAGGGATGTGCAGCGCGGTCTAGGAATAAAATGAACTGATTAATAACGCAGACGGACACTGATTCCGCTGAGTGGATCCCTGTCACCGGTTGGGTTTGTCTGAAAAGAGGTGTTCGGCTTCACGGCAGACTGAAGACTATTAGGCTTTTCCCTCTGAAGATGGAGTTTGGGGAAAGAAAGAGGAGTAGGAAGTCTCAGAGCTTTAAACTGGTCACGGACGAAGGTAGGCTCCAAAATGAACGTGAGACCTTGGGAGTCGCGCGTCTGTGTCTGGCTGTTTGTCTGGCGCTGTGTGCTAGCAAAGAGCAGTGTAAACAAAGCCATGGCCACGACAATGCCCACAGTCTGTGCCCACAGCTATCTCTGAGTATTTAAGTCTGATGTGCACAAATCTCCTGTTTTTTACGCATCTACGGTGATTAGAGTTTTATCACAGACAGTCTGACACATGTCCACAATGACATCAGCATTAAGTGCCCACTTTTTGCTGGAGCTCCGTGCTTCACTACTCCATGCACCTACAGGTGGTAGATCCTGTATGGGAGGGGTGGGGGGCTCTGCTTCAGTTGGCATCGCAGCACTTATACCCCACAAAGCGTTCCTTTACAACTACAAAACTGTAGTACCACTTTCTGTAATTACACAAATATTACATTTCATTCTTGTACACGTTTTGTTGTCTAACTTGCAGGTCAAGAGCCATCACTGAACTACAAAGATTCCAGCAGAAGGTCCAAGGACGCTGCTGCTGTCCCTGATGGTATGGAGTTTTAATACTTTCACAGACATTTTCTTATGAAGACCTGTTAAATAAACTAACTTCTTTCTGTGTAGACTGGATGGTGGATGAGGGCATGGAAATCAAGAGACAAATAACAGGAATGATGAGGCTCCTCAGTGATAAAACGGGCAGGGTTTATCAGCGTGTGGGACCGGAGAAGTCCCAGGACAGACGGGTGACCTGGGGGCAACCGCCTGCACCTCTGCAGCTTCCTCCAGATGATAACCAGAACAACTGGACTTCTACAGAGGGGGTCTCACCGTCACCCACATCCACCCCTGTCACCAAAGGCCTCGGCTGTAGCCAGTACAGCACCCGCTCGAGGGCTCTGAGAAGTCTCAACAGCACAAAGGATTTGACCAAAACAAATGAAGTCAGTGGTAAGGAATTATATAAACACAAAAGACAGCTTTGTATTTATACAGACTGAACACATGTAATAATAAGTCCACATTAATGCATGCTGAACTTTCCAGCAGATACAGTCCCTCCAGCTGCATCAGAGACCCCTTGCTGCACGTGCAACTGTAAAGACACCTTACAGGCCATTTTGCAGGAGCTACGTGTCATGAGAAAACTAATGCAGACACAAAAAAGTGAGTAAACACGATTGATACGAGTGTGTGAGTAAAGAACAAGAAAAAAAAAATACATGTGCTGTTATCTTCTGTAGCATCTTTAGAAAAGCAGGAACAGGCCTCGTCACCAGGTCAGCCTCACCTCTCTGGACCTGCTCCTCGACACAGACCCTTCAAAAGGAGGCCGCTCTATAAAGTGCCACCCCTGACTGTGTCCTCCATTAGACGGGCTGCTGTTACCTCTCCTGAGGCTTCACCAACTACAGCTGCTCCTGCAGAGTCGGGAAATGGACAGGAACGTGACAAAGAGACAGAGCAATTCCGAGCCGGCATCCATTGTTTTTCCTCTGAGGCTGCAGTGGTGGCACCGCAGGACAATCTTGAAACAGACAACAATGCACACACTTCTCTTTTGAATCAACCAAGAAAACCTCCAGCTTCAGCGGTAGTGTTCAACTTCATATACATATCCAAGAGAAGCTAAATGATACAGCCTTTATGTTGGTGTGTCTGACCACTTATCCTCCGCCTTTACAGTACTGTAAGATTTAGGCAGGTGTGAAGAAAAAAGAATACAGCCTAAACAAGTGTGCTTTATCAGTTTACAAAATGCAAAGTGAGCAAACAGAAGAAAAAAACTAATGAAATCAATATTTATATCTTATCTTTTGAGACTCAACGATGTTGAGATCAGGGCCATGTAAGGGCCAGACGATTACTACTAGACATGTTCTGTGATCACACCAAATATTGATGTGATTTCCACTTTTTTTTTAGTTTACTCACTTTGCATTTTGTAAATTGTTAAAAATAAATAAAAATACTTAACATCATTTCTTCACACCTTCAAACGTAAAATGTTTGTACAGTTGCAATTACATTCTTGGCCATGTCATTCATTTATTTTATTTTTTGCTTTTTAGCCTTAATTTTATAGACTCAGTATAGACAGACAGGAAACAGGGTGAGAGAGGGGAATAATGTTAAGAATGTGATCCGATCTGGAACAGAACCTGGGTTGCTTGAGTATGCAGTATGCACTCTGCCAGGTGAGCCGCCAAGGCGCCCAAATTTATGTATTTTTGACTTACAGTTTTTTCTAAACAATGAAGATTAGGAAATGCCATTCAATAATAATTCAATTAATCTAACATGAAAGCATGAAACATGAAAAAGCTATTCTCATTGTCCTATTTGTTATCCCTGGTCATTGTAGTCTTTTAATAGATAGTATTCTCTAATCATAGTAGCATTTGCCTTCAATGTTAAACATTATCTTATTCTGTTTCAGTCCGAGGTACGTCTCGCAGAAGACTACGACGTGTTTATTGCAAAGGCTCAGCTTGATTCCATTTTGATCAACTACACTCGCTCCGGCAGCCTGCTGTTCAGAAAGCTGGTGTGTCTACACAAGCTATTTAAAAGCCTGCTCTTTGTTTTTGCTCTCATACTGCGCTTACTTTACACTCAAGTCGCATTCTATACATTCTTTGTTTGTAGGTGTGTGCCTTCTTTGATGACACCACCCTGGCTAACTCTTTACCAAATGGTAAACGAAAGAGAGGGCTAAATGATAACCGAAAGGGCTTGGACCAGAACATTGTAGGTGCCATTAAAGGTAGGATTTAAGAAAGGTACAATACGTAGCCTTTTTAAACTGCTCATATGTTGGTAATAATAATAAACTCTGCTTAGTGTTTACAGAGAAATATTGCACTGAACACAAAATAGACAAACTGCCTGGTCCACGAGACTGGGTTCAAATCCTTCAAGATCAGATCAAACTGGCCCGGAGGAGGCTGAAGAGAGGTCAGTTTAAAATTTATGAATGTATATTCAATAATGTCATTTATCATCTGTAAATGAGTTAAATCTGTTCTTTGAAACCCTCAGATGCAGCCGAAGAACTGTCGAATGGGCATTCCACAAGTAACATATAAAGTGCTAACTTACTGTTCCATGTCATCACAATCAGATACTGGTAGTGTCTTTGTCTTAGTATGTCTTCATTGTCTTGTCTTCATTTGACTTTTTCACACCATCTCGAACAAATGTCAGCTAATTATCTTCACACTATGCATCTCCAAGTTTCATGACATCTTTAGTATTTGCTTTATGTGCATGCTACATGTGTACACATCGTTTAAGTTGCAGTTACAACAAGCTTAAAATTGTACAGACAGGGGACATGACTTAATGGTATATTTTAAGCACTGCTTACATTCCATCTTCTTTACTCCACATTTGGTATACTGCATTTGTGTCTTTTTATCATTTAGAATTGAGACTGCCAGTAAATAAAAAAGAGAATCGAAGTAAGTGGTCTGTTTGAGGTTGACAATGCCTCCCTCTATGGGGCAGTAAGTGTCATAAAACAAACCTAAACAGTCCAGTCTCATTTCTCCAGTACAGAGTTTTCCTACCAATATATTAAACCTAGAAGTATGCTTTAGATACAAACTATATTACAAACTTCTTCAGCTATGCTGCCCTACAAGACAAACTGCACGGAAGTTGAACCTGGGTCCCCCTGCTTATGTGGTTTGCGCTCCATCAGCTGAAACACTGAAGTGTTCTTTTGGCAAATTTGCAGTAACTACTGCAGTTTGAAATGTTCTGACAAATTACCATGCAGTTTGCACTTTGCCACTTCTCTAAACCTGGACATTATGAGGCCATGTGATTTCTGTGATTTTGATTACATTTGATTTATCAGTATATGATGTTAAAGACATCCATGCCAAATCTACATTTTTAGGGGTCTAAGGTCAAATTAGTGGTGTTGAAAATTAATCTCTAGGTACTACATCACCACAATCTACCTGTAGCATATGTGATGGGAAAACAAAATAATATAAAAACTTACAAAACGTTACCACAGTGTCTTTGTAGGGCAGTATAACTTCAAGTATTAAAAGCACATTCACCAGTAGCTCTATTATTATGAACTGGGTCACTGGTTTAATAATAAAAGTCTGTTTTTAAAGGAGCATTTTCCAGTTTCCTATAAATTGATCATTGTGACTTGTGCCTTTTGATTACACATCTGGGTGTAATGTGCAGTGCTGCATTATTCTGATCTTAAATTGCCTTGCCTGCTGCTTTATGTGGACGGAAATAAAGAGAAGTATTCAGTAAGCTAGACTTTATTTTTCTTGTTTCTTTTTATTTGCATAACATAATGCTTTTTAGTGCTATTGTTGTTAATGCAGCCTAGTGATTGAATTCCCTGTTATTTGCTCAGTATGTATTTTAAACTGATGGCTTATTAAATATTGTTTCATGGCACCGTTTGTGTTTTTGTAAGTGGCCTGTAGGCAAAGCTGTAAATCTAAGAGGGGTCCCCAATATGTCATTATTTTAATACTGGTATGGTAATATTTTGAAAGCACATATACAAATTATAGGTGCACCAAAAATACAGTTTATACCTAATAAAATTAACTTCCTTTAACTACTTGTACTTATCATTTCTGGGAGCATATATAGGCCTACAGTAAATATCAGAAAGCGCTCTTAATTTTTTTGTGGTTATTGTACCCCTCAACACTAAAATTATCTGCCCTGTTACTAACCACCACTTGAATCTCATACAAGAACATAATCAGTATCTATTTGATGTTAATTTAAAACGTTACATTTTGCCAGAAACATATAATTTTAAAGTAGTGTTTATAGGTAAAATTTGGAGGGAAAACGGTAAATTAAAGGTACACTCCATTGTATGAATTTTGTTGCCAGACGTTTCAACCCTTTAAAGGGGATGTTGAAGTCGCCACCGAGAAGGCGGAGGACCTTTGGAGCTCTCGCGAGTTTCCTCTTTACATTTTGAACATTTTATTATTTCTTCTGACGTTAGATTTCCTCGTATTCGCCATTCCACCTTAAACATATTGAACTTTACAGGCTACATGGGTATTGTGCCTACTATCCTGAGATTTGAAAACAAATATGTCCGTTTTTCGTCAGGCAGTCTCTAGGGGCAACCAAATCAAGCCCCAATGCATTGTGGTTGCAGTCCCCGCTCTTCTGTCGGGATCCACCGCTAACGTGAAGCTGGTAAGGATAAACTGGTCAGAGCAATTAAAGGGGAAATGTTGCAAGGATATAACCTCGCTTTGGTGCACGAATCTCCTTTAGAACCGCTGTAAACACCTGTATTACTTCATGTCAGTATAAAGTTTCTACAAGTCGCATGTTCATTGCTGTTTTGCAGATACTAACTGTGATGTTGCACACACTTCGCATGGCGCGGGACAGGAAAGGGTTAATTTTTTCCGCCGCCGACATTTTTGTTATGTGCTTTACCGCAACTTTTCAACCTCCATGCGCGATGAGGCACCGCTATCTTTCACATCAGCCGGTTTTACTGAACATGTTTCGTGTTGAGCATATGTTTTATTTGTGCCACAGAAAGGAGACTGTCATACTTCCATGAACTGATCCTCAGAGCCGCTCGTGCACATCTCATGCCTGGACCTGCGCTTGTTAGCAAGTGCTAGCACGGAAACCAAAACTGCATTTTCAGCAAAACAAAAGCCGACATAAAAACAATGCTGTTTTCACTGTGGATACATTCGTCGCATATCAAAGTCGCCCTCGTTAACAATATAAATAGTGCTGAAAATATTCCTTTACCCAGAAGTGGCATTAAAATAAAAGGACATTGACTGCAAGGGTTGAATGAACTTAGCATTGTACCCCTTGAACACTCCCCCCTCACTGCAGACCTGAAACACGTCTCTGCAACATACACAAGAGACTATATTGGTTCATTCGTCCAGTCTTTCATAAGCAATCG
This sequence comes from Rhyacichthys aspro, assembly GCA_036850595.1. Taxonomy (NCBI): domain Eukaryota; kingdom Metazoa; phylum Chordata; class Actinopteri; order Gobiiformes; family Rhyacichthyidae; genus Rhyacichthys; species Rhyacichthys aspro. The sequence goes on along the minus strand of CM072153.1, from coordinate 5,715,056 downwards.
CCCTGAACTCTAAATGTTCAAATGTCTGTCACTGTTTATGCTCTCAGTGGTATGTCTGGGAAAACTGTAACATGACTATCCTATACTTATAAGAAATTAAATGTTTTTATGGTTACTACTAATTCACAATGTACGCTACAGACCTTTAGCATACACATTTTGCCTCAAACTAATTATAAACAAGGCCACATAGCTTTAATGTGACTTCTGTTCGGAATTTAGTTTTTTGTTGGTGAAGTGTACTCAGTGTGGATCAATAGTTCTCACTGAAAACCAATTATTTCTTTGAATCAATACACAACTTTAATGTTAGATGTTCCAGAGTTACAATCAAGCTCTCCATTTATCATATATTTGTAATGTGATGATAATGTAATTGACTGTGTGTTATTGTCTTTGTTATCTCAGTGGTGAAGGCCTAGAGTTTCACCAGACATGTCTGTTAGGGAGTCCTTTAACCCCGAAAGCTATGAGCTGGACAAGAACTTCAGGCTCACACGCTTCGCCGAGCTCAAGGGCACAGGCTGCAAGGTTTGATTTGTTTACTAAAGTACATGATTATTTTTGATACAATATTACTATATGTAATAGTATATTTGTTAAACATTGAAAAACATATTTTACTCCAGGTTCCCCAAGATGTACTACAGAAGCTGCTAGAAACCTTACAGGAAAACCACTATCAAGAAGATGAACAGTTCTTGGGGGCAGTTATGCCTCGATTAGGTAATTATTACATTTACAACAATAACATTTTAAAGAACTATGTAGACAAAGCTGTGTTTATTATGTTCATGACAATAACATGACTTCTAAAGCTGTAGTAGTAGTTTACCCTTCATAAGGAAGGGCCTAGCTCTTCCTTGTCAACTTATACTATAGTGTATATTTTTTCTGCTGGGCAGATAGGGGAATAGAGACATTCCAAGAGCAACATCATGTATTCACTTTCATTGCAATAGTGCTTCTAATCTGTGGCAGCCTACACCTAGACATATACGTGAGTGCTGAATAAGTTTTCTTTAAAGTATCATGGGAGGCTACTGAATATATTTTATGTGTAAAATATAGGAATATTGTGTTTTTCACCCGAGGAAGCCTAGGTCTTCTTAACAAACCGTTACCAAAATGTGAACAGAACCTTTGTTTGTTTTTTTTTCGCCGCAGCACATTTGCGTTTGGTATGGAAGCACTCATTATACAACTGCTGATCGCAGATTATGTGTTTCAAAATCGTGTTTGGTGTTAAAGGGCCTCTTAGGGGTCTAGAGCCAGAGGGACATAGAATTTATTTCACCATATTTTGGTTATGTCCACATTTTTTGTTTCCCTGTGTGAGATGTGTCTTAAAGCCCTCAAGGCTTTCTTCTCCATTAAGGCCACAATGTATGACCTTTGTTCTGCAGTAATATTCTACTGTTTGTAGAGGTCCATCTCTCCTCATTCTTCTTTAACAATGAACATCTAGCTAATTATTCAAAATAGCAAGATGGGTTACCACTTGGATGATTCTAAGGCTGGGTGAGCAATATTGTATTTAGTATTCCCCCTTGTGCGTTCCAGCAGCAGCATTTATTTGTGCATTGCAGAAGAATTAAGGCCATTTTCTTTTTTTTACCAATGACTGCCTTAAGGTGGCAGCAACAAAAGCATTATGGCAGTTTACACAGAGACAGACAGTGTGAATAAAATGTAAGCATTCTTGACATTCTTACTTTCTTTGGTAATAATTAGCCTTAAGCAGCAAATGAAACATTAAATTCAAGTCACAGTACTATATATAAAAATGCATCACCCAAAGATGCAAGCTTCTCTGCTGATGCACCTGGTGCTGGTGCCCTCTCTGTCCTCCAGTGGAATGAAGTTTGTAGTGAAGTACAGTGCCCATAGTTTATGTCTGTTAGATTGGGGGCTCACGTGTTTGCACTACTACTGTTGGAACTGATCCAGATCACCACATGTGGACTGTTGTTGTTATTAAAGGCATAGGCATGGACACTTGCGTGATCCCTCTCAGACATGGAGGGCTTTCGCTGGTTCAAACAACAGACTACATCTACCCTATCGTGGACGACCCCTACATGATGGTATCTTTTCCACTATGTTATTTTAAGTTTTATTATTAACATGTGCCCATATTGTTTTTTCGAAACTAAATGGTTATCAAATTATTTGCTTATGTCACAGGGAAGAATTGCTTGTGCCAATGTTTTAAGTGACCTGTATGCCATGGGAGTAACAGAATGTGACAACATGTTAATGCTTCTGGGGGTTAGCAACAAAATGTCTGAAAAGGTAGGACATTTTTCATATGCTATTTTTCTTGTTCTTTCCTTTTGAAAAATGAATACAATTTTGCGACTAATAAGAAATTATGAGCATATATCAATATTGTTTGTATCTTTTAATACATAGGAACGTGACAAAGTCATGCCACTAATTATCCAAGGATTCAAAGATGCTTCAGAAGAAGCAGGTACATCTGTAACAGGAGGACAAACAGTACTCAATCCCTGGGTGGTGATGGGTGGAGTGGCTACAACAGTCTGTCAACCCAATGAATTTATCATGTAAGAATTACACCATTATTGTTTATTTCTTCATTCTTTTCACTAGTTGTAAAATATTGTGACATTGTCATGTTTGACATTTCTTAGGCCGGACAATGCAGTACCTGGAGACGTGTTGGTGTTAACTAAACCTCTGGGGACCCAAGTAGCTGTTGCAGTGCACCAGTGGCTAGATATTGTATGTTTTCTTTCATATTTAAAATAATTAGAATTTAGAATGACTTCTTAATCTGTTGGTTGTTAATGTTTTTAATATCCAGCCTGAAAAATGGAACAAGATCAAGTTAGTGGTAACCCAGGAAGACGTAGAACTGGCCTACCATGAGGCCATGATGAACATGGCCAGACTCAACAGGACAGGTAAGATGTGCTTTTCTTTTGAGCTATAAATTATGAGCGTGCCCTTCTAAATGCTGCCCTTCTGTCTTTCCTTGTAGCGGCAGGTCTTATGCACACCTTCAATGCACACGCTGCCACTGACATCACAGGGTTTGGCATCTTAGGCCACGCACAAACACTGGCAAAACAACAGCGAAGCGAGGTCTCATTTGTCATCCACAACCTTCCAGTGCTCGCCAAGATGGCTGCTGTGTCAAAAGCCTGTGGGAATATGTTTGGACTAATGCATGGTACCTGCCCTGAAACATCAGGTATGTTCAGATAGACTGTAGAAATGATGTATTTTCATTATTAAACATGCTTTTGTGCAAAATGAAAATTCACCCAGAAATGGACTACACTAACTGACTACAAATGCTTAATAAAAATGAATTAAATTTTAAAGTCAGTCTGCAGTGCAGTCAGTCTTGTCAGTATTTGTTTTGTAAACAAATGGTAACCCTTGGCCTATTTCTAACCACAGAACATTGCGCAACACAGACTCTTAAGTGACTATTTTTGTTATTTTTAGGGGGCCTTCTTATCTGTCTGCCTCGGGAGCAAGCTGCACGTTTCTGCGCTGAAATAAAATCTCCAAAATATGGCGAGGGTCACCAGGCATGGATCATTGGGATCGTAGAGAAAGGAAACCGCACTGCACGCATCATCGACAAACCCCGGATCATAGAGGTGGCACCACAGGCCGCCACCCAGAATGTCAACCCAACTCCTGGTGCAACGTCCTAATCCTTCTTCTGCGCAATAGACCGGAACCTGAAAAGCTCTGCTCAGTGATTTTAGACACATAAACATTGAGTGTTCAAGTATATACACAAAAGCATAGACGGAAACGACTGGGTTGGTCAGGATCATGAAAAACAGCCCCACACAGTGGCAAAGGGGAATGTTATCACCCAGTGGACTCAACCTACAATACCCATAAAATAACAATTGGTAGGAGCTAGAGTTAAAGTACATCCATTTGCCTTTCATATCCATTGTATTCTTTTATGTTACATTGTTGAATGGCAGGAAAGAGTGATGAAGACAATAATGTAATACTGTTGATTCATTTTGAATCTAAGGAGGCCTGGTGTCTGTTGCCTTTTGGCTCTTTTAAAATGGCTCTGATTACACAAGCAGGCAGTGTGCGACGGTGCGTTTCTGTTGGTCCATTCTCTTTGTACAGTTCTGAAGCCTAGTTTTAGTTGATTACTGTAACTGATGCCTTGAAAAAAAACATTTGATCAGATCAGTTGTTTTTTATTACTTTGACTTTTTGTATTGTCCCCACTTAAACTAATAAATATTAAAAGAGACCATGTTCTTGTGTATCCTCTAAAACAAACACTCTTATCCTTTTAATATACTCTGAGAAAGCTGTATTAATATAATGGTCACAGGTAAACTCACTGTCCAAAGAATATATTCTGACCTACTTTCACAAAATGTTTTGGTCAACTGGTGTCTTTATATTTAAAATGATTTATTCATGCACTGCATGTTACATAACATATTTACAAATTGTATACACATTTACAAGGCCAAGATCAATTTAAGTGCTCAAATCATTTCACACCACAAAAAGGAAACTAGTCTGTACAATATATAAATACTTAAAATAGAGCAGTAACAAATATTACCTTGAAGTCTAATGTAGTGGAATGACCAGTTACAATAGTGACTCATCAGAAAAACACTGGAGTGTAACCTGCCACCATAAAGGATTCATTTACAAACCATATACACATTGTTTTTATGAATCAAGGGGAAGGAAAAAAGCTCACTGTGCTTCTGTCACATGTGCTTTTTCCCATTCTGCACTGCCTTTGTGCCATTTTCTGTCATAAAAAGGGCTTGGATATCAAGCATGGCCCTCTGAATGTGCTGGCCAAACCTGCAGGAGTCCTGCAAAAGAAGGGAAATGCTGAGAGTTAAATAGAAAGGCTGAGGAAGTTATTTGAATTTATATTAAATTTAGCTTTTTACTTACTGTATCGGGACAGGAGAACTTGCTGGAGATGTGGAATGTGATGAGGTTTTCCCCAACAATGATGTAAGACACACCATACCCATCATCAGCCACCTGGGGAGATAGAGTTTATTATTAAAACATTTACAGAATAATAAATACAGCCCACCGTCTATGTCCTGATCTTACTGGGCCAAATCCACCACCAGCGCCCACATATTTTGGGAACTTATTGATGTCCACTAAGTTAAGTTGCTGCTGAGGAGTCTGACTGGTGGAAAGCTTCCAGGGCTCGGAGAGGACCTAAAAGAGAACAAAATTGATTTTGTTCTACTGAGGGTAAGTCTAAAAAAGAGACAGAGCAGTTTGACTGAAAATAATGATAGTGATTGAAAGGTCTGTGTGGGGTGATTCTAACCTGCTTCAGAAAAGGTGAGTTAACACCGAAGTACTTGGACACAATGTAGAGACAGAAGAGGTGTCGATCGATACCTGAACCAGTCATGGCCAAACGGTACATGTTCTGATGCTTATCTGCTGCCTTCCGAAACAGAGCAAGTCTTTGGGCTTTCTGGTAAAAAAAAACAAAATTGAAAAAAAAAACTGTCAAAAAGCGTTTCAGTGTCTTTGATGAAATGTTTTTCACTTCAGTATATTATCAAAATACTGTTTGAGTGAATATGCCAGTTGGACTCTGAGCTAGGACTGCAGATCACTTTACTGACAGTGTCACCATGTCCAGGTGACCGAGTCCCAAGAGTAACACATGTGTTTTGATAGTGTGACCTACAGATGTTGAACCACAGAAACCTAGGTTTGTTGCCCCCTGAAAGTGTCGCCTTGTCTTTTAGTTCTGGTTACTTTAGAGTATTCAGTAGGTTTGTTTGCTTACTGTTGAATTCACGTCCTCCATGGCTCTGACAAAGGCAACAGCCTCAGAGGTGCAGGAACGTACAGTCTCTGTCCGGCCATCTCTGAACATTCGGGTCATCGATGACTCATACGTGAGACAGAAAACTTGTTGGTCCTATGAAGCAAATTGAGTGAAATTTGTAAGTTGTGTTTATTACTTTAATGACAGTATAAACAACGGATAGAGTTGGTATTGTCTTACTCTAAACTGTGCCAACTGAAGAGCGATCTGAATAAAAGCGTCAGGACTAGTCCTGCACTTCTTGATCAGACCTTTTCCAAAGTCATTGAACAGATAGCCATGGAAGTCCACGTCATCTGCAATCTGCTTGGCTAAGAGGTATGACGCCTCAATGACATTCTGGCACTAAGAGACCAAATAAAGTTAGTCTAATTCTGCATACATGACACATGTGCCTATAAAAGGATATATCACTGTACCCCTTTTGGAAGGTCCCACTGTAGTCGACTGGGATAAGAGAGACCTTTGTTCATGTCCCCTTTACAGTGTCCCTCTTCTGTGTAGCCAAGATGGAAGCAATCTGTGGCATGAACATACTAGAAAAAAAACACACATAGACACAGATAAAGACTTATCAATGTATAGAGGATGTGTTTTTGCAACACGAGGTATTTACTACACAACCTACCTCCCACATATGTCCAATAATTGGAGCATCAGCCCATGAATGTTCTATATTTATGCCCATTTTTCCATTAGGATAAGAAATTAACGTAAAGGATTTGTCAAACCATCTGTTGTGAAAAAGTCAAATTAAAAAGGTACAAAAACACATCAAACATTTCATTTACTCAGATCATCTGGTTTACTCACCTGTCATAACATTTTCCATGAAGTAGCGACTTGGCATAGCTGTCAAGTGATTTGTCTTTGGCAGGGTCATAGCCTTGAGGCTCATCATCCAGAGCCAGGAAAAAGGCAGCAGACTCTATTGCATCCAGAGATGCTTTATTTACTCCTTGGCTGAAAAACTGATGTCTGGCCTGGGCCCAAGGAACTCTACAAGTGAGAATAAAAGCATTTACCCAAGCATTTAAATCTATCATATGTTGGTTTGTACATGGCAGTAATGTGTACCTGTTCCCTGCTGTCAGAGCTGCTAGTTTCAGTTCTCCTGGCTGTGGTTTGGATGTGTCATTAAGGATCCTCTGAAACTGCATCTCAAGCTCACTTGGTAAAAGGTGGCGCCCTCCAGTATAGAGCCATAGTTGGAAAAAACGCCCCTTGTGGTACACAACAATGTGCTTCCGGTCGTTTAGATGCTGAACTATATCTAGAAAAGGGTTAAGAAGAGGTTTGTATAACTTTAGCACTTTTAATTCTGCAGAACAGCTAACAAAGTGCTCACCTGTTTCAATGCCGGGCAGACGGGTGGTGTTAAACATCCGCTCCATCTGAGTGGAACACATAGGAACAGTCCCCAAAGCCCTCAGCTGAGAAGAGAAAAAGTCATTTTAGTATAAAAACCAGTAAAGCTAGTATTAATGAGTAAAATAAAAGTAATGGCAATAGTTACCGGTGCATGTTCACCCCGCTCTAGTTTCCTTCTGTACTGCAACATTGCATGGACCACATTACCGGCCCGAGCAGCTTGACGATGTGTTGGGGTTACATACAAAAGATCCTTTACACAAGGAAATACACAAACATTTCAGATGTACATACTCAATCAGTATAAGTATGTTAGGCAATGTATGACAGACGCAGCATATTTTACCATCACATAGAAGTTACTGTTAACCATAATCGGACTCCTGCTTCTGAGGTAGATGTACTCCTCCCACCAGTCACTTACCTAAAAATATCAGAGAATACAATGTAAACTCAGTGAATACAACCCTATCTTCCATTATAAAGGATACTCACATAATTTGTTGACCACCAGGATTTTAGAATTAGATATCTTTGGAGCTGGGTGGCCTGGGACTCCTTAAACTCATTTGCTAAGATCTCCATCTGGTTGTATTTGTCACTATCCAGCAAAGGTCGCACTGACTCAAGGTACTGTGGAACCAACAGAATTCACTGTTAAGCTGCTGCCACTGAGCCATGTACTCAACTTGCAACAGCAGCAACACTGGTGGTGGTGCAATAACAAGGCACTATACTATACTGTACTATACTATACTGTACTGTACTGTACTGTACTGTACTGTACTGTACTGTACCGTACCGTACCGTACCATACCATACTATACTATACTATACTATACTATACTATACTATACTATACTATACTATACTATACTATACTATACTATACTATACTATACTTATACTTATACTTATACTTATACTATACTATACTATACTATACTATACTTTACTATACTGTGCTCTGCTATGCTGCACCACACTACACTACACTTACACTATACCACACTATTGGCTACTTATACCCATACTATACCACACTATACTTGTTTAGTATGGTATAGCCATACTAAACTATGCTATACAGCACTAATTAAACTATACTTATTCTTATACAATACTGTGCTGTTCTGTTCTGAAGTATACTGTACTGTACTGTACTACACTGCACTACACTGCACCGTTCCTGTTGGTATTCTGATGGCTTCTAAAAACATACCCTTCGAATAGTATCATCCACACTGGGCACAGGAAGTCTTGGTAATGAGGCTTGGAAGCTGTATAGGAGCGGTCGGCGACCAGAAAACATTTTCACCAGGCTCTGTGAACAAACAAAACACGCAAAAACACATTTAAATCACCTGCATGTAGCATATAATGTATAGCACTACATAACACTATAAAAACAGAACAAACTTACCAACCACATTTTGGTAGAGGTGGTCATCTTTCCATGGGATTCAAAAATCCAACCATGGTAGGAGAGCAGAGCTTTGAGAGTGTATCTCAACAGAAAGATGAGGAACAGCCACAAAGCAGTAGCGAACATGATGGCACTCAGCACAGCTCGAGTCTGCACTGACAAATAGTTTCTATTCGGAAAAGACAAAAACATCAAATGTGAGTGTCATAAACTACAGAAACATCTTCTAGAAGTTCCCCTACTGTAAAAGTGAGATTATACAGTGAGCAGTCTTACTTTTGTGGCAGGTTGTCTTTGATGGCATCTATGATTCCTAGAGAGGGGTCTATGCGTGTATACAAGGAACTCATCATGGCAATTACAAATATGAGCCAACTTGAGGGACTGGCAGGGTAGACTCCAGCCAAAACACCATTCTGTCAGTCAAAACAAGATATCAAGATTAGGGTTTACATTGTGGTGCTAATAAAAATATCTGACGCTAACAAGTGTTTCATGTGTTGTTGCACCTTAAACTTTATGGCCCGCTTCTTCCATGCTGTGACTCCTGAGAGATAGATATTTTTGATGACCTCTCGACTGAGTTTGAGGTCTACACCTTCCGGGCGCACGGTGAACTCAAAGCCCACCGCCTGATGCGCCTCAGCCATGGCAGTGTCTCAGTCTGATGGGCACAAAAGACAGACTCACACCAACACGTCATTCACAAAAGCTGCGATTATAATTTGAAATCAGTAGTAAAATTCCAAATATGACATTGTTGACAGTGCAATGTAATGGTCAGTGTGGCCGGTCTAGGATTTCTTTTTCCATTACATGTCATATGACTGCACAGTCACTAAGTGGGACAAAGTTCATTGGCCAGATATAGCAGTGCACCGGCTGAGCATGTGCACAAACGTCAGACTAAGGCTAGGGAAATATAAACACAGAGTACAACTCACTTTTCAAAGCTAAAACCTTGCCATTTTTACAGTACATCATCAACAAGATAAAGAGTAATAATCCTTCACATAATAATCTAGATATAATATAGAATAATCTTCAATGTGCAACAGTTTATCATTCCACACTTGTCTTATAACCTTTTACACATGGCTTCACATAAAATCGAAACAGTGACTAAGGTAACCGTTTAATGCATTCACAACAACACAAAACATACATTACATGCACATAAACATTTCACACAACATAGAAATGTACCTTTTGGCCAATTCCAGTAAGTACAATCCAGTCAGGTAGAACTCACAAATAACTGTGACAAAGGTTGTGTCCAGTCAATGCCCCAGTGCTCTTGTGTGTCGTTTGTCTCCGGTGCCCTTGAAGTAGCTTTGCTCAGGTAGTGAGATCAGAGCTGTTGTATCTAGCCCTGCCTCTCTCCCGTTCCCCATATACTCTCTCCTTCACCCACGACATGCTTTTTTTTGTAACATGACACCCAACACAGAGAAAGCATAACCCCCCATGTGCCATTTACTCTCTGTTCTGTAACTAAATCCCCTGCAGTGCTGTGCGCAGATGGAGGTGACAGCAAGGTCCCGTTTCAGTTTAAACCAGGTGAAAGTGCAAACAGTACACTTAAATACCATTAGTGTATTCTATATTTGTATTAAAAATAACAAGGGCGTTAAAAGAACAGGTGAAAGACAGATTCATAGTGCACGGAAATTGGTAAAGGAGGAAATACTTTTAAAGAGAGGGTTTGGAGATCCATCTTTACAACAGTATTGTGTTCTATACTTGGGATGAGGATGGACTCCCCTGTCACTGTCCCCTGTCCCGCAAATGCTACTTTGTCAGCCCTGTGAACCTGAACAGAAAAAGAATATTTAAACAGTTGCCTAAACACACAAAGTGTAAAAATGGAACATTTTGGATTTTGGTCTTACCTGTCCCCACTTCTGTGACTTTAGGCAAAATGATGTCATCACATTGTCAGAGTTGTTTCCACCAATCACAATCAGACTCTCAGCAGGACCCAGGAAATAAAGAGTGGGGAGCTCTGCGTCAGCTCTGGTGAGAGTGGGGAGCAGTTCACACCAAGAGTCTAAAATACAAAGTGAGTAAGAGACACAGGGCAGTGCATCAGTGGAAAATAGTGCAGTTAGGAATGTATTTCTTTAATGCACAGCTGATACCTCGTCTGGTGTCGTACTGAAGCAGAAGTTTTTCTCCAGTCCTTTGAACGTTCCCCAACACATAAAGACAATGACCAAAACTGGCAGCAAGAGGCACATCGTGGGACAGAGACATGGTGAACTGGAAGTCAGTGAATGGCAGAGAGGAGACAAACCTGGCCAGGGCAACAAGACAGCTTTAAATGTCCAAAATCTAATAACAGAGCAAACACAGTAAAAAAAAAAAAAAAAAAAAAAAAGAATATAGAAAATAGAAAATTCTATATAAGAGAGTATCTTATGTTGAATAAATGATCTATTTATAACATGAAGAGATGAACAGTATTGTTGCACATGTGTTCCCTGGACTGGTCAAAAACCTTAATTTATTAATTCATTTCTTTATTTAATATTATTTAATTTTTAGTTTTATTTATTTTAAAATGCTGATTTTATTTAATAGGTCCAATGCAGTTGACACATTTTAATAAAAGAATGCAAACAAGAGTTAATTTTCAACTCTTACTAATTAGGCTTTTCATCTACATCTACAATGTAAAATGATACAATACGTGTGTGGTTATGCATTTGCCATTTATAGTGCTCCTGGTCTGTCTGCTGTTGTCCCATCTTTGGATGTATCTATTGCATAAATGCATTTGGAAATGAACTTCAGAAAACAATATATGTGACGCTCTCAAAGTTCAGTAAATAATATCTTTTAGTGGATGGCTTCCTTTCCGTTATATTCAGTGTCTAATATTATGTTATAGATAATAAACTAAGGTTTCACCTGTCACTATCTTGTACAGGGACCATTTAATTCAAATACAGATGAAGTTTATATTTATCATGTGGCATTTCTTCTTCTAACCTCCACTGATCCTCCCATGGATCGTAGCGCTCTACAGCTGTATACAAAGCTGTGCTAGAGTCTGGAGTCACCAAGGAGTCCAAGTACCAGCCCCCCACCGCGTAAATACAGCCTTCACAGGCCACTGCACTGAAGTGCCTTCTGTGCTGTGAAAGGTAATACCACTAGTGTTATATATAAAACATGATAGGCAGTGCTATTTTAATGACTTGACAAATGACTTTTTTTTAAATCATCATACCTTTATGAGCTGTGCTGTGGTGACCCAGGTATTTCTAAGGGGGTTATACCTAAAGGAAGACATTCTGAACTCCCAGCCTCTCTTCACACGCTGCCGATAACCTCCTATCATGTACAAATAGTTATAGAGGACCACCGTGGTAAAGCACCACTTATCAGCTTTGAATGGAAACTCTGTGAGTGTGTGCCATTCTCCACTTTCTTCAGAGCCTTCCAAAATAAAAATGCGCCGGGCTTGTTCTGTCTGCGGGTCAGTCCAAGGTGTGAGGTTTTCTTTCCTGAGGCTGCACAGACTCAAGTCACCACGTGTTCTCAAGTGGACAACCTCTTCTTTCTCTTCATCGTTCAAGCACCTAAAGAAAGCATTTGTTTTTGTATGAGTGACAAACATATTCCAGAGTGACATATGGCAGTGTATACCTGATTAAATGAGGCAACTCCAGCATGTTTCTGCTCAGGTAGGTAAAGACTGCACACTGTAGCTCTGGACAGCAGATCTCCCGAGCCAGGCTCAGGTAGGATACACAGTTGTCTGGGTTGAGCTCATCTGCCAAAACTGACAGACACTTTGAGAGGAAGGCTTCAGCCAGAAGATAGCTGCTCACCTGTGTTAGAATGGAGTTGCTATTACAGGTGCAGGGTGCTGTTTTTGGAGATTGCTGTGTATGAAAACATCTGCATTTCTTTTTGGAACAGGAAAAGGAAATAAAACAACTTCCTCTGAGTTCTGTGGGTTGTGTTTTTGATAGGTCAACTGTTTTGAGCCTGATTGATATCTGCAGCCTTAAGCCATAGTGCACTGTGTTGACTGAATAGTGTGAGTAGTGTCATGTGTGTCTCTTTGTGGACATTTGGATCTCTTTTACTTTAGATTAGTGGCTCATTTTGTTGTCCAGTCATTTTATTGCAGACTCTGATTATTTTATTGAGTGGATTATGATAATTATTGCTGAGTGACCAAAAGGCTGCTGTGTTAAAGGTGATGACGCAGTGAGGCCCAGAGTTCTCTGAGAAAGAATAACCCTTGCTGCAGAGTGCATACCTGAATGTGTGATCCTAACTCCTCCGGTGGGACCTGAAACTTGCCGTGAAAGGAAAACTCCAAAAGATTGTGAAATATTGAAGATGGAACGTGTTGTAGATCAATGAGACTCTCTGAGGTCTCTCTCATTCTGGACTGGGACAAAGCACGGAAGTACTCGCTGCAAGTTGCAAGCCTTTGTAGGTTCACCTTTAAAAAGACGAATGACAGTATTATGTTTTTACTGTGATTCATTTGTTGTGAGTAAAAGAGGATGCACTTACATGGAATGCGTGTGTGCTGGTTTGGATGGTAACCCTGGCTTCAGCTTCATCTCCATGGCAGTAAGTACAGAGGGCCTCATTGGTCCTCCAGTCCTCTGTGGCAGCGTGACGCAATGCTCTTCCTGTCTCAGTGGATGTTTTCCACTTTATGAGTCCTGCAATAGCTCCCCATAGCCTTTTTAGAACACATTTCAAAAAGCTTATCCAGTGTAAGATGAACATAAAACACTTGCCAACAGTCTTCATTTTACAGGTGGATTTGTTGGATGTTAAATATGCTGACAGAAATCTTACGTAGGCTTTTTGTACTGGCTCAAGCTATATAAGAACTCAAGGGCAGCAGCCATTGCAATGGAAAGAAAAACGTTTTTGCATCGCACTGCTAGCTCACCCCTTCCCCAGTCAAAGTCCAGCAGCTGTTGCAGACAATTAACCCCACATGCCAACAGAAACAAATAAATAACACTGCACACTGCAAGCTTCGATCTTCAGCTAATTCCTGTTTTGTCTTGTAAGAGTTCAAGCTGATTCAGTAGTGCGCCTCGATTTCCGAGCAGTCTTTTGAGCTGGTCTATTCTAGGAGCTGGGACGAGAGCCAGGTCTATGCACTGCCTTCGACGTCATCTGTGGGAACTCCATAGCATGTAGCTATGAGGCAGTAGTATGAGTGAAAGAGCACACACATTTCAGCATATTTGAGCTTTTTAATTATTTTTAGATGTGCAAAGAGGACCAAAAAACATTAACAGGGAAGTGCAGCTTAAATTGAAATGAGATATAAAAGTAAATGCAAAGCCTCTTATATCTTTTGAGAATAATACAGATGGAAATTAAGGAGGGACCAAGGAAAATCAGTGCAATTATTCAAATACAGAAGACACTCAAAAATAAAATATGGAGTAAATACAATGATTTTAAAAAGGAAGTTTAGGACTCTTTTACTGCTGAGTGCAAATTCAACATGATCTGGTTACAGAATTGCCAAATATACATATTTTAGTAAACACAGACTAGAAAAAAGTACAAACTTGTTCCACATAAAAAGACAACTAAAAAGTAAAAACACTAAATGATGAACTTAACACAAAAGAAATTCTAATTCTTAAATCGAGATTGTACAGCAACAATATAAGTCCCGTTGTTAAAATAATATACTTCTATACTTACTATTGTAAATATTGTAAATAGTGGAGTTTGTGCTCTTAAGCACATTGTAAGCAAAACCTAATGGAACATATACAACAGGATCATAGAGAATTTGCAGTATATGTTTTAAAATCAAGGTGACCGTTGCCCTCAGCCCTTTTGTGGCTTTACTTATGTACCCCAATGCCCAATGAACAGTAGACGAACTGAGGTAGAATGACTAACAGCACTGCAGAGAAAGCACTTATTGATTTAGTTCATTACAAAGACAATATAGTGAGATAAACAGTGCATGATGGTTAAAGTAGTAATTGGACCACTGTATGAAAACTGTTCAAAAGAAGACGCTAACAGAGTAGAAATAAATATTCTCATCACAAAGACATGCACATTCGTTCAGAAAGAACTGTCCAAACATTATTTCACATTGTGGAAACTGCCGAGTGCATTAGTAAAACTGACTGAAGTTGACAGTCATGGATTGTGCTTATGCACTGTGGTCACAGGTTTCACTTTTACATTTCAATCACCGTTGCTTAAGCCTTAAAGTATGCATTGAAGTTGCATAGCGCTGGAGTCTCAAGTACGACCTTCAGAGAGAATATGAGCGGCTTAAAGAATGATATGAAGCACAAACCGTACATTCCCTAAGTGACAGTTAAGAATTAGGAGAAGAGCTTTTTTTGCTTGAAGTAGGCTTCAAAACGGCACTGGGCATAGTCCTGTGAAACAACAGAGTTATTTTATTTTAAGTGAACTTAAAGGTAATGTGTATAGAAATAATATTTATATTTTTTATATTTTTACCATGTATCCAAATTCAATCTTTGATATCTTTGCCTGAATGATCGACCAGAGCCCCCACAGGAAGTGTGATGCCAAAGCATATCTACAAATCAAAACACAAACAAGCCACAGTGATATGTTCTAGGGCGCATCAAAGTCTACACATACTGTTAGGGTATTTGTTTGGTTTGCTTTTAGTGGGGTTTCACAACTATGTCGCCAAGACCACCTGTATTTGTGTCTAAAGAGTAGATGTTTGGTCTGAATCACAGTCCACTGAAGGTTAGAAAGTCCAAAACTCCGGACCAAACAGCACAGGTGTGAAAGCCCCCTATTCTTCATGCACCATTTTGGTTTTTACCAAACAGTGTGTTACCTGTTAGCCTCAATAATCATGTCCTCTTCCACCTTGGTCTGGTCTATCTTCACATCTGAGTGCCTCCCTTGTTCAGCCAAATAACTTCTAATGAAAAGAAGCTGTGAACACAAATTTCACAATTTTATTTTATTGAATTTCCTTTTATCTATGTAGAATGTGTGTTTTTTTTCTTCAGTCTTTTTGGAAACATACACAATGCTGTTGGATAGCATACAGGGCACCTTCAGTACTATTGGTAACTGTTTTGAATAAGTACCACTAGATGGCACTGTGAGGCCAAGGTGACGCTGACTTCAGCACAAACATTAAAAGACATTCAAAAATGCCTTCAAAATAGAGTAATTCATGTATGTCAATATTGATGTTTTCTTTTTCCATGGACTATCAATTCTTTATATTACAAGGTAACTGCCAAAGAATCAGAAGTGAGTTTATTGCCATGTAAAGTGAATCAACAAAGTAACAACCCTGCTAAGACACACAACTAAGATAAATGTAATGAGCTATAAAATGAAATCTGAAACGATAAACCCAAATGACAACAGTATCAAAGACTGACCTGCTGTTCTCTGGTCGGGTAATCCTCTGGAGTAGCTTTGTAGAAAGGCCATTGGTCATACGTATAATTGTACATCCATTCACAGAAATGGTTTCCAAAATCAAAACCCCTAAATACAAAATACATTAAAAATAATTTTCTTTCAAAATATTCATAAACAAGTGTACTGTTTATGCATTTTACCTGTAGTTATAACTGCTGTACTCGAAGTCTATTAGCATGAGTCGTTCATTTGAGGTTTGGTCCCTGTCGTCAAGGATCAGAATGTTTCCTGAAGAAGAAGTATTACAACCAAATCCTCAATATCAATGTTCAAACTGATAACTGTATCTTTATTTATTCATTCATCACCCTGGAAGACGGCCGGTTAGTTGCAGGGCTGACATTTAGAGACAGACACTGACTGACAACTGTTCACAATCACATTTATCCATTAGGGGCACTTTAGATTGATGGATTAGTGGAAAGTAGCACAGGTAACACAGGGAGGAAATACAAACTCCTCACAGAAAGACTGAGTGTTGTCCGGCCCCAGGATCAAACCCACGACTTTATTGCTGTGACGGAGGACTGTATCTTTACTGTATTTTTCTAGCTCCTACTAAATTGTTATTATTTGTAATTTGTGATGGACTTTAGCTTTCACCTCAGGCTAAACTATCACTTTTAAAAACACATCCAAGAAGTTCATGACTTCATCTTTAACTCATTTCTAATCAGGATGATTCATACAACAATGATCCTGACTTGGACCTGCTGTAATAAATTGTTTCCAAATGAGATATTAGAGCCAGGGATTATATAAAAAGAACACTGCTTACCTTCCTGCACATCGTTGTGGCAGAACACCACTGGAGAGGGCGTTGCTGCCAGCAAAGCACTATTAGCGACAGACAAACAAACAAACAAACGAGAAACTGGTCATGAGATTTGGATGAATACTAAATCATGAAACAAAGGCAATATTGTTCATACATGTCTTTAGCTTTCATGCAAAAAGAAACATGAAAGCACTTCTATTCCAGCAGTGCTCAGTTTGTCCACTCTGGGCAGTTGAAGGAACAAAACCATGAAGTAACTGAATGTCTATTGTTCGACGGAAAGAGTGTGAGTTTGATGTGATTATACACTATTGAAAATGTAAGTCTTGATTCATGTGTTCCATTTTGCTCAGCTGTATAATGCAAAATTACTGTCTGTGAGAAATCCAAGTGGCATGCTTGTCAATCAGCTTATCAATCCCGATAAGTTGGCGTAAATTACACGACAGCAGCAGCTATCAGTGGAATGTTCTTGAACTAAATAACCAGGCTGTACAGAGATAAACAAGGACAATAAATACTGAGCTGGTTCTCTATTGGTCACTACTATAAGGCGAACAGAAGGACACAGCAGTGAAGAACTGGGACAAAGGTCAGCCATTAGATTGAAACAGCGCACTCCTGATTAAACAAGTTACAAATAAAACTCTACTATTTACACTTTTTTTTAAGAAGATAAGTAAACTAATATCTTATTAAATATTTTTTATGACTAAACTGAAATCAATTTTTGGTGTTCACATGACTGGTAATGTGAGTTGACCATGATGAAATGCCAAGTTGTTGTTTAAATGTTTCACGTTTTCTTAGAACACAATGTAATAAGGCATTAGAATTGTAACTCACCGTAGGCTCTCCAGTTCAGCTGGAAGGTCCAACTTCATCAGCTTTTTGAACTTCTTTACATGTGCTTCTCGGTTAAAACTCAGCTTCATTACTTGATCCATGTACCTGAAAAAAAGAAAAATAGAAAAGCTGATCAGTGAACACAGCCAAATTCATGAGATCTTGGAAGCTGAGAATTATGTCATTTCTCACTTGTCAATGGTCCCAAAGAGCCACTTGGGCTCTTTATTAAAAGGCATCATCATTTCATGGAAACGTGCTAACTTCATAGCAATCTCAGCTGAGATAGACGGCTCTGAAAGTTGATCTGTGCGCATCCGAGTATTCTGAAAAATAAAAGTGATTACTTTGAAACATTTGCAGAATTAGATTTAATCATTAGCATGTAGTGTTAATAAGGTGCACTTGTTATTACACAAAGAGCAAGTATAAAGGTGCATCCCGTACCGGGAGGTACTGTTCTAACCGTCCTTCTGGAAAAATTCCATACAGTTTTGGTCCAAGAGTTCTCTCTGCCAGAATAGCAAACATGACACTTTCCAACACCAATGAGTCCACACCCTACATTTCAAAGAAATGTAAAAAAAAAAGGAATATTGTTTCTTTAATCCTAAAATAATCATAAAATACAATAAGAAATACAAAGCTGCAAACTGGCAATACATATTTTATGTGAAAAAATTGTCACAAACCTGCAGGATGGCACCATAGACTCTGAGCAGCACCTGCCGAGGCTCCTCTGCCACAGTGTTCACATGATCAGGCAAACAACACAGGTACAGCAGGTTACTCAGTCCACCGCTGAAAGAAATCAACACATCTCTCATCAGATCTGAGCAAGGAGGATTTATACAGTGTCCAAGCACAGAGCATTTAGGGAAGCTCAGTAATAGTCATATTTGTTTGGTTATAAGCACAAAACAGGTTTTAGTGTCAACAAAACTCATACAGGACAGCCTTAAACAGGTATGAACTAAATATGCACCTGGTATAACAAAAGTAATATACATGTAGCAGATGTACCTTCAATAAGCGACTTAATATCATCATGTTATTAGGCTTCTATTCAGTGCTTTAAGTGGGTCGGAACGCACCGGTACGCAGTACCGACACTTCTAATGCGTACCGGCACTTTTTGGAGCGTCTGGAACGTTCTATCCCGTACCGGGACGCACTGGTACTGAGTACTGTCACTTCAGAAGTTCAGGCTGATTGACAGACGTTTTTCATCACTGTGTATTTTCTGTCACTACACTTAAATTGCAATTCCCGCCTCGATCCCTCTCTTTCATTGCGCCGCGGCTCAGAGCTCCTGCTGGGCTCAGCTTCATTTCGCCTTGACAGTCCAATGACTTCATTACCCAGGAGCCATAGCGTTCTCTGGCGCATGCATGTCCCTCGCTGTTTTGATTTGTCCTCACGACGCTAGCCCGGGGAATGGAGCAGAGGAACGGAGCTAGAAGTGAGTGGAAAACACAGATGTATCACAATGCTGGCTTGGCTCAAGGGCACACAGAGAACCCGGTGAGAAACGGAGCTGTCACCGGCTGACACATCCGAAAGCCAGTCTGATACAGACACCGCAACAAGTCAGCAACCTACCCCCGCCTCCACCTTTAGCCCTACCTCCACCGTGTGTACACCCGAATCTGCCACTTCATCCACTGAAGATGACGCGATCTGCTCTGATGAGAACGTGAAGAGGACCACGGGCCGGACTGCTGGTCAAAAGCTCAAAAACACCGTTTCTCATCAGAGTACAAGTGGCTTGTGTGCAAAAATAAAAAAACTTGGGTGCAAAAGTTAGCAGCAAAATAAACACACGTGCGCATACACAACAGGGACTGCGAGAGTCACAGGAGTGGAGTCGATGTTTAGTCACATCCAGTGCTTTAAGTGGGCCGGAACGCGCCGGTTCGCAGTACCGGCACTTCTTTTTGTCCACTTAAAGCACAGCTTCTATTCAATTTTCGTTAAACTCACCTGACGATGCTTATTTGAAAATCCTCTTCTCGGATGCTCTTCCATGATCCTGACAGAAAGTCTCGGCACCAAGCATAAGCCCTTCCCCTGGTGTCCCGGTCCACTTCCTCGGTTCTTCCATCCCGAAAAGACTCTGCCTCTGAGTCGTCATCACCGTTGGGGCCAAACTGGGGACTCGGGGTCCTCAAATGCCTCGGCTGGAGGACATCTAGCGTGCTTCGTTTCTTCTCCCCGGGTGGATCAGTGTCGTCTGCTGTGACAGGAGAAACGCTGCTGAAAACTGCAGAGCCCGATTTGTCGGATCGCGTTAAGCCTCCAGACCCACCACTGCTCCCCATACTCTGAGCTGACTGCATCACGAGTTTCCTGGCGAAGTGTAAAGGGAGTCCGGTGTAGAGTGTGCGTCGGGAGCGGCAGCTGGGGTTTGCTGACGAGCGCACAACACCGGTAAAGCTACTTATGCGGAAGAGCCAAACAGAGGACAGTACGCACCGCATGGGAGGAGGTGGGCATAGACCATCAACGTATCGTATTCAGATTAACGTTTCACCTCTGCCCTCAAGCACTTACAAACTAACGCGAGTGGGTAAGGTAGGGGAAGGAACCAGGAAGTAAACAAACTGACGCATGGGCTGTCCAATCACAGCACGTCTTAGGGCGTACACAGCGAGTCCAGTCATTACGTCAGACAAGAAAGGCTTCTGGGAAATGAAGTGTACTGTACAAAATTACAGTAGCATCGAGGGGTGAGAACCAAAAAAGCTTAAGTAACATTTTGGGCGAAACTGAGATATACATGTTAATGTAATGCAAGCTCTTGATGAACCTTTTATAATAATACAATACAATAATACTGTTAATCAATCTAAAATGATCTATCTCAGAACATAGGGTTCAGTTAGAGCTAAAAGATTGTAAGTGCATACATGAGCTATAATGTTCTAACTGAAGTTGGCATAAAACAATAGAGCCACAAAGGCGTATTTGACATTTTCTTAACTTAAAAAATGATGATATATATATTTCTACATGTATCTTTCCAAATGTAGAAAGATATATATTTTTACTTAGTAATGTAAAATTCTTACATAAGAGGTCTGTCATCTGTTTCCATTGAGGACTAATTTCCTTTCACAAAGCAAGGTCAAAATATTGTCATTCTTTTGCTACTCCTGTAAAATTAGTGAAATGTCACTTATGCCCTTCTGGTTCTAAGCGCTTAGTATGTAGGCCTAAAGTACAGAAAAAAATAAGACAACAAGTAAGTAAGTAAGAATTTATGCATCAGCTGTGGGTAAATACTGTAGGCTTTCATTATTTTAAGTAGACAACACTGACACATTTATTAATTCATCTTTATTTGGTTTGTGTAAATTGATTTTAAAAGAACAACATACGTATTTCAGTATACACACTTTTCATTCATGACATTCAAAACTATTTGACATAACTTTAGAAAGATACTGCCAAGCCACAATTAAATTGTCATCCATTTCCATTTTTACAACAGGTTGGCCTTTAGCTACTTTTGTGTTTTTAACGATGTGCCTAGATAAAATTCACAATACCAACTTTTTTAAAATTTTATTTTATTATTATTACACAACAGAAACGTCACTGTAACAAAAATTACTGAATGTTCTGGTCTGGGTCCATTATGATGATGCCATGACTAGTCACTGTAGTAGTTTCTGGTCTGATGCCACTCTTCACTGAAGCAGCAATATCTCGCCCTATTTTTAAAAGAACAGTAAGTTGCATTCTTGCTTCAAGTATAGGTAAACACAATGAGTCCATCCACAAGATAAATAATGTCAATGTGTAGGGTATATGTAAAAAATAGAATACTCACTCTTTCTGAAGCACCTAGGTTCACAGTTATTTTGCAGAGTTGGTTGGCACACTGCTGTGTTGCAGTGGATATACACCTGGTGGAGCAGTGCATATGATTATATGTTATATTACTTTTAGCACTTTAATTAACACTTAACCCAAGAAGAAGCTTAGAAAAGTGATACCTTTTCCTTTAGAGGAGTCAAAACCCCATCCTCATTAACATTTTTGTTTGGATTGGCCGGCCCAGAAGCTACAAATGTGAACATCTTGAAAATGAAACGCCTATAGTGGGTAGGGTACATAAGTCCTGATGAGGCACCCACACTGACCAGGGTTGTTTGATACCGGTCATCACGGTAGGGGCAGCTGCAGATTAGAAAAGAGAGGGAGGTCTCAATTTGACTTAAGGGATTTACTATTTAATGTACACAGCCACTTACTCTTACCCATCAATCAACAAATCCCACTGAGGAAGACTCTGAGGATAGGGGCTAGAAGTGGCCCAGCAGCGGCCAAGGGTCAGCACCAGGTTAGGGTCGGTCCTCTCCAGCATCCGCACCTCCACATAAACGGGGTCTCGGAGCACCTTTGTGACGGGGTAATCACTGTCCAGGTAATAAGAGGAGTAGGCCACGTTCTCTGTTCAAACAGGCAGCAGGGTTACTCCACAGGTTATGACCTAACATGACACCAGTTGTACAGACACTAACCTTCCACACAACCCTTCACTGTACACTGTCCGTTGCCCAGCCTGAGCGCCACACGCAGAGGACCAGGAGCTGCAACGGGTGGAGGAGCAGGAAAAACGCCGACTTGAAAAACGAAAGCTTCAACACTGGTCCCCATATATCTGCACTGGATTATCAAGCTGGAGCATAGATAAGGTACATTAGAAAACCCCAACAATGTAGTTACATTTAATGACCATTATACTATAGTGTTACAGTAAGACACTATGTGTCTAAATAGAAATACATACTCAAATTGGCTGTCTCTGGTAATAGCACCATAGGGTCCAACTGCAACTTCATATGAAGAGGACATCCTGTTCTCATAGGTTAGAAGACCGGACTCGTCCTCCTGTTTTAATGTAGTGTTTGAATTGCCTTTTTTTCTCATTAAAACTACAAATCATCTTGCAAAAGTTTTAGGCAAGTGTGTACATAAAAAGTAAACTATAAAGTATTGTGATTTTTATTTGTGATTTTTGTCTTTTTGAAATGCAAAGTGAAATAACAGAAGACAACTGGTGTGACTTTGCCTCAAAAGAAGCAACAGTTCTAGCTGTTCCACTGTCTCAGTTTTTTCAAGGATCTGGGCATTTTCTGTTCAAACATTTGGAGAATCACAGACAAAACCAGGTCAAAGAGGTAAAAGGGTTGAGAAGAAGGCAACTGGTCGTAGTTTAGAAACATAAGACATTTCGTCCCTCATCCAAGGGACTTTGTCAATTCTAAAGTAGACTGGTCTGTGAGAACATCACACAGACCACAGAGGGACGAAACGTCTTCTGTTTCTAAACTACGTCCAGTTGCCTTCTTCTCAACCCTTTTACATTACGACTACCTGCATGACTGAGAACCTACACAGAAGTCTGGCCAAAGAGGACTAAACCAGACCATTAAATCTCAGAAGGACCTTAGGTTAAACCAGACCATGTAATCCCGGCTAGAACCAGGCCAGACTCCATGATGGTGGGAGAGTTACACCATCACAGGACTCCTTGTTCTGGGATCACTCTAAAAATTAGAGGCTTTTGTCTCTTTCTTTCACTTTTCCATTTTGCAAAAATGATTAAAAATGAATAAATTGTATATTGTTGACAGCATTCTTACTTTACTGCAGATCTTCACACCTGTCTAAAACTTCCACACAGTACTGCACATACATACATACATACATACATACATACATGCATACATGCATACATACATACATATTCTCAGCTACATATGTAATGACAATGAAGTATAATCTAATCCTAAGAAGTGTATGACTCTTACCGTCACGGTGGTGCCACAGCTAGTAACAGGGAACTGAAAGATAGCAAACGCTGAGGTGGAATCAGCAGCCTGGCATCTTTGGTCATTTCCCGTAAAATGAATGGACTCCAAGTCAATGTTGGGTAGAGTGGTGTCTCTGGCCACTACCAAAATGAACTGGGCATCCTTTGTGCACTGCAGGGTCACTGTTTAAAGCAATTAGAATTAGAAACTGTACACGATGATACAATGCAACAATATAAAGAGCCATGTGGATCTATGGAGAAGCACTTACCGGCTTTTCCATAATAGCACATCTGTCCGTCAAAGCAGCAGTTGATGGACTGACATTCTGAAGCAGTGATGCTGGGGAGCCCACACTGGATCTTATAATGTGCCTCTACCTCACAAGTGTGAAATTCTTGCGTTGGAGTTTTGGTGTATTTTGGCTGCTGTGGGTCATTTGGGCGCTGGGTATTCTGTTGGTAGGTCGGAGTTTTATATGGGTCCCGTGGAGGTACAGGCTGTGGGAAGATAGGTGGGCTAGGCTTCTGTGGGTCCCGTGGAAGTACAGGTGGAGGATAGACAGGTGGGCTATGCCTCTGGGGGTCTCGCGGAGGTACAGGCTGTGGGAAGATAGGTGGGCTAGGCTTCTGTGGGTCCCGTGGAAGTACAGGCTGAGGATAGACAGGTTGGCTAGGTCTCTGGGGGTCCCGTGGAGGTACAGGCTGAGGATAAACAGGTGGGCTAGGCTTCTGTGGGTCCCGTGGAGGCAAAGGTTGGGGGAAGACAGGTGGGCTAGGCTTCTGCGGGTCCCGTGGAGGCAAAGGTTGTGGATAGACAGGTGGGCTAGGCTGCTGGGGGTCCCGTGGAGGTACAGGCTGTGGATAGAAAGGTGGGCTAGGCTGCTGGGGGTCTCTTGGAGGCAAAGGTTGTGGGAAGACAGGAGGACTAGGCTTCTGGGGGTCCCGTGGAGGCAAAGGTTGTGGATAGAAAGGTGGGCTAGGCTGCTGGGGGTCTCTTGGAGGCAAAGGTTGTGGGAAGACAGGAGGACTAGGCTTCTGGGGGTCCCGTGGAGGCAAAGGTGGGGGATATACAGGGGGGTTAAGCCTCTGTGGGTCCTGTGAGCGCTGTGGCTGTGGGTACGATGGAGCTGGTCTGTGGTACACAGGCAGCAGGACGTTCTGAGGTGGCTGAGGTCTTAGAGGCTCCTGAGTTGGCTGAACCTTGAAATACTGTGCACTACCCAAACTTCCCAGAAATGCTACTGCCAGGATACAGACAGGTACAAGTTTTACTGCCATGGTTCACAGCACAGAGTGTTTCACCATCAACACAAAATGCTGTGAAGGATTTGGGGGAAAAATCCTGACTTTTATAAGAGTGTGCAACGTGTATTGACCACATCTCTCATCCTATTGGATGACTTCAGCTGCCAATCAGATGGCCGAGATACTGGTTGGTCTCTACTGGAGCACTGCTGAATGACAAATGTTCCAATCTGAACAGGTCATGTATAAAGAAAATATGATGGCAAAACTGAATATACTGAATTTATTTACTTTAATACATTTTAATGCCTGTGGTATTAACAAAGTAAAAGACACTCAAATTTAACCTAGTTCATGTTTATGTAATGTCAAACTCAAACAGGGTCTGTATGACCAGTCCAGTGAAGGTCACACAGGAGATAAAATTAAATGTGTTCTGAGAAAACATGCCATGTCACTTCTCAAACATACTACCATACAGTACTGCCATAACAAACAAAACATGTTATGGTATGTTAACATATACATAGCTCTAGAAACCATACAGTTTCATACAAGGCACGTGTCTCACCGCTCTGTATTGATTGACATTCAAAAAAGACTTTTCAGAACTATACCATATATATACCCAAAACAAAGTTTTACCTTTGGGTATTTGGAGTATAAATCATTGACTGAGTAACATGACACCTTTACCTGGTTAACATAGTTTTAGTGAAGAAAAGAAACACTGGGAAAGAGTTTTTCTGTAATGTTTGATGCTAACCCTTTACAAATGTTCTCTTTGCTCAGTCAAAATGAACTGAACATATCTGACATCTTTACAAGCACAACAAGGTTATTTGTCCTACTTTATGTACAAGTGATTGCTACCTTATTGATTTGTACCAAACTTTACTTTGGCAAAATATTTTATTTGGCATTTCATTTTGAGGGCAGGATGACCTAACCCGGGGTCAGCATGACTTTTATCAGTGCCAGCTGGTTTATATTTATTAATACATGTGTTTTCAATGGATTAATATTGGAAGACAGTGACTATGAATAAATAAGCATATTTGTAATGGCCTCACCTGAACGGTAGACATTTCTTAGAATTCCTTACCATTATCATTTCATTGGCTGGTGCTGTCAACAGAACAGATGGCTGATAGACATCACAGGGGGTGGGAACTGATTGCAATATAAAAGGAGAAGCATGAGCTTTATGCTTCTTTACAGCATTTAGAGAAGAGATCACTTGCTGTTGATAGCCATGGTTTTGAAGTGTGCAGCTACGTGCCTTTTGGCACTAGCCCTGTTTAGCAGCTTCTGTGATGCACAGTGGACAGGACAAAATCCATCAAGAAACCAGAAGCCTTTACCACCCGTGAGACCTGAGCCTAACAAACAACTGCCTTCAGATCCCCAACAGACAAGGCAGACATTTGAGAAGCCCCTTACCTGGACTTACCCTGAAGACCCCAAACCTCAGCCTCAGCCAGAGGCACCGTTTGAGGTTAGGCAGCCTGTACCTGTAGCAACTGTGGCCGTTGATTGCAAGGAGAGCTATGTCCATGTTGAGGTCAAAAAGGATATGTTTGGGACAGGACAATTCATCAATCCTAATGGCCTCACTTTGGGAGACTGTGTTGTATCAGCAGAGGACACAAATGGTCAAGTGCTCATCTTTCAATATGAACTGCAAAGTTGTGGCAGTCAACTAAGGGTAAGCTAGTTGCAAACACACTAAACAGTGAAATATAAGTTTTGAACTATTTCTTTTCTTCCAGACGACCGATGAATCTTTGATCTACTCCTACGTTCTAAACTACAATCCTCCAGCGTATAGTGACTCTCTTGTAGTGAGGACCAGCAAAGCTGCAGTAATTGTGGAATGCCACTACCCAAGGTTTGTCTCTTATTAGAACGAAACACATCAACAATCCTGCCCAAATAAAAAAAAATGGAAGCAAAACCAAATGTGGCCAGGACAAAAAGATACATTTTAATATCCTGTTAATTCTTTCAGGAAGCACAATGTGAGCAGTCTACCTCTTGACCCACTCTGGATTCCATTCTCTGCAGTCAAGGTGGCTGAGGAGTTCCTGTACTTTTCACTGAAACTTATGACTGGTAAAGAAATCAATCATTGTACCATTACTCAGTGTTATGAATGCTGTAAATTCAAATACATGTTTTCTTCATTGCACAGATGACTGGATGTATGAAAGACCCAGCTACCAGTTCTTCTTGGGAGACTTGATTAATATTGAGGCAACTGTCATGCAGTACTTCCATGTGCCTCTTCGTGTTTATGTTGATAGCTGTGTTGCTACTTTGGCACCTGATGTCAACTCCAACCCCAGATATGCCTTCATTGAAAACCGAGGGTGAGGTAGCTTTTGGTATTAACTACAAAATTATTGATATTTTATAATAATAATAATGATCTGTTGTTCTGTATTTTTGCATGTATCCAGATGTTTTATTGATGCTCGAGTGACAGGTTCAGCCTCAAAGTTCTTGCCACGCTCTGCTGAGAACAAACTGCAGTTCCAGCTGGAGGCCTTTAGATTCCAGGGCACTGACTCGGGAGTGGTGAGCAACTACATCTGATTTAATATTATGTGGCATAACAAGCTAAACTCAAACTCACTCTCGCCATTTTTCCAATAGATGTACATCACCTGCTACTTGAAAGCAACTTCCGCAGCTCACGCCATCCATGATGAACACAGAGCCTGTTCCTACGCTGGTAACAGGTGAGTGAGCCAGGTGTAGAGTGACCTGTGATTCTGCAAGGATGAATAAAACAAGAAAATGTTCATGTATCTCTTACCTCTCAGTTGGAAGGAGGCCAGTGGAGTGGACTCAGCTTGTGGCTCATGTGACACCGGTACAAGCGGGTTCGGGGCTGGGGCTGGGGCTCTTACATGGGGTTCTGGTGGTAGAACTACAAATCTAGCCACTGAAAGAAAAGTCAGAGACGTGTCCCAAAATGAAGGTACGTACAAACACCACTCTACACATACATTCTATATTGTATACATACATAAATACACATATGTTTTAGTCTCATAAACTGCATAAACTATTGAAGTAGGTCTATCACTAGTTTAATCGTAAAATACAATGTAATTTGTAATGGGATACAAGTTTTAAAAAAATGAACATGTAATTTAACATAATCCAATACTCCCCCAACCTATTTATACATGTATATGCACATATCTCATGTTAGTCACCTCAGTGTCTTTGTGCATAGCAACAAAGTAACCCATAAGCTGCTTAATCGAGTATATACTGTCTCCAAAAAAGAAAAACACAATTTCAGACAAACTAAAGATTTTATCAGTGATTTATGTGGCATACATATATGCTTCCTTTACCTACTTACTAAATAAATATTTTCAAACTGTATTTCTCAGATTTCGAATGGGAAGGTGAAGTCACCGTGGGTCCTTTCGCCATTAATGAGAAGGTGATCAATGTGTAAAACTGTGCAATAGCTGTGACCAAGAATAAACTCTAGACATCGGTTCATCCCTGTCCTTATGTCCTTTCCACGTGTTCCTGTTCATTAACACAAAAATACTTTTAATAGTACACTGTCAGCATTTCCCTTTCTGTATTAGACATTCACCTTTTTGTGTAACGCCTGTTCATTTTACTGTCTCATTTTAAACCTGAAAGGAAACAAAGAATTCAAACACACTTTAAACCAAATAAAATCTTACAATGGACTGACTGAGTTGTGAGTCTCTGATTAACTTAATGATTAGATATAACCGGTTGCTTCTGTTTCTTTGTCTGTGTGATTGCTGGCAAAGGGTGAGTTTGGATTCTGAGTCATCTACTTCTTTTATATCACTTTAGGCCTTAACATTACCAGTTTTACTAGTTCTGGCAGTTCATAACAATACAGTCTTCAACTCTGCGAAAAGGTGAAGCAGAAGTAAGTGGGCCACGTCCCCTTGTGGCGTCTTTGAAGAACTGCAGCTCAGCGGGCTTTTTCAGTTTCAGCACCACAGACAGCGACCAGTCTGAAAGCGCAGACAAAAACCTAGTCAGTAATATGCATAGACAGCTGATCAGTTCTCATATGAAAGGGAACTGACTAACTTAAACATCACAACATAAGTCTTTTGTTATAGTCAAATAACAAATTCAAAATGTCGCTCGGGTAATAAACAGGCGATGCTGTCATTCTCTGCTCTCTACAGCGTATCGACCCCACTCTCCATTTCCTGTTGCATTGTTTAGTCAGCACACTTTGAATCATGATGATATCGTTGTTGTTCCCGAGCCCTGATCCGGTTGACTCCATGACTTAAAGGAACAGTCCATTTTCACCACGCTGCTTTGTCTTTGAAGGAAAAACCCCATGTCATTAATCGAGGTTGACATCTGCAGCAAATTCTAAGCACCTCAGCAGTTTTGTCAGACAGTGTTTCCACTCCACCGTGTTGCTGCTCGTGGAGCCTTGAGGCTATATGTGGCTACATCCCTTCTCTTCTGACAGGCTGCTGATACGCCACTGACGTTCTAGCACCCCCTCCCCTCTCCAGATCTCTGCCCGTCTCCGCACCGTTGGCCCGTGTCGTTTTCGTGGCACAGGCAGCATCGCGCTCGGTTCAGAGGCGAAACGCGGGACTGCGGTGCTGCCGTACGCTCGGAGTGGACATATCGGCGTGGATTTTATTTGCATTTCCGCCATTCTCTTGACGCATCAGTCCGCCGTGATTACCCCCTCCTCCTCCTTCTCCTCCAACGCTGCGCCTGGTGTGGATGTTTGACTGCAGATTTGATGGTGCTGAGCAAGCTCGTGTGATTGAAGGCTCTCGGCCAGGAGGGCATCAGCTGGGGCCGCGCATTCTCACCCCGACAACACGCACCGAAAGCCCGTGTGTCCATCCCCGCCTTCGCCCTCTGCACTGTGACTGTGAATGGACTGCGCGCCCTCGGTGATTTTCTGCAGTCGCTCTGAGTCATTTGTGGAAGAAGATGGCGGACAGGGCTGAGATGTTTTCCCTCTCCACTTTCCATTCCCTGTCTCCTCCTGGATGCAGGTAAGAAATTGCACTTGACGCAACAGAGCAGGGCCATCATTACGCATTGTTAACGCAGTGACAGTGAAGTAGAGAAGCGCGCCGTGTGGCGACATGATGATGCAGAGTACGGCACATTCCCAGCCAAATGTGATGCTAGATATTGAGTGGAACCTCCCAGGCCTAGGTGCAGCAGCTAATCACAACTGCTGGCTTGTTTTGAGGGACTCGGTGTTCTCTTTCAACACGGCTGCGCATACAAAGACATACATTTTATTCTGTTCACAAAAGGCCCACTCGTGTTTGAAAGATGACACTTGAGGGATGTTGAGTTGTCGCGGCAGTACATCCCGCCCTGCGCATTCTCTGTGTGAGGCCCACGCCCTGTTGAGTCCTGCCCAGGCAAGGGCAATGCTTTACGAAGTCATCACAGCTCTTTAAGTGATGCTTTCAATGCTCGTAATCTGCCTCCTGCGACAAACAATATGTCATATGTCTTTAGTGGCATTGTTTGACAACTGGGGTGTTACAGTATGTCAACAAAAATCAATAAGTGGGGTTTAAGTGAAAAAAGGAAGACTGGCTTTTTGGTGTCATCTGTATTGATCTGCTGGGATTTTAAGATGGTGAATCACTGCATACACAGGTTACTTTGCAGTGTGCTTTGATTTTAACATCTCATTAGAAACACAAAAACAAATATCTGCTGTGTTTCAGTGCAGGTTTACAGCTGTACACCGTGGCACATACAAAAGCAGTGTGAAACTCAGGCTCAAATCTCAAACAGGGGTGAGAAGTGAAAGGGCGGAAGTGGCATTTTGGGCTCTTGATGAAATGCTTACTGCTGCAAAGATCCCAAAAATCAAGAAACAAAACTCTCTATAGTTGCCATACATAGAATAAAACATCAACAGCACATAAGATTTTTTTTCCCAAATTAAACAGCATGTCATTTTTTACCTCAATATATGGAATCTGTAAATCATTGCTTCTTGACATAAAGACGGACTTAAAAAAACCTTCTTTAAAGACCCACCTCAACAGATACTACATGTTAGTCACTTCATTACATTACCATCTCATTAGGACACATATATCCTGCCAGAACCCATGACATCACCACTAGTTTACCTCACCATTTAAAACATAAAATATTTATTGAGAGGCAGCAGTCCCATGAGTAGCAGCAAAACAAAGTGTTGCTTCTAAACGGATCAAAATGTGGTCCTCCTCTGATGTTCCTTCCGTTTGTCTCCAAAAACTCACATCTAATCACATTTTGATGATTCCCAAAACAGCTAGCATTAGAATCGACTCATGCTTAGCTGAGTACAGTAGCCTTATCGGATGAACAGGCCACATTGGATCAATAGAGTTTTGCATGACTACCAGTGACCTCAGATGAGAGCACAGTCCAGCTTCGGCCATTACATCAATATTGAATTAAAAGCACTGAACAGTAATCCGAGCCAATCTTTAATGTACCACAGGAACAATGAGGGCACTTGTTCTCTGGCTCCAATCCCATTTAAAGCCTTCTCGTTTTGTTTAATAAATCCAAGATCCTCACAGTATTACATAAAGTGATACAGCAGTGTATGCAGTAATGGAATGAAACCTCTCAGTAACTCATTTCCTTTGTCTGGGTGAGGCAATATCAGAGAGTTTTTATTTTAGCTTCCCTTTGTCTGTGACAGATTTGCCATGGGCCGCTACATTAATCTCTTTTACGTAACTCATAACACCGTTTTTACCGGGCATAATCCATAAGGGAACGGGTCTTTCCTTCCCGAGAAGCTGAAATTTATGACAGACTGTAATTCCTCCTGGACTGACAGCGAGCTCTTTCAATGAGAAACAGTTCATAAGAAGAGCAGGCGGTCAATCCAGTCAATGTTTGGAAGTGGTCGCGTAAATCAGGCTGTGTGGACACGTGTGTCAAACTCCAGTGAGCGGTGTTTTTACAAATGCATTTTATCATCAGAGGGGCGTGGAAGGGAGTAAAGGACCCCATTTCTTACTCTACATATTTCTAACATTTAGCGACCATATTGATTTGAGTGGTTTTGGGTTTGAATTCAAGTTTAGGCAAATCACTTGTACATCACTGTGAACTCCCACTCCTATGTTCATACGTTAAGAAGGCGATGCTCCACTTTTGCGTTCAGACTCTTTGAAGGCGGATGGAGCCGGCAAAGGGATGGAAGTGGGTTGTGGTGGGTATGGTTACCAGGGGATAAGAGGCTTAAATTACATTCACTTTTATTTGCGCAAACATTCCATCTCTTCCCACTGCTCCTCCTTCGTGTTTCCTTTTGTATCTTTGCATTTGAATATTGTTTTTTTTTCCTCACTCATGTCTATTTATGTCACTCTCTGCAGCGTCTTTGTTTTCTAGACGGGGAGTCATTCAAAGGGGGCTTGTTGATGCTCTCAGAATGTGTTTCCCATTATGAAACAAAGGCTGTGCTTCCTGTCTATCAGAGCACACATTTACATTTGATTAGACGAGACACGCTCAGACCATATGTGATTCTAGAAACAGGGATTGCAGCATCATTTCATATCAAATGAAATAAGTACGGATTCAAACCGAAACGCAATCACATGCAACATAAAAACATTATTATTTTTTATTTACTTACAGACATTTTCTTCCGTAGCAATCACCAGCCCCACCCATCACGCCCCAACAACAGCACACAGTGAATCCATTACATCAAATTGAAATCTCATTGTGCTGTATCTCCGTGTAAGCAGTGCCATTTCCAGTGCTGGATGACTGGCCAAAGCTACCGGTGTATGCTGAACATTCTTATCTATGAATATATTTGACAACAGCCCTTGATTTTGTCTAGAAGCTTGTGCACCTATGACAATCCTATTCGATTCAACTTTTTATCAGTCCCAAAGTAGAAATTCAGACTTCTTCTTCCACTGATTGTACAGTCTTATCTTAGTCTGGAGTGATTTTTTAATAGCTGCTCTCTGTTGTTCAAAAGCCCAGTGCAGGCGATGGTCCATGTTGTTAAGTGTACATTGATATGATAAAGAGGGCATGAAGGAACGGTCTGTAATGTGATATAAGGTGTTCTTCTCAAATACTAGTAACACTGTTAGGGGTGTTGCAGTTGGATAGGGAAACCTTGTGTTTGACCTTAAGCAGGAAGGGGTCCCAATGGTGGTGGCTCCTATTTATTGTGAGAATATTTGAATTCATGTTCTCAAAGATATTTTAACTTTAACAAATTGTGTGGATTTTTGGTTAACATGACTTGTGTGTGTTTGAGTGTGTTGAGGGGCCCCCAGATACCTTCTGCTTTAGGGCCCTGGAGTCTCTAGAAACACCTATGAACGTTGTTGTTGCCTGTTTTTCATTGAGAAAATTATCATAATATACAATACTATAATGATGCTTTACAGTATACTTTTGTGAAACCGTGAAAAATTCTATTTATATGCAAATCTGTAATAATGACTTGGCTTTTACAGGAATTTACTGTTTATATCTACGGTTTCTAGTATTTCACCACAAATGTTCTGAGTTTCCTAACATTGTATGAAATCATCTGCTCACAGTGATGTATCATTCTTTGTCTGGAAAATGGTGTGATCCTTACACAGACCGGTTTCAGGCGCAGACAAAAGAGGGCTCTTCATTAGGTTAAATGCATGACTCACTCGCCTGTGTGTGCGTGTGTTTGTGTGTGTGCGAGTGCAGGCGCTCGTGTGTAGGTGTCTGTACATTACTTAAGATTGAAAGCGGGTGGGAAGCCTGGGAAATTGATCTTCGAAATGAGTCAGAAGCAGAAACATCCAGTGTCCTTGCCCCGTGTGGAAGATAACGTCAGCGTGGAGCAGGTGCTGAGGGCTAAAAAGCACCTTAATTACGGCGCGCACCCACGTTAGGATAACCTCTGCTCATACTGGACCACGCCGGGTTATTTTCCAGATTGGATTAGTTACATGATGGATGGAAGGCTAGTCGTCTTTGAGAGAATTATTGTGTAAATTTATTGTTGATCAAGAGAAATGTTTTTGTGGTTATAGGTAAACAGTTTGGCTGATTTGTTCAATGTCCGTTTTCCTCTGCCGTTTCAATTTTGTTCAGAGGTCACCTTATTAGATCCATTGTAATCCTGTCATTTATTCTTGTTCACTTTTATAAGAGTGCAGTCATTTTATCAGTGTATACCTGCACCAGTATTGTTATCTATTTGAAATGTAATCATTTTTGCACTGTGTAAATATTGTTGAACAAAATTATGGTGACTGAATGATAATGGTTAATGGTTATGAGTTGTATGTGATCAACTCTAAATAACACTGTCAGTTTTGGAGAATATTCATGTAAAGCTACATAAAACCTAGTGGAATGAGCCATTGTAGTTCCTTATATTCCTTTTGCTATAGCTGCCCAGAGAGGACAAACTGAGCACTGCTGGAGGAGAAGCACATTGATATTTCTATTTGAGCACACGTTCTTGCTGAAGGTTGAGGACATTTCTGAACTAAACTGATTGATTTATTTGAAGGCTAAATCATCATCTGAACTACTTCTGCTTTGGTTTGTTTGTAGACAACAGCATGTCCCTGCAGGGCTACCATAGCTGATCTAAAAAGTAGTGTCGGTATAGTCAAAAATGACCAAAAACTACACAACCCACCGTTAACTGTCTCATCAGATCATTAAATAAAGATTACCCTTTAAAGTTCTGGCCTTTGCAGTCATTACCACACAAACAGTAAAGTAGAATCCACAACACTAAGTACACCTGCCACACTGAGTGCCATTAGACACAGCCACATCTCTACAGTTGTTAGGACAATATCTGCCTGAGTATATGAGATATGACAGAGTAAGTGGTGGAACAAATCCAGGCAGTCAACGTTGTTTGGACAGCATCGGATGAAAGGAGAGGGGAGGGAAGCAGTGACAGTGATTGTGCCAGTGTAGCAACATGACCGGCATCATTCCATGGTAATTTTGTGCTGACTTGATATCAGGCAGATTTTGCTTAGCGTGTCACAATTCAGATTAGATGCGGACTCTTACAGGGCTTTTGTTCAGTACAGTCATGAGTAAAGTATGAAATCACTCTTGATTGCTTTGAATGCTTCCAGCCCAAACAGTGCGTTGCAAGTGTCGTATTGATTGTGGAATCCAGACAATAATGTCATTCACTGATGCACGTAAGCTGTTTAACGCAACCCTGTGTAACTTTTTGCACAGTGTGTTACATATTTGGCCTCATTATTATTTATGGGTCGCTGATATGAAACGGTAAGATTAATTGTTACAAAACGGCAAATAGTTGTAATGAAAAGTACTACTCCACCTGTAGACTATTTATAGAATGTTTATTAATTGTGGTAGTCAGCTAGGGGCAAATAAATAGTGCTGTACATTTATGGAAACTTTATATTTATTGACCCTTTATGTATCATTCTGTGTCATCAGATTACAAGATTGTGGCAGGGGGTCATTTGTTAGCCTGGCCTGCCAGACCCATCGACTTTCTTAATATTATATTATCGATTACAATATCCGTATCATAAAGAATGACTTGTAACACAAAATCATCGCCCAAACAGAGCATTAAATCAAACTATGGTGCGTCTAAAAAAAAGTCCTGGTTTAGACTGAGTTCATGCCCACATTCAGTCCAAGTGAAGACCCTTTAGTCTTGATTTAGTCCTGGTTCAGTCTTAATACTGATTTGACGAGTGAAAGTTCATCTAGAGCCTTGTTTTTTAGTATATTTTCAAAATCAAATTACATTTTTCATTAAGTCAAAGTGTTTAATATATTGCATATTGTTACAGCAATATTCAAAATAGTTATTGCATGTTTTCTTTAACATTGTGAAGCCCTGTGTATATAAACACCACTTTTCTTGGAGACTTCAATGGGTTAGGACCTATTAGTTACATATTTTCATTGTAACAAGCTTTGTATTATTTTATGTCTGTTCACCACTGGAAATTGGAAATTTGACTTTATGTCATACAGCACATTAAAGAGGTATTGTAACCTATATTTCATTGTCAGAGTAAGAAAGTGTAAGAGGATTCACACAGGCATAATTTATATTTATATATGCATTTCTGCAAAGCCACATTTCTGAGGAAATTATGGACACTCTTGAATCCTCTCTAATGAACACACATCTGAAAATACTATTCAGTGCATGGATGTGTTTTAAGTTTTTGCATCAACCACGTTTTAATAATTTATACATAATTCATAGTCCTACTAAATAACTACCTTGAAGCAGTGCATAAAATAAGTGGCATGATATTAGACATATAGACTATAAGAAAATAAGACATTTGTAATCAGTTTTAGACTCAGCAGAAGACCAAGTAATATTAGCAGAGAGACCATTTTCTATGAAAGATCTGGTAGAAGGGGTTTATTTTAGCAAAGTTTAAGCTATAAAGCAAAAAGACAGGGACAGGAAAAACAGTTATATGAGGATGAACATGGCTTTTTTATGTTGCATATACCATATTCCTATTTGTAATAACCTTTTAGTAGCTGATGTTTTTGATCATGTATCATTAGAGTAAGTCTGTTCTGTCCTGCACATCCCTGCTGACTAATGTCGGGAGACTCTGATTATGGGGCCTTTTCTGTGACCCTGTTCTTTTATTTTCATCAGCATGTCCTCGTTTACTCCATGGCTTGACATTGTTGGTAGATACAGTCCTATAGGAGACATGATGTAAGCTTGCATCTCTACATAATATGTGGAGTGTCCTTTTCCTAGTGGGGAAGCTGCAATGCAGCATTTTCTTCGACACATTGGAAGCTGACTGCTGTAAAACCAAGAGCGTGGAATTAATGGTATAAAGATGAGATAGGGATTCATCAGGAAACTTGCAATGCCACGCCTCATTATAGAGACATGTTCACTTCCTGCTGTAGTGCGCTGACTGTAAATGACAGTTCACAAAGTCCGCTACAAATTACTTGCAGTTATACATTTTGCCTTTATTGCTGAGCTGTGGGGCTGTCAGGTGTAACTCCAGCAGAAACAGCAGCTGCTTTTCAGAACTTCAGGCTTCTGTACCTGGATTTACAGGTCAGACATGTGTTCCTTTTCCATCTAGAGTAATCAGACCTTTTGTGTCTGTCAATTGTATTTGCAGACCAGCCCATGACATTAGCCTGGAGGAGTTTGATGACGAGGACCTCTCTGAAATCACAGATGACTGTGGAATTGGACTCAACTATGACTCTGACCCATACGAGAAGGTAAGGTTTCTCATATTTACACAACACCTTCTTTTTATTTTGTTGTTAGTTTTTGTGCAAGAAACAACAATTGCCTGTGCACCACATAGGCATAGCCAGTCTGATCTGGATAAAAAGATCATGAAGGCATCACAGGCAGATGCAGACCAGTGTATTTATGAGATAAAAGCTAAACTAAGGCGGTCACAGAATTAAAAAAGAGAGAGACTGACCTTGTTTGCAAACTTCAGAAGTTGGAAGTGCTTGATTATATATGCGTATTAAGGTCTTATATAATAAGCCAACTTGACTCATTAACAGTATCAGACACTTGTCTTCAGATCTTGATGATGCGGTTATGGACTTCATGCTCACTCCCTCCA
Organism: Rhyacichthys aspro; assembly: GCA_036850595.1. Classification (NCBI taxonomy): domain Eukaryota; kingdom Metazoa; phylum Chordata; class Actinopteri; order Gobiiformes; family Rhyacichthyidae; genus Rhyacichthys; species Rhyacichthys aspro. The sequence goes on along the minus strand of CM072153.1, from coordinate 5,677,604 downwards.
TGTGTTTCTGTCACTTTGTCCTGTTAGATGTAAATGTTTGATGCTTGTGGCGTGGAGCCACGTCTGCAGCAGAGGGTGGCTGACCCAGTGCAGTTTGCTGCTATGCAGAGACACCCCACCTCCCCCTCCCGCTCATGTGCTCTCCCTTGTCTCCATGCTTTGCAAAGGGTTGCTTAGAGACAGAGCTCAAATTCCCTCCACTCCACGCCCTTTCTCCATAAAGATCTCCTGTGCTGACTTTCACAGCTCTCTCCTCGCTGCTGAGGTAACTGTGAGCAGAGATTTAGCTCAGGCAGGCTTTGGTCTATGCCTTTAGCTCTCAGCATAAAACTGTGAAGGATATTTTGCCTTTTCAACTTTAATCCATCACCAACACACATTATGGACCGTCAGCAAAGCCAACACTGTAACAAAGCTGTTTTGTGTGTGTGAGCCTTCTGATAGTGGATTTTAATGCAGCACAGAGGTCATACAGCCGGCTATGCACCAGTGGCCTCTGTTCCCTCTCCTTTTGCACCACACTCACTGCTCACTTGACAAACAGGAGCGCTCCGAGCAGAGACAGCGTCAGTGTTGGTTATGTTACATCATTACTCAGAGGATGGATTCTCACTGACATTACTGACACCCAGCTGCCCTTTAGAACAGGTTAAACAGAAAGAAATGCCAAAATGGCAGAATTTGTGCACATCCTGTTGATTTCTACTGCATCATGTGCATGTTGACAAAGGCAGCAGCTTTATGGAGATGTGATTTGGTCAAATTGGGGTCTTTGATGTTTATGATGAACAGCCAATCTAAACAGTGCAGGATTATCCTCCAACCCCAATCCCCAGTTTAGATTAATTCTAATTTGCTGTGGGGTTCAAGTTCTAATCTGCATAAACCTCTAGACCAGTGTATATCCTTTGTGACAGGCCACTCACAAAAATAATGGAGAATGGCTTTGATGGTGTGTCATTTAGGATCAATCACATGGTTATTACAGATGTCTCTTTTCACATTTCAGAGAATTTACCAATGGCTTTATTTAGTTTTATTCAGAAGCTATTAAAAAGTAGGAGTACATCTTTTGACCTTGCTCTGAAACATTTTAGACTTTTTGCTTTGATTTGATCTCATCTGATCTTTTCCCAATCTGCTCAGCTCTGTGCTACAGTAATATTACTAAAGATTAAATATGACAAACTGTGTTTTCTTTTGACCTTTTTAAAAAATACCATTGCATATAAACAAAACAAAAAAACAATTCCATAAAGGCAACCCCTGCTTTCATGTTTCTGCCTTTTTTATCATTCACCAAACACCCCCTGCTGCTCTCTGCCACATCCCGCCCCTGATCCTCCACTTCCTGTCTGTCTAATATGCAACTCTGTTTCCCCAGTGCCCTGATTGAACGCCTTGAGCACATGCATAATTCAATATGAGACAGAGCAATGGTGTGTGTATGTGTGCCATTGTTTAAGAATCAGGTTTAAAGCAAGGGGCTGCACGATTATTGGGAAAACATGATGTGCAATTACTATGTGGAATATTACAATAACAACCTGTGTGTGTAAATGTCTGTTACATGGAAGACCATAATAAAATTGTGATTGAAGTGGTTCCTTATGACATAGATGCAGTTGATATCATGTAAAAATAAATATGCCCTATATATATGCAACCCTAAATTTGATATAACACTGACAGATAGTTGCTGTCATGCCAAAAGGGGGTTTTGATTAATAGGGAGCTTATAGTAATCTGCTATACTGCATTATCACTCACAACTCAACGAGATTATAGGGTATTTATGATGAATATGAATGTGAAAAGAAGTACAGTCTTATGCTCTAAGCTGAACCCCAGTTTGCTGTAGAAGCTAAGCACAAAACAGCATGTAACTCTTGTACGAGACACACAGCAATGCATCATAAACTAATCTAAGATGTACAATGCCTCACACTCTTCTCTTTGATGAAACCACTGGTCACTTGAGAATGTTTTTTCTTTTTTTTTCTAGCCACATGGATTTTGCTGTCACTTGCACAGCTCAATAATCTCCTCTCAGATTGACCACGTCCTCTTTAGCATTAAACCTCTTTGCGACAGGCCTTGATATAAAGCAGCTGTGTCAGTATGTTGAGTATAGAATTAGCCACACGGGCTTAAAATGAGAGATGCTTAACGATAAAGTGACTAGTGTTGGTTTCCTGTGTTGTACGCCCTTATGCAGGCATCAGTATGGGATGTCCTTGGATATAGGAGAACTTGGGAGTATTGATTCTTGCCGACGCATGATTCTTATTTATAGTTCATTCTGCTTTATGCTTGTTTGTCTAAGATGCAGCCTTACCTTAAAATGTTTCCTGACTGTGCACATTTTCTCAGAAGTAGATCAGTAAGTCACATATTTCTCTGGTGATGGATTATAGTATGCATGCCATGATTGCTAAAGAATAAGTCTCAAATAAAGTCAGGAATATACGCATACCCTTGGGTAATAATAAGTTGGTTTCAGGTGCTGTGGCACAGAGTTTTCCCTGTGTCAGCAGAATTGGGTGAAGCCGTTCCAAGTGCAAGGAGCAAAAATCAGTTATTTGGTCTACATTGATCAAATGCATTGCCAACTTGAGGCCAAAGAGGTTTGATGCAAGGTCGCCAGTGCAATGAGCGTATAACTTCAAACTCATTGAGCAAGTGAAATGAATAGCTTGTAACAAATAAAGGGTAAATGTGATTCATGTGTGCATACTAGCTGCACTGTTTGATATTTTACTTGCTGCATGGTAACAGACTAAATTATTTGCGATAGTATTTGCTCATATCTAATATTTAGCTTCATGTAAAACATTTAATAGTGCAAAATTGTTTTATTATACTGCTTTGTACTAAATCAACATCCAGTATGTAGTTACAAACATACTACAAATCAATAAACCACTTTCTATTAAAATCAGAAACCTCAAAGATGTGCCACTGTTCTTCCCTTTTTTTAATTTTATTTGTCTCGATCCAGGCTTATGTTTTACTTCAATCTATCCAGTGGACTTAAGAATGTGTTTTCCGCTCATTTACTGGATTTGTCTGATATAATGGACAGACACACCCACACATCCCACACGTTTTCTATTAGTGAAACCAGTGGCACATAAAAGTTGCATACTAACTAGAAATTTAAAATATACACACTGGGTCAACATACTACCTCTTCAGCTTCTCATGGACCAAAGTTGTGCAAATGGTTTTCTTTAACTAATAAATGTATGCTCTATCTAATCCTCAGCTTTCTCTGCACTGACCAAAACACACACTACAGACCACTATTTCCACCTATTTTCCTCAAGCAAGGCAGCCAGCATAGTTTCATGACAACTGACCAATACACAGTGCATTAATAACTGTCTAATTCTTCTCTTGCTGTACAGACAAATCACAGACATGCCCTAAAGAGCATCCAATGCTATATAACCAACTAATCAATCACTTAAAAAGTTTATTCATCAATTATAATGGGTTTAAATGGATTAGTTTCTGCATCACAACTTCTGAATGCATTGTAATGTTTTGACGCACATTGCTGAAGACACTGTAGTGTTTAATGTGGGTGTTTTTCACTGTTTTACAAATGCCCTCTGCGAGAACATTCTGGTGTGCACTGCCCATCTGTGCTCTTTTATCACTGGGAAGCTATTAAAGCAGCCGTACAATAGATGAAAGCGCTGCCTTTTTTCAATTCACTCCATTACCTAATCATTTACCCTCTGCTGTCACAACACAGGACAATTGAATTAGCATCGCCATCACTGATCCAACCCCTCTCTGTTCTCCCCACTCAGGACTCCCTCATTCTGGAGAAGAGTGACCTGCACCATCCAGTCTGCTCGTTCCAAGACGACTTTCAGGAGTTCGAGATGATTGACGACGAAGACGAGGATGATGACGAGGAAGACGATGATGATGAAGAGGTTGACATTGATGCACCCCCGTCGCCGTCAGCCTCCCCTCCTCCGTCGCCCACGTTCGGCACTCTGAAAAGTCGACCCACTACCTTGAACCTCACCACTGCTGTGTCCCAGGTGAGCAGCTCCTAAACCTACAGACAACACATAGAGCATAAAGTGTCTTCTCTGTGTTATTGTGTTATTCATTGGAACATCCTTAAACATCCTCTTTCTCCGTGTAGGACTCACTAAACAACAACAGCAGTCTTTCCCCAAAGAAAGGAAGCTGGCAGGACTCTTTACGTAATCCAACATTACAGGGTGAGTGTTGCTTTAAGCTGGATTACCCACAAAAAAAACCCTCTTTTCCTCACGCTCTCAATATCAATATGTGTCACCCGCTACAATGTACTTCCTGCTTTTATTTTATTTAAAACAGTAAAATTTAACCAGTTCCCCACCGCAAAATACTAATAGACCTCAAGTTTAGAGTTTACATTAACCTTTTGGCTCTAAGTTCAGCATTAGACCCTTATGATGTCACAATTATATCTGCATTGTTTAATTTCATGTGAATGCATTGGGAATATTTATACACATTTCACTTTGCTTCCAATTTCTCTTTTTATGTTTCTCTTTTTTGTGTTGTTTCTCAGTGAAAGCAGACATAGTCAGTGCTCAATGAGTCACCTTTACTTTTAGTAATATTTTTGGCAACCACTGATTCATTGTTGACAGTCATCCAATGGGAGGGTGCCTTCATTTGAATATGGAAACAAAGAGCTGACCCAAATGTATGTGATTGGTAAAAGCTTGCTGGTACAGGCTGAACATTCTTGTTGACAAAAATCAATCAAATGGCAATCAAAAGGCTTAGATGTTTTAAAGTCTTGCTTTTTCAATGATTCAAAAAAAATAAAAAAAATAAAATACAACCAAAAGATCAAGTACTGTCTGTTTCAGTTTAAATATAGATATCATTTGGTCTAATCAAATGACTTTTTTGTTATTCTCAGCAGTCACACAGTCCTTATTAGTACTTAACAAACTAATAGACATAGTGTTGCTTTGAATTAACCTGAAATTAATCAGAAAAAAATATCCAGCCATACTCGTTCACTTTGCAGTGTGTCTGGAGACCCTCCCCTTCAATGTGATTTCCACTTGGTGAAACATAATAACACGCCCTTCCCTGCAGGCCATCTGTCTCCAACCCACTCATGTCTGGAGGATGGCAGCCATGTGACAGGCCAGTGCCCAGCCTCTCCACTCTCCCAGGCACCAGGGTCCCAGAGCAAAGGTACTCCACAAAAACAGGCAGGGGAGGGCGGGAACCCCCAGTCCCCCCACAGGCCCCTCCTTTGCGACATGGAGGGCAACAGACGGGAGAGGCCCGAATACGGTAACAACAAGGCCATCCCAGGAAGCTTAGAGCTCATCTCGGTGTTGTGCAGTATTGTGTCGTGATGTGTTGTGATTTGATGTGATGTGTTGTAAATCTTCTCTGTGGTAAAATTATGGCATGTTAATTTTCTAAACAAATGCACTACTTTTACTTACTTCATTATTACATTTTAATTATAATGGACATTTTATTTTGTAAATTTCCCTGTTATATTATCAGCACCATTTATTCAGTGTCCGTAACACTTGCCCATCAAAGTTGCGGTGTTTAGTTTAGAGCCGTTTTAGGTGACATCTAGTGGCTACACTAGATGTCGAGATTTTAATACATATTTTTCCAAGATAAAGAAAAGCAGAGTATTATTTTTATGTTATTATACACTAATACACTTATACACTGGTTTCTTTTTTCATGTTCTTGTCTTTCGATAGGATCATTTGGTCACCATAAATCACATTCCTGCACTGGGGATCATGAGATCAAAGCAGATCCTTCCATCCAGAAGAGCAGGGTACCTTCAGTAGATGAGCACTCCCAATGTTCAGACACTGAGGTGGACCACGACCTTAACAACGACCACAACCACAAGCACTCCAACAGACGGGCCACTGACACCTACACAATCACCAGCGAGTCGGCGATGGAACCAGAGACTGACCTGGACCCCGATGGGACCAGTCATTGCCTGTCATCTACAGCACCCATGGGAACCACTGAAGGTGCTGACACACCCCTGTCTGATGAGGATCTGGAGAAGGACTTCGAAGTGGAGTACAACATGGTGTGCAAGGAAAGTCAGTCTTCATATGTGGAGTTCCCGTCTATTGAACCCGCCTCTTTCTCGAGCTACCTGTCCTCCAGCCACTCAGACGCTCTGGACAGGTCTAACAGCTCAGAAGCTTCAGCTATTCCCGCCATGGAGGCAGCAGCAAACGACTCCACCTCCCCATCTTCAGACCCAGGGATTGCAGACATGAACCAACGAGGCTATGTGACTTCAGACCGGGACAAAGACCTGAGTTCACCAGGTTCCGACTCAGACATCGAAGAGGAGATAGAAGCAGCTTTTGCCTGTGGTGGTCCAGTGGTGTCCAACATGATCTCCTCAATCTCAGAGACAGAAATCGACTTGACCAGTGATGACAGCAGCAGTGGACGTTCATCTCATCTCACCAACTCCATTGAAGAAGCCAGCTCACCCACTTCAGACCAAGAACTGGACCCCGATACAGAACTTGAGCAAGACAGTGGCATCGTCGGACTGAAAACATCTCTCCTTCTTGGCCAACCAGATCCAATCAAAGAAGGTTCCCCCTTACCCTCTCCTTCTCCTTTGCCCTCACCTACTATTGCAACACCATCCCCCATTGACTCCCCTCTCCTACCTCCTGAGTGTTATGATGACGGCCGGTCGATGATTGTGCTACAAAGTGTGGATGACGAGCAGAGCTTTGAGCACCAAGCCGATCCAGATGAGACTCTACCTCCGGCCGAACGCTGTGAGGACAGTCTCTCCAGACAGATGGTGTTGCAGATAGAACCAGACCACAGCCTGGAGACCTTCAAACGCTCCTTCTACCTTCCAGTCGGACCAAGGACCATGCTGAGTGCGGATGACTATGATGTGACAAGTGAGGGAGACTCTGACTCAGAAAGCGAGGATGAATTGAGTGAAAACTCAGACTCGCCGTGGTTGCTGAGTAACCTCGTCAACAGGCTGATCTCTGAGGGCTCTTACCCAATCAGCTGCCCTGAAGAGTGCTTGACGAGGAGGGCATCGGTGTCTGATACCATCTCACCATCTTCAGACATCGGAGACGCAGACTGTTTTAATGATGAGGATCAAGGAAAACCATCGGGTTTGGATGGATCCCAAGATAGCAATGGAGTTGAAACCAAATTGGCAGCAAATTCTTATCTGTACATGAGCAATTCCACCAGAGACACCATAACACCGCTCCTTTTGGAACAGTGTGTTAACAAAACAAAGGGGAATGAGAAGAACATCACAGACAAGCTTTGTAAAAATGCTAAGAGACAAGAAGATGAGGAGGAGCCCAATAATGACTTGATGATGCTTCAGGAAAGAAGGGATCTAGACTCTCCAAGCCTCAGTGAGAGTGTGATCAGCGACAAAGATGAAGGAAGGGAGACTGATTCCAAAACAACCACTCGTTCCTCAGCCTCAATTGAGCGCATCACAGAAGTCAAAAATAGCCTGACGCTAGACATCCCAACCGCCCAGACCAACCGCTGTTTCAGCCTTACATACTCAACGGACAATGATGAAGTCGATGACAATGAGGGAGACTCTTACCCGTACCTGACCAACAGTAGAAATCAGTCCTCCTACAGGGATAGTGCCTTGGAGCTAGACAGTTCTCCACCAATTGACTCTAGTGTGCAAGACCATCTCCAGTCTGAGCATGACCTCCCACTGTGTGAGAAAGAAGTGGATCTACAGCAGCAAAATGAGGATGACGGACTGGCCTATGACTCCATGAAGTACACTCTGGTGGTGGATGAAAATACTACGCTGGAACTAGTCAGCCTTAAAAGGTATCATTACAGTAGTCCAATTCTAAATTAAGATACATTTGCAACTAAAATCCTCATTCTCTTCCAGGTGCACCTCAGTTCTCAGTGATGACAGTGAGCTCTCTACAATCTGTGATGAAGAACCGTTAAGGCCAGGGGAGGTGGTTTATGGAAGAGGCGATGATGAGGAACGTCCAGAACTTCTCAGCTCCTCGGAGGACTCCTCTCCTGAAGCCGACCTTCCGTTTTCCAAGAAATTCCTTAATGTGTTTGTCAACAGCACCTCCCGTTCTTCCAGTAAGTCACACACATGCACCACCACCTTTGAATTTACTCTAAATCCACAAGCTAGTTTTAATAGCGTTACTGTTATAAACGCTTTTTAAAACTGGAGTGGTATGGTATGGGTCAGGTCAAGAGAGTCAGTTACCATTGTCAGAAGGGATATGATGGATCCCAACTAAGAATACCCGACCAGTAATGTACCTCTCACTGGAAATTCATCTTAATGTGTCGCTTCCATACATTTTATATTTTAACTGTGTAGTCTTACTGTTATGTCCAATTAGAATTAGGGTTGTTTCAGGCCACAAAATGAATGCGGATCTACAGTTACCATCCTCTGAATGAAAATCTTTTTAATAAATACAAATGATCATTATCGGCTTGATGCATGAACATGTAGTCTAAATATGGCTAAGAACCCACACAAGAGTGATGGGAGGCCTGAACTTCCAAGACATCCATCATCAATCACTTCAAGATTCATATCTCTAATAAAGGGTGATTTGCATAATAAAAGCCTCATTAGGAGGGTCTTTGCCTTTCCCATTTCATTTTGACAAAACTAATAAGCTTCCAGTTAGTCTCTATCATAAGCAACAGAAGTTTATTAATTAAGTTTAGGGTGAATTGAAAAGGATTCACTGCACTTCTTTTCAGGTAGGCTGTTGAGGGTGATTGTTGCAATCTAACTTGAGTGTTTAATGTAGGCACAGAATCCTTTGGCTTGTTCTCCTGTACCATCAATGGAGAAGAAAGGGACCAGACGCACAGGGCAGTCTACAGGTAATACCTGTGATGCATTTAATACACTTACAATGGTACACTTTTTACAATACATGTATGAAAATGCTATACATATTATAGTCCAACATAAAGAACACATGCAATATGTAAAATATTCATTTTTATAATTATTTTTTCTTTGTATTATGGTGTTTTTTGCCTTTATATCTGTTATATGCACTCTGCCTCTATAAATGTTTTTTTTCCTATTTAAATTTAATTTGATAATTTAAATGATGAGGCACATGAATTAAAAAGATACAAAAATGCACAGTGTCTTTGCAAAAAAAGTTATCTTGTCATGCTAATTATGTTTTTAGTTGTTGCTATTGTTATTTTTCTGAATTTTGCTCTAATACACAAATTGCAATACTATTACTACTACTATTACTACTACTACTACTACTACTACTACTACTACTACTACTACTACTACTACTACTACTACTACTAATAGTAATAATAAAAATTGATTTAGTTCATGAGTAATGTTAAAAACCATGTAATCTTTTTTATACTCTCCTCTATAATCAGACATCTGGGGGTACCTGCCCACTCTGTTGCAACATATTTGAAGGTGCCCATATGATGATGATACATTTTTAATATGTTGTGCAGCCCCTATACTTGTAATTTCTCAGTCATTTTACATCAAATCTACCTGGTATAGAAAATATTTTTTGTTTGTAGTCAAGTCTTGTTAGTGTGCCAACAGCACCAGGGAGTTAATTATGTTAGAAAAGAGATGACGTCTCTGCTATAGCAGACTTTAGAGGCTGCTTGGAGGCTTGTAATTATCGCATTAGCCACCAGCTGTGTCTGTCTCTGTATGAGACAGTGCAGTATATGATATCCCTTTCTGGTACCCATATATGGTCCATGCTTTCTCTGCTGCTGTGCCTCGACATTAGCAGCTCTTTGTTTCCTTTCAAACACGCCCACTTACTTGCACAGCTCAGCTCTTTATTCTCTCATCTCTTTCCATGAAGCCCATGGGAGTCACCTGATACCCAGACAGATGCTTCCTGGTCAAAAAAATAAATAAAAAAAGGCCTGTCTAGAACCATAGCCTTTCGAATAGAGTCAGTGTCTGCTCTGGTGCCCTCTGCAGGTTTATCCCCAGACATGCAGATGAGCTTGAGCTGGATGTGGATGATCCGTTGTTTGTGGAGGAAGAAGAGGATGACTACTGGTACAGAGGGTACAACATGCGGACAGGAGAGAGGGGCATATTTCCTGCCTTTTATGCCACTGAGGTTATAGGGCAGTCCAAGGAGGTTCTCGGTATGTAGACTCATTATTCTAAAAGCATTGATGTGGGTACTACAGTCATTATATGCTACTGGCCTCACTGTTCAGGTATGAAGAGGAACCCAGCATGGATGGAGACTTTCAGCGTTCAGTTCTTGGGTTCAGTTGAGGTACCTTATCACCAAGGAAACGGCATTCTGTGTGCAGCAATGCAAAAGGTAAGTTATTGAAAAATATAATGAAATAGGTGCATATATAAGTATTTGACCTGAGCTTCTTTTGTCTGTTAGATTGCGATATCCAGGAAGCGAACAGTCCATGTGCGACCCCCCTCTTTGTGTGAACTGGAGATTAGCCTGCAAGGTGTGAAACTGATCATGAGCCTGGAGGATGACTATGACACCCTCAATGAGGTATAAATCAGTGACTTACCTGATCAATGCAAAGTAAATGATCTGAAATATTCTTTTGGTAATGATACTACCTAATTAATACATACAATAGTATACTATAATATAGTATATAGACAGAATAAAGAGATTTTTGACTTCAACTTTACCCTTATCGGATTTTTTTTTATCTTCAGTTCGACAGATGTAGTCATTTCTTCCAGATGAAGAACATCTCATTTTGCGGATGTCATCCAAGAAACAATTGGTAAACAAACAATTACTTCATAAGTATTAATCTTACTGGTGCAGACAGTATCGTTAAACTGATTGCATCACATTGTTTGTCACTCTCTACAGCTATTTTGGCTTCATCACTAAGCACCCAATGCTGAACAGATTTGCTTGCCACGTGTTTGTGTCCCAGGAGTCTATGCGACCTGTAGCAGAGTGCGTTGGGTGAGTCCTAGTGGAACAGTTTGTTTTTGTTTTATGAATTCAAAAACCATAATTGTAAAGTGATTTGGACATGTCACCCTTTTAAAGCATTCTGTGCCGACCTTAAAAGACACTTGGATATACCTTGGTACATATACTGTATGTGTAGTATAGCTCTGACATATCTATTTTTGTGGTCTGTCTGCAGACGGGCCTTCCAAGAGTACTACCAGGAGCATCTGGAGTACGCCTGCCCCACAGAGGATATCTACCTGGAGTAAGAAGTGTTGCAGTGACAACCACTGTCCCTCTGCAGCTTGTCAATCAAAAGTTTGCCACCAGAGGGCGCTGTCAGTGGGGCTTATCTGGGCTGGGCCCGCTGAAACGGGGATGTTCATTTCTACAATATGCTAGGCATTTGACTGACAACATTCATCCTTTGTTTATTCCCATCGTCTCGATGGACAAATTGATTGCCTGTTTCTTTGATCTTTTTCTATTATATAAAACTAAGATGCTGAGCAGCTCTTTAAAGGGTTTTATTTTGAAATAATTACAATATACCTACTGCTGTTTCACTTTTCAATGCATGGCTAGTAGGGTACTGCACACTTACACACACACTAACACAAAACACATATCCAACTGAATGGCAAACAGTTCAACCATTGGTAAATGAAAGATGTAGAATTTAAAGGTTGGTCTGGAATGATCTGTAAATATGTATTTGTCCATTATTGACAAACCGCTGTTTTGATTTTTACAGATAGTGGCACTGGAACAAGATAGAGAGAACACAGTGAAGTGTCCTTGGTCCAAGCTTACCCCTGTGTCGCGTACAATATGTAGTGTGTGTGTTGTAAATACATGTATAGAGAGTATACATACAGGCGCCTCATCAAACTAATTAATGAACACACAAAAGACTGGTAGGAAAGGTTTTTGTCAGTTTTGCTGTAGATGTAAACAGTTGAATGGGCCTAACAGCAAGTGTTTGGCCCAAAAGTGGGAAGAGTGTAATGGTGTAAACCTTACAGACATTTTATATAGATTGTAATGAGTAGTCATTGTCAGTTTGTCTGTATAATATTACAAACATTGTCCACTTTTAAAATGCACTGCTTGCTGACCTTCACAGTGGGGAACTAATATGACAAATAATTCAACTTAACCTTACAAACCATACATCACTGTAGCTTAGATATGATTTATGTGACTTTCTGGTCACAGAAAGCACTGATTTATACATACCCACATGTCTCTGACTCTTCCACTCTGGTTTTAGTGGTAATCTATGTTAATCTCACTAAAGAAAAAAGAACAATTGGATTAAATTGACAAAAAAAACATTTATTCCTTCCCTTTGTTCAAAGGTTAACAATCATCCAAGAAACTTTGTTCTGGCATACCATCTCCAAACTCTCAATCTGGTTTAGCTACATTCAGTCACGACTACAAGAACAAATGTCTCAGATGTGCTAAAAGTGATGCAGCAGGAAGGCTTTAGTGTTATTAACATCTGTATTGCTGTCTGTTAGCTCATGTATATAATTAGACTCTAGAATCAAGGTAGTGTTGTGTCTTTTATGTTCAGTATGTACTGAAATAAAGATGTACAAGAATTTTAAAACGGATCACAACTTTACAAACCCACAAGAGAAAAAAAAACACATTATTGTCTGTGATCTGCAATAATTTCAGTGTCCTATGTTTTTACAAAAGGTGTTATCTCAGTATCGGTCACGCAGATGGCATTATGCCATGAACCTCAGACCGGCTTTGGCAGCACACTTAGGCCATATTTGTGACATGTGACATCATTACTGTGCAATACACTCACCAAACTGCTGACCAACCTGCAGTAAGAATAGTGACTGAGGCAGCTGCCACTGGAAACTATTATTGTCTTGCCATATATAGCATTCATCTTTGAGCTCGGGCAGTGTGTCCCAACTCTGATCTGTATTCTCTATTAGCTTCTGATTGTGTTTTTCATGTTACAGCCTAGTTTGCACAAAGTTACAGTACAGAGAACCAGGCTTTGAAGATAGTCCTGTAGCCGCTGAGACATACATTAACAGTAAAACCAAACTTCTGACAAAATTCTTCACTGTACCCTAGCGCAAAAGAGTATTTGACAGAACAAACATATCCTATCTTGTATCTTTAAAAACAAGGACTTGTACATTTAAGAAGAAAAAATACAAAAAAAGCATTACATCACTCTGCCTTGTCATGGGTTTGGTCTTCTGAATAAATTATATGCTTGATGTCTGAACCTTTGTTAATGTCTACTGTTTTTTTGTCACACATTTAATTCAAAGTATTCAATACACACATTCTCAGTTACACTTCACTTAAAAATGTAAAAAACATAGTTCAATCACAGTATTTTTAACTGATATCCTATAAACACCCTGATGTCTTTTCTAGTTCTTACCTGTCAAGTCTAAACCTGATTTCTCTCATGAACACTGGCAGCAGCTGGGTTTAGGGCTACACTGAGGATTGCAGCAAGGCGCTAGGTTTGGGTCACTTCCTTTTGAGATCTCACTTTTTCCAAACACCATGGATGCTTCAAAATTGGCTTTCACTTTCATTATCCTCTCCAAAACAGCTTGGAGGTCAGGCCTTTCCTTCACTGAGAGAGGGTAGTGCTCTGAGGGGTCACTCTCCAGGTCAAAGAGAAGTGGAGGGTCGTGGGCCTTGAGTCCAGCAGAGGCGGGGCAGTCTGGATCTGGCGTAGTGCTACTTTTAGACGAACCTGAAACAAGAACAGAACGTTTAATTCTGACTGTGTCTCTGTTTTTTTTTTTTTTATTTCACTTTCAGCACTGATAGAGAGAAGCCTACCTCGTGTATAGAAGTGGGCCTTGTACTTTCCAAGCCTCAGAGCAAAAAGACCAATCTTCTCACTAGGATCTAATGGGTAGAACATCATTGCTTCTCTTTTACTCTGCAAAACAAGAATAATTTCAAGCTTTTATAAACAGTTGGTTTTTAGGATAATATTGGGTACGTAAAGACATTTTTATATCAGTACCATGCCATGATTGAAGAGAATTTCTGTCATATCGACCCCATCCAGTACTACTGAGGGTAGTTTGGCTCCTGACAGTTTGGCAAAAGTTGGCAGGATGTCTAGAGTACTGGCCAATTCATGTGTAACACCTGCAGAAAATGCCCATTTGCTAAAACAAGTAGTTTTTGAACTTGAACTGTGGTCTGAGGAGGTAGGTATAATACAATACTAACCAGGCTGGATAATTCCTGACCAAAAGGCAATGGCTGGTTCCCTAAGGCCTCCCTCATATGTAGTTGCTTTCCCACATTTCAGGGGGCCAGCATTACCTCCACGGGACATCCGCAAAAGTTCAGGCCTGAACACACAAAAATTAGGAACGAGTACTTAACACGCCGAAGGGATTACTTTACAGAAGCAGATTCACAAATAAAAAATACAATATTGTAATTACAAGAAAATCAATGTGTTTACAAGTGAAAGGACAGAAAACTGAGATGTTCCAGGAATTGTTGTGTTCAGGGACCACTGAGATATCCTGATATAACAGGCTCCACTATTGCCTTCACATTCACCTATGGAGCTCGTCCTTCAGTTCTTGGTATTTCAAGCTTCTCATTTTCTTTCTTACACATATTGCAGGAACTGAGATTGCCACTTCTATTATGGCCTTGTCCTCTGGTAGCTAAACTCCCACCCTGGGAATAGTATTTTCTTTTCCCAGTGCAATGAACTTGCATGTTTTTGATTATGCATAATTATAACAAGGTGGTAGAGTGCATTGTAATGAATATCATAGAGTACAAAACAGACACATAGAGAAATAAACCTAATAAAAAAAGAATCACGATACACCACCCATTGTCTGCAGAGAAAAAGATCATAGTGTTGTTAATAATGTCTGCCTTCTTCAGGGCAGCCAAAATGTCTCCTATAGTGTTGTCAAACTCCAGCAGAGAATCTCCAAAAGGCCCTCTTGAGGTTTTCCCAGCCGCCTTTGGACCTGCAAACTGGGGATAGTGTGTGTGCTGCAAGAAGACAAGGGAAAATACTTAAGTCAGACTTCTTTCACTTTCAAAGTAAACTTGTTTGACTAGTGTTGCTCACATGGGATGGATAGTAGAGGAAGAAGGGCTTTTGTTTTTTGGCTGATGTTAAAATGAAATGAGTTGCAAAGTGACTGTAAGCCTGCTCCAGCTCCAGAAAGTTGACTGGCTGTTGTATGATGACATCATTTTTCATCAGAGGTACAGTTACAGTGCCAACGTCACACAGTCCAAAACACTTCACATCTGGAGGGAAGCAGGTCAGGTTTTCACATGGACCCTGGCAAAGATTATGAAGAGCTGTTATTTAAACAGACATACACCTAAGGATAATTAAGCATTTTTTATTATTTTAAATGTAATTCAAAAACATGTTGTAAGACCTTCATTGGAATGATATGCCTGAATGTTTTTAAGTAGAACCTGTGAGATTTTTAACAACCCTCCACTGACCTGATCATGGGAGTATGGAATGCCCAGGTACTTTTCAAATCCATGGTTTGTTGGAAGGTACGTTCCATTGGCTCCTAATCCCAGATGCCATTTTCCGATAGCAGCTGTGGCATATCCCGCATTTTTTAACATCTCAGCGATGGTTGTTTCATTCAGAGGCAGACCGCCTATAGAGCCTGGGTACAACACTCCTGGGTAGATACCTGAGCGGGTCTCATAACGGCCAGTCAGCAAAGCTGCTCTGTGGAGGGGATTGAGGACAAGACAACGCTTTTATTTTATACAACATACTTAATATCTAATCTAATAAAGAGTGACAAATGTGTTGTATTTTGAGGAACAAAGTTAATATTTTATATTATATACACTAGTGTGATTTGTTGAAAAAGGATATGCTCAGTGTGGGAGGGAAGTCACTCTGAAAATCAAAGTTGATAAGTTGGAGGTTGATTCTGTGGGGGAATCAGGACTCCCTGTGCAGCTGTCAAGAGTCACATGAAGTTGAGGTATGTGCGACCCTAAAAGACAAGTCAAACCGGTCTTGCTGGAAGGATGAATTTACCGGCAACCTAACTTTTACCAGAAGATCTTCTGATTATTTTATTTCTTAGAGTGAACTGCCAAATCTGTAATTCTATTGAATAGAGCAATTACACTACACAGTGCTGGCCTCTGAGCCCAGGTCCCACAGGTTGGACTGACGCTCTCCTGTCTTGAAAATGCTTTCCTTTACCTCTTTGTACAAGGAAGATAAAGTTCAGTCCAACTCTCCTGGTGTAATAGTCAGGTTGTAAGGTCTGGGATACACTGTAAATATTTGAAGGACTGCACATAGGGATATGCTGTCCAAGAAAAGGCGTAAACTATGCAAACCTGATTTGGCTGCAGCTAGTAACTTACGTTTCGAAATCAGTAGTAGGGACATTGGCATAACAGAAAACTAGAGAAAAACAGTCAGGAAAGGTAAAGACAGGGAGATTAGCTGAGAATTTCCTTAGCTTTCGTGTCTAAACCCCCCACAAACAGAATCTTTTTGGAGGTTGTTGTTGTTGTAAGTTTGAACTCTCTATTACATCTGCACCCACTTTTGAATCATTTGCACAAAAGCTTGTAAAAGTCACACACAATTGCTTGTGGTTGCAATTGAAGGAGAGCTCAGCTGATAAGAACTAGATTTGATTTTATAATATAATTTTATTTAATATTGATGAACAAAATAGAGTAGAATAGAGAGTGCAAACATGATTTTGATATTCTGTTGGGAGAATAGCTGTACTGCATTTTTGATTAATTTTGA
This sequence comes from Rhyacichthys aspro, assembly GCA_036850595.1. Classification (NCBI taxonomy): domain Eukaryota; kingdom Metazoa; phylum Chordata; class Actinopteri; order Gobiiformes; family Rhyacichthyidae; genus Rhyacichthys; species Rhyacichthys aspro. Next base: position 5,660,771 of record CM072153.1, on the reverse strand, counting down.
CTAACGCAAACATAATAAAGAAACATAATAATGACCACCTGGAGGGGCTGCACCCGGCGCTGGTGACGTAGAAGTCGGTGAAGCGCAGTCCTCCCGCCGCCAGCCGGTCCAGGTTCGGGGTGAGAGAACTCGGATGTCCATAACATCCCAGATCCCCGAAGCCCAAATCATCAGCGAAAAGAAGAATGAAGTTCGGCGGAACAGCTGAGGTCAGGCACAAAAACAAGACATTCACAAAGACGAGCTTGCTGTTGACCATTGTTTACGTGTCTTGAGTTAGAGGACTGTGCAGAAGTGTGAACCCAAACACTGGAGGCTGTAGTGTTACACTAGTTTGGCTGCATTCAGTCACGGGTTTACCTATAAGCACGTGAGAAACTTCCGCGAAGTCAGGAAGAGTCTTCAGAAGTTCCCGCCCTAGAGTCGATTTTAAAGTTTAAAAGACCAAAAGACGTACACTGTATTTCACTGTAAAATTTGGTATGTTTTTATTATTAGTGAATTTGCTAAAGTTTTCTCCTTCCGCATATTGTCACGTGAGCACAGCGCGGTCTGACGTCACGTAGCCTCTTACAGGTGAGTCGTTTACTGCCCATCCGTACCATCGACATTTTTACCGTTATTTAGCAACTTTAGCAAAAAAATGTCAATGTCTAGTTGCATAATAATGGTGAAAATTAATTAAATCTTGCACTGCATCATGTTTACATTACAGAATAGGCTGAATACCTTTTAATACAGTTTGTACTTTCAAGGCATTTGGTCGCCGTAGTTATTAGGTATAGTCATGGCTATTTTTTTTCGGTTGGCCACTGACCGTAAAGAATTAGTTTTTTTCCAGTTTAGCATCATTTTATATAACTTATTCTTAGTATATTCTTAGATTATACTTATTCTTATATTTTTTATTACTTAGTTTCCTGTATTCTAAAAATGACTCCCCGATTCTGTCACATTATTTTATATCGCAACATAGTGTACCATGAGCAGGAAGTAGTATTGACATCACCAGGGAATTCATCCATGTAAAATCCATATATTTGAATAAATTATCTTTCCTGGTTTTACAGTGTGATTAGATTACAAATATACATGATTAAAAAGCAAATTCTAAATGTACAGTGCTTCTCTCAACTGTTTCATGAATAAGTACAAACATGTAGCATTAGACATTTTAGTCTTTCCCAGAGTTTAGAACACTTAAAATGATTGTTTTATGAACATCTGCAGCAGCTTGGTTTAGGGCTACACTGAGGATTGCAGCAGGGCTCCAGATTCCGGTCTGTTCCTTTTGAGATCTCGCTTTTTCCAAACACCATCGTTGATTCAAACTCTGCTTTCACTTTCTTAATCCTCTCCACAACAGCTTGTAAGTCAGGTTTTCCAATCAGAGAGAGAGGGTAGTACTCTGAGGGGTCACTCTCCAGGTTAAAGAGAAGTGGAGGATCATGGGCCTTGAGAACTGCAAAAACTGGACAGTCCTGATCTGGTGTAGTACCACTATGGGTTGCACCTGGTAAAGAGATACACCTTTTAGTTTTTAATGCATGTGCAGGTTTGAAGATAAATATTAAGAAGCCTACCTCGTGTATAAAAGTGGGCCTTGTACTTTCCAAGCCTTATAGCAAAAAGGCCATACATTTCACTGGGATCTGTCGGGTAGAACATCATTGTCTCCCTCTTACTCTGCAAAATAAAAACCACCAAGTGTATACTGTACTTTAGACTTATAACTATAATCAGCAACCTTTATTTGTATAAAACCTTTCAAACTAATTAATATAACTACAGATGCTTTACAATAAATAAAAACCTAAAATTTGAAGTAAAAGCTCATGAGAAGAACATAGGCATTGGCATTTTAGCCAAGTTAAATTAGTCTTTTTCCAAAAGACCAAAAAGTACTCTATCATGTTGGCTGGATATATTGCTCTGATATAATTAGCTTAATACAATTAATCTGCTTATTTTATTACCAGTACCTGTCCTTGGTTGATGAGAACCTCTGTAATATCAACCCCGTCCAGCGTTACAGGGGGTAACTTGGCCCCTGCTAGGTTAGCAATAGTTGGCAGGATGTCTAGAGTGCTGGCCATCTCGTGAGTGATACCTAAAAAAAAAAAAAAGCCTGTTCATGAGGTCAGGTTTGCTCAGGGTTTTCTGTGAGGACGTGTAAAGACGTTCACATATGTAATGTGGAAATTCAATGCCAGGCTTTGAAACATTTGCATTATTGCTTAAATATACATTAATTTCTGTACCACCAAACCATAATACAATACTAACCAGGCTGGATGGTTCCTGGCCAAAAGGCAATGGCTGGTTCTCTCATTCCTCCTTCATATGTGGTTCCTTTTCCACATTTTAAGAGGCCAGCATTACCTCCACGGGACATTCTCATTAGTTCAGGCCTAATGAAGGAACAACAAAAGTTTTTTTTTTATGACATTATGAACTGACCTTTGCTCTAAGAGAGTGACTGTATCTCAGATATTGTAAAAGCAGATAAACAAATTACTAGGTCATTAAGTGTACAGCACACTGCTATAAACATGACACAAAACTCTGTCTGTTGATTCGTTTATAATAAAGTTGGCAACCTAATCAGAAAACACCAACCCATTGTCAGCTGTAAATAAGATGAGAGTGTTGTTGATAACGCCTGCCTTCTCCAGAGCTGCCAGGAGGTCTCCTATTGTGTCGTCAAACTCCAGTAGAGAATCTCCAAAAGGACCTCTTAAGGTCTTCCCAGCCGCCCTTGTACCTGCATACTGAGGGTAATGTGTGTGCTGCAAGAAGAAAAAGGAAAAAGAGCTTTAGTCACATGCTGTCTCTTTCTCTTTTAAAATGTAGACATTTTTGTCTTGTGTTCCTCACATGGGATGGATAGTAGAGGAAGAAGGGCTGTTGTTTCTTGGCTGATGCTAGAATGAAATTAGTTGCAAAGTCACTGTAAGCCTGCTCCAGCTCCAGAAAGTTGACTGGCTGTTGTATGATGACATCATTTTTCATCAGAGGTACAGTTACAGTGCCAACATCACACAGTCCAAAACACTTCACATCTGGGGGGAAGCAGGTCAGATTTCGACATGGGCCCTGAAAAGTAGATTTTTAAATAGTTAATTAAATACCAAAAAATAATCACCCATCAGTTTTAACCCGTTTTTATTTTATCATAATAATCACACTGACCATGTCATGGGAGTATGGGATTCCCAGGTACTCATCAAAGCCTTGGTTTGTTGGAAGGTACGTCCCATTGGCCCCATACCCCAAATGCCACTTCCCAACAGCAGCTGTGGCATAACCCGCGGGTTTCAACACCTCAGCAATGGTGGTCTCATTTAGTGGCAGACCACCTATAGAGTCTGGATACAACACTCCTGGGTAGATACCTGAGCGGGTCTGATAACGACCGGTCAGCAAAGATGCCCTGTAGATGGCATGCAGACAAAACAAATATCCTCCTTGATCATTATATCTAATCAGTGGTGATAGATTAACCACATTATCAACATCTTCATTATATAATACTTCCAGCGAAAGTCCAAAGTTAGAGTAATGTAATATTAATTAGATTAGATAGATACTTTATTGATGCCAAAGGAAAATCAGGTTAAAATCAGAATGGTATGTGCACAGATAACTGTAAAGTTGTATATTTATTTTTTAGTATGTGGCTAGATTTGGATTGCTCTGACCATATACATACATGACTAGCAAATTATGCTAATTAGTTACTCGTTAATGTGATTATTAGAATATTATTTACAGCAGGTATGGCTTTTGGATCAACATTTGAAAGAAGTAGATCATTTGAGTTTAACGAATAGGTGCCAATACTAGTGATACTAAATTATAAAGTGTAGAACCATCCCCCTGTCCCTCGGCTGCTCACCTGGAGGGGCTGCACACCGGGCTGGTGCAGTAGAAGTCGGTGAAGCGCAGTCCTCCCGCCGCCAGCCGGTCCAGGTTCGGGGTGAGAGAACTCGGATGTCCATAACATCCCAGATCCCCGAAGCCCAAATCATCAGCGAAAAGAAGAATAAAGTTCGGCGGAGAAGCTGAGGTCAGGCACAAAAACAAGACGTTCACAAATATGGACCAACTGTTAACCATTGTCGCCTTGTAGCTGAGTCAAACTGGTGGACTGCTCACCGCTGGAGCCCACTGCTAAAGCGGGAAAAGGAGGAACCAAAACAAACGTCACGTGCTCATTTTGGTCACGTGGCATGTTACGCATACAGAGACGTCAGCCGTAGCTAGGTTTGATGTCGCTTTCAAACGCTGTATCAGATATAAAATTGGAAAACTAAATTATTAGATAAAGGCCTACACCGCTCAACTTTTGGAGCGATATGGAAGAAGACATATACAAGAAAAGCAAGATAACATAACACATCACGAACCACACCAAAATAAAATAATTTAAAAAAAAAATCTACAAGTCTAAACTGCTCTTTAAATAATTCCTATTTAAAATTATAATCTAGAATCTACCCACCCAAAAAAAATATTTACATCTGCTTGGTTGGTGTTTTATATATTCTGTGGTAATCATATGTATTAAATAATTTTTCTGTATAAATGGAATAAAGGAAAGATGTTCTGGAGACTTAAATTTATATAATTAAAAATAGACCCAATTAATATAAAAGTAGGATTAACAGCATCTTTTCTGTTATCTGTAATCTTATTTTGGGGGTACATCAGGACACAGAAAACAATTGCATCCATGTGTTTATCTTTACTTTACTTGAATTGTATTTGCTCAATCCGGAGGTTACCTGGGGCAAAATAATGGTACCACCTCAAGCCGATTAAACCCAGGGCAACTTCACACACAGCACTTATCTGTGAGCCAGTGTGCTGTCCAACACCACTGTTTAGCCCCAGGATGGCAGAGCTGTGGTACAGGCTGATAGATAGGTTTGATTTACTATTCACTTTCACTTCTCTCTACAGCACTGACCTACATTCAAGAGCAGCTCTGCATGAGCCGGAGAGAGATAAAGATGGTGGGGGATAGACAGTAGACACAAAGACAGCTCAGTTTTCACATATAAAAATTGGTACATGATCCATGTATGTTGCTAAATTTTTCCTCTTTACATGCTTCATAAACTTTAAATGTATGCACTCTTAATGGATGTTTGTGCATACATACAGCTGTGCTTATCCAAGTGTGCCCAAGAAAACATCCTTGCGACTCTATAAATGTTAAAAAGATACCAATACACCCATCTTCAAAATGTCCTGTATGCTTGTAATGAAAAGAAGCAATAAAAATGAGTTTGCTTTAAGGAGAACCTCAAAAAATATCTCAGTCATGCACTTGAAGATCTATTTAACTGTATAAGCGTCTTTCATCTTATCTTTGAAAACCCAGAGCTCTGGTAGCATCTGTGCAAGAAACAACTTGATGCAACATTCGGAGAGGAGGGGTACCCACACCACCCCGAACCACAGCAGGTGTTCACTTGAAGTGTTAACAAATGGCAATGTTTTAAATGCAGTAAATTTTCCTCTTAACATGTCACATATACTTCAGGAAAATGCTGAATCTATTTTCATCCAATAGCTTGCAGCCAAATACCTGGTAGCAGCCATCATTAGAGGGCAATAATTTACGGTAATGACCACTCAGGCTTTTCCAACTCTAATGACTTGTGAAGGTGTTTGCCAGACAGTCCATTTAATAGGCAGGCATGGAGAGGAATGAAGACAGCCTGTGTGTGTGAATGACACGGCCTTAACTGCACTGGCATTCAGTGGGCTGCTCTGAAAACGGTTATCAATAACAAAACACAACATACTATAAAACGTCCTCCCACTCTTTTTGAATGGCATGTTTGGGTGTCGAATGTGTGAGCAGTGGCTATTGTTAAACTACAAGTTGTTATTATGAGTAGTTTTTCTGACATTCTATTTACTTTGTTTTGGCGTGTTCTTGTTTGTTCAATGAAGAGAACACTTTTCCAATAAATATATAGTAATAATTGTTCAAATTACATGTTTGATTAGGCCAATCCCACACAGTTTATAAGTTTACCTTGTGATTAGCCACATAGCAAAGCTGCCTCCTCAGCTCAAGTACTACTAAGTACTACTAACTAGTATTAGATTTATAAGATTATTTATCATTTATTTATAATATATTTATGTACCTACTCACTACTACTTTGCTATTTCTAGTTTTGTACTGTAAAAAACACCTTACAGTAGAATAGTGTATACCATACTATGAAATCCAGTCCAAATTACAGGAAAACTTAAAAGTATTCATGCATAGAGACTTGTCTGTGAATTGCCTGAACCTCTGATCTTTGACTTGACTAGCATTTGACTTTTACATTTGGCTGAGTGTAAATAAATGAGTCTGGGGCTGACTAGGTTTAGGATATTTTAGTCTCACTCCATTGCTCCATTCATTTGCACAATTAAAAAGTTGCCCAGTAATCAGTCTTGTCACTGATACATTTTAAACTTACTCTAGTAATATTTTATTCATTCATTCATCTTCTACATCTTTCCTTTTACAGGTCATGGGGTCATGGAGCCTATCTTAGCAGCTTTGGGCTATGCATGAAGGCATAATTGACCAGTCTAGGGATCAATTCCATGACCTTCTTGCTCTGAGGCAGGAGTTATCACCACTCTGTAACTGTGCACCCAAGTATCATTAAGCTACTTTAGATTGCATTTTTCTTCAGTCTCCAATCATTGAAAGCACTTGTATTTGAATAATGGTTTTGCATTCTCACCTCTGGCTATAACATAAGGCACCAGAAATGTTTTCGTAAAGTATGGTAAGTGACCTTTTAGTTAAGATAAGTGAATCTTCAGCAGCTTTTTTTACGTGGCGCATCTGTTATTTTGATTTGTGCAGCCTGATTGCTTCAGGCACATGGAGGGGTTGTAACAAACAGAGTGGATAAGGACAGCATACCCACCACTCTCATCCCTCACAAAAGAAGCAAGGAAGCCTGCTACAACTGCAGTATCCTTTTGTTAATGTTTCTTTGCTTTTAGAAGATCACACTCACATTTTTCTGCACATGCTGTGACTTTATTTTGCGCAGCAGGTAATAACAAAGATATGGACCAGCAGGCAACATGTACCAATATCTTGTTGTTGGAAAACACTTCTGTCTCAACTTGTTATATTCTCTTTCACACACTATTAGCAATCTGAACCTGTGAATTCAACTGTGAAATCTAATGCTGCAGCGTTTACAGGCTGCTATTCTGAGACAGGTGTATCAGCTGGACACTAGTGGGCGCCATAGCTTCACATTTGTCCTCTTATCCTTCATCTGTGGAAAAAAAAGCTTCCCCATTCTACCATTAGTTCCACAGCCTTTTGATGTTTAATCATCTTTTATAATGTGCTGCACAGTGAATTAAGCAATAAAAGGATGATCTTGGCTTGAGATTTGTCTGTGCCACACTGGAATTCACAATTCAGAATCATTCTCATTTAGCCCTGTCCTGACAGCAGATTGTTTCTAAATGAGCGAGCTTGCTATTATTTTGCCATTACTCTGGAGAAACAACATTGTAAATAACAGTATTTCATATCTCTTTTCAATCTGAATGTTAGATTAAAAAGAATGATTACGTCTAGCATCCAGCAGTATTACAAGGTTTAATGTATTGTAGATGTGAATACGGAAAAGCACTCTCTGAAGGTTAGTGCGAGGTTTTGTTGAGCACAACACAACAATCTACTGTATGAGTGAGGATTAGGCAGCCTTTTCGTGATGAAAAGTCATTGTTATTCTGCTTTGTGAGCGCAGGGAGCCCTGATAGGAAACATCCTGGCAAATAAACTGAGCTTCATTGGCACAATAGAGACTGGATTGGAGCATAGAATTATGCAATGAAATCTAACAGGCCTCTGTGGAGCAACATGAGCTGAAGAACTCATAAATGTTTGAGGAACCTGCTGGGGTTGTACGCACTTTTGTCTACCTCCTTGACTCAAACTGCACCTGTTACTGTGCTCACATACCATTTTTATCAGTTATACAGCTTGTTTTTAAAAGTGTTATATAATAGTATTAATACTAGGCTATAAGTAGTAGTGTAATCAAAATAAGAGTGTCCTTTTTAATACACACATTTAATGATGCTTTTGGATTGCGCTGTAATGTTTAGAGTAAAATACCATCATAGCAACAGTAAATAACCGTAAAAGACAAAGTAGCATATCTCTATAGCACTACTTTATTTATCTTTTTAATTTGCAAAATGTACGCCTCAATCTGACCATGCAGCAATTAATGGGGAATTACTATAATTTACGTCTAGTTATATATTTTCACTGTATTATTTACAGTAAAATATATTCAAATAACAATTGTATGTCAATAACTGTAAAAGTTAAAGCTATTTTTACAGAGTTGCAGTATGTAGAAACAACAGAATCTAATCACTGAAATACACAAAATGAATACTGTGATATCTCATACTAGTCGCTCTGGTAAAATTTAGAGAATTATTCCATTCTTTTTTGTTTGTATTGAAGTACAGTTTTGCTTTTGGTTATTCACTATGAAACCAACAACTGTAAGTGTTTTTATTGGATGTTTATTGAGGTTTTTCTTGTTCTTGTTGTGTGTCCAGGCTTTTTTCTCCATGTTGTCCATTTTCCATCCCCAACCTTGAAAAAAAAATCCATTCAGTTCAGTTCCCCATGTTCAAGATACTGACGCAAGATCTGGAGAGAGTGGCAACACTGGACAATGGATGCAGAAAATCAGTATTGTTTAATACTCGCATCATGACAAATACAGAGGAATTGGCTTTTGGATGAAGTATTAGATAATTTGAAATAATCTATGTCAGGGAAATATATAGGACAAAACTAACACCCGACAGTGACATTATGCATGGAGAAAGGTGTGAGTTACATTTGTTTATGACATGGTTTAGGGGAGATTAGCGTTTTAGTGGAAGAAAAGGTGATGATTAGGGCTTAGGCTTGTTAAATTGTGCATCTGTCGTTCAGTGAACACACTAGAAGGGGATGCTCAGTAGTTTTTTTGTGGCTCTCCAAGTTACCAAACCAGAATGTTATTGAAGAAGTTTTTTATTGACCGTGTCGAGTGAATCGATTTAGAAAAACGTAATTTTTTTTTTACTGTAAATTTGACAGCGTGCACATTTCCATGATGGACTATCGATGGTGAGCATGACCTGCCCTTGCAATAACTTCCTCCACAGCTGCTTGGTAATAGTCTTGTCAAAAAGGCAGGCTGAGTACCCCTTTGCCCGCTGCCATCTTCTGACTACCCTCCGGCATTTCATCTGCTGCCACATCGCAAAGCTGCTCCCAAAAGTCACTTCCTCCTTCACGCAGACAGACGGGCCCGAGAGATATGCAAACATGACTAAGTCAGAGTGTTCTTGTACAGAGTGGTGTGTTATAATACAGGAGGAGGTCTGCCATATTTGTTGGTACACGAGATAACGGCATATGTTAAAATCCGATCGGCGCTAAATGTGTGTTGAGATTCATCATCCGTGGCTCCCTCGTCTCATGTTCCCCTCACCTTCAGATGTGCCCAGGCTCAGCGCGTCCTCCGGGACACAAAAACTGCCTGCTTTGATTGTAAACAACTCTGTCTGAATTTATTATCATCCGCCGTCAGTGTATAATGGCAAAAGACCACTTCCCCACCTCCGCATTTCCATATTCATGCGAAGGCTGCCGCTGAAAGTAAATGGTGATTCAGTTCCATTTTGCCATTTGGATTTTGCTTTGTCATCACTTGTAATTGGAGCACACACGGGGGACTCACCAGGCTGCATCATACTGCCCCAATTTCTGAGACTGATTAAAAAGCGCACAACTCTTTGACTTGTTATGGCAACAGAAGACCCTTTTTCTTTTGTTTCCAAACATTTGACTTCAAGACTTCTTCTGTGTCACAAAGAACAAACTGGTGTCAAACGCTGGCAAATGCAGCCTGAATGTAGTGCACAGCGGAGGATGTAAACAAGACAGCTTGGCCCTTCATTAGCAGCTTCAGTGCTCCGCTCACTTACAGTATGCAACCAGTTCACTGCTAATGACTCTGGAACTGTAAACATTAAAGAATGCAAAATGCATGAGCAGACCTAATGATTATTTTCCCATTTGGCAACTTATCTGGATCAGCTGTTGATGGACGTGACTTCCTCTGCAGCATTTCCTGAGCGCTCGCTGTAGGTATGAATAGATTATACGCAAGAAGTCATTTTGTAACTGCCAATCAACTGCCGAGTCACACCATTCAACTCTTATTTTTTATGGGCTTCCATCCTGTTTTTAATAGGGCTTAGACTTCCCCCATACTGTTTATCATCCTTTGTACCAACTCTAATGGCAGAGTGGTTTAATTACATCAATTTCAATGAGGAAGTAGGATATACAAATACAAAGTGCCTAATTACAATTGTGACTCAAAATTAGCATGAAGAGCAATTAGTCATGTCACTTGAAGGATTGACTCACTACATTTACATGCACAGCTTAGTGGTGCTATGCTAATAGCTTGGTTTGGTTGTTTAACTGGACTACTGTCTTTGAGTTTATCTGCTCAGGAGGAAATCGAATTATTAAATCAGCTAAGCTCTGCTTGGGCTAATCCTGCTTTTTTACGTGGTATTGATATTAGCATTCTGCCTATGTTGAAAGAAAAAAAGGAAAGCTAATGATGAACCAGTTCATCTCTTGGTGTGCTAAGAGTTAGGCAGACTACAATAAAGGACAAATAAGCAATAGTCACCCATATACAAGAAGATTTTGGCAACAACCGACGATGTGTGTGTGCTGTCAGTGAGTGGGTAGAAAACATAAGCATGTGACTCAGTAATCACCTGTGTCATGTTAACGTACATTTAAGCAACACTAGGTAAACCCCAGGAAGCTATATCACAGGATGGATGTTCTGCTGACTATGTTTTGCTGAACTATACGCAAATGGTTCTAGACCTGCGCTTCTTCATGTTCAACTGAGATCTGTTTCTTAAGAAAAGCATGCACATTGCAAACCTGCAAAACTTACATTAGGGTAAAATGCATGTCACTGCTGTAAACATAGACAGTAAACAAATATATATTAGGTAAGACACCCATATGGCTTAGCAGAGCAAAAATGAAGGATATAGCTGTTTTCATGACAACACACTCAAATATTCTGTTGTGGTTTGGACGCTTGTTTACATTCTTGCTCCACAAAAACACAAACTTTTTAATCCAGCCAAGAGGGGTTTTTTGATTTGTTGCAGAATATGTTTTGTTGTTGTTTAAATTATGAAGTTGGCATTCTGAGTGAAAACAACGGCGTCAGTGTAGGTACCAACTAAAGCCCAGAAGTAGAAACTCAAGCTGACTCGCATTTGTATTAGCATTCTTGACACACCTGCTAATGATAAACAACACAGCAGCCAACATACTGAAGTCCATCAGTAGAATATTGCCAACAAGCCTCTAATCAAGCATTTAATTTTCTTTTAGCTTTAGTGTTCATATAAATCAGGGGCACCCAAACGTTTTCCCTTGAAGGCCCAAATTGAGATGTATTATTGGACCAAGCAGAAATCAGTTGCATGTAATGAAAATAAATCTTTCTTCTCTTCCCTCCAGGTTTGTTTAAAATGCCTTTTGTCTGTGCGCCATTCCTGTGCCACTCCTTTTGTGCTGATGAGGTAGCACCTAATTGGAAGCCTGCAAACTTACACTATTTCACACAGAACTTTCAAAAATCCAACAAAAGAGGATTACTTGTGGATTACAAAACCTACCTGAATTGAGTTTTATGTTGTTTTTTTTCAAGAACCTTTCATCTTCAAAGTTAATGAGCAGCATAAGTGAGGGCAGTATGCTGTTTCTGGGGTATATATACCCATTATCCACCTTAAATAGAATATTACCTTATGCAGTAGTCAGAATACAACAGCCATGAAACATAAAAAACCCCTGGTGGGCCATATTAAACCCCTAAGCGGGCCAAATTTGGTCTGCGGGCCTGACCTTGGGCACCCCTGATGTAAATGAAAGGGAAATTCTGCATGTATTGATGGCATCACACGAAGAGTCTACACCACTATCATCCTTTGTACCAATTCTATTAGCAGAGTGCTTTCATCACAGAGAATTTATTTGGTGAGGAAGTGGTAAAAGGATATAACTGAAGTGAACCACCATAATTACAATTTTGACTTTTAAATTAGCGTGGCGAGTCATTAGCCATGTCACTAAAGCCCTGATTCTCTACAGTGCTGCGAGTCTGTTAGAGGGATACTTAAACTATCATGTAGCCTATCAGCTCCCGTAGCCTGTAACACGGGGTTCACTCGAGAACACATCTAGATCCTTGAATCAATTACCAGTCCAGTGCCCACCAACTCCGATCCCATCTCTTTGTGTCACGCTCGATAAAAGCTATTCCCTGTCTTTGCACATTGTCAGTCCCTCAATGTTCAAGCTGCTTCTTATGTGCAGTGGCCATTTCACATTTTGTGTGAATGAATGTTTGACTTTATACCGTCAGACTGAGCCCTGTTCTCCTTTGCTGAGAACTGCACATGAAGGAGCATATTACGTAATTGGAGAGCAGTAAATTATTCACATTTTGCAAAAGAATACTCTCATCTGAATTTCTGTTAGTGCTTTCACTGGAAAAGAACAGATACATTTCACTTCATATGATTTCAATGCACAGGTTGGGATATGGCCTTAGCAACAAGGCATCTTTAATCTGTGCCACATAACCTTGTCTGTTTAAATATGCTAATGCTAAAAGGTTTAAAAACAAGAATGATCAATAGCTCTCGTTGCCACAAACAGGAACAGTCAGCTTCCTTTTGGGCTTTTGATTATCAGACAATTTGATGAAAAGCCTGCCTTGTTTTCTGCTGGAGTCTCACGCAGGCCTCGATAAAACAGATGGATCTGAAGTGTTCAAGAAGTTATCAATGCCAAACAAATAAACTCATGAATATGACAATCAGTTAAGAATTAGGATAAATGCCAGAAAACACAGTGTGTGGGAGGCTCTTGATTAACTTAATAAAAAAAAAAATTAAAAAAGGGAAACACAATGGAAGTAATCAAGGTAACAACAGGGAGTCATTTTGACCTAGCAGTTTTAAACCAATCTAACTTAATGTTAAACTTTCATATGGCTGTATTGATTGTCAGGTGTATTTATGTAAATGTAAACCCAAGACTGCACAGGGGTCATTATTGTCCCATTAAGAACATTTATTTTAAACATATTATTATACAGTATTATCTCTCCATATACAAGTACTATATATATTCTAAACTCTTGCGCTAAACTTCGAGACACAGTGTTATCAAGTGCTGACACTATTGTGATGGGGGTACAAATGACTCTGTCAGAGGTAATGGACTGTTCTATTCTAAAGTAAGTCTGTATAATGCCACTCACAAGAGGGAATGGGACAACAGAATTGAGATTATGACAACATAATAACCTTGAGGAAAAATATCACAGTATGACTTCAGCGGGTGCACAGTGGCAGAGTTGTTAGCGCTGCTGCCTCAAAACAAGAAGTTCGAGGGCTTCCGTGGCCGTCCGGCTCTATGGAGAGTGTGTAAAGGTGATTGATGGTCTGTCAGTGTATGTCTCTAAGTGTTAGCCCTGCGATTAACAGGCCATTATCCACAGTGTACCCCACCTCAGACTCGAAGCAGCTGGGATAGTCTGCCTGCCACCCATGACCCCAGCGGGAAGAACGGTAGAATGAATAAATGGTGTATCACAGTAGGCTTATTGCAGTTTCTAAATAAATGGAACAAAAGCAAATGTTTTGATTGTTAAAATACAAATTTCTAAACCACTTCATTCTGTCCCATAAGGTCTTAAAACTAACTCAACTAAAAGTGATCTGGGAGAAAGGACTTTGACCGAGACACAGTTCAGAAGCAGTGTTTGACACCTTTGTTTGGAACACACAACCTCCATCTGAATAGTCCCGCTCGCTTTTTTAAGTCCAAACCTCACCCAACTCATAACCACACCTTCTCACAAGGCCTTTTTCTTGCCCTTCAATTTGCCCTTTTCTTTGTTTTCCCAGAAGCCATGATTTGATGACAGAGATCCTGTAATTACTCCAAATTTCTACCATTCACTTTGATTTGTGTGTGATGTGCAAACACAAGAGTTACGCCGACAAGCAGATTACTGTAGTAAATGTATCCTTTTGTGTACTTTGTCATTCTGTCTCATCCGCTCGTATTACAATAACAGCAGGAATGGTATCTCGTGTGCAGTCGCAGAGTACCTTCAAACCCATGATCATCCCGTGCCTACCCACACGTATCACTTCCTGTTAATACTCTCCCATTTCTTATGCATGATGCACTTGACGCTGATCGGCTGACACCGGCCGCGCAGCTTTCCTCGAAGGTGACCCCCATCAGATTCAGTCAGTATTGTTTCTCCTTACCATGAATACGTTTTTTTGGCTCAATTTAAGACCAGATCAATGGGAGGATTGTGAAGGCCGAGGCGCAGACTACTAAATACCCAGAGTTTCTTATTGACATGACAGACAAGTGGCGACCTTCTGTGAGAGAGCCCAGCAGGAATAATAGAGCATTTAAGTAAGCATCTATGTGGATGGTTAAAGTCTATTCTCATCTGTTTGTGGGGAAATGGCATGTGGGTATTTACTGCCCTGTGCCGACCAACAATGGCTGGGCATACACAAAGAGGAGTCTTCAATTATTAATGCTGGTGTGGGTTACCTCTGCAGAAAGAGACAGACAGTTTTACCTGGACGTATGTCACAAGTGATCCACTTTAATTGAAATCCCTTTTATATTCTCACTTTCCTCTCATTTCTCTGTCACGTGCCGCTTTTTTACCCTCATAGATCATCCTCATTATTAAACATTGACTCCCAAACAGACTGTGATAACGACAGACCGCGGGCTGAAAGACTAGCTTCCTTCCTTTCCACACAGAGGGGGTATTGAGTGCCCCCCCGCCAGCGTCTGCTCCCCGTCCTGAGATCGGCGCAGCATGACTCAGTTAAAGTCCGTTCATCTGCCTTTGAATGGACAGGTATTGTTTCAGCAGCCGGGATCATCTTACGGCAGACAAAAAAAAAAAAAAAGAAAAAAAAAAGAGAGGCCCCCCTCCTCCTCCTCCTCTTCCTCCCACTACAAACACACACACACACACACACACACACACACACGAGGCAGTCGGGTCTGCAGCCTGAGAGCAGGAGGCACATTTTTTCCCAGACGTTGCCTCGAAAGCTACAGTGGAGTAAAGTTCTTGGAAGCACAGTGCGGTGTTACTGAGTATTGACTGGAACTGAAGACTTCTTGTGTGACTCTGTTTCGGTGATGGGACACAGTGCTGTCTTCTGTGACTTTTTCAGGTAGGACAGGTCAGGATGATTCAAGAACACACTGATTGTAGCAGGCTTGTTTTATGTTTGAATAGTTCTACATCTTTTTTTCTGTTTCTGTATGCGTCTGTTCTTGTCAAATGAAATGTCTCTTGACTGAATTCACCTGCATTTAATCTTCTTCAGTAAATAAGTGTATTTATATTATAATAAGTTAATTATAAGTTGTAGATAGAGTGGAACGTGAAGAAAGTGACAATGCACTGAGGCTTTGGAATGAATATATTCTTTCCAGAAAACCTATTTTTAATAGTTAAGCATCCAGTGAACATACATATACACATACACACATATTTTGGTACCCTAGCTATATGTTTGTATTTGTCTGGCTTAGTGTGAGAATTGTATTATCACCTTTGATTATTGCTGTTGCTTTGTTTGTAATACTTAACAAAAAAAATACAAATAACAAAAATACAAAAGCTGTGACATTCTTTCACACACTTGAATTTGTTTGCATCTTGGGCAACAGGTGAGCAATTACCCAAGAAACTTGCATGATGTGCTCCAACACTTCAATGACACCAGCAAAAGTCAAATAGCCAAAAGTAAAAAAAGAGAAACATAATGCACTAGCACTTGATCAAAAGTAGAATAAAGTCAAAGTTAATGTAGATGTGTTGTCATGACACTGTTTCTAAGATCAGTTTTTAAAGGTCCTAGTCTTGGACTGAACCCTCTTTAGCCTCATGTATTATAAGCATTTTTCATTATCCTTAACTAGAATAAAAGAATCCAGGTTTGTAGCAACGCAAGAGGCTGGAAGTAAAGCTCTACACTGCTGCAATAAAAAGTAGATTATTTTTGGTTTATTCCGTTGTTTCTTAACTTTAAAATCAGGTGCTGCACCATATGGATTCACTCTTTCATGGATCAAGTTCTGCTTCGGTTTAATGTAGATACAGATAGTGTTTTTCATTCATAAAGCAAGAGCTGTATGACACGTTTTAAAACCAGAAGCAGCTGTTGCTAATAAATACAGCTTTAATTTAGAATTGAAAACAGTACATTTCCCATTGTTTCTTCACAAAAACAAGGCAAGCTTTATCTGTCGTTTTATGTTTTGCCTTTTAATTTTTGTTTTTACCTAGCCTGGCCAGCCATACTAATTCTTTTTCTCTTCCATTCAAATAATTTGTCTGGTCTCTATTGATCCAAGTTTGATTTCCAGAGCCATAAATCCTCTATGAGTTTGGACTTGATCTAAGACTGATCTTTTGGAGTTTAGATTTTACAACTACTCCCTTGGATCTCTTCCCATGCATTATACACTGGTCTTGGTATTGACTTGGCCTCGATTGTGACTTGTTTTCAGTTCAAGTGGTCCTAACTACAACGCTACAAAACAGATAAGAAACTGAAGTGGGTACTCTCCATTACAACTACACTATAAATTTCTCCGGCGACTCCCACTTGCAGCTATACTAGCACCAGTCCTATTATATTTAATAAGAAGTCACAGCTCATCTCCCGCGCGGCACAAAGGGCTTATTTCAGACGGTATATCTCACAGATGAAAGTTGATGAGGTATGCTTTTGGAAAGGTGTGCCCGCGAGCAGTACTGCCCTCTACTCCTTCTCTGCATATGAAAAACACCTTGATGAATAGTATTTGTTGCTCGTAGAGATAAACAGTGGAGTCTTTAAGTGTCGTCTCACCGTCGCCGCTGCCCTCGAGGCTCCCACAGGCTGCTTGACTTCTCCATATGTTTTAATTAGCTGGAGAGCAGGGAGGAGCAGAGGGGTCAAGCACACAGGGCACAGGGCAGCAGGTGCACCTTCAGTAGAGGAGATAGGGATGAATCATTTTCATTTCAAAATCATAGCCAGCACGTTAGTTTATCACTCCTAGTTCTCCTCACCAAAGGTTTATAGGGACAATTTTACCATTCATTACCATTCAAAAAGTATGAACGCACAACTATCATTTGTTTAAGTTTTTATTAGCTCTGGAGCAAAATGTGGTTTGTGGAGACACTTAAATCCAAATAATTCCAGTAGAGGCTGGTGGTCACGTTGTCGTTCATTGTCCCCATTGACTATTGTCTATGCAGTATTGTCAACAATAATTCAAGACCAGACAACAAAATATAAATGTTCTTGCACAGGATAGAAAAAGCATGTTTCATTTGCTAGAATTGAGCTTTTTGCTAAATGCTAAAAAATGAAAATGTTGTACTTGTTGTTCCGCATTGGAAACAAGGGCACAAAAAAAAAAAAGAAAAGAAAAAAGGAATGGCTATAACAGTAAAAAGGCTTTTCTGATGCTTGTTTATGCCCTAAACCATATCCTCAGAAGAAATGATGGAAATATTCATTGTGTGACTCATCCTGTTGTATTTTTTTCTCCTCTGTACTGTAGCCTTCACGGAAAGCACTCGATTTAGCTTGGCTTGTCTAGCAATGTTTTAAGTGGACTCCTGCAGCAAATCTCAACAGAGAGGGTTGTTTAGTCAGAACTAAATTTGTGATGTTTATGTGATGTTGTTGAGAGTTGCGTGTAAGTCTTCAGCTGGTGTGTTACGGTGGTTTGTCTGGATCATTATTGCTACCACAGGAGATGTGTGCACCACGTGGGACTGTCTAAAGAGCTGAAACGTATGTTGTTGTTGGTGATGATAATTATGTTTTACAGAGAGAGTCAGACTGTTGCTCTTAAGCATAGTTTAAATCAGGCATACTGTAACATACAATACAATATGAAGCTTCTTGTTCCATGTTAACCTGACATGTCTAATAAAACAACTCCACAGTACAATCTAGGAGGGCTCCCATTGAAAGCTTTTGCAAAAGGGAATGTACTTTAAATTGATACTTGGATGGTGATTGGATTTATCAACAACACTTTTATCCACAGGGCTGCTACATCTTCAAAGTTTGGCCAGGGTTAGGACCATGAATACTTTGCTTGGAGCAATGAGTTTGAAAACTCACAAATCTCTTGAGAATCTAGCTACAGCACAAGGTTAATTCCATGTCCCAAAAAAATTTAATCTAAAAAACATTAATATGTTCTGGTTTGGAGCAATCCATGTCCCAATGTCCCAGTTTTGCCAATACCAAAAAACTAGCAGTTAGCAAGTAAGTAAATTAAGTAAATAAAACCAGTAGAAATTATTTTCAATGTTTCTATTGTTCTTTGTAAGGTACTAACTGGTTCCAACCTAGACTCGGGCTCTCACAAACAATAATGACGCACCAGAAACAATTTGGTTTAACAAAATTATTATTATCAAACCAAATTGAACCACATTAAGATGTAAAGAAAGTATAAAATAATATGAGATGTGTACGTCGGCATTATCAGTGATGTGGTAGTGTTGGGAGTGAGTGAACAATGTGGGTGTTAAAGGTCTAACTAAACATTTCTAACCTAAAAGCAAACTCTCAAACCAAGCTAATCCAAAACCAAAGAGTGAGAAGATGACATACCAGCACATCCCAGAAGAAAAGGAAGCTCTTCTTAAGTAGACATCTGACCAAGAAAAACCTGGCCAGCTAATCTGTAACCATAGCTACAATAAATTAATTAATGTTATATGGGGGCATCACACATTGTTTGACTGTCAGACTCTTTTATTTACATATGTTTTGATTTTGAAAGACATAATTTCAGAAGTTGCAGTTTGAACATTTGAAAATATATTAACGATCATTTAGAGAAATAAGTAAAACATTTCTTGTAGCTTCATTCAGTTGATTTCCTACAACAATGACAAACAAGATGGCGTAAATAAAAGCAATGACATTAGAAGGATCCATACGTCCAGCTATTCTTAACAAAATAGGCTTAATGAGAGCAAGGCCTTTCTATTTGCATCTAACACTTCGGTCTTCCAGTGGGTTTTAAAAGGAATTCCACGAAGTATGCAGTTTTAAGTAATTCAAATAAAACACCCAGGAATCGCTGCTGTGAGGGGCCCCACTGTCACAGGTTAACGTCTGAGGTTCACACTGGGAAGAAAAGTGGCTTAGTAAACTGTTCACACTCACACATGCATTACCCTTACCTGCTTATCGGTTCCACTCACGCTCAGACCGGACTCTCCCCTCCAACAGTGTGTCGTTATCGGGCCGTGCATGAACGGAAGTGTGTTGCCGTCTGCCGTCACCTTGGATTAGCGCTGAATATCATGCTCTGGCTTCTTATGGTCTTCCTGTACTGCTAAGCACAATGCGTGGAGATAAGAGCTTACGGGGAAGCAGTACTTCGCATTTGCACAGTGTTTCTGCCAAGTGTCAACATGGCCTTCTTTTGTGCACCGGCTGAATACATTCCTGTAACTCAGCGACAAACAGGCGGGTGTGTTTCTGTAGACGGAGTATGAGGACATCTCTTATGTTATTGCTTCAGACATAAGGCTTATTGTGAGAGGCTGTTGATTTATTGATGAGTTTAGAGTTCTCTGGCAGATGGACATGATGTTGTTTTGAGCTAAAAGTGATAGTGATGCTAACTGGAGCTCCTGAAAACTTGATGCAAAGAGTGTGCTTTTACTTTAAATCATTGATGAATGTGTTCCCCGGTAACTAATATGTCAGTACAGCTGTGGCTTTTACTTACAAAAGTGTTTTCCACAAGGTTTGTTCTTTGGACAGATTTTTTCCCCTTCAAGAAAGTATCCTATATAAAGCCAGTGATGTACTGTGCTCTTAAATCTGCATAGAAACAAAGTGAGCTCCTAATTACATGTCACAGAAATTTGGCTGTCAAGATCCTGTTTGATGTTTTCCAAAAGAAAATATTCCACCATTCTTCAATTCACTTCATACAGACCAATTTACAGAGTGGTCTTTTAGCTTCAGGTTAGCGCTCAAGTGGTTCAAAGAATTCCTGACATATTATTTGTCCTTTGAAAAGTTGAAAGAAAGGTTTAAATATCCACTTGGAGCAGTTAAATCGAACGGGCTGAGAATCCTGTTGTACTCCACCTGCCTCGGTCCATGTCACTGTTCTCATAGAAACTATAGGACCATTGGATACAAAGCATTAAATCAACTAATACCTTTACATGTACATCCCTGCGCCCTGTAAATATTACCTTATCTCCTCATTAGACAAAACTGTTTTAGGTTCTGGTTCTTCCACTGCTTTCTGATTGGCCAACCAAGGTCCTAAATGGAACACATTAGTCAAAATATCTTTTTACACTCTTTCTTGACATTTAAAGCTTCTCAGAACCCAGTGAAAGTGTCATTACTTCCTGTTTCAACTCTGAGCAGTTTAATTGGACAGACTGAAAAGCCTGTGTTCCAGCACCTGCCACAGTCCATGCCACTGTTCTCCTCTGTACACCTACAGTAGCCCCAGAGGGACATGCTGCAAGCCTTCATGAAAAATTGGGTGTTTGTTTGTCAGTCGGCAGGGTTCTTCCTTTGGAGTTGGCTCCGTCAGAGTTAGGTCCTCTGAAGCTGAGGCCAGAGCCTTACCTTGTCCCACGTGAACATATTATGAATATGAAATACAATGTTAAGCAATCAGAGTAACAACAGTTATGGTAACACAGAGGAGATTATTTACTATGGATTATAGCCTGAAGTTAGAGAATTGTTTGACTCTCATGATAAAGTTCCTTAACATTTGTGATGATGATGATGGTCCAGGTAGAGCATACGCCCAGCACGTGGGTGACCCGGGTTTGAGTCTGGGTCAGGTCATTTGGCCAATGTCACTCCCTACTCTCTCACGCTGTTTCCTGTCTAGCCACTATCTATCTTCAATAAAGGCCAAAAAGACCCAAAAAATAATCTTTAAAAAAAAAAAAAGAAAGAAAGAAAAGTTCCATACATTAGCATAAAGAGGAATCCATTTTAATGCTGCATGTCTTTTTGGGAAAAGTTTTGCATAAGCCCAGATCATTAGCAGAAGATAAATCTGATATTGGTATTAAAGGTATTAAAACCTCCCTAACACCAACAGAAAAAAAGATGCTCCTAGATCCCTTCAAACAAAGGTCATGGTAAAGCTTCTGAACTCTGGTATGGTTTGACTAAAATGTGAACCCCAAGTGGCCTGCAGACATAGTCAAACAGGAAGTGCGTCATAGATTGGTGGCAAAAATGTCATATGACTTTTGGCTTTCCTGAGAGCTCAAGAAACAAACCAAAACAATAATGACCATCAACAAAACTCTCCAATTCGCAATTGGGCTGACAGCAACATCTAGTGTGTTTCTGGAGAAAGACCTTGTACTCTCATACATATATTTTAGACTTGTGGTACACTGTGGCTAATTTGGAGAGTTAGACAAGACCATAAAGGATCCACAGATGCTTCCTTGATGTTTCAGCCAAACGGAGCCTCGGTCCTTGGGAGGAGGAGTGGATTGGAAGAGTCCTTCGGCCGCAGGTGATTAAGTGTATTCATCTTGAGAGTTTCTCTCAAGGAAAGATCTTGGAGACTGAAAAACAGCCTTTGTATTGTGCATTTCCACCGCTCTCTGCACTTGTGTAATCAGAACATAATGGATACATCTGTTAAATTCTATTGAGCTTTGTTTTTGTTTGTTTGTTTTAATCAATAAGGCAAAGGCAAAGAGTGTTTCATGACCAAAACACTATTGAAAGCAGTTCAGAATAATATGTTCCATTCATTCAACCGTATATGACGAAACACAATGCACATATCAGTTTAATAAGTGCACTTAAATACATGCACATCAAGAAAAAGTACTCTCTTTTCCATGTATGCACTTGGGTCATTGTGATTAGTTACCCAACTGGTAATGAATGACAGGACGCTTAGCCAGTGGTTAAAGACATGTGCAGAGGGTCTCCGGGGACGAGTGATGGAGGATGTTATCGCTGCGGAGAGAGGCAGATGCTCTTTGGACTCTTTGTCAGAAACAGGGAGCGATGCTAATGACGCCCTCCCCGAAGCGCAGAGGAGATCCGGCGAGAAAACGTGCTAATGACTCTCCATCTCTGTGGTCACCAGCTACAACCACTGTTAGCATGTTAAATCGCACCATAACAAGATGTTATGCAGGATGTTTGGAGGCATTTAGTTCACTCCAAAATGCCTGGCAATTAAGAGCGAATGTGCAATTAAAAGAGTATTTGAAAAAACGTTTTGGAAATGACGTGCATGGCTTTCCCTGGAAACCTTTTTAGTCTTTCCGTTTTTTTCGTCCCACTCGAACCCCGTCCCGGCGGAGAACAGCTTTGCTCTAATAAACATAACGCGGAAATGAATGAGACAAAGAATATTGCGGCGTGCTCCACAAAGAAGCCTGTCATTCTGCTTGTATTTTACAAAACTAATATGTCACTGCAGATGGGGGAAGGCGGTGTAATTACCTTTATTACCAGTGCTTCCTCGGAGAATCCTTGAGTGATTAAGGAAATGATCGAGCCCCAGTGTGCAATACAGATATAGCTGTGCACATACACTTACTGAAACTCCAGTAAACTGAGGTCACAGGTTGGAACAGAGGAATTACTCCTAAAGCAGCCACTAATCTTAGAGGTATATAAACTTTTGGCTTTCATTTTACCTTACTACATAAAATGATAATTTGTGTCAACTGCTGATAAGTCATACACACCTCAAAACGCAGATAAAACAGACTTTATCTTTTTAAAGGGACAATATCTTTTTATAGAGCCTTTTAAAGTTTGTAAATAAGGTGAGCTGCACGCACATTTTGGCAGCGGGAGCTAAGCAGACTCCAAGGATAAGCGACACAGCAGCCAACGTTCTTTAGCAAGAAGAGTTGGAAGAAGAAAGATCAATTATTGCATACATTATTTTACCAGAGATGGGCATCCTCTCTTGTTTTAGTCTGACACACACTAAATACAATGTTTAAGGCATCATTTGACTTTGAAAGGACTACAAGATGCTTGTGTAAGTCATTTTATTGCCGGCGTCTATCCAAAATTAGAATCATGTTAGACTACAGGAATTTAAGCTTGATTTTGAAGGGCAATGGTTGGATCTTGTTAGATTCTACGATGACAACAGTTGAACATGTTCACTGGCTCCTCTCCAAATGCTCTGACCAGATCTATATCAGACTACAGCCAGACTGAGGCCAATGAGAGACATCATAATAGACAGGTCAGGGCAGTAGGGAAAGAAAGAAAAAACAATTCTGCTCTACAGAGTGTACTGTCTGCATTTATTTTTTTCCACAGAACATAACAAAACACAAATAACTTGTCGTTGCTCATTTTTGTGATGTGACCATGAGACTCTGGAATATATAAGTCAGATACATCTGTAGTGTGAACTGTGAAGACACCTGACAACTATCACATGTTTATATCATATATATATATATATATTTTTTTTAAATTTTTCTTGGTCAAGCTAACATAATTAAATAAATATGATGATTTATAGTCAGTCTCCTGTTTCATGCATACGGTCTAACCAAACTAAGGCCAGACTTAGCATGCTCCATATTTTCCATTAGCAGCACTCGCCTGAGTAGAGTTTTGTATATGGTCTCAATGGTTCCTGTTGTGCATGCCAAGGACAGGATAGGTAAGCAAAACAATGGGTACATCTAAATTATGCTGTGCATGTAAACATAGTGAATGTCATAATCAGGGCTTGACATTAACTTTTTTGGTCACTAGCCACTGTGGCTAGAAATTTTTAAAAGTTACTAGCCATTGGGTGCTTTACACTGGGTGCTCATGGGAGTTGTAGTGTTGTATTAACGAGTTGCGCAGCATGTACAGTAGTAAGCGCATTTGAGAGGACTACATTATAAATTTGTATCGAGTCAAACTAACCACAGTGACAAGTTGGAGAGACGGCATTGGCGGGTTGGCGGTTATTAATGTCAAGCCCTGGTCATAATGCTCTAGGACAGTTTTTTCGTGTCCAGCCATCCTAAGTCTTTTTCTATTCCGTTATTGTTTCTAATTTTCCTTAAGAGACCTTAAGACGTCATCTTGTCTTTATTATCAAGAGATGAGAATGTTAGGCTCATACTGAAAGCTCTGGCTAATCACGTGTTTGCAGACAATGCCCTTTACAAGGCTTGACAGCATTAAATTAATGGTGGTCTAAATTGCTATAGAGAAAGTGCCTGTTCCAGCACTGGCTGTGTCTGCTTCCACAAAAAACAACCCTTACTTGGAACTTGGGAAAACGAGTTGAAACCTATTTGAAAAATGCACACCTGCAAGTCGGATCAATGGATTGGAAACTCGGGTGAGATTCTGTGCTGACATTATTTGCATCATCAACATGGCGGAGAAAAGGAAACGTTAAGAAATTTTACTGACATAATCATTACATTTTTTTTATACCAACTGTTTAGCACACTAATAACTTGATACTGAACCTATTATTTTGCTTATTTAGAGTATATATATGAAGGTATTGGTATTGAACATTTTTATTGAACCACTACCTATAATAATTTCTCCTTTAACTTATTTTGAAATAACATTAGCACATTTTTGTCTTAGCATCCATCTTCCTTGTCGCCATGGTTTTAAATGTTCCAACTTTTTGTGCACTACACTTCAATTCAGTGTCATATCTAATAATATCAGACAGTGCTGTGTTGTTGTGTGGGTTGCTATGGTGTGTGTTTTTGATGCCGCAAGGGTCTATGCAGAACAATTGATAATGATATAGCAATTTGGTGCTCCCTATTGGCTGTGATATAAAGGGTAACCACTGCTTCAAATGAATGGCTGTTAAATGTAGCCCAGTATAAACACAGGGGAAGTGCATAAACAGCAGGGTTCAGGTCAGTGAACTTAAGGCTAAGCACAGTGACTATGAATGTGTGTTAGTTTTGCTCTATATAATTTCTGGGCTAACTGAGCATAGAAAATGAATCGTGAAAATCTTCCAAGCTGCAGCTACTTCAAGCGTAGACAAGAGTAATCATGTGTTATTGTTGAAATGCTCATTGTTAGTGTACATGAAAAGCCCCCTGTAAGTGTTGGCCTTGTGTTAGCTCTGTTGTACAAATTTTACCATGCATTCACAACAGTCATGAAAGTGGTTTGAAATATTGAGGTCAAAACAGACTTTAATTGGTTTTGCAAATTCAATTCTCAAATGTTATGCTATGGCCTCTTGCAAAATAATGATGTGTTTAACTATCGAGGCTCTCTGTGTAATGTGTTTGCTTGTTTATGACCTTCATAATGGGGAGGATAAAAACAGGTCAACACAAATATTGTTCATATTGTAGATGCTGCATGAAAAAAATGAAAAGAGCTCATAGTGTACGTAACTGCACACAAAATCACACTCAGCAGATCTGTATGTAAAATGAAAAGGTTGTGACACAGAAAATTATAATAGAATGTAACCATACTAAGTAGAGTGAATTACCTTAAATAAAAAAAACACAAACTACCTATTACAGCAACAAATCTAGAGTCATCTTTATAATTTCATTTTAAGCAATTTATACTCATTCATTCATCTGTCTTCTTAGGCTTAGTCCCATTAGAGGTGGCTGGTGACTGGAGACTATCCCAGCAGTCTTTGAAATTAGGCCGGGTACACCCTTGACAATAGCCTGTCAGTTGCTTGGCTAACATTTTGAAACGCACATTGACAGACAACCATTTACTCTCACATTCATTCACTAGATTCAGCAGTTCTCCTATACATGCATGTCTATGACAGTGGGAGGAAGTCGGCGTATCCCAGAGGACCCAAGGTAACATGGGAAGGGCATCCAGACTCTACACACAAAGGAAAAATAAGTATAATCTCGGTAAGGTGTGATAAATCAATAAAATCAAGTGTGTCGAACTCTATAGCTCTGAATCAAGAACCCATTTACAAATATCACAGGAGGCTTATTTTTCATCGTATTGAAAATGCACCCAACACATGTGAGAAATTGACTTTGAATGAGATGCTGCAAGAACTGACATGACAGTTTTTTTTTGTTGTTTTTTTTTTTTACCCACACCCACTGCTTCAGCTGCATGCTCTTGTCCAGCACTTTATCTTGAATGCACCTACTATGTTAATGTTAATGTGTCCTTATAGTAAAATTGGTGTTAAAATAATAATGAATTCTATCATTATTACAAATTTTATAGATATTCAGCAATAAACACTTAAATAAAAGAAATTTAATAAAATACACCCATTTTCCAAAATATCTCTTGTCTCTCTGATATAGAAATGAGCTCGGTAGAATCCCTTTAGAAAAAAATCATAACCATTTATCTACAGTGGGCTTTATGTGATGCTTCATTAGTCTGATTGGTTATAGGTCTATCCATTTGCTTTCATGACATTTTATTCTGTGCCAACTGGGGTATGGGATTTTTTATTTTTTATTTTTCTGTACCCGTAGTTTTAATGAAATAACTGCCCACCAAAGCTGCCGGTTTACCATATGGTTGCCCTGTTGGTTGGCCTTGTAGCTCGCCCAGTGTTGGCTTGTGTGTTTGTTTTACTGGGACGTCTGGGGACAGCATTAATGTTTAACTCGTGAAGGCTGTGTCAGTTCCTCTGAGCTGTGTCCGGAGGTGTTCGATGTGTCTGCTCTCCAGGTCACCCCTCCTGCTGATCAAATCCTCACTCTAATGGCACTGTTGACTTTGCTGCCGGCTCCATTGCCTTCCTCAGTTTAACTGTTGTTTTCTCTGAAGTCTCACTTTGGCCCATTTTATTTGAACATCATCCCAAACTAGCTGTATATCACGATTTGTGAACAGAAATGGCTTTTAGATTTAACTGAGTCCTAGTCTTTAAATATGTCCCCTATGTCTGATGGAAATCATTGTTGCTGTGCATGTAAATCAATACAACCAGTTATTTGATATAATCATATAAGTGATTACTTTCATGGAACAAAGTTGATTACACAAGAACAAGTCTTATAGTGTTGGGTTGATATTTGATTCTGGATACATGCAAGTAATTAAACATTGCAGTGTGAATTAGAGAACTCATGTATTGATTATGTTTTGATGTTTTGTTGAGCGTGTATAGTATATAACAGAATGTTTTAACGGTCAATAGTGAGTCATTTATGTGTTTTTTATGTTATTTTAATATGTTTGGCCTTTTAGCCTTTAATAGGTAGCATTAGTGAAGATTAATACAGGAAACAGAGAGATTATGGGTCAGTAATGGAACATTTACATTACTAAAAGGGGCCAGAAATGTCAAAAATAAGCAGATGGCACCTCCGTGGTCCAGTTTCAAACAGGTGGAGCTAAACAGAAGAAAAACATAAAACACACAAGCAGATTGTTTCATACAAAGTATTATTCTGGTCCCTCTCGATTTGAGTTTGATTTCCTGGGGGCGGGACAGTTGGATGCAGATTAAACCAATCAGAGAAATGAATGAGCTGATGTGAGCAAAGTGACAACGAGGCTAGTTTCACTTCTTTATGAGTCATCTCATAAAGCCTGTCGATCGATTATTATTGGTCGATGTTATTGGGCTCAGGTGGAAGACAGGCTTAATGGGTGGGTTTCCAGACCAACTGGACCTCGCTAAAAGAGTCGGTGGTTCGGGCAGGACAGGTAACACAAGCAGAACTTGTGACATTAAATATAAAAAATTATAAAATGTACAAAATCAGTATATCTCTGTGAATGTAATGTTCAGAAAGCTGGGAATAAACTGGAAACAGCTTTTCGTGCTTCTAACTTGGACTGGAAATGCATCCAAGTCATCCACTTCAAATACAACTTATATAATTTAGTTGCACTTGTGTTGCGTCACTGTTTATGTAGCAGATGTTGCTCTTCTCATCCTAGTACAATAGTAATGCAAGCCTCTTTGGGTTACCCAACCCATACTGTAACACTCCAGTGGAAATGAAGCTATAGAGAGAAACTGATCTGGACTAAAACCATTAAAACCAATTGAAACCGATCATTTATATGGTACATGCTCATACAGTATGAATGTTTGAAAATCTGGTCTTGTGCCAGTGTAGAAAGAGT
This sequence comes from Rhyacichthys aspro, assembly GCA_036850595.1. Taxonomy (NCBI): domain Eukaryota; kingdom Metazoa; phylum Chordata; class Actinopteri; order Gobiiformes; family Rhyacichthyidae; genus Rhyacichthys; species Rhyacichthys aspro. The sequence goes on along the minus strand of CM072153.1, from coordinate 5,632,424 downwards.
AGATTTGTGTCACAAGGCAAAAGGAAATGTCAGAAGTGAGCAACAGGCAAGACATAGACAATGGAGGAGAAAATACAGTCTAATTAAATCTGAGACAAGGGGTGTCAGGAGAAACATTGTGTAAACCTCTTTTATGTTTTCTTGTAAATTAAAAACACAGCCCACTGCCTTTTGACAGTATCTTTGAAGACATAGTGCATTCTAGAAAAGAGACTTAACAGTGGAGATTTCAGACCCGCTGAGGCACATTTGTGATTTTGGGCCTCACTAACAAGGTTGATCCTTGATGTTGCCAGCAGCGCCCTTTCCCTGTTCTAACGTTATAGATTTAACTGACCCCCTGGAGTTACACCACCGCAGTACAGAGAGACCACCTTTCATGGCATGGCTTGTTTAAATGGCTTTCTCTAATTTGGTGTCCATGTTGAGTCAAGGACAAGCTGACAGACGGCTCCAGCTGGGAGTAAGGAAAAAAAATATATCAGTCAACGTTAGTGTTATTTCACCCTGACTCTACCCTCTAATGGGCTGTGTACTCTTAAAGTCATATGCCTGTGCTCCCGCTGTGACAATAGCACAGCATAAGGTTGTACCTTAGCTTATGTAAATGACCAGGCTGGTGCTCTATCACCCTTGTGCAGTATGCAGTGGCATTTCACACATCTCCATGCCTCAGCAGTTTGTTCAGTGGAATAGCTCACCAGAAGGTATATGTATTGCTTCTGCAAACTAGCAGCATTATAGCTGATCGTTTCTTTGCACCAAAGACAATTCGGTTTGTGTTTAAGCCTACTCTTTGTCTGTGTTTTACAAAAGAGACATTTTTCTGTTTTGTCCCTTATTGGCGTTATGTCATACCCGAATGAAATTATACATTAACCATGGCTAAAGAGGTTTTTTGGAATAGTGGCAAAATGCAATCTTCTCCAGCCTCTGGGGTAATTTCATTTCCACCTTCTCATACCACTGTCCCACTGACTGTTATAAATCTGTCCCTTATGTTCCTGTAGTGGATTAGTATCACTCCAGGCTTGTAGAGGAAGACTTAAAGGCAACCTGTTTCACTTGTCAGATTACTGCAGGTGCCCCCTTTAGAGGCCTGCCTTTCCACTGTGCTGTGTGCAAAACAGAAGTATGGAAAAGCTATTCTTTATCAGATAGAAATTATATTTAAAGCAAACTTTCAAGTCTGTAGCCTATTCCAGTAGATGTGGTACATTCTGGACAATGGCCAGTAGGCATGCATGGACACAGACAGGCAACCAATCACTCACATATTCATTCATTCAATAGGGAAATTTAAAGTCATCAATATTGTTTCTTCTTCTTGAGCAACACCTGCTTCATTTAAGGTATTCATTGCCGTTTGGGTTTTTTTCTTTAAATTCTGTAAAGATTCTCTATTCTCTAACAGCCTGCAAGATCTCAGCAACTGCCCCTCACTGTTAAAGTCAATGAGTTACGTTGGTAATATGATAAGATACATTTTAATGGAATGCTTCGTACTCATTCTGACTGTGGAAACCCTACAAAACTGCAGAGTACTGACCAGACTTCAATTACAAACATTACATACAGTGGCTGCAGGGACATGTACAATGAAGAATCAACCACATCAGACCAATATTGCTTCTTAGGTTTGACTTTGCATTTATTAATTGGACCTCTTCCAGCTGCCCTCGGCTCTAGCAGTAGTTAACTCAATTACACCTCCCTATTATAATCAGTCTGAGGTGGAGCAGTGGCCTAAAGTAGCTCAGTGGCATCTACAGCCTGCTGTTGACGTGCAGAAAGAACTCAGCAGCCTCTGTGTGCTTTGCCTCACGGATTGAAAAAGGCACAGTAGGACATTGATTGAGGAGCTGCAATTTACATGCTGCAGGTTTCTCACTCCGGATACACGGCTTCAGCTTTTATCAATACCGATCACAAAAAATGGTGATTGCGTCGTCTTTTCGGCTATGGACACCAGACGAGTAGAGATACAGACTTTAGCCTCTCCAGAGCAGAGACTGTAGTGAATGTAATTACTGAGATCCACAGGGAGCATATGTGAAATCTGTTTAATATGAATTCCAGTAATGCTTAGCCGTTTCTAATGAAGTAAAATGACTGTAATAATATGAATTTGATCAGGGCAGTCCATGAAACCTATTCTAAACCTGATTGAATGATTGTGTTTTGTTTTCATTAAAAAATAGCCATATACCCAATTATCAGTGGCGGAGCTGAGTTCTGAGGATTTGTCTTTGAAGTCTTGGCCTCATACATAGAGTTATATAAATGTCTCATCTGCGGAGCCGTTGCTTCTCCCTGCTCAGTGCCTCGGTAGTGCGCTCACTCTGATCACGATTCAGCTTTTGGCCAAAAACAAAGAGAAGGAGAGAAAACTCATTACTGCTGCCATGGCCTTCCAGTTACATTTTTCCGAGCTGTTGAAAATAGATGGTGTTTACGTGTGTGACACTAAAATCACAAACCATATAAATCACAGATAGTGTTTTCTGTTAAGGATTCGTTGCATATTTTAAAGAGCACCTATATGAACCCAAATGTGTGTCTGTGTGTTATATCTGCATAATATCTGGAGCATGCAAGAAACCCTTCCAATGTTTGAAACATAATTAGAATAAATCCATGATTTACTAATGCATAGCAAAACCAGTGCTTGGTCACAACATATATAGAAATATAATTTAAATATTGTGAAAGCAACATTACTGAGAACACCACAGTTGTTTTTATTCACATATCCAGCACCTCAAGTCGCACAATAGGCATCAGGACTTTTTGTGGAGTTATCAGACAAGTTAAGCATGTAGGTGATGATATTTTTATTTCCTCAGGTCAGGTCTGAAAGCTTTTATAAATACTGAAGAGAGTTTACTGTTCCCATAGGCACAGGACGTGGTCTATATTCTGTTATTTCGGCCACATCCCACTGGTTTGTTCCAGTTTGTGTAAAAGTCCTTCTAAACTCCTTCAAACTCTTCTTCATCTCTACTTTATCTTTGTCAAGTACCACTGACAGCATGTATTTCCTACGTTTTTTACTTTCTGTCTCCCTCTGTGCATAAAGCGACAGCGCCTCATCCAATCACAAATGAGCGGTTCACACAAAGTTTTGCATCGTAGCAAGTCTGAGCCGTAATGTTTTTCTGCCATATTGCTTTCTGTTAGACAACAATAACAATTATTTCCATGAAAGAATGTGGGGCTTGGCCTGACTGACATAAGACATAGAATTAATGTAAACGACAGTCCTCATATGAATGCATTCAAACCTCACAGATTTACTTTCACTTTTCGAGGGTAAGATAAAACTTCCTTGTCATCCCCCTCAGTGTATCCTTTTATTTGACGGGCCCCAAGTGACGCCCCCGGTGTCTGTCTCTGCTTTGCCAGAAGTCCTCGCTGCACAGTCAGAGACGGTCAGAGGTCTCCTAGTCTCTCATCTCATTCCTGGGCTCAGGACCAGATAGTCCCATTGGAGGCGGCACAGTGCTGTCTTCTCAACTGTTAGAATATATTTTTTTTAAAGGTCTATGCCACGAGGCAAGATGATGGAAGGGGAAACGTTTTTGGGCAGACCCTTGGAAAAATGAGAAAAAAAAGAATCAGATTGGGGTCTATGCAGGTGTATTGGCAGAGCGTGTGAATGTGTATGCAAGACCATGTTAGTTCAATTGCCTCGTCCTTGTGTCCTCTTTGTGTGACTTGTTTTCCGAGCAGATGCTCTTGGCAAACTTTAAGCGTCTGTGCAGGTCACTACTCGATATGTCTTTTATTAAGTATGTCCCTTAGACTGTTCTTGTCCTCTTAATGTCCTGGCTAACATCAGGGACTGGGAAGGTCACACTATAGACGCCAGACAGTACTGAAGATTCTTGACGCCTTATAACTTAAGGTTTTGGCGTTGCTTAACATTTATTAATTTTAATGGGACCATACCATAAATTAAAGGCATAATATGTAGGGTTTGAATGTTTGTCAGCTGTGATTGGTTAAGTGCCACACACTCAAAAACATCCTTCCTGCGTAAACAAAAGAGGAAAATGTGAAAATACAAAAAGAGTACAGTGAGTTTACAGATGCATGAACACCAACAAAGACGTTTCTGTTGTCAGTGTAAGTTAAATTTTCATCACAGTCTTGCATAACACGTCTTTAACCACTCTGTCTGTGTGTTCATTTCCTTACCACTGACTGGGAGAAGCCAGTTTCCAGCGTGTTCTGAGGCACAATAACCTGAATTAGTGCAGGAAGTAGAAATGATTGCACAAACAGGCACCAGGAGTTTGATTTTCTTCCTGTAGTTGAGGCTCTTGAGAATCCTTCACCTTGATAAGTCACTCAAGAGAAACGCCCTCTGTAATCGCAGGTTGACTGAGGCCCTAATTCCCCAACATCTAACACAATTACACCCATTAGCACCGGTAATTAGACAGCACCAAAACACAGCTGACTCACTAAGACAAAAAAAATCTGTTCGTTGGGGGAAATGTTTGTTCTCAAGCAGTGTTTCCAATGAGTGCTAAGATGAAACTGTAACACAAGTCTTTTTTCTGAGACACAGTATAGGTCAAAGTTGGTGCAGACATTAACATTTTACATGTACTGGCTTACTATTTAATGTTACATGTTCTGCTCTCATTTAACGCAGTGGAGACATTCAAAGCAATCCTTTCAATTTAAAAAGTGAGAGCCAGACCATTGGACGTCCCTGATGCTGTTGTCACTGTCGCCATGACAACAGGGGGCATCCTGTGCACGACATTTACTGTGGTGAACAAGTTATCTCTTCAGAGGCTCATTTTACAGTTTAAGTGGAGAAATATTTTAGTCAGACTGGCATAGACCCTATAAAGACATATTATTGATATACAGTGGTCCTTTGCTAAAACGCGGTTCACCTTTCGTGGCCTTGCTGTTTTGTGGATTTTTTTTGTGCAATTTTGCATGTTTTTTTTTTTACAGTGTATGAATGTGCATTGTGTTTTGCGTCCTGATTGGCTAAGGTTGAACTTGCGCATTGTGTTCTGCGTCCTGATTGGCTAAGGGACTGTAGACCATTGTCAATCAATCTCCTCCGTGCCATGTCTCCTGTACAGTAGCGAGCAGTGTGACTCCGAAGTGCTGTATGTTTGCAAGTTTTCTCTCTGACAAAACCCACAATGTCGACAAAACGTTCTGCACCGACAAAGGCACCTGCGGTCGCACCCAAAAGACAGAGGAAGATGCTAAGGTTTGAACTTTGAGAGTGTATAAACGAGAGAAATGTGAGAAAATGTTAATGTCTGTCTGAGAAAAGTGTATAAAGTGTGTGGTGAGGGGTTTTACAGCCTTAAAACATATGTAATAATTGTAAAAAATAGAGCTGACTACTTCGCGGATTTCGCCTATTGCGGGTTATTTTTGGAACATAACCCCCGCGATAAATGAGGGCCCACTGTAGAACTAATACAAACAACAGAAAATGCAAATGCTAAGTTCACAAAATGTTTTAAAAAGCTATGATGTGGAGGAAATGATCAGCTGCACAGGAGGCATCTGCCATAGGGTGGCAAGAAAAACAGGTCCAAATAAAACATACATCAACATAATCTGTATGCCTAATGTGTTTTTAAACCTAACCTCAGTCTGTTTCCCACTCTTTGTGTGTTTGATTGTGCTTGACTTGCATTTGGCCCAAAGGTCTCAACCATCACTAGTCACCAGACACTACAAACAAACCATCCTTTTACAGACAAAGTATCAGCTGATAGGTCTGAACCACCATGCATGCAGGCACTTTACATCTGACGATTTTGTCCATACCAAACAGAAAATTTTCAAGTCTGGATCAAACAGTAAAGGCTTGTAAGTATCGATGGACTTTCTATCACAAGAACATGACCAGCTCCATTTGATAAAACACTGTCATTTTGTATTTTTCCTTCCGTTCGTTTCGTTCAGTAACCATATGACACTAGCCTCATTTCCAGGCGATTTGCATCCAATCAGCTGACGGCACTGTTTAGCTCCGCCTTTTCTAAAGCATACTACAAAGCCGGACCCACTTGCCTCACACTGTCCTGCTCCAATGGAAAGCATGCCGCAGTAAACTGTTCCTTACTGCTACACTGAATCATACTATAGTAAAAGGAAAAGATGAAATCCAATATTTAAACCCACTTTTAAGGCAGAAGTTTCTGAAGACAGCCACTGCCTGTTTCAGTTTGGAGTTGAATTTCTGATCTGCTTCTCACACCTTGACAAGTTTCACAGATGGGAAAGCAAGATGGAAATGAAGAGATAGGGGGGGAAAAAAAAGAAAGGGGAAATGTTGAATGTGTTTCATTGGAAGTGGTCTTGGCAGGAAAGCTAAGTTACCATAGCGACGTGGTGAAAGCTCTGCAGCGAGCGAGACAGAGAGCAAAAGAAAGAGCAGACCTTGAGGATTTTTTGTCTTTCTCACTGTCTTGTTGGTACGTAACACAATGAACACAAACGCTGCTTACCTACTCAATTTGCGTCAATACTCCACTCCAGTCCTAGTACTAATTATTATTTGGTTGGTGTGATGTCCCTGTGTCATTAAAGCCTATCAGGTCAGTCAAAGCTCTGCAGGACTCTTTAGTTCAGATGAAAAGAACAGTACATCATTTACCACAGTGACACTTTGTAAAGGCTGTCCTGCTAATTGGGCCTCTTTGACTTTAATCAGCCTATTCCGTCAGAACAAAGATTCACATGGTGGGATAAATGGACAGTATCGGACATGAATACAGATCCAGTCACAGTACAGAAGAGAGAATGGGAGGATAAGCTTATCTGTGTGTGTCTGCCACCTGCAAGGTCTGTTCACAGCTTCCTATCCATCCCTCTCAAGAATACAAGCGAAGACGGACACTTTACAGCAGTGGATTTAAAGAGCGGCTCGTGTTTAAAAGCCATGCAAAGAAACGTTGAATAGAGGTGTATAATTTATATCGCCATCGTTGAAGAATTTGTGCTGGAAGGACTCACACAAAAAGATAGTCGGGAAACTTTTTGAACATCTTGAGCAGGAGAAGTTTATTTACCATCAATAGGGGGCCTAGAGACAGTGAACACTCAACACAGTGTGACAGTATTGAACATTCTAAAGTCTGCCTTTGCTGCTGTAGATGAAGGTCTTAACCCCTTGAATTGCATCAGTGTGAAAGTAGGGCGCCATAACAGGCAAAGTTGTTAAGAAATTTGAGGTAAGGCTTGGAGATGGTTTTCCATCAATTATAAAGACTGGACCTTGGTGTTCCAGGCTTATGACCTTGGTGTCAGAGGGAAAGAGGCAGCTATTGTACTATCTCTTTAAGAGCATAAGTAGATCTGTCCATACTGTCCTAACAGGATCCACGACAACTTTACATTCAGGACAAAGGTAGAGAAGAATTGCTAGGTTAAAAAGTCAAAAAAGTCAAAAAAAATCTCTCATAACCCATACTTCTTGTAGGGGCTTCAACATGTCTAAGTCTAAATAAAGATAAATATCACTTGTGTTTTTACCATTAACTAGCCATGGCTAACCAGGGGTCTTTGTTTCTAGGCAACCACATCACTCCACATTATTTTATAATAATAATAATTTTCCAGTCCTTTATTCAGGAAAGCTCACAATTGACAGGATAATCAATAGAACCACTTTATAAAGTCATAAAATCAGTGGCCTGGCCAGTCATCCTAAATCTCTCTCGATCCGAGTTTGACGAGAGTAAGTTCACTTCTTTATGAGTAATCGCATAAAATCCACCCCATTATAGATAAACAAGTATGATTGGTCGGTGTTGTTGCACTCAGTTAGAAGACAGTTGGTGGGTCTGATAGGCCAGGCTAGTGCATCAGTGGATCATTTGGTAAAATGCAAACCATGTGATCGGAGAGACGTGTTTGAATCCCGGCGAGGATCAGATGGATATTCCCACTAAGCCTGGTTTTCTGTCTCATGAGTGTCTCTGTCAAAATCCTCATGCCCTCTTTTAAAATCAAAATAGAAAGAAATAAAAAATACAGTTCACATGGTTTTAAACGATTGCAACCAAGTAAAAACTGTCTGTGAATTGTATTTGTCTATGTTTCTTTGCTAAGGTTTGGTATGCTGGTAAATAAGCCACTCTCTCTGTCTTCACTTTGATTCATGATGAAATATAATCCAAGATACAAAATGATCAGCTTAGTCAAGATTAAAGCTTGAATGTAAAAAGAATAAGATGAATGTGAGGGTGACTAAACTAACAAAGGTTTTTGTATTTTGAAAGCAAAGGTGAAAAACTACGTATTTTCAGCTGCTTTAGAACAGCCCTTAAGGCAGCACTCTCAAGCAGAAAAGCCCTTGAACTTGGATTAAGTTTGCCGATTGTATCTAATCAATAATTTGAACCATTAGATTGTGTTTTACTGGATTTGTACAGACAATCCTTACACAAACCCAGTCGTGCAATGACACAATGTATTTACCATATCATGCTTTGTTTTTCCTCAAGTCCTAGACAACATTATGGCTCATTTTGCCTCTGGGAATACTTTCTCATTTCATGCCCCCTCTGCTGTTTTTTCAAAATCTGTAAGCTTACCTTCCGTTTGCTGTTTCTTAGACTTTGTTTGTCAGTCTGTCTAGTGCTATGTGTGAAAAGGATTAACCATTTCCCTCAAATATCTTAGTTCGCTCCGCTGCTCTTCCTCAACATATTTACCTCCATCAGAACAACTCAAACACTGCTGTGAGAAAACCCATTGTGGATATCTACGGTGTGCAGTGTATATATGTTTGTTTAAGGCTACTAGACCTGCCGAAGTGCTTTTGTTTCAGCTTTGAGGTGACACCTTTAGTCTACAACAAAATGAATGCATAGCTCGATTTCAGATCTGGCCACAAGTTGTACTGTGTGCCAATGTCTCTTCCAAAGCAGGGAGTTGTTTGCACAGTCTGTGAAATTCTGTGACAAAAGCCTGTACTCCGGCAGATGCTGTGGGATCTCCATGGTAACCGGCAGACATGCTTACTCGCTCTTAGTAGACCATCATTACTGAGAAGATAAATCAACAAAGCACATGGGCACCAGCTGTATACTATGTATTGTGTAACAACAGCATAGATAACTCTGTTAGTCTGTGATATTTTCTTTTCATTTTACTTTTACAATAGTTTATGTCCTTGGTAACAAAGGTGCACTCAAACTTCTTTGTCTCACAAAAGGATACTGTAGTTTACACACACACACACACACACACTATTAGCACTATTAGCACGCGCTATTTTTTAAATTGGACTGAGAGTATTTGCCCCGACAGTATTTTGTTGTTGTTGTTGTTTTTTTAATAAAAGTGTGTTGTCAATGGTCTCATTAGCAGTCATGACACAAATCCCTGTGTCATTGCTTGTCCTTGTATCTCATAAACCACCTTTTTCAAAATTCTGGGCTATGCCTTTAAAAATGTTTGTGCTCTAATTATTTCAATATTCTTATTTTATTTTATTTTTTTGTTTCATTTCCCAGCCAGATTGGATGGGTTTTATTTTGTTGTATTTTGTTGTTACACAAGCCTTGACTTGTTGTTTTTTGGTTTCTCTATATTTAAAGCATTCACAAGCATGCATTTAAAAAGCTCCTGAGTCATCTTCTGTAATTACTGCTTTTGTATAAAGTAAATAAAATGAAGCATAAAACTAGCATATATAATCCATTATTATAAAGATGGTGGCGCTCATGGCAGCAGCAGTGACTCGCCTCTTTCTGTGTTTTTTTTTCTGTTTTATACTATACTTCGACTAACAAAAGCAGTCATGGGATCTCGAATTAGAACCAACTTCAAATACTGGTGAGCTTTATGTAATTTTATTAAATTACTGCCAGTGCTGTTCTATTTAATGCTGCTGTACTTTGTATTTTTCTGATATTTATATATTTAACAAATTTTGCAGCTCCTTCAATCTTCTTAGATGTTATAAAGACATAAGTCAGTTTCATTGTACCTACAGTATGTGTGTAACATAACAACAAAGTGTGTCACTCATTTATACAGAGACAAAACAGAGAAAAACAGCAGAAAGACACTGAGTAACTGGCAGCTTCTCCTTCACAAGCAAGTGTTTGTTTTATGTCAATTAACAAAACAAGGGCTCGGCTTAATGAGGCTAATGAGAAGGCACCTCATCTGGCTCTGCTAGTTTAACGATCTGTCAGCGAAGAGGCACCACACACCTACACATATGCCTGAAAGAACACACATTTCAAACCAAACAATGTTTAAAGCAGCAAGAGCTATTTCCTCTTAAATGAAAAGAAATCAGCAATGTTACAGTCCTGATTACTATGGACAAATAAAAGCATACATATGTGTACATTGGTGACATATCAACAAGGATATTTCGATTATAAATCAGAAGTGGAGACCATAGCTAATGATGACTGTAATCATAACTGGTTTCATGGCTGATGATGATGAGCACTCTCCATTTCTCCATTAAAATCATTGGCTATGGTTGTCGTTGTAATCTACCCCATAGTGATGTGGTGAAGCTTGATGTGGCTGATAAGGCCAATCAGCAATTACCATTACTGGTGTTATGAAAGTAACCACGAGTGTGTATGTACTTGAACCTGAATGTCTCATTGCATATGTGTTGGCAAGCACATTAGTCTTTTTCGTTGCCATTTCGTTGAAAGATGCATTGTGTAAAACTTTGCGGCAATAACGCTCTTTAATTAAACCACTTCCTAGTAAAAACACTGTATAGTACACTATAGAGGGATTAAGTCATTTTGTAGTGATGTCTGGTGTTCACTTGTTAAAATAGACTAATGCTTTGAGTGTTGCTGGAAGAGAACAGCTCAAAATGTTGGTAAACTGTTCATAAAACATTTGAATGAAATGAGTTGGAGACGACACAGGTCAGGCTTAACATTATGACCACTGACAGGTGAAGTGAATAACATTGATTTTCTCTCCATCATGACACCTTTTAGTGACTGGGATATATTAGGCAGCAGCTAAACATTTTGTCCTCAGAGTTGATGTGTTAGAAGCAGCACTGTTCCTGCTTCCACTTTTGAGGACAAAAGGATTTGAGCTAGACGACAGGGTCAGGGCATCTCCAAAACTTGAAAATATCTTGATGCCAGATACTAAAGCACACCTTCAGGGGTTTAGTGGAGTCCATGCCTCGATGGGTCAGGGCTGTTTTGAAACAAAGGGGACCAATACAATATTAGACAGGTGGTCATGATGTTATGCCTGATCTGTGTTTAATGTCGGTGTCCGAAACCGCTCTCTAGTCACTATATAGTGCACTATATAGAGATTATGCCATCTTGTACTGGTGTCCAAATGTCTAATGACTGTAATGCAGTGCACTTTTTGAGCAGTCAGTTTCATTTATTAATTGGGCAAGACTTATTGAATATAACACGTCTTGCCATACTTGCCATAGCAGAGTTGATCAATTTTTTTTTTTTTGTGTGTTCGTCAGAGTCAGGTTACTAATAGCGACAGAAATAACTTCATTATAAAGTGAAACAGACTTGTGAATGTACTTCTTCATGCAAGAAAGAGGTGCAATAATCCGACAAGACGTGTATATCACTTTTTTATTCCACCATCAATTATAAAGTCAAGGTTTGTTTACCAGGTTTGTTAAAGTTATGCGATTATAATTGCAGCATCGTATCTGAAACTGTTTACTAATTGAGTGCTCTATGTCTACTGTGTAGCGTGGCCTGAGGAGTTAGGGATGAGGGAGAGGTTTTCAAAAATTTCTGAAGCAAACTCATTCTCTGACCTATTTCCATGATATTTTTAAATGCAACACAAAATGTCCCTGCTGGCTTACTGTAGGTGTTTACAGGACGTGAGTTGTGGAATTGCAACCTGCAGGGCCAGACTCTGCTTGTTTAAATTGCAGATTAGATATTGAGCCTTCTAGTAAGAAAATAATGACTTAAAAGGAGTTCTGTTTGGGTGACTCTTCCTTCATGCTAATATGGTTTAATTAACTTATAAGCTCATGCCTCATTATTGTCTGCCTGTCTCGTTTTAAAATACTAGATTGCCCAGTAGTTCTTCTGTGGTGTTTTGCAACCCCACAAGCTCTTGTTCTATGAGTCATTTACTAATCGCAGAACATATTCCCAGCTTGACACATGCTAATTGCCGATGCCGTGATGGATGTGTCGGATTGAAACCTGCTGAAATGTGAGCTATAGCAGGTGCTCCCGGGTGCACTCCTGCCAGCTTGTTTTTGACTTTGTTTCTGTGTTCTGCATGGTTGAACATTGAGCCATGTAACAACACTGGCCATTTATCTTTCTGCAAACAACATCCAGCATCCAGTTTGCATGTGATAGTGGACATTTACTTTTACAGTCCTTTAAAATCACTAACCTAAATGTGAATGGGAGTGACACAGATAAGGTAATATGTCCCTGTTTAAACACTGAGCCCATTGAAGTGGATGTCACTTGTTTACTCGGCTCCTCTGGCCATATAGCAACCTTTTAAAAGTGGGGACCTTGTCTAACTCTGACCTTCATTTATCACGCTGTTTACTCACGCTGAGGTACACACATTCCTGCCAGGCACCCGGCAAGTGGGAACAGTTAATTATGAGAAGAGATTAGATTGCGATGAAGAGAATGTTTACACGGGCGTAAGTATCACACTTGTGAGGAACCTGGTTAATCATACTTTGGTATAAATGATAAATACTAGATCTGCAGCATCCTTTACACTAATAAAATGCAAAGCTGAACTACAAACTTGGATTGACCTGTGTTGAGAAGTCACTGCCACAGGATGATGAACAACAGAAACTCCTTTAGCTGTCTGTGTGATGACTCTTAGAGGTGAATCTGTCATTTTTGGCCAAACACCCAAAAAGAAAAAAAAAAAGTAATAAGTGTGCCTCTCCTCCAGCAGTGCTCAGTTTGTCTATTTTGGGCAAAATAAAAAAAAGAAATAATGTAAGTAATGTGCCCTTTCAATGGGATCTGTCACTCAGTTACCCCAATCAGCTGGTCTGTTAGACATACAAAAATAACTTTGTATAAATCAGTAAAAATGGATGCTTTCCTCTCTGTGCAGTAGCTATCACTTAATATTAAACTATTATTAACACTACACAGTTTCAAAAAGAGCTCTGCAAAATATGTTTTCATCAAACAAGATGATTACAAACCTCAGATCAGTTATGTTATGTTGTAAACACATTCAACACATTGAGCTGAAGTCAGTGGTGTCAAACTCAGTGTGGTGAGAGGCCATGATAGTTGATAAGAATCATTTCAGGGGCCGAAGATGGTGACATTTGCAAGATTTTATTAAATTTTAAATGTGAGATTTCATCTTCATTTGAGTCTTACAAAAGTTATCTTTAACATTAATTACCTGCTTTTATGAAAACTGGTTTTGGTTGGATCGGAACCGGTTTTAGATGGATTTGAACAGGTTTTACTTGGATTTGAACAAGTCTTAGATGGATTTGAACAGGTTTTAGATGGATTTGAACAGGTTTTGGATGGATTTGAACAGATGTATTTCTCTCTTTGTAGCAAAAATCAAACCTGTTCAAATCAAATTAAAAACCGATTGCCAGAAACATCACCCACTAAATATACTGAAGGGCCACATAAAACACTGCAAAGGGCCGCATTTGACATGTGTGGCTTAAGTATTGTATAATGTGAAATTGTTGAAGTAGACATCTTAGATTTATTGTCTGATTGGTGTCACAACCGATACAACTGACTAAGCCATGAACAAACAATCTCAGCATGGGCAGAGCAGTTTTGGACACAAAGCTGGGTACTGACACAAATCGGGGAGTGACTTGTTCTACTGAATTTTAAATGTCCCACCTTTAACTCCATCATTTGCAAGCTTGTAGGTGCAGAAGGTTACTAGGTTAGGTTAGATGTTGTGTCTGTGCCACTCGCCTCAACTTTAAAGTTGCTGTAGTATTGGACAAAGTGCGAATACTAATTTTGAAAACAAAATGTATGAGGCTTACGTGCAAAAATACAAACATGGGACATAAAAACCCGATCAAAGCTGGACACTCAAGTCTGTGTATACACACTCAATGATGCGATTACTCTTTTCCTGTGTTTACTTTTATCTGTTGCTCCTTTAATCTTGCTCTAATCATGTTTTGAAATACTGTATAAAGCAGGTTTGAGAAGAATTCACCTCTTTTCAACGACACAGCCATTTCCGCAGACATCCACTCCACATCACTCAAGCAAACTGCCTGTTTATTCCTGGTATATCCTTTTCTATTATCTGTTCAAATTTTCTCCCGCATCACAAACAATTAATCAACTCTGGCTGCCAGGTGCACCTCATCTATCCCTCCTATCTCCGACTCTCCCCTCTCATCTGCATGCCGCTGCTCCGTCTTTACGCTCCGTCTAGCTCCCCTTGCATTAATTCCCGTCTATCTCCTCAGTGACTGTGTGCGGAATATAAACTTAACAGAGCTGGCGTGTCATGTGATCATGTGTTTCCCCCCGTTTGCTGTGATCAGTGGCTCGAGTTAACTCGCAGATGCTTGTTTCCACTGAGCTGATCGATATCCGGAGAACAGACACTCAGCGCTGGACCATTTATCTCAGTGGTTACATGTGTGCTCACAGATCGATAGAAGTGGTCTTTTATTTCAACCTATTTGCAAAACAACTCACTGAACCTTATGAAAACATGAAGGACACTAAAATCCCAGTTTAATGTGTTTTCCTTAATGGCTCATTCAATTCATGCTCTTTGCAGAAATAGATTGTAAAAGAGGACTATGGAGAACAGTGTCATAGCATTAACAAGGAAATTGATCAAATGCAGTAGAAACAGTTAAACACTTGTATTATTACTAGCCTGGCCGTCCATACCCATTTATTGTGCTCTTTCTCGGTAAAATGTGTCTGGAATTCTTTCACTTCACGTCATTTCCAGTAATTTCCTCGCCAAATGGTCCATTCAACAGACACAAAGTAAGCAACTGCAGAGGACAGGTGCTTTCAATAAATTCCTGGTTGATGATTGAATAATTGCAAGCACATTTTATCCAATCTTAGCATCATCATGTTGTTTACATTAGTAATTGGATTTTAGTGACTCTCCTGAGAACCTGTTGCACAAGGTAAACCAATTGTAACCGTGCTCTCACTGGTGGTATTATAGTCTATCCAGTACACCCATTGCATCCAGAGACTATTTATTCTGTACGTGTTATCACTGCCCCCCTGAATCCAACTGAAATCCAGATGTGGACTAGTTATACATTACTTTTTGGTGCAAAAATGTGCTTTTCTGGTGCAAAAATGTCCCATCTACTGTAAGGCAGGAGCGCAAAGATGTTGTAGCTGTAGTCGCTTTTCACTGGAGAGGGCATTTATTACATACAAAGGGTCATTGCAAGTATTATGAGCTTGATATATTACATTACTAATTTGATATGTCAGATTGTGTCAGTTGGAGATTACTGTGATGTACTGGCCTTTGAGTTATTAAATTATTATCACAGATTTAGTTAGTCTAAAACACTGACTATTCTAACATCTTAATGACATTTGTAGTATTGTGCCATAACAACATAATAAGATTATAAACTATGAAATTTACAGCTGCCCTGCATTGTAGATGAATGGACTGAATATATGCACTAACGATCATATATTTTTACAGCAAAAAAACCCCACAAGAACTACCTGTTTTCATTTTTCACTGTGTAGACTTTTTTACAGTGTAGATTTAGACTGAACCTGACTGGGTGGGATGGCTCCTGCCAAAGAGGGAACAGAGGAAGGTTTGTTCCCATTTGCGTTTGCGGGCCCATGTCTTTAAGCAGACAGTGCAGGGCCAGTTTGTTCAAGAACACATCCTTTAAGGGGCTCTGCTTCCAAGGCTAACAGCGGGCCCCAGCTCAATCTGTCTCCATTTAGTGACCCAGTGTGGTTAGCAGCAAGCCACTTAAGGAGCCGGCACCTTCCCTCTGCTGCCTCATGAAGATAGAGTTCGATACTCAAATACATGACGGCAGGTGCAGTTCCATTTTTGTAATAGTCATGAAGCGTGTATTATGGATATTGTCATTTCTACTGCATTAGAGTATTGTGCCTGGGCCTGCCTGGGCCAAAATCAAGACCATCTTTTCTGTGTGACCCTTCTATGACCCTGTGTCCACATCATCTTACCCAAGGTCAGCAGTGCTCATTGTTCTGCTCTAGTAAACAGAGAATAAAGAAATTATATCAACTTTTATTTGGAGGTAAGTGCACACTGACCTAGGGCACTGACTGATGATGGTGAAGCTTATGATGATGTTTTTAGTTGTTTGCTTTTGCAGCAACGTAAGAGGAGCAGTGCCTAACACAATGAAAACCACAAGGCTGCATTCAAATATACAGAGACCTGTTTTATATTTTGATGGAGTGCACATTCAGTTCAACAGAGACTATAATTTACACAGAGACATAATTTAGGTGCGGCTGCTGCATTTTATTGCAACCCATGCTCCCTAAAGTAAAAGTCATCGAGTAATATAAGGTTATAGGCTAACATGGGGATAGTTCTGACCCACTGACAGTTAATGGCCCATCGGTCAGAACCATTTACAGATAAGATAAGATTGGTCTCTATTAAACTCCCAGAGGAGAAAATCACTGTTACAGCTGCTCAAGGACTAGACAGGTAAGGTGCAAGGTACAGTTGTCCCTCACTATAACGCGGTTCACCTTTCGCGGCCTCGCTGTTTCACAGATTTTTTTAGTGCAATTTTGGATGCTTATTTTTTACAGCGTATGAACGCGCATTGTGTTCTGTGTCCTGATTGGCTAAGGGAGAACTCGCCCATTGTGTTCTGTGTCCTGATTGGCTAAGGGAGAACTCGCCCATTGTGTTCTGCGTCCTGATTGGCTAAGGGACTGTAGACCTGTCCTTCTCAAATAGTGGGGCGCGCCCCGGTGCGATGCCAGGGGGGGGGGCGCGTGTGACCCCTGGGAACATGTTTTTTTTGGGTTTTTTTTGCCGTACTAGAATAAAGTGTTACACATCCACTACAGTAGGTGGCAGTGGCGCTCTCATTGTCAGAGTGTGAGCTCTATGGTGTAGGGTTTCCTTGCACGGAGCATGTGCATACACAGCACAGAGCAGCAGATATGAAGTGCAGTGAACTCGGTAGTGACACCATGGAAAAGTATTTGACAAGGATAAAATGAAAGGCGGAGAGAGACGTAGAAAATCAGACAGACAAAAGTCACCCCAAAGCTAACCCCGGGGTTCCACTGCATGCGTTGTGGCTCCACTCCGCTCCGCTGCGGAACGCCACCGACCGATGTCGCACACCCGCGCCCACTGGACGCGTTTCAGATCCGCTGCGCTGCAGAGCGGAGCACCGAGCAGCTTGAAAGAGCATGCGCGAGATATAAGAGATGGCACAATAAAAGCAATTGATAAAGACGTGTGCAGGACCCATACAACTGTTTATCCAGAAGAAGGAGGATCAGAAAACAAGTTTAGTTTGCAATCACTTTCACTTCACAGAGATTTTCCTCATTAGATAAATCTCAGAAAATAATTGAGAAGAACTGCTGTAGACCATTGTCAATCAATCTCCTCCATGCCGTGTCTCCTGTGAAGTACAGCGTTCGGCTTGCCAAATTTACAATGTTCGATCGCTAGCAGTGTGACTCTGAAGTGCTGTATGTTTGCAAGTTTTCTCCCCGACAAAACCCACAATGTCGACCAAACGTTCTGCACCGACAAAGGCACCTGCGGTCGCACCCAAAAGACAGAGGAAGATGCTAAGGTTTGAACTTTGAGAGTTTTTAAACAAGAGAGAAATGTGAGAAAATGTTAATGCCTGTCTGAGAAAAGTGTATAAAGTGTGTGGTGAGGGGTTTTACAGCCTTAAAACATATGTAATAATTGATAAAAATAGAGCTGACTACTTTGCGGATTTCGCCTATTGAGGGTTATTTTTAGAACGTAACCCCGCGACCACTGTACAATAAATAAATAAATAAATAAAAAATAGCTTGACTAGTCTATGCATAGTTCCAATGGAATGAGAATATGAGATTGTATTCCATAATCAATTCAAGTCAATTCTGAACAAAGCAACAGCTGTTATATTTACTTTTGTAGACAAGACAATTTCTATTTAAATCTCGAAATATCCATTTATTATTGTTATATGATTTTTTTTTTCCAGGGCTGTGACTGACGGCAATTTAGATTAGTCTTGAGGAACATGTCAGCTTTCATACTTTTATAGCAGTTAAATTGTTTCCCACATGCAACTAACATAAGATGCCACTGCTCTTGGACTACTGTGAGGCATGGAGGACTTTTTCGGGGTGATAAAGGGGGACTATCGGTTTTGAAAGTTTGTGCGGAGGACTGCTGGATGTCAGGTTAGTAATGGCTACTTCAGAAAATAGGTAATGCTGTTATCTAACTGGAACGCTACAGACTTTAAACATGTTTAGTTGAAAAGACAAATCCTACATTTTGGATTTGATAGTCTGTAAATACATGTTAAAACATTAAATAGGGCTAACAGCAAACCCAATAGTCTATACTAAATGAACACAGCTTTGATTTAATTCTATCGGACTACATTATTGGCTTGATTTTAAATTGTAATTTTTCATTTTAATGAGTTCACTCTTATGGTAGAGCATGAACATGGCTGTCGAAGTTTGCAAAATGGCCCACATACAGTCAGGCTACTGGAGTCAAGGCCCAGCAAAAAGGAAAGAGTGAGTATGTTTGCTCAACAGTTTTATTAGTTTATTTTTTATTTTGCCTGTTATCACAGAACTAACAAAATGACAGTAATATGAGGATCACATAAAGTACACTGTAATGTTATCAGAACAAAGTACAGTTCACAAATAATTTAGTAAGCCTAAACTATTAAAGTGCAGGATATGAAAAATGAAAGCGTATCACAAGTATGAAATTAATATCTAGTTTTATTGACCTTTTTTCATTCTTTATTGGCTTAAATCTGAAATTATTCAAGGCTTGACTTTTAGTCCTTTCCAGATCAATGAGACAATGTTTTAGTTGTTGTTAAATTAATATGCATCTGTATAGTCATTTGGAAATATCAACATGGGATTTAAAAGAAAGGACTTTTAGTAAGACACTTCAAATCCACAGAACAGCTGCAGTGCGTGCCTCCTCGCTAATACAACACCCCAGTATTTCAATAGTTCTAACAGTTGGAGCGTTGATTAACAGGAAAGTTGTTTTGTAAACATGTCAGTGCTTTCAGGCCTTACCAGCTCATATGAAATGGTTTGAACAGTATCTCACAATCTTCATACCTTGTAATTTTAAAATTGTGTTACATCTTGAAAGTGGTAATTGTTCTATATACTTCTATAGCTTAGTGCTGGTTGAACCCTGAGCTTAATCCTAGTTTAAAGCCACCCTGCGTTACTTATAGCCAGTAGAGGGCGCAGCCTCTACAGACTCTGTGTTGTTACAACAACAGCACATTATTTAAAGATGTTGTTTGTTTTGAGAGGAAACTATCCAAACTGGCAAGTTTGGAAAAAAAAAAAACATGTCTTCTGAAGCTGTAGGTAATTTTAGTGTATTTTGTACAAAAACGACTCTGCTAGGGTCTTCTGCTAGGTTTCTGCTCCCTCTATTTGAGCTGTAAAGCATGTGACTCAACGGCTCAATGGACGTCGCTCAAATGGTTTAGTGAAGAACGTAAACCTGATTTTGAGTCGCATTAGGTCCATCAGACCTCCCTGAACCTTTTGCTGCCATTGTTTAAATGGACTGTGAGATGAATTGTTGCACATATCATGGCTTGTAGTAGCGCTAGTGCACATGCGGTTGGAAGAGCACACCTCCTCCGTTCTGTTGTCAAGCACAGATAGGAGCACTCACATCAGCCAAACAAACCAGACTTTAGGGGTGTTTTAGGCCTGGGCACAGAACAGTTGGCCTGGTGTGAGTAAGCCCTTAGTAAACTGAAGTGGCTCTGGAACCTCTTCCATTGAACGTGACTTCCACAGAGCTCAATAAGACCGACTAATTGTAAGAATTTATCTAAAATGGGGGGTGCTTTTTTTCAAAGCTCTGTTTGTATGTTTTCGAATTGTCTTGACCCATAGGTAGTTTATTCTGTGTCTATTGGTATTAACCTCCAGAAATCAAATTAAAATCAAGAAGGACCAGACATTTTTTTGTATACAATAACAAAGAACAGACTGTGATGGCTGGCCAGGCCATCTATGTTGTACACTAGGACTTCACTTCTTTGTTATTCTACACTTATGAGCAGTAATATAACACAAATGAGTGGGTGTTACTTGAAGAGACAAATATTTTATGAGGTGGTACTTACTGTGAAATGTCAGAATTTTTATTGGAGGCCAAATGATTATGAATCCTCAAGTGACGTTTGTCCATTGCCATAACAGATGAATGAAATCGAAAATGCAATGCTGGCAGGATGCCCTTGCATCTATGTCTTATAAAATGGCTCAGTGTTTTGTTCTGTGTTTCTCAGCTGAGTTTTATATCTCATTTGGCATTCCCTCTGTGTGAAGGCCTCGTTATCGTATTCCTATGGAGTGCACTGGCATTTGACATGCACACAGCAAAGACTGTGGCAGCACGTCAGATCAACTGCTTCCCACCGCAGGACTCTCTTTGGCCTCTTCTTCTCCTTGTGCTCTGTCTGTCTTTTACAGCTCTCAGACAGGTGATGGATTCTGGAGTAAAGGAGGCTGATGTTTGCTCAAACCTTTGTTATTTCATTTGATTTCATTTTGATTTGATGTGATTGCGCCCTGATTTAATGATGTTGGCCATGACACGACAGGACTTATTTGAACTGGTGTTTGAGATTACATTGTCATGAATTCAAAGTTTTATGTTTTGTCTCTTACAAACAATGTCATCAAATGAGGCTTGTGTAAATGAGGCTAAAGAAGTAGTAGTCTTCCCCGTTTAAGGTTGGAAGAAGTGAGCTGCGGCATGGAACGGTTGCTCATACATGTACATGACAATTCATCTCACAGTCCATTTAAACAATGGCAGCAAAACACAGTCCTGGACCCAGGCATAGATTCTTATTGCATGTGTGAGTGCTGCACGGAACGGTTCATATGGCCCTGGTGTGAGAGCGCCCTAAATAAGCTAGAATGCTAAAAGGTATAACCATCACATATTTTTACCTACCTAATACCTAAAATGTATTTCTAAAGAAGCGGCATGCATTTTATCCTATTTAAGGTTTTACAATGTGTATGCTAATATAGTCATTCAGGCATAAATGCTTGTATCCATCTAAAATTGAAACCTCTCGTCAATATCATGCAGCAGCACACATACTGTATGTAGTCAGCTGGATGCCATTTGTCGGAAACATCTTGTTTTAGAAGAATTCACACTTTTTGGTTGCAGTTGCCTTCTTGTTCAGTAAACATCTCTTGCTTATCTGCTGTTCAGTAAATTGGTCGACAGGACAGACTTCTAGATGTATTGTCTTCAAAAACAGATCAGAGAATATGTCACTTTGGGGTGAAAAAAAGAACTGTAAAAACTGTCCTATGACCACTATTGTATAGCGTGTGTAATTATGCTCAGTTAGGTGAAGTCAGCATTTCTTTCATCCAGTCAGAAAAAAAAATGTGAAGACTCAACCCCAAGTTAATTACAAAGAGATTGATTAGATTCTGGTGGAAGGTGACACATCGTATTACTGCAGTGTGATGTTACTGCTCATGTTTCGTACTAGAGCCAAGTTCTGGTATCTTTGTTAAGATGTATGTATATTGAAGGCTTTACTTATATTTTTTTTTGCAGATTACCATATATTTGGTGTGTTTTATTGACAAAATAAAATGAACAGCATTAGGTATAGCTGTGGCCTTTGTTTGGACAAGGCCAAATGGACAGCAATGATCATATTACCCGTAAGCAGAGCTTTTTTTTTTGCCTCTGTCACTCCATTCACAACTGACTTTGACAAGTTCATGTCTTATAAAAAATGCTAATAATGGCCTTTGGCTACATAACAATGCATGAAATAAGGAGAACAGAAGATAGACAAATGCGGTGACTATGACATTGTGTTTGTAAAGAGAACCTCTTTTCCATCAGTCAAGTAGCCATGCAGATTTTTTACATTCAAGTATGTTTACTTTACTTTAGTGACAGATTACATTTTAACAGGCAAATATAATAGGCAAAAAAATGTATATGAATGCTATTGTTTCTCTGGTATTCAAATTAGAAAAGCTCATCGGGTAGAAAACATTTCAAAATATGCAGAGCAGAGAAAATTGAACACAGCTTGTGGGTAGAAAGTGGGTTCATTCATTTACTGTTTATTCACAGAGCTAACACAAAAACAACATTGTTTCAGTAAATCATGCATTAAGTTTCTATGCATGATACAAATGGATTAGTCATTTACCCAGTCATTCACCGCTCTCTTTCACCCCTGTCTGGCTACTGTCACGCTATCAATAAAGGCCAAAAAAAACCAAAAAAACAAAAAACCTTTAAAAAACAAATGGATTAGTTGTTTTGGCTGCTGTCTACCAGAAGATGCAAAACATCTTGGCTAACGTGTCATTTGAGGGGCACCTCTTCCTTGGAGGCTGGCAGCTTCCCTAGACTCCGATCTTGTTTTGTGTCTGGCCAGCTGGTTTCAAAGTAATGTGCTGAGGTTTGATGTTAAAGAGCCATTTCTTTTCCTGTGCTGGTGTAAAATCACCATCTGTCTCAGTGTCAACTCTAATGTGCCTGTTCACTCTGCCAGACCATCCGGCAGACAGAACCACATGAGTTTAGAATAAGCATGGAAACAGAAGATTTTTGGCCACTGGTGACTGCCAATATTTCTGGTTATCTGAAAAGCAGCCATCATATTTGTCACACTTATTTTCTATTTAATTCACCCTTTTCTTCCAGGAAGAGATTTGCATGTTAGTTAAAGGGAGATGAGATTCTTCTACACTGTAGTAGTTGACTCAATTTGAAAGGCTTTTCTCTCTCCTGTCTGTATTTATCTGTCTTGCTCTCTGCCGTCCTCTGGGTTGAATTAATGAGAGTTTAGAGCACGGATGTTTACAAGATTAACAAATGCCTCAACACCTAGTTTATGAACATGAGTATCAGTGGGGTGTGTGTTGCTGCAAAAGGACTGTGTGAAAAACGTCATCCCACTCTTCACCAGATGCATTAGTCACAACAGTTTATGACACGATATGTGATCACACATCTCGTATTAATTCAACCTACACCTACCAAAAATGACATAATGTTTGTAATTATTCAGTGGAGTACGTCCGTCCTCCTGTTTCACTGAACAATCTCTGCTCTGTTCCTGTTTGCTTCCTGTCAGCCTTTGTCAGCTTATATATAATTCCCCTTAAGAACATTTCCAAACAAATCTGCCACCACAATCTGGCTGTCGACGCAGACTTTACATTTTAAAATTAGGCTGATGCTTGACTTATTTATAACTAAAACCATTTAAAAATGAAATCATGAAGTAATACCCATGCTTTCGAATGGACAAAGGTGAAATGGAGGAGCACTTACTAAAAGTAAGTAAAAGCTGTCTTGTCTTCTTCACATAAATGTACCAGTCTATTTATACACGTAGCATATACCCTCAAGTTTGAACGAGCAAGGGCTAATTACCATTGGCTAAGGATATTGACATCAGAGAGAGAGCCAGATGAGAAGAGATGCTCTGCTGAATTATTCCTGCTAATTACTCAAATATACACCTATGGGAGCTGCACGTGCTCTGTAATTTTCATATATTTTCCTATGTGTGCTAAATGTGTGTTGGAGGTTCAGAGAAAAATGGCTTTTTCACCGCCAAAGGAAATGGTTTTGCAGCTGTCTGTGCCTTAAAGAGGGGCATCTTCTAAAGACTGTCGCAAAGACACACATTTTCCTCTTCAGAGTGATAAACAAAATGGTTCATGTGGTAATAGGTGTCTGCACTTGTAATAAGGATATTGAAAAATCCATAAAGGCTGCTCTTTTTCTGCCACTTCATTAATAATTTCCTTGTATTTGCCAGCTTACTGAGTATTCATACAGTTCTGGGGTGAGCTTCATGCTCTTTGCCATGCGTCTCCTAAACTGCAGAGACATTTTTCTGTCTTTTCTATGAGACTTAAAGAACTCCAAAAAGTGAGCGAGCTAATGTAGATTTGTTTGAGCACAGACAGACTCAATCCTGCAGATCCCCGTGGACTCAGAGGGTTTGGTATTAGCTCGTTATTGTAGCTTCAGAGAAATGAACACTTTATCTTCAGCCCGTCTCCAGAGGCTATTGATTAGCCTTTCCCAGTGTGTAAAAGTGTGTGCCTTTGTTATTGCCGTTGTTACTTTCACTGTCTTAGAAAAATAACACATAAAATGACCAACATAAGGACAACAACACACGTTACACCAGTTTAATTTCACACTGGTGTTTTGGTTGTGGGTGTAGTGCGGTTTCGAATGTCACTGTGAAAACTACTCAAAAATCATCACCAGACTTTTGTTAAACAAGCTGATGAGACAAGACCAGAAAGTAATGAAAGACACAATTGTGAAGCAGCTTTTTTATTTAACATAACTGTTCAACTAGTTGGCCCTATCATAATATTGAATGAAAAACACAAGCAGAAAAACAGCAGAAACAAATGCAGAGGCAGAGTCGGAGGCAGTGTGTTCAAAACAAAGGTGGTGACTGCTGCTGCTGCTGCTGCTGTGCTGGGAATTTGAAGTGACTCAGTTAAATTCTTCTCTCTCAAATAACTTGTTGATGTGGCAAATTAAATAGAAGTCTTGAAACACAAATGCAATCAATCACCTTCAAAGTTTGCTGAGATCTGACCAAAATTCCATGATAAAGTCATACAGTCCGAAGTCAACCTGGTTTCTCTCTGTCTCTCTGTCAAGTGCTAAACATTGCTCTAAATAACAAAGTTTTTTTTTGTTTTTTTTTTTTAATGTTGTAAGCTCATCAGTAAATGGTTTAACAAGGTGAAATGGCACACAATCCAGTGTATGCATAAAGTTAATATCCAGACTGAACTGCTAAAACTGTAAACCGCGATTTAGATCAGTATAATTGTAGATGGACTATGATAAAAACAAGCACTTGACTGTTATAGCCTAACTCTATTAATTCAGACTGCCACTGTTAGGTTAAATCCAATAAATGCTTACTGTCATATGATAAATGATTTGTTCAGGTGGGAGTGAGGACACAGACATGGCTTTCTTAGGTCGTGACTGAGCACTCTAAATCCTACGGCAGATAGGATCAGATATCTGGGGAGAGTGGAAATTGGTGGAAAATCCGTCCTCATGGTCACTTGCCGTCTTTGTCTCTTATCAGAATCCCCTATCCTCGCCAATGATACTATTGTCTCAGAAGTGCATCAGGTAATAAAGTTATTTTTAACCGTGGCTATTATGTTCAACATCATAAACTATCCAGTGCTCTGGGCCCACTGCCACTGCTGTCATTGCAGAATAATAGGCCATACATCAACAAGTGATTGTGTGTGTGTTAAACTCAGTGTGTACAATGTCAGCATTTTAAGGCATAAAGTAGGCTTAAAAGCTCTGATTTAATTGATTGTCAACAGGTAGAGGTGAGCTAGATAATGTGTAGAGGTGGTTTGGCCATAATTTAATCATGTATCTCCTTTGTTCATCCGCATACAGTAAATACAATAGATTGCACAAGTGAATTCGTTCAAGGAGAAACGGTGGTAGTAGTAGCCTGTGGTTCCTCAGAATGACTTTTACACCAGTTGCCCTGTGAAGTCAAGTCTGATATGGTGCTTTTCTCTCTATTGCTTCGTTCCTACTGCTCGACTGTAATTATTGCACTTGGCAGACAGTCACGGCACATCGACAACAGACGAATGGGAATGTGGCAAGTGATAAGCAATAGTTAGAATGGGGATTCTAGATGTGTGTCTGCGGATTTGAACCAAAGTACAAAAAGAGTCAAGCGCTATATCTTTAATAAAAATGATGTACTTATTTAAACTACACATTCAGTGCCCATTGCTTTTGAGTGAAGAGCATGTTGAAGCTGATCCCATTTAGAGGGGTCATTGCACTGGCTCTGTTGGATGGTGTATTTATTTGGGGTCTTTGGTAATAAGTGCTAGGTTCAATGCTCGCGTTCTTACCAGCTGAATAGCCTCCAGTAGAACACAACCATAAGACAGTTCATCTTCTAATCATTCAGATGACGGGATTATGTGACATGATGTGACTTGACAAAATCACTTTATATGAATCTCATTTTTTTTGTTATGGTATGACATATAATAGACATGTAGTAAATAAGGTTCTGTCCTGCATTTTTGCCAGGTGGAGATTCACATATAACTAACATTGTAAAATGTGTAATTCTAAGTTCCAGTTCCTAAAACAAACTTGTAATTGTTACTGTATGCAATTGTTTTACAGTGGTCCCTCGTTTATTGCAGGGGTTACGTTCTAAAAATAACCCGCAATAGACGAAATCCGCGAAGTACTATAATATATGTTTTAAGGCTGTAAAACCGCTCACCACACACTTTATACACTTTTCTCAGACAGGCATTAACATTTTCTCACATTTCTCTCTTGTTTAAACACTCTCAAAGTTCAAACCTTAGCATCTTCCTCTGCCTTTTGGGGGCGACCGCAGGTGCCTTTGTCGGTGCAGAACGTTTGGTCGAAATTTTTGGGTTTTGTCGGGGAGAAAACTTGCAAACATACAGCACTTCAGAGTCACACTGCTAGCGATCAAACATTTATGTAAATTTGGCAAGCCGAACGCATTCTGTACTGTACAGGAGACACGGCACGGAGGAGATTGATTGACAATGGTCTACAGTGCCTTAGCCAATCAGGACGCAGAACACAATGCGCGAGTTCTCCCTTAGCCAATCAGGACACAGAACACAATGCGCGAGTTCTCCCTTAGCCAATCAGGACACAGAACACAATGCGTGCTCATACGCTGTAAAAAAAAAATCTGCGAAACAGCGAGACCGCGAAAGGTGAACCGCATTTTAGTGAAGGACAACTGTAATGTCAAACTCCAACCCTTCATATCTCAAAACCAATAGAACCCTATCATTCTAAGGGGACAACATCATAAGCGTAGTATTAAACAGTGTAAGTTTGAGGCCTGTGGGTGACTCTTATAAGTGAGGAGACGCGATTGTGGTGTAAGATGTGATGTAATCTTGATGTGCTAAAATGAATGAAGCACACTACAAACCTGTCAGGCATTAAGCATTTTATGCATAATCCTTTCATTACGTAAACGTTCTAAAAACAGGCTTCATTGAAAGTGTTACCGAATCATCTGAATTATCTGTACTAAAGAAAATATAAGTATTAGTGGAAAGGGCCTAATGTACAGTAACTCTAGCTCAGAATGTTGTGTCCCATGATATTCTGGGTCTGTTCTGAATGGTGACCCATTTACACTATGTTTTCAGAGCAGATGACGAATTCAGATCAATAGTCATAAAAGGTCTGTAGAAGGATGACATCGTGGTGTAGGTTGATCTGTTTAATTAATCACAGTTTTTATAATTAAAATCATACAAGCCCATGCTAACAGAGATCTGCTGTTTTACAATGAAACATTTGACATTATGTAATAAAATATGTGTCTACACTGTTGATGATGTTAGGAAATTGTCATTGCCAGAGCAGGAAAAATAGGTCTGTTCACTTCATGATTCTGTTTTATGTGTCATTTATTATTACTAAATTATTCCAAAATATGATTAAAATGTAGTCATGTCCCTGTGCACTTCCAAACAAAAGCACAGACTCTGTACACAGCAGAAATACACTAGTCCACTGATATCCTTGAGAGAATGTCCCTCTTGTTTTTTGGGGGGGTTTTGGTGGTAGAGATAATGCAGTGCAGGAAATAAAACAGTTCTTAATTGGCTGGCAGGATTTATGAAATTCTCTCAGAGGAGCCACATTGATTATTAATAGGCATTCTGCATCAAAGAGCCAGCTGCCACTCCAACAGCAACCCTAGAAACATAGGCATACTGTACACGCACAACTTTCTCTGTTCAGGGAATTTCAGAGCAGACAGCACCAAACAACAGTACAATGTGTCGATATGTAGGACCAGTCTTTATTATGACATACACGTATTAATTATCTTACAGTTTTTTATTTTAACAGCAATTAAAGATCAATCAAGAGATGTACGTTTTTAGATTATTACACTGCTTCCATTATGTGTTAGTTACATTTCTGATAGTTTATGTTACTTTTCATAAAATACTTTAAAAGGATTATGGTAAAAATGCCTTATTCTATCTGATTAAGACAGATGTTCAGATGTAACAATCTCATGCAAGAGCAGCGGTGCATGTGCAGACAGAATTCTTTACTGGATACAAAGTCTGATTCCAAAGCTGCACTTGTCAAATTTGTAGAGGTTTTTTTTTCCAAGTTTTATTAACACATGATAAGAAAAGAAGTTTAACGTGACGGCATGTCCCATGAGGTATGAGTGTGAAGCTCACATCTGCTTGTGGTGTCAGTCTTAGTGAACTGAAAAGAGACTGTGGCTCTGGGATGTGGTGCAGCGAGCGTAGAGTATTGATTCGCAAAGCTTTCAGCGCATGGTTCATTTTCCATACGAGGCCTGTGCATGTGGCCCCAGGCTCTCTATGGGTCAGGCCAAGTTTTGTTGACAGGGGAAACCATACGAGCTCACTCTGTCGTGTGCTGTACGTGGTCATTATTCTTGAAACGTGAATAATGCAGAGAAATATTTACCCATGTGTGTTTCTGATTACTTCATTGTAATACTTTATAGCAAAATGGTACTATATGCTTTTGGTGAAACCTTACTTCCAAAAAGTCTTTCCTTCCTGCTGTCTGACATTTTTGCATTTATTTTTACTTTTAATATATACATAGACATAATGGCAAAATTTGTCTTGGAAAGCAATTTCTGATCAATTCCACAGTACATTTGTCTTTTTGTTGGATGTCTAATCAGTAAATGAATCACATTTAAATGTATGCTTTGAGGGAGCAAAGAAGAATAAATGACAAAGCATTAGGGCCACAGCACCAATGTGTATTTACTCTGTATTTGAATAAAGGTGGCCTCTGGTGCGTGAACTTGTGAATGACCATGACATTTGCTTTAGTAGGTGAGGAGGAGCGTGACGCTGACTCGGATAACCCGGAGAACAGTTATCACACTTACCCCAGACTATGGGCTGTGCAGCTGGTTTGTCAGAGCACTCCCCCTGTCTCCCACCCTCCTGATTCGTCATCACTCTGCCTTCTTCCTTTTTACTTTCATGCTCCTTTTCTCTGCACTGTCTCAGCCACAGCCTCTGAACTTCTCTGCTTCATGCTTCTGCGGCCACCTCCTTACTTTTTATCGTACTTGCTTGCCAGTCTTCATTTTACTCGAGGGAAGCACGTCAGGCGGATTTTTGGTGGACTTTGGCTGTGCTTGTGAGTGTCCTCCTCTACATCTCTATGGCTGCTTCAGACACATGCATACATTGCACTGGATCCATGCACACACTGCTCTGTATGGTCATGAATTATTCACTTTGTTTTCACTGGGCTGTAGTGCGAGAGATGGGGAGTGGGGGGTGCAGTACAAAAAATCTGAGCTGAAGGAGAAGAGGCAGTAGCTTTTAGCCCAGGCATAGGACCTTGCCTCCTTATAATTCTAGTCCACTCTCTTAATGTTCCAAAGCAATGGGAATTGTACTGAGACTCTGGTCTGCAGTGTTAACCTACAGATAGACCAATAGACCTCTGTTTGCAGCCCACATTCAAAACTATCTCAACTCTTCGCAGGTGTGTGCCGTTACATGTAAACATAGTGAGAGGTTGCATTGAATTATCATTCAGTGATGTGCAGTGACAGTTGGTGCCAGGGTTAGGGGAGTATTGGGTGCACAGCTGAATCACTATTAGTTAATTAATCTGTGGAGACAAACGTGTGTGTCTTTGAAATCAGACTGAATGAAAGAGCCTCTGTGCATCTGTGAACTCGCCATAGAACCTGCAGCACTCAAACCCAGGAGTATTTATTAAATATGTTTACCTCCAAGTGGAAAAATGAAAACAAGAAGGACAGATAGTTATCATCTTTTTGTTCTTGTTTGTCCAACCACATGCCTGTTCCAGTAACTAGATCTCTTCAAACCATGAAACCCACTCAGTTTATCTCATATGATGCAAGGAGTAGAAATTCCTCCTTGACCCTGCCCCAGTGGATCAGGAAAAAAAAAAAAAAAGCTTATTGGCGAGTTAAGTAATGATTTTAGCTTTCATCTATCTGCCCTTCTCCATATTATATTTAAAGGAGATGAATGAGTGAATATTAGGGAAGTGACTTTGTAGCACTGTAGTTTCTGACTTGTTGGTAGAAATATTATTTTTTAAATGTGTCTAACTTTAAAGATATTATGGCAGATGATAATGTATTTTTGTACTGTAAGTCTTCTGCTTCAGAATAAGCACGTGTCAGTTATTAATAGAAAAACTGACTGGAACATTCATGGTGGTCTGTCTGTTGTCTTTACAGGTGTGGTTATAACTTGTTTGGTTGTCTCCATGCTAGCAAGTTCTCAATACTGTTTTTTTTTTCTTTTTTTTAGCCCATAGGAAGCTAACAGTAGTTTTTTTTTTAATAAGCAATAAAAAATGTTGGAAAAGCTCTCTATACGTATATTAAGTCTTTATCTTTTTTCCTTTGGGCTGACACAGAGAATACAGTGAAACAAAGTACTGACCTAGGTTTGAAGTTTAATAATTTACAGAGCTGTCACAAATGTTTCATGGCTCACATTCTTTGCAGCATGAGAACCCTGCTTGTTCAGACTGTGGGCTGTTGAAGTGGCAATAATTAAACCGTTAAGGTTAACCCTTTTATACATGTTATATAAAGGCCAATGAGAGCTTGTCTGATGGCTGGTTGTTTTACCAATGAAATAATCCAATCAGCAGCCTACACTCTCATTGATAGATATTCTAAAGTGTGAAGGCCAATTGCTGCGTGACATTGATCCACCTCCCCATTCTGGTGTTACCAGTGTGTCGATACCCAGCTGAAACTGTGTTCCACCCCATTGTTACATATCATATTTAAGCATCAACATTTATCTCTGTTGTCTGGTGGCATTAAACCTCTGTTAATGTAATAGAGCTTTTAAACAAAAAACATTTACAATCAAACATGGAAATGAATCTTATGGAAAGATTTCCATGTGTTCCTTTACCTTTTCACCTCATTGTTTTCGTCTTCCTTTATATATTCTTTATTTTGTGTTCTCCATTGGACTCATGTTCCATGCTAATCACATTAGTTAAACCATTTAACAAGATCCTCTGATGTAATCCATTTTGTTTGCCTTATCTCTGCCTGTTGTTATAAAGTTGTTGTATACTTATCATCTCTTTGTGCTCTCCCCCTTCATCCTTCTCTAATCCCTTATTACCCCCTCCTCTTTGCCCCTTCCCGCTCTGCCCCCCTCCTTCCCTGCCTTTCCCTGGTTCTGTTTCTCTCCCAGGCGAGTGATGCGTGCTGCCAGAGGTGTGTGTGTGGAGCGGGACTGACATCCATGTGCGTGTGGAGAGAGAGCGCCATAGACCAAGCCCCTAAGACGGAGCATGCCTCTGCGTCCGGCAGCCGGCAAACATGAGCCACCCAGCCCTCTACGGCAGGACCAGCAGCACACACACCCGTACACGCACGCAGCCAACGGCAGCCAGGGGGGCAGCTCCGACAGCTCCCGGGAAGAGGACAGCGCCATTCCCTTTCCCGCTGGTGGTGTGGCTTTCCGTCCCGGCGCAGAGCGGAGCCGCGGTGCACCCATGGAGGAGCCAACAGGCAACACGGTGGTCATCCGCATTGGAATCCCAGACCTGCAACAGACGGTAAGAGACGCTTCTGGAGCCGCTGCTGGAGAAAGCAGAAAAGATGTGCAAGCTGCCTCTCCCCCTTTTTCTGGCTGGACACTCTTTTCTGCTTCAAAGCTTTTGATGTAAAAAAAAATCATGCATTTAGTTTTTGTCTTTTCAGCGTGCTTATATAGTCCTTTTTCCATAGGCTTCTCCTTTGAATACTTAATAGCTGTATTTGCTTGCTTTTTGCCGTTGTTAGCCCCCCTCCCAACCTCTCTCAGAGATATCTCACAAATAAATCTACCTCTTCATTAACTGGGCTACACTTGACTTTGATAACTGACCACTTAGGGTAAAGGAGGAGGCAAACACAGGATGTTGAGACATCAGTTGAAATGTACACTGTAGGCTAATGTGCATTGTGAAAAAGACAATACTATACATCACAATAATGTATAGATAATGTGTTAACTTTTCTTCTACCCTGTAAATGAGGGTTTTGCTGTATGTTCTGACATAAAACATGCAGTAGAAGCATGCACAGCTGGAGACTGCATACAGTGATGCTCAGGTGGCTACCTACAGTAGAGGAGTCTACGTTTGAGAGTTTTTATTTGTTCTCTAGACATCAATAAACAAAGAGGCTTCTTTTGTTTGTTATTGCTGATTAACTCATTGTTAGTGGCTGCCTCGATGAAATGACCTATTGTATCAAAGCAAGGCAATACAATCCTGGAATAAAGATGGGAAGTAAAATGAGTACACTTTGGAAGAAAGGAGAGAATTCCCCAAAGATGCTGCAGAATTGTTGCCTGTGAACAGACACCGTTTTCATAAGCTCAAACACTTGACACAAACTCGCTCATTCATCAGTACATGATAAGAAAGAGTCTATGCACACATGCTCTAATATAGTGAAATAATGTGCACAGAGAAGAGGACATTCACATGTATGTATGTCCAACAGACATGAACACACAGAAGTTTAACCAAACCCTGATGAATGGCATGTACTGAGGAGCAGTGAGAAGTGTTTTGTGTGTGCTCTGAGTGAGCAGATTACACTAGAATAGACGCCTGAAGTAGGATTACATGTCTCCTGCTGTGTTTCAAGCCTGGATCAGGAGAATGATCCATCATGCAAAGATTGCTCCATGCACCACTCTCTGTCTCCAGCTGGAGTGATGAGTGAAACCACGCTTTAAAAGGGTTTAATCTTCATACTTTTCTTATATATATCTCTTATAATCACATATAATATATCTGCCCTCTTACATAGACATTGTTATTGGCCAATTTGCACTTGCGCTGTTGCTTTATAGTCATATTCAAGTTACAGTTTTTACAGTTACAGAAGTTTTTCAAGTTCAAATCAAATCCAAAAGCTATAATAGTAACAGAGGGGCCTCATAAACACAGTGTGTTGGTCTATGGTTCATCATTTGTCATTTATCAAAGCACCAGACACTCCATCTATTTCTGTGACTGGAGCAAAATCAGACAGCTTTCCAATACTGTAAATGGGTGTCATTCATCTTTACCAAAGTAGAGGGAGACACAGACACTGACTGTTTCAGTTCTGCTCACCTGTATTCACCCACCATACCCGTCCCCTCTGATAATCACTTATACTACCTCTTCTACATAACTGGGATCGGACGTCTGGATGTTTTTTTTATAATACTATATAACATACTTTTGTGATAAAATAGTTTACATGCTTTGCAAATGGAAAAGCCTGTTTGGCTCAGTTTTGTCATCCATTTCTACCAGTATTCCCAGTTGTAATGGGATGTCAACACGATGTCACCTGTAGGTTTAGAGTTTACATTTATAGGTTTGGATTTAACCTTTTTTGCATTCACCTTTTTTGCTTCTTTGCAGTTTCTGGGTTCCTCATTGCTTAGAAATTGAATCATATATTTTGGTTTGAAAACCTTAAAGGTCATTTGTCACTTGTTGCTTAACTGATTCTGAGTAAGAAAATATAGCAAGCCATGACTGCTTCTACTATAGACCAAATATATATTAACACTCTCTATTATTGGCCACAGTTATTTGGGCCCAGTCTCAGATATAAGCTTTTCCTTTACTGGCAGAAGGTAGGTTTTGTCGAATGCACACAGTAATTCCAGGACTTTTCCTGAGTCCTAAAGTTTCTAACTTCAGGCATGAGGACAGTGAATGTATATAATTCATTAAACTGAAGTGAATAAACTGAAAAAGAACAGCCACAAGACTAAGATAATGTGTCATTCATTAAATTGTCAATCTTGTTTTATTAGTCACAATGTTTTTTTCAATATTGACATTGTTAAACCTGTACCTGAACATACGACACAAAAGGCACCTTCAGCGTCAGTCGAGGACGTGATGAACCAAACGTGCTTTATCACATCTTGTGAATGAGAAAGGGTTTGATAGACAAATGGACAGATGGTGTATCATTTATTGTTGGGCATCTCTCAGTAGAGGGTCCACCTCTCCATGCTGCTATTTTTAGCTTTATTCACAGTGGCACTCGACGTGTCTAGCATACTTTCAGCTCCAACTGTCCACCAGACCTCAAGGGACAGAGTGTTAGATAAAGAGAGATTTGACCTAGTGTAACGTGTATGCCATATTTCTGTCTCATATCACAGTCATCCATCTGTCAGTGTGAGTCCATCTGCTCCTGGCCTGTCCTCACATCATCTCAGGTGTAAACCCAGGTAGTGTCACATAAACAGAGACAGTAAATCATATGAGTGTATAAGTGTGTAGCCTAATCTCAATGCATAATGGGCTTCCTCAGGCATAACAGTAATGGTTTTTAGACTTTTTTCTTGATTTAAACAGGCAAAATCTTTTTAAATCAATTTGTTTTCACAGAAGGACAACCCTATTTCTAGCCCCACAACAGACTATGATATTACTGAATGGTAACTTCACTTAAAATGTAGACTGTTCTTTATTTCTTTGCTTTTTAAACTGCAATTTCATTGAGCCATCAGCTTTTCAAATAACCCAGTCACACTCTTTTATTATCTGCTGACAATTTACAATGAGTCATTTTTGATAAATTTGTTCTGCTGCTACCTAGAGATCACATTGTGATTAGTTTTTTGATGGAGCAGTTTTCAATGCAATTTGATTTGGTCACACTCTTTCAGACAGTCTGTGATAAACGTCACCTTATTGCCCTAGTACAGGTGTTTTAATTGCAGTTGCTGCTTCATAAGTGACCAAACATGTGCCAGTGTGTGGGCCGATGGTGACTCAGTCCTGGAGTGGTCATGTTTTCCTTGTGACTGGCATTAACAGTAGATCTTTTTGGCATATTTAGTCTCGCCTGTCAACAGTAATGGAGAAGAGGCTTTTAATGGGTATTTGTTGTCTATGCTAGTGTATTCCTGTTTGTGTTTATAGGGCCCTGCAATACAACAAAGAGGTGCTGAGTCTTATTCAAGTATAATAAATAAAGGTCTTTCACCTCTCTTCATAGACGCAGAGAAAACATACTTTCGTGAACCAGCACAGGGATATGATGTTGGCGAAACAAAAGGTCACTGGCACATCAATAATAGCAGATGTTCTTCTGTCTCTGCTACTGTTATGTTTGTTAATATTCAAACTGTTTGAATGTGTTGTTTGGACATAACCTTATACTTAGGCCTAATCCTCAGTTTTGCACATTCACAAGAGGTCAGAGGGATATCCTGATTCTCTTTTGGATCGAGAGCAAGGGCTTAGGGGAATGGCTTCATACCCCATCAAACAAAGATTTTCAGACACCACACTTGAGACAAAGGTGTAAGAAATTCCCCAGCTTGCAGTGTGTTTACTGGTTACCATGGCTGTGAAAGACATGCATAAATGTAACTAATATCAGTTATTAAAAACATTTCTAAATTATGACAGACCTGTTTTATGTTACTTTAATCTTGTACTCATATGACATAATCTGGTCCACAATGAAAAGCTTTTTAGAAAATCGCTTTGCTAACATTAGAATTACTTTGAGAAGTCCCAACAGTCTTGCGTGTGCACTTTGTCCTGTCTGAAATTGGAATAGAATAAACACTATTTGTTTTTTGTTTTTAATATCAGCCGTTTTTCTTGTCATTGTCACTTCATTCACGTGTCTTATGTCTTGTAACCAAGGATGCCATAGAAAACACGAGCTGATACAGTCGAAGATATCCTTGCTTCCTTTGATTTCTCCGCCTTTATGTAGTCAACTGCAAAAATATGCCTATAACCCAGGCAACTGAAATTATGAAAGCTGAAGACAGCATCTTCAAAGACAAGAATACAAGGTGTATTATGATATCTACAGGTGTAGAGCCATCTTATTTCTTAGGGGCATTATTATATACCGATAGACTATAGACTTTAATTGCTGTGGCTAGGGATAGGTGAAGGGTAGGGTAAGGGAATGAGAGGAATGGGACTGGGCCTTGGTCAGGTCTTGCCATGATCTCTACAGGCTGTGATAGCTAAAAGGATTATGGTACATTCTAACATCACAACAACATGCTAACATCATTAACAGTTTGTGATGTCCAACTATTAATTAACTTACTAGAAATGTAAGATAAATATTTTTTTATCTAACTTTCATCTTGAGTAAAGCTATAATGTCACATATTTCATGTGAATGATATTTGCAGATATAATCCTATCCTTATTAGCCATGAGACAGCTATTTTCTGAGTATAATTATATTAGACCTTTGTATTTGTTGCAGCTGTGCTACCAGTCAATGACTGGCTGTTGAGAGCTGTATTGATGTGAGAGGTTCAGGAACACATCTCTCAGGAGGTATCTCAAGCTTGCCCGGTTCAAGTGAGAGCTGTCCTAAGGCACTGGTGGAGCCAAATTCAATCAAGACAGAAATGAGTCCACCTGAACACCATCACGTTACCTGCCAGATTGTAATGTGCATTTTACTCATTATCATGTGTGCATGCCAGTGTACATTGTTGTAAGAATGATTTTAGTGGATTAGACGTTTTGTTTTGTCACAATAAAAACACACACTGATCAGTTAGAAATTCAGTTGTTGGCCTTTTATAGTAGCTTTTAAAAGCACATATATTAATGCACTACACCACTACTTTTACATGCCACTAGCAGAGAATTGGATGGTCATTTAAATGTCACCTCCTTATTTTACTTTGGCTCGTTGTCCACACTTTACTGCAGCCTGTATTGTACTGCACCTGTCTGATGTGGTTATTAAGATGCAGCAGAGTCTTCTGTGTCGTGCTGCTGCCTCGGTCCCTAACTGGAGAATGCAGGGGTATTGCAAAAGTTTAAAATGCAGCATGTGCCAGAGAAAGTTATGGAAGAACAAAGTCTGATATTGAAAACAGTGACAGATCGTACTGTTAAAAATGTTGGATCTTTGGAGCAAGAGTACTGTTCACATGTGTGGGCTAGTGAGTCTCTTGTAATAGAGAATTTTTATTGGTCACTGGTCTTGGTTTGGGTGAGTTTAGAGAACATTAAGGACAAGTCCTGAATGTGCAGTGACCAGAGAGTACCGCCTCCTGACTCTTTACAAATTCAAGTCCAGGGTTCTCTGCAGATGGAAGATTAGGTTCCTCTGAGCCCTACCGTGTAAGGCTACTCTGTTTGAAATGGTTAAAATTGCACCTGTAATCTCCCACTGGCTTATATTCATACTGACTATTTACTCCACTTTCACAGTGGCTCCTTTATTTGTCATGGTGGCTACCCCATATGTTTTAACCCTAGATTAAAAAGCCTATTTGTAATTTTTATTTTTCAAATTAGTGACAATGATTACCAGAAGTATTAAAAAAGGCCTGTTAGTGCATAAAGTGTGGAGTATTTTGTTTTAAGTAAATCTGTATTTCTGTACCATTCTTATTCAAACTCAAGCCCAGACAGTCTGTTTTAGTTGCTTACAGTGGCCAAGTGTTAGCTTCATTTTGGCAACTAAAACAGATGATGTTGTCAGGAAATCACTAAAGGGTCTAAGGTGTGCTGCTTTAAACAACTAAACTCTGCCCAAACTCAATTGCCAGCCTTCACGTTGTAATACTGCTTCAAGTTTACATAGCTCTCTCAGCAGAAGATGGCTATAGTAATTTAATTGTGAAAGAGATGTTTATTGTCTTACCTCCCCTCTTGGCTGGAGCTTGAGGGTTGCCTCCAGGCAGGTATGGCTGAGTGAACTTTAGGGCCTTCTGTTGCGAAGCTGGATTAGGGAGTTAGCCAGGTAATTTCAGGATTAACCCTGGGTTTTCAGTGTCACAAAGCTGGTTTTGTTGAGGTTGATCTACATAGAAACATATGCTACACCACTAAACTTGAGCTAACCAGCTGGTGTGGCAGAAAACCTGGAAATATATACATACATACACATACATATGCATTCCCATAGAACTAACCCGTTCATCAAGTTAGCTCCAAGAGTTTTTCTAGTGTAATGTATGCATTACAGACACTAGTGCAAATAAATGTTATAAATAGTTACAATTGTGACATGGCTACTGTATTACGTGACATGGGTTAATATACTATTAACTATTTTGGGACTAAAACTGTAGCAACCTGAGCCTCCTGTCTCCTAACAGTGAGGACTTGCCATGCAAATACGGTGAGGCTAATTGAGACGAGCGATTTTGTTGCTTCATATTGAGATCCATTGAAAGATCTCAATATAAGTCATAATTAATTAATACTGAATTCCTTAAAAAGAAAAACACACATTATATTTCATCATAATGTTGGTTGGTATTGTCCATCGAAGCAGAAAAGAATTGTCCGAGAAGGAAATTGATGATTGTGAGGTGATGGGGTGGTGGCAGTTTGCTGTGAGACTGCACACAGTTATACAGTGGTCCCTTGTTTATCGCGGGGGTTACGTTCTAAAAATAACCCGCAATAGACGAAATCCGCAAAGTAGTCAACTTTATTTTTTGCAATTATTATATATGTTTTAAGGCTGTAAGACCCCTCACCACACACTTTATACACTTTTCTCAGACAGGCATTAACATTTTCTCACATTTCTCTCTTGTTTATACACTCTCAAAGTTCAAACCTTAGCATCTTCCTCTGCCTTTTGAGTGCGACCGCAGGTGTCTTTGTCGGTGCAGAACGTTTCGTCGACATTGTGTGTTTTGTCAGAGAGAAAACTTGCAAACATACAGCACTTCAGAGTCACACTGCTAGCGATCGAACATTTATGTAAATTTGGCAAGCCGAATGCATTCTGTACTGTACAGGAGACACGGCACGGAGGAGATTGATTGACAATGGTCTACAGTCCCTTAGCCAATCAGGGCGCAGAACACAATGCACGTTCATACGCAGTAAAAAAAAAAAAGCATGCAAAATTGCACAGAAAAAAAAATCTGCAAAACAGCGAGGCTGCGAAAGGTGAACCACGTTATAGTGAGGGACAACTGTTTTGTTGTAAACATTTTTGCACACACATGCACACATATCCCTATACAGAGGCTTTACTAGTCTAATAATATGTATCAATTACAACACACGTTTGGTAAAACCCAAATACTCAGTTACAATTTGAGGGTATTTCAGAATATAGTGCAGGTCTGTAGCCTTTAACTTTCTGCTCAGCCTTCCTTGGCATTGTACTAAGGAACACAAATTAATAACTTTGTAATAAATGGACAGCAAGAATCACGCACCATTGTCCATAATTAGGTAAAGTTCAGCCTCAGCATTTTCTCAGTGAATAGAGTGTGTAGTAGGTGTTCACTGTGCCTGTCAAGGTGTTTCTGTCTTTACGGTGGCCCATTAATCTGAGTTAATTGAATCAATGCTGTTTCCCTTTTTTGTCCCAGGAGTGTGAGATTGTAATATTTAAAAAAAGTAGCCTGTTTGTTTTATTATGTAGGATGAACTACAACATTTTGCAGTTTATTATTTTTATGGGTGTTAAATTAAACGTAGTGAACTGCATTAAGCTCAGCTGCAGGAGGCGGTTAGGCCTGAGTTGTCATTATTATTACAATGGTTGTTTACAACCAGATGGGCCCTTTTGATACACTCACATGTAGCAGCTGTGTTCATAGATACATTTCTGCTTAAAATAATGTCAGCAGAAAGAGAAAAGAAAATGACTCAATTTGCACCATATAATAATTGATTTAATGATACAGAAAAAAAAAGAAAAAAAAAAGGGGGAGTCATTCTTTTTCTTCTGTTTATTCCTGTTATGGGTCCCGGGGTAGAGCCTATTCCAGCAGCTTGGGGCCTGAGGTTGGGCATGCCCTGGACTATTCTGTATTCAATTCTGTGAAAGTTTACATTTACAAAATAATGTATATAAACATATAATTGCTACATAATGGATAGTACATTACATGTTACCTTGTACAGAAGTTTGCAATATAATTGCATAGAAAATGTACATCATTCAGATGTACTCTTTGGCATAATGTTTACTATGCACTTTTCTGACATATTAATTAAAGCCAAAGCAATATAACACAGTACAACTATGCTGCAAGGATAATGATAATAAATCTAAATTAAAGTAAAGTTGTGATTATACATCTCGTGCAGTTCAAGGCTGCTCTCCTAACCTGACTTCACAGACTTTACAACTTGTTCATGCTAATAACAGAAATATAGTCTCATGAGTTATAGTTTAGTCTTTGGAACAGCTTATAATCTTTAAAAGTTGCCATATCTTAGTAAACATATACCCTGGTTTGGTTCTCACTTCTACTCTTGTAGTAGGTTGAGTTCTGTTAATTAGTGCATATTTCATCTGAGCAGTGACAGCCAGAGGTCTTCGGAGAGTCGTTTCACTTTCCGCTATTCTTTCTGTTCACCACCACACTTCTTCTCTCTGTCCATGCATCACTTCTTGCTGTAAGGCAACAACAATGAACTGACTCCTCTATTGTGTCTGGGTGCCATCTGTGGCTTTTCAGATACTAAATTTATATTCTGCTTCATACATCATTCTTACATAAGCCATAATTAGGAAGTCACTTTTAGGCCATGTTTTGAATACAGACATTAAATGATGCAATCTGTGCATTAGAGATGGGAATTCTCAAATTATATCATGATATATCGAGAAAAATAACAATAACATTGTGAATAAAAAAAGGTCAAGCTCATTTCCACTATGTAATTCTGAGTGGAGCTACCACCCACATATGTCAATACATATTGACACAAAACAGTCCTGTGAGACTTACTCACAGTGAGTCCTACAATGGCTGTAAATCCAGAAAAGTTACACAGTATGTCTTTAAATACTGTGTATGCCTGACCTACAGTTTGTGCCCTAACTCTAGCCTTGAGCCTTTCCTGTCTTCTTTTATCATCTTCCACTATTTTAGCTGACACTTGATTAAGGCATGGGCTTTGATGAAAGAAAGTAAAGATGAAATGATAACAGTTTAATGTTTTACCCCATGGTGTCATATCTCAAAGGAGTTTATATAAAGACTGAGAGAAAATTAAAATGTATATCCAAAACTTAATGGGGCCATGATCTAAAATGTCATTATTGGGGTGAAGTATGCCCACAGCTGACAGTGGTAACATCACATCTGAGAGTGACCCGTGGTCATGTGAGCCGTCACACTGTATATTAAACTCTGTCTTACACGCATGTAAACAACAGTAAAGGTTTACTAATGGCTCACACTCTTGCTGTTACTGGTAATTGCCTGCTCATGCTGCCATGGAACCTGCTCATGTAACATTCTGCACAAAACAGATGATTCACTGTTTCCCTGACTCATCAAAGATGTCTTTTAATGTCCACAATGCAGGGCAAAGGTGTGCACCAACACCTGCTTTCTACCACATCTTTTCTTCAAATCTGTGGAATTATTTCAAATTTGTTAGATTATATGTAAGTAATAAATGTGCTGGGGAGATTTATAGCCAACGGTGCCAATCTGTAATTGTTTTTGTACAATTTGTGTTTCGATTTGGACAATCACTCTTTCTATATGTGCTGTAGCACACACAGCTTCAATGGAGACTTAAGCCAGCAGGGGGTGCAGTACAGTTTTCCAGTACATACATGCACAGTTGGTATCTAAAATACATGAACTACAACCTACTCCAATAACTAACTTGCTTAATAAGTTAGTAAAAATGTCTGTACCTAGCACAAGACACACACATGGCAGGGATTCAAATTGAGCTTCCTCATTAATATTGCAAGCTCAAGTGAATTTCTTTAGGTGTGTAGTTCCTCCTGAACATTAGGTGAAGGATAGACTTAGTTATATTGAAATCACAGTGCAGTTTGAACACAGCAAAATTAACACCATCCTAAAACAAGAAAAAGTAAAGGGGTTTGCATCAATGCTACTATTGCTATTGGCTTCAAAATGCATATTGAAAATCATTATTGAACCAACTGATAGAGTGTAAGCATGTCCATTAAAATTCAGTATATAATGTATGTATTTAATAAGCGATTGTCATAATATCCCATTCCCATTATCACTGCTACATGTTAGATTTATATTATTTCACTTATTATTAACAGTTCTCAGTTGACATTACTAATGTGTGGTATTTAAAAATGTCAAGCGCCTAACCTTCTCTTCCCCTGTGCTCTTGTCTCTGCAGAAATGTTTGAAATTCAATGTGGATGCTCCTATATGGCTGTCAAAACAGCGGATCTTGTGTAGTCTCAACCAGAGCCTCAAGGATGTTCTCAACTATGGCCTGTTTCAGCCGGCTTACAATGGCAAGGCTGGCAAGTTTCTGGATGAGGAAAGACAGCTAAGGGAATACCCTTTTCCATCTATTGCACCTGTACCTTACCTAGAGGTAGGTGTGAAGCCATGTGCATTTGGCTTTTATGGCAGAACACTCACTCATTGCATAGAAAATGACAAAACCTGTAGATTCTTAAGCATCTTTAACTGTTTTCCCCATTACACTAGTGCAGCGTTAGCATTAGCAACTGAAGGTTTTAGCTTGACTGCTCCTTTTAAGAAGTTGACAATAAACATCTGCACTGTTACACTGTTAAAACAATATTAGTACATTTAACACATACACACAAACTGATTAGTGTAAGTGGGTGTAATTGTGCACGGAGCATGTTTTTTCTGTAATTATATGTCAGCCAAAGCAGACTGACAGCAATATGACTGCACAGTGACAGTGTCTGCAGCAGCTGTCATTCTGTAATTGTAGTGCTTGCTTATCACTGTTTTCATGAGCATTTTTTTTAATGTTTTCATTGGTCCTTTTGTTTTATGAGAAAACAGAAATGTCCTGATTGTCATCCTTTTATGATTTATAATGTTCTATGTAAGCCAGAGAGAACTGGACTGCTGCTATTCCTTCTGTCAGACTGCACAGGCACCTGCTTCCATATGCTGTTGTGTTTTATTGATTGTCCAACAGCCATCCCCTGAGCTCCTGGGTAAAGCTTGAAATGATTGACAGGTTTGGATCAAGAGCTCAGAAGCCTTTGCTTTGCAGTGGATTAGCATGTGGACCAGCGCCACACACAGACATGGCTTGTATGCATGTGTAATGTCTGAATACACTAAAAACAGACAGAAACCAGTGCGTATGAGCTAGAAGGTACAGAATGCAAGGCTTACGATATCCCACAGGGAATAACATAGTAACCTGACTGG
Source organism: Rhyacichthys aspro (assembly GCA_036850595.1). Lineage (NCBI taxonomy): Eukaryota > Metazoa > Chordata > Actinopteri > Gobiiformes > Rhyacichthyidae > Rhyacichthys > Rhyacichthys aspro. The sequence goes on along the minus strand of CM072153.1, from coordinate 5,588,874 downwards.
CTGGATTTGTGTTCTCTTGTTTATATTAAATGTGATGAGATCTAAGGCAGTGGACTGTCAATGCAAACAGCTCTAGCAAGATGAAGAAGAACTTGGCCACATGGAGTGCAGTGATGCCCATGAGCTATTACTGATACATATGTGACTCTGGACATCAGAGGGTATTAAATGATCATGAGTTGGGAAAGTGTTGATTGCCCTCACCAGGTGGGAGGAAAGTTTGTGCCACTAGGGGAGAGTATGTTAATCTGACTCCACCAGATTGAACTGCTCCACAGAAATTGGTCTGTTTCACAGTACCACCTGGAAAGGCTCCCGTTGAAAGCATTTGCAAAAGGGAGATGCCTTCTGTCGAAAACCTGGTAGGTGATTGGATAAAGCACCGACTAATATCCGCCTACCATGAGGTTTCTTTAAAGGTCTCATATTATGCTAAATCGACTTTTCTGAGCTTTTAACCATGTTCTAACGTTGTTTCTACCTCAAACACATACCCAAAGTTGTGTTTTGTTTCATTCGCGCATGTTTAAGTAATTTATTTAGTTTGAGCTACAGTCCTTTCAACGAGCTGTTTCACGCAATGACATCAATATGTGAAATAAACCACTCCTCTCCAGGAAGTGCTCCTCCACACTCCTCCTGCCCCTCTCTCCTGCACTGTCAACAAGTGCCGTGCTCTGCAGCTCAGACACAGAGAAGCATCGCTGCTACTGTGTTAGCTTACTTACTGTCAGCAACATGTATTACTAACAAGTATTACTGCATAGCTCTACCTATTGCTAGGCTACTTTATTATAGTTCTTTCAATACACTGCACAACAGCTACCTTAGGAGTCTCCAGGCAGCATACATTCTCAACTTCAGAAGGCATTGTACGGTCATTTCCACATGTGCACTGATAAACAGAAACAGTTAACACGCGCTATGCTACGGGCTACACCATAGAAACATACACAATAAATAGTTTCTCATTTACCAAGCAGAAACGTCTTGTAGAAGCCTTCGAGGTCTTTGTGCTCATGTTCTTTGAACTCAGAGTCAGACTCTGGGTCGAAGATATACGGCTCAGTTACTCTCAAAGCCATTGCTGAAAAAGTTATTACTACCATGTACCGTGTTTACTTCAGTCTGTTTCCAGCGCAGCGCTAGTGAGTGGGCAGAGCCAACACAGGAGAGCTGAGCCTTAAAGTGACAGCACCAAATCAGACCGTTCACTTTGGACTCATGATGAGAGCTCGTCCAAACCGCTTGTATAAGATAATTATTGTGTGTTTCAAGTTGCAAAACGTGATATGGTAACCTAAACGTATCCAAAATACACTGTATAATGTTCAAAATAGTATAATATAGGACCTTTAACAAATCATAGCAATTCATATGCCAGTCTTTGCTCTTCTTTCAAAGAAGAAATACTCTCTACATCTGATAAAACTTATTCCATAGCAGCATCAACGCTAACGTCTTTCAGCGCTGTCATGTTGATAACAAAGAGGAGAAGAGAACGCTAGTTGCTTTCGTCAAATTAAAAACCCACCTCTTCCTGTTTGTGCTGCACCATCATTGGTCACAAGAGTCCGGTGAGCCCATGGTTCAACTAAAGCAGTTTGCTTGGCGCGATACAAGATGGATTAATACGAGTCTGGAAACTCCCAAATCTCGCCAGAATCCAGCTGCAGCGCAAGGTTAAGAGTATGTCTGGAATGGGATCTTGTTTATCAGTGAGAGAAAATTAAAGGTCAAGACATGGACTGTTGTAGCAATGTGGGGACTGCACAGATCAGGTCCTAAATAACATTGTTTTTATATTGTGATTTTGAACAGTTGAAACTGAATGAAGAACTGAATTAAACCTGTTCTGAGGTAAAGGTGGAGTATATTACAGTTATTGTAAGGGTTACAAAGGTCAATCTGTTTGAAAGAGACATGAATGTGTAGCAACACAAAACATATCTGATGCTGTAAACTGCCTGGGCAGATCTCGTCATGGTCCGCCTCACACATCTGTCTCCACTCCTCTGGAGGGAGATGGGGTGGTTCCTCTACCTTGCTTTGACTGACCCCAGGGCCGACAAAGCAGGATAAAGGGCCCCATGAGCTCTTTCTTTGCACATTGTCATTCTGAGTGCAATGTCCACATTGGTTGTTTAGTAGAGCATGCCCAGTAGAGTGCTGCCCATGTCCTTCTGGCCCATACCTGTTTGAGTATGATCTCAGATCAGATGAGACAATGCTACTTGACTGTCGTCACTGGCGCATGTTTAAGCTCCAAACATTCATCTTGCTTTGCCATTAACATTCTAAAATACTTATTCTGATTAACTTAGTCACCAGACATCAAAGCACTGACACAATCTATGTATTTTCATGAGGCAATTGTACATTCAAAATACTGTGCAATATGGATATAGTAATATTGCAAATGTTCATCATGAAAAAACTGTTTCATGTTTGTTTTGTTTTATATTTTTCAGTTTCGCTATAAAAGACGAGTCTACACTCAGACATACCTGGATGAAAAGCAGTTATCAAAGCTCCACACTAAGGTAACACAAATGAATGTGACATTTTATATATCTACCACAACAATGTGCTTCAGAACACTTTTTTTACTTTTTTGCAATTGTTTATAATGAAATATATAATTGAATTATTTTTTTCAGTTGTCATGTAGGCATTGTTCCATGTAAACACAACTTGATTAGATTAGAAGAGTGAATACTAAATATTTTTGTATCAAATATGTTGTCTTTCAGAGCCATTATATATATATTTATACTATATTTGTGTATCATTGACAGTGAGGTTGTTCTGCTGTTCCTGGGGATGAGTCACTCTCTCGAATAATGTCTTTTGTCTGATCAGTCCAGGATACACACAGCACTGCTGTTGTCTGCTAGTTATAAAATTGAGATAGTCTAGTCTGAGAGAACACCACCAAGTTTGTTTCTTACAAAAAAACAAGCTGAGTTCAAATCTTTTGTTGGTCTCCTTGTCTTACCCTTTGTTTCCAGTGTTGTGGTACTCAAACTGGTATTGTCTCGAGACCTGTCTCATGTCCACAGTTAAGGGTCTTAATCTAATCTTGGACCCATTTTTGACTCTTTCTTGTCTAAAGTTTAGACCACTTCACGTGGTAAAAAGTCTTGTTATCTGTAGAGTCTAGTCTTAACCATGACTTGTCTTGGTTTGTGTGGTTTTGACTACAACGTCAGCATCAACATGTTCAGCTATATTATGTATCCATATGATCCTCAAATACAACCTACACAATATAATGGCTGAATTTTGTGATTAACTTACAATCAACTTAATACAGCCATACATACACATGCACATTCAATGCCCATAGCTGTAAGAGTGCAAATACTTAATAGTTTATGATATTGTTATCTTAACTTTTACCCTGTATTGATGCCAAATACCGCTGGAGTATTATTTATCTTCTTTGCATGAGAAAACTGACAGGCAAAAGAAATCTTGTTTTGGCTTACGTTGCAGCTTTAGCAGGAGCGGTGTTCACTATTCATTCTGCAGAAAGCGGCCCTGGCAGAGGTCAAGCATTAGCCTACTTTACTAGTATGAAGCCCAGTAGCCGCAGGCTAAAGTTTAAAATAAGGTCATAGTTGATTGGTTTCTCTTGGTTTTACTGTACTCTGCCGTTCAAGGCTTCCTCGTCCTTTATTAATTACAATCTCATAGTAAACAAATATAAAATTATCTTTAAATGATGTGTTGGTGTAATAATCTTAATCATGTGATATGCTGGCAGAATGCTTGTCCTTCAGTTTGATGAAATACTTTCTTACTTAAGTTTATTAACAAATACTGTATTTAAACATTTTTACGTAACACATTTAATCTACACCTTACTTTAGTGCTGTTGAGTTCACTCACTTGACAAATGAATGTGTGAGTGCATACAGTAGGTATCCACTGAATAAAGCTGAAAAAGAGCCTGGGGCATTGTGGCCACTGAGACGGTGATTAAAGGGGGTTGCGAAGCTAAAGAGGCATAGAGATCCTTTAGTAATGCACTATTTGGTAATATGGTCATGGGCACACAAAGCACCCTTAGAGCTGGGCCATTTAACATGTGTTTGGTGATATCAGTTTAAATCTTAAATCATTATTATCTGTCGTAGGTGCTCATTGTCTAATACTGTTCACTTATATAGCTATTACTGCAAGTGTGAAATTAGGGATTTCTGTGACACAGACTGGGCTCAAATATTTTCAGTGGGAAATCCCTTGTAGAAGAAAGGGCTGTAGACATAATCCTCTAAAAGGGAAGATGAATATGACCCTTTGAATAGAAACCAAATGATGCTTGTGCTAACCCAGTTTAGCATGTCAGTTCCTTCTTTTAATGGATACTAATGTTTTTCATATAAATTATTGAAATATAAGCGTTTATAATCAGAAGGTCTAATTGTTGTTTATAATAAAAAGCCTTGGGGGCTTTTTATTATGGGATAGACGCTGCAGTTTGAACAGTTTTCTAACCGAGTGCAGTTTCGTACACGAGCGCTCACATCACTGTAACTGGTTACAGTGGGGTTTCTCCTCCATTCACTCTCCTCCCTCAGTTTGCCCTGCCTCTTGGCGCTCTCTCTCTCTCCTGCCTTTGTGCTCTCTCCAGCATCCTGCAGAATCACCCTTTACTATCTCCCCATTTGTCTGTGCTCATGCTGTCTTTGTGAGAGGGACAATGTAGCGCTGGATGTGCTACTTTGACTGAGAAGGGCAGAGAAGCAGGAAGAGAGGAGTGTAAGCCAGTCTTTGGCCATGTGGATAATGTTTTGGCTCTGGGACTGTAGCTGACCTGGGAAATGGGATCTGCTCTGGGCAGGAGACGAGCAGCTGAGAGAAGGAATAAAAACAGAAAGCAAACCAGGAAGGCCAGACTCAATAGTAAGGTACCCCACTTAATCTCATCATCTAGTTGAATTGGATTTGATAAGACCATAATTATACACTGTATATGTCTCCCCTTTCTCTCCTACATTTAGCTTTCCAAACACTGTCACACCTCTTGCTTCTCCCTGTCTATGCCTGGCTTTCTGCTGTGGTTGTGGTGCTGGCGTTTTGCTCCGCTGCATGTTGGCTGTGTGAAGAGCTGGTGCAGTCTTGTCTGAAACTCTGACAGAATGCTAATGCTTTTCCTCTGCACTGGTTCATGTACCAACCACCAGCGTGGATGTCTGTGTCTTCTCCTCATAGTGTGGCTACAGGCTGGAGTGGAGCGCAAATGGCCACTGTTATCATGATGCTCTCTGCACGTATTCTGCTAGATGCTACTACTGAAGCCCCTAGATCAAATGATTTTTGGAAAGCGAGAGCTACATATGACAGATAGGACAGCCAAGAATGTGCACAATAGGACAGTGCATTACACCAACTCAGCTCTGTTGCCCCTGAGCTGTCAGTTTTAGTCAGGCACATGCCAGCTGTCAGGAGGATGCCCTAGAGCGAGCTTGGCTTACTCCTTCTCACCTTACCTATGCTACAAAATATTCTGGGCAAACTGAACCGCCATACTCCACTCACTGTATGTGCTACATCACCATCACTAACCTTGTTTTCATTTATGCAGTAAATCTGAAACACAGCCGTATATTTGGCAAGTTCTGATCTGTAAATGTGTGCTGTAATATAGTCTAAAAATTAATAAATATTCAATCCAAAATAGAAATTGGAGATTTTATTTAAACTGAATAGGTGTAAAATTGTCTGAGAGTGATGTGATTACTCCAATAAATCAAATTGATTTAGTTTTGGTCTGTGTGCAGTGAAACCAGGCCATGGAATTCCTATGGCCCGGGGCTTCTCAACTACATCCCGCTCACTCTGGCGTGGTCTAGTTTAGGTACTACTGGCAATTATTATCATGGATCATTTTCAGTGTGGCCATTTAGAGTCAGGAAAACCCATGTGATTTGATTAAGAAGAGGACATAACAGTTTTAGGACTTGTGCCAATGAGGTCCAATGTTCTTCAGCATGTTACTAAAATACGCTTGTTGATGGCTGCATAATTACAAGACAGTTCATACCCAGAGATTATGCCTAGAGCCTGAAACCACAAAGCACTTTCTATACAGCTATGAACTGACTGATGACTTCTCATCAAACAGAACCTAAACCTGAAGTTGGTTAACAGCCCAAACCAAATAGGAGTTTGTTTCTTTTTGCAAGCTGTGGTGTTGTATTGTTGTCTAATTAGCTAATCTTAGGTTTTGTTTTGTTTTTTTTGTTTTTTGTTTTTACCTGGATTTGATATAAGCGCTGTTATGAATGGCTTACTTTTTGTTGTTTGACATTAGACAGTATTAACATTAGCCTGTTAGCTCTGGTACTCAGTTACATGGTTGGACAGAAATAATACTTTAAAGTTTAAAAGCTTGCAAGTAATCCACAGGCTTTTTGTTGTTTACATTGGCTGTGCGTAGAATCAGTGCCTTTAGTTGATGATGTACAGCTGTGAAAAGTTGGTTCCATTTAGTGTGAACAGCTAAACAGAAAGCAGTGACGTTCTAAAGCAGCAAATTCAAACCATAGTAAGAACAAGAACTTGCACTGAGCTTGGACAGTGTTAAAGGGGTTTTGATAGAACTCAGTCATATTGATACTATTCCTAAATATGACTAGGCTCTGCCCCTAATCCTAGAAAGAATACAGAAAGATCGTGTTTTTTTTGTTTTTTTTCAGAATGTCACAGCTTACCATTTAATTTTCAGGTATACAGGAGATGATGGTTTGTTGCTGCTCCACTCTTAGACCACTGATAACTATACCCCTTCCAAAATAATGTGTTATTTCTGTGTTGCAAATTTCTACACATTCAAGTCTCTCCCATTAGAATGGTTAACTGTGGTTTCTTTTTTTCATGGCTGTTTTTCTCCACTGCAAATCAGACTGCCTGTGTCCTGGACTGGTTTGCGTACGAGTCTGTCTAAAACCACCTGACTGGACCTGAGTCATCACTTTCTCTCTTTGGACTCTTTGGTTCTGATGACAGCAGGCATTCCTCTTATTTTTCTCTGACATACAGACTGTGCACAGTTATGCACCTAGCAGCACTATTCGGTTTTATACTAGACTTTTAGATCACTTTCTAAACTTTCTAAACATATTTAGCTCTATTGCCAAGTGATCTGTTGGTCTAAACAAACAAATGAATAGCTTTGGACAAAGTCACTTGTCAAAGACTTAAAACAACTTGCTTTGGAGCATCTTACTTTTGTGTTTTTTGATATGGCTTGCTGCTCATGGAAATGTTTTGAGTAAAAGACTGTCTAAGCACTGGTGGACTAAACCTCCTCTTACATTTTAATTAGCTTTGATCTGGGCTATTACAAGGTTTGAAATTTAGATTTTAGTTGTGAAAGTGCATAACTAGGAGTCAGTCAGATAGTGTGTGTTCATTGGTATTCATGGTCATTTTTCCTGCATTAATATGTAAGTATGTATGTATGCACAATTGATAAAAGAGACCAAGCACATAGTTCTTTGCTGCCAGTGTTGACCTGCACTGTGGGTGGAATTGGTTGAGTGTATAGCAGAATGTGTTCAGGGGTCCACAATACAATAAGCCTGTGTGTTTGGGAGTGTTGTCGAGCGTGGAACAGGCTGTGGCTTACCCCTGCTTTGTTTAAGCCTAAAGTCTCTATCAGATTCAGCTCATTGTCAAAGCTGCGCGGCTTTCAGCAGGAGGAATACTACGTATTTTCCTAAAATAAGTGCATGTCATTGCTTGTGAAGAAGATTTCTCAGAGGACACCATGCTGTTACGTTCAGAGAAAGCTGCTAGAAGCTGGCCAACAGAGGTTAGACACAAAATTATGGCTTTAAAGTGACTCATACAATAGGGTGTAAGTACATTTGAGTAGTGATGTGCATGTAGCCTTGGAGAAACATACTTTTGACTTGACTTTCACTTCCATTTTCCAAACTTTGGCAAATTTTATTTCACACACAGCAGTGTTACTATGAGGTTGTGTTCCTAAAAAGTGATTTGTTCGCTGTGAATGCTGTCCTGGAAAACATCAGATCACACAGTGTTAGGGCTGTGCAACATATGACAAATATGTGATTAGTGTAATTTTAACAATCACAGAAGTGAGTATGAAAGCCTTGAAAAATATTACAGTATTACATTATTGTGGTTACAACTTTAAATGCTTTTCATTTCCAGCTAAATGGGACTGGCTAATGCTGTTGTTATTATAAAGTCAAATACAAACATTATTTTTTCCAAAGAATTAGTTAATGTCTTTCACTTTCCACAATTTACACTGGTGTTACTGGTCTATTAATTTGGACACATCCATTAATTGATGTTGTTAGAAAAGACTGAACCACTTTGATTGAATATTTTTGACAGTCTAGAGTTCAGTTAAGGAAGCTGTTTGTAATTAAGTGTTTTTTGCATGTTACTATCCTGTTCCTGTTCAGCTCATATTACAAGAATGGAAAATCACACTTCAAACTTTGGTCTTGTCTTCTTTCCTAAACTGCCTTGGTTAACAAAGACTTGAACCAACCCAATCCAGCAGAAATAATGATTTTGTTGCTTTTTTACTTAGATTGTTGTGAATGGAGAAGGACTTTAAGCTAAATAATGTGATAGATGCAGTTACCATAGTAACAGCACTGCATCATTGACTTCTTGTGGGATTAGTTTTACTCACTCATGCATCATAGTGCCTGTGTTCACTGTGTTAAATTATGTATACCTAACTGTTATTTTATGTGCATTTGCTGTGTGGGGTCATATGCACTTGAGTGAAATATTGCTTTATAAAGCTACAATTACTTTTATTCTGTTTTATAGTATTGTGCTTGGTCTGACGTGTAAGAGTGTATTGAATCACAAAGAGATTTATGTTTCTGCTGCACCGACGGTTGAAGATTCCTCTCACACAAAATCCTATTTCTTGGTCTCAAGTCCATACTTCGTCTTACAGTGTATTGGTCTTTTTGTAGCTGAGAGCATTACACTTTAAGCCTGTTAGGTATGAATATTGAAGATTAAAGATGCTCTCACTTCCCCAGATAAATGCAGGATAGTTTCCAGACAGAGTGCATCAGTCATAAGGGTCAAAAAATATTATGAACACAAGAAAAGACATGATAAAATAATGCTTCAAATAGCCGTCCGTCACAAAAGTAAAGCCTGCAGCACTGTCACTCAAATGCTTTTAAGTCTTTATACTGCTCCTTCTACTACTACAATTTCTCATGTGACCCCACTTCACTGCATTTTTAATGGAATCATGCTTCGAGATCTTATGCTGCAAAAAAAGCCATGAATTATAGAATAAACTGGCAAATAAAACTAGCTTCGTTTTGCTCTGATGAGTTCAATGATAAAATTAGCTTCTTTGCTCTGACCACTCACCATCATTTCTTCTCACAATTTACTATTCACTTGTACAGCAAGGTTATTATTATATTGTGGAGACTTCAGTAGAATTATAGTATTAGTGTGTCACTCTTGTGTGTGTTACAGCTATTCGGGTAGACTTCATGAATGTGTCTCTGTCTCAACCTTTTCTCTTTAAGTGTAAAAATAAAATACAGATTTCTTGAAAGAGGAGAGATTTTTTATCAAAGCCTAAGATGTGGTTGAGCTTCTAGTAGTATTTTCTATACACTTATCAATGAACTACACACATGTAGAGCAATAAGGAGACGCGACTCAGGTCTGTAATGTGCACCTTCTGTTTCCAAAATGCACACACAGTTCATGTTGTTTACCAACAGTAGTATTTTCTATACACTTGTCAATGAACTACACACATGTAGGGCGATTAGGAGACGTGACTGTAGTCTGTAATGTGCACCTGGAGTTAGCGCCACAGTGTGCTAACAGTTCATTAACCTGTTTAAAGTAAAACAGCTTTTCATCAGCAATAGCTCTGAACCCTGAGAAGGCAGGTGACTGTGCTAAGCTGTTCCTCTACGATCCTGACAAACTTTATTTACATCAGCACCAGCTGCTTCTTTGAGGTTAGCTTTTGAGTGCCCATACGCTTCCATTTAAAGAATTATGAGAACAGGTTCATATTATATGTATGAGTGTGAATCTTTATATGCTGTTTGCATTGACAAATTATGCTTTATGGATTGTTTTTTCATGAAGTCAGTCCGTCTCTTTTAGATAGAGAGCTAAGCCAGAAAGTAATGAGCAGGGTCACTCATTTTTGGAAAAAAAATAAATACTACTTTTTCTTGACGTAGTACCTAAAGAGTGACTTGTTGTACATGGAATAACTTGCCCAACACTGTTTATCAGTATGACTGTTTTTGCTGACAGCATCTACCTGCTGTAATCAGATCACTACTACTAAATCACTACTGCTACTACTACTACTACAAATAACCATAACAATAACAATAATAATCACAATCATCCTACAGTCTTTATGGAAAGTGTGAAGACTTACTATGGCATGTCTACATAGCCCCAGCTTTGTGGCTCAGAGTCCATGTGTAAGTGTTGATGGGAGTGTGTGAATAACTAAACATATGGTTGTCTCCTTGGTGCACATCCTGTAGCTGACAGTGATGGCACACTCCGTGTTGAAGGAGCAAAGCATTACACTGACTTCTGTTCAAAGCTGTCTGTATGAACGCTCCCAACTGTTTAAGCCGCGCTCAAATCATCCTGATGTCTGACAGTCCCCAGAGCTTCTGCATGACCCACTGCACTGGCTCACCGTGTTTATTGCCTAAACAGTTGTGACACTTGAGAGCATGTGTGTGTTTTACAGGCCAGCTCACCCTATCCCAGTATATGATCCTCTCCAATAAGCATCATGTTGTTGAGCTTTGTAATTACAACTCATCCATGGCACTGCTTGCTTTAGGCCAGCTGTGAGGGACCAGGGGCTATGTGGCTACGTAGTAATGAGTGTAAATATAGGCCACTGAAACCGGCTGACACAAATACCAACTTCCTATATAGACCACACATGAATGCGCATAGGCTATTGAACACTTCATTAACTGTGGACACCAGCTTTGATAAAAAGAGCAGAGTGGTTCGATTGTGTGGTTTACAGTATACAGTGATGTGGTTCAAAATATACATAATAACTACTAGTAACATAACATACTGATCTTTAAACATAAGATGACGGAGGAAGACTATTTAGGTTTCTATTTAAAATAAGTCCACAACCATTTGCACAAGTATATTTAAGAATGATTTACTGGATTTAATTGGCTCTGTCTTGGCCAATCAAAGCAGCTTTTGTGAAAACCAGGAAAAGGGCAACGCAAGGTCCAACTGACCTGGCATGACTCTGAGAACATAAGCCTCCATGAAGGTGCTCTAATGACTTGTGATCAAATATATAGTCTAGGAACGGATTAATTTAATAGGAAGAATTCTAGTTTCATTTTACTAATTTAACAACCATAAACAGTTGCTGATGTTTCATTTGCCTAAAAGTTAGAAACCAAAGTACCCTGGTATTTTTCCTCAAGGTTATCATTTCGTCTGAATCTCCCACTGCCTCATGTGTTTTGGTGCGAATGATTTCTGGCCTCCAACCCTTGCTTTTATCGGGGAGCAGAAGGTAAATCACCCTTTGTAGAAGTAAGGCAGATAAAAGCCTCCACAAGGTATAAAACAAGCTTGAGTAGAAACTCGGTGTGAGAGGGTAGCTCCTCAGCTAATTTTTTCCTGTGATCAGTGAGATAAAGTTGCAGTATTTTTGTGAGAGGTGAAAAGTAGAGTACTATTTTTTTTTTAATTAGGCTGGTCCTCCAACACCAGTGATTTTCTCCTATATTGACTAGCAGCATGTATGCAGAGGAGGGTGTGTGTGCTGTAGTTAAATTAATTAATTAAAAAGCATGATTATCTTTCTTGTCTTGTTTTTATGGCCCCATATTCCATACACTTCAAGTACTCACTTCTCTTTTGTGAATGTGCATTAATACATTCCTGTTTTACTCTCTAGGCACCCATGCAAAAGCTGACTTTAAGGTGTTAAGTAGTAACTTTAGCTAAATGAGAATACTCTTGAACAGTATTGACATATTGAGTGGACATGAATGAGTGGTTTCAGTCACAGCTCCCCTCCTTCCTCTTAACCATTTGATTGATTGGCAATTCTGTGTTAGTGGGTTATGACTTCCTCGTTTCACTACTACTATACTACTACTACTATAAAGGTTTACTTGTTTCTGTTTATTTGTTCAGTTGTGTTTTTGTTTGCATTTATTATCTGAATATCAACAACAATAATCCAATAATGATCCATATCACAGCAGAGAAGTGCTTTTATTGCAATTGTATTAACAGTGATGCTTGGTGTGGTGGTGTTAAACTGTCCTAAACTGGTCAGTGAGCTGAGTTTATATTTCCTTAGAGGGAGTACCTTAACCTTAACCAATAAGAGATTAGTATGTGGTTTCACTCAGGCCTGTGTTTGTAATAGTGTAGAAGTTGTTACTCCCCTGTGATCCATTAGCTTAACCTGTACGCTTTCAAGATCACAGCCAGTTGTTTTGCTTTTTTTTTTTTAATCATAAATAAAAAGAACATAAATGTCCTAAATTCTCATCAAAGAATGGGTGTTCAAATAGAAACATGAGTGTGCTTCTCTTTCAGCAGCGTTTGTCCTCATTGGGGAAAAAGAACAGATAGTAATGGAACTTTTGCTTCTGGTTCTTTGGTTTTCCATTTTAAATAATGCAAACAGTGTTGTTTGGATGTGATTATACACAAATGACAACATAATTTTGATAACATAGTTTTTGTGTTCATTCTGCTTAAATAGATACCACGACATTTTATGCAATTTACCCTTAAATTAAATTGTGGTGTCACCAAATGCTTTCCTTGGATGAGGGACAAAATATCTTTTACTTTTACACTATGTCCAAATGCCTTCATTCATATTTTTCTTATTTTATTATAATCTGGATAACTGAAAATTACCACAGACAATATACATCGTAATTAATGGAATGTTTTACCAATATCATGCAGCCCTAAAGACAATATCAACATTAAATCATCATCAATTTTTTTTTAATATTAAGTATATATTTGTCTATCAATGTTTTTACTGTATGTGATCATATTGCTCAGAGAAATAAAACTTTGTGCCCTGTTTTTGAAGAACTTTCCATATTTTTTGTTGAAGCTGGGCACTTGACCTTTAATAATTGATTAATTATATAAATAGCAAGTCTCTGACATAATATGAATCCTCCATCCATCCTTTTCAAGTGAATGAGCTGATGCAGCTGTGTTTCCAGTGTTAATCTGGGAGCTAATCGTTGATGGTTTGTTAAACTGAAGTGGATTTACACGTCATGTCTGCTGTAATTAAGTGGAAATATTAAAGTACTTGAATAGGTCACGTAAATGTCACACTCACATGAATATTACACATCCAAGTCCCTTGTGTCAAATATTGTGAATGTGACTATTTACACATGTGGAAGGTTTTTGAAATGTTACACATAGTACATAAAAGATTTTATTAAGTCGCTCACAGAAAACATTTTAGAGCTCTGTTTATCAGACACTAACATTCATCATAATCAACTCATCTGCCAAATCATCCCTGAGCCTCTTCAAGGCATCATTGGTGTTATACAGGGCACACAAAACCCACAACACAACCTTGGAGCACTTGGTGTGTGCTCTAGCTTCTAGAGCGCTCTTTGTATCCCATCACCATAACAACTGCCTCGCCGAACATGTGAAAAAAGAGAGAGCCTGGGTGAATTTCTCTCACTCAGTTTGACTTGAAGATGGGCAGGGTAGTGGATGGAGGCTCCTCACAGCTGGATGGGGCAGCGTGTTTCACCGAGAGGCGGGATTGTGGGAATGAGCTGATGTGAAGAGTCACGGATGTGTAATAAGTGAAATCTGGAAGCTTTCTGAACAGGGGATAGATAGTGCAGTGTGCAGCTCATGGTGAGTGTCACTACCTGTGCTTTCTGTGGGCATGTGTTTGTTATTATAACTGTTGTGAGCCGTGTAATTGAAATATAGTATCTGCATGTGTGTGTGGATGTTATGTAACGGTGGAAGATGAGAAACCTTGAGCAGATGCAATACGCGATGGGAGGAGAAGAAGAGCAGAGTGGCTGTTATTGTAGTTCTGTGTTATAATGAGCTGTATATCTCTCTTTTGTGTTTTTTGTATTAAGCTTATATATGACGTAGTGATGGTTAATATTTTTCATTTTAAATCACTGACGGAAGTGGTACTAAACATATATTATTTTAGCTTTTAGACTCAACTTTACTTTACAGCCCTCTGAAACCCTCTGATGCACAAACATTCAATTGTTTTTCTTTGTACATGCTCATTTTGCTTGGCATGACATGACAGTACAGAAATAAAGCTTTCAAAAGCAGAAGCAAGGACTGTAGCTTTCATCTCTTCTCTACATTATTTAACATGCCCATCCACATGAGTCTGACATCACCCGATCACTTCTGTACTCTCTTTCCCTCCCCAACTCTCCTCTATTAGGCCAACCTGAAGAAGTTCATGGAGTATGTGCAGCAAAGAAACACTGAAAAGGTCTCGAGGTTTTTGGAGAAAGGCCTGGACCCTAATTTCCATGATCCAGACACGGGAGGTATGACATTTTGAAATTACCCACATTGTTTTGCCAACCCTTTTAATTGTTGTTCCTTATCTGTCTTCAAATGGCCATATATGGATTTTGTGAAATAGGCCTTCTGCATGCTGGCTAAAGCTGGATTACTTTCTTTGTTAATCTCCTCATGTTTATGCAAATGTTTGTCTTGCCATGAAAGAGATTTCCCTGTTGGCTGACCTGTAGTGGATGGAAGAGCAAAGAATACATTGGGTTAATGCCATCCGGAAACGGGAGTATGAGTGTACCAAATGCACTGTCACTGTCATAAAATGTTGAAAAATACTGTTTTGACTGATTTTTTTTTTTCTCTGCGGTATAAACAGTGAATAGTTAAAATGGTGCTTTCTCACACACTCATCTTTGGACTTCCCAGAATGCCCCCTCACACTGGCAGCACAGTTGGAGGGCTGTGCAGAGCTCATCAAGGTACTGAAGAGTGGTGGGGCTCATCTGGACTTCAGGACAAAAGATGGCATCACAGCACTACACAAGGCAGTGCGCAGCAAGAACCATACCGCTCTCATAGTGAGTACACACACAAGGCACACAATCATAGCACAACGCTGACTCAGCCCTTTATTTCTTTTGCATCCATTTCTTGGGTGCAAACTTTCTCTGTGAAAAAGAGCAGAGGCAATTTTTGGCAGAGGGCTGTTGGGCAAGATTGCCCTAGGAATGTGAGGCGGCTCTCTCCAAATGGCCCTCGCTGTTTGTGGGTTAGAAGAATGGGTTTACATCTAGCTCAGAACAACGTTTTACAGTGTATTTTGTACTTTTTAAAATATACTGTCTGTGTTCATGTAATTAATGCAAGAAGCAAGATTCCATTGAGGGATGGAATTATGGATTTGACTGAGATGTTTCTTTTTCTTCTTGTACCTTGACCCCAGACAATGTTGGATTTGGGTGCATCACCGGACTACAAAGACAGCAGGGGACTCACTCCTCTTTACCACAGCGCCATGGTGGGAGGAGACCCCTACTGCTGTGAGCTACTGCTCCACGATCACGCGCAGGTCGGCTGTGTGGATGAGAATGGCTGGCAAGAGATACATCAGGTACAATACGCTGAAACATACAAGTAATACAAACTAATAATGGGTGCAATCTTGCAGCCGATGGTGCAATAAGGGCAGTGTAACAGATTTGGCTTTTGCTTTATGGAAATATTTTTTCAATAAAGATGAATGCTATTATGAATTCTCTGCTCGTATAGTGATGTGACCTGTGCTTGTATGCGACAGTAAACATGAGGCTTGAAAGTTATTTGGCACACACAAAAGCATGCTGTGATTGCTATAGCCGTATCTGAAGTCAGCTAGTGGGGTGTCTAACATGTAGTGCATAACTTGGTTCCTATCTTGAAAGAGCAAACACAGCGTATTGTTTAAGCCTAAGGCAGCCCTTGTTCTGTAAATATACTAAAGGCTTATGGCTGCGTAACGTGTGTGTCACACCATTCATAGTTTTTGAGTAGATTCAAGAATCTACTCAAAATGTTCCACTAAAAGCAGCTGTATCTTCAACGTGGATCACAAGGACAAAATATCACAATTAAACTTACATGAAACTACAAATTCATTAATAAGAAATAGTGAAGCCAACAAATGTGACAGAACTCCATAATCTGATCATTCAGAAACTAGCTTTTTAAATTGAACTTGGACTTGAACTTCTCATATATGATACACTCTCTTCCAAGTGAGTCAGCAAGGTATTGTAGGATCAAACTCACATACTATAAATAACATTTGTATTGGTAGAATCTCTCCTTGGTGTTAATGCAGAGCTAGCCTCTAATTACTTGCACAGAGACCAGTCAATGGGCCTTGATTCATTACATCTTGCAGTCCAAGATGTAAAATATATATTAGAGAAAAAATTCTTCCTGTGGCCAAATGATCATACCACATGCATTTTTTTCTACTTTTCTTTCTCTTTCTTGTTTTACACTGAGCTGCTTTGAGCATTAGTATTCTAGTTGTATATGTCCTGTACAATAGGGTACCCCGCAGAAGGTCCGATAAGCAACAACAATCCCAGCGTCATTTGTGCACTGTCTCACTGCTGTCACACACGCTTAGTGAGATAGAACACACAGAAAAGAGAGAACAATTGTTTGGCCTAGTCGGCAATGACACAGGACAACACCAGTGTGTGAGGAGAAAAGAAAGAGTGGATAGATAGGGATTAGATAAAAAGATCATTGCTTCCAGATCCATGAAACAGGGGTCTGAAAAACACATCATTGCTGCCAAATGAAATTTAAATCAAAGATTTACACTTGGCTATGAGGCTGTGCATGTGAAATATGTGTGATGTATTCTGATGCCAAAAGAGTGCTATTGGATCATTTGAGAACAGACGCAATAAACTTGGACCTTGGCAGGTCAGGGATAGCTACTACTTTTATAAATTAGATAACTTAATAAGCTGGTGACGGAGAAGAAAGACAAAAAAAGCATCGGACACTGAAGAAAAAAAACTTTTAGTACAAGACCTTACCTTGATCTTAGATGAGAAGAGGCCGAAGAGGTTTTGAAGATTGCTGCTGTTGTCACATTGCTAGATTGATGTAAAAAATCATGATGAACCTATCAATAGCTTATAAATAATTTCTCTGTACAATACTTTACTTTGCATTAGTTGTTACTTTGTCTTTTCAGGCATGCCGCTATGGCCACGTACAACACCTAGAACACCTACTGTTCTATGGAGCTGACATGAGTGCCCAGAATGCATCTGGGAACACCGCCCTTCACGTGTGTGCGCTCTACAATCAGGTACCAGTCATTACCTATGACTTTTAGCTTTTGACTGTGTGTTTATTTGTGTTTTGTTACCCTCATGGACACTTACATGTATGTAGGTAGTAGGATGTTTGCAAATGTACACATAGGGCAACGTGAGATTTATTTTAACCTTTGTATTATTTTACTCAAGAATATATGGGAGTGTGGCGCTAAATACTAGTAAAGTATGAGAGTCAAAGCAGGATGTTCCTAGGATGCTAGCTGACAGTGTTTATTGTTTTTTAGTGGGGTTTTTTTTAAAGTTAAATTAGTGCTGATCATAAACAATACACAAACTTTTGTCATTTGTGGGTGCATGTTTATGTGTCATAATTTAAACAGTGTACTGCATGACTAATTCTCATCCTGAGGAATGACCTGCTTCAATCAGACCAGAACAGTATGGTCTCAGGAGAAGGGCCTGTGAGTGTGTCTAAGCATTTCTTGGAGCCTTTGGAAAGTACTACATCAATACTTAATATACTCAACACATTCATGTGACCAGAGCGAGAACATGTCCCCTTGTTTAATAAATGGATGTGAAATTTAATTAAATAGTTTAATTTACAATAACCTGTGTATTGCTTGTAAGCCTACACTGTGGTAATGGAGCGCAACGCCAGCTTTTGACAATAGCCAGCCATTAGATGAAGAACACCATGTTGAGCGGATTGATCGCAGAAACAGCAGGGTTCCAGGAGGCTGGAAACAGGTCTGGTGTGGATGATTACGCGCAATCACACAAAGAAATTGACCAGCAGAATTAACTAAAAGACTAATAGTCTGGTGGCAAACATCAATAGTCCCAAGTGGAGAAAGTAAAGTAGGAGAACAGACAGAAAAGGACCAAGAGACAGGTAAACATTTACCTACAACTTTTTAGCTGAAAATAGTGAATTTGTTTTAGAAAATATTTCCTAATAAGGACCTTTATGTCACTTTTGTAAACATAATTTTAAATTACTTTACAGTGCAAGAATAAAAGAAAATAAATATAATAGAATATAGAAGCCTGCAAGGTTTCTGGCAGTAGTTTTGACATTTCCAGACAGTTCCCTGAGATCCCTGCATTATTCTTATGTAATTCATGTATGAGACGGATAAATAACAGAGCGGGTTAATCAGAAGAGCATATCTACTGCTTGAAATCTAGAGAATCGAGAGAATGAATCCTGAAATGTACCAGTGAGACAAACCATCTGTTATATGTGTTTCACTTGACTGACCAGCATCATTGCTGTAAAGTATATGACTTCATATGCTACTATTGCAGCCACCTCTAGTACACCACAGTGAGCCTTACTGAAATGCTGTTTCTTAATGAATTCCTATAGGCTTGGAGAAAAGAGCAAGACAGATGGTCTCAACTGTAATTGGACAGTGTGTTTGTGCTGTGCGTGAGTGTGTATTCAGAACTCAGTGCAGAAAGATGCTAAATGGGGACATATTTAAGAACTGAGCTGTTCTCATGCCTCAAGCGAACACTCATTTAAAACTAACATGTTTACTTTAGAAAATAAATATAATAAAACACAATACCTCATGAAAATGTAATTACAGTTTGACAGAACAAAACCCTTCAGCTTTTTTCACTTCTTAAAGCAGCACCATGTAATCTTTTTATTCCTTTTTGTTCCTTTTTGTATTCATTAATACATAGAACTGTTATGTCTTAATACACAGTATCTTACGTGTGGAGAAGTGTGATAATTAACAATAGATTTACATGGTCAAGTTTCTGCCAGCTGCACTGTAACCTGTAAACTGTAAAGAATCGTTATTCTTCCTTTTTCATGTCAGGAAACTATTAAATGGTTTTATTAAATTGTTTCAGTTTTGGTACCATCATGGAATTTGTGCAGTGATTTATCATTTGGCTCTGCAGGTCCTTTGTGGCCAGAATATTTAATGGACGATTATATCTGACTTGACTAATGTATGTTCAGTTACATATGAACCCTCAGCCAGAACCCATAACCCTTCTTGTCACTCCACAGTTAGGTTTTGCCAGAGGCCTGTGCTCATTTACACAGAACAGTCTAACTCACAGACTGTGTAACTATGAACTAACAAGAACATCTGCCTTCTACCGGTCTTGTTGTTCTTGGATTTAGGTGGTTATATTTCATTCTGGCTCTAACCATGTCCTTTCACTTTTCTGGGTCAGGGTTGATTTAAGCATCTCACGCTTTTCATTTCTGGTAAAATTTAAAAGTTGGCTTACATCAGGTAATTACTGACAACGATAATAGACATAACCATGCTTTTTCCTGACAGTTATACATATGTTCATTGTACAAAAAAAGCTAAATCAACCCTCTCAACAAATTACTAGTCAGCACTGCTCATGCATCAGCTTCCCTTTCTGTCACGTACAAAACAAGCTGAGCACAGGCAGACACAAACTGCTTGACAGATGTACATCCGACAGTCGCATGAGATGATTTTTGCTCACCGCTCTGACGTTCATATATTAAAATATGAAAAACATCTGCTGGATAGAATTTTATTACCTCAAAGCCAGAGTAGGCGCTTCTAATCCAATTCTGTTTTCATCAAATTCAAGAGCTAGCTCTTAATGGTCCATAGGTTGGTGGTGTTTGTACACACTCTGTAAAAAATGACATAATACTGCAGACTGAAATAAAGTGTCTTTGTTTAAGATTGTGTTGCTGAAATTAGACACTATGTAACACATAAATCTTATTTTTCATTCAGGATAGCTGTGCACGGGTCCTTCTGTTCCGAGGAGCCAATAAAGAGATAAAGAACTACAACAGCCAGACTGCCTTTCAGGTATGTGTGATATTCAGTAGCCTTAGCCTCTTAGTATGTATGAAGTGACTAGCTCAAAGGATGTGATTGCATACATTAGCAAGTCCAGACCACATTAATAGAGATCATATCCCAAGATGACCAAGGCCATACCAGTACTGAGATTATATAGATGTTTTAAGACTTTTAGAGATCAAGACTGAGACCAAGTGTATGATGACTCGAAGTAGGGGTGTGGCGAGACACAAATCCCACGAGACAAGACACAAGATAGGGTTCACAAGGATGAGATGAGTTTTTTACACTATTTCCATGCATGGCTGGTTGCATTCTGTGGTTGTTCTGTATCTTTGCATAATTCTTGTGTCAACATGGTGTACGGCATTGTTTCCTTACAGTATTCACAAAATTCTGTGTGTGTTATCTATCACTTTTTCGCTGTTTCTTATTTCCACCAGAAAACCAAAATGTTGTCACAAAGGCAGTCTTAAAGCAGCAGGGGTATCTTGAATGCTCCACCAGATCACGACACAACTTTTCACCTTGACGAGAATATCTTGTCATGTTTTGATCTTGTGAGATCTTGTGGCACAAGATCTTGACACACCCTTAACTGGAAGAGAAGCCAGGGAAGCCGTAGTCCAAACTCATGGAGTTGTTAGGGTATTGTGAAGGAGGGAGACTTAAGAAAGATATATAAATGAGTTGTGGGTGGTCTTCCTTCCTTAGAATTTTATGTCTCTGACAGAGAGGAGATAAGTAAAAATGAGTTGACAATGAGACAGTTGAAAAGTACTCTTGAGATCTGTCTAGTGTACTTCATCTCTAACTAGCGCTGCAACATTTAAAAGCTTAATTGCTACATAACACGTGTTAAACACTGTAGCATCAGCTGACCTCTTAGACCCACCAACAGAGATGTGTTTCTGGATTTAGGCTACTGTGGCTGATGAATTCCGTGTGAAATTGACACTGACATGGATTTCCACTGTCAATTAGAGTTCATTTGTTTGTACACACAGAGCCTGCTCCATTTCTCACAGTGTCAGCAGTGTTAGTCACAAACATTTGCTACCACAGCGCATTAAATGTGTAAAACATTAATTAGAAATGAAAACGAATGCTCTAATAAAACACCTGAATTTTGTTCAATTCTTTCTCCTTTTCATGTAAACCTCCAGGTGGCTATTATCGCAGGAAACTTTGATCTGGCAGAAATTATAAAGGTCCACAAAGCATCAGATGTTGGTAAGTTGACAGTATTTCCTCTATTATTCATAGATTAAACCACAAACGGTCTCTGATTGAGCCTGCATAGCTCTGTGAGAGAGAAAATGAAGAGGAAAGATGAAAAAGTGGTGTGGAGAATGTTTGAGAGGTTTGGTGGATCCCTACTGAGATGAGTGCTCTCTCTTTGACTAGAGTGTATGGGAAAACTCTGCCATCTAGTGCCAGCACTATGCAGTTATCCATTTTCTTATAGTTCTGTTGTTAAATGACCTTAATTTAAAGAGTAACTAAACCCTAAAACAACTTTTTTTAGTTAATGATCTGTAAGATGTAAGAGTGGGGCAAAGACATTATAGATTGTAATCCAGAAATATGTCTGTGAGAAGGAATTTTGAGTGCTTTAAATGCAATGAATCAAATCTGAGTTTGCTGATTAAAAGCTTAGGCCTATTACATTAGATGAAAATGGAACTTTCCAATACTGTTAATAAAATTCGCATAGGTATGTATACA
Source organism: Rhyacichthys aspro (assembly GCA_036850595.1). Taxonomy (NCBI): domain Eukaryota; kingdom Metazoa; phylum Chordata; class Actinopteri; order Gobiiformes; family Rhyacichthyidae; genus Rhyacichthys; species Rhyacichthys aspro. The sequence goes on along the minus strand of CM072153.1, from coordinate 5,566,922 downwards.
ATATGTGCAAAGTTATCAATATAGATATGGAAAATAAGTGTGAAGTACTCAAGATTGTGCTTCTTCCTCTTTTTTCATGCAACAATTGATACTTTACATTGCTTAAATAAGCCCAAAAACACTCTTTAATGCTCCTCCATTGTTATGTGGGGCATGTGCTCTGATTTTTACTTGTCTCTGTTATTCCTCAGTGCCTTTCAGGGAGACTCCCTCTTACACAAACCGTCGACGTGTGCTGCCTGGCCCCCTGCCCTCGCCACGCTCCTTGCTCCGCTCTGCGAGTGACAACAATCTGAACGGGGACCACGACCACATCCATGTTCCTCGAGAGATTCGGGGGCGCCAGGGTCACTCCCCCGTTCCATCACTGCGCAGTCTGCCTGCTTTCGGCCAGCACCACAGTAGCCTTGGAGAGGTAAGAGAGTGGAAAATCTGTAGTATGATAAGAAGTGCTAAATGAAAGGGCTTTCCTTTAAAAATAAACACTCTCCCGTACTTCATCTGTATTTCCTCACTGCACAAGAGCCGTCATGGAGAGATGCCTGACAGCAGCCTCCAGAGTACAGGCAGCTCCAGATCGTCTCATTCCCGCTCGCCCTCTCTCCATCACATGCATGAAGAAGACAGGCCCGTTCCCAGGAGATCTCACAGTCATGGCTACCCTCACGGACACTCGCAACGCGGGAGACTCAGGTCTGTTACTACAATATGTTTGTTTTAAACTTCAAGTGTTCACCGTCAAGCATCACCATATAAAAAAACAAGCACTGTTTCTTTGCTCATTACATTTGCCTCAAACTGCGACTGGAAATAAACATGACATAACATTTATTTAATGACACTTCAAACTGTAGCTCGTGTTACTGTCAAAGTGCTTCCTACAGCCTGCCCACGAAAAGACATATAAAGCATAAACTGTGACAGATGTCAGCATATGTTTGAGTTTGTCCCAGATTCACAGCGGTGGATTAAACGGAAGGAAGAAGATTGGCTGCGGTGTAGACAGGGATGGCTGATATAAACAGGCCAGGCCCTTTCTGCTGTTTAATATAATAATGTATCCTTATATCAGCTATATTTTTCATTTTTTAAGGAATTAAATCATAAATCAGTTTATTTTAATGTGTTTGAACATACTTATTTTAATCCTGAAGGCACCAATATCCCAACATAAAAAAACGGACTTTTTTTTAGCATGTACACCGCACAATAACAGAGCTATACTTCTTCCTGGTTTGTTGATTGACAGGTGTGATGGTCACTTGAATGAAAAGGTGTTGGAGTATAATTCATTCAACCGAGAGGCGTGAGTTTGGGTGAATAACAGATGTGCATGGTAACAGTACTCTGATACTCTGAACTTTTTAGAGAGTTTGGAAGGGAACGGACAACTTTATGGAGTTCAGTTAGCAGATCTGAAACATTTAGCCTTAACATCAGTCATCGAGGTGCTGTAAGACTCTCAGTAATGTGTTGTCATCATTTCATTAGTTTCAACTCTGCATGAACTGAATACAACTGCAGGCATCGTGAGGAGAAACTCTAGCAGTAGCAGTCTGCGTCACCTCCTCATTCAACTTGTGTCTCAGCGTTGTCTGGCCAGACCTCCTCCCACAATGCACTGTGATGGTTAATTCTGTCTGTCATTCACGCAGAATAACCAGTTGTGAGAGGTGGAGGAAAAAGTGCCGGTGTCTGTCTTTCAGCATAGAACTGCTTCAAATAGAAATGAATCGTGTGTGTGCTTGTCTGTAAATCCAATGGTGATTTGAGTTTTGACCCTCTGCTATAGTTTATGGCGTGGAGTTTGGTAAGTGGAAACATCAGAAAAAGTAGCGATGTTTACATGTTAACCCTGTGTGGTAAAATTAAGGAATAAACATGTATCCTTTGTTAATAATACGATTGCTACACACATAAAAAAAAAACTGTCCATGAAAATGATTTTGTAAAATGAGTCAGCACACAGAAATGTATGTGATGATTTGGTAAGCTACAAGCAGAAAGGTTGTTTTTGTCCTGTTGGCAGAAAACAGTATGTGTGGTGTGGCTTCACTGTTCAGACATAGACAGATGGAAGGGCCCTAATAATTATTACAATAGGGACCAGTTGAAGACACTCAAGCTGCAAGTCTGAGTTTGATTTCAAAAGAAACTTAACGACAGAGGATACATTTGGAAATTAGAGCATGAGTAATGTCAATGGACGGGCCACTCAGCTAAAGCTGGCTTGTTTCTTGATGGATGCATAAATCTACAGATGCAGTTGTGCTGGAATAAATCTCTTCCCTTGTCCGTGCAACGATTAGACAAACTGCATGGTAAACTGGACTCTGATCACATCTTGGAGCAATAGATGGAAGTGGTTCAGCAATATCTGGTTTAGTAAGCTTTTTTATTATGCTCATATGTCAGCGGAACTGGCGTGTGTACAGCACACCTTTCCGTGTTCCTGTGGCTGAGACTCTGACAGGGGAATTGCATTACAGACACCACTCTGCTACCCCCTCTCATCTAATACTCTCCTGTCAGTTTACTCTATCCATCAGAGACTCCCGCTCTCTCTGCTGCCTTCGTTGCATCACGTTTTATTAATCTGCGCCATCATATTCACAGGACAAGCAAAGTCCTTTATTAAATCACATGCACAACAAACTGATGTTCTTATTTTCAGAGTGGTGGAGACTTCGAGGAACTGTCAAACAAGTAGAAATCGCCACTGTTCATGAGATAATGTGCCTCGAGATCCGCTGAGTCAGTACTGCCTTTTGTTCATCTGATCCTATTGCAAAGGTGACGCACATAAAAATCTGGTTAAGTGACTGTTCATGGTCATTTGACATGGTAAAATGAAGAAAAAGATAAGAGAAAATGTAATATTTTCTCTGACGTTCCCTTCTCCCGTCGCTGTTGTTCTTTGTGTCTCTCTTTGACCTTCTGTTTATGCCCGTAGTAACTCTCGAGGCACTATGGGTACCAGGGGAGTGTGAAATTAGCTTGGCCGGTCAACAGCCCGCCCAACGGCAGAATCCAGCAAGTTCCTGTAGAACACGCCATCATTTCACTGGCCTTGTCCTGTGCGGCCATGGTTCAATAATCTGGCTATAATTCAGAGAAAAAAAAACATGTTGATGGAAATACTAGTGAGGTCACAGGGCTTGTGATCAGTAAAGTGGTAGAACTTTTCCACAGTAAACAGAAGACCCTTTTCACTCTGGCATTCAAAATGAAGAAAAAGTAAAATACTAGTGTAGCCCCTTAAAGCAGGGTTTTAAAACAAGTTTCCCAATAGTTGCATTGATGTTACTGGTTGTGACCAAAATCATCATCCTGATTACACAAACCAGGACAAGCAACTATCTCAGATTTGAGTAAGTCTGTTTACATCCTGGAGAATTTCAAAACAAAATGGTTTGTGGCATGTATACACCAGGTTTCTGCCGGCTGCCAGCAAAATGTGGCAGACCCAGGCCCAATTGTTGACCTTTTCTCACCACTCTGTCCCTCACCTGGAAAAGAGGTGAATACGCCACATCGGTAACACACTTTTGCCACCTAAAATGGGTGTTAATCCTGCAATAGTTTGACACAATGCTTTTAAATTGTCCTGGTTTGTTTTGCAAATCAGATGCAACAAATTATTTTTTGTCACATGTATAAATAACTAGGGTTCTCTAATAACTCTGGTCCTAACTATGAGGTTAAATGTCAGTCATCGTTTATACCCCAAAATCAATTTGACTGGATGAACAAGGCAACAGCAACATACAGCTTTCACCTTCCTTTGTTTAGTGCTAACTGTTCCTCACCTTTTTCACCACTTTTCCTGTCCTCTTTCTTTAAATTAGTCACACCAGCGGCTTGCCGGCTGTGGATTATTCATGGTTTCTTAACAGAAAGGAAGAAAAGAGGACAAGAATAAAGCAGTACAACAGAAGCTGTAGAGGGTGTACAGTCATGTCTCTTAACTTGTGCCTGTGCCCACATTTCTTCTTGATAGCTCTGAATCCCCCTACTGTGGAGAGGGAAGGAATGGGGGGAGAAAATATTTATGATGGTGTACCAGAGCGAGATAAGATTGTTGATCATTAGAATGCAGAGTGTGATGCTGATTATGACTGTGTTTATAATGGTCTCATCTCACTTTAGGAAGCTATTTGAGGAAAAAGCCATTTACCTGGGAAGGCCAGGCAGTCAAGTGAGAAAATGTTACACAGAAGCTGCTTAGTTTGATGGCGTCCGTGTAAATTGCATTAAATGGCATTTGGATCTTCAGAATTCTTTAGGATATGTATAACTTTCTAAGAGTCATTTAGGTGGATTATTGTTGAACTGTTGAAACATTAACCTGTCTTAATAGGCTCAATGATCCTAATCTGGCATCTGCTGGCAGTTTAGCCCCAGCTATTGACTTGAAGATTTTTGATAAAGGACATCTATCTGAAATCACCTCAAGTCAGGTCTATTCTTGGAAACTCAACAAAAGGTAGTGCTACACAAACAAATTGCACCAACAGATGGTGTTCAATCTGGATAAATTAATGACCACTGTTACGCACCACTGAAGCACCACTAAAACACATCAGGCTGATTATAAACAAGTATACTCTTATAGGACCCCAAAACACAATGTGATAAACAATATTGACATGTTTATTTGATAAATAATAAAACATATTCATATGCTGCAAATAGATTCTTTCACAATATTCCTTGATTTTGGGTCAGTATAAAAAAGCAGGAGGTTTAGGCTAAAATTCAAGGTAATCTATGTTTTAAAAAGCTATTCTTTTTAGAGTTTATTTATTGGAATTGCACACCAATGCTAATAAAACGTGTATGATAATGTAGGTTACTGAATCATAACCATTGTAATCAATGATGTCACAGAATTTTCAAATTTGGGCCCTTCATAAATTGAACATGTAAGCTATAACATGTATTGTGTTTACATAAAGTACAATATATAATGGCTGTTTAAATGATCCCAGGTCATATGGTCATCTCATCTTGGCAGATGTTGGCTATGTTTCCTCTTTCCACTTTTATTGACAGTTGCTATGGCTACAGAGGCAGGGCTGGTGTCCTTGGAAACCATGGATCTTTTATAATACAAACTTTGTACATATAAGTGTTTGTGTGCTACTGTGTTTTTTTTTGTGCTCATGTAATGGATCTTTCTTTTTATATTGTAGCAGCTACTCGTAATGAGGCACATAGACAGGAAATAAATGGTAGCAAAGTGAGTGGGTAAAATAACTGTGGCGTGCTCTGTAGAACAAATCTGTATCATCACACAAGGAGAGCATTTCTTATAACGATGTGGACTTCACTGTGTGGATTTTAATGTAGTGTCAAAGGCCAGGAGAGAGGCAGGATTCATTTACTGATCTGATGACAAGAAACTGGAATTCACTCACTCCCAATAGTGAAATAAGTGAAACAGTAGAAAGCAAGTCACACTTGGATAACAATAAAATAAACAGAGACAATGATTATTTGATGGATGACCCTAGATAACATAAGATGACTGACTTTTGCCCAAAAGAGAGAAAGAAGTGGAACAGTACAACACATAAACTATCCAATGAAAGGAAAGGGCTATAGAAAGGAAGTAAAAACAGAAGAGAAAAGAAGTTAACCAAAATTATAATTATATTTTGTGTTATTATATAATCAATGTAGAAAGTACAACAACTTCTAGAAAAAAACCAAACAAAAACAAGATGAGAATCTATTGCCGTACCTGTTTATATGCCTGAACATATTCGGCCAAATGCATGAAACTGGTAGGCAATGGCTGGTAGAAGCATGTCACTTGGGAGGCAGCTTTGACTCTGGAACACATATCCTTTAAGGGATCTCATTTTTGGGCTGTCTATGTGACTTTGACACAGCCTCATCTCACTGCCCCCTCCCCTAGCGCCTGTGTGCTGCTGATGTTCAGTGCTGGGGCTCAGACATTAACATGCGGCAGCCATCCCGGCCCCTCAGTCCCTGCGGTAATTGGAAAGCCGTCAGCAAGCCGCTGTTTCGATGGCAAAGGGGGACAGAGAAGGAGAGGCTGTGTAAGATATGGAGAGTAGGTAAAGCAATAGCCGGCAAGAGCCAAACAAAGCTTGAAATGAGGAGAAGGGAAGGCAGAAGGATGTAGAAAAAACAAAAAGGGCACAGGAGAGCTAATTCTAATGAATGAAACAAAGAAAGAAGTGGATCATGCAAAGTGAATGTGAACAAATGCTAGAGATAGTGAGGGGTTAGGAACAGAAAGACAAGGATAAAGCAACCGAAATGTCCTGTAATTTAAGGAAAGCTAAAGTAAAACTAGCCAGTTGTTACTGTCATTAAATGTCTATTGTATTGTGCCAAGATTTGAGTAAGTACAGTATATTGTTCATTTGAGGGGTAACCATTGAGAGCAGCAGCAGCAGAAGGATGCCCAATGCTACTTGCACAGCGATGGCAAAGTAGTGATGAATGAAAACTGCTGCTGCTGTATTAGAATTCAGTGCCAGTGAGAGAAGATGCATTGTGAAGAAATGTTAGAGAGGGATAAAGGGGAAATAGGAGAAAGAGAATGACCGAGAGAAGGAGGGGATTTAAGGCAAGGGGAACAGGGAGGAGCAACAATTAAAGTAAATGGGCTGGAGCTTTCCCCCTCCCCAGCGGACGCACTGGCACACGCACACACATGCTCTCAGCCCGCCTCAGGGAGCTATGGACGCTCACAGGACGACACACAGGAGGAGGTCCAGCGTGCATATGTGTGAGTCTGTGATGTGTTAGCAACTGGCTGGCAGTGGAGCCTGCCACGCTAGCCGAGGTGCGATGTTAGCAGCGGTAGTGGCGGTCTGTGTCTGTGTGCACAGAGAGAATGCACATTGAGAGCTTTTGGTGTGTGAATGTGAGCAGGCTGTCAAAGGGGAGGGGAGCCACGGAGCGCAGCAGCAGCACAGCAGAGGGGTGGAGGGGAGAGGCACGCACGGCCACACTCCCGGGACGAGGAGCTGGCGTCGGGGAGGACACCCAGCCTCTCTCCTCCACAGCAGGACAACCAGGATCAGAAGTCCAGCCCGGAAACACTCTGGAGATATCTGTCCCTCTCTGTTGAAGCTCCACTCAGGATGGAATTGACTCAGACAGGCTTCCAGACGCATCTGACAGACAGCAGACGGTGCAGACGCTAATACGGTGAAATATTTGTGCCTGTGTCTTGAGGAGGATGCTGAGGACAGGACAAAGATAGAAGGAGGGGGCAGTGGTGTGAGCAGGTTATTGGCTTTTCTGTTGTGGAGGGAACAGAGGGTGAGTGTCCACTCCTCTCATGACTCTGCCATGGAGATCTGACTGTTGATCTGGGGCTTGTATATGAATCCATCCCTGTCTTTGACGTCCAGGGGGTTCCACCAAACCCCACTGCTGACCATGTCGGTGACCACGGGCTTCAGTTACCAACTCCCTGGAATCACCACAGTAACCTATGTGTTTGTTTACAGCCCTGGCTCTGTGCAGCGAGACACAAGTCCTCCCCATCACACCCCACCAATGCTGTCAGGCCCCCGGGGGCCCAAGAGGAAACTCTACAGTGCTGTCCCAGGACGTACTTTCATTGTAGTAAAGCCCTACACCCCCCAGGGGGAGGGAGAGATTCAACTTAACCGCGGAGAGAGGGTCAAAGGTAAGCAAATGACTATAATCTAAGTTGGCTTTTTTACTAATGTGTAGGACTACTAAATCCACTTTTCTTAATCTGCTGTTCCATTTTTAACATCTTCTGAGAGTGTTTTTTCTTCTTAACACTTGAACAAATGCTTACTTCTCGTGATCCCTTTTCTATCACTTATGTGCTTTACATCCATCTAGAATTCACATCACTGCCATATTATTTATGATTGTGTATCCACCCTTTCACTCATGTTGTAAATGTGCTGTTTCTGCCTAGCTCTGCTTTCATGCATTTGTGTGTGTGCTCTTGTCTCCATTCATGCTTCACTCCAGACTATGACTGTAATGACGTAGAAGGTAACTCCATACTATTATTCTCACCCTGCATCTCTCCCATCCCTACCCCTAGAGAGTAGCACTTCATATTTGGTCCCTATGAATCCTACAGAGATATGGGAAGTACCTCAGTATAAATCAGTGATTACTTCAAGGAGAGGGCATGCAAATTCAACTTGCTCCCGTGTGCTTTGGGTTGTTGTTATGCATACACACTGTCTTTTTGCTCTCAACATGAACAAGGCTTTTTAACTCGCCTTATCACCCATACACAGACACCTGACCCATGCAGCCTACTTCCTGCCACTTCACATACAACAACATGGATCAAACCCACATTAGCCTAATGGATACAGTTCCCCCATGTCCTCAGAAGGGCCAAGTGCACTCACGCCGACACCTCTCGTGTCCCTGCTGGACCTACACAGGAAATGCAGATTAAGTGCCAATTTGGACTTTCAATTTGAATTTTGTTGGTGCCCTTAATCTCTGAGTCTGAGTGTGAAGTACCCTGTTGTTCAGTTCCTCTCCTATAGAACCCTCTGCTTTCCTCTACCCCGGTGTACGATGTTGGGTTATGACAGTACTAATGGCCAATAACTATGATCACATTTGGGTCAGTATTGGCAAATGTTAGCAGTATGTTTCCATGTATTGAGTGGCTGTGCTGTCGTTATATGTAATAAACCCACAACCCTGCCACACTATTATGTTGATCTTTCATGTTGGAAACCAGGCCAGGACTATGGAGCAGCCAAGTGAGCCAGATGGCTCTTAATGGTACAGTGGTCATCAAAACCATTAATGTCCTACATCCTGCACAGTTTTGTAGACACCCGGAAAATAAAATGACAAATATAGCACTGTTTAAAACTTGTTATTGGCTAGTACAACCTTCAAAATGATCTACAATACCTCCCCCTTATTTATGAGACCACTATTTAGTTTAGTTTACTTGTTAATAATCATGGTTAATACCTACTCTACTACTAGTCAAACATCACTGTCCAGAACTATATTAGTATTTCTGAAAAGTGACAGGGTAGCATGTAAAGATGTTCTTTTGTTTGTTTATATTCTCGAGTAAGTCAGATCATAACAAGGCTCTCTGATTCTTAAATCATCACAAAGCCACTTCCTTTAGAGGTAGATGGCTCTGGGTTTGATACATAATACATTTCATCTAATCTGCATTCAAAAATGGATGAGCTGCTAATAGGGCTCATTTGCAATGAAGGACAAGAAGGGGCAACGCAAGTGGAGAAGAGGCCAGAGGACCTAAGGATTTATGTCTTCATCATTTCATTTGATTAAAGAAAATCTAGCCAACCACTGTTACAAGTTTAAAAACTAGCACAGTTCTGGTGTCCTCTAAATAACATTCTACAGACTACTCCACCCTCACCTCCCAAAACCTCCCAGTCACTATCCCCAAAGCCCCACACTCCATTTCAGCATTCACCTCTGTGTCCTTAATGCCCTCACATCCTGTTTATTAGCAGCATTACCGGAGGAGCACTGTTATGACCACATCAAATTCGGTAAATTTCTCAAGATAAATGTCTCTGTTTGTGTGGTTATGCACCTGTGTCATTAGATAGCATTTATAATTTCATATGTATAGCAGTTTGTTAGTTCTGTGTAATTGAACCAGATTGGAAGTGTGAGGACAGGAACATACAACACAGTGGTTGTTATCACCAGTAGACTGCAATATGTCACTTACAAATAAATAAATGCAGATTTTTTTTCATTTATCCTTTACTCTATGGATTCAGGTGGTCATTTATTTTTAATTTTTTTGGGTCCTGTGTGACAAGTTAAAGGTATATGTTGTTGGGATGATTATTTGCAGCATACTAGAATACCCATTGTTATTGCAGATAGGCTGGGTTGCTATGGCTAAATATTTAACACATTAATGTATTGTCTCTCACAATAATATACCTTCTTTTGCATTATTTATCAGCATTTATAGTTAACACAAAGATACACAAAAATCCTGTGCTCAATTTGCTTGATTAATATTGATCTAGTGTCAAGGTTGATATACTTTGTTATTGCCGTGGCCTAGTTGCAGTTCAACCAAAGATCCCTACCCTTAGATCACTGCTTGTTAGTCCTGTTGATTTTATTTTTGAGTGTTGTATAGTTTTAGAAATGTAAAGTAGACGTTTTACACATAGTTTGATCTAGGCATGGGATGATTACCAGTTTCAAGGTACAGAACAGTTTCAAAATGTAAGATGCAAACCACTGACACTGCGACATACAGCTCCTCTAATAGCTAATTACAAGAACAGTTCCTAATTTGAATCAAACCAAATCACTCATATACAAAACAGTTTATGTGATCAATATAACGGTTGACACTGATCACTAACTCTTGAATCAAATTGAATAGTGGGTGTGTAATAATTTTTGGTGAGGTCTGAGTGGGACTATTCAGACACAAGTCTGTGTATGTTCCTTTTATTGAGATATGAATATTCTAACTGCAATATTGTGATGACATCATACTGTAACATTTTTCCTAAATGAAATTACATCATAATTCTGTATGTCCCATGCCTAGTCTGAACATATTACTTTTGATAAGTAGTATAGCTAAATGGCATTACCACATCTTTATGTTAATATGTGATGCCTTATAGCTGATGCACCTTGCAGCGAGGACAATGGAGATGATTACACTGAAGGTAATTTTTTGATACCTTGTCAGTTCGACAGAAAGATTTAGTACAAAGTGATTAGTCAACGTAAAGTACTTTTTTGTAGCCACAGCTGTCTATGGTGTTATTTGGTAGCTTCACTTATAAAAGCATTTATAGGTTTCCCTTCAGTATCAAACATGCTTGTAGAAATTGCCAACCTTGACTGTGTGATTGCCAGCCCAATGGTGTTCTGTGTGAAATCAATGTCCCTGGACAAACAGTCTCTGTCCACTATTTAGCTGGGCTCATCTCTTCATCTCTTGGAGACGACTGTTAGTTCACAGTAAATGAGATGTGTTTATCCTTTCCCCTTCTCTTACTGTCACAACACACTAGAATGGCCTGGTATTGTGAGCATGCTGTAACATGGCGTATGTGTGTGTTTGATTTGGGTAATCCTTTTAGTACACTCCATTAACAGTTCCATCCCCTACTCTCCCATAGCAGCTCATTCCCGTACTCACTGTTTGTTTCTGCTCTGTCCTTTCATTGATGTAATCTGATCTCATCATCTGGATGGACACCTCTTGAGAAGCCACTTACCATGTCACCATGGTAACGAACAGGGACACATACCTCCATAACCTGGTCACGCTTTTTACTGAAGACCCATGGGCCTCTGTTATAAGAATCATGTACAAACTGCAACATGTGTAGGAGCAGATGTAAAGAACAACATGCCTCCTGCATGAGCATTAAACGCACCATGCTGACATTCTTCTTCTCAACAAGGTGACACATTAAGGAGCACACATTTGGATCTCACCCACAAACACACGCGCACACACGTACACACACTCACACAGCACATACACTTTCTGCAAACGGCATTATAAATCTTGCAGACAGCCATGAAAATGAAACCAGCACAAGTAACGTTGAGATTAGACATTCACAAACATGATTAATGAGGTTTGGCCGCACCCAGTGTGTTCAGAATATTAACACTACCATGGGTACCAGTGCAGGATACCTGAACAGGCACTATCAACATAAAAAAGACATATCGAGTAAATTTTAATAGACAATTCCAGCTAAAGCATCATACAGACTGTACAACTGTTATGATCTTTAGGAACAAGATAAGATGGCATGCTAAATACCTGCCATCAAACGCTAAAAGGGTTTTTTGATTTCCTATATTAATATTTCTTCAAAATATAATTAGACCTAGAGGTACTACAAATCCATGGTTGTCTGTTACTAGCAAAAAGCAAATGAGTCTTATTTCATGTTTTTATGCAGAAGTCCACAAATGAAAAAGCCATGTTTTCTGTTGTTAAGAGTAATAGCATATTTTTCTTTGTTACCAAGCAACAGGTATTACAGTCAGTGCATTACAATTCTGACATATCACTTAAGACAGAAATAATGGTGGTATTATCCCTCCAGCGATTTTTAAAAGATCCATTTAGTAGAGAAACATTATTCTCCTAGTGTCTTTTTTTATCCCCCATTTGCAGGTCAGAATGGGTTAGCCTACACTGAGCCTAAGTGCTGAACTCAAGCTGAATATCATTGTTAGCTTCACACTGTGATCTTAGGGTGAATTAACAAGCCGTTCAGTGTGTATGCTTGTGTAACTAGAATCGGATCGCTGTGTTGTGTTGTGTGGTATTGCTGTGTTATGTTGTGTGGTAATCTGTGGTAATCTGCTTTTGTGCTTCATTTGGTGTGTATTTGCCTTTGTGCAGTGCAGTGTAAGTAATTGCCTCCCACAAAGTTAGATAAACAGCATCCTTCAAGTTCTCAGCAACCAGCTGTCCTAATATCTGAGGCACATATGGAACCAATCTTTCTCTCTCTTAGTATTGTCCTAGTTTGTTTTTGTTTTAGATCATTTATTTGGTAGTTATTTAGCTAACATGGGCTATTCATTCATAGTTATCCTAGATAAATTATTGAAAAAACAACATGGAAAATGTTTTACTCTTACACACATTTATACCCTCATAGTGAGTGTCACGCACTGCCCATATCCTCCTAGTCACCTGCAAAATCCATTTAAAACCTTAAGTCTCTGACTGAAGTTTATTTACTTTTCAAAAGAAACACCTAATTCTCATTTTTCTTTTTGCATCATTTTGAAATTTCAACTCCATTTTAGTTTGCTTACATTTTATGGAAACACGGTTGTTGATATGATTTAGAAGCTTTAGGCAAGGGCAATTATGTCACAGCAAACCTTCTAGCGGTCCAATCAGAGAAACAGTGGGGTGCACAATCCCGCCCACGCACCTACCTGCACCCTGCTGAACATGCAAGCTGTCCCACTATTGCACTGTCACCTCCCTTATCTGTTTTTGTTTCCTAAATACATCCATACAACAGTGAACTCTTACCCTCTGCATTGTTTTGAGAAATTAAAACCCTCGCTTGCTTAACATATGTCTAATTTACTGAGCTACACGCTCACACAAAATGGTAATGAGGAACACAGCAGAAGCAGCAGTTGCAGAGTTAATCAGCGTATGAATAAACATGAACTCTGCTACAAAAAGCATTGACTGACGCAGATACATATTCAGCAAAAACAGCAATCTGCTTTTGCCTTGCAATCACTCCATCATGTCCAGTGTGATGCAAGCTGTTTGACTGGAAATGACAAGAGCAGGACTGTAATGACTGACTCCATCTGCTGCTAGCAACAAGCATATTTAGATTTTTTGACACTGAGAGTAGTGCAACAAAGGTGGGGTATAAAGAGCATGTAGAGGATGTGTTCAAAAGAATAAAAGGAGTGGTCATGACCTCTTCCCTCTCCACTTTTCTTGAAACACATCTGCTCTTTCTGTTATAAGGTCATAACAAAGAAGATATTTTCATTATAAACATGCTGTTGTCCAGTGGACTCTAAAGTCCCTTTAGACATAACAGAGCTCTGGACGTCACGTGACCCGGTGCCATTTTTTCATACTGACAGGAAAAGTAAGCTAAAAATGGAGAGCAAAGATCTCAATCTATGTTCATTAAGCTCGTTTTAAGCCCAATTGCCCATTATTGGACTGTATGTCTCAAAAATTAATTTCAATGAATACTTCTTAATATCACCAGGAATACACTTATTAATAAAGCTGAGCCCAATCACAGCCCAGTCCCAAGCATCATCGACTGATCAATACCAATCATAGTCTGTTTATTGTATGTTTGACAATAATTTAACTCTCAAATGCAAATACACATCCAGTTTTATCATAAATAACAAACTGGTGATTCTACATGTCCCTCAGGGAGTCAACAAGAGTGGCTGGACTCCTCACTCCCAGAGCAACTAGAACATGCTCAACCCCCATGTAACCCATAAAACATATACAGTAAAAGATTAATGAACTACAAAAAGTAGATATGAGCAATGATCTTAGTGGCATTTGAAAATGTTAATGTTATAAATTAAAAATCATGAGATAAAGATAAGCGTAAGAATACAAATTCATTTAATAACAATTATATGTTTTGTGGTTAAAGTGCTGATGAAACTGCATTATAATTAATTTCAACTTGAGTCAATCAAACTATTCATTCTGTGATTAACAAGAGAGGGAGAGAAGAAAAAGGAGGTTACTAGATTATGATATACCTCAACATTATGTCTGGAATTGTCAACAAATGTGTACTTTGTACCTGCAAAAACAAACATAATGCATGTAAATGTTTGAAGAGCTATAATAACACTAAGAGAAGACCTAATATCTTCTAAGTGTCACAGTTTTTCACTGGCCTTGAACACACCATGCTCTCACAAATCAGAATTGCATGAAAACATCAGAAGTCTTGGACGGATCTGAACGTGTCACAGTCAGAGCAAGAATTTCCTTTATTTGAAGTATAACACTAGTTTCTTCTGTTGTTTTATCCAAAGTTACATTCATCTAATTCACAGTGCAATTTGCATGTCAAATAATTTTGTGTGTTGATATTGTTAATGTGCAGACTGAACAAACAATTGTGACAATTTACATTGCACAGAAATTAATTTAAACATTTGCAAATATACTGTTTCTTTAACATACAAACACAAATGACATTGACACTAGATATGCATTACAGCTGAGGAAAGCAGAGATCCATACAGACAATATTTTTTACATAGTGATTATCTACTAAAATCTGTTTTAGTTAAATTACTTCATTTACTCATTTAATGATCTTGGTTAAGTATCTACATACAGTATGTGTCTGTATCACTAATGTACATATACAGTATTGCCCAAGAGTGTGACACAATAATAACATTGCTAATCCAATTAACACCTGACAGTTTGAAAGTGTAACTATTCATTATTATTTACAGTTTTTTATTAAAATCCTGTGCCATTGTGGGAAGTCTACCTATATTTTGGCTTTGGCAGGTGTCCATGGCATCCTGCTTGAATCAGTGTGAGTGCATTAGTGGCACAGGGCCATCTGCCTCTCTCAACACAGCTGCGTGTTTTATTATCTGCCTCTGCAGGAAAATACAGGAGTTTGACGCATTCATTCATACCTGACTAAAAGACATGTTTGTGTTGTTCCTTCATTCATTCACTCACCCACAGTTGCCTTATGTGTGAGTATTGTATATGCATATAGTTATAGGAGACAGAAAATGAATGAGTCAGCTCAAAGCCAAAGAGCAAAGCAACGCAAGAATTCCAATAAGATCAATGGGCCGTCACAAGCGCACGTACAAACTCATCCACTCAGGCAGGGATGCACTGAAGCCCACAGGCAGAGTGTGTGAGGAGTATAAATAGCTCTGCATCCTCACTGATGCTATTTTTAAACCAGGAGTCGTGACTGACTCAACCAAGGGCAACACACACACACAACAAACAACACTAGTCAGACTTTTAGACAGACACTAGACTTCTCGGACAGTCATGAATGAGTGAATGAGGTGCCTGTCTGTGTACAGCTCTGGCTTTTTCAATCGATGTCTGCTTTTAGCTTCATCTCATCTATGGTCACTGCTAAAAACACACATGTGTGGCCAGCACTCAGCACAAATAAAATTATTAATGAATGGGAATGTTCCACTTACAACATATTATATGGAACTGTCTTTATGTCCGTTAGAAGCCAATTATTTTATTACTATAGGGCCAGTGGTTGAGTAATGTAACATAGTCTGAAAAATACAGATTTTTTTGACTACAAAAGGCTTTAATTAGTTGCTTAATGGCATTAATTTAACAATTATATAAAGGAGTGAAAACACAATAGGCTGTAGTGTAGCTGTAGACAGAGAAGCAACAATTTTACCACCAAAATAACATAAAAGTACATTCACTGTAGTGCACTTTAGGAAGAACAGTACATTCTCCATAAATCAACGTAAGCAGGGATTTACATTAAAGTTATTTTTCTTCTTCACTTCACAATACTCTACTGGCTTTTTCTTTCAGTTACATCAACAAAGATAAGATAAAGGGCTTTGACCAAGACAGCGCTCACTACCTTTGTTTAAAATTTACGGCCTCTGAGTAGCCCCACATTAAAAAAACAAAAAATAAAAGTGTATGTTTCTTATATTAATGGAAAATATTTTATTCTGATAGCATGCCTCTTAAAATGGGCTGTTCAGATAACACTGTTATCAATAATAAATCCTTTTAAGAATAATAATCATGACTATCTATGAATATCGTGACTTCACTTGTAAATAAATGTGAAAAAATGTGCTGAACTGGCCATCTGGGCTTTTATTAGTACTTAGGACTTTTATTTATACATAACAAATCATGTTCAGCAGCTTTTGTTTTACAAAAAATATGTGTGGCATCAGCTAATGTAAACTATTCTACTTTCACTAAACTGAAGGAAGGATCCTACAGATTGAAACATGCCCATTTCCTGGTTTTGAAAGATTTTTCATATACTCTGGGGTTTTTTAACCATAGCATTTCAAAACCATGGTATACCTTGTAATTGTCCCATGTCTAGTGAGGGATAAGGTCCGCCAACGAGTTCAATATGAGGTCCCACCTTTCCTGTCATTTATGTACATTATGTACACTCACCTGTCACTGCAGCAGCACTACTTGGCACAGTGACACCACCTTTGACCAAATGAGTGATGGAGAGGCTGACTAGGTTAATGACTCTGAAACTAGACTTCAGATTACAGATTACTAGTACATCGAGACAAGACGGGAAATAAAGCATTTTAAACAGGAAACACTGCGAGGCATTGTGTTCCCCAGGGGACAGGAGGGCTGAAGTTGTGTTAAGCTGAGATCAGAGGGGGTATCAGGCTGTGTATCCTTTATGTGCTGAGCGTCATGTTTCTGTGGCAGAGAGTCCATAAACACACATCTTTATGTCCGAGGCTAGTGTATGTTTGACAGGGCAGACTGTTCAACTAAACATGTATTTAGTATACAAACTGTGTAGGGTTTTTAGGCTCAGTGTCAGGAAGTGAGCTTTCCATATTAAATGTTAGCAAGTCCTTTGTTCTGTTCGATGAACACATATGCACTTTACTGTTCAGGCTGTATATGTGTATGTATGTATAATGTGGATGTGTTGTAATTGTAAAGACCAGCCAAGACATCATCGTTTCTTCTCTAAATTTAAAACACCTCTAAAAACCTTTCCATGAGTTTTGACTAAGACTGGACTGTTCCCTGAGTACTTACTCTCAACCTGCCATGGTCTTGCTCTTGACTCTAAAAGTCTTCTCTTGGTCTCGATATGGTGTGGTCTCAGTCATGACTTGGTCTGAGTTAGTGCGTGTTAATGTACAGTATGTACTGTAAATTGTTTGGATGTGTTGTGAATGTGAGTATTTGAACATTACTATTTTCATCAAAAGCCCTTGAGTACCTCACAGAGCTCTGGGTTACATCACTATGACATGTCATCTCGCCAGAGTAAAATGCAGCGTGGAGGTAGTAGACTACATCATTTAGCGTACTGTCTGCCGGCTGCAACACCATTCACTGGTATCCTAGCAACCAGTTTAGAGGAAGGGCTCGCTCAGGCAGAGCTTGAGTTCCAGCTGGTGATCTCTGAGGAGTGGTGCGTGTGCAAACTCACCAGGATAATGGATGAGTGTTGTAGAAATGAGCGCGCTGGCTCAGTCCTACAGGGAAGATCAATATCAACGATACATTCATCTCTAATTACCATAGCGCAACTAGAAGGAATCTCACTCTTTTGCCATGCCACCCATGCTCTTTTTCACCACTTCCTTTTTTCTCTACTTCTGCATTTCTCACTCACATAGAGTGATACTTTTCTTCAAATGTCACACCAGTATGTAACACACAATTAAAATGAGTCTACATTTTAATAAATTCTGTCTCTCACTTGCTTACCCCTCCCTCTCTGCAAATCCTGTCTATATTAACGCACATTTCCCTGAGTGGTACAGGTCAGAACAGCATGCTTATTTGAGGTGTTTCCATTGTGAAAAGGGATGTGACGTGTCCTGTACAACCGCATCACTTTGGTTGTCGTTCAGATTACTAAATCAATTTAAACACTGTCTGTTATGTTAGAAAATATTGAAATGAGAATCAAAAGGGAAAGCACAACAGGCATTTTTTTAAAAATAAAACTTGTTCTGTTAAACACAGAATTACACTTTTTGTATAAACTCAAACCGTGCAGGCTTCTCTTATCAGCAGCTGTTTCAGGTCAGCATCTTATTTGCTGTAAGCGCCACCTTAAACAGAAGCAGCGACCAAAGTGTACCACACTGGCCTGATCTGTACCGTAACACCAGTAGAAATGTGCCTTTATCCCAACCTCACAGGTTTCACAGCCTCTCTCAGATGACAACTTTGTGACTGCGTTTGACTGACTTCTGTTCTTTCTCTCTCAGTATTAAGTATAGGGGAAGGAGGATTCTGGGAAGGTACGGTGAAAGGGAGGACAGGCTGGTTCCCTGCAGACTGTGTGGAAGAAGTTCAGATGAGGCAGTATGACCCACGGCTTGGTAAGACCACACGCATGTAGTATACCTGCATGTACACACACATAACTGTGCTCTGTCCGTGGTTCTGAAAAGACCAGGACCCCAAAACTATTTTATTTTTCATTCAGATATGTGTAAAAAGTCAACATTATGCTTTATATTAAAATGATTGTAATCATCATTATTGAAATGGACTATGCTCTGTGGTTTGATGTTTTATTTTATTAAAAAGCTATTGTGGATTGTTTAACAGAGAGTATTGGAATTTCTCTACTTTAGACAAGGCTTTTAAGCTTTCAGGGACATTTAATTACAGTTGAGATGGAAAGGTCATGCTGTTTAGCCTGTGTTAAAGATGTACTCTGCTGCTGCTGTGCTCAGTTTGAATAAAGAGACCATACATACTTCATGCTGAGTTTATATCAGATACATCAGACGGCTGTTTTTGAAATTCTGCTTCATTTTACCTTTACATGTAACAGCCAAAAATATGCCCTTCATTACATAGTTACAATCTCATATTCCATTATCAGCTAAAAATTAATTACCGTGTTATTTTACATTTTTATTTTAATTGTAGACAGATGTTTTGTAGTTGCTCTAAATGTCAGCATTTTTTTTTTCCAAAATACAAATACATCTCTACAGTTCATATTGAATGTGCTGCCCAAGCTTGTGTGACGGATGGAAATGCAGCACTTTGTAAACAACTGGGAGTACATCAGATTAATGTGACCACATCACGGCTGAATCTGTCACTTAATTAGCAGATGGCACATTTTATTTGCTGTCATCCCAGGGGCTACAACATCCACAGCCATGTGACTTCATTAGAATACTGTTTATTTTAGGAAATTTAGTTCGATGTGAAATGGCATTTCAGGCAGAAACAATCAAAATGGGACGAGGGCAAGTTTGTCATGAAGAGCTCTCTCTGCTGCTCAGTTGTGCATGTCGTTGGACCTATTTCTAGAGCAACTGGCACATTTCTCTTTTCCACATATTTGTTGATAGATTGGGTTTACCTCAGAGGTGATGTAAAGAGATGAAAAATGCCAGAATCTCTAAATACCTTATTTATTACTAGGCTTTATTGGATTCTTGAATGTGAGAAAGAAAAGGGGTCAGATAGCCAGGAAGATGGATGGTAGAGCATGTCTACAGAACAGTGGAGATGGCAGAGCATGTCTTTGAACAAGCTAGAGAGAAAAAGAGCAACAGCATGCAAGATGATGGGACTGATATTAAGTCCCACTTGCTGCCTCCTGCTTCCTCCTCCGACGACATTTTGCCTCAATTCTGGTATTTTGTGTTTTGCCATCATTAAACACATGCTGGAAAACATTTACTGTACTTTTGCAATTATGGAAATAACCTGGAAATGCAATAAAATGTGCCAAATAATATCCCCAATGTTATCCTTGACTTGCATTTGTTTAATCCCGACTAGATATTTCCTGTGACATCATGTCTATGCCCCTCCAGATTTGAACATTGTGTTTTGATCCATTGAGGCTGCTGCAGTTTTTTTTAGCAGAATTCAAAATGAAGTCGTTCGAAGTATAAGAGTAATTCCAGGTGATAGCTACACATGAGAAATGAAACAATACAATAATGAGAAAATGCTGTCTTGAAAACATCCTGTAAATGTTCTGGGAAATGATTAGAAAAGCATCCATCTCAATTTTTTAAGCAAATTAGACATTTCATGCACTGCATTAAAAAATTTGAGAATAATTGTATTTAATGAACAAACTAATTCCTGAATCCACAGAGCGTCTCAAAGCTGCTTGGCGTGTATCCCTAGATTCATCAGCAGTGATACAACAGCACTACTACACACTCTGGGCCACACTCACGGACAAGTGTTGTTTATCCAAAGACAACCACCGAGGCGTCACTGACAGCCGGGCCAATACGTCTCAGTCTAGTGAAGCAGCAAAGACAGACCTGTCTACAATTAAGGAACCCAAATACTACGCTTTACTGTGTCTCTCTCTTTCCCATTGTGGAGGCAGCCATGACACCTGACTCAGAAAATTATGTTCTTTTCTTTACCCTTCGTGTCAGCCTCTTTTTTGTCAAGGTTTAAAGATTACTGACATAGAAACTTAAAAAGGGACAATGATGATATGGGAAAATAATTACAGCCAAATTACATATATTTTAGTGAAGGTACACCTCTGTTTCAGAATGTCATTAATGAGCTCATGACGCAAAGCCAAATGACAAAACATAACTCTTAAACAATGCATTATAAAAACAGTCATTGAATCAAATAATTTACAGTAACGGCTCAGACAATCCTAGCAGCTTTTCAAACCTAATATTTAAAATAAAGAGTTTAAACATTTGCTTACGCTCACTCTATCTTGTAATAAAATCGTTTGTTTCTGTAGTCACATTAACATGACAATTCGCTTCAGACTAACGCAGCATTAGAATCGCATACCGTTCCATGCCTGGGTGCCACAGTTGTGTGTCGAGCATATGAGGCACACTTTCAACCACGTGCCTGTCTCTTTACTGCTTCTTTCTCTCAGCCTGCCCAGCGCTACCTACGGCCAACAGTTCATCTTCAGCCTGTGCTGGAGGGGATAGACAGAGAGAAATGGAGAGAGCGGGACAAGGAGGGAGAAAAGATAAAGTGTAAAAGTCAGAGGAAAAAAATAGAAAAGGGTTGGGCCTCAGCGACCAGTTGAGTAAATGGGGGCAAAAAGCAAAGACTATTGATTGAATCCATTAAGACTACAATGAGTGATGTCCCAGGGAAGTGCTGCAGGCTGTGAGCTGAAAATATATGAGTTTGCCAGGTATGGGCTGTTCATGTATTATTATTATTATTAGACGGGAAAACACTGTTGCTGCTTTTAGACAGTTGATGACCATGTTGATTAAATATCTGAAAGTCTCATTTCTAGGTTCACATGGGCCTGGCCTATAAGTAAATGTAGATTACTTTGCAGTTTACCCAGAATTATGATTTCAAACTGTTCTCTTTTCCAATGATGTGACCACACAGTCAGAAAGTGGTTAAAACACCGGGTAGGTTTTGATTTAGTCTTCTTTAGGTGCTCTTTAAGCTCCATAAACTTACAGGGATAACTGCACTCAGGCCGTCTCACTGTATATGGCTCAATTATTCTTTGATTGGATATGCAATGCTTTGTTTTCTCTGAGGTTCAATATTATAACAAGCATGCAAACTTTTATTTCTTCTCTTTTATCCTCGTTCACTCCATTCCCTTGCTCTCTTCACACAGCGGTGCAATTGAATGACTCACAGCCGCATGAATCAACCCAGTCAGATTCAGCCTGAGCTATTTTTAGCCTGCCCATTAAGAAGTTTTGGAGTGTGTCTGCACTCCCACAGAATGCTTAAACATCAGTGTTGCTGCGGCAGCTCAGACTGACATGGGCCGAGCAGAGCGTTTGAAGCAGAGAGTAAAGATACAGGGAGAGTGCAGCAGGCTGTTAAAGGATCAGAGATGTTTGTGGTGGGGCGAGGGGGAGTGTGTGTGTGTGTGTGTGTGTGTAGGCTCAGTGGTTACTAATAATTATCACTTTATTGTCCCCGTGGAGAAATTCATGGTTGGCAGTGGGGAAACTGGAGTACCTGGAGAAAACCAACTCCAGCAGGGCACCTTCTTGCTGTGAGGCCACTAACATTTATGACAGTCATTATCAGAGCTGTTTAAGTGACTAGAGTTGGCATTTTTTTCCCGTGAAGCTTGAATTATTTTCATAAACATGCTCTGTGTGAACTGTCACTGGCCACTGTTTCCTTAGACCAGCCTATATGTTCTCATGCCAGTTTTGATTTTTTTGATAGGATGGTAGACAGACAGGAAACAGGGTGAGAGAGGGGAGGAATGACGTTGGGTAAATGACCCAAGCAGGAATTGAACCCAGGTCTCCTGAGTATATGGCATGTGTTCTGTGAGGTGAGCCACCGAGGCACCCGTTGTGAGTATTTTTGAGGTTAATGGTCTTCTGCTTTTGTTTCTTACTATCTCAGGAGAACTGAAATGAAATAAATATATTGGTTAATTTTATTTTGATTTCCCTCACATCTCCAGACTGAAGAAGCTGTTTTTAGATTGACTGACTAATTATCATGATTATTTGTCATTAGGACAGCACAACTTTGCTTATAATTAAATCTAAAATTTACTAAACTTTAACTAAAACTCATCGAGGATTATATTTTACTGTGTTGATGCAACCCAGTCTAAGTTTCCAGTTATTCTCTAAGAGCTCCAATCTTCACCTCTAACATGAAATCTTTATTTAAAATAGTTCTAAGACTGGCTCCAGCTTCCAGCTACCAACACTTTCATTGAGACTTTCAATCATTTACAGTCTTATTCATAATAATTGTTCTGTTTTCCACTCCATTTACTCACTGTGGTGTTCTTCAACTTAATCTGTGTAGTCTTGTATCATCAGAAACCGATGTACCTTGTAGCTGCACATTGAAGTTCTTTTGTGCTTTCATACAATTGTCCATAAGAGCTGAGCTGAGAATACAAATCACGCTGATAGTAACTCCAGTCAGGATTAGGAAAATTAAGTATGCAAATGTCCGTCATGTGTGAGCGCTCAGACACACAAGGTTTTCCCTGTGTATGTGTTGAGTCAGCAGATGCATTAGCATAACCAGCTCATTTATTTTATTAAAAGACAGAGAAAAGGAAAGAGACAGAATAAACCACAGGTTGCAGCTTTGTCTTTTGTATTAAAGTTCAGCTGACTCAGTCCTATTGACTGGCAATTTAAGAGGAGTCGTGCTGTTAAAGCCTGTAAAAATGTCCTCCACTGACATTTTCCAAGGTGCGTTTGAGTGCACGTGTTTGTTAGTGCTTTTGTGTGTTTGTCGGTTGCAGAGTGATGGCCGCTGTTCTTCTCATCAGAAGTCAGTGGAGTGTGTTAAGCCATCTCTCTCACTCTCTGTCTCTCTTTGGAGGACAGATCCATATCAAATCATAATAGATGGCAGAGCTATTTGAACGATGAATCAAATCTGAAAGAGCTCTCACTCCAGAGCAGACTTATATCACATTTGACAGGGGCTGTGCATTGGCTGACAGGGAGGACACTAACAACAACCACAAACATGCACGCAGAGGCCACACACCGGCTTACTGTATCTGAGAAAGTCAGCACTAGTCCATTTCACAATGTCATGCCTGAAATACACTATGGTACTTCAAGAGCACTTTTTGCAACCAGTTCACCTCTTTGTGCCTTATTGTCTACCTTCACCTGTAAACACAACAAAACACAACAAAAACATAGCAGCAGATCCACTTCTTCTTCCCTTTGAAGTGCTTGTAGTAATAGAATACAAGATGCCAGAGCAGTCAGCTGTTAAAAACACGTTGTTCTTGTACCATTTTTCAGAATAGGGGTTGGTCTATGGATCATGGGGTTTTTTTTGTTTTGACCCTGACTCAAAGACGCCTCACACTTTTGTTGTCACTTCATTTGAACAGCTTGTGCAGGAGTAGCTTTCTGCAGATTGTATTTGATGACTTCTACTTTGACAAAGCAGAGGTATTTATAGGAAGTGGGCTGTGCTGGGAGAGAGAGGAAAGACGTGAAAATGCAGCAGATAAACCAGAAATTAATGCTAGTTTGTTTGTTCTGCTGCAACTCAGGAGACATCTTTTTTTACAATGAAAAAAACTAGCTGCCGTGAAGAGGAACATGGTTCTTAGGGAAAGGAGTTTCGGATGAAAAAAATGAAGGAACGCTTTTTACCTGGATGAGGCCAGTAGCATGATGACCTGACCTCAGTGTCTTAAGCCAGGAATCTGGAGACTTTCTGTGAAATGGATTGTTGTCCTGTCATTGTTTCGGAGCTACCTGTGCTGTGCAGTCGAATAGATGGTGTAGTGACAGTTGTGAAGACACAGCAGCCCAATGCCATGTGCCATGACCTGTACTGGGGTGAGTCGCTCTGTTCAGTGCACTGCTTAACATCTGCAGGAGTATTAGTAAAAGAAAGTTCAGTGTTCATATTGAGAAATATTGTCTTTGCTCCTTGACTTCTAATATTAATGTAATCAAATAGGCACAGCAGATGTGGAAATGCCACTTTCTAAAACCGCGTCATAATCATTCTCACTCAGTGGCTTTGATGAACTCTTTTCATGTAGCTCTGGCATTATTAGGACTCATCTCCTATTCTGTTTTATTAACAGCCTGTCTTTCTAACTGACCATCAATATGCACAGTCTTCTATAAGATTAACTGCAAAAAGCGATGCTCACTTTACAAAACCATACTCACTACTCTCTTCATTACTCAACCCTTCCATTGTGGTGGAAACGCATGTAACGCAATGACATTCCAATTAGATTATAACAAGCTAATGCAAACATTTAAAAATGTTAGAGCATTAAATAATGAAGTGCATGGAAGGTCAGCTTTCACTCTCCTGAATTAGAAACTTGGTCAAAGCCTCTCTTTCCATGTACAGACAAATGATATGCACATTTCACTTGCATCAAAAGAACTAGCTCATACAGTCTCTATAGTTTCTTTAATATTAAATATTCCCAGGAAATCTACATAATAACATTTTTGTGAATTCCCTAAAGATTTGGTTCTAGATCCAGATAAAATCCATTCATTCTGTGAGTCTTTTTATACCAACCTTTTCCCTTTAATCCACAGCCCTATCATTGGTGTTCAGTATATGACCAATTTTCTTGGAATGAAGAAAGAACTCTATTCACATGTCATTTTAAGCCCCATTCAGAAGCACTTTGGTGTCAGATTATAAAATCTGGGCTTCAAGAGGAAAAAGAAAATAAAGACATTGCTGTGTCCTCTGTGCCAGAAGAAAATGGCTCAGCCTTGAGTCTGGCTCTATGGTCCAGTGGCTCCTGACGGCTTCTGTGCAACGACAGACACATTGTGTGATGGGACAAAGGGGCAAAATGAGACTCTTTTTATTTTCAGGGCTCTAAACCTAAGGTATCCTTCAAGCACATTTAAACAGTCCTTTAGCACTCAAAGGTACAAGGATCACCACTGTGTGCTTAATACTTCTATCACTTGATGTAGTGGTTAGCATGCACATGAGAGAGGCAGGACGAAGGTGAGTGAAACAAAAGAATTACAAAGTCAATATGAGTTACTTAATGCGTACCAGAGTGCCTTTAGTTCTCAACAGCATTAGCTCATTCTTATGCAGAGGGGTTGTGTTAGCTGGTTTCCATTCATTCCTGCAGCTGTGATGTGGCTCTTGTGTCCTTCAGTAAAGGACAATCTAGGTGTTACACTCTCAATAATGTAGAAGAAGAATTTGTAGGGAGGTGGCTAGCGAGCTGTCAGAGGAGGAGTGAGTCTGACAGGGGAACTGGACAGTCCAATGGCAGTTGTGTATATACTTCTGTAATGCCATACTAGTTATAATATAAAGTACCTCATCCTTGTATAAACCTTAACACATCTTTTATGCACATTTGTTAAATGTGTTTAAATGTTTGCTGGCTGTCTTGTCTAATAGGTGCCTCTAAGTTTGACTTAACCTTGTATCTTATCCTAGTGTACAAAATAAGTTTTAATGTGTGCTACTACTATGACAGCACTGTCATAGTATGTGACAAGAAATTGTGTAAAGAGTAAATAAACTTTACATAACAGTGGTCTTTGTACCACTTTATAGAGTCACTTCTGGTTTTGGGTGCACCATTGACTCCTCTCAGTCGTATTATTTTTTTATTGATGTGGCAAAAACCAGTAACTTGTACCGAGCTATGAAGATTAAACACCAACACATGTCTTTCTCTGATATGACTGGGTGAAGATGTCTTTTTCAAAGTATATTATTGTCCTTTAGCATAGTTTCCAAACTGTACATGGCAAAATCAGCCAGTCTAGCGAACCACCACGAGGAACAATGAGCAGTTTAATTGTATCATTACATAGAGAGTTAGAGAGGTTAGAGAGGGTACGTCAAGAAGTACAAAATGTGATTTAATATGATTTTCAGTAGCTTTGTCAGCCACTGATGGCAACCAGGAGCATAATCACGTAAATGAGTAGTACCCATATGTTCCTGTTTGAGCACATGAAGTATGTGTATGATAGATGGAATTAGAGGGAAGGTTATCTGTGCTCCCTGGGCCCTGCTTTTAGAAGCTTTTGGCCTGTACAAAACAGATGACGGTGGTGATGAATGGAAGCGCGCATCTTGTGTCACACTGTGTGCACCCATTCACACACACAGCAGTACAGTACTCACACGCTCAGACACTCACATGCTTTACTCTGCTTTTATGTTATGTATAAACCAAGAGCATGTGTATGATGCATGTCAAGCCAATCTTGGCATGCTTGAGTCAGGGCTGTAAAAGGCTGAATGAAAATGAACAGAGAAACGCTGACTCATCGTTGACTCACCCAGTTACTACCACTTCTTTCAGGACGGCCTCTTCTGACAACTAATGCTCACTAAATGTCACATCTCTTCACGCCAGAGCAGAGAAGAGTAACCTCATAACCCACACGAAATGCCAACAGGCGTTCCTCAGTTTACAGTATTTGATCTACTTGTAATTTAACAAATCATATTTAATCTTCTTACTCAATATGAACATCTGATCTGTACTTTATTTCTAAAATCATTTAATCAGATTAAAGTTTTAGAACAGCTGACCCACAGTGTTTAATCAACAATTTAAATTTGCCTCAGTTCTGACATTTTCTTTGTAGTGTCATTCTGTTAAAGAAAGGTGCACTGCCAAATACACATTTTGTGGTTTATAGTCAATGACCAATGGGGTGAAAGACAGACCAATTATTTTCTGGAGCAGCTTCTGCCATTTTATGTACTTTCTTAAGGTATTGATTTATTGTGTTTAGAGAAGATAAGAACTTATCTGAGAGACAGGGATAGATAAACGTTAAAAGATGTGGAAGTTGTAGCACACGCACTGTTTTTGTCACAAAGTGTCAGTGGATGCAGTTATCAGAGCGTTGCCTTGCTCTCACTGACAGCCTGTCACTCACACTCACTCACAGGTGGACAGCAGGTGGATCTGAGAATGGCAGCCACTTCGGGACCTAACCACTCTGATGTCCTGTTTCACATTTGCAGTACATACTGCATGCTTTAATAAATTGCATTTGGGGAAACAGACAGCAAATACAGGTTGGATCCTCAGGCGACTGTCTTCATGAATGCATCTCACATTATCTGCATCACCCAATTAAAAACGTCTCTGTCTGAAAGAGTTGTGGGATGTGTCATCAGCAGATTGCTTTTTGGTGAAGGTTTAGTGTGTATCATTGGGATGAAGAGTAGCCAGTGGTCTTTAATAGCACTCCTATAGGATAAATCCGCTAACATAGTGACAGTCAGCAACCACACACTCAGTCAATTGATCTTAAAGCAGTTCAGATGTGATTGTGTTTACACATACGGTACAATTTTGTATTGTTCATGCCACATGCTCTATTAATTTTGTTATAGTTATGATTATAATTGATAATTGCCTCCCTGTGGTGGTTTAATTCCTCTCAGTGCAAACACAATTATGTTGTAGCATACATTTTACACTTACTCTGAGATTAGAGCTTAGGCACACAATTCTGGGTAATTTGTATAGAATCACTGCAGAACTGACACTAATTCAAATAAATGTCTGAGCATCCTGTAAATCATATTTCCCTTCATGAAAAAAGGTGAATCCCTTCATATAATCACACTGTGAAAAAGAAATCTATATATACCACATAATATAACCCTATGCCATGCTCTTTTGTGTGAAGCAAGCAGTGCATTTACAGATTGTATAATGATGAGCTTCTCCACAATTGCCCATGGAAAAACAGAACACTGCTTCACAGGATGAGTAATCAGACTTATAGTGCACCATTAATAAGACGGTTCCCATTCACAGTGTTTTTCTGGAACAGTCTGTACACACTCACTCACTGCTATATTCACTCCATCGGGGCACTCTTTAAGGTTTTTTCATAAACGCTATGAGTAATATGGGCTGTCTGTTAATAGCGAGAAAAATATGTATTTTGACTGACCTGGTCCAGCCCTGGAAAGGCAGCAGCACCAAATGTAAAGATGAAGAGGGCAGATGTTGTTTAATAAGCTTTGGTTTTGCTCTATCATGAAGAAGAGCACCTTCTTCTGTTTTCTATAGAAGCAAATCAACAACATGTGTTTGAAACAGGACAGTGGCATGCTGGTTTGTGCCTGACAGATGTAGGATAGCAACATAGTGAATTAATTTCTGAAATACAGTATTACTGACTGTGTAAAAGCTGTGTTCGATGACTGCTTCACAACAAGGATTTCAGGCCGTGGGACAACAAACATGGAAACCCACTTTGAGGGCCACCAGCAACAAAAAGTGCAAAGTCCACTGCAATTGTAACTTTGCTCCTCTGAAAGATTAATCAGTTTGCTCCGTTTTTAGATTGGGCTATCCATTTTGAATGCGTTTTATAACATGCTGACTTTTGGTAAATCATTCCTTGGATTCCAACAAAGTATTTTTGCCACACTTTAATTTCTGTGTACACTGAATAATGATTTCTGTATTAAAAAAAATATTTATTAAAAGCTTTTCATAATGTACCACTAGCAGACAATACAGATGGTGAATATCAATTACAAGTGTGAGCATTAAAGTAATTAAAATATGTGTTGTGTGTGTTTTGTAGAAAGTCGTGAGGACCGCACAAAGAGATTGTTTCGACACTACACTGTGGGATCCTATGACAACTTCAACTCATACAGGTAATGTATATACCTTTCAACAGACTGCTGCTTATCTTTACTGGTTATAAACGTCTTTGTGGAAAGGTCTTTTTCTGTTAAGCTGCTGCCATCTAAAGGCAGCATACTCCCAGTGCACTCAGTTATACCTATTACATTATTACCTATTACATCATATTGCATAATTTTACATTATGTGTTGTCAGTGTGTTTTGTTTATGTGGCTGCCTTTGGACAGTCATTAAAATATCTCCTTAAGGCTTCAAATTATAAAATGCAGGGTTTTCAGAGTAAACCTTGATTTGCCTTTTACTGATGAGCACTAAAAGTGAGGATGGGGTGTACTCGCAAACAGTAAGAGAGTAAGCCATAGAGCAAAATAAAAGTGGAGAGGATAAAAGGCTTTCAAGTGAAACAAATGCTTGTGCATAACAATCAGTTCTAAAGTGGCTGATATAAAAATACAACATTTGACCTGCCTTCACAGAAAGCTTTGTTCCGTGTCTCATGGCCCAAACAGCACGAGGGCTGTGTTCTCTTGGTAAGTCCAAAAGAGTGTGCTGTAACTGAGCTAATGGACAATTTTAACTGATAAGTATGATACAATTCTTCTGTCTCTAAAGGACAAAGTAATATTTGACATAAATTGTTCAGTTAGGATGTGATCTATTAAGTCATCTAGTCACATATGCCACAACTTAAACCACACAATCACTCATTTGTCTACATCAGTGGTTCTCAGATGGTGGGACAAGGGCCACTGGTGGTACTCAGGCTTTCTTGAGTGGTACTCAGGGAATCTTTAAGGTTTATTCAAAAACTAAAATGTAAAAAGTCATTTATAGCTAGGACCATTATCTTAACCATAAATCTAAGCTTTAGTGGAGTTTGGATGTACCATCCCCATAGTCCTAAATCTAGACTTGTTTAAGCTGTTTAAAATAAAATACATATAGCAATTAAACTTACCTATGCTTAAATTACTGTATACTATATGTTGTTGACTTGGACAACATCATACTAGCAGCAATATAACACAGAAGAGTGAGTGGTATGGTATGGTATGTTTCAGGTGGTCAGTCAGAAAAGTTTGAGAATCAGTGATCTGGTTCTCAAACATTTTACCTGGATAAATAAAGGTTAAATAAAAATAAATAAAAAAATAAATATGTAAACGGTTTGCTGCTGCTTTGCTCTTGACTTAAAAGCTGCCGATGCACATACGCTTGGATTGATGCGTAGTTTGTCCAAAGCTGCACAGGTCAACATTAACTATGGCAACACCTTCTACCTGAAGCATATACACACATGCAAACCCACACACAAAGCAGTAATAAGCTATAATTTTCCTCTTATTTATTGCACCGAATCATATAGCATTATTATATACTATAAATCTATCTCAACCTTGATGTGCAATGTCATCTGAAAGATCAGCCAAGAGGTAAATGCACTAGACTCAAAGAGATCCTTACTCTATCTTCTACTGTGTGCTTGTGAATGCTTAGCTGTAGTAGCTTGCTTGGCTTTTAACATGATTGGTAACCAGGAAGAAAGGAGTGTGTTATAACCGCCTTGTGTCTAAGCCTTTTCACTCCCATGGCCTCTCTCGCCCTGTCCCTTTGAGTGTACAACAATGGTGCTGGACTCATACCTGCTTTCTGTCTGTCTCCCTTACAGTGACTATATCATCGAAGAGAAGAATGCTGTTTTACAGAAGAAAGAAAATGAAGGCTTTGGTTTCGTTTTACGGGGAGCCAAAGGTGAGGTAAAGACTAAGACATCTGGGGCATTCTATAAAACAATCTGTGCATCTGTGATAAGTACATCTGATGCATTTTTACTCTATTTTAATTTTTTATTTTATTTTAATTTAAGAACCAATGTGCTATGTTACAAAAAATCTTGGTACACTATTTTTGGCTTATTTTTTGCCCTCTGATGTTTTGAACACAAATGGTACTGGTTTTGTGGAATGACCCACTGAGTCTTGTTTGTGTGACAGTCTGTTTAGTGTGAGAAGTCAGGCTTAATGTATATTGTTAGTGTGTGAATCAACACAGCAAGCTTTGGTCAACACTCAGCTTGTGCATGCCGTTGCACCCTTCATATGCGAACATGAGTGTGTGGTGGCCGAGTTGTCAGCTTGCTGTCCCATCTGTTTCCCACACATGGTGTTCAGCTTTAGTACAGACATACTCCTCTCTGCCCTCTTTTTCTCATTGTCTCATGTCTGTCCTTGTTTGTTCTCCTTCTTCTTCTACCTCCTTTAACCTCAACCGATTATCCTCTAAACATTTTACCTTTTCCCTTTCCCCTTCACACTGAACTCAAATCACCTTTCTACTCATCTCCATCACTGCAAACTCATTTAACTCACACGTGCCAGCTCCCTGGGCTGGTTACCATGACAACCCCTCCCAGGCACCTTGCCACTAGCCTGAGCATGCTTTACTACTCCATCACTTCCATTGGATCTTGACTCAACCTGCACTCTTTTTGCTCACTCTGTCTTTTACGCCCTACTGGCTGTAAACTCACAAACACAAGCTCACTGCAGTTCACATAGTGCTGCTCTGAGAAGCACTTTTGTGTCAGTGAGTCAGTTGGACCTGGTTCCAGAATAATGGACTTGTAGTATAGTGCACACTTTGTATGTAGATGAGAGTGTGTCTGCAGGATGAGAATGGACTTGTGCCTTTATAATGAGAGTGTACTACATGTAGTACGTTTAGCTAACATAGTAAAATCATATTTGTTTGTTTATTACGCTCAGGGGAACATTTTATGTTCATTAAGTCAAGATATTTTGATCCATTAGTAATGCTACTTCTTTAATATTTTTGAAGCTGAAACCCCCATTGAAGAGTTTAGCCCTACCCCAGCATTTCCTGCCCTGCAATACCTGGAGTCTGTGGATGTGGAAGGAGTGGCCTGGAGGGCTGGCTTGCGGACTGGTGACTTCCTTATTGAGGTATTTTCTGGACATTGTTTTCATTGTTTTTATATATACTTCTAATGTTAAGATAATTTAGTGTTAAATTTGTGCTTTGCAGCTTTGACATGAACTTGATAAATAAGCAATCATAATGTCTGTGTGTGTTTGTCCTTTAGGTTAATGGGGTGAATGTTGTAAAGGTCGGCCATAAACAGGTGGTTTCCCTGATCCGCCAGGGTGGCAACAGACTCCTGATGAAAGTGGTGTCTGTCACACGCAAGCCTGAGTCTGATGAAGTTGTACGCAAGAAAGGTAGGTGATCAATTTGATAAAACAAGTCATTAGTCATGTATACATGTCAAGCATGCATGCACATATAAAACATGCATACTCTTTATATTCTTATATTATTATGGTCTTGTTTCTTGCATGATGAAGTGCATAATTAATGGTACATTAGACCTGACTTACAGTGCGTGGTTTGTCTTGGTTTTATGGTTAAAAGCTGCAGTCATTTCTGGGTGTTAGAGAACAGTAGGGCCACGGAACATATTGCAGATTCATTATGACTGCAATAATAAACAGTCACAGTAGCCATATTACAAAGAAGATTAGTAAGATATTATTCCATGTGACAAAGACTCATATTTTGCAGGTCAGAATAACTGTCCAATCAGAGTTTTAATGAAACTGTTGTGCAGCTAAATAAAAAGGAGCAGCATGACCAGTGGGATCTAGTCCAGAGTCATCTACAGTATTTCTTGTGTATTTCAATTCAATTCAACTTTTACTTTGCAAACAGAGAAATTTAAATAAGTCATATCCTCAATGCATTATTCAACATTGTTACCATATATTGCATGTTTCCTTTATATGTGTACGGTCCAGGTTTGGAATAAAACAGAAATATTTGTGTTTCTGTTGCCATGGTGACATGACCACGCTCTCATGCTGTAAATTTATGAGGTTTCCATGTCAACCACAATACTCATCCCCCTCACACTCTTGGCACTATGACCTTAGGAGACTGGGATTATGTTTTTGTGTGAAGATATATGTGTGTATATATATATATATATATATATATATATATATATATATATATATATATATATATATATATATATATATATATATATATATATATATATATGGTCTTGAAGTTTATTACTCCCTTTTTTGTCAAAATCTTTACAATAAGCAGTTTCTGTTTGTGTTACTTTCTTTATATGGTGGATCCCAGTGCTTTTAGTTTTTGTCAGTTGTGTACATACTTTTTGCTTGTTCTTACCCTGTGTTTTAAGTTATTTCTGCAATACAATACTTCTATTGTACAGTAAGTAGTATGGGGCTAAAACTGCCTGAAATGGTGAATAGTGCTCATTTTCTGTCTTAGACAGTAGAAGAATACAAGTCAAAAGGAATAACACCGACTCCTAGGAAGCTTCCTTTGTAGTGTGCTGAATGTATGCAGGCAGACAAAAAGTGCTCAAACAGCTGTAGACAAGATGGAGTGTGTCTTGTGCTTTGGTGTTGTGGGACAATGGGATTTACAGTGTTTTTTTAAACATCTTAAGCTGTGTTGAATGCCAGCTTGTCTCCTGTGGGACTTGCATTTTGCATTTTGTGTCGCACCTTTACACAAATAGACATTTCCAGGGACGCACACACACAAACTTAGAGGCAAACACACACACACCCAACAGATTTTCTGCACCATGCAAGGCCTCACTACTGCCACCGTTGCCATGGTGACTACACTGCATGTTTGAATTAAGCATTACATTACTGCAGGAGCATCTCCCTCTGATTCGGTCTCTGTTGTTCTCCATTTCCACGGCTCTGTCCTACTGTAGAAGTCTGTGCAGATGAGAGCTAAAGGACTATTCCTGCCTGCCGTATGTACTCTGCTGACTACAGCCCGACTTTTTTTTAGCAATTTATATACCGTACCTTTGCAGCACTGACTGTTGAGCTAGTCATATTGTGAGATGCTGGTAGGGAACATGGTTTGTTTAACATGTAAAGGCTGTTACTGAACATTGTTTATGTCGTCTTTCCTGATATTCCTAACCTATAGGTTACTTCTTACATCGTGTGGTGTTTTTGTTTCAATTCTGTAAGTTGCTAATTATCAGTATTAGATCTATTTAGTGTCTAGCTTACATAGGAAACATGCATCAGATGGAAATTAGAAACATGATAACGGTTCTGTTACATTGCTTGTACGGCATGACTGGGATACTCTCCTGTGTGCCCTGCCTTTTAGCTGCTGAATGTATTTTTATCTTTAAATCTATGTCGGTGTCTTATATGTTTTTCCTTGGGAGTTTTCTTTAAATATCTGCATGTGGTCATGTAGATGTCTGTGTCTCAGTCTGTGTTAGTGCATTTCTGTCTGGTCAGCACCTACTAGATTCCATACTTATTCCATAGATAGCATAATTAGAGGATGCCTTTTTTAGCTTTGTCACACTAGTTTTTCGCATTCTGCCGATAGTGGCAGATTGATCATGATGTGTGTGGTACAGTTGGACACAAACACCTAACCGTGTTACTGGTGGACTATGCTGTACATTTACAGCAAACAGGCAGTAAACAGGACAAGGACTGAATAATTAAAGACAAAACTAACAATTCCTCTGGCCGCCAGACCAACAGAGACATGAAGAAGTTGGGCTCTAACCACAGTCTGAACAAAGTCTTGGCTAAACGTGAGCCTTACAGATCACCTGACTCAGTCCAAATGAAAGCTGTGAAGCCAGGATGGACTGGACGCCTGGGGGATGCCAAGAGGGCATTGAGCCGCAAAGCCAAAGGATTTTCTTCCACTTCAACCTCTTCTTCAACACCATGCCTTTTCTCCACAGCTCCACCACCACCCAAAAGATCACCAAGCACCACCCTGACGCTGCGCTCCAAGTCCATGACAGCTGAGCTGGAAGAACTGGGTAAGCACAGAGCTGGCATCCAAACTCCAGACTCTTCTCGCTGCTTTCGCGTTTCTGGGCTTCCTCTTTGTCATTTAAACTCCAGGTCTCATAACTTTTAGAATAGAATTGTTCTTGTCTGTTGTTCTTGTCTTTTTCCAACCTCTGCTGACTGTATCTTTTTCTCACCAAGCTTCTGCTCGTCGGAGAAGAGGAGGTGAGTCTGAGGCAAGAAATTGGCACCTTTGGACTTCACGACAGTTTATTACTGTTTCAAAGCAAGCTGTGTTGATTAGAGCTGAAGAGCAAAATGTATTACAGATGGGATTTTTTGCCTATTAGCTATTTTAGCTTTTACTACGTTTTTAAAGTATCAGTAGTAGTATTTTTTATTAGTAGCAGTATTTTTTAAAGTGAAATCACCATGATGTCATGATGAATTGGAATTATGTGTGTATGCAATTTACACATGCAAATTTAAGCTCTGATTATTGTCTTTGTTAGCAAAGCAATTAATGATGACACATAATTCCAGTCTTATGTCTCAGTATTTAGTTCTGGCTCATTTACTCCTCAACAGAGAGACTGGATGAGATGTTGGCATCCCAGGAGTCTATGTTGCACTCTCAACCCTTGGAGGGAGATTATAGAGCAGCCACTGTCAAACAGCGGCCTACCAGCAGGAGAATAACACCAGCAGAGATCAGTGTGAGTACACCTACACAACAGTTGATTCTGCTGTGTTGGCATACATAAGCCATTTTACATACTGTGAAATAAACATCCGCAGACAATTATTTCATTGTTTTACAGGCACAAGCAATCTTGTTCAACGTTATAATAAAAATGTTGGTGTGTTTCAGTCACTGTTCGAGAGACAAGGGATGACTCTACATGGAGGTCTTCACCCAGGCGTGGAGAGAGGGCATATACCTTTTCCAAAGGGAATGTCCAGGACTAAATCTTTTGGTAAAATAATGAACCTTACTTGAAAAATAGATGAAGAATCAGCCATTTGTCGGTGTCATTTGTTTGTGAAGATTTAGCCCTGTAAAATCCTTATTGTTATGAAGACTTAAATCTTATATTCTGATAAGAATGAACTATTACATAAATTTAAATTACTAAAATTTTTCATCATGTTCATACTGTATGTTTTTGCTATCAAGCCTTGATGCAATGAAATGAGGTCGGGTCTCTGTCAACATATGTTTTGTCTTCTTCCCTTTTTTGTGCTCAGGTGCAACTGAGGAGGATCGACTCTCCGCCCTGGCAGGCGAGCATCGATTCCCCCGCAGTTCCTCCATGACAGATAGCCTAAGAGACCATTCTCAGCCGCACACCATCCCACCTCCCCCACAAACTGCACCCCCTCCTCCGCCATATTACCTTGACACAGGTCCCCCGCCAGCCTTTTGCCCCCCGCCTCCACCTTCCAGGACCCAGAGTCAGGGCCATGAGCCAGGAGGGCGCTCCAGCTTTAAACCCTCTAGTCTGGACCTGCCTTATGAAGCTGCTCAGCGACAGGCCACACACTTGGAGAGACAGAAAAAAGCACGCTCCATGATCATACTTCAAGATTCTTCTCATTTACCCGTAGAACCTACAGAGATTCCCCGTCCTTCTGCTGCTACTCCACCTGAGCGCATCAAACGGAAGGGTCGGGTTATTGACAACCCCTACGCCAATGTGGGACAGTTTAGCATTGGACTTTACACACCTACAAAGCCTCAAAGAAAAAAAAGTCCCCTGGTGAAACAACTGCAGGTTGGTTATTCGTTGTTGAAAATGCATATCTTATAAGATTTATAAGATATCCATCCTTTTAACCATTTTGATTTTTGGCAGGTTGAAGATGCACAAGAAAAAGCTAGTTTGGCCTTAGCAGCTGCCCACTCTAGAGAGACATCACCCTCAGGACGACTGCCACATACCCATGGGCACACACATACCAGCCGTGTGGACTATTACCAGCAACAGTTGATGGCTGAAAGAGAAAGTCTGCGTGCCCAAGGAGAGATGATGTTTCAGGGTAAGGGACCTTTTGCCGCTGCAATAGCTGGAGCAGTCAAAGATCGAGAGCGTCGCCTAGAAGAACGGAGGAAATCCACTGTCTTCCTTTCTGTTGGGACCATGGAGGGGGCAACTAGCACCAGCTCTGAGGCCCCCTCTCTTACTCAGTCTCACTCCATTGATGAAAGATTGCTCACCCGAGAGCTCGGCCAACTGCCTCCCCCTGCTCTGGCACTAAGCCCCTCACCCAGTGGTACCACCTTTATCCACCCACTTACAGGAAAGCCCTTGGATCCCAACTCACCACTGGCTCTTGCGCTGGCCGCAAGGGAGAGGGCACTGACATCGCAGAGCCAGTCCCCTACTGGCAGCCCAGAGCCTAGGACTAAACTTGAGCGGGCAGGCCAGGGCATTATGTTATTTGAATCTCAGACCAAAGAGTCTTCTCTTAGGGAAGGGGCATCTGCATCCCCACCCTTCTCCCCTAAAAGCACCAAGGCAGCAGGGTATGGAGTTGGATCCTCTCCGAGCCCAGTTCTACTCTCCCACACCACCAAACCGCAGTGGGCAACCTCGCCATCACCTGTATCATTCCGCCAAGAGATAGACACCAGAGTAGAGGAGAGGAAGGATGAGAAGAGGATAGAAGATAAGAAAAGTATGTTGATCAGTATTATGGACACATCACAGCAGAAGACAGCAGGGCTCATCATGGTCCATGCAACTAGTAATGGTCAGGATGTTGCAGGAGGTTCAGAATTAGAACAAATGACCATCACAGCATCCACAGAAGCAAGTAAATCTGCAGCAACGCGGGCTAAATCCCCAAGTCCCACTGTGTTGCAGCCCCAGAGCCAGCTCCAAGCCCAGCCTCAGACTGCTCGTCCAGCTAGCCCTGCACAAGAAAAGAGCCTGGCTCAGGGAAGCTCCGAAGAGGACGTTGATCCTTACACAGTGACTCTACCCCCTGCAATGTTGTCCTCCAGTGATGAGGAAACAAGAGAGGAGCTACGAAAGATTGGGGTTGTACCCCCGCCAGATGAGTTTTCCAATGGGCTGCTGGCACAGGCACAGGGGGCATCCGTGACCGCAGCTAAATCTGTCACTTTACCTACCATCCCTGTAACACCAACATCCCAAACCTCCTCAACACCAACAACTTCGACACTAACAGCAAGCCAGTCTCAGCCTCCCCCGCCCCTACCTCCCCCCAGTGCAGCAGCTGTCTCAGGGAAGCCCTCAGACCCTTTAGAGCCCCCACCGGTGGCTGAGTCTGGCTCTGCAGCAGACTCAGGAGTAGAGGAGGCCGATACCCGCAGCTCCAGTGAGAAAGAGAGAGACCACCACCTTGAGACCACCAGCACTGTCTCTACAGTATCCAGCATGTCCACGTTGTCCTCAGAAAGTGGCGAGCCTGCCGACACACACACCACACACACCTCCTATGCTGACGGGCAGACATTTGTGCTCGACAAGCCGCCAGTGCCTCCTAAGCCCCGACTCAAGTCACAGATAGGAGGCGGTAAAGGGCCGGTCACGTTCAGGGACCCTCTGTTGAAGCAGAGCTCTGACAGCGAGCTGCTATCCCAGCAGCAGGCCGCTGCCCTGGCTGCCGCTGCAGCTGGAGGGGCTGGACTACCTTCTGGTGGATCTGCATCGGTGACCGGTCTTGCCCCCACCAAGCCGCGCTACCTTTTCCAGCGGAGGTCTAAGCTCTGGGGAGACCCAGTGGAGCCCCGTGGTCCTGGAGTGGGCCTAGGTATTGGGAGTTTGGGCAATCTGGGTGGGCTAGGACTGGGGCTGGGTGCAGATGAGGGAGGAAAACCATCTGTTATGGGAGAGCTCAGTTCACGTCTACAGCAGCTAAATAAGGACACTAGGTCACTGGGAGAAGAACCACTAGGAGCATCACTGGATCCTGGAAGAAAGTCACCTGTGGCAGGCGCCAGGTAAGGCTTCAGTGTCCATCCGAAGTTTTAACACATGATGATCAGATCACAGACAAGAAGTCTATTATGTTTAGTTGATAGACTTTCATTGTTTGATTTGGCAGCAAAGAAAAATATTAAAGAATATGACAATAACAGCATATTTAATGTCTGCAAAAGTCTAATTTAATGCTAATGCATGCATTATGCCACAGGTTTATTGCTCTCTGATTACAAGGGACTGTTAGAGGTTTCATTATTTAATATTATACTTTGCTATAATTTACTATTTTTAATATATAATGTGGTTTTGTTCATTAACATTTTAAAATATGCAGATGAGTCCTTATCTAGCCTGTCCAGTGTGACAGTAAATGGTAATGAGATCAGAGGTTAACAGCAGTGCAGTGACAGTTCTTATCTTAACATAGTGCTTGCAGTGTTTAGTATGTCCTAACCTTTTTAGAGTCGAAAAGTTTGATGCATTTGTTATAAAATATGAAAAACATGGACAAGAAGATGAATGGTTCAGAAGCTTGGGGATGTTTTGTTATATTTTTACACTATACATTTAAGTCTTTATATTTCTACAGATGTGAGGACCCTGAAGAAAGTAAACCTTAAGGTTATAATGAATAGGGTAAACTAAAGCTTCTTTTTTCAACTATGTTTTTCCTTAAAAGCCTACAAACTAATCCAATCAAATTTAACAACAGCCTTTTCCATGTCCTCAATTTTGTAAAACTGAAATCAGGCCTTGTTTGCATCTCTTGATTAAATCACTGCACCCAAGTCAGTCAAAGCAGTATTTTCAAAGATTTTGGACATCATTATATTGTATGGAAGTACGCTTTGCGTCACTTCAAGTCCAACTGATTCATTTTCTTTTTCTAGAGTTGCATAATTGCTCCTCTGGTTGAATTCTTGTATATTTATACATGTGATTATCTATAGATGCAAACAAAGTGAGAATGCCTTTTTAAAGCACGTGTTTCTAGAAGCCTCTATCATCTCCACAGTCTAACTGCTGGGCACTGTCCTCTGATCCCACCAGTTTCTGTCCTTACAGCTTTTCCTCCAACTTTTCCCAAATGCTTGTTCAAATGATACATAACACAGTACATTCTTTATGTCACTCTTTGTCGTCGTCACTGGTATATTTGTTGAGAAGAAGAAACAGGTTTCTTCTCATCATAGTCACATGTCCTAAAGTAATATCAGTGGTGATTTCAAAGATAGAAGGATGTATTTTCCAAACTATGGTATTTGAACAAGGTCACTATAATGGTGTGTCATGTCTGCAGTCCAAAAATAGAAGCCCAAACCAGTCATTCTCTGAACTGGATAAATCCAGATGTTTGGGTTTAGGGTGTAATTCATTTTTAGAATGGTTTACCAAAAAGAAAAACACACATAATCATACACAACATACTTACTTATACTACTGCGTCTAATTGTTTTGTTTGATGAGCTTTTGGATGTACATGCCGAGTTGGAGATGAATTCAGTGTGTGAGTTCAGAGAGAAATTCACTATTGTTTCCATATTTGGAAGGTATAAGCTGGTGCTGAAAGACTAATCTAATATTTAGAATAGTCTCTGGGGCACAGTGGCTCAGGAGGTAGAGCGCTCTCCCCAGTTTATACTGTCATTGTGTCCTTGGGGAGGACACTTCACCAACCTTGCCTCCGGTGACTGTAGCTCTGGTGTATGAATGTGTGAGTGTGATTGGTGGTGGTCAGAGAGGCCGTAGGCACAGTATGGCTGCCATGTCTCTGACAGTCTATGGTTACAGATGTAGCCTACCACCACCAGTGTGTGACTGTGGAGTGAACAAATAATGGACTCAATTGTGAAGCGCTTTGAGTGCCTTGAAAAGCGCTATATAAAAACTAATCCATTATTATTATTGTTGTTATTATTGTTATTGTTATTCTTTAAAGACATAAGACACTGTGATAGGCGGTCATCATAAGTTGTTAAAATTCCTTGATTGTTAAACTTACTTCAAATAATATTCATTGAGCTTAAAGTGATTCCTATTTGTTGTTGAGGGGAAGTTAATCATATTAGGGCTGTGGTTTATGTCCCAGTGTGGCTTTTATATTTTGTACATCATAATTCATCATGTTTTTCCCCTTCTTCAGAGGCTTATTGTTCTCTGGAGCACAAATTTCTTGAGTGAGTGACCTAACTGTCAAATCCAGAGCATGACTTAGCTCTGACTGGGTACTGTCAGTAAAACCATTATTAAAGTCTCTCTCAGCATCTCCTCCCTGATGGTCAGTGCTGTCCCAGGAGAGATCATGCGCACCATTATTTCTCTTCCATCCTTTGTGCCTCTTCATCCACTGAACCACAACTACAGCACAGTTATCCCAGCACCCACTAAACTTTAGTATTCCCCTCCACTTTTCCCACCCCCTGACTCTTGAACAAGCCTACGTGCTGCTGAAACATATTACTCCTGTATCCATGTTGTCCACATGCTGTGTATCACGTCTGATTCAGGTCCTTTTAAATTCTCTATTTCATTCTTTTTTCTGTTCCTTATTTTAGCATTACTTTCTGATTGTGTTGAGGGTGGCCATGCTCCCTGACTTGCCTTATATATTGGACATTTTAAGACATTGCTAAATATTAGGGCATGTACAGTATATTGCAAAACGCTACTGCAATTTTCCACGTGACAAACATTCACAATTCACATACCATAATGTGCTTTAATTGTAGTGCTACTAAATATGCTACAGTTATATTTAGAATAGTACAGTTCAGTTATGTTCGTAGACATGCATAATGACAAATGTTAGTTTCTTTACTGCATTTTTTATTTCTTATTTCCTCCTTAAATGTAAAGATTCAACATAAGTGTTCACATCTTGTTTGCATGACTGTCAATTCAACCACGAAAGTCCAGAGACGTGTGCCCCCCTCACTATTTCTTTTTGTGCAGTGTTTGATATGTGAACTGTGTACTCATTTCTCTCTCATGTTGCTCACTGGTCAGACCTTCCAACGCTAAAGCCTGCTCTGCTGTCATTGTCATGATACAACACAAGCACATGTGCATGAGCTCACATTCACACACTCATACGTGGACATGCCAGTGACATGGCCTGTGTGAAGGAAAGCAGAGTTGGCTGAAGTCCGCTTGGGAGGCTGCGTCTCATTGAGTGATGCTAACATTCTCTCCCATTGCTCTCTCTTTGCTCACCTTGCATGCTCCGCCCGCTGCTCTGATCTGATTGGTCTAGAACTGACTGTGCGCCCAGGAGGGCAGGACAACTGTGTAAGTGTGCATGGAGCTCATCTCATGTCTGTCAGCTCCCTGTAGTCGTTCTTCACCATGCGTGCCTTCTAGCTGCCATAGTTTCATTATACGTGTTCAAATAGCAGTTGAAAAACCTTTAACGCTCAAGACATGAATGGAGCACTATTATTTCACCAGATAACACTGCAATGAATAACATGCATGAAATAGACACCATTGTAGCACTTTTTTTCTTCTTCTTCTTCCTGCCTGCAATTAGTTAGTCAGAGCTCATGTAGGTCAATCTCTAATCCATCTCTGTCCACTTTTATAATCACATTCTACTCTTGACGGCAGTGAAGATTGTAGGTCATCATAAACCAAAATGGTTTTAGTGCAAGGTATCTGGACATAGTCCCTCATCTGTTCTGGGATCTTCTTGTGAGTCCACATGTCCCCAGGCCTTCTATTAAAACCATTTTAGTCTTTTTTAATGGCAATTGAATGGCACATTTTCTCCTGGGATAAATGTGAAAGGAAAAATGGTATACATGGTACCTGAAACATTAATGGTGTTGTTCCCCAATCAGTTAATCCTAAAGTATGTATTTTGTTTCAGGTTGTCTTCTGCAGATGGTAACCTAGTGTCATTAGTCACAAACAATATAAATGCTTTTGAGAACATGCTGGGGGGATTTAGCTATTTTTCATGATTGAA
Organism: Rhyacichthys aspro; assembly: GCA_036850595.1. Taxonomy (NCBI): domain Eukaryota; kingdom Metazoa; phylum Chordata; class Actinopteri; order Gobiiformes; family Rhyacichthyidae; genus Rhyacichthys; species Rhyacichthys aspro. The sequence goes on along the minus strand of CM072153.1, from coordinate 5,523,774 downwards.
CATTTTACACAAACATTTAGTAAGCTGCAGTACAAATAGTTTTTGGTGGTTGGGTCCTTTTATTTGGCCTTTAAAGAGCAGGTGATAACTGTGAATGATTTGAATGAGGTAATCTGAGGTGGTGGTGGTCAGCTCTTTCTCGGGGAATGTTCTAGTTGCTATATGTTGGCCGTCTCGGATGCCTGTTAATGTTGGAGCACACGTGGTCAGTGTTTGTTGCTGTTATAAACCCTCAGTGCTTCAGCCTCAGAGTTGGTGTGACCTGAGGTTAGCTTTGACTTATTAACCAGCATTAACCTGGAGCTATAACTACACTAACAAACTTTTGTAGAAAATGCTGTCTCTTGTTCTTTTCTATTCACACATTTGGCTTGTTCTCTTTTGCTGATATTTACAAACTCTTTTTTTGTGTTCTCCATTAGACTTTTCAGCAGCCTAGGTGAGCTCCACACCATTTCTCAGAGAAGTTACGGCACCACATACACCATACGCCCCGGAAGCCGTTACCCTGTGACCCGACGCACCCCTAGCCCAGGTTCACCTGACCGAGACCCTCTTGGACGATACTCAGGCTTCGGCCTAGCGACCTCACCAACGACACCGCCACAAACTATCCTCAAATCCTCCAGCCTCAGTTTACCCCAGGAGCCTAAAGAGGTCCGCTTCGTGATGAGGAGCTCCAGTGCCCGCTCACGTTCTCGTTCTCGCTCCCCGTCCCCCTCGCCGTCCCATTCGCCCAGAATCGGCTCGCCCCTGCTGTCTCTCAGACCCTTCCACCAAAAGCCCCTGCACCTCTGGAACAAGTACGATGTGGGAGACTGGCTGGAGAGCATCAACCTGGGCGAGCACAGAGCAGGCTTTCAAGAGCATGAGATCGAAGGCTCTCACCTCCCGGCTTTGACTAAGGATGACTTTGCTGAGCTGGGAGTGACACGAGTCGGACACCGCATGAACATTGAACGTGCACTAAAACAGCTGCTAGAGAGCTGACACCTGCCCTGAGGTACAGCAGCAGACGGAGAGGAGACAAGGAGGTGACCGGCCTGAAGCAGAGCCAATAAAGAGGAAAAACGTAGTAGCCACCCCTCTTTTACTCTGCCTACTTTAACATTTGGCTCTCATTTCTTTACCTGGGGTCCTTAGCCATACCCTCCTGCATACATTTCATTACACCCAGCATTCAGCACTGCACTGATGAGTAGTTCTTGTTTTTATTCACTCTACTGGGCCTTTAGTGCCCACTCACCTCCTTACTTCTAGCCAATTCAGCTGAACCTCAAAAGGGGCTTTGTTTTTTTGTTGCAGAGCATTGCATGAGCTCCAATTAAAACATTTGATACAATAAAACTTCAGTTGTTCCTTAGTAACACCCACGTGTCCCGCAGAGCCTCCTCTCTACCTCTATCCCTCCATCTGAGAGCCCTCTCGATGAAGCCTTCTGCAGAGTAAAGGAGGAGGAATCTATTCTAAATAGAAAGATCAGTTGCCTTTCAAAATATTTCTACAGCGATGAACGATGCTGAACACCGGACCGTGGACATAGAGCTGATGCAGCTTTGACGACAAGTGTGTTCTGTGACCTGCTGTTGTTTTTAACCCAACCTGTCGAGCCCAGAGGTGGCGCTCCACAAAGATAACCGTGGGAGAAAAGCGCTCCCTCCGCCTTCGTACACAGACTGTGCTAACTATTATATTTGGAGAATGTTTAACCAACACTCGTGGCTTTTTTCATAATCAATATTTTGGTTTTCCAAAGGGAATATTATATATAGGTATTATATTATATGATATATGTATGTTAATATAGCTTTCAGAAGAAAAGACAATGTTGCAAAGAGGACATATAATAAATTAATCTACACCTGTTTTGGGTTTTAGTATAGAAAGTGAGAGAAAATTTACTCCACCAATAGTTTACTCATTTTTACCAATTATATACATATATAAATATATATATTTGAAAGAAAAAAATAGATATTGAAATGAAACTTTGTCATAGATATACAACTTTCCTTATCTCATCCTTTCTTTAACCGTAGCATGACAAGTTGTATCATGTGTTGGACAGAGAGTGTGTTGTATGTTTTTATTTTCTTACAGTCTTCCTTCATACTAAAGGGCATCCCACAATGTGAGGCTAAGATCCCAGGTGACCCCATCCCTACTGCTGCCAACTACTATGTGCTTCTGTCACTGTACCACTCAGCAACAAGTGCAAAGTAAGAGCTTTAAGGCCTGTTCGACTCAGGGATGGATCTTTGGCACACTAATGCCTTTGAGGACTATTTTACTCAACCCCAGTTTGAGAATATGCAAGAACGCTAGCTGGAATGTCCATCCCTGTGAAGCTTTTCACATCAGGCTTGACAGATGATACTGAAAGGAGCACTGACGCTGACTGTGGAGAAAATACCTGCTATATGACTATTATTTTATAATAGAATCGTAAATTTACATCTTTTGACAAAAGATCTTTTAAACTAATTGTGACAACAACATAAGGGCTTTAATGACTTGGATGTGCATGCCCTTTTAAAAGACCACTGTGGAAATGCATGTGCACTGAATGGAGCTGTGGGGATGGGAGTGCCTGGTCTTTTGAGTATTTTACAACCTGAATCTATCTGAGAATCTTGCTGCTTTTCTGCTTTTCTACACTTTATGTGTTGAGTAATATATCATAGACAGAGGCAGCCACGAGAACCTTTAGGCCCAGGTTGGTAAAAAGAAAAAATCATTTTCCTTTGTAAGACAAAATCTGTTATTGTACTGGTGAGTAGCTTCTACCGGCAGTGAGTTTTATTCAAGCAACAATATTTGATCCACAGCTTTTTTTTTGTTTTGTTTTTTTTTGCTTGGGTGATTTCACTACTACCCAAGAACTTTTGCACATCAGCATCTCAGCCAAGACTGTTTCACTTGGCCAAAACCCTGTGCAACTTCTTTTGTCTTATTTCTGCCGACAGTTATTAAAAACAGGCAGTGAATATAGAAGTAAAAGAAGTTCCTGTCTGAGTTGTAGGAATAGCACTCACTGCCTCACTGTGACCTCACTGATCCTTTTCCTCCAGTGTTATGTCCTCATTTGAAAATCTTACTTTTGTCTTTATTTATTACCCTCCTACACTGTGGGTATATTTTGTAGCGTGTGGAATATAATACTTAATTTTTTTCACTAATTTAAATTTTAGAATGACAGAAAAAACAAAAATATAAATATTCTGTCTATTCTAAACACTTGTAAAGATGAACAAACTACAAATATTTGCTTTTTTTCATAAGCAATGTAGATACAATAGATTTCATATAAATTTTTGAAAAAAAAAAGTATATAGATCTATATATATGAATGTTTGGCATATATGCATAGTTAACCACCTGTGGAAAGGGTGAGCAGATTTTATTCTTTCTATGAACTCTTGAACTTTTGAACTCTGAACTATGAACTAGGGGATGATTTGCACAAAACAAGGCGACAAGGTGCTAACATAAAAGCCACCCATCATCCAAGCGCAGGTGTGCATCTGGATCACCACGTGTGATTGACTGGTGAGCGTGCGTGCGTGCGTCAGTGTGTGTGTTGTTGGCGCGGTCGCTCGTCTGCGTCGTCTCTCCGTCAGATTCATGCGAACGGACCTGAGTGCGTACGGAGAGCGTGCATGGCTGATCGGAGTCAGTCCACTAAAGCCTTACTATCATCAGAGAGTTCCGGCAGCGGCTGTGGCAAACAACACAAACGGTACAAACAGTACAAAGACACACGAAAGAAATAAATGCACACACGTGACATGTTTTATGAAGAAGTCTGTGCGTCGTTTTGTGTTGTCACATGTTCTGACACTGGAGTGCTCTGAGATAGAGAGACTGACAGTTTACTACGGGCTGTTGAATGAAGACATTGTCAGATTTTTATGTTGGAGAATTAACTTCGGAACCATGTAGGAGCAGCTTATGCAGCGTCCCTGTTTTGTCCACCCATTCCAGATGGCATTTGCGCTCCCTTTACCCATCCACACTGTCAGGCAGCACTCCTTTTTCCTTTTTCAGACATTCAGTTTCTGAGTTTTAGAATACGTGGATTGAGGTGATCCGGCTACGAACAAACACAAAGTAAATGTGCCAAAAATAACCTAACTTTGAACTGTATATTGTCTTTGCTTTAGGACTATCTTAGTTACAGCATTCTTGAGCTGTTCGACTCAATGATATGGTGCCATCTCCTGGAAATCTTGAGAACTACAGACATTTCGTAGATCCTTCTGTATTTCTTATAGGTGGAAATGCAGTCAGTTTTATTTTGTAAAGAAGCAGGCTTTAGATATATCTTCATATAGATTACCATAAGATATAGGTAAATATATTCCTTGTGGAAATCGCTAGGTCTAATATGTATGGCCTCTGAATTTCTACGCGGGCTTTGCATTAACATTTCTCTTGAAAATCTCATGCTTGCTTGATTTTTACTGTGAGGAACAGAAGTATCCTGCTAGCTGCTGTTCCCAAATAATTCCAAACCACAAATCAGTCAAAGAGATGAACATCTCTAGTACAACCTGGACAAATTATTGTTTACCTTAAATACAGATGCAAATTGATCAATGTGTAACACATTATATTAGTGCAAATACTGAAGGGTTATCTCGTCTTATTTTTTAATCAACAAAGCACAATCTACATAGTGTAGGGGGACAGTGTAACCTTTTTAAAAACACACTGGAATCAGTGCTCTTATCATGAAAGGGTTTTATTTTTATTTATTATTGGTTTTCTCCTTGTTTGCACTGTGAAGTTTAGATTGGTGGATGCATCACTGCAACATCTCAGCCTTGCCTCACAGGTGAGTGCCCCCTTCTCCAACTCTGATGATGAGCCAAATCAGTTCCAGTCAAAAGACTACTGTCAGCAATCCTCCCATAATTTACTACATACATGATCAAATATAATAAAATCACATCAAGCTACCTAGCATTCCTCATGCAGCCTGACTAAGGGTGAAGGTGGTTGAGGCAAGTCCTGAGATGTTACTCAGGATATCTCCACCACAGAGATATGTTTATTCTGTAATAAATTTATAATGAAAACATAAAAGGCTTCATAGTCTATTTCATTTATGCAGGATGTGTAAATGTTTGTTGTTTTGTTTTTTCTAATGGCAAAAAGCTGTTACCACAGCATGAAACCAATATGAACAGATAATTATATATTTTACTGACTGCTGATAAAAATATGCCTATATTCTGTGTCTGTCACTGAAGCCTTTTTCTAACAGACACAATATCACAATCTGCTTACACGGCACATTAAACTTTAATTAAAATAGTGCTTATGCGCAAACTTCACAAATTCAGCACAAATACAGACGCAGCCTCTGTAGCCGCTGTAGCGGCTGCAAACAGCCCTACACACAAACACTGACTTTAGCAGCAAAGACATTTGATTATTACACATTCTCTTTGTTTACATGAGTTTGTTTTCAATGCTTCACATTGTTCTCATAGGAACTGTCAGGCTCAAGTTAAAAATTAAAAACTAAAGCTATAAAAGCATATACATTACAATATTCCAGTTCAATGTCACAGAAAGTTCTTAATACAAATACAGTATATTCACAGCGCTGCTCTTGTCAAGGAGATGCCCAGAGGTTTAACAAAAATAATTTAAACATATTTCACATATATCCTCAATCATCATCGCCATCAGAATTGACCTCCTTCTTCTCCAGATCAAAGTTCTGTGAGACAAGACAAATGTTTCAATTAAAAAATGTTCAAGAGAAGGATGATTTAGTGTCTGAGTGTTTCAGTTTTACCTCCAATTCTTGCATCACTTCATCCATAAAATCCCGAGGGTTTTGTTTGTACTCCACTGCTCTAGAGATCATTTCTCTAAACATCTGTGGGAACAATGACAATGTCTACTGGAATAACTTGAGATGCAAAAACTATTAAAGAAATTCACTTGAAATTATTATTAGTACTCTCTATTAGCTTTTATATTCTAGGATCCAACTAAAACTCAAACCTTAACTACATTGGTCCCATCGGCTGCTGATACAAGGTAAAAGGGAAGGTTGAGCTTCTTTCTAATGTTGAAGTTTCTTTTTGTCACCTTCATATCAACTGCAGAGAGGAAAACAGTAGGTTACAAGTCTGGTGGACACTCATCATTGTTCTTATTCCACATAATAACTTCACTTCACTGACTATCGATCTTATTGGCCACAACACAGCAGGGGATCTCTGGCCTGTACTCTCTCAGCTCCTTGTGCCAGATGGACAGGTTTTGGTAGGTGATCTTCCTTTGTACATCAAAAACCTGACAACAAACACAATCAACCCATCTCAACATTAAAATGCTATAACAAATACCTACCTAAACCTTTGTGGTGATCTTACCATGATGCATGCATGGGCCTTGTGATAGTACGACGGGTGCATGCTCTGAAACCTTTCCTGACCCGCTGTGTCCCAGAAGTCTACGAATTAAAAGCACAACAGACGTATTGCAGTTGGTGGTAACCTGATTGTGTAGGAAAAGCACACAGTTAATTATACTTACCTACTGTTACGGTCTTGTTTCCTACTGTGGCTGTGTGTTTGTAAAGCGTTAGAGCGTATGTGGACATCTGCTGTGGCCGACTGCAGAAGGAGTTAAGGGAAAATACAACTCTGTCTTGGATAGTAGATGGAAGCATGGTTTTTCATAAAGCCATGAACCTGTTTTTGTAGCAGTGCAATTCCATGTAGTTTGAGACTGTGCAAAAGCTGCTTTCAAGTAACGGGAAATGAAAAATGGAAAGTAAAATCTAAATTAAATCAATGTTAGGTGTGATTACAGGAACAAGGAGTCCTGGAAGTGATTATCTGGCCCTCACAGAGCCATAATCTCAAGATCATAGAGTCTGTTTGGGATTAACTTGAAGAGACAGGCGGATTCAGCGAAGATCTGTGATTGATTAAGGCCAGGTTTTGGTGTTATGCTTAATTTAATGTAAATGTAGGTAAATTCATTTGTGTAGGTGTACTTCAATTATTAATGTTACTTACTGAAATTGTTCTGTTGTCACATTTCATATCAGTAATATTTTTGGCAGATTTCATTGCTTTGTTATTTTCAGAGGAAATTAACTAAACAATAATACGAGATTAATGTGATTTTATTAATAAATTATTGAGACCAAAAGTAACAAAGGTTTGGGCACTAATGTTTTATGGTAGTATATAAATTCTGTTCAAAGGTAATTCATTAATTGTCTCACCAAATTTACCTTAGGGTCATAAAATCTAAGTTAAATGATGCTTGGATTGTGTTGTACATCTCAAAATTGTCTAATATACAGAGTTCACTTTCTTGCTGACAATAAGGATACAATTCGTCCAGGAGAAACCTTTCCATGAGCCTAGATAAAGAAAAATAGCAAGAACAACAAAACAATGCATAACAGTTAGAATTTTAAAACCTAATAGAAACGTTACAGGCTTTAAATGGCTAATACTCACTTAGATTTACCCACGGCGCTGTCACCCAAACAGATTATCTTCACTACTTCATCTGTGTCGTATTTCCTTTGGTCCAGTTCGGGATTACTACCCGCGTCTGAGGCCATTTTCAATTAAATCAAGCTTTTCGAGGTGACAACTTGCGTTTTAGTTTATTATCTAACTAAAGTTACAAGTAGCTAAGCTGCGGATGCTGACTTCATTGGGTGTTAGCTAGCTTGCCGCGGGCTAGCTCAGGTAAACACCGAACAATATGGATGAACAATTGTTATTTTTCTTTTCTGTCTTTCTTGACATACATATGCTTGAACCTGAATATATCCGAACACATTGAACCTATTCGCATTTACTACAGTCTTCCAAAACATCCGAAGAAAGCTAATGCTAACATATTACTAGCGTCAATAATGCAAGTAAAGGCGTTAACATTAAGCTGAAGGAAATCCGTTAAGCAAGGTAGATAAACTGCAGTCTTCGACAGTACACACGTATATAAATATAAAGCTTCGTTGACTTCTTCTAGATAGATTCAGAATGTAACCCGAGTGGGGCATCAATTCCCAAAACACGCATTGCTACGTTAGTTTTTGATGGTTTCTATGCAACAGAGACGCCTTCTTCGTTTTCTAGAGTTTAAAGACGGTTGGGATCTAAGTCTGTATCATTACCGCCACCTACTGGATTGGCTGAGCACAACACCAAATCGAAAAAGTATGATTTAGGTACATTTTACAGGATTCATCCACAACAGTAGAAGCAATAATGTCCAGTAAAATCTGGGGACATATTGATTCTATGTGTCTAGGTTTAATTTTCATCTCATGAACTAAAACTATAAAGTATATAGAAAAATAACTATCAAGAAATACACATTTCTTACACATAATTATTCAGGTTGTGTATCAGTGATTGTTAAATCGTGCATCAAAGTAAGGAAAAAATCCAAATGCAAATCGGTCATTTATTAGTTACATTCAGGTACTTACTGTATATCTTACAAAAATATTTTCTAGGACTAGACAATGCCTATTTATGTTAGTGCTACATGCATTTCATTTTCAATCCTCCGGAGGAAACAATATAAAAAATGTAATATGTGATAGTTAAAAATGTATTTTTAATGTTGAACTGCTAATTTAGGTTTCTACAGTTATAGAAGGTTTCTCTCAGGCTCGTCTTCAACACTTTCATCAAAATGTCAGCACTTCCCATTTCTTCTTGAGGGGTCTGATGAGCAGGGAAAAAAAACACCATTTAGCTCAGTTTTGTGGTAATTTAGCGTTTAAATACAGTACCTTAACTCAGAGTGTCATACCCTTGTGAGTGCTCTGATCAGACGCTGCAGCACTGCCTCCTCTTTGTGTGGACACAGACCAGTCACTGTGCCCACACAGCTTAGCAGGCAGAAGATGGTGTGCTTCTGTGACTGTGAAAATATTAATTTCAGCTCTTTAGTTCTTCAACAGACCGCCGATTTTCATAAATGAAAAATATACCTTCTTGAGTGCACAGAGAGGGTTTTTGATGTTTGCTCCACAGCAAAGTTTTGTTATATCATCTGCACTCAGTACAGGGTCCTGTAAAACAGCCCAGTGTCAACGGTGATCTCATTACAAATGGTGAGAGTATGACTTTATAAGACTCCTAGCCCTTACCCTTAACTTCTCCAGCCAGGTCCAAAGGAGACAGCTCAGAACGTGAGGGTCTGACTCAGTGACCAGTAGGGCCCAGCCACACTCACTGCTGTTCAGCTCTTCCTGTTAAAACAGTGTCTGGACTTAGATTGTTATTATAGTGCTCAGACTGTACATGAAACCAGTTTCTATCTAGTCTTAACCTGCAGCAGGGATGACCTTTGCAGAATGGTTTCTTTTGGAGGGCCTGGGTCTGCCATGGCCTTAGCAACAGCCCGAGTCACTGCAGTGGGGCCTGGAGTTTGTGGATGTCTGCACAACTATAGACAAACGTAACATTAAATCAAACACATAGAGACAATAAGGTAAAAGTTTGATGTAGTAAAAGCCAAATTACCTCAATATTGGAGTTGAATTTTGAAAGTGTTTTTTTGGCTGTAGACTTGGACCTTTTTGGACAACTGCTGGTGCATAGTTGCTTTATTGTTTTGGTTTTCTGACCTGGTGATGGACTCACAGGTGTCATATCCTTAACACACCATCTCTCATTTCCAAGTGCTGCAGTGAAGTATGAACTCAGCTCCAGGTCCTTAGCGAAAGAATACAATTAGATGTGGAACTGTTCTCTGGGCAGATAGAATTCACACATTCATGTGAAATCTTTTGTCAAAGTCTGACCTCATTAACTGTGATTTTACTGATGTCAGAGTCACTGTAGCTGCGCTTGTCCAACAGAACTTCTCTTTTTCTCTCCAGGAAACCCAGAGGGTCGTCCCAGGATGACACTGACCCAGAGCCCACCCTGATCTTCTGACCTTCATGTAACAAAGGCAGGTACTGTCTGGACACCAGGGTGTTCTTCACCACTCTGCACAGAGCCTTCAGCGCTGACCGCTTGTCCAGTTCAGCATGGACCTCTGAAGGAGTGGGCAGGCCCATGGCTAGACAGGTCAGACGCAGGCACAGCAGGTGCACCACCTGAGGGGACATCAGGGACAGGTCAGGAGGGTCACCTATGCTCTGAACACATCAGTGTGTTTCTGACCTTGGGAGTGTGTCTGAGCATGCGGGCCTCTGGGCCGTGAAGGAGTAGAGCCTGTCGGTTTAGATAATGCTGCAGAGTGAAAGGAGCTCCATGTCTCAGGCTCAGGTCTGGATACTGGACCAGCTGTGTACCAAGGAGCCGGGCAAAGTCAAAGACCTGTCCGATCTGGGCCCTGGTCTGGATGGAGCGAGGCCGTTTGATGCGTACGTAGTGGACGGCTTCACTCGGGCTGATGCGCAGGGTGTAGATCAGGTAACAAGCTATCAGCACACCTGCCACATAGGAACACATTTTACTGCATGTGAATATAGTACATCTATGTTTGAATTGCCTATTCAAAATATAAACATAATATTTAATAAACTTAGAAAATATTGACATTTTAAAAATTGTTCAATCTATTCATACTCCAGCTGAGAACGGAAATCTGAGGCAGTGCCAAAAAAATTCAAAGTGGAAATGGCACAGGTGTTGCAGAACGACTAGTATTGTTATATTTATGTATAATGTCACAAGTAAACACAGTATGTGGATCTATCTTACCTGTTCTGCCAAGGCCAGCGTGACAGTGGACAGCTACTCTTCCTTCTTTGACCGCAAAGACCAAAACCTTCACACCGTCTATAATACTGACAAGTGAGGACACGCCAAAATCTGGCATCCCAAAGTTATAAAAGTAAACTGGAAATGCAAACAAAGACATGAAAAAACTAACTTTGACATTTTTATTCAGATTAAATGTGGGTTATATCCAACTTTAGTGTCCTGGACACTCACTGTCATTTTCCATGAAGACCTGAGGGGAGTATGTAAAACCACTGGTGAGGTCTAGAGGGGGTCCACAGTGAGAATGCTCCCCCGGCAGCTGCATGTTGATAACAGATCTGATGTTCAGTCTGGGGAGAAAATGAAAAAAAAAAACTGACTGACTGATGTGATATTATAGTGATTTTTTTTCCATAAGCAGCAGTTACTTTTTGAATTGTTCAATGATGTTGTATCTCTCAATCAGCTTATTGGACGGCCGTGCCATTGCAATGATGTCATCTGTCACCCTAGGGCATAGGTCATGAACACTTTAGGAATAATTGAACCACTTGGTAGTTATAAAAGGTACGTAGTGAAGTCTCACCAGGAGGAGAAAAGGCCTCTGATCGCCTGTTGGTTTGCTTTCCAACACTCTGGCCCCTCATAGCGGCAGTCCACCCCTCCGCAGGCCAGCAGACACAGCAGTCTTGGCGGGATGGCCTTCACCAGATTCTCTCGGGCCTGGGAGTAGGACGGCCGTGGAACTGGGAGTGACGGGGTCATGGTGCCCATTATCCTGTTCCAGAGTGGTCTCCCTCAACTACTGAACAGACAATATGAAAGTGCAACGAGCAACAGTACATATCCATGGGAGCCCTGCAGGGACATGCTTTCGCCTATTAACAAACCCAGTGGAAACAGGTTCAAGATGATGGGTTCTAAATTAAACATTTTAATAAGGAAATGTTTTAAGCTTTCATTGGAGAACATATTTTGTTTTAGCAAGTTGTAGAAACAGCAAGTATTGGGCAAGTAAGGGTTTCCTTCCTGTGGAGTCTATGGATTTTTATTTTTATAAGATAAACAAATGCAGATGTTCTTTTTACAAATTTCACACAATGCATCCTTATTTAGGCTTAGTTTCCTAAACATAGTAATAGCAACATGCCAATTCTAAACTGAGTTAACTTCAGCCTTACTTATTCCTTCTCTAGGTTAGTTCTATTAGTTTACAGCTATTCAACTCAAATAGGATTGCTTACCTTTGTAATTATTTCCAACAGTAAAATGTACACTCCCATTGGTGCATACCAGTCCACAGTCTTGAAGCAGATGAATACACAGGGTCTTCTTCTCACTACAGCGTACAGATACCTACTCATATATTGACCCAGCTTCGTTAAGCCTGATTAGCTCTCGTAAAGACATTACAACAGACATTCACACCTCAGAGCAAGCCAATTATATAATGCTTATACCTTCATTTATTAAGAGTGGAGGGCTATCCTGGTCACTCTACACATAAGACTTCATGTTTTTATGGACACATCTAATGACAGAAATATAAACCATTTAAGAAGAAGAAACCTTACAAAGTAACTAAAAATGCTAAATAAAGCTACAGCCTCAGGTTGAATGTCATGGACATTTAGGGGCAAATACAATAAAGGCAAATACATTCAGAGACAAATGCCTGTGGACAGTTTGCTGCTGTGATTGGTGTTTGTTAAAATGGGGACAAGGCCTGTTCAAAACTGGGACAATTGTGTTTTTTTACCGATATTTGTCACGACACAGTAAAGGGATTATGAAAGTGGGACAGTCCCATTAAATAGTTACACATGGTCACCCTATATATTGTAAAAATATTAAACTTTATTTGATTGGTTTTACTCTGGTATTGAAGCACTTTTCTGTCTTAAAATATTTAAAACAATACAACAATGAAACCATTTTTCTCATTGGTTTTATTCAAAGATATTTTGTAAAATAACGTTGACCATCTGCAAGCATAACTCGGAATGGGCTTCGGAATTATATCATCATTCAATTAGGCGGACATATTTGTGAGTGAGGAGGCATACAATAATCAATACAATGTTATTAAATATTACACAACAAAAAAAAGAAAAAGAACATGCTATTGTGTCACAATGACCCTGACCCTTAAAAGGGATAGCTCAGTATTTTGTAAAAGTGTTTGTTAGATATTAGAGTGTGCTGGCGATTTACAACTGACGGGAAAAAACTTTAAGTATCACATAGACCTCATTTTACAAAATACATGACTATCCCTTTAAAATACAAAGGGCTGAAGATGAAAAAGAATGAGGGAGTCAGGGTCTAAAAAAAGATATCATAAAGATGTCAAATTGCCAATAACACTGTAGTCCATGTAGTCCAAAAGTGTTTTATATTATAACTGAGTGATTTACATAAAAGGAAATGTTATTTATCGAACTTGTGAAACCCAAAGGCCCACAGCTGCTGTTTTTGAATGATTGAGAAGAAATGTGTCTCACCAGGGACCGCCCGATACTTTATCAGCTCACTTTGACTGAGAAAGTCCAACTTACAATTTCATTACAGCTTTGTCTCGAGATGGCAGACGTCAAAACAATCTGCCTTCATTCAATGATCCTACTAGTCTAGTCACAAAATGTATCTTTAACGTGATGAAAATAAAAAGAACAGAGATCGTCAAGACATACCATGACAACAGCACTCATAATAGGGAGGAAAAAAAAAAAAGAGACGTTATATGTTCCAAAGATCTAGCAGTCTCTCCTCTTTGAAAAGGATGGAAATAAAAAGAGAATGTTTATAGGCATGAAGATCCTTTATCTGCCGTCCGTGAAATTGACTCTCTGCGTGTGTTCACCCGTTGCATGATTAGTTCTTGGACAGTTCTTTGGATAGCCAGTCTAGTCCTTCATAAAGCCCAGTGCCTTGGGTAGCGCAGGTGGATTCGATGTGCCACTGTGGAAACACAATATACCGTCATTTAAGAGTTCAAATTTAGCTATCTGAAAAAGTGTATTTCTTCTTCCACGGCGACTACTTACGGGTTTGTTTCGAAGGGAATGGAGGCCGAGTTTCTCTGTGAGCTCACTGACTGATAATGCGTTCGGAAGGTCCTGCTTGTTAGCGAACACCAGCAGGGCAGCGTCTTTCAGCTCATCCTCTTGCAGCTGAAAATAAGCATAGTCAATTAGTCAAGGACTTGATCTTTGGATCTTCAAAGCTAACATTGCTCAACCCATCACACTTCTTCATTTACATTCATCAACAGTTGGCGTAGTGCTCCTTCACACAGTCACACTCATGTATCCTGGATGGTCTCTCCTACAAACTAGAGCTTCACAGTGAATTGCAACTATATTTTTGAAAAATCCAACTTGCGAAGAGCTGCTTTAATCACAAGAATATCTGAATCATCCGTGTGGCAGCAATTATCAAATTTTAAAGTAGTGCCTTCAATCAACAAATTTAACAGATAGTGGCACCACTAACTTTAGAGGACAGTCCAAAGCAATGTATTTTCATATTTATGGATTAATTCAGTCATTACTATGCCCATTGGATACTCAATTATTGCAAGGCATTAGGGTTGTGACGGTGAGGAAAGTTTCCCACCGGTTTATCATTATGTGACAACACCGGTAATTCCGGTATCATCATGGGGGGTGGGGAGTGGGTGTTCGTTGGAGTTTCCCCCCTTTCCGTGCATTCCTTAGCTTTGAAAGCCTAGAAATGCCTGTGTGCGTTTTACTTTCAAGTTCGATTCAGCGGCATATTAACACACATTAAACAACAATACGAGATAAATCTGACTCCTGCTGCTGATCTGCGATGTGACTGTTGCTCGGCATGCTGCATTTGCATTGGTTTTTGTTTTTTCTCTTCAAAACTTGATTTTTACTTTTACTTACTTAAATATTTTAATAAAAAAAATAATATTTCCAAAATACTAAACGGTGGGACATAGTGCCACGGTGGGCAATTGACATAACCAGTGACCGCATATGAGTATGATTTCTAAGATTACACTGTGAAGCATACTGGGATATTTTAAATAGAACATACATAATGCCCATTTTAGAAATGGTTCAATAATACAATTGCTGTCAGTCACTTGAGCACTTTTTTAAATACAACACACATAGTAGATGGAAATACATACCATCTTCATAAGCTCTTCTCTTGACTCAGCGATTCGTTCTCTGTCATTGCTGTCTACTACAAAGATCAGGCCCTAGAATGAAAATACCAAAAAAAATTATTAAACTTTTTCTTCAAGGCCACAGCAGCAGATTTAAAGATCCAACTTAAATTCAAACCTTTAAATTACAATGTCCCGACTATTACAATTACTGACTGGGACTGTACTCAACAAAGTAAAATGCTCAGGGATAAATGAGCTAAATGAGCTAATAATGGCAGACTACCAAGAAATAATACAAAAGAAATGCCAGACTGTAATTTGATCCAACACGTAATCACTAAAACAAACATGAGTCTATGTTTTATTCATTAAATGTACATACTGTTGACTCTGTTTATCAGCTACACATTCAAACAAAAAACTAACTGAGCTGTTCGGGGTTAGTACCTGTGTGTTCTGAAAGTAATGTCTCCATAGAGGTCGGATTTTGTCCTGGCCACCCACATCCCACACGGTGAAACTGATATTTTTATATTCTACTGTCTCCACATTAAAACCTGAAAAAAAGAAGAAATGTTTAAAAAAAAAAAAAAGAGCAAAAATAAAAATACTTAAAAAAAATAGAAGGTGTTTATGTCTTACCAATGGTGGGGATGGTTGTTACAATTTCACCCAGCTTGAGTTTGTATAGAATAGTGGTTTTCCCAGCAGCGTCCAGGCCGACTAGAGAAACATGATAAAGGAAGTGTCTCATAGTAAAATGAGGTGGCTGCATATTGCATAACACTTTCCTCACACCGACATGACAAAACATGGTATCACGAAACACCATAACACCAAGGAACTGTTGTCACCAGAGCACTTCTTACTTTAGAGAGACATTAGTTCAACTCTATTAGCCAACTTCTACTAAATACACAAACATAAGCTATAAACTGAATGTTTGTTCAACAGCTGAACGTGGATGTAATGAGGATGGCTCTGGATAAGGTAAATGTAAATGAACCACTGTATATGAAACGAGGAATGGCCTTCAGTCAGCTGGAATCAATGCTCCCTATTCAATAAATACCAGTGTTCATATAGGTTCAGGTTTGTATTCTTTGCCAGTGCTTTACTTCAGTTTTCTAGTTCCTTACAGGCACCCATCATTTTGACATAAAGTCACGGCTTTTCCCTCAATTTCTTATTTTTTTCAGAATTCTCAGTTTAATCCCAGAATCTGAAAAAGTAACACACATTTTTTTTTCCTTTACAGAGGCCTTATTAGTCCTCGTCCGTAGCTGTTCATGGAATGGTTTAAAATGTAAGATTTTATACAATAATACTTGTGTAACATCGTTTCAAACATGTATAGTCTAAGATCTGGTCGAAAATAGACACAATAAACTTCTTTAGTTCATTTTTTTCCCCAATTTTCCCCAAGTTACAGCCTGACAATAGCTCTGACGTTGAAGCTGCTCTGCTCCAGGAAGCTAACTCCGCACTCATCCCTTTTTTCAACACTTACCCATTAAAATCCTCATTTGTTTTTTGCCGAAAAGTCGGCCGAAGATCGACGAAATGGTGAGTCCCATGACTGTTCGTAAAAGTCTAATGAATATACGAAGTTTTTTTCTTGTGTTAACCGGGAACAGAAAGCCAGAGCGGCGCGATAGTACAGCTGTAGGCAGACGCTGAACTACTGCCACGTCCGGGCCAACGTGGAACAGGCGACGTCACCACTTTGAATCAAACTTTATTGACAACGCTTTTCACAGGCATGTACTTTTTACAGGAGAGAGAAATCAAATTAAAATAAAAACTAAAAAAGAAAATAGCTTTTACCATTTAAGTATTTCAAATAAGACTCAGGAAATACATTTTTAAATTCTACATAAAATATCGGGGAGCTACATTTAAAGATCCATCTTTCGTGAAACGTGTATTTTTTGGACCATGAAACATCACTTTTTTTTGTTTAAAAGTTTAAAAATAGCCTACATTTTTGATTCATTTATACTATAAAAATTAAAATAATAGAAAATAATAGTCTTGAATATATTGTTTATTCGAATAACCAAATTAATACAAAACTTATTCATAAACACATTTTTTATTTTGTTAAAATTACCCAGTTTAATAGAAAATAAAAAAGTTTCGGAAAATATTATATACCATTGTTTTTTTTTTTTGTTTTTGTTGTTTGTTTTTCAGATAATGTAAATGCAGGACAGATCTCGACCACCAGATGTCGCTGCTGCTTGAGAAAGAAAACATGATTATGACTTAGAAAAACAAATCTGCTCATTTTAGTGGATAAAATGTAGTTTAGTGAAAATATAGTGTGGAATTTGACGTATTTTTGAAGTCATGGTCCAGTTTATTTTAAATCGTGTCGTGTAGTTTACCGAAAATGCCGCTGGAGTTTTTCTTCTTACCTGTACTGGGGTGGAGGGGAAACACCACCATGTGACTGTCACGTTATGAACGCACACACCTTGTTTTACAGGTGTGCTTAGAAAAACGTGAAGTATTCTTATGAGTGAATGGAGACAGGCTGGGTTATTCAGCTGCAGACAGACAGTGTGTGACTTCTGTTTATTGATGATTGGATTATTAAAATGAAAATGAATTCCACACTGAGTTCACAACAGGTAAGTTGAGAATTCTATGCACAAATACAGTCTTCAAAATGCTTCTCTGCTGTGTAAATGAGTGAATTATTCTCTTTTTTCAGCTTGATGCTCTAAGTAGTGTTTACATTGCATTACTCACACCCAGGTAAAAATCAGTTTTATCTGCTTTTTTATGTATTTATTTAATTTCTCATGAACTTTGTCAGGTATACTTTGTCCAGGCTTCGTGAAGATTTAAAATAAAAAAGATTTTTTAGGCTGTACCCTTTCATCCCACATCTTTATTTAAAAGAGGAGGTCTCATCTCACTTCTCTCGAAAAGGGAAGCCAAAATACACAAAACAAATATGCCAGATATTGTCACAGAATTTACTCAGATTATGTAAAAGCAGTGTCGATGTGGATAAATGGGATGAATGTGTTTTGTGCAGTTGCCAGTTTAAGTAATTCTGACAGTTTTTATGCTGTTCTTGTTGCTTTGCAACAACAATTTTTTTTACTTTAACATTGTGTGTGTCATATTTTGCCTTATTATATAATGTTTTTCTGATCCGCAGTGTGATTGGAAGCTTCTCTGTCCTTGTGGTTTCATTATTACGATGGAGGAATCTCCAAGAACAGGTGAGTCCAATCTTGTGTAACTACATCATGGTTTAAGTGCTCATAAGAGGAAATGCATGAGGTTAATATTATATTAGTATTTTCCTTCCAAGGGAGTGAAGGAAGGTCTTCACTTTCTTCCATGATGTGAGTGTTTTTGTCTGTGTGTGTTCAGGTGCATCTCCTGGTGCAGCTGGCCCTAGCTGACCTCCTGGCCGCTGTCGTTCTTATGTCCACTAGTGTCACAAACAAAGTCTTCACAAAATTCAACAGTCCCTTGTGCTTCTATGGCCTGCCCCTGTCTCTGGTGAGAAGCTGGATCTTTTTTTTACTCCATTGTCTCGAGCTCTTGCAGGTTAATCATTCACTGCTTTGTGGATTTAGGTTTCGCTTTTAGATTTAGGCTTATTTCAAAGAAGTGAGTTACTGAGCAGGAAAAGAGAAAAAAAAAACACCTCAATTTTGGTACTTTCCAAAGAGAATTTTGTTTTAGTTTTTATAACAGCAGTAGTTTCCTTGAGTCAGCCTGTAGCCCTATAAAAAGAAGAGACGTGCCAAATCTAACAGTAAAAGAATATCATAAAAAGTGAGGAGCAGTTTTGCTGTGTCATGTTTTCAGTTATGCAATTGTAAGGAATTACAAGTTACATAAACAGCACATCGATGTTAACTTCAAAACGTAATTCAAATGTCTTTGGACAAATGACATCTCTGTTTTAACAAAGAAAAGCAAATAGAAAAGTGATATGAACGGTGTTACTCAATGTCATTCACGCTCACTGTGTGAACTCTACAGAAACAGATATGGGAAATATGCTGCTGTTTTTTTTAAATATTTTTAATATTTGTGAAGTCTGTCTGAGCTTTGTTCATTTCTCCTTTACCTAACAGTGGCTTTATTCGTTGTAAATATTTCACAAGTATACGCAGTGCTTTGACACAACTGTATTATTGAATGCAAAACAGATTTACAGATGAACAAAATGAAAAGCTTACCTGGACTAAGGCCACACAAGACTGAATATACAATGTTTGTTTTTATTTTATTTATTTGTTTAATAGGGACAATGCACATAAATGAACATCTGTAACAAATGCACACAGCTGTAAATGTGCCTGAGCAGACTTGCTAATTTCCGTCAGCAGTCCCTAGGCAGGTGACATAAATGGCATGCATTTATATAGTGCGTCCATTCACCCCATTACAGACATTCACACCTGGGGCAGACAGAGATAGGGCTGCCATGCACAAAGCCGTCTCTCACCACAAAAAATACAAAAAACAAGAAGACACAACAATAATAGTCAAGTTAAAGTGGCCACAGATTTTATTTGATCGTATCCACTGTTTCAAATGTGTCGTAAAAGTTTCATAAGTTGAACAGTCTCTTATTGGAAGTGGAAGGCTATTCCAATATTTGCTTCCTTTCACTGAGAGCACAGTTTGTCCAAATGGCCCCTCACAGTAAAGTTTATAAAGTCATTCAAAGGAAGTGGGGCAAGTCCATGTAAGCTTTGTACATAAAACAAGCATATTTAAAATTAACAAAATTGATTAAATGATATTTGTCTAAGACATTACAGTGATGAAATGAGAGGTTTTTATATCTAAAACGTTTATGGCTTAACAGCAGCAGCTATTGACCAGGTTGTGATTCAATATTAAATGTGAGAAAATAGCATTGATAGTCTGACTGCCACCTGTGCTTCACATGTGGCAGTCAGACAGAGTGCACCATGCATGTGCGGAGAGGGTGAGTAGATAGAGTAATGCTGAGTCTGAAGACTGTAATCCAGTCTGAAACATGTCCTGATAACAGGCTTCAATGCAAGAACAACAAATAGATGTATAGGGTTGGGACTGTACAGTAACTTGTTTTTCTTTCCACGGTCACGTTTTACATTCCATATTATGCTATATTGTCCCAACCGAACCCTTCATCTGTCCTCCCTTTTTGTTTCAGACGTTTTTTATCATTTCGTTCCTGCTGGTGGTGATTTACGCGTGGAAGTCCAAGAGTGCAATGCAAGGTTGGAGAACACGGCCCGCAGAGTGCGAGGATGTGCAGGTGACTCGTTAAATACAACAGTGGTATGGTCGCCAAAACGCTGTTTGGTTTTAACTGTCTTGTTTATATTTTTACAGAGCCAATGTGGAAGAGCACATGAAAATAAAGTCATTTATATTTTAGTTTGGTAAGTTTTCATGTTGTTTGTCACATACCCCCGAACCTGATGTTATTGCTCATACTTAGTGGTGTGATGTTGTTTTGATTCCACAGGTCACTCCCCCTGGTGATGTACTTTGCATATACAATACCTAATCCACCCATACCATTGGATTCAAGGAGCATGAATGTTGAATGTTGCAACAGGTGAGCAACAACCTTTATGTTTTATCTTCATTCACACCCAAGATACTGTAAAAGTACAACGTTTGAGACTGTCCACTCCTGATGGGGACTTTTTTTTTTATTACAGTTGCATTTTGTTCTTGCACACGTTGAATGACAATTGTTCCCAAGATGTGAGTGCATTGTTTTTATCACCTGACTTTTATGCATACAGAAATTCTAATAATCTAATCAGAGGTTTTGTTTTTTTTCTTCCTAGGACAGTTTACATGCCACTTTCATAAATGTCTTTCTCTTTTTCATGGTCATAGAGGTGCTATCGACTTGCTGTGTAAGTCATACAGGCCCCCAACAGACCTGGTATTCAAATACAGAGAGTAATAAGATCTAATATGTCCAGCCATTATCACGAGGTGTGAATTGGCTAAATCTGTTTGGGTTTTTTGCTCTTAGGAGGAGCATGTCATTGGATTTTTCCTCTTGATTATGTAGGCATTTGGTGTCTGCACACAGCTAACTTTCATTAATGCTGCTTGAAAAGCTGTCAATCAAATCGAGTCACCAGAGCAAAAACATTAGAAAAAGTTGTGCAACAGACTTTTAAAGTGTAATCTATAGTTTTTCTCAGATGCTTTGGCTCATTTTTTGAAACAGTTCAACCTTTCTCTGAAAAAACAGTGCAAATCAAAACTCTACAATGTATTCGCCCAAAACATTTAGTTTCTGTTTCAAAAGCTAACTTTGTCAAAGCCAACTTGTACGTTTTGTCACCGTTTATTCACCACCAAGCAAAATGTAATAAGAATTTTACTTTGTACAGCCACAAATTGTGGTTATAATGGTCACACATACAGGTAAGAAAAAGCAATATGAAAAGGTAAATAGTTAAAAAAATCTGGGCAACTCTTTACATGAGGCTACAGATGAAACTCTAAGCTCTAAACTCGCATTCACAGAGAAAGGTTCATACTTTTTTTTTCTTGAATTGATAGGGATGTTTTCACTGTAAAATATTATTGCATATACTTTCTATACCTCCACCTTCAGTAGGGCAAAAAAAAAAAAAGCAAAAATCTATGCACGTTTTGAAAACCAAATGAAGTTGTTGAGGCTTAAATGACAAACAGTGGTCATAGATTAAAACTCTGATGATCAAACTGAGAACCAGATTGTAAGTGTTGTTCAGTGAAACATACAGTGATTTTTGGACTAGAATTTCTTGGTACAGACTTGTGGAGACTTGTACACAAAAATGTGCTTACTCTTTTACTTTTTGCAAACAAAGAGAAACACTGAACTGTTATTGTGAACACTACACTGACTGTTCAGAAGTGAGTCTAAGCATATTCAGGAAAACTGTAATCGTATATAGAGTGAAATTAACAGTGAAATTAATTCTTTCAATATTTTAAGGGTGACAGAAATGTAAAAAAAATCAGAAAAGCACAATTTTAAGCTATCCGGCATAGAGTTGCATTTTACCGTGCGTAATCGAGAACTAATTTAATGCTAAATACAAGGTATAAACTGAACGCCTCCAAGTAACCATATACAGTACCTGCAGATAGCTAAAGGACGGACTGAAATGCAACTAAAAGGGGCTACATTTTCTTTTAGTTCTATTTTCTTTCTTTTTTTTTTTTTATCATAATCCCATTTTAACTTGTGTACTGTTGTTATAGGCAATTTACTATGAGATTACTACGTGGTACAAAGCACGTCAGGAGCAAGGCCTTTTTCCTGTGGAAGGAGATGGACAGTCAAGGAAGAGATTCAAGCGTGTGTTTTCTACAGCCAGAAATATGGTCCTGGTCATCATTATCTGCTGGACACCAGGTAAACAGCATGGAAAGTAAAAATTAAGAAAAAAATGTTGATTAAATGTTAGACTTATATGTGCCTCTTTCCATTTCAGCTCTGATCCTCATTGTGCTTCTTTTCCTGAAGAGCATTGAACAGAGCAAACTGTTTACACTTTATATTATACAGGTAATGCCAATTTTAAAGATCATTTCTGCTTTAATGTACATAGAAGTGGATTTCAGTGTTTGTACACTTTTGTTTGTGGTTGCAGGCTGCCACAGTGTCGCTGCAGGGCTTCATGAACAGTATGGTATATGCATGGAAACGGCCCAACTTCACAGAGGCCGTTCTCGGGGAACGCACACCTTTAGTAGCCTACAACCACGTGTCATTTTTTGAGGAGTCACTAAGGACTACAGTTTGATTGCGTCTATGATTGTGAAGTATTGACCTGGACTGTCGCTTAGACTGAAGAAGAAAAAAAGATGAAGGATTCAAAAAAACTCTAAGAAACAAGCACTGATTCACAGATGCTTCCATTATGGCGAAGCAATTTTATTTATGCAATACCAAACAATATTGCCTTAGCTAACATTTATTTTTGTAGATTTTGTTTGTATGTTTTTTGTTAAATTCTGTTTTAATCCAATGTTTTGTTATGAACGCCTTTGACTGTACGCACTTCAAGAATGATGCTATACCTGCTTAGGCTGCATTCCCAATGTATTGTTCAGTGCATAAATCACATTGTGTTCTGTTTTTGAAGGACTGCTGACTTAATGCAGGCACGAGGAGAGAGAACACAGGGTCATGAGGGTCAAAGCCTGACAGACACAAACACTACACCGGCCTTGTATTGTACAGTGTCCATAACTTTATGACTGTTCAGTTTTAACTGTATGTTAATGGTTGACAGAGGTCGAACTGAGCCTAGAGCAGAAATCACCTAAGACTCACAGAAACACCTGTGCTTATCTCCTTCGAGCCAGACTGTCACATACACACTTTTACACGGCGGGAAACACTGCACTTTTGTTTGTAATCTCTGTAGCAAATAACTTCCCTGAATATGCTCATTTGTTTTTTTGTTGGAACTGTAACTTTTATTGTTCAGTGTGCATAGCTCCTTGTTAATGATTATGTGAAGTAATAAACTATATTTAATGATAAAGACATAAAAGTAATCACAGACGCTGAGTTGTTATTGGTAATATATTATCTAATGTAACCCAGATGTCCAACACATTCATAAAGTCTCACTAAAAAGGCAGCCACACTAAGAACAAATGCAGTGCTGGAAAAAAGGAAATGATTTTGTTTTCACTTTATAAGCTGTACATGTCAGATTTATTTTTAGTCTTAATTATAGCTTAAAGAAGGTCAAACACCAGGAGCACAAATGTATGTGTAGTGACTAGGATTTTCTGCACACGCATGTCTGCCCAATGATCCACGGACTGAATATTCTGAATGCAATCAATGGACCTGCAAGAATCGCTTTGTCCAGAGCTAAAAGTCAAACAACACAGAACATCCACGTGCTCTGGACTCTGGATCTGATCTGATGACATGATGATGATAGTGCGTGGGAAAATGCACAACGCAGTAAACCAACAAACATCAATTTAATGGATAGTTGTTATATAACTTGGTTTTGAAACATATTTTGGCATAAAGTCTATCCACATACCTGTGTAATGCATCTTTGTAAAACAGCCAGTTCAAAATACTTGGCTAAAGATGCATCATGTGCAGACAAAAAATAAGACTGGCAACCAGGGCAAGGTGGGACTTTCCTTTAATCCAAGAAATAATTTACAGATATTATATGCAAAGTGGGTCAAATAGGGGGTGGCGTGTTGTTTGTGCCAAATGTGATAATGTGATCCATGTTTCAATAGTTTCGCTAACAGTCTGGCATTTAGAAGATATGTTTGTATTTACAATAAACACAACACAATAAGAGAAGTCAACTTTCCTGTGACTGCAATAGATATGTGTCTTGAACTGCTCTTCAAACTCACAGAAGAGGAGACAATTATTAGTAAGTATTTTAGAATTGTTTAACTGTTTTGTCCTTTGATGATGGCACTAAAGGTTTATGTGCACTGTGCTTCTCTTCTTTCAAAAGTCCATGGACAGCGATCTCTGCTGAGCCATTTCAGGGTTCCCTCTTCTACTTCCCGCTCTACGCATGTACACATCATACCTCCCGTCCTCATCCTCCTCTTCGTCCTCTTCCATCACTCTGTCCTGTCCTACTACACCGTGATGCCCTTGGACTCTGCCTGGCTGCATACTGGGCCAGCTCTTTTTCCGAAGACTGCTGTTCAAATCCCGAAGTGGAGGTAATGTGCTCTGTAACTCTCCTCGGAAAGGGGGGAGCTCCAACGATCCCCTGCCGAGGCCATGGGCTCCTTGACCAGCTTTAATAGAGTTGACGGAGGCCTGAGAGCCACAGTGATGTTCATGGATGCAGCGTGAGCCTGATGAGGATCTCCTCAGAGCCTGCAGGGACTGGAGTTCCTCAGACAACACTCCTAGGTCCGCTGATGTGGCCTAAAACAAGACAGTTCATCAATGCAATGTTCCTTTTTGCTTGCTCCTTATATGTTGCTGCTATTTCAAACTAACTTTATCTCTGAGAGCAAAGAGTTCATAATGTGGAGGGTCA
The DNA here is from genome assembly GCA_036850595.1 of Rhyacichthys aspro. NCBI lineage: Eukaryota > Metazoa > Chordata > Actinopteri > Gobiiformes > Rhyacichthyidae > Rhyacichthys > Rhyacichthys aspro. The sequence continues at coordinate 5,498,854 of CM072153.1, read as the reverse complement.
AACACTTCCTGAAATTCACCCCTTTGGAACATGTTCTTCCGCACCAGTACCTTCAGAATAAAACAAAACACACTTATGGGATAGAGTAAGATATATCTCAATCTTGAGTCTTGAAGATAATTACCTTTTTGCGTGGCTGCTTGACCTGCACTAAAATAGAGACAATGAAGAGTAGTAGCACCACTCCAGTTGACACACAGATAACTGTGCCATGAGTTTTTGTGAGCTGGAGAAAAAGACCTTTGGACTTTTTCTCTTGAAAGAAAAAGGCAAAGAAATAAATAAAAAAGCATATACAGAAAGAGCACGTAAGTAATTTCCATGATACAATTTTAAGCAGTATCTAGTTTGGTTACCAAAATCAATTTAAAGGCTGAACTAAAAGCCAAAGCACCTTGCCCCTTTGGACTGAGCTGCCTTTTTAAAAACTAATCCATTTCAGTTATGTCATCATGAATTTACTTGAATGTACTGGAAAGAAGGGTCTGAACTAATATTTAATTTTTGTCAATGGACAAGAAGAAAGTCTGCTGTTATTAGCAGAGTTACACAGACCACTAAAAGAGCTCTACAACTGGGAAGCCAGAGTCAGAAAATGACAGCATGGAAGACTTGTCAAGGCACATTTGCATAAAACTCGCTCATGGCAGAACTCAAATACCTTTGCAGTTGTTTTCATCCCAAGGGAACACACAGTTTTGTATGCCGTTGCACACCAGAGAGTTGTTGATGCACATGTTATTGTCACAAAAGAATAGACCACTTGAACAAGGAGCTGGAACACAAACAGGTGTCACACTATTGAGATAAAAAATCATGACAAATGTTGCTAACGCATGTTGTCATTTTCCATTGTCAATTTTTCCATGAACTTTTTTTTAAGAAATATGAAACATTTGCTCACAGTAACGCAGTGTTACTAACATCCACAAGAGGTCGCCATTATGGCACTCTTTGTAAACATTTAGACTGAGAGTCACTGACAAAATAACAAAAAAAAAAACATATATAAAAAGAACTCACGTTCCGAGAAAGACGTGAACAGCATCCGAAATCGGCTGAGACGGCTCGTCTCATCAGCCCACATCCTCACTACGCCCACACCAGTTTCCAGCATCATGTCATTAGCTACTGTACTACAAAACTTGGCCTGCAAGAGACCCCACACCAGTTTGTCTTTGATGTGTTATCTCAATGCTGCCAGGTTCTGTAGGACAATTGCTACATATGCTTCCATTTAATATGGTTAAATGACAAGCTAATACAGTAGAACAATGTGAGTTGTGATATTATTACATATGATTATGTGAGTATGTTTTACCTTAAGGTCCTCAATCGCATTACTGCCATCATAAATAGCTACAAAATTCTTCTTACATTCATTTGAGTTTTCCATTTGATACTCCAGGAAGTGCAGGTAAATCTGAAACAGATATCAAGAGAAATCAAGCATCTTTTAACTTATATCAATTGCAGATTATTGTCCTTGATGTACTTTTATATACTAAAGATTCATATAAATGACCACAGACACTGAGGTGAATCCAGCTCCTGATTCTAGTGATCATTGATGTTTTGATGCATTTAACATGGTTTACAGTACAATTAAGGCATTGCTTTTTTGAGAAAGCACAAAATACATAATTATTTCAGTAGATTTCATTGGGTTAGTGATACATTGCATTATAATTATATGCTTTTTGTTAATGAGTAGTCTAGATTGATAGTAAAAATGGTTTATGTGACTTACATTGAAATACAGTAAGTGATTGGTGTTATATGCTTTAATGCTATATTTGCAAAACTGAAGATGCACTTTGAGTGAACGTTTGGTGATGAAGGATGTAAATCACATGTATCAACGATTTGTGACATGAGGTTAAAATCCAGCTGCATGGATTATGTTACAGATATAGAAATGTATCACCAACAGATGTGGGAGGGATGACAATTGATCGGATATGCGGAAGGAACAACTTAGCAGTGTCCCTTAAGCTTATATGTATTATTCTTTACTCTTATTGCTTCTGTGACGGTGCTCAGTGATTCCCTTTAACTACAGATAAAAATAAATAAAGTCACATGCCCTACTCTATTGTTCTTAGGAGCGCGTATAGTCCAGATGCAGTCCACTGCTTGATCTGGCTTCACTTTGTTGTCTTCGTCCACTTGACTGGACCGGATCATACCATCTGCTCCAGACAGCTCAAACTGACAGTCTGGACAGACAACAGTGCAGACATACTGGAGCATTAAAAAAGGGTTAGCAAGAAACTTTGTACATCATGAATTCAAAAAGGCTTGAGTTACCTGGGATGGGGTTCAAAAGACCTCCTACATGCAGATGGAACTCAGGATCTAAACGTAAATGTCATAAAAGAGAGAAATATGACCACTGCCACACAGGTTCTTTATTGGATAAGAACAGAACACAACAGTTAAACAGAACACAAGCAATGTTTACAGTTGTTATAATAGTTAGATACACATATAATTCCCAAAAATAAATGACTTCAGTCTTAATGCAGGCCTTTATACTAGATTTGCTGATAAAAGGAAAACATAGGCATAATGTTGCTGAATACTTATGTTAACTTAGGTTCTATATTTCCACTTGGTTAAAGTAAATGTTTGAGAATTGAATTAAAATGTATGAAGAAATCCCTGCTTTTGATTAACTTCTGCTAGCTTCATACAGTAGGTGCAAAAAATAGCTCATTTCAAACCCTGTCACAAACATTTATTGCATATTGGATAAATAGATAAATAGTGTGACAAAGTGTGACGGTTTCTATTTCAAGCTTTAAATTTTCCAGTTGTTGCAATGGGTTTAATGGACTATTCATGTGACTAAATTTGACCAATGCACCTCAAATTTACACCAAAGCTGCATTCACTGCCTTTGGTTTCAATATACAGACTTCATTTGAACAAATTAGAAACAAATGAACCAAAGTCATTACAACAAATTCATAGACTATCCACAGAGTCCCAAAACCTGCTACGATTGTCTTACACAGATCCAGTGATAATGCAAATTATTGGGATTCTAGTAGACAGAGCAAACAGTAAAAGAGTTATAGTAAATAGAAGAGCTGTTTTGTGAATGTGTCATTTAGTACATTCTAGTCATTTTAAAACCATTGTAGGCGTATACCTTGAAACCAACCATTATCCCATACATTCAGTTTTGTAACTTACCTTCTGTGAAGCTGTACTGAACCTGAAAGCCCGTTCCTTCCAGTTCTTCATCACTGAAAAAGCGGATCCACATGAAGCGTCCGCTGGAGAGGACAAGTCCAGGATTGGCTGAACCGCAGAAGCGATTGATGAGCGGCGAGAAGCTGAAGGGACCATCACGCACCTCGATGTGGTCAAAGCGACACTCGAATGATGCCTCTATGTAAAAGGTCTTGTTGAACTGCAGCTCTATCCTCTGTCGGGGCTGGGCTGTGTACAACAAGACACATATATATATATAGAAATAGTTTATCATGCTATCAATGAATAACATTTTCCACGTTTTTACCAGAAGAGCGTGGTGTTTTTTACCTTCCAATACATACAGACACTCCTTGTTGGGAGGGTATTTATTTGGGTAATTTGGAGAGCTGAAAGTACCACCATCTGTGTTTCGCACCCAGTTTCCACAGTGACGAGAATTCTGCGGCTGTTGCGACGGTTTGACTTCTTTTAAAAGTGCAGGAGCATCTGTCAACAATCAAATCAACACAAAATCGAATTAAATAAAGTGTATGAAGGTGAATTAACATATACAAGTGATCATTACGTTTACCTTTAGTTTTCTGTGCCAGTGCAAATCCTTCCTCAATTAAGACGAAGAAGATCCAGACTGTGATGGATATAAGAAGAGTTAGGTTGAAGTGATTTAAAAATGTAAGCAATGGGAGACAATCAAGAAAACCTAAAGCTTAGTAGGATTTATTTTTTTCTTTTTGTGGCTTCTGAACATTTAAGTGAATCTGTAAATGACTGTATATACCCAGACGGACTGTGAGGTTCAACACGCGGACAGGGGAAAATGAGGACACACTATATTCACCATCTGCTGTTTTTCTTTTTTCTTCATTTCTGTGAGTAAAACATCCGCAGAGAGTCGCGTCTGTGAGCAACCTGCTGTCTGCTGCGGTTTTGTGTAAACATCCCTGTGATATCATGTCTTGTGCCACATTTCGGTTACATAATGTATGACCCAAGCAGAGCGTGTAGCCTAAAGGCATTTGTTTTGAGTTTTCGCCAAAGTGGCATGTTGGCATTTGGTGGTAGATGGGAACAATCCTGGAGAGGACAGCTAATGAAAAAGACTGTTCCATTAAAGACAGTAACTTGTTTTAGCCATGTTTTAGGGTTAAATCAGTGGTTTTCAAACAAGTAGCACTGGTGGTACACTGGCTCTATGTAATAATATGTAGAAGCTGACAGATTATAAAGGGGGAAAAAAACACTTAACATTTAAAAACTATAAATTGCTATCCAATAATATACTTTACTATGCTACCACACTGACTTTTGGGACCCCTGAAAGGACTCCAAAAAGCAAATATCTGATCAGGACATATAGTCAAAAATGAAATAAAATAAATTAATTCATAATGTTCAAATAGGTATAAATCCTCTGCATCAAAAACAATTCTGAATGTTTTTAAGAGGCCTACACTTCTCTGTCTTATTGCCATAAAGATGATACGTGACAAGCCACATATTTATGGCAAATGGTGTGAAAAGATTTTTTGTAGGTGGTTATGCTGGAAATATTAACTCATAAGAAGCTATGAGCTATTGACCTGCAGTAAAAGTAACCCTATATGTGTTCCATGTTTATATTTTCATTCATAGTTTCTCCGGTCACTTGTACTATTTTTGATGGTTTGGTTCACATTTGTGTGTGAAGGGGATTGACAGCAGCAGAATCTCAAATCCTCTTCTGTCCAGGCACTGAGCCACCACCCACTGATGTGTGAGAGGCAAGTGATTTCAGCTCAAAACATTGGGATTTTGGTCGTCGGTGCTCTCACATAAACACTGTAAATACTGCATCTGCTTCGCTCTGAGCCAGTGTATGATGTCAAGGCAGTGTGGAGCTTTTATACATTTATGTGTGATATAGCATTGTTCAATGTGCAATATTAGGGAGCTATGCAAGAGTGGGAAAGTGTTGTGTATCTTGAATATAACAATAAACTGAAATATGTTATTTTAGAAGTCCTTTTCCTGTCATTTGTACCTAGGGATTGAATCCGATGTTGATGTAGCACAATGGTAATAAATGTGTTTAATCTATTATATTTTAAAATTTCAACTAATTTTGTTGTCAAGGCATATCTAAGCAGCAGAGTGGAAATCAAATTTAAGTAGATAATTCTATAACAATTGGAGGAAGCTTTACTTTTACCTAATAAATAATAAACATCATTTTTTTTATAACATTAAAGATGACAGTATTCTAGAAACGTTTCTGGCATATTTTACTGTTTGAACAATGAATGATCAGGTTAATGCCACTCACCTACATACATCCTTTCAGTTGGAGGTGCTGTGTTTTCAATCTTGAACAAAAGGCGTCTCACATCTCACAGTCCATCTGAATCAAACTACTCCGCGCAAGAACTGGTTAAGAGTGCTTCTTCACAAAATCCTCCACCGTCGTCCTAATTCCACTGGCCGAGATTAAAGTGTCTGGAGTCCGAGAGCTGTGCATCGTTTTATCCATTATCTCAAGTTGAAAATATTTTTCAGAGCTCTATGGGAGCCCCGTGCTCCTGGATCATCTGCGCGCGGCTGCTGCTCCAGGTTTAAGACTGGACGCTGTTGGCGCGACCAAAAGAAAACGCTTAGTGCGCATGTGCATCATCACAAAACAAAGATTGTTATCTCATTCACTAATTCGCGAATTAATGTAATTATATGAGTGGTTAATTTTGCTTTAAAAAAAACAATTAGCTGACTTCGACCAAACGCGTAACTACAAAGCATCGGCACACTTTTACGCACCGGAAAAAAGTAAGATAACATCATGACCAATCCCTTTGTCCCAGATAATATAGCAGAGGGTACATGCTACAAAATGATTAGCGCAATAAGATGTTGTGTGGGGACATAGTGTGCACATGGAGCAATGAAGCAGGGCGAGACAGCAAAAGTAAGAAAATGACAAAACCAATTCTCAAGTCTGTCTTCAATGTGCATTACCTTTGTTATTTTTTCTTTAACAGGGTAAGGTTTAATTTCATGCTGTCTAAATATATTCTATATTCCTAATATTGTCTTCTTTTACAAAACCTGTATAAGTCATCAGTATTCTGTGAGTTGGGACAGAGTTTTTCTTTTTTTCTGCTGTGCACACTCAACTACACAATTCACTGCACATTTTCTGGTAGTGTTGCATCATTCAAAGCCTTGGGTATGACAACCCGTTCCCTTGTGACTGAACCGTAAGACCTCTCTCAAAGACGCATCAATTTTTTATTTGGTGGGGCATGTACAGTTTGGATTTGGAGAGGCTGCCATAACACCTCCTCGTCACAGTTTTGAAGTGCATTTGAAGTGCACCTCAATACCTAAACTTCCTTCCCTGACCATATGCCACTCTCACTCAGAAAGACTCACCTTTAATTCACTTCTTCAAAGGTTATCATTTCTGTTGCCATGACAACCGTGTCTTGCTTCCCTCCTCAATCAAGGATCTAGAAACCAGAGTAGGGGACAACACAATTATTTCCATACACGTGGTAGTAGAGAAACTGTACATCCACATCTCACTCTACTCCTTTTGTAGAGCATGTGAACAGCTATGGTATGCTGTTGTCTATGTGGAAATACATCCGATGCTGATTTGACTTTATGCAAGAGTAAATGCGGGGGTGTCCTTCTCCCCTAGAAGTGCTCAGTTTGTTCTTTTAGAGCACCTATACTACAACAGGATGGAGCTAATGGTACTTTTCACTTCAGTTTGTGGTGATTGAATAATACTGGAAGCATAGTTTTGACTGATATTGTTCAACTATATACTTTTGTGCATTTAAAAGCTTAATTGTTGTTACTGCAATCTATAGAGCAGTGAAAAGGGTTGTCACAGAAAAATAGTAAAGTAAGTGCCTTCTGCATTTTTCCCCTCGGGGAGTCACCACAGCGGAGTAACTGCATGAGTTCCCCAAGGGATTTGAACCCACAATCTCCCGCACCCAAACCAAAATCAAGACTAAACAGGTCTAAACTTGGACAAAATATTGAAGTGAACCAGGTCTAAGTTTTTTTTTAATACTCTGTCTGGATGATGATTTTTAGGCAGAAATGAAAGGGGATCACATAGAAGACCATAACGTTATTGTGATACAAGTTGTTGTTTGCGACATCGTGATAGATAATAATGTGATAATATTGCAATAAAAATGTGATATATTGTGCAGCCCTAAAGAATAAGATCCAGATAAATGTTCACAAAGTCCCAACAGTTCACTGAAAGGCTTTATACACTAAAAATAGGAGGCAGAAGAGAACTAAAGGAGGCTAATAAGTCCTAATTGGATGCATTTTTCAGACCAGACTTGTAATTACCATTTTGATTGGAGTCTGAAGCAGGCATGTGATTGTTCTTATTAGCGTGCACTTAAGGATGAAATTAACATCTTTCATTTTGCTTCAGCACAATGAGCCAGGAGACAGTGTACATGGAGAACAAATTTCACAGTGTTCACACTCTATTTCAAGGACCTCTTTTTGTTCAAAACATGAAAAGATCTGAACATAGGCTTATGTGTCATGCTGTTGATCTTGTTAACCCAAAGACTGTGAACTGTGAAGTGAAAGATCAGCGGGGTCAGGTCAGGTCATGTTTCAAGTTCAATGACATCTGTGTGACAATAGAGTGTGGGAATCTTTAACTATCACCGAGCACACTACAGGCCTGGGAACATACTATGTAGATGTTAAATCAAAACTGCTGCTTGATCTGCTCGCTTCAAGAGAACACAACAGATTGACGAAGTTAGATGAAGACTGTGAGTGACAGGAAATCCCTGTGGATTTGCCCTATTACTGTTGATGAAGAAGTACATAGCACAGTAGCTCACATGGTTTATTAGAGTGGAACAAATTACTTTGTCCAAGCCAGTTCCCCTCTATGACCCTGCTGATTTACTTTTTGGCCTCACACTCATTTGGATGTCACGGACATCACTGCCTTTTCTTTGCACTGGGTGACTGACACGTGTAGGCTATGCTGAAACAATTCATATTATTACTGCTGACTTAAAAAAAAGCATACTTGATATTGTTTTGCGCTTTTTAAAAGGTGACAGAAATGTAAATCTTTTCCAAATAAACATAAACTTTAATCATCCACATAGACGATTCCTTACATAATAATCAGCTTAATGTTTAAATCCAGGCTGTCCCAGGAGCTCAGGCCACTCAGAGTAAAAACACATCCAACTTCTAGGCCGACAACTCATAATATTATGAGAGGTGGACCATGCGTCTTGACATCACATTTCATAACAATTTCTGTTTATGCTCCTACATCCTGATGTGATTTTGAACAGAGGAACTGCAATATATTAAGTCAAACTAGATTAGTGCTAAGGTAGAGGAGTGGCTCCAAAAATGCTACTATTAAATACTATGAAATAACCTTTTCTATTCATAATAGAAAAAGAGACTTTTTTTTAATGTATTTTAAAACAAATCATTTTTTATTGGATTCATAAATATAATATAACTCATAAATATTAATTGTTATTAAACTATGCTTTATTTGTGTAAACACATTTTTTTTTCACTTTTTACTCGTTATAATAATTAAGATGGCCACACACAAGTCATTCCCAACTGGTTGGGCAGGACCCTAAAATGCGTTGCAGTCATGTCCTTAGTGGGTCGTGGAGTGTGTGGCAAAAAATGTTTGCATTTACATGTAATTTACATATTTAGCTATTTTTGATAAACTCTTTGTAACGGCAATTTTTTTAAAAGGTTGACAATTTAATTTATCGACAAGATTATGAAGCCTAAACATGTTAAATGTTTTTTAATTATATTAATTTTCTTACATATACTATCAAAATAGATTTTAGCCACAAAGACCCTTAGGAAACTGTTCACCTACTACAAAAAATAATGTTAGTAAATACTAATGGGTTGCAATGAAATAATCAGAGAAAAATTTGGATCCCATCATGTGGACAGCTGAGAACCACCAATAAGCCTCAGGTATCAACTGACTAGGGTCCTCTAAGTCTATAGAACCGCCTCTGATATTGGACCATACACTTAACACTAGAGTAATTAGGCTTGCCTGTAAATAACCATATTTCTAGGTCACGACCACTGCACATAAGATTAAGTACAATGCATTTTGAGCAATCTTTAAACTCGATGAATATCTTTGTCCAATTTGAGTGATGCTCTTCTTCAACCTTATCGTTTGGCGCCATATGGCCAATCACAAGGCGTGTTTCTGGGACAGATGGCCAATGGTAATGACTCTTACTCAAATCAGGGTTAAGCCATTGAAGACAACTAGAAGATTAGTCTGGTTCTCATCAATTAGGGTGAAAGGGTTGAAGAGTGAAATGAAGATGGAAGGAAGTGAGACAGGCCCTGGATTATTAGATTAGAATCAAATTTACATACATATCTCCATCTTGATGTCAAATTGTGGATTTCATTTCCTCAAATATACTACCATTACAAATACACTGATATTAAGTATGATGAGCAATTCTTAAATCTGATTATGACAGAGGGAGACTTAGCCGGTTTGTCCTGACATTGAGAACAACTGGTGGACTCTGGTCAGTGGTGAACAGACGTTTTGGACATGTTTGACCCACAAATTCACAAGAAAAGCTGCAACAAGCTTTAGTCCATTAGTAAACAGAAATCTTCTTAGCGTGCCTGATCTGTGGATATGGCAGACAGCCACGCAGAGGATGAGTCCCAGGCCACTTTTGGTTTATGAAAGATTAAACAAAAATGTAATCATATTAAACAGTCATTGTGATAAGTTAATAAAGAACATAAACAATAAGTATAACTGATAAGCTAAAAAGTGAGAGACATGAAAGATATGAGATGGATTTGATACAATTATTTGATACAAACAGTATCACTGGGATCTAGCCAAAAACCCGCAGTTTATTCTTGCATCTCAACATTAACCCGCTGTTAATATAAATTACATAATAATAGTATAAATGTGTCCCTCAACATTTTCATTTTTTAAAATCACTTTTCCTGTTCAGACTGTCAGGCTTGAGTGCTGTTGAGACTTGTACATCATACAGTGTGTACATCTGCTTTTACCATGCTTTGGCCTTGAGTTGTCTTCCCTCCCTTTCCTCTTTTTTAATTTAGTCAAATATACAAAGCTGGTCTTTGCAATCAACGACTAAGCACTAGGAAGGGGCTTTAGAAACATAATTAAAGGCCACAGCAGGCCGCCTGGAGTACAAAGTGACAGAAAGTGAGAGTGTGACACAAGCTTTTTTTTTTTATAACTCCAGTGAGTCTGAGAGAAGGAGAGGGTGGTGAAAGGACAGAGGACAGCAGAGGGGAAAGACAAAATAGGGTCATGCCATGACATGGGATTATCAATATACCCAGAAAGATTTTCAAGGATTTGTGTAACACCATGTCATGTAGTAAGTAACAGCTAATGTGGTAAATATAATAGAGCAGTGCTTCTCCAACTTTTAAAATGTGTCTCTCGAAATACTGTTTTTAATTATCAAACTACATTTAGTATATTAGTTTACATATCAGCCCATTTTATTCCTATATGAATATTATGAGCAGAGCGTCCAATAACTGGAAGGTTGGCGATTCGATTCCCGCTCCCCTCATTTCATACTGTCGTTGTGTCCTTGGGCAAGACACCTCACCCACCTTGCCTCCAGTGCCTGTGGCAGTGGTGTATGAATGTGTATGAATGTGTGGGATTGTGTTTGGTGGGGGTCGGAGAGGCCTTGTCAGTCTGCAGAGGTAGGTACAGAGATAGTTTACCACCAGTTTATTCTTGTTTGTGTGAATGGGTGAATGGAAGAATCATGTAAAGCACTTTGGGTGCCAAAGAAGGGTGCAAAAAAGCACTGTATAAATGTGTGCTATTTACCATTTATCATGCATACATTACTATATTTTTAAGTGAGGAGGTGGACCAAACATAAGAATAGTATTAGATTGGCCTTTTTTATTGTATATCCAATCTCAAAGACTCCTGTGTATCACATGAAAGAACCAGTATAAACTACAGTTTATGCTTGAGCCACTGCTTTCGGAATTACACAAAAAATCTAATTTGCCTATAGCCTACAAACCAGCAGTCTATTTGGAAGTTGCAATGGGTGAATGTCTGACATATACCATAATGATCACATATTTGTCATAAAGCCTTTTCTAATGGCTGATTTCTTGCCAACACAGTTGTGTAGCTTATCACATGGGAATCCATTTAAAAGCTTTGTCCATCTCTCGCACTCATGTTGGTTGTGAAAATGTTGACCTTTGTAGTGGAATGCAACAAAGTAAAAGTATTTTGTTAATGTACATTTTTCATAGGCTAAATGTGTGAAGTGACCTGCTTTCAAAAACCCCACTGTCAAACATTCAAAAGCATGTGAGCTTGTCATACACAAGAATAATGTTGGTTGCCACAAAACACCAGATCCCTTGAACCTTTCTTAGTGTAGACCTACCTTGTGCAGTTAGTTTCCCAGCAGTCTTCTTTCCTGTTTTGACTTGCATTGAAATGCTGCAAGCTGTGTGACAGTTATGCTTTTAAGAGCAATCATCTGCTGTGATTTAAATAAAAAGCATGACACTGGAAAATGTAATACCTGTAATGTACCTGAGTCGGTAGAGCATGTTCTTATGATGTGTAATAAATATAAATCGGAATATAAAGAAATATTAAATAAGTCGTCAAGTTTGCGGCGGCTGTTGAATAACAAAGCTGGGAAGATTTCGATTAATTTTATATTGCCCATATAATCAGCAACACTCTTAATTGTAATCGCACATATTTTATGCAGGCCAGCCTATTAATTATTCATTAAATCTCAGTGACAGATTAGAGACACTACTTACTTTTAAGAGTAGCTTTTTGTAGCATTTGCCTTAGTGCTAACTGTGCCTAGCTAACCTAGGTTAGGAACTGAGTACTACCTCCACCAATGTTTTTGACTAGTTAGACTATCTTATGTAAGTTACAAAGACATACAAAGGCTACAATGAGAGAAATACGAAAAGGGGACGTTTTTGTTTTTGTCGTGTAGCTCTTCAGTCATATGTTGTTTATCCGCTGAGTGGCGCTAAAGGCACAGCTAACGCTAGCATAACACAGAAACTCGAAAACATGTTGAGCTAGCTTGTTGTTTCATTTGTTGCCTTGTCATGCGTAAAAGGCTTTTTAAAGAGTAGTTGTGTGTTGGAATAAGTCCACCATGTCAGAAAGGAACAGAGCGCTACCGTCGTGGATGTCTAGGAAGGAGAAAGACAAAGAAAAAGTGAAAGAGCCATTGAAGAGCAAGAGGAAACCAAAGGTTGCAAGGTTAGCTCGCTTTGAAAAGAAAGCCTTCGATTTCTGTTTATGCTGTGACTATTACATAGGATTTATTAACAAATATCCTCGGATGTGCTTTCAGGTCTGTTTTCTATTGTATGAATGAGAAAGAGCTGGTAGGAGCTGCCTTTTCATACCTCACCAGCTGTGCACGTGAAGATCTGCTGACTGAACAAAAGGTGGCGCTCTTTCTCCTTGGTGTTCGTGTTTTGAAAGTTGATGTGATCGCAATGAAATATCCTCCAGATGAGGATAAAGAAGAAAGAATTATCCGGCAAATGTATTCATACTTTTTGGAGAAACAAAAACACGTTGCTCTTTATCTCAGCAGGTTCCGGTTATGGGAAACAGATAACAGAAGCACTGGCCTGATAAATTACTGATGAAAGAAAGTGTCTAAAAGTCATCATTTGTAATTACTTGATTGTCTCCATGTAGTTTCCAAATGACCTTATTTTCTGTTATGGAACCATTTACTACAACCTGTGAAAAATGCATCTGAAAATGGTCATGATTTCCACCATTTAAAATGTAAAATGTGAGAGGAGCCATTTTGAAAATACCAGTAATTGAAAATGGCAGAGGCCAAAATACAATACACTAAACAGTCAAATCAGTGAGACATATGAGCAAAAACATTATGAAAACTTCAGAGGACCACAATTAATTGCCATCAATTTTTGTAATAATTAAACAACAGGAGAAAATTCTATGCTTAAAAATATTTCTTAAATGTTGATGTCTGTTCCCAGACTGAGCCCAAAACTGCAGCGCTGACTGGGGAGGCAAAAAGGAATCCTGGCACTGAACAAAGGACTTTAAATCCAGTGGCAGAGGCCTCAGTAGAGGAATCCTGGGACAGCAGTGACGCTCAGGACCTGTCTTACGTGTCAGAAACAGACTTGGACATTACAGAGATAGAAACGGTGCCATACCCTGTGAGCTCAGAGGATCCACGTTCCGAAGGTGACAAGGCAGTAGAAGTGCGGGATCACAATGATGAAAAACAGAATGAAAACAAAGATGGACACACAGAGACTCAAGCCAAAGCAGCAGAGGAGGACGATGCCTTTCGCCTGGTGCGGGAAATATTTTTCACTTGAACTTTGCACTGCTTCGGAGCAACTTGATGTAAACTCTAAACTCCTAAATTGCAGCTTTTGGACTATTTTCTATTTTAAACATTCCACTTTTGCTGTGTGATTTCTGCAGTACCTGTGACCTTTTAAATGTGAATGCAGCTGGGACAAATGGAGCGCTCTTTTTGTCTTTTTAACCCTCAGATTCACTGTGACACTTCAAATTAGAGAAAGACCTTTCAACAGTAAGAACACACAGTAAACAGTTTAATACATGACAAAACAGCATATTTCTATTTTTCTTTACATCGCAGCGATTTAAAGATTGACCTTACACTTTCAGTTAAACAAGTTACTTACATGTAATATTCATTTTTTAGTTACAGAACATTATACAGTTCATTAAATCATCAATCAGTTATCTGAATATCATTTTTCATCACCAACTCCAATCTGCTCTGTAAAAATAAATGATAAAAAGATGATTCCAAACAAACTTTACTTTTTTTTTTAGATTTTCTTTTACATTATTGCACTGGTGAGTTTTCGTTGTGGATCTTTTGTTTATATCCAAAGACTGCAGTCAGTCGGCAGCCTCTTTATTGATCTTTGGCTCAATGCAGTTGTAAGAGCCAGCTCCACTTGCACTCCCACACAAGCATAAAACCAGGGGGTCATCCCATCCCAAGTCAGATAGGACTGATGGAGCAGCAGAAATCCAATGATGCCTATCAGGAGAAGTAAGCTAGACGCTCCTTGGCACAGCATGCTTAGCCACATTACTTCCCCGTCTTCGGCGTAAACTGCAAATAGCACTGCCAGCAAGGCAAAGGCCACAAGCACCACTGGGATGTACAAACTCAGGGTCACTATAGCTGTGAGAATGTTATTTTTCACCCAGCAGTCACGGATAATATTCCTGTGCCACCAGCTTTCAAAGGCAAGCTCGTCGCCGTCTGCTACACAAGTGTGAAACGGGCTGATGAGGACTTTGTTAGTGTGGATAAACTCTCCAGCAAAGAGCAACAGAGAGGTTGTCATCTGAATAAAGATAGGCAGGAGAAACACAGCAATCCAGACACGGTGCCATGTAGGACTCCTCACAGACAAAGAACTCATGACAGAAGCTCAGTCAAACCTTTCGATTAAGGATTCAAAAACAGACAACAGTAAAAAAATGATAAACTAAATGTAAATTAGCAGGATTACATTTACATCAGCTTTAACTCACGGAAATATCTTCAGTTGTTACAGATCACAGCGAGTTTCTTGAGAAGCAAAACAAATGTGTCAAGGGCATAGGTCATGGGTTTAATTATCAACCACAGATGCTCCATATAACTTTTACATTTCAGTAGCCTTAGTACTTCGTCTTGAGACCGGTTTAAAGATAAGTTTTTAAAGGTCTGGATCTTGAACTTGAACTCGTTTTTACTGCATCTTGTCTCAGTCTTGGACATAAAGTTCTCAAGATTTAAATGAAGACTATAGGAGTTCACAACTGGTTTATTTGACCAGATCATTCTTGTGAAAACTTTTGTTAATTTAAAACAATATCGCTCAACAGTCACCTACTTTACCACATGCTAAACAGCTCCATGAATTTGGACTTGGTCTAATGGAACTTGTAGAGTTTGGATTTTCTAAACATTTATATAATCTTCCATTGAATCATCCCTGGTCTTTAAACACTCTGATCTTGGTAATTAATTGATGATTGACTGGAATCCCAAGCAGGCTTTTCTTACATTATAACAAAAAGGATTTTAAAAAGTCACAGTGCTATTTAAAGCTATGACAAAATAAGTCAAAGGAGTTTACTTTGGATTATGTTTGCACAGGTTTCATTTGTTATCCACGAGACAAGACGAGCTAGTCAGTTTGAGCCAGCTTTACTGCTAGTGGGTGTTTTCTATCTACCGTTAATCACATGGTGCACGCGTCCGGCGCACATTGCGTGAACGCGCCCCGTCTCTGCAGAGCCCTGACCCACTCGTGCGTGTTTCAGTCAGTTTGACGTGCGGACTTCTCCAACTCCAGAGTGCTATATTGAACTTTTCTTCTCTACCTGCATCGTAGACAAGCTTCTCAAGGTTTGGCACACAGAGTTTGTAACGCATGCACGAAACAGATGTTCTTTTTGCATCTTTGCGTTTTGGATCAGTTAGGTTTTCACAGTTTTGCACGGAGAGGGAGGCGGGGTCGCTTGCAAGACTTTCTTTGTCCGTTTTGATGTAGACTGCAAGTAATGGCAATTCACATGCTAAACGACATCTCTGTTTGGATATTTTTAATGATGAATAGTCTGTTAGATTTTATAATTGTAGATAAACTAAAATATAACAGGGCAGGCGGGTACCAAAACTGGCGATTGATAAAATAAGAAAGCGTTGAACTAATAATAAAATATAAACGCAAGGCTATTGTATGCTGATTTAGAATATGGATCCAGTTTGGATATTTGCAAAGAGAGCGCAAAACTGTCCAAGATTTGCACAGTTACCTCCTTTTGAAAATACTACTACTAAACAGTAGGATGTATTCCCATTCCAAGACTGAGGAAAGGAAGTCTGAGCACTGCACAGCGCTCACGCTCTCGTCTTTGTATACTCTACAACGCATGTAGTACATAATGTCCGGGACGCTGAAAAGTACATAATGTACCTAAACTGGTAACCTTGATTTTTTAACTTAGCCACCCATGTTAACCCTTAAGGGAGATAGTAGTAAATTTAAATAATTGCAAAATTAAAATTGTAGATTTTTGGTTCAAAAGGTTGTGAGATCTGGTGTTAATCAAACTTGTCATCTTTAATGTATAGGTGCACCATGGGAAACAGGTTTAGCAGGAGAAGAGAGGCACCACCAGCCAAAGCTGAAAGCCCTGAAGCAGAGCAGAAAGCAGTAGTGGAGACAGTTGAAGAAAGTGTGCCAGAGTGTCAAGAGGCTCTGGCTACTGCCTCTGCTGTGCCAGACCAGGAGGAAACCAAACCAGAGGCAGCCGAAGTTGAAGCCGTGTCCCCAGAGCAGCATCTGTCCCCCACCAGCGAACCCACACCTCCAGAATCTGAAGGAGAACCTGCCCCTGTCGCTGAAGTTCAGCCGATCACAGAAGAACCAGAAAGTGTCCCTGAACCGGACCCTGTCTCATGTCCAGAAGCTGAGGTGATTCCTGAGCCCCTCCCAGATCCAGTGCCTGCCCCAGAACCGGAAGCAGACCTGCTTACCCCGGAAACCCTCCCCGAACCAGTCATTTCTGAGCCCCCTTTGGTCGACATCAGTGTCCCGGAGCCTGAACCCAGCGACAAGTTCCCCTCTCCTTCTGTCAGCCCTGCCCCACTGGATGTGGATGAGACCCCTGAAGTAGAAGAATGCCAAGACAGTCCTGAGACTGTTGTCGTCTCCACATTAGTGCAGGAAGAGAATGAAGAAATATTTCCTGAGAAGGAAAGTGATGACACTATGAATGTGGAGGAAATAATCAATGATGCCAACGAAGAAAATGTGAGTGGACTCTTGAAACAGTTGGAGCTGACAGGAAATGACATTGTGGCTGACCTCATTCTCGGTGATGTCAAGATCCCTGACGACTCCCCCCTCATCGACATCAACACATCCTCTGATCTGATGATGTAAATCCACGAGTATTCAGAAAGGGCTAAATGAACGATTTGGTAGAAGCCTCTAAATCCTACGTAAATCCTAAAAATATTACTGACTTTGTCACCTAAAGTGGCCTACTAATTACATTTTTTCCATTTTTAATCAATAACTGTTTATTCAAACTGTGCTTTGGGACAGATATACTGTATGTGTCATGAGTTATGATAAAATACTAAACACATAAACGTGCCAGGCTGTGAGTGTACAGGATAGAACCACATGGAGCAGAGTATCTAACACGTTGGACAATAGAGATTTAACTCTCTGCAAGTATTTGGGGAATTTCAATGAACCTGTAGGAGGAGCAAATGTCACTATGCAAACTTCTATATGTGTATGTTTATTTGTGTAAAAAGGGAAAAGTTAAAAATACTTGTGGTGGATCAGTAACATGACACTGAAGGGACCATAGGAATGAATGCATGAAAAGCTTAGGACAGAGCGAAGCAGATAACTGCACATCTGTGGCCACGGTTCTGTGCCATTTCTTGGTCTCTGCCATGTCCCTAATAAGTCTGATGAATATCTTTTTCTATTTCCACAGGAAAGGAAGAAGATTAATGTAGTTGCTTGCTTGTAAAAATAAAATGTAATTCTACAAACAACTGCCAACTGTTTTTGTTTACATCATTGGTCAATAAAAAGTTTAAGAGAGGGATATAGTGTAATGTAATATTTCACAGTCACAATTCTTCCAAGGCAACAGTGTCAGTTGTATTCACCATGAATTCAGAGTAGTGGAATTCATATGTTTCACAGCCCACTACACACATGTACTGTATAGGACACAATGTACATATGGAAATAAAACTGCAGCCAACATAAATCGCAGAGTGAGAGCCTTCTCACAGTCTCGTGGGAGAGAGGATGGATGAGGGGGGGGTGGAGGAGGACCACATTCTTTCCAGAGGAAGGGGGTTTTTCAGAGGGCCCGGGTCAAAAGTCTTCAGTGGGACTGGGTTTCAGTCCATGAGAATCTGCTCCTTGCACGCCTCTCGTACCACATTCTCCATTCACTCACTGCATTGCTATCCCAACAAGATGACATTCAGGCGTAGTCAGTGTCTTGGTATGAGGGATCATTTTTAACTAACAAAGAGACTTTGCCAATTTTATAATCCAAACAATCTTTAATAATGCAATAAAGATGTAATGAGTAATGCAGAGGTGGTGATTTCTTCTGTTATTGCACATGAGCACTGTGTGCACAGGCTGGTGGTGCAAGCATAGACATAGATGATAGACTTGATGTACAAATGCACTTCAGATTATGTGGGACCAAACTAAATGCTACTATGATCATATTTTCATCTCTGACCACACCTTTGTCTGACAGCCACCGCCTCAAGCCATTGCAAATGGATAATCTCAACGCTTAAGTAAGTCCCCTTGGAACGGGAGAGGCACTGTGATGTCAAACTAGCATTGAGTCTAACATCTGGTTGGCAAAATTTAAAGCGAAGAGAGAAAACAACATAATGTCCACCATTTACAATAGCTGCCATATCAAAGGGCTCCAGTTCAGAAAACAAAAACTGTTGAACTCTTCTGTTTGACTATATTGCTGATTTTTCTTTCACTGGCTGTAATGGCTGGGGTCCAGGTGTTTATGAGGCCTTCAAAGTTACTTGTATTACAATAGCAAGTATAATTTTTTGTACTTCTAAAGCCTATTTTTTACATTATGTTTACCAGGATTTTTAAAACATAATAAATGAATCCATGCCTAAGGCCACAGCAGTCACACATACTCGTCAGATTGATCAGCTCTGATCATGTATTGATGGTTATGCATTTTTAGCTGGTGTAACAAGAGTATTCTGTAATCATAGCTTGGGTTTCCTCGACTAGCAACAATTAACATATATAATTAAGAACTTATTATATTTTGGGAAGTATAATTGAATTAATAAGGAGCACTGCAGAGAAATGAATGAATCAAAGGTTATTTTAATATAGAACAGTCACTGACAATGTTTCAAGGCTGTTCAAAATAAATACATTAGGATAACATTTACACAAAATATCAGTTAGAATTATATTATATTTATAATCTAAATAAATAAGTTTCGTTTAATACATTTGCCATTAATAGCTATATTAATTGCAATTTATAGATGGTCGTCATCAAAGAGCTGAAGCAGGATCCTGTGCTTTGTTTTTCTAAAAGCAGAAGACAGTTTACATGCTTTGACATTTAAAAAAAACCCCACATATTTTGTGTCATACGGATTATCTGAAATTACCATTAGGCGCTGGTATTTCTTTGCAAGGTCAACATTAGTGCGCCCAGGTTGAAATGGGTAAGACCATAAGATGGTGTTCCAGGAAGGGCCATATGTCTTCACTCCACACAGTAAATAAAGCTCCTCCTCACGGGTGAAGTCCTTCCTCTTCCTCCGCTGGGATTATAACAGAAACAATAAACATGTAACAATAATTGGTGAGCAGTTTTATTTTTTTAAATGGTCTAAATAATTGCTTTACTCAAAGCCTAATGAGAGGTTCTTTAAACTCTTACATTGGAGCAAAAGTCTGTTCTCATCTTAAGTTGCTTGTCATCTGGAAAAATAAGTTCCTTTTTATTCTTTTTCCTACTCTCTGTTTTGAAAATGAGATAAATCAAAGTTAGGATGTTTGTGTGTGCCGGGCAAAGAAGACTAGCTTTACTAAGGAACACATAAACAGGCATGTTTAGGTAGACAAAACAGGACAGAATAATAAAGAAAATAAAATAAAAATAGCAAAGAATGTAAATAGGAAAACATATTGACATGGGACTGGCTGAACAGTTAAGGAAACAGCACACAGGAATGCTGATTCTGAACAGCTCCTTACAAGTGTTTTTGCAGCCACACTGTTGACACCTCAGTGACTTTTACAAGCAGGAAACACTAAAAAAAACTCTGCCTTTTTCTGTCACACACATAAATGTTGTACAGTATGTGAAATGGTTTAATACAGCTGTGCTGCTCTGAAGAAGCTCTGGCCTACTCTGTGAAAACTCTGGCTCCAACTCAACATTCCTTTTGCTCTTTGGTTAGTTGACTGCCAGGAAACACTGCACAGGACAGCTCCCATCACAGGCTTAAAATTATGACACACAAAAAGTCAACCGCTTAAAGCAAAGCATTCTATATGTTTATGCCTACCTTCAGAAGGATGGGGCCTTTTGAAGGGAGTCAGACCTGGTCCTGGAGGGAAACAATGGCAGAATTAGTTCCTACTTTTAACATTTATAATCATTTGTATTTAGGTGAGATATAACATTGGCTCATGAATACCACTTCTTTTACAAAAGGCCGGTCCCTCCACTCTCATCCCTCTGTGTAGTGGAGTTAATCTAATGTCTATGACAGAAAGAAGACTTCTGCTTGAAATGTAAAAACTTTGCAGTTATGTTAGATGAGTTGATAATACCTTGGTGCTTTTTCCATTGAGGTGATTGCAAAGTCTTGGCTTGGGTTGTTTTTTTATTCACTGGAGTCAGATAGACTTCTTTGACAAAGAGTGTTATTAGATATTTTGTAGGCGTGGTTACAGAATGCATTGCATGGATGTTACATAATAGTTATGTAAAAATCACCAAGTGTATTCACTGTGTACACTCTGTAACGCCTTACCTCTCCAGTTTTTCTGGTTGCTCTGTGACACTGCTGCACTACTTTCAGAGCCGGGTTTTGTCAGTTCTAAAGCGCTGAGTGTGTGCTCTTGTCCACCAAAAAGGCTGCAGTGATGAGTCCTGTATTGCTCAGTGGCCTCTTTAAGAGCTTTATGCATATCACAGCTGTGTGGGCAGGAGCTTTGAAGAGACGCAAATGTGCGACTGTTCACCTCCTCAAAACTCAACACACAACCTAAAAGAAAAATAGTGCAAAGAAATAACAGCACTGATAATACATTGACAAATCAACTGAAAGAGGGCTGACATGTATTATATGATGGCTTAAGTTTTGACAAAAGCCTGTTATTGTCTTACCTGTACACCGAGTATCATAAGATGACCCTTCTTTACCAGCATCACTCATTTCACATTTCATCTCACCTTTTAACGATAAAAGTATAAGATATCCCACAAAAAATGTACAAAGACAACTTCTATAGAAAGCAAAACTTGTCTGGTACCTTGGTCATCAGAAGACATCTGTTTTGGTAAATTCCATACCGCAAGTGGAAGTCTAAATGGCTGACTAAACAAAAAGAGCAAACAACATGCAAATATTTCATTTCTGTCCAATGTCACCAGCTAAAGCAAAATCATCTTTTAACTTAAAACCTGTTTTGTTCAGGATCTCTGCTAACCTGTTTTCTGCATGGAGCTCTCTACCTCCCTCTAGCCTCTGAACATTAAAAGCACTTCTTACATCTCTGGTACCACTGTAAGCTGTCCTCCATGCACCTTCAGCCTTATCCTCCTGACAACTTACACTGGATATTTTATTTAATTTACTGTCATTCTGAGTCCTGACACCTCTTTTGAAAGGTTCATTGTGATTTTCAAGAGCTTCAATGTAATTAGTGCTGCTTTCCTCTTGCTTTGTCGATCTAGGTGAATCTGTAGAAAGACATGTTAACTCTAGCTTTTGAGCCGTCATCTGTGGGTAAGAGAGTTCTTGTTCAGCTTCAGCCTAAAAAGGACAAACATATACAGATAAAGGGTTACTGGCCAGTGTGCTGTTAGACCTTTCATTATCTTTGAAGGAGACTATATTCTACCTGTCTTTTTTCTAGCTGGTTGATTCTTTGCAGTAACTCTTTGGCTGTATTTTTGTAAATGCCCATGTTTGCAGTAGGGTTCATATTTTCATCTCTGACATGTCTCTCTTTTATGTCAGGACTCCCTAATGTGTTTGCTTCCCAAATAAAATGACAATAATGTTGACAATAATTATGTACTACAACGTATTTGTTAATTGTGTCCTAAGGACTATCTACTTTATTAAGAATCAAGAGTAAACAATGGCTGACTTACTGGCCTGTTTGCAAGTCTGTAAAATGAATGTGGCAGCCTTCCTAACCTCCTCACTTGTATCTTCTGTGAGTAAAGTTATGATCACAGGAAGACCACCACTTTGCACCAACTGCTTCTGATGTTCCTCTTACAATAGGAAAACGTGCAATGTTAATGCAACATTAGAGATACATATTTTAATACACCTGAATTAGTCTTACCTGAAACCTCTGTGCAGTGGCCTATGGTTAGTAACACAGAAACCCTATCCTCTGCTTCAAGGTTTGGATTCATAAGCAGTGAGAAGAGGTGACAAACTACACCATACTGAGCCAGGTCTATAGCAAGTAGTAATGAATCAGACACTTTAGATTTAACCAGCTGTTAGGTGTGTATTATTGAGAAACCAATACCCACAGTTGTCAGTTATACAGGCTGACAAGGTTTTGGAAAAAGAGACAGCAAGTTGGCAAGCCAGCAGGCTTGTCTCTGAACCTAGACAAAAACGGATCAGTGCCAATGTGAGATTTTCCAGTCCCTCTGAAGCAGCAAAGCTCTCCTGAACACAAGCTACAAAAACAAATTAGGCATGGGCACAAAAATGTAATGTAAATGTATTACAATTACTAGGGCTGCACAATATTTTTGTTTGCTATGTGGCCAATCACGCTACTGATTAAGGCTCTGACAAAATAACTGTCAGAGCCTTAAATCAGTAATGTGACTAAAAATAAAAGTTAGTGGTCCAGATGTGACCAGTGGAAGTTTAGAATGTTTCTTTATCTTTGTCTTAAAATGCTTTTAAATATTTATGTCCAAGGGAGCATTCAGACATTACAAGTCATTTTGTATTGCAATACTAAACATAGTTTTAGCATATTACATGTTTTTTGATATTGTGCAGCTCTACCAGATAGTAGTAAAGTATTTCTTCTTACAGTTATTTGCGACAACCATTGCAATGAAAGAGCATATGGGTTGGAAGATCTCCGTTTGGGGAAGAGAAATCTGCTGAAACCAGGTTTTTATTGTTGGAAATACAGCCACACAGATACGCTGACATTCCTCTGGTAGATAAAGAAAAAAACATTTTTGCTTTACTGTAGACGATGTTTGATGTCTCAGAAAACCATGACACCTATTAGATATTTAACAATATGTTACACAGGTGTACAAAATGGTAGCTGTACCATTCTGGGGGTTGTTGACACATCCACACAGAGCACTAGACACAGAAGACCAAAGCTGTTGTAGGTGAGTAGGGTTGGCTGTTTTGAAAATACCCTCTGCAGACAGGGGAAAAGTGGTTCTGGGGAAAAAAATGTATTTGTATATTAAAACGTATCTCCTGTTCGTTACAATAGATCACAAAATACTTCAACTCTAGTACCTAAAAAGGTTGAGTAGTATATCCAGACAGCCAGTTATTTGGGCCAATGTCTGTCCTGATTCTGCAACAGCATTTAAACACACACACAAGACACAATCATTCTTGCATATACTATTCTGCTACATTGGTTAGGTAATGAAAATGGTAAAAGAGAGACTGAAGGACAAATAAATGACATTTTAAAAAGTAAGTAACATTTTAAACGACATGGCAAACATCTGAGCTTTTAATTAAACATTTGCTCTTACTGTTGTTGCCCACCAATACAGACAGAAAATAGACAATAACTCTCTTCTTTGTCAGTGGAGTGTCTTCTTTCAACAACCAATCAGCCAGGTCTGTGAATGTCTCCTTTCTGCAGAGCGAATTCTTGCAATAAACTGTCATATAATAAACAAATAATAAATACAAAGGGAAAAAACAGAAATATCAAATCAAATTCAGGTTCAGTGTTTGGATGAGTGATTTTTCTAGTGACTGCCCTAATCAAATACAGCAATACACTTACCACTGGCCTCTGCCAGAGTCCCAAGAGTAAAGAGGGCGGTCTCCTTGACATCTGACTGAACAATGCTTGACTTGGAAAGGTTAAACAAAAAAGCCACACCTCCCATTTCTTTCAGCAGCTCAACATTATGCTCTAAAATAATAAAAAAATATATATATTTGAGACATAAAAACATTAATTAACGTCATGTTGAAAAATGTGTGAATGTGCTACTACCTTTCTTTTCACAAATTGAATGAATAGTAAGAAGGGCTTGTTTCTGCAGGTCTGGACATTTCATCTGGAACTTCAGACACTCAAGCAGCAAACTGAGGTCTGTCCTGATGGCTGAAAGCACATAGTGAAATTAGCTTATCAATAAAAAAAATACATGTGAAAAGTGGCCTGTTAAACCTAGTTTGCAACTTACTATTTCGACTGCGGCAATTCGCTGTATTATCCATTCCACTGCATAACAGAAGTTATTTAATTATTGTTTTCCACTTTACAGTAATGCGTGATTCATTTTAATAACAAGAGTATCACTTTTAAGTAAACTAACGTAACCTAGTTTCTAGTTTATTCTTATAACGTTAATGCTAGTTACAATTAGCGCTAAACGCAAATTGAGAAAATATTTAGCTAACAGCTGAGCGCGAGCTAAACTATGCGAGCAACTTACAAAAGATACGCTGTGATAACTTTAAATTCTTGTCTAAACACACTGTCTAACCATTTCTAAAAGTTTGGCTCGTAAAACAAGTTAAAGTCAAAAACAGCGACAAAAATAAACGCTATCTCATGCTTTGCTAGCTGATACCTCGTGTTACCATGGCAACGATATGGACTGAACCATAGGTGGCGCAGTTCAACATTTATGGATGGCGCTTACTGTTAAAATAGGATGCGTAAGAATGAATTACATCACAAGTTGGCCAAATAAATGATATAAGACTGTCACACTCAAAAATGGCATAATAAGCTTTAGTCTGTTCATTATTACCAATTATTGCGATAATTTACAATGTTTACTGTCTATGTCATGTCTCATTCATATATCAGAGCCATCATCCGGCCATACAGTCAGAGTGCGTATGATGATGATGATGATGACGTCAGACGTAGTGCTACGTGCAGGGTCGCCTCATCTTGGTCGTAGTGTTTTGGTCGACATAACTTCACTTTTGTTTCTTACACGTTTAGACCTTCTGAGGTATTTGACGCATATATATATATTTAAACAAATTTAAGTAGGTGTGTGCATTATACAGTTCGTTGACCCTAAGCTTAGGAACCATTTGTGCCGAAGTAAACTTTTTGCAGGGTTAGCAAGCTAGCGTGCTAGTTGGCTCCCCATTATATAACACTTAAGGTCGTATAGCAAACAGTTTAGCTACAGTAGGGGGTAAATTGCGTTGTTTTATTATATTTAGAACCGCATAATTGATACGTTTATGAGGCTGTACACCCCGTCACTAACTATATGTCATGTCCTTGTTACAGTAAAACTGAGCTGCAATTCAACCTATCAAAGAGCATCTTATCGGAGATGTCTGGGCGTGTGTGCGCCAGCATCCTTAAAAGAGCGTCATGCTCACTGATCCTCTCTGCATCTGTCTCATCCCAGGTATGTACTAACAGCTCACGGTGTTAATACTGTAGTGTATAATATGTTCGTTTTCATTAAATTTTTGTTTTTGTCAGATTCCCCAACCTGCAGTTTTTCCATATTTTCACCCTCAACAAACCCAGTATTCTCACTTGTCATCACGGATAAACGCAACAGGCCAGACGTGCTACACCAGTGAAAAAACAGATATCAGGTCTTTTAGGGCACACAGTTTTTCAACACGTCAGGATTTGGACTTTCAACTAAGCCTGGTGCAAATCAATAGCATTCTCAGATCTAATGAGCAGGTAATGGATATCTGCATCCCCCATCAGTAAAATGTTATATGATAAAACCGAATACTGATTTACAGGTTAAATGTTGAAACTCTAGGAGCTAACCACTATTTTTTTATTAATTGGTATTTCAGAGTGTGAGTGTCCCTGAGTTTGATGGCAGGGGTCTCAGCTTTGTTAGAAAGTTTGAGAGCAACCAATTAGCTGCCAATACCCCTAATGAGGACCGTCGTAGTGCAGCCACATGCTTACAGGTAATCTTTTTCTACTATATGTCTCAGTATAACATGTACGTCCATAAGTCTAATATATATATTTTTTTATGTTTCCTAGTCAAAGGGAATGCTGTTTGGAGTGTTTGATGGTCATGGTGGTTGGACATGTGCACAGGCTGTCAGTGAGAGACTCCTGTACTACATAGCTGTTGCAATGATGCCTAGGCAAAACCTGGAAGAGCTAGAGAAGTGTATGGAGCAGGGCAAAGCTGTTCCTCCAATTCTACAGTGGTATAAACACCATGCAGACTACAATTACCGAGAATCTGCTTCCCTCTACATTCAGCACCTCAGAGTTTTCTGGCAGGAGTTACTGGACAGCGAGGAGCATAGTGAAGGCATGAGGTAACAGATTAAGAGAATAAGGAAACAATTATGGCTGACAGCCTCTGGTCGTCTAGTGGACTATAAAGTCAGTGAGGTCACATTCAACTGAAATCTTACTAGTTGAATAGAAGCTTGTGATACTTTTGGAGCTATTAAATGAGACTCTACTGTCAGTTAGTGCAGAACAGTCGTAAAAGTGTGCATAACATCTCCCAACTCTTTATGTGTGCATTGGTGTCTGATTGTTTATCAGGAAGGTGCACCCCTGATATGAGACGCTCAGAAGACATAATTTAAAGAAATAATTAAGCGTGATTATCAATATATCAAGCTGCTCAGAAGTGTGTTGCTTAACTATTTGAAGCAGGACAAAAGGCCAGACAGCTGTTGTGAGAGCAATTATGTGAGCCATTGATTTGGTTAGTTGATGTGTGGGCGAGTTGACTTAAGTTTTTTTGGTTGACTGGTGCCTTAGTAAAAATCATGTCAGTGTTTTTCCCACAGAACTTTACAATTATGTGTTGTTGTTTGCTCTATTTTTAAGTCTTCCTGATGCCCTGGATCGGGCTTTCAAAAGGCTGGATGCTGACATATCCCTAGAGGCTCAGGTTCCTCTTTCCAACGATCTGATGAAAAGCACAGCCATTCAGGTACAACAGAAAACAATACACCAACTTACACTGATGTCCTTCTGATGTCCTTAATGTCATACTGAAATTCAGTTGGATTACTTTCTGTTCAGGTTGCGTTTGCCGGTTGTACTGCGTGTGTTGCTCATGTTGGCACAGACGGTATCCACGTGGCAAATGCAGGTGATTGCAGGGCTGTGTTAGGGGTTCAAGAAGAGGACGGTTCATGGAGTGCTTTGCCCCTTTCCTGGGATCACAATTCCCAGAATCCTGCAGAGGTGGAGCGGATAAAGGCCCAGCACCCACATTCAGAGAGAGATACAGTGGTCACAGATGACAGACTGCTCGGAGTGAGCACATTGGATTTTAACATGCTTCATATATTTTATAAGCTGTTCTAAAATTCTGAGTGTTCAGCATGGCTGTTCTTTATTTTGGTTTTAGATTTTGATGCCCTTGCGAGCCTTTGGTGACGTAAGTTTTAAATGGAGTCTTGAATTACAGCAGAGCATAATTGCCGGCTTAGAGTCCACTGTGGACCTGGACTCTCTAAACCTGTACAATTACATCCCTCCTAACTACCTGACTCCGCCGTACCTCGATGTGAAACCTGAGATAACCTATCACAAGCTCAGGCCTCAGGACCGCTTCCTCATTCTTGCCACTGACGGATTATGGGATGAACTTACGAGTCAAGAGGCTGTACAGCTTGTTGGAGAGCATCTGAGTGGGATTCACCTGCAGGTTTGTTCTACAAATGGAAAAATGGCTTATAATGTTGCACACTACCAGAAGAAACCTTTACATTTCTGTTACTAATAAAATAATTTGCATACAACTATACACCTTTGTATTCTCAGGCTCCAGTCTCTCATTTGGAGAAACAGATGAAGCTGGGACAGTTACATGAACTTTTGCTAAAACGGCGTGCCAGAGCTTCCCCGGCACTTGACACAAACGTCGCAACTCACCTCATCAGACATGCTCTTGGTAAAGGAGATTATGGAGAACTTTGCCATGAGAAACTTGCCTCTATGCTTGCTCTGCCGGAGGACCTTGCTCGAATGTACAGAGACGATATCACAGTGACTGTTGTCTATCTAAACTCTGACCTGGCTAAACCACATCACAGCTAAGGATCTGGTACAGGCCCTATGTGACATGAAAAGACCTACAGGTGATAAGAAGTTATTTGTAAGTATGGTCGAAAGCATAACTGGTTTTAGCATTTTTCAAAATGAAAGACATGTTTGGTGTTTTCATAAAACCTTGTGTTTATCTTTTACATTATGTTAATCATGCAGAATTATGCTAACAAGATGCAAAATTTCACTTCACACATTATGTCATTTGCCTTTTGTCTCTTGCACAGATGAAGTCCCTGTTGCATTTTGTTTGCCCTTATTTATGTTTAAAACTGTGACTTGTGTTTTTACATGTTTACATCAATTTTTGTGAGTTTATAAAATTTTAAATTGGCACAACAATGTCTTGCAGAGAAAATTGTTTTTGGTGTGTGAGACAGATTAAGTCAGTTTTCATCAATGCTTGTGAAGTTGTGTGAGAAACAGTTTACAAAATAAACTGGGCCTACAAGTCACTCAGTGATTCTCACAGGATCTAACCTGATCCTCAGATGTTGTGTAAACACCTTGTTGTGTAAACAGCTTTACACATACTATAATATGGGTTTATGCTAAATGAATAAAGCATTTTGGAGAAGTAAAAATCTAATTCATGTAAAGAGGTAACTGTTAAGAGTTATAAGTGTGCTACAGCTTCATAGACACATCTGATGACAAAAGAAGGAAAAGTGGGTGTGAAAGTACTTAACCCGTATAAACAAACCTGTGTGTTATGTGTGACAGCGTGAGGTCACCTTTCGCTTTAGCTGTTTCCCCAACTGATAAAATCTAACGGCTACTCAGTTTCGACTGTTTAAACTCTCAAATAGCTGTAAGCCCACTTAAGTGTGATCATTCCTACTTCTGGAAAGGACATGTTTGTCACAGTGGCAATATAAGCAGAGGAAGGTTAAAAACACCAAGGGCATTGTCTGGAATTAACCGAGACACTGAAGATTGAGCTCCAAGGCTTGTGGAAATTATGAAAAACACCGCTCTGAGGATTCTTATTTTCTTCTATGAACTCCAGGTAAGCCTTTAGTTTGGGTGCATTTCTTTTACAAGCTGCACCAAAACAAAGTAATGTATTGTCATATTTATTTCATACAGTGGTTTGCTGCTGTAGCTGTATCAAATTTGAGATTAACCAGCAGCAAGAATTTTTATGTAAGTTTGGTTGGATTTTTATTTTTACACCATAAACAACATACCTGACATGTTTTCATCCTGTTTCAAATAGAGTGCCTTTAATACAAGTCTGGAGCACCTCGCCACCATTCAGTTTCCATCTGAGCATGGCAGCTTGAAACGGGTCAAGAGGGAATGGGTGATTCCTCCAATGTACTTCCCAGAAAATGACAGAGGTCCATTTCCTAAGTACATGGTGAAGGTAAATAAAAGTCTTTGGTGTGCTGTTGCATGACTCTTATTCATTCAATAGCACTAATGTCGGTTGTTTTTAGATTAAGACGAGCAAGGATTCCAGTGTAGAGATAACCTACAAGATCAGTGGACCTGGGGCTGATGAGCCACCGGAGGGTCTTTTCACTGTAGATCGCAGATCAGGGGTGCTGCAGGTGACCCAGCCGCTGGATCGAGAAAAGGCAGACCAATACACTGTAAGTCTCTTCTTGCCTTTAAAGGGATAGTTTAGGATTTTATAAATGTAGTCATGTTGGGTACTTACGCATAGCTGAAGTACAATCAGTCACCATTTTAATCTGTGGTACATAAAGTTATTGATGCAGCAATAAGTTACGGGTTAATTAAACTATGTAACAAACTATGGAACCTGAAAATCATACAGCAAAAGCATTTAATTCATTTTGTTGGTTTTTCAATAAATGGGTTCTGTAGCTTTTCCACTATGTTTTTGTGAGTTTCAGGGCATGCTAGCACACATATAAAGGCAAAATATGTTACATAAACACACATTTCCAATAAAACAACATTGATGAAAATTAAACAGTCCCATGTGAGTTGCCACTATTTGTCTCTATTAGTTATTTCTAGTGTTGTTTTAGTTTAAACAATGTTTGTAGCTGAGAGTGTTGGTTTAGACAGCTGTATGAATTTGCTTTACATTAGATAACATATTTTCAATGGCCTCACTAGCGACAATCTATAACTTAAAGTCAGTGCATTTGCTCCTGTCTGCTCCTCCAAACTAGAAGTATACACAACCCCTTGTATAACATATGCAGCTATCCTTTTAAAAGTTATCTAGCCAAATATAGGTATAATATAAGACTTTCATTTCATTTCTTTGAGTTTTCCTTTTATGTGCATTACAGTTATGGGTCCATGCTCTTCATGCACACAACAGCATCAAGGCTGAAGAACCAATGGAACTTATCATCCACATCATTGACCAGAATGACAATGCGCCACAGTTCACTCAGAACCCTTTCCATGGCAGAGTGAGCGAAAGTGCTGCCACTGGTGAGAAAATCGATATACAGTATCTTAGCAAACTCTTCTGTATTTTTAATCTTCAATACACTGAGGCCTGTATGTTTTTTTTTTAAATAGGTGATTCTGTCATGCGGGTAACAGCCGTGGACAGAGATGACCCAGAGACTGACAACGCCATGATTAAATATCGAATATTGTCCCAGACACCAGATAAACCCACAGAGGACATCTTTGCAATAAACCCATTGAGTGGAATAATCAGTCTAACTCATGGTGGACTGGACAGAGAGGTACATCATACTTCAAGGACATTGTTTTCCCAAGTGTCATGCTCCTGATATGCTTCATCTCAACAAACTCCTTAACTTCCTTTAACATTTCTTTAACTCAGGCCCATTCGGAGTACAAGCTAATCATTCAAGCTGCTGACATGAATGGGGAGGGGCTAGCTACTACCTGCACCGCTCTCATCACTATCACTGACAGCAATGATAATGCTCCTCAATTTCTCATCACATCTGTAAGTATTAAACTGTGGAACGTACAGAGTAGGTTGTTACCCTTTGGCGGCATCTGGTGGCATCTTTGCATGTGTTTAACAGTACTCTTTATACCCTGGTTAGTTGTAGACTAATAGGAAGTATTGAAAGTTCCACAGGGTTCTATTGAGCTTTAAATATCACTTGTTACCAGAAAATATGTGAAAAACATGTCGTTTGAAAGTAGAATGCAGGGGATGGTCCATGTTTTTTAGGATATCATCTGAACTGTGTGTGTGTGTATGTGTGCTCCACTGCTTTAACTAGATTCTGTTTTCAAGTGCCTACGATGTAGAAGAAAAAAGAAAGAAAACATGGTTATCACGCCAAAGAAGATGAAAACATAGTCGTGATGCATATGTTCCATTTGGTTTAGCTGTATATGACAATAACTTTACATTATTAGTAGAGTTTTTGTTTGTTTCAGGTCTCTTCATCAGTCCCTGAGAATGAGGACGGAGTTGATGTTTTTAGGTTTAAAGTCACTGATGATGATGAGTTAGGAACACCAAACGCCAACACTAACTATTCAATAATAAAAGGAAACGAAGGGTCGCACTTCAAAATAAGCACGGGTCCTGATAAAATGGAGGGAATCCTTACCACAGCCAAGGTTTGACACCACACAGCCAAGGTCTGACTTTCTGTGACGAACTAAAGTACTTGTTCGACCCAGTAAAGACATGCTATCACTCACAGGGGCTGGATTTTGAGAGCACTCCCACCTTTACTCTGCTGGTGGTGGTTACAAACGAAGTACCCTTCACTGAACCTGTTTCCACCTCTACTGCAACCATCACTGTGAGAGTGGAGGACAGGAACGAGCCCCCTGTTTTCACTCCGTCCGAGATACATGCAGCCATCTCTGAAGATGCAAAAATTGGCAGTTTAGTGGTAGACCTCAGAGCTACAGATCCGGACACAGCCAGAATAACAAACATAAGGTATTGAATATTCTATACTGTGTCAAGCAGATTACATGTCATTTTCTAATTACCATTTTTTGCTTCTTTTCAGATATAAACTGTCAACAGATGCTGCTGGGTGGCTAAGCATTGACCAAGACACTGGAAAAGTCAGTGTTAAAAGCAACATGGACAGAGAATCACATTTTGTTAGAGACAGCAAATACACCGTCCTTGTTTTGGCCTATGACAATGGTATTTTAAACTTTTGGTGTATATGTGTATGTGTAAGCTATAACTTGAGTAATGACTAATAAACTTTTTTTGTGCTTGTAGAAACTGTTCCAGCTACAGGGACAGGCACACTAGTTGTGACTTTATTGGATGTAAATGACCACGCTCCAGTCATAAAGCAAAGAAGAGTCAGTCTGTGCAACGTTGATCCTGTTCCTATTGAACTGGACATAATGGACCTAGACAGCCCCGGTAACACTGGACCATTTACTGTAGAGCTACAAGGAGAACACCGCATCAACTGGAACATCAACACCAACTCCTTAAGTGGGATTCTTTATTTCTTGTGATGAAATATGAAAGATTTGGCCCACAACACAGTTACATTTATTAAAACTGTTTTTGATTTGTCTTCCAGGTAATGCTGTTTTTCTGAGCCCCAAACGCAAGATGCAGCTTGGATGGTATTCTGTGCTAATGCGTGTCTATGATGTTCAGTTGCTTTATCAAGACAGCACTCTGGATGTTGAGGTGTGCCAGTGTCAAGGGGCCGTTTCTATCTGCATTATGCCTCATTCTGCTCCTCAACTTCAAAGCCTCTCTTATGTTTCTTTAGTCCTGGGAGTCATATTCGGACTTTTGTGTATGTAACTGTTTCTTTATACTAAGAGTACATATGTTTGGTTCACTTGTTTTTCTAGTTGTTCACTTTTTTTCTGTTGTCCAAAGTACTGCTCCTGCTATTGATATTGAGATGGAGAAGAAGAAGGGTAGAAGACATTGCTCTTCTTAAAGATCCACCAAGAGACAACATTTTCTACTATGATGAGGAAGGTGGAGGTGAAGAAGACCAGGTAAGGAGTGGAGAAAATGAGATTTTGCATTTTCAAAGCTGGCAATGCACAGCTTGGTAAAAGGAACTAGCTGGAATAAACAGTTGTAGCTGTTTGTGATGCACTGTCCATCTTCCTGTTTAGCAACTTAATTTAGACTCAGTGGTGCAACATTTCCTGAGCCTGACTTGCAGCTGAGGTCATGTGACTTTATGCATCCTTCCTTCCTCTTTTTCAAAAAGAAAAGAAAAGAAAAGAAAAATAAAGTGGATAATTTAATGTTACTAACTTTAATATTTCTTCTCCAGCAGTGCTCAGTTAGTCCTCTGCGGATAAATACAGAAATAACACATAAATACCATAGAACTCTGTTGTTAAATTGTTAGTGTAGTCTTTCTTTCAATTGTTTAAAAGAACTGAACAACCTTCTGGGGTCAGTAACTTGTTTTAAAAAACTGAAAACCACTTTAGCTGGATTCTGACTAAGGCTATTCCCTTTTCTAGGACTATGATCCAAGCCTACTCTATAAGGGACTGGAAGAACGTCATGAGGTCGTCTGCACTGAGGTTTTTCCTGCTAATCAAGCACGCCCGAGTTACCGTCTCAAACTTCAACCTAATGAAGACATTGGCCAATTTCTATCAGAGGTAAGTTTTATTGTTTTTGTACAATCTGCCCCATGCTTACCAGATTATCTTGGTATATCATTGTCCTTATTGCCCACTGTAAAGTAAACTGAAATGTGTGTTGTAGAACCTGCTTGCTGCAGACAGTGACACCACAGCTCCTCCATTCGACTCTCTGCTGGTGTTTGACTACGAGGGCGCCAGCTTAGGGGCAGACTCACTCAGCTCTCTGAACTCATCGGACTCAGAGCAGGACCAGGACTTCGAGAGCCTGATCCAGTGGGGGCCACGCTTTAGCAGGCTGGCTAACTTGTACACTGTGGGTTTAGAGGATGACACCGATACCCTGCCAGGAAAAACTGAATGGGTCTGATGTAGTTCTTTGGATGAAAGCACCAAAGAACATCATTTGTACATGGTCAGGTTACATTATATTTAATGTATCCGTCCCTTCTTACTAAATGTTTAAGGACTTCAGAGTTCCGTAGAGCTCTGTCATAGGTCTTCTGTAATGTCATGTTCTAAAAATTATGTTGTCCCTAATAAATACATTTAGGAGCTAAAAGACCAGACTGGAGCCAGATGGGGACATCTATACTATAAACTATATTCTGGTAATTGCTGTTAAATATATTCACCACAAGTCTAGTCACAGACAAATGACAAACTCATGGAGGGTTTGGTTGTGAAGGGTTAGAGAGTTTTTTTGTAAGATAATATATGTTCCATCTACAAAGGAATGGTGAGGGGAAATAAACCAGTCAAGACAAGAACAAGTGAAAATTAGTTTCAGTCAGAATTTAGAAAGACATTGCCTGGCCAGCCACACCCATTCTCTACACACATTTAAATAGGTCTGATCTTCTTTCTTTCACAGTAAAGCCCTTTGGTAGAAATCATGTTAGACAACTTTTCCTTGTGTGATGTTTTGTTTATGTGTTTGATTGTATGTCTCTGAACTAGTGGCAGTTCAATGTACAGTACAGAGCCAATTGGGTTTGGAGGCAGTTCAATCTGCTTCTGTTGGTGCTGCCCACTGGAAACTCAAACCTACAGAGACCAGACTAATTCTATGTACAGAAAAGAAAATGAAGTTAGCTGTCTGTAAAGACTGGAAAGACTGGTTTCAGAACGAAGGTCAGTTTTAAGCAGTACAACTCTAGATAAATATTTGAATCTGAAACGTATTTTCGTATTATAAACCTAAGTAATGAAGCACAAAACAAAATATAACCAAGTCCTAAGACATGGATGCATGCAACAATCTGATAAGGTCTTGGCCAATAGCCTCCCAGAGTCCTTTCCCTAAGGTGTGGACTTTAGTCCCATGCAGCTCCCATGATCCACCTGAGGTAAACTTTGTCCTCTGACTGTACTGCTCAGAGAAGTTACAGCCGTGGTGGAATTCTTGTCTTTCTTAGCTTTCTTAGTTTACATTTGTCAACTACTGATGTGACAGTCTGTGGATATCAATTGTGGAAGGTAAGATTAAACATTAAGAGAAATACCGGTGAGTCAACGACGGTCTGAAAGGCTCTTCCCACAGGTGATGTTTTTCTCCCCTCACAGAACATGACACAGAACATGTTCCAGGAGGGGCTGTACCAGGTTTACATGGAGACACCCACACCTCGTCCACTCACCCAGATGACCAATCATGGGGATCTAGACAATGCCAGGATCCACCGTTGGTTTGGTACAGTTGTAAACACCAGACTTTTGGTTTCAGGGGTGAGATCTTGAGTCCCACACATTCTCAATGTCATGATGCTTTCATGCTCTTCTGTTTTGATACATTTTTTATGTTTCCTCTCAGGTGATTCAGGTGATCAGTGCGGTAGCTTGCATACTAACCACGGTCATCCATACATGCGTGAGCTATAACTGTTCAGTTTCTATGGCGACACCTGTGTGGTCGAGCTTATTTGTGAGTCCATGCTTTTACATCTTTAGACCAACATGAGTCAAAGCAACTGCATGTTTTATTGTTATTGATGTTCTTACAGTATGTTGCTTCTGGATTTTATGCAATGGAGGTCAAGAGAAAAGCCAACAAAGTAAAGGTATTTTAGAATTTAGTACTTCTATTTTTTGGTGTAATATGTGCCATGATTTAACATTATTTTAATCCTGGCTAGATTATTGCTTTGATGGTTTTAAACTTCATTAGTTTGCTGTTTGGATTTTCTGCAATGTTGAGCACCAGCATGAGGTCTGAAGTAGCCAGTGCACTCAACACAAAGCAGGTAAATACTTCAATATGACTAAAACAATATTACAGAAATAATATGCTTTTACTATGTCTTTTCCTCTCTTCCTCAAGCGTGTTGGTTCATATGTGGCGAAGGGAAGCTCCATAACTTTTACTGTACAATGTTTGCTGGCATCCATCTACATATTGTTTCTGTCCTGGAGGGGCTTACGGCGCTACAGCCCCCCACACATTCAGTCCTACAGTCGTGTCTCACAGGTAAACAGAGCCACTGTTGGTTTGTTGTTTTCAATCTGAACATACAGCAAATTAATAAAATGTGCTTATCTTTTTTAATCCTTTCGCCAGGATGTAGATGACACAAACGGGCCTCTACTTGAAAATGTTGATTTGTGAAGTCCTGATACAATGGATTGTGTTATACTGTCCAAATCCAGTTACTGTTATAGACTTTAAATGTATTTTTGCAACCTTTTACTAAATTTAATCATGACACATACATTTCTGTAGCTCCACTCAGAACATGGTTACTTGATTGAAAAAGACATTCATATAATCAGCCAGCTACATGTACAATCTAAAACAATAAACCATTGTTATTTTGTGTTTTGTTATTGTAGGGTATTTCTTTGACTGATGTCAAAGCTTCCCATTGAAATGTTGCAGTTGTAAACACTAGATGGCAGTATTGGTTTCTGTTTGGTACACTAAATGGAGAAAGTATCAACCAGAAAAGGACCCACAGTAAATGTTGTTTTATGAATGATCAACTAATCTAAGGTTCACTAATACATTTCTGTTTTGTAAGTCTGCTTAAATATTAATCTATACATATATATATATGTTAAACTTAAAACAGATAAGAAAATGTCATTGGTCTCTCCAAACAATTAGTTTGTACAACTAACTACACATTTACATTTTACACTTTTAAGTTTTACATTGCAGATGTGAGATGCTTTATTTAATAAATAATTAAAAAGAAGGCTATATGTCTTTCCTCCTAACCTTTGATTGGACTATGACCTGGATGACTGAGAATCTTAAGAGATGCTTTATTAAAAGACTTTATGAAAAGATCAAAGATTTCAGAATAATATTAAGCAAAGGTCACATACAACTGCACCAGCCTCACTCACATGAGCACACAGACTTGTACAAATGAAAAAAGTCAGTGGAGCTAGTTTCTCACGCCATGTCTGCCTAACAGCTTCCAGCTGTTGCCGGGTTGGGGGAGCTGCTATGGGAACACTCCGAGTACAAAGAGGAATATGGGATTCATTAGTCAGTGGGCACAGACTGAATAAAAGAAAGTAGAAGACAAGGATGAGTGTCCTCAGAGAAACTGACAACTGATTGTTGTGCACATGCAGCTACTGTGAGTGTGAGGAGCATGTTTTACAAACAAACTGCTTTCATCCAAAGCCAGAGCAATATTTTCTGTTGATTTCAACGGCAGCGTTATTTGAGAATAAAGCAAACCAATAATTATTTGATTTCCAAACAATACAAACTAGAAATGGACGGTGTAAGTGAAAAAGCTGTACATGAATGCTTGCAGCTGTTCGATCCCTTGATCCTGGTGAGTAATAAGCTGAGTGTTTGGAGAGTCCCTTCCTCTTGAATCCACAGGAAATTCTTGCCTAAGAGGGAAGTATGTGGAAGTGATGACAGCAGAGTAAGTGCTTATAGGGATTCCCTTTGATATGTTCGCCTGATAAAACAGTGACCTCAGCTGGACCACCTGGAGTTCACGAATGACTAAATCAAAAGGCACAGTCATTATCTGAGAACATTCATCAATAATTTATTTTTCATAATCTCAAGAACCACCACGGCTTCTCATCTTGAAAATTCATCAATTTCCAACAACACAGTTTTGAAAAATGTAAAGTTACTTTACAAATTTTTAATAGAAAAAAGAATAAATTAACTGTGGAAATCTGTTATTTTTTCAATTCCACATTTTTCTACAACAATTTTAATTTCTGGTTACAGTTGAACATAACTGATAAAATCAAGTTACATGCTCTATTGTCTGGTAGGTGTAGGGTTCTACTATTAAACTGTCAAAGTAAGCATTATTTTGCACATCTGGTTTTGAATCTATTGTAACGATGAAGAGATGTCTAGATCCTACGTGACGAAGCAGTAACTAGTCATTTGTAGCACCTGAAAGGGTTGTTACAACGTCAGAACTGAAATATAAACAATACTGGTTCATATAAAATGGAACTTTGTTAAAACAATGGATGTGAATGTTAAAAACCCCACAAAACCTTACAGTGTCCCTCCGAACATACAGGAAAAATCTGACAGAAGAGTTCATTTCACTTATATAAAAAGCTCATACTTTTCTATAGAGCACAGGAAATGTGGTGTATGAAACAGGCTGGGGACATCTCACTTCATCACGTCAGGCTCAGAGGTCAGAGGTCAACACAAGGTCAAAATGGGATTTTGAGGGGCAGGGCAGAACGTGGTCATGTCAGCACACAGGAATCTGATGCTAGGAGTCTTCAGGGGCTTTAGTCGATACTTGATCTGTGTGACATGCACGGGAGTGTGGAGTACAGCAACTCAAACCACAGGCAAAGTCAAAGCCTAACAGGCGTCTTAATTATACAGTAGAGGAACCAGGGGCGTTGGACACACACCTGGGAACAGACGGGTAACTTTTAGAAAGTCATCACTTCATCCCAGTGTGGCAAATTACAGTCATAAAGGAAACATACAATAAAGGACAGTTTATGTTATACTACAGTACAGTTCTTTACTTATCCAGCCATAGTGCTGTTAATAGACTGGAAAATGTCTAATTGAAAACAGAGGGGAACATAAAATCTCAGGGCAACAATGAGATAAATCAGTGACTGTTAAAGCATGCAGAGTTCAACTTCTTCATAAAAAGACAAAATGTGCTTTTCTAACCCTTTTGTGTCTCTCTGATTGTTAATGTTTTCTTAATTTTTAAGGGTTTCTCTTTTCTTATGGCTTCACTTACTGACCAATGTTGATTTTTTAAAATCCAAATCTGTATACTCCTGAAAGTCATTTTTAAAAAATTGGCTCTACAATTGAATGTTCTCAATAAAAGGAGACTAAGACTGGCCCTTGTTGACTGTATTAATGTTGTGCTTTGAATAAAGAACTTCATACTCAGACAGAAGCCAAAGAAAATAAAATTCCTGATGGGTACCTTTAGTCCTTTTGGCTGCTTCCTATAATACATATTGATTGCGGATTGTAGAGAAACTGTTATTTTTCTAAGAAATGGTTGTTAATGTTCAAGCACCAGCGTGTTTGGCACTGATAAAACAGCATATATGGCCACAAATAATGTCTCTGTGTGTGTGCTACTAAAAGGACTGACAGGTACAAATTATGGGAGGGTAAAGACCAAAAGGAAACATAATTTAAGGTAATTAATCTTAAAATAACTCACAATATCATCTTTACTTTTGGGGATAAAAATAAAATATTCAAAGAATATTCATGATTTCTTTCAGTTTTCTGGTCTCTGCACAAAAACGACACACGCCTACATAGATCGACCATGTATGACGTCACCGCAGTGAGACCAGGTCAATGTCAAACTTCAAATTTGTCCTATGATACACTCATAACAGAGAGGGACAAATCACGGCTTTAAATCAGTCCATATACTTGCTTGTTATTGCTTTAGTCCGTGTCATTATCTTGGAATGCATCCCAGAATCCAAAGTGATATTGTCATGGTCTCTTATGGGGCATGGCCTTTTAATCCAGTATTTGTCTTTGGTTGTGGATAAAAGTGACAGGGGTGGCATCTTTTTGATAATTCATTTACACCGTTTTCTCTCTTTTCCATCAATATAAAATGGGTAAGGAAGTGAGAAACGATGAAGAACAACAACAGTAATGGTAAAATTCCAACAGAAGTAGATTTTGGAGGAGTGGCTCAAATCCAGCAGGTACTGTGATGTCTGACAGAGGGCAGTGCACTGAAGTCGGTGATATGATCCTGAAACCAATGATGCTGTTTTTTTTGTTTTGTTTTGTTTTTCAAACTGTGCTCTCCTTTTGCATGTTCAAGACCATTTTTCTTTTTGCCCTGTTGCATGTGTGCTGTGAGACAAAGAGCTCTACATGGCTGACAGTTCATCATCTGATATTAGCCCTTCCCAGAGCCCAGCGAACGAATGTGTCCGTGTCCTGCTGAGCTGTGATCAAGGGGGCGTCATGAAAAGGAGGATAGGGGTCAGGGGTGTGGGGGGCGCTTAAGTCCAGTCTGCCGGTCCTTGGGGCAGAGCGTCTGTATGGCCTTAAGGATGAGGTTCTCGGTTGTCGATGGGTAGTAGTGAGGGACAGTGGGAGGCAGTAGGAATGGGCGATGGGACTTTTCGGGGCCCTATAACAAGGAGTCACACCAGTGTTCCAGGTTTAGCCTTGTCACGTCCGTACCACTGCACATCTGCCAGCTCCGAACACAGTGGGCTGCTGAGGAAACAGCTGTCACTGAAGGACCTGGGAGAAAAAGAGGCGTATATAAGAACATATATCATAGCATTATACATTATAATTTCATATATTGTCTAATGTTGAGTATTCATTAAATCCAGGCTAATAAAGTTTGCCTCAGTGCTACTTCTGCTTGAAGGAAGGCTAAAGGGACAACTTTGGAAATAGCTGTTGTTTTTAATTTTTCAGGACCCCATTTGTATTATGATTTTCAATTAAATGGATGAGAGGTTACTGAAATAGTGCACATACATATACACATATAAATCATTGTGTAATGTGTGCATTAACAAGGAAAACAATCCTTCATAACGTGTTAATTCTAAATCATACAACAGGAACTTGAGTAATAACAGAATGTACTATCACAATTTATGAAACACTATCATCAGTTGAGGTTGTTTTATTGTAGTTACCATTATGGCCATCCAGATATTGAAAACAATACCTGAACCTTCTATCTGAGCCTTTTGTATTTTTTCCTCTATTCATGCTGCCATGTCCTGCTAAGGCTGTTCTGGACATTTTCTATTTACTTGGACTTGGATGGT
The DNA here is from genome assembly GCA_036850595.1 of Rhyacichthys aspro. Taxonomy (NCBI): domain Eukaryota; kingdom Metazoa; phylum Chordata; class Actinopteri; order Gobiiformes; family Rhyacichthyidae; genus Rhyacichthys; species Rhyacichthys aspro. The sequence goes on along the minus strand of CM072153.1, from coordinate 5,457,628 downwards.
CTTATTTATATATAATACTTTAATAATAATAATTTTGTACATATTTGCTTCTTGTCTCCAACTGTCTCGACTGCTCCTATTATACATTTTGTCCATCTCGAGAGTACAACCCTCTTTCTGTCAATCCCACTTTCTGAGTTTTTCCACAGGGAAAAGGGGTGTTGTCTTGATGGCTTTACATAAATATGTCTTGCCATATTTGATCAGTGCACAAGTAAGTACTTGCTCTGGATGGTATCAGGGTGTCCTGACAACATTTCTTTTATAGAACAAGGCAGATTGTGAAATGAAAACATTTGTCTGGACATAACTTTATGTTCCTTTCACATTTCTATTAGTAAACACTGTGAGGAATGAGCCCCAGTGAAGCAGCACACAGAGCAGAGCACATGCAGAGATCAGATACAAATACAACCAGAGATGTAAAACACATCCCGGCACCAAAGAAGAAGAAACTGTAAACCCTTCATCTCTGTGGGCCCCCCGCAGATAAAGATTTGAGAGGGTGATAAACATGTAGCAAGTAGAATTTATAATGCCCTTCTTTATCTACAGACGTCTCACAGCGGGGGGACTTACGCATGGCTTTAATGTGTTTTAACAAAATCCCCCTTCTTGTGTTTTTATGTTTCTCTATGACTGAACTACACGGAGGCAGATCAACAGTACCTCTATGCGTCAGAGCTGGACTGAGGGGCAGACTGACAGACGTCCTCAGTAGGAGAGCTGTCTGCTGTGCCTCTAAACCAGGAGAGAGGACAACCACACACAAGGAAGGAGGGTTAGTACGGACAGAGAAAGAGGCAAAGAGAAATCACAAAATTAAGGAATTAAAGGTGCAGTGTGTAAAAAATTATAGTATATAGTGGAAAAAAACGGAGCACATCGATTAGCACTTTTTGTGTTTTCAGTACTGTTTAATGAAACTACATTGAAACCAATGTAAAAAGACATTAGTTGCATTACTTCCCATTACTATAACTGCACAACGGCAGACAAACTAAACACAGCTGAAGGAGAAATGCATTCTTTATTGATCACACAGTCTTCAAAAAACTAAAATTTTCCACTATGTTTAAATTTCAAGATGCAATCTGGCCAATAGATGCCACCAAAAACTACACAATGCACCTTTAAGTGTTTTTAAGGATAAGTAAGTGAAAAGAGAAACAAACAAGTTTCAGAATGCATTTGAAAACACCCAAACCCAGGTAACCCACAGTTAGGTTAGTAAACAATTAGCTGACACCAGAACACAAGAGACAAAGGTGTGTGTGATGTGTAAGTAAGGTTTGGATCAAGATGGTAGTTTTTTCTTGTTAAAAATTGGGCTTAGTGGTGCTTCTTACCCGCTCTGCCAGTTGAGGATGTGCTGTGGGCTACAGGGGGGTGTGGGAGTAGCTGCGTGCTCACTGGACGGGGTCATACTCCGCTGGCTGTGAGGGGATGCAGCTACAGGGAAAACAGACAGTTAATTATGTTGCATTGCGTAAAAGCCACAGTATAAGACAGATATTGTAAGTTGGCAAAGTCTTTGGGCCCAGGAGATACTGACTTTTCTGATGTGTTTCTACAAGCCTTAATTCATGTGACAGGTTCGTATTTGTGAAGTTTGAATAGAATAATTGTTTTGATTAAATGGCTTAAAAAAGATAACACCAGGGCACTTGTGTTATTAAGAAACTAACATTAATTTCTTCCAAAGAGAGATAAAGCCTGAGCAGATTAGCAAATTTTATCTTCACTCTGAATCAAAGTACAGTGATTAGCCTTAAGTGTAGCATACATAATATATATAATATAGTATGTATAATATTTAAAATGACTAGTGGGTTTTATGAGGATAGTCAAAAAAAAATGTCCAAAGAAGAGGTTCAGTACTATAAGTCACACTTTGCCATAGCCTATACATAACAAAATCCCATATTTGGATCAACTCTGAGCCATTCTAAAAGACAGTTTGGCTTAAAATTGCCTGATGCATAAACCTGCATAAGTTCTTTTTCGTGAGTAGTCAGTGAGGTTCTTGTTAAAAAAGAATTCTGCAGTCAGACACCATAATCTTATACTCTAAAGTCAGAGCCTCAGGAAACAGTCCACCGATGTAAATAAAGACTAACCTGGTGAGCCCTTGGCGAGTGATCCTACCCTGCTGCCTCGCCCATGTCCCAGAGTGCTTTGCTGCGAGCTTGTCTCAGATGAGGTGGACCCAGAGTGTGAGTGACTCCTCTCCTTGAGGCTGCCTGAGGACCTCTGGTACCAGCACCGCAGCTCCTCAGAAACCGCAGCCCTCCCCGCCGTGCCACCTCCACCGCCCTCTCGTCCCAAAGATGGAGTCCGTACAATCTGGGAGCGGGACGGTGTGAGTCGTCCGCTGCCCTCGCCCCCCTCCTCTCCTCCCCACGCCTCTTTGTAAAGTCCACCGGCCGTGTAGGAGCTTGAGGTTTTGAACTGGGCCTTGACGCTGTAGTGGCCCTCCTGATCGCTCTCCAGGCTCCGCACCACCACAGGGTTGGGGCTGCCCTCCACATACAGGGGGTACTCCTTAATGCGATACTGGGAGGACGGCTGGCTCTGACTGTGGAGGTACACGCCATGATGTCCACCTCCTATCCCGCCGCCACCAGAACCTCCACCTGTGCCATTCTTAGCCGCCAGGTTTGGCATAGAACCAGAGTTAGAGGAGCCCAGCTGACCTGCAGACCTGGAAAGTGGACATTAAAAACACATTAGATCGAATAGAAAAGTGACCTGAGAATAAGAGTCCCAAGTGTCTCCTAGTCTTGCCTGTGCCTTTGTCTCTGCCTCTGCCTGGCTTTAGACGGCGAGTCCTCTCCCAGAGTGGAGTAGTTGGGGTTGCTGCCAGGACCCAGGGGTCCGGAGGGGTAGTAGTGCTCCGAGCTGCTCTGGCTGGTGCAGGACGAGCAGTCATCCAGCGGGTCCGAGCCGTTGGAGTTACGAGCTGGTCCGAGAAAGAAGTCTGGGCTGCCAAGCGTGCCCAGGTTGTGCGGGTGTGCGTCATGGTCAGATGTCAACAGTTTGCCCTGGGACTCAAGGCTGGAGCTGCGGTTTCTAAAGTGCTGAGCGAGACTGTGCAGACGTGTGGGACTTATGTCCACAGACCTGTAATGTGCAAAAGGCAAAAATGTTTTATAATATCAGTTTCTGAAAAGTTATGAGAAAATCTTTAAACAAAGTGCAATCCAGGTATTATCATGACCCACATTACATTCTTTCTTGATAAATGATCATTTCTATTCACTGTGAATGAATCACACAGAAGATTTCTCTTTTTTTGAGGATGACAAAACTTTATTGTTGGATTAAAAGTGCTGTAACTTATGATATGAGTTCTTATTTTTGATTAGAGGTCTTTTTAATCTTATGCCAAGTAACCTCAGACAATCTTCGTATACTAGAACCTTAAACTTTGAAACAATGACTGTTGACTGCATTAAAATCCGAAAAGACATGAAATTTTCTCATTTTAAGCAAGATACTGGTTTCCCAACATAGCAGGCAAGGTAACAAACACAGAAACCATCTAAGAGTGACATGAGAAAAGTTCCACCACATCATGTGACATGACATTTTTTGTGAGATAAGTCGGACTGACCTTGTGGAATGTACATAATGGGGGGTCCTGGCTTTCATGTCCGGGGTCGATGGCATGCTGGATTGAGAGTTCCAGTGAGGCAGGTTTCTAATGGGGCTATTCTGCAGAGAGTTACTGCCACCTGCGTCCGCGCTGCCAGAGCTTGGAAAACGCCTGTGACTAGGACAAACAGACACACAAACAAATTTATATAAAAATCTATTGTAACCACATTATTAGTGTAAGTACAGGAGCAAAAGAAAGACAAAAGTGCTGCATACCTGGAGTGAGATGAACGCTTCTTGACTTTTTCATACGGCTCATCCAGTGACGACTCAGTCCACATCTTGGGTTTGATGGGTGACTTGTCGTACTCAGAGCGCGAGTAGTGTAAATGTCGCAGGCCGTCCAGCGACTGGGGCGGAGGGGGGCGGCTGTGGGACGGCGGACGAGGAGGGAGGCCCTTGTGAGGGGATGCGACCGGGGAGAAGTTGGGAGTACCTGTAACTTGAGCATCATCTGAAAACAAGACAGGAGTGGCTTGTGTTAGAGCACTCTTCATCTCGGCATTATTCGTAATCACCAATTACAAATAAATAAAGTAGAATAATAAATAATATAAAAATCAGAGGCTTACCATCATCCAAGACAAGCGCGTCAGATAGTGAGCTGTCTTCTGAACCGATATTGGCCTCTAAGGGACGGAAAACAGTAACAGAGGGTTAAGAGATAAAACTTTCCAGCATGTTTTCATTAATAAAGCTGCTCCTATGTTTCGTAAATAGGACTGTACTCATACCCTCAATAATAAGCGATGCCCTCTGCGTAGGCTTCTTGCCAGAGCGAACCCGGTACTCATTGATTGAGTTCTCTATTTCCTGGAGCTTCTTCAGTGCATTTAGATACGACGTCTTCCTCTGCTTCTTCAGCTTCTTACTGCTCACATGAGGATCGCTGGCCAGACGCCGGGCTGCCTCTGTAATCTGCGACTGGATGGCAAACTCCCGCTCCAGACGTTCAAGCTCCTCTTCCTGCCGTAAGCACAAAATTTATAAAATATCAGTACGGCTCACAAATGAAGTGGACACAGCTTTCGCATTTGAAATCTCCACACAATCCAAAAACAACTCAGCTTGGTTTGGAGACTTGTATCCTTGCGCTCACTTTCCCATGCAATGACACATGCTCATAGCGATGCCAGAGAAAACACACTGCGGAAATCATTTATCTGCTCTACAGCCACAGTTTCTCACAATTGAATACTTTCTGTTGAGAAATCCATTTCCACAATAATAACACCACTCGATCAATCCATCCTCTCCCTTTCTACTAGCATTATAGATGAATATTTCCAGACAAAAGACACATGCTGGTACATACAAGCTGGCTTCACTTCAATAAAGACAGAGCCGTGATGTATTTACTTGGGTCGGCATACTGCCACCTCAGGCTTTCTGAAATCGTTTTTGCTAAATGCTCCTTCACATGTCTGCCAGAGCAGCTCCAATGTTTTACCGTGTGGTTGTCTTTGGTATAAACTTTGAGGTGTTAAAGGTGTTCAGCTTTTTGCTCGCAGTGCAGGTTTTTTTCCCTCGACTGTCTTTTATATGCTTTTCAGAAAACCCAACCTCAGCCACACACATGTGCACAATCCAACTAACACCACTTCCTGTTGGCAGAATGCAGCCGCTCTATATTTAGTTTGCCTGAAAATAAACTGTTGCACAAATGTGGGGAAAACAGTGAAAAAAGATAAGGTTTAACTGGGTTTTTTAATGCTCATAGACAGTTCTTTGTTCAGCTTGCTAAATAAGAAACAAACCTACAATAACAACACCTTAGTCAGTATAATCTGTAGTGCTCAAGTAGTCTCAAGGTTTTTAAAAGCTTAACATGCAGGATTTCCAGGTTGATGTCTATGAACAACCATGGCCCCATCCTCTCTTTTACTCATCATGGAACAAATGTCAAAAGTCATTTAGTTTTGCTTTGTTTTCTTTTCTCCCCTGATCCATAATTGGCTGAAAATGCATAATAAAAATGTAAACAAAGGAGAAAAAGGGTGAAATATAGGCAGTGGGAATTTAGTTTTCCAAAAATGTCTCCACCACATTGTTCTAGAGGGCCATTGGTGGGGAATGTCTGTGGAATAATTTAACTGAATGAATGAAAATCCTCCATATTTTTCCACTCTTTGAAAATCCAATTCGAATCAACACAATCTAGACCAAAGCTTTTTACAGAACTGAAAAATGATTACGCACTGCCTCTGGGACAACCTTCCAAAGCTTTTTACACAAACAATCAAATGAACTTCTAAGAAAACTGCTTCAGCATCATTGGCGAGCTGCAACCATTGTCTCATATGGGTACAATTTAAAACTACTCAGTGCACCATAACATTTCTGGAGTAAAGGCTTTACCTCTCCCTTGGGAAGGATTTTCTGCTCGTCCAGTTTAAAAGCAGTCCCAATCTTCCGTCTTATGGTGGGGGGCTCCTCTCCAGGATCCAGAGGATATTCCTTTGGAAGCTTTCCTGTCAGTTCCTGAGGCAATGCAGAGGAAGCACAAAGTAAATATAAGCAAACTGAAGCCAAGGATAAGTATTAGTTGTCGATATAATAGGTTCTTTTTTTCCTACCGCCTCTCGAATGCAGATGCTCTTGAGTTCTTCTAGCCTCTGTTTGAGCGTTTCCTCTAGTGCCTCCTGCCGCGCCCTCAAAGCTGCCAGCATGTCCTTCTTAGCTGTCTGTGAGCTGTCCGACTCCTGAGAGCCTGCAGCAGACGGCACATAAAGGACAATAAGTGACAAAAGTACGGAGCATTTTGGTTTTTTTGCTACTACGAGTATGCGTGCACCTGATGGCCTCGCAGGATGTTTACAAGGAAGTGCATGGGATGTTCCGATAAGGAGATTTGAGTTTTTGTGTGAATATGTTAGTGTTTTCAAGGAAGGGGCAGTTTAGGACAAAGTCTGTGACGCACAATCTCCAAAGCCCCAAGATGGAGCCAGTTATGTTTACAATAATTTCTTAGTTAGGACAAACAGAGACACTCCCCCTTACATGTTCTTTGGCCTTTCGTTGTTCTTTCAGTGACACATTGTGACACAATACCCGTTACAGAATGAACTGAGTGGGGTCTGGTTTGGAGAAAGGACATACAAAGATAAGAACAGAAAGCTAAAGGCTCAGTATCTGTGAAGGAACATAGTTATCTGTTAAGAGTTTGGTGCATTCTTCCTGACAACTGTAGCTGACCAAGGTTGGCTTTACCTTACACAGGGGACTTTGACACAGGTGCAACCGCATGCCATTTGTGGAAAGAAACTTTTACTTTGTCTTTATCCTAACTGCTTCATCCATTGTCAACATACAACATATTTCATTGCTGTCTGGTTTCAAAAGGGCGTTTCTGCTGTAATTTTAGTTCACACAGAAACCCCTCTCTCACACGTATTGTTATTTTTTCAGATAAGAATTGTTTAAAGGCCAATGAATAATATGCAGACCTTTTGGCCTTTTCATTCCTCCACACACTAAATTTAGACGCAGTGGTCTCTGGAGGATGGCGTGGGTGGGACTTGTGTTATACATTCAGAAAGACAGTGGGTGTAGTCAGTATACTATATGTGTGAGAACATATAGCGCAGAATCAATGGCCGTGGCCTCTTCGCAGCTGTTTGTGCACGTCAGGCTGTCAGAGCTGTTCCCACACATGCCCACAATTATTCAAACACATCAGCATACACACAATTCTCTTGTCTCCGTTTGACTTGGCTGTGTTGATTTTTCAGTGTAAAGTCTAAAGAGTACATACTCTTACAGCCACTGACCTGAGGAAAGCAGACTGCCACTGCTGCCACTGATAATCTTGCCCTTGCTGCCCATGTTGGCCAGTTTGGAGGTCTTCAGTGTTCCTGTTTCAGTCAGGTCTATGGCGATTTCACTCAGACTTCGTGCTGCGTGAATTTTCGACTGGAAAAAAAAAGCAAATCTCTTTTTAAAAAAATATTACTATTTTAGTGTAGCTTAACTCTGAGTAGGCCCTTTTTATGCTCACTTTTTTAGGGAAATAAAAGAGGCATTTCAGAAAAGAGAAGGAATAAGGCTTGAGCATAAATGGGACAGAATAGGATATCAATGACATATTGGGTCTGTTTGTAGAGTTGAATGCACAAAACAAGAATAGCATGAGTTTAATATGCAGCATTTATAACTAGTGTAAATTAGCCATGCACTTTTAGGTTTTGGTTTCACCTAGCGCTTCTCAGCTCGGTTTATTATTTGTGCTCTGGGTTGTTCTTTGTAATGTATTGGCAAATGATTAATTACATATCTACGAGCCTTTACTAGATATTACTTTAGATATTTCTTTGTGTGTGTGTTTGCAGAACCATTTCCAAGGCATTGTTGTTAATTATTGTATGATAAAGGAATTTGGCATATATCTGGCTTATATGCTGTACATCTTATCACTTACTTGTTAATACATTCTAAACATCCTTGTAAATTCTGCTTTTTAGCGCAGTTAAGGTAGACGCAACTACTCCACTAATGTTATTAAAGATCTAGTGAAGGCTTGTAGATATGTAATGAATCATTTGCTACTGAATAGTTCATTTACACACCTTATAATAAAGCATTACTGTGCCAGCTAGTGTAAGGGGCTTGTGCGGTATATGTATAATAAGTCACACTAGAAGTCGGTGGGTTGCCTTTTTGCTGTGTCGCTGGTGGAGCATAAATGGGACACTAGGCTGACTGAGACAAAATATTAATAGGAGAAAGTGTCACCAAAGAAGCATAAAGTATGGCTGGTGTTTTGACCCGATGACACTGACCTTGCTCTGCTTGCGGTCTAGGTAGAACTGATGTTGGCTGATGGCCATGGCCCAGATGGACTTGATGAGGGCTGGACAGGCGTACCAGGTGTGCACGGCGATGCCGCTGTGACCAAACGTCCTTCGTGTCACCGACGCCCTACAGTAGGAGCGGACACAAGGCCTCCTTATATACACTGAAGGCACAGGGCGGCTAGACTTTTTCAACAGTCAATTTTACAGCTACTTCACTACTTAAGTAATAAAATGACTGCTGCGGGTGAAGCTGTGGCCGACAGAAGACTTAATTTAAGCCACACACGATGTTCCCATTGTTTACTCATCCTTTTTCAAACACACATCTGTAGCTGAGCAACCGTCCAGCTTAACATAATGACAGCTTCCTTTAAAGAAAACACCGCTGCTCTCTGCTTCACCCGGTCTCCTTTTGTCCCATCCCCCTCCCTCTTTCTACAGAATAACACTGCACATATATAGCCGTGTTAAAAAAACACAAGAGAGGTCACACTTCCACATATCCTTCAGCTAGCATGGGTTTGTCCTGTTTGTGAAAGAGCCAGCATGATTTTGGCTACAATAATGTGTTAACAATCAGGCTATTAATCTGTGGCCAGGTCCACAGGGACATCCCAATAACTTGCTCAATTGCCAAGGTAAATGTTGCAATCATTATAAAATAAGATTTTAATCAAATTTTTTTACACAGTACAGCATGAATATTAGACTCCAAAGAGCATCAACATATGGTACAGTACTAATACAACCACTGGAAGGTGTCCATAACTGATGGAAACTTGTTTCTTTTCCAAATCATAGCTTGGAAAATGCATATCCAAGGTGGGATCATGTGATTAACCAGTCATTGCAATGTTTATGTTAAGTGAGTCTCTTTGATGAAAATTTTGAACACATAAAAACAGTGCACAAAAGATTTAAGGGTATAATTGTAATATAAATTTACCTCCTGGGGTCATGAACTTCCACGGAAAACTTCTTCTCTCTGAAGTAGAGGTTCTCCAACTGTCGCCATTGGAACACCTGAGATTTAGGAGAAACACAAACTCTTTTAGGGCTGCGCTTGGACAAACATGCTTCAAATTAAATCCACTCAGCCTCGGGTCCCTGTTCCCTTCTGTACGTTCCGATTTGTTTTGAAAGAAAACGCAACGGCCAAGGAGGAGGGAAAAGAACAGAGGAGGCCGATGAAGAGGAGGAGTTGTCATAGGAGGAGGACCTAGTCTGAAGTTCTGTGATCCGGTCCAGAGCAGGCGGTCTTGTCCACAGCAGATCCACTGATGACCTCACTCTGGAGAGACTCTGGAGCTTGATTTCTTTTCTTTACTTGCTCTGTTTCTTCTTTTTTACAAACCATCAACTTTTGTTTAATAAATCCAAAAGCAGTAGAGTGAGAAAAGTTTTCCCCGTGGATGTGCCGCGCAGCATGTGGCTGTATTAAATCCACACAGGCTCGGGGAAAGTTCTGAGCCGAGCTGGTGGGTGTTCACCATCTGTAGCCATGTGTGTAAAAGTTAGGTTTCCTGTCCTCGTGCAGCTTTGTTAGGAGGGCTGTGGGAGGAGGGGGCTTGGTGCCTCCCCTCTCGCCTGACCCCTCCTCTCTCCCATTGGGACTGTGTTTCCTGCTCATGGCTCTGTGGTTTGGAGGTGTGGGTGTAAAAGGGTCAGAGGAAAGAAGTTGGGAACTTGGGTATATGCATCTACACAAGGAATGGGACAGTAAAAGTTTATGATGGAATGATAACCGTATGGAAAAATACAAAAATATGATGGTATCATGGTACTGTAGTTAAAACTCGTGTTAAATGTTAAAACATGTTTGTTTTTAATTTATTTCTAGGTAAATAGGACATAAGCAAATGTTTTGGGTTGTTTTAAAAGTAAAATAGAGATACAATTATTCCAAATAAACTTGCCGTCACTTAAAGCTGCATTGCTCAACTTCTAGCTCTGGGTTCAGTGTCAGACGGATGCTAAGGCATTTGTATTTTTAAAAGGAAGATGATAGCGCTGGAACAGACAATTTTCCAGTAATTTTGTAATTTTTGTTTACAGTTTGGACAGTAAAACAGCCAATGGCAGTGTCCTTTAATTTGAAATCAGAGAAAGAAGAGCAGCCATGAATCTATGCAAATGTAATTAGCCCCAGATTGCTGGTGCATACTAAACATTCTCTTTTATTAAAATGTTTAATAATAAAGCCTCTCTGAATCTTAAGGTCTCTTATTTTCCCAAATATTATTCCTATTACAATATGCTATTAGGTGATTAAACACTTCAAAATGCTAAAAGTGGCTAACTTTTCCATTGGTGATTTTTGAGAGAAGACCACTTCACAATAGCAGCACTCGCCACCTTTGTTTTGAACATTCAGCCTCATTTTTTTTAACCTCTGGAAAAAAAGAACCGTTCAATCACATAATAGCATACTGTAATAGTAATCATCTATGGAAAAAATGTGAAAAAATTAGACCTTAAGATGTCATCTAGGCTTTAATAGACTTTAATAGTTGAGAATTTCCAGCCCAGATCAGGGGCTTTGGTCAATCACATTTTTTGAACAGTTTAGAAAAGAAAAACATAAACAGAGAAAAGGAAGGCAACGTGAAATGGGAACAAATATGTATAAACAATAACGTAATGTTTAACGAGGCAGAGATAAGTGCAGTTCTGACGGTTTGGTCTGAGCTAAAATTTTACAGTAAGCTCTCAACTTTAGTTTGGTGAAATGTATTATTATTTAATCAAAGAAAAGCAGGAGAGGTACCTGGGCTGTTGTTGGGGGTTAGTGGTGTCTGAGACAGGGACGGCAAAAAGAAAAGCAGGTAGTGGAGCCTTAATGGAAATTCCCATTACATTTTATGAAACCCCAAATTGCCTTAATCATCCTCCGACAAACTTCAGGGTAAGTTATCACAACATCTGTAATACATGTAGATTCAATATGTCGATGGTGCAATCAGTTGAGAAGCTTTTGTCTCATTAGCTCATATTAATGGAATAGAATGGTATGTCATAGTAACAGTGGTTTTCGGTAAACCCAGTAATTGCCTTATGCCTAGTGAGCCAGATTTTAGTAAAAAAAAAGAAAGAAAAAGCAATGAGGGCTGTTTCAAATGTCCAACACAAGAGGGGCTACACCTATCAGCTGGAGAAAACTAAAAATACACATTTAAACATCTGATCTATGCAAGAAAATCTTGGGTGTAGCAGCTAACTGGAAAAAGTAGCATAATGTGATGTCTTTCTGGGAAAAAAGCAGAAGAAAATAGACAAGGGAGGACTGGGTCAAAGCTGTGGAATTTCAACTGTTTAGAAAAAACAACAGACAAAAAGGATGAGACTGACAAAAAAAAGTGACATAAATGACAGTACTGCAGTGTGTATTTTTGCATGTGTCTGATCAGTCTAGAAAAATCCGTGGCATTATCAAAGCTGCTGTTGTGGCGTGTATTCTCAATGGAGTGTGAAGTGCTAATGTAGCGTGTTGCTAAATATAGCAGGCCGGCTGGATAAGGAGCTGGAGATCCAGAGGCTGATTCTGGTAACAATGTTCAGGCACGGGACGGCATAAGCTGCCCCTGCCATCACCTGAACAGAACCACTGCTACTACTATGTGATCATTTGATTTGGAGGAGTTGTGCGTGTTAGGGGGTTGTTTGGGGAGGAATGTCACTGATTTATAGGTGGGTCAGAGGGAGGTCATTTCCCAGGTTAAAAGTAGAAATTTGAAGTCTTAAAAGCTACAGCTTGAGTTGTTGTTTGGGGCCTTCTCGGTAAAGTGTTGTTTTTTAGAGCATGTGAACAACTGGCCAATGAACAAGCCCAGTGGAAACAGGTCTGATGGTGATTTTACTCCTTTACAGTAGAGTTTATGAAGGTCTTAAAAGTCCACGCAAGAACAGGCAGTAATGGAATCAAATTATCCCCTTCTACACAGTTCTATTGAGCTTTTCATTAATATATTTACAAGATTTTGATGTGATATACACTACTAAAACTGTCAGTATTGAAAGGCATTGACGGACGTGTTTGTTCAACTACTGCAAAATGCACAAACTGCACCTTTAATTTGAATAATCTAAAGCAACACCATGTAACTTTTCAGGCTGTGAACCAACGAATGGCCTTAAGGAAACAAATGCTGCAACAAATCTCACATGTGACTCTTTAGAAATAACCTCCCTAGTTTTAATGTAAATTTGCAATTATGTGATGCTTTCTGGCTTGATTAGTAACTGGCAAACACAGTAGAATATCTGTCAAACCAGACATACTTTACAAGAGTCTCTTTGTGCTATGCTATTCTTGTTTTGTTTTTCAGGATCATTATTTTAGGATTAATAGTTTAACATCAGTTTACCCGTAAAGATTACATCTGACAGTTTCTTGGGGCGTTTAAGGGCAGTCGGTTGCTCTGAACACTGGCATCAACACATGAAGAGGAAGTGAACACATAAACTGGCGGCTAATATGCACAGAGCCAAGTCTGTCACGTTATAAATGTCTAAGTGAGAAATCCATTCCACATTACATTCTATGCAGCTAATTTTAATCTGTAGGAATATGTTTTCTGTAACTTTATGAGAAAAATACTAAATAGGAGCAGGTTCATTAAGTTGATTCATTGTGGAACATCAGAGACTCTATCTTTAAAATGGATTTTGAAGAAGCCTGAGAGAAATGAAAGATAAACTTTTAGAAGTTCATTGTGGGCAACTGGCAGGATACTTTTTTTTTAGTCTGTCTTGGTCTTTTTTCAGTGCGTATGTTTTGACCACAGACAGGTCACATCTTAGCAGAAGCATCCACACTTCACTGGGGGATAAAGTGGTGCATTTGTGCCCAAGTGCCCATGTGTTACCAGATATCAGTCTTTTAACCTGAAAACAGCAATTAATGTGCACAGACCCAAGCCTGTCACAATATAATGTCTATGTGCCCAAACACACATCCACTGCTGATGATAAGGTCACACAGACAGAGAGAAAAGACTTGCCCTGAGGTGGGAGGACCCTCTGGGGATTACGGTAAGAATGAAAAGTTAAAATAGCATTGAGCAGTGTAAATGTTCCCTTCTTCAGTTGGGCACGAGGGTCTCAGATACTATTGTTTCCATCATGGGTGGAGGCTTGGGCTGCACCAGTCGTCATGGAACTACAGTCGTGGACTTCCTGTTGTTTGTGTTGCGGCAGTGTTTTTAGATGGCATTCATGGAAAAAACTCACAACAATGAAGAACATAACAGTGAAGGAAACCTGGTTAAGGGTGGATAAGGTTTCTTTTACTCCGCCGGTAAGGTCTTCAGTCAACATACAGTCACTATAATCTCTGTCTAAATGAGTCAAACACACTAATGAGGCATTAGAATCTTGTGTGGCTCACTCGTAAACTCGGCACCACAAATGAGTCTGCTGACGGCTGCGGTAAGTGAGGAGGCAGAGGTATTTTACCACCCCAAATAAATCTGGAGGCTGCGGTGGATGTTTGCATTTAGAATCAACAGGATCTCCAGTGGTAAAAGCTCGGACTAATTAAACTCTTACTGACGCGACGCACCTACATCAGAGCGCCACATAGAACTGCTTCAACACTTATTAATGAATAATACGGCTTGTCTTGAGTTTTATGACAGTGAAAACCAACTGGTCTTTACTGTCTCCTTATTCTGCCTCCACCTCAGTGAGTCACAGGAGAAGTGAGAGGACACAGTGAGTCAGGGTTACTGGTACTGGACCCACTGGACGCCTGACTAATTTTATCAACAAATTGTTCTTCCTTCTACTGTGACTAACACGACGCTCGCTGATTACTGACCTGCTTCCTTTGAGAAACATCTAAAAACGGGCTCTGTCTCCTACTTGTGAATGAGTTGGAAGTCATTTCCATACAGCCCTTGGGAGGAGGAAACAGAGGGGCACAGAGGAAGGGAATAAAGTAAAGCTCGGTACTAAAACTAACAGCCTATTGACTCAAAACCTTGCTCGTGTTAAACACTTTTTGTAGAGACTTCAAACAACGTTGCAAGAAATTTACGCCATTCCCTTTCCAAAGCCTGCTTCAGTCTGTTGTCAAACTGATGAGTTTTTTTTTTTTTTTTTAAGTTTTGCGGGTTACATGTACAATACCATTGGTGTGAGTCTGTTTTCTTTTTTTTCAATGTCAACCAACAACGTAAGGATATGGACTGGTTTTAATGCAGCCAGTGAGGGTCACATAACAAATCACTGCATGTCATTTATTAATGGCATGAATATCTTGACAACCTACATTTTTTTCTAATGTAAACAATTTAACTTCAATTTGCCCTTATAAAATATGAAATCAAAATGCATGGTTAGTGTTATAATATTTGCTGAACCTCGGCAGAAGACTGAGTGGGATTATTCGGATGCTGCCTCTGTAAATGCTCTCACTTAACTGTGTAATCGTAACTAAGTTGAAAGAAGAGCCAGACTGGACCATTATTTCAATCAGCATAGTGATGTAGAACCTAGGAAGCCACACAGACTAGTACTACAAGAATGTGAATGAGGTGAAAATGGAGACTGTTGATGAGATAATCTGGCCTCGAATGCACCAATCAAGTCACACTCTGGGTCCACTGTTGGTGGCAAACAGGAAGGCTGCAGCCGACAGGAAGCGTTCATCAGGATGTTGGGCTCAGAGTGCAGTCTGCGCATTTACTGGCAGCTGAGTTATGGCTGTGCACGTGTCCAAGTGTCTTTGTGGTCAGACAGAGGAAAGGGATGGAGTGAACTCATTGAACACTGTGTGAGACACGACCAAAAGCCAAAGATCACAGCTCTGAACACAGCTAAGTGTCAGGGGTCAGGTAGGAAAGGCTTTAACTGATGACCTTCTGGATACATGGACTGGGAGGAAATATAAATCAGGATAGAAAACATTCCAAGACTAAATGATTTCCAAACATAAACTCCAAATAAGTCCTGAAGGCTGTGTGGAGATAATCAGACTTTGTGGAGATAATCTGATATAATCTCACCTTCCTGGGCTTGACTTTGTCCTGGTAGTCATACTGGAAGATGCCCTTATAGCTCAAACCCAGCCACCATGGGATCCCCTGTTTGTCCTAATCAGCAAAAAGATGTTTGTCAGCCACAGATTTACATTCAAGACACAAAAGATTGACTGAATATCAGCCATAGAAAGCTAAATTCACATATGCAGAGCAAACAAAATGTGCTTTGCGTGTGCTAAAAGAAAAGACGCCATAAACCGTACCTTTACAGCATAGTAATGTACTCCATATGTGGGCAGAGATTCTACAATGCTCATATAACTGCAGGAACAGAGAGACAGACATGTAAGTTGATAGGGTCATGGCCATTCAAGAGAAATATCAGATACACACACTTACTTTACAATAGCTTGCCCTCTGGACTGCCCACTCAGCTTCTTATAATGTTCTATGACCCGGTCTTCACTGAAAACAAAGTAGACAAATGCAAAAGAATTGAAATGCATGTGCTTTCATTGGCTTGATTAATTAAAACAGTGCTCTTTCTCACCAGTAGGCCAGAGATGGGTGCTCCTTCAGGGCCTGGGTGGGCAGCGCAGGCAACTTTTTCAGGTCAGCCCTGGTTGCATCATTACTGGAAACGAGAAACCACAAGACTTGGTCAGAAATAAAACTGCAAAAACATGGTTGTCTGCTGAGGTGCATGAGCTGGAAAAATAACAGTGTAAAAATAGGCATTGAAATATTTAGAGTAAGGCTTGTAAGTTGTAGGAGAGTGTAGTCAAAAGAAGGAAATGACAATGCTGCAAAACATTTACTGTGACCATTGAAGCTGATGATAGAAATATGTGTAAAACATGTGGATTAAGGATAAAAAAATAAAACAAAAGGTCAGAGAAGGAGTCAATACTTCCACTGGTGCGGAGTGGTATAGGTCGGGTCAGTCAGGCACAGTCTGGTATTGGAAACCTCGGAGGGGCTTGTGTTTTCATTGCACAGGGCTCAGAAGAGTGACGTTTGCTATGTAAACAGTAACGTCACACAAAAGCAACAAAAGTTGTGTTTCTATTTGGAATAAAAATTATATTTGAAGTAAACTTAAAGCAAAAACTTGAAAACTAGGTACACTATTATTACAATAATACTGTAAATACAAAGAAGAGAGTAAACCCTGGTTTGTAGCAGTGTGAGGCTGGAGGTAGAGCTACTGCGGTAAACATTTGGCTGTTTCTGGTTTATTCACAGCTTTCTGAACATTAAATTCATAGCTGTGCCAGTTTCCATTCCAACCATTTGTGGACTTACTATTGAATGTCACAAGTTCTGCTTGTGTTTAATGAAATGTACATAACAAATGCAATGTTTTACTTAACAAAGTGAGAGCCAACTGACTCAGCCTTAAAACAGAAAAAGCTGCTGCTAATAAACATAGCTTTGTTTTCAGAAAAAGTACAGCATTTGGCATGTTTTCACTTGGAATATGAATATTTTGTTTCTTGTTTTTGCTAAATAAACAGCTGATTGCTGTGTGCTTTTCAAAATTGGGCCATACACCTAGGACCAGGGGCCAAAGCGTCCCCAAAGTAGTACATTATGATGCACTTTTTGGGGACACCTTGAACACCTTTTTGGTGATGAAAACTTAACTGTGTTTACCATGTCGTACTGCTAAGGAAAATAAATATACATAATAAATATAAATAATAGAATAAATAGGACATCAAGCGCTGTATAGATGTATATTTTCAGACCTCCAGTCACAGGAGGTCCTTACATCTAATGACTTAGCCTCCATCCACACCCTGCCTACACCCCAGAGTAATGAGGAAAGCCTTGGGAACATGACCACCTATGAACTAAAGCCCTGGAAAAGACCCTGATGTCTGACAATTGGCTGAAAGAATGAGTCTGAGTACACTGGAAGATACACAATGACCAAATAATTTGTCATTATTGTTAACTGGAAGATATCTTTTATTTGTGCAGACGTAAAGGATTGTTGCTGCGTACAGTTATATGGCAGGGTTTGTGGAGCTTTAGGAGGAAGAGGTAAAGAAAGACGGGGGGAAGGGATGGAAGGAATGTCTCTTTGGTGTGTCACATTCCAGGCCACGGCAGGATATTGTGTTTATTTGCTCCTTTCACTGGCGGAAATGAGGTCAGAGGTGACGGCTGATGTAGTATGTTATCAGTGCTATGACAAAGGAATAGGGGGCATGAGGGAGCAGGCTGTATACTGTACACTCAGGATGACTTTACTGCAATACATGCAAGAGACAGATGGAAAGCTTTACTAAGGTCAGGAGAGTGTGAATGTAATAAAAAAGAGGAGATAGAATGAACCATGAGCTGGGCAATATAGACCAAACCATGATGATATATGTTATTATATATACCTATTGATATTATATATCTATTAATATATATTATTATAACTATAATCTATTGAATTCATGTTGAGATATTTTCACAACTAAGAACAAAATAAACTGCACATAGACCTCATGAAAATGTTCTTTGTGTATGATACAGAACAAAATACAGTTTTAGAAGAAAAACAAACAGACAAATCTTAGTGAAATACGTGTTGTAACTATTTAGCTACCCCAACGTGGGCTTTGAGCAATAGTTTCTCTAGTGTGGCAGATTCAGTGTCTGTTTGTTCTGTCCAATGGAAATCTAACTTGGATACACAGATGACTAACAGTATGTACCAGAAAATACCAAGCCTGGAAGTCATTAAAATATTCACAAGTTTAACCAAGGGTAACATGATAGCAAAGGCATGTAATGTGCAGCAACTATCTTATCTGCAATATTTTAAATGATCTTTGATGCAGTAAAAAGATGAACTGAATTGAATGATCTAGTAAATGTAAAGAAATACAAGGCTCTGGACTAACTTTCACTTATCGAAACAGGAGTTGAATCAGCATTAAAGACTGAACCAGGACTACGACTAACAAGGTCTAAGCTAACACTAAAAGTAGATATGAACTTTTTGGACACATCACAGTGTGATTAAAGGCTTTGTTTGGACCGTCATTTTGACAGGCAAAAAGTAAATGTCCATCACACAGAAGAACAAAATGCCATGCAAATGCTATACAAGCAGTTATTTTTTATATGATATTGAGTATGGGCATTTACCTAAATGTGTTTAATTGAATGCAAAAACAGGTGAAAAACATCTATCTTCTAAATCTGGATCATTCATATGTGCAACATCTGAAGAATGAGAAGAGGTCAAACACCAAAACCAGCCTGGAAGGCCAAGAAAACTTTAAAAAGGCTCCATTTCTGTCAGTGGTGTTGTTGATATTGTCCGAAGTAATGATCGCTTTGTTCTGACACTGCATGTTACTTGTAAACATAGTAAAAGACCTTTGCAGAGCCCTGTATTTTAAAAATTGTATCACGTGGGTCATTCCTGCTTTAATGACCATCACTAAAAACAACGTGGCAAAATGTGTGCTTACCTTGTGAAATCCCCTTTAGCCTCCTGGTAAAGATACAGAAAAGAAGGGGAAACAGAAGAGGACATTTTACTTTCACTGATATGTGACTCCAGTGTAATCAGTTGTGCATTATACGTGGGCCTTTTTGAGGTGAGGATCAAGTCAGGGGCACGGTTAAATCAGCTCTTAAGGCCTGTGGAGCTGCTACCTAATACTCTATATGTGCACCTGCATCAAGGACATGCACAGAAACCACTCAGCCTGGACTGTGTGTAACCTGATCACGGTTCACAAAAAGCAATAACACAGGAGAAAAACCGACTGCAGTATACTTGTAAACTAAATCCTGTTTTTTCCTCGGTTTAATAACAATCCAAGACTACATTAGGATTTGTACAAAGAAATATGCTTGTATCTTACTTGTAGAATATAGGAAGCCAGTTCAAAGACGACGTCGCTCTCGACCTCAATGAGCTCCTGCAAGAGAACAGACAACACAGAAGGTCAGAGCATGATTGTACAAAACTTTAAAACTGGGCAAACTATAAGCATTGGAGACAACAGACAGCATTAAAAGTAAAGTTTGTATTCCCATCACGATTGTGCCCAGGTCGGTGTGTGTGGGGTGGTTTGTTCTGAAGGGGAAGAGAAACGAGGTAAGTGGGCAGTGAGTAGTAGGTCAAGCATGCCAGGAATGTACTCTATACAGTCTTAATTGGTTTGGAGATCAGACAGTCGGGACGAAACACTACACAGAACAAACCCACCCAGGCCATACCACCCACCGAGGCCACAAACTGTCACACACTGCGTTTTGGTGAGGTATCTGTTTTTCCACAGAATAATATTTGAAACGAACTCCATAGCTAAAATATGAGCCAGTGTTAACGCAGCAATCTAATCTTCTGTGTGTCTTTTCATGATGTCACAATGGCATTGATTACATTCACTTTGTCTTTTGTTGGTGGAAGGGATTACTGACATTTAACACTGGCACAGGATGATGTTATATGAGGTGTGTGTAAATAGGATAACAGACATTGTTACTGCTATTTCCATCCATTCACTCTCCCTTTTATAACAGCGCAGGACATCAGATAATATCTCGACAAAGTCCTTCAAATGGTAAATAAAACAACCTACTGCTACTTTTTTTTTTTTTTTTTTTTTTTTTTACATAATGCCTTGTAAAAAAAACAAAAAAAACAACAAAAAAAACACCACTGCTACCTCAACGATATATCTTCAGGTATCCTTACTTTACATTCTATTGTTTTTGGGGATATATACACTTGCCAATATTTACATTTTTCTCAATAAAGGCTTGTATGCCCCCTTCTGTTAGGAACAATAACTGCATGACAATGATATCATGGGCAGTATACAGCAGTGCGGCTTCTCTTCAACTGAGATAATTGTTTGGAGAGTACACTTTTGTGATGGTAGCTTGACCTAATTTAAAACAGGCAAAATCTGTTCATTTATTTATAGTTTTATAATGACATATGCCTACTTTAAAGGCCTAATATGGAGAATTTCCAGGTTAGTGGTTGCAAATGGGCAAATTTCCTCTGTGTGAGGATGCTTCCCCAGGCCTGAGTAAATGTAATTTAACAACAGTTGGCAGCTAATGTGTCAAATTATTTGCTAGTTGCTGGAACGTGGTTCAGCAAAAACATAATGGAAAACAGATGATTCAAATGTTTCTAATTTCCTGTATCACCATATAATTGTGGAGTCCATCTGCTTTCTACAGGCATTTCCCCTCTCAATAACTAAAATAGGGTAATAAACATGAAAGGAAATAAACATCTGTAAGTTACCTTATAGATGATGGACTTGGCGTTGAGGAAAAACAGCTCGATGGTGGCATTATCCTTCAGGTAGGATATACTTTCTATGTAGAACCTGAAAGAAAAAGAAAAAATGTGAATACAGCTGCCAAGGCAAACTTCTTTTTTAACTATCCAAACTATCTTCAGAGCAGTTTTGAGACATGGAGGTTGAAAGTTATGACAGTTGGCAACATTTCAGATAAATGGTCCGTAAATTAATACAAAAATTTGAATACAAAGCATTTCTCAAAGGTTTTAGCACAAATCTTTGAACAGTTAGCAAGGCCTTTGCAATAGTATTTTCTCTTTCTTATAGTCAAATTGCATTGTTTTGGTGACAAGCTTTGCAAAAGAGTAGGAAGAATTCTCTAGCAAATCTATACTTTGTTTTCATTCTCAGTATAATTATCAATGTCTTCATAACCTGTAAAAAGAGTTTCATCATTTGGGCTTCGTTCAGTTATCAAAATTGGATTTAAATAACTACTATTTGTGAACATCCTGAAAGAGTTTTGATAAACTAAAAAATAAGTTATGTACCAAAGTGATTGAGAAAAACTGTAAATGCTTAGAGGTGACTACAGTATAACAGAAAGTGTGCAATGACCACAGTGACCAGAGGGGGGCAGACCGCATCAAAGTCTGACCTTACACCCCATCATCTCTTTACCTCCCCCCTCAGCGCTGCTCTTTATTTCTCTGTGGAGGTTGGCAAGACTCCATTTATACTTTGTGAGTGTGTGCACATTCTAGCAGCACACACACACACACAAACAGTAAATCTGCCCATAATGCACTTCACACATTGTCTGCCTCTCTGCATCATCAGCAGTGTGTGTATTCTCACCACATGCACATACACACACTGTTGCACGCCGGGGAGAGAGCAGCACGACGACAGCAGCAGCAGCAGCAGCAGCACAGTAACCCACTTCTGGCTGGAGCGACGAGCGGGGAGCTAACATAATAATGCCGTCTAAATTTAGCTCTGTGAATGCATGCAGCGCCAAAGGGAAGTGATGATGGTACGCTAGGAAGCTACTCATTGTTATCTCCTCTGTGGTGGAATCATGCATTAAAAACATCCTATATAGTACAGATGCCTTAATGCGTCCCTTGTTACACATTCATTTGCTAGTATTTTACTACATGTGTATTAAAAGGACAGTCCAGTGTTTTGTAAGAGGGTAATGAGATATTTATGAATAGGCAACTTATTACAACCTACAACTAGAATGTACTATACATTTTATTGTGTTCAAGTGTGACTGAACCTAAATTCTTGTCTAGAGTATATATTGTAGAAATATCCTCTATGGACTACACATGAATGGACAATGGAGGAGTTTGAAATATTACATGTTTGAAAACAATTTACAGCCGAAATTGGTTTAGTCTTTGTTGGCTTTTACTATTCAACAACCCTACACTACACTATACCATACCACACGACATAACACTACACAACCCAGCGCAAACACTATACTACTATACCACACTAAACTATACTATACTCTGCTACACTACACTGTGATACACAATACTACACTACTATACTACACTATACTACACTATTCTACTACACTACACAACATTAGACCACACGATTCTACACTATACTCTGCTATACTACACTGTGCGGCACTTGAGTACTCATCAGCCAATACTCTATACACTATACAGCACTATACTGTGAAATACAACACTATTCAATACCACAATGCAATAATCAATATTATACTATACTATACTACACTGTACCATTATATTATACTGTCCTAGAGAGCAAAGAGTAGAATTTGCATATTTTCTCAAAAGTGAGTTGAAATGTGCTTTGTTTGTTTGTTGTTTGATGACTGTCTTGTGTCTCAATTCAGAGAAATATTGGTATAAAAATGCAGCAACCACAAATTAGCTGCCAGAACAATGACAAAGAGTCCTGGCTGCAGTGTGCAATGTTCTAAATGATGATTTATTACTGCTATTTGCCTTTGTAATATTATTCAAATTTTTGTGTTTGTATTAGTTACAGCAAAAACCATCAGTTTTATTTAAAAGATGAGATATGGGACATAATAAAGCAATGATACTTCAGTTTTTCTGTCAATACATGAGATTTACATTTTTGCGGTCAAAGGTCAAATCAGTTGTGGTGGTTTTAACAGAAAACAGCTGCTGTAGGGACGCATCTAATAGAACATTTACAAAATACTAAACAATCCCTTTAAATTGCTCACTTTAACTGCCTTGAAATGCAGAGCGAAAAATGTTACCCAATCCAATGTCCCACTGAGCACATGTGAGTAATGTCAATTCATGCTATGATTGCGTGCAGGTATTGAGTGGGTGGGATCGTACAGGGATCAATACTGGAGCGCTTAAATCGTGTTAGCCATTGAGCTGTGAGAGAGGATGAGAAGTCCTGTCAATATTCAGTGTGAACATTTAATTAAAGTCACAGTGTTGATGAGACTCACATGGCCAGCGCAGCACTAAGCATTAAAAGTGCACTGCAGCGGCTGGGGATCTGTTTAACATTTGCATCTGAGCTCAATGCACACAGCCTATATGATAAAAAAACAATAAGCCTGGTTTGGTAATGGATTCAGGTTTGGCATTTGAGCTGACTTATGTTCCATTATACTTTGATTCCACATTTGTGTGAACGTCAGGGGTAGATATGAGGAGGTGAGTGAGCGATGAGGGGGTGAGGACTGGTGACATTCGGAGAGATTGAGGTTAGAGATTGGGCCGAGGTGTCACAAAGAGGAGAATGAGGCCTTTCAAATGGTGTCAAAGTTCACTGTGTCACATCTCCACCACCTCAAACACCTATTAGTCTATGTAAATACACACATTGACCCTTAACCTGATTCAGGACACATGCTCCCGACTGCACCGATAGAGTTGATGTGCATGGTTCAATCGCTACAAAGACGGAACTGTGGAGTCGCAGTTTGGAGGGTGCCACATGTGTGAAGAGAAAGTCTAGCATTGTGTTATAGGGGGCAATGATAATCATACTTGATACTTATGATGATGTTAACTTTGAGTTAGTTAGGTGATTCTAAGCCTTGGCATTGAGCAATTACATACAGCAGCCATATCATATAAGTCATATTGTTGATATACTCACTATGTATAACATTTTTATGCCATACTTGTTCAAGATAGTGCTGCTGTCAATTATCTGTTTAAGGTACATATATAATTTAACGAGATATTTTTGTTTACCGTTGTTGTGGTTACAGGATGGCATGCCAGATAGCATCCAATGTTCCGACTTTTCGACATGATGAATCATGTGAACCCTATTAAGCTGGAAGAACAATTTACTAACTGGGATACTCCGAGTTTACTAGGCATATACCAAAAGCATCTAAACCTTTCTGTTGTACATCTGTCAGCCAATCAGAATAGAGTTTTCAGCCAGACTATGGTATAAAGTAAAAGAATACAGTACACATACATAGAACACATCGTACCAAATTTGTATTTTACAATGATGCCATTGTTTGCTAAATGTGGTGCACAATAGCCCTATGTGCTAAGAATACAGTCTGACATATAGTCGCCTCATTGTGAGTTACTTGAGGTAAATGTCAATGTGGAAATTGCTGCTCACTCACATGTGAGAGCAGTACTGATGTGCGTCACCTTACTGTGTTTTAACTACATATCAGTTGGTGCAGAGTAAATGGCAAAGAGCTCAGAATACATCAGCATGGTGTTGACTCTGACTGTAAGCTGTGAGGGCCACAAGCCTTTTCTATTCTGTTCAATGGCCTATTGACGATAAAGCACCCATTCAGTGACATACTTTGTATTATGGTCACAAACATATACCCATGATCGGGCCTGTGTGAGAGTCAGGGGTTTTTAATACATGAGTGAGGCCATTGTATAAGAAGTACAAAGGGCTGAGAAAAGGCTGTGGGTTGGAGAGGTTATTTCATATCTCTGTCAGAACAGGGCAGAGAATTATTTTTACTGAAGATCCAACTTTAATAATGAAGCTCAACAGACTTCATTACAAAGTCAGGTCAAGAAGCACAACATTCACTGTGCAGTTAAGCATCATAATGAATGTGACAAAAGTAGACTCATGTTTCCAATTTGTTTCAACATGTACATCAACAATTACAGGACTCTTTGTTATAAAAGGGTACTTTTAAGAATTTTCTACAAAGGAGTATGGATGGTTTACCTAATGCCAACAGTAAAGGACTGTCATCAAAAGCCATGCTACTGTAGTACACTGAACTATTGTAGCTCATAACCCCATTTAAAAATACTGAACTATTCCTTTAAAGCCATTCAATGGGATTTGCGTACATCATTCATTGATGTGGTCATTCATGACTGGCTGCAAAGCCCTGTGACTTGGGTCAAAGGAAATGACACATGACAAATACAGATTCACTCATGAGCAGTTGATGAATGGAACTCACCTCACACAGAAGTAGAGCACAATGGGACCAGACTTCTTCGGGAATTCATGTTCTAATACCCTCCGGTCCAATTGCAGCCAACTGAAATGGCCCCTGAAGGAACAAAACACAAACCAGTGATCACAATATAAAGTTGCAATATCTAAGATGGACCAAATGGAATTCATCGGAAAAAGTTATGTTTTCTAAAGTGTATAATTGTGTCAAAACCCTCTTTGCATTTGTCTTGTCTACTGTCAATTGTATTGTATTGTCTATTTCTTCCCTCAACAGCTTGTCACCCTGGTAACTTTGCATGGTCTCCTGAGCAGCAACATCTCTCTAAATCTCTGTCCTACTGGCTTTTGTTTCCCCTTTTCCTCTCAGCACAGCTTCTCTGGACATTACATTAGAGGTGAGGTGTCTGCTCCCTTCAGGCACACACAACAAATCTCCACATGATAGAATTAGCCTTGGGGACGGAGACAGCACAGTTGATGTTGCTTAGCTGCAGTAACAGTGTCTGTCAAAGCTGTGAAAATGCCACAGAGCAGGGGCCTGTCCTTTTTGGTTGGGACTAAGGTGCATGAGATAAAACAAAATAGGGAAATACAAATGCCACGGCAGTGTTTACCTGTATGCAAATCAATAGCCGGTTTGCATGACTTGGTCTGAACTATACTCCTGTCAGGCTTTGTTTTCTAGGTCGCCAAGCAGAACAGAGCTAATTTGAATGTCACTTTTGCATTTCAAAAACAATATCGTTGCAGAACTAAAGGCAAACTAGCCTTGGAATCCCTTGATACCCTTCCATAGCACGCTAACCTGTTAGAATGGTATTGTCAACCTATAGCCCTGGCAATACATCAGTCCTGGCTCAATATGAATAAATGTCAGAAAAGACATAGTGTAGGGATTTGATATATGGGTTACACACTATTAAACTAGAGGTAAGCAATATTAAATATGTAATTAATGACGTGTATTGTTTATCTTAACACACTGCTATAAATACACATGTGACTTTTATGTCTCAGTGTTTATCATGTAGACATATAGACAAACATTATATGGACGTGTGAAAGGTTGATCAGATGAGATGTGTGTTGTCACAAAATGGTAACATACTGCAGTATACAGTAGTGAACTGGATGCACTGGGTATTTTATAAGGTTATTTCTCCTTTGTCATGTCAGAGAACCATCAATATGACTTGAAGGCTTATTATTATAGCACATTTAAAAACATTGAAAGAGTTGGATCAAAGTGCTTCCCAGTTAATGTATATAAAAGCAACACAATTCAGCAGCAACCTGACAAAGTAAAACAACAGAAATAAAGTAAAGAAATATATATAATATAATATAAATATAATATATGATAGAATAAACACATGTAAATTCAGGTGGAACATAGACAAAAAATGTGAGTCTAACAGATTTAAATAAAACATAATATAACAATTAAGTGTAATAGTGACTCTAATTATCAATCTGGTGTTTCATTCTTTCATCTTGTTTCTTTTCTTTCATAACTTACGTTTCATCTATGTACGCAATGCCAAAGTACTCCTTCTCCTTCAGATTGAAATGTGATGCCACCAGGTCCAGCAAGTCCTTGGCCATTAGCTTGGGCTGTAAAAGACAGAAACAGACAGGAAGTAAGTACTTATTGTGATTTTACAGTGCGCTCCAGTGACACCTTGTTTTAGATACATTACATAAAGTTTTATGATAATGCGTGTATCAGCTATCGATTGAGTGCAATGACTAAGCATTCTGCCTAACACTGGGGAAAAGAGAGGAGCAGACAAATGAGGGCGCGGAGGGAGAGAAAGATGGATGGAGCACGTGGATGTTGCTGACAGTGCAGGTACTGCCCTTCCTCTCCCCCTCCTTTCAGCCTCTCTGACCCACACCTTGACTGCAGAGTCATGGCTCTGGGTTGAACCACTCTACTGCAGGAAGAGGGCTGCAGCTACAACAAGAACTGGCTCTGGCTCCAGTAGTTTATAATGTGTAAAAGTGTCTGTGCGATGACAAGCTCTATTCATCACAACGCCCAAAACATGCAGAGTCTTAGGCCCAGCAAAGGCCAGGGACTGCTGCCATATGTTGCTGGTTTGTGACATCTGACAGCAGTACGCCCCACCCTGAGGTTAACCATGGGTGTGCCTCTCTGCCTACATCCCTCATAAGACCATGTGACAATGGGCCAGCGGAGAAAACAAGCATGTATCCACTTTAAACTCTAGTGGAATAGATACAGTGTATTGACGGTACAGGATTCATAATGACACACTGAGAGCCATAATATACGCTGTCAGAAAGCCCACATGGTTAATCTGTCACACTGCACACGTTCTAACTCTTTCCCCGGAGGTGCTGTACTATCTACTCACTGCACAGCTACAACTTTCAGCGACAGAAGCTACTCAGGGCTATTTAGAGAGAGCTCGGTGATGTCATGTGTGCACTCTCACGTGCACTCACATCTCCAGTGACCTAGATCTCAGATGAGAGTGCCTACAGTGATCCTGCTACACACAAAGGCTCGGGAGGAAGACTGAGGAGATGCTCGGTCTAACATATAGGTTAAGTGTGCTGCATGCTAATGTGTGTTTCTCTCATGCATCAGTGCTACACTACATCCACATGTGTTCTCCCACTTTACTGTTGATGTATAACAAGTGTGCTTTAACTGCATGATACAGACACAGTTCTATAAATGTCACAGATCACTGATGCATTTCACATTTCCACTGAGTGATATGTTATGGGTCGGTTTGGTACAGCACAGTTTGGTGCAGGTGAGCCCTGAAGAGGCTTGTGTTTCCACTGCGCTGTATGCAGGCACACGGCATCTGCTATCAACATAAACAGTGATGTCACACAAGTGTGTTTCCATAAGAGATATAGACTTTAGTTGCAGTAAACTTTTCAAACTGACTGCCATTAATTAGAGTAAGCGTGGGTCAGTATGAGAGTCTGACAGTGTGATAACCTTGAGGAAAAACAATCCAATATTCCAGACAAATGCTTTTTCCTGGTATATTGGAAATTGGCAAATGAGTAGGTTTTTCATAATCTTAATAGTAAGTAAAACTATAATAGAAAAAACAAATACAACTTTTCTAAGTGAAAGAACTTTATCAGTAACTGGTCTTGTCTCATCAGTTTATTGTATATGAATGTTGCCTCTTAATACTGCGATTATATTGGAATTTTGCACCATGGTGGCACAATGGTCAGTACTGTCGCCCCACAGGGTTTTCTCTGGGAATTAAAAAAAAAAAAACTATGCTATAGTCTCTAGTTAGTGACATGATCGAGGGTACCCAGACCCTGTTTCATTCCACTTTTTGAACTGTGATTTTACAAAACAGACCCAGTTTCTTACATTTTAGGAATTTAATGGAATACAGCAAGTACAATATTTTTAAATTACAAAGCAAGACCCACACAGCTCTATGAAGAAATGGAAACAGCTGTGTCCAAACACTTCCATTGTTTTAAAAAAAAATCACATTTGCTTTCTTCTAGGAACCTGATGAAAATATGTTTATCAGAAGAAAAAGACAGGCTTCTCTTAAGGAAACATTTTATTTTTGCTTCTCGAGTTCTCAAAAGTAATGAGTCCTGCCAAAGAAAACTGACCCAACTCGTACCTCTCCAGAACTGAGGCTTAAAATTCTTTTGTGTCTCCATATATAAGAATAGCTTTCAACAACTACCTCTTTGAAGCCCCTTGAGATATTTTAGCTCTACAACAGGGCTATCTTTATGGTATCAGTCATAATAAATGTTTTGGTTCGGCCCGAGACACAAACAGAGCTGGTCTTTTATTACCACACAGCAGACGACTGCCTCGGTGACAATACTCTCCAAGGGTATAATAAACAACAAGAGGGCCGCAATTAGGAAGATAAGATGTGAAGCTGTGGGGGTGGTTAAAAAAAAAAAAAAAGAATACGAGAATGAAAAAATCTAGAAAGCTAAATTCAATTTAAGAGTTGACCTGTGCACGCCAAGTCCTGACACTACAGTTTGTTGAGGCGATGGCATAACAAGAAAATATAATATTTAACGATGTTTTAAAAGACACACAAAGATAATAAAGGCTCACCATACACACTCCCGGTCACATTCAGATAAATAGCGCAGACAGTAAAGTTCTCAGCCAGCTTAGACAGCATTACCTCCACGAGACATTTGGAGCGTGCTTCCTCAGCAGCGCAGGTAATTAACAGTGTAAGAATTACAGAGGTGCAAGCGCTTAAGTATAACTGCAGACAAGTGACAAACACTCAGCAGCAGCTCATTTGGCCGGCTGGCATACGGGTTACAAACAGCCAGTCAGGGGCTTGGCAGATTCAGGGTTTTCTCAATTTATAGGATGCTGACGGATTTATCGGTGGCTAAGTCCGAGGGAAGGTCCGAACATAGATTTCTGTATTTGATTTATAACCCTGTAGCATTCGACCCTTGGGGAGTCTGTGATTGACATCTATTTTGACCCACTGGTGTATTTTGTGGTTAGTGTCCATCTTTACAGCCGGGGCAGTTGGAGTGTTATGGCAGAGAATTTTATGCGTCATAAACAAAGTCTGGAAGGAAGTGGAAGAGGAAAAAGGTGAATAGCACAAGAGGGATTAAACAGCTGCTGGATGTCATAAATCACAATGAGGCATACAAATCTCAATGTAATAACAATATACATACATACAAATGGTAAAAAAAAAATATGGATTGATAGTGAAGATAGTTTTATAAAGTATCAAAAGGCATGTCATTTCTAATAAGCAGTGATCTAACAAATCACAAACAAATCACAAAAAGGCAATGAAAAGTGCACCTAAAAAGCATTAAACACTATGAGGACATCAACATCTATGAAGGTAATGACTTTCAGTGAAGTTTGGGACTGAGAGGAGCGACTTTTTTTGTTGATGGTCAAAACAAAACTCACAATTATGATTCACTGCAAGTATTTGTTTTACTTGCAAGAGGTCTTTTCAACACAGACTTTCCCTGTGTTTACAGTCATTCCATAAACAGCTGCAGTGACACAACATTCCCAGCACAGAAGTTTCGCCACTTTGCCAACTTTTACCTGTCTTCACTGGCTTTCTCCTCTATTAGTATTAAGTATCATGAGATTTAAGACGTTACTTTTTGTATGTGAGAGTACAGTTTATTTTGCCACGTACTCGTTTTGAGCCCCATCAGAGCAAACAGTAGTCTCAATGGTGTCATTAGAGAGCACATATTTAAACACTCGATGTTAAATTCATAACTGTGGTTAAAATGTGTATGCCTTAATTCAGGTGGAAGCTGTATAGTCAAATAACTGGGTGATGTGACCAAATCAAAAGTCCACTAACATCAGTGTAACTATAGCTCTTTTAAAGGCCAGCTTTAACGTACTGCATTAAGTATTTCAAAGAATTGGATTTGCAATTATGGCAGCCATAAACATTTGCTTTTGTTTCATTTACTGAAGGTTATTGACCGTGCCTACTGTAACTGATGTCTCACTGGGTGATTCTGTTTGAGAGGAGAGGAAATAAAGCAAGACATAAAGGGATGATTTTCATGACAACTTATGATAACATCCTCTCCTTTGGCTTTTCTGTTTTATGTTCACCAGTCACCTCAGTGTCATTTGGTTACATTGGTCTTTTAGTCTTCATGTTCAGGTAGTTGAAGCTGCTGACAAGCTGTCGAGCAAGAGGAGCAAAGACAGAGAGAGAAAAGTGGAGGGTCAAGAAGTGGAGAAAGTGAAGAGAGGGTGTAACAATTTTGAAGACAGGATGAGTTCTGGCAGACTAATCAAATCAGAAAGTCAGCAGACCTAGCCACCATTTTCCCCACTGTGCCTCTGAGTGTGTCATCTGCCATTTCTCCATCCCCCAGCTCCCATCTCACTCCTCTTTCTGCTTCTTCTAACCTCCAGAGTTTCACTGTCAATCTTTTTCTCCCTTTCCATCATCTTGAGCAATTGCCTACTTTTGTCTCTCTTCTGTGGAAATAGGTAATGATCAAACCTACAATATGTGAGCTTGGAACGGTCAGACATACAGAAGGTACAGGAGTGGTACAGCGTGAGTCGGGAAGGAACACTTTTAGAGGTGTTTTTCATTGCCAGAAGGGTCCAAATCCTTCCCAAAAAGAGCACTGTGGGATTATGAAAAGGTGGCTGCAAGGAATTGTCATTGGAAGTTCTTAGTCATCTAGGACATATTCAAGAAAAGGTTTCAAAGGTGTCTGAACGTAGGTTTGAAGGTGAGGGACAAAATGTCTTCACCTTCAAACCTCGCCCAGGTGCCTTTGTTGAAACCTTTTCCTGCAAGGAATAGAGAAAGCTCAATTGGGTGAAAATAAACAAGCAAAGATAAAAGACAAACACAAAAAGATAAAGTTTTCTCAAATGAAGATTGTCTTGCTGTTGTGATCATGTGCTATGAGGAAACAATGCTAGAGAAGATTCAAGTTAGCGTAGTTGCGTATGAAAGCTTGTCTTATAGCCTGAATTATAGCTTGAATTAGCGAGAACATTGGAGTTGGACCTAAAGTGTTCCATAAAGACTAGTGTGCTAGACTGTAACAGCTAGACTAACGTCCCTAATCGACCTGATAATTAATGGACAATACACATAAAAGACAGATGATAAACAAACATTGTCAATTTTATGAGGACCATAATTTATTCTGTATTTTTTTAAACTGGCTAAATAGTTTATTTCTGGTCTTTGTGGTTTGCAGAGGTCACCTTAAACCTGCCCTTGATCAGGCTAAACTAAAAATTTGCATATTTATTGAGCGTGACTCATGATGAGCCTGCTGAATGACAATGACTATCACTTGGTAAGCTGGCTCCATGCAAGTATATACTTTTCTTTTTCCAAATAAACTCAAACAAAGCCTGCATTCTTATCAGCAGTTGTTTCTGGCTTTGGCATCTTAGGGCTCGAATTTAATGAAATACAAAAATGTCAAAGTGCATTAACCACAAATTGTTCCTAAAATGTAGAAAAATGGTGCAGCTCTGTTGGGAATAAACCAGAACTAATCGTCTTGCACTGTTTGTTGAAGGAGTGTTCACATCACAACACATTAAGACTTTTGCAATATTGCATTTTAAAGTTTGTTTCAGAGATTGTTTTCATTTGTTTGCGTTCATTATTTTTTGCATAATTGACACACACTTGGGTGAAAACCAAGCTATTTCAGTAATTACCTTTTCCAAACCACGCTGCACTGACCTGACCCATACTGTACTGATCAGTGCTAAAGACATGCATGAACTGATCACACATGCCAAGAAAAATGGCAAAGAGGAAAGAGAATGTTTAGTTGTGGTTACTGCAACAGCCTTTGTCATTACTGCAGTAAAAGGTCTGCTGGGTTCACTGAGGACAAAAAGAAGGGGGAGGGGCTTCACATTTCATTGTTTTAAGACAGTTCAAGATTAGAACAAAGCATTTCTAACGATATGGCTGGTGACCATCTGATTGACATGTAGCCACGGGCAGCAAGTGTTGTTCATTACACAAATTTTGGGCTTGATAACTGAAACATTCTGGGATAGAAGGGGGTTTGAGGAAAGCATTGAACGCACTGAAGCATGATTTTAGGGGAAGTGAAGCTTTCTGTTGTGGACATCATTAGGAGCACTGGCTTTGGATGCATAGCTTGTGAAAGGGGAACAAACGGAGCAGGGTCTGATGCACGCAAGCTATTTGTGTGTATGTGGGAATGGAGAAAGAGCAAAGTCACCAACTACTGGCCAAATTTCCTTTGGTCAGCAGTAATTAAGTCTCGGAGGACGCCAGAAGACACTTGTCCCTTCGCTTAAAGGGAAATAAGACTGTTCCAAGAAAGTACCGAGCAGGACGTGAGACTTACCTGAACGAGGAGCTCCAGCTTTCTGTCGTCCAGCAGATGAACCTGACATCGCCGCCCCTCTGTCATCTGGAAACAAAAATAATAAGAGAGTTAAGACTTTGTGACTAACAATATAAACACCAACTTTTTAATACCCTTTACAATTGTCTGGGGGTCATTTTCACCCTTTCCACAACAGCGGCAGCATTTGACAACATAATAAAAGACAAAGTATGCTTATTTATATTGTAAAGGTTAGGCAGCACGTCTTAGTCAAATGTCACCCTCCAGTGTCAAAACGAATCAAAAATAATTCTAAAAAATACATTTTAATGTTGGAATGGAGTCTGTTGCTTAAACCTGGTCCTGTGTCGGTTACACAAGTTTTTAAACTTATTTGTGATAGCGTGTGAGAAGATAGTTTCTTTTGATGCTAGTTGAGTACTACACTTTACTATACTTTTTGACAGTAAAAAAGCTAAATAAGTTTTCTTTACACAGGTATGAGCAACAAGTGGATACAAGCAGGGTGAAGGAATCAAAACTTAGATAAAGGATTAGCAAAACAGTAAAGTCAGTAACTCAGATACAGCTTATGAGAAAGCCATTGTTTGATGATACCAGTTTATACTTGAGAAGACACCCTGATGGCTTAGGTGTAAAAAAAAAAAAAATGGAAAGGAATCATAATATAAATAATTACAATTTTCGCATCCAGAATTCAGATGGTTCTGGTGTCTGTGGTAATTAATATGAAAACTTTGTGTGCAGAATCATCTCCAGTGTACAGTAAAAAAACACAAAACAATGTTCAGTTTGTATGAGAAGCATGTGCTGAGAAGGAGGCTAAAAGGCAACATGTGTGCAGGATTGTCAGGGAAACTTTAACAAGGTTAGCTGAGCTCGATACACACAATGGGCCAATACAGGGAGCATCCTGCATTGCTCTCTTCCTCACATTTCTAGCATTCCTCCTTGAGCAGGAAATCCATTATCAAACGGTGGACTACCACAGCGAGTGAAGCTGCTGCCCGCTGTTTGCAGAAGAGAGCTACCAAAAAATAAAAAATAAAAAAGTCCTCATCAAGTTCAGGCGTAAACACTGAGGCAGGTGCACCACTGAAATAGAAGCCAGAAGCCGGACATAAAAACACAAATGCAAACAAGTAAAGCCAATTATGTCAAACCTGTCTACTTCTGGACAATGAAGTTCAGATGTTTGCAAACAGCATTGGATATTTGCTTGAAGGGGAATAAATACATTTGGTTCTGCTAATGCTATGGTACCAATTTTACATAATCACTGTTTCAAAACCTCATGAACTCCAGCAAATCCAGCAATTAAGGATGTCAACTGTACAAAACTGTAAAATCAGAGCCTTATCATAAATATAAAAGTCAGTAGCATTAGTTTTTCATTTTAAATTTGACTTTTCCTATGATATATACACTGGACCTAAGGGACATTCAAAGGTTGCACATCATATCATAAAGTCCTAGCATGTATGTGCATTTGTGTACGCCTCTGTTTACTCCAACAACAGGTGGAGTTTCTATGCACTTTAACAGGAAGCTCGGACCCTGAGGAGCACTCTCGGGACCCTCCCTTACTTCCCTCACATCTGGGGGAAACGACAAGGAGCCAAGAGTAAAGTGGAAGGAGGGAGGGCGTTGAAGAGAAGCAGACAACAATACAAACACATGTGCGACCGGTTTGTAACTCTTAACCAGGGGGATCATATTGGTCACCTAAGGCTCCTGCAATCCGGTAAGGGCGTGTGAGCCGCAAGTGTAACACGGTCTGACTTTCTCACCGCTGCTGCCAGCTAGCATTCAGGTGACAGGAGAGAAGTGTGAGTTTAGCAGAGAGCTGAGGAGACGGAAAGGAATAGCGTCATCATTTCTGCCGGAGCTCCGCATGTGCGTGTGGTTTAGAGGCACTTTATTAAAGGGTAGGGTTTAGCCGCCCACTCACTGATCTCCTGTGGTTGGTGGTCTAGGTTTTCCACACCACACCTGTGCACACAACAAGTTACAGATACCTCTTACATTTCCAAACGCCAACCAGGCACTTTCTGTTTTTATATCCCAGCACTTCTGTGATGGATTAGAATTACCTTTCACTAACTATTTTTAACCTGTATTCAGATGTGTACTACTCAAACTATTAGGCTAGCTGTATGTTATATTCCAATATGCAGACAACAAAAGTGCACTGACAGGTAAAAACTCTCAGTTTCATGCTACATCTTAAAGTCATGGTAACAAATCCCTGCCCGGAGGCTATATTTAAGCCAATCTGGCAGAAACATTCAGACACTTTTTTTTTTAGTTCTAAAACTTTGCGGGTTTGGGCACATGCTACTAAGTTGCAATAGACCATGAAACCAGATGTAATAAAGTCACTATTAATAACTTCAGAATCATTAAAGAAGGATAAAAATAAGTAAACGTGGACAGAGGCCTTTCTGGAGACCAAAGGCGCTCCAATACACACTAATTTAAGGCAAATTAGGCATATTCATTAAAAATCCATGCAGACTGATGAAGTTTATTTGCAAAAGACACAACCACAGATAGTTTTTTTCATATCTTAATCCTCAGTATATACTAGAGCTGCATGAAGTAAGGAAAACATGCAATATGTCATAAATATAGCAAACATTGTGATCACGATAAAACTTGCAATATTTTAATGCGCATGTCTGTAGTTAAAGTTAAAAGGGATTATATGAAAACATACAACTTTTTAATCGTGGTGTTTTCTTGAACAGTACCAAACAACTCTAATGCATCAGTATGGCTTTATACATTTACACTAACAACTTACCAGAACATGAGTTAGCAGAAAAACACTGAATTTCACTGTTGTTGTTCTACTCGCTGTGTGTAGCCAGCAACCAATAGCTTTCTTCGACTGCATCATACTACATCGTAACTTTCAATAAAGCCATCATCCTCACAATATACACAACAACGGAGCGGGTGCTGCAGTGAAAGAGAACACCTTCTCCCCCAGATTCAAACTTTGCGGTTACGTGGAGTGAGAATGACATACTGCCAGGAGACATCACATACAATCTTTGCTGCCAATAGCTTTCAGGCACTCGACTGTTATGCCATTGTTTCACTAAGGACGCCATTTTCGCAGTTTACAATGAAACGAACACACCTCCATGACAGAATTAAGAAGTTTGTGGTTTTGCTGAGTAAGAACACCATCCTTGTCTAAACAAAACAAAACAAAACATCTGTATTCTGGTGTTAATTGCCTAAAATTACCATAACAGTATAGTGATACAAGCAGTTCTTTGCAATGTGGATATTGCAGATGATGATATTGCAATAAACTTTATGTTGAAAACAATGGTGGTTATGTCTTTTTGCTAATAAATGCAGCCATCTTTGGGGTTCCCCCGTTTTCTTGGGGGCTTGCACAGTTAGCCTTCCCCATTCCAACGCCTCTGAAGGCTGCATTTGAAGGGACACACATCCCATTTTTATTTATAACATCCCTTTCCGTAAGCCTACTAAACATGTTATAACTGAAGTGATCTACTATGCACTGACAACATTGTAATAAAGTTGGTAAAACGCCCACATCTAACAGATTCATCTCTCAGGTGATGGAGCACATGTGCTTTTCGCTGCATCATCCTTGTGGCGTATGATTCACACAGGATGCAAACCTCTAACATTTCATGCCTATTACTTGTCAGGTCTGAATAATGCTGGCTAACCTACATCCCCGGGCCTGACTCACTGGCAGCAGGGAGATTAAAAGACAAGGGATGAAAATGAAGAGTGTAACCCAATCCTACAGTATGGAGCAAGTGAGCTCGCATTGTTTGATTATCCTGCCTGAACTAGCAGCAGAATTACAGAGGCACAGTCACAGAGATAAGCCAGCTGAGTGTGATGCCTGCTTTATAACAGTCACGTTATCAGGAGTTAGTTACCTTTGCAAACAAACGCTTCCTGTGAGGGCTCACGCACAAAAAACACCCAACTCCAAACGGGAATGCAAAACCAACGAGTCTAATAATTAATCCCAGAAAGAAACGAGGCGTGTAACTGCCAGATAATCATCAAAAAAGGACCAGTTTTCCGGCCGGCCTGAGAGGGCAGTGGGAACACCAGCATCCATGTTAGTGACCATTAGTTAGCGTTAGTTGCCAGCGACGCAGCTCAGTGTATACTCCTGTAAAAAAAAAAACGCACAGGTCCCATCTCATAACCTCGACATGGAAGCCAGGAGCAAGCACCG
Source organism: Rhyacichthys aspro (assembly GCA_036850595.1). Classification (NCBI taxonomy): domain Eukaryota; kingdom Metazoa; phylum Chordata; class Actinopteri; order Gobiiformes; family Rhyacichthyidae; genus Rhyacichthys; species Rhyacichthys aspro. The sequence continues at coordinate 5,420,316 of CM072153.1, read as the reverse complement.
CCAAAGAGAACGCCGACTGAGGAGGAGTGCTTTTACGCCCACTCGCATCCCCCCTTCCTCCGAAAGCCGAGTGCCTCTCACGGGGCTGGTCTCTCTCCAGTCCTTCTACCGGCGCCGCGCACAAACGATAGCGCGGGACCGTACCATCCGCCGGATACCGAAGGGGTAGTTCTCCGGCAGAAATCAAGGGTCGGCGTAACGCGTCGCTGTCTCTCCGGCTGCCTTTCCCTCGCCTCCACGGCTGTGTTTCTTGCTGTCACTGGAGTTGCTTCGAAAACACGGGAATAATGGAGGCAAGATGTGGGGGCGGGGAGAGGAGAGGAGGAGATGAGGGGAATTTTCTGCAGCGGCTCCCAGCCATGAGAAACTGCAGACCTTTCTCCGAGTGCATGCATTTAACCAGACATGTGCTGCACAACAAAATGATAGCTCTCAAGCCTTAAAGCTATAACAACTATGATGCACTGGTCTGTAGTGAATGAGCAGGGATCTGTCTTTAGCTTATATATTATTGAAAGCAGCAGGTCTCCAGACATGTCTATAGCTGAGGAAGTAGGGGTTCTCCTCAGACACCCTATATCCTTATGTGACTTCAGCAAAGTGGATAGGCTTGTCTGCTGGATAATTCTTTTAAAGATGCACATATCTGAACATTAAAGGCAGACGCTATTATGCAGGATTTCCAGGGTAATCTATGTAAATAAACATAGCCTGTGCCTCCTTCTGTCAGAGTAGAAGTCAAATCCAGGTTTGAATCAAATCCATCTGTTGTATATTTTGAGGTATTTTTTCTTCTTCTGTGATGACAATAGACCTTTACTTCATGAAAAGAATGGACACGGTGATATTTAGACAGAGGGCAGTTTACTGATACATTCACCTCCACATTGTTCTGGAGGGTCACAGTGATAAATAAAAGTTGTGTGAGAAATAATGCTGCAAATTATATCTTTAACGCAACACTATGCAACCTTTTATCATAAAATATAAAGCCTCAAAGTCACCTTGTATGCTATGCTCTGGGAATTTGTCTCTCCAATATTGACACCAGCTATGCTCCCCCAGTGACGCAGCAAAAAGAGGAGCTACTGCCCTGTTTTATGCTGTGTCATGCTGTCCAACGTCTATTGTAACACATTAAAAATACCTGTCACGCAAGCTCTTTTTGCGAAAAATATAAAGCAACCCCAAAAGGAGCTTTGTGAAAACAAAACTAGAAACGCATGACTAATTTGCATGAAGATATACAAATGCGAGTTTTGATTTCCCATATTGAGCTATGCCATTCATGTTGTGTGTTGCAGGATGAAGACAGGACTACTTCACACCTTTTATGACACTACAACTTTAAGGAGGGGAGACATACGCAAGAAAAACAGAGAATGAAATCAACGAGTCAGCATAAAAGGGGCTTCTGACACATTTTTCCACAGTTCATATCTCCATAAAAACATGAGTTGTTAGTGTTAGTTTGCAGGGTCCAAATCCTGAAAAGTCTCATAAGTAACATTCTCCTCTGCAGAAGATTTAAGGCGCTACACCGGTGTCTCCCCTCACTCTGTCCAGCCTCACTTCCTGTGTGAAACATGCACATCCTCACTCAGCTCTGGCTCACACTTGAACCATTCCCGTCCCACGGCGCGCTGCAGCCGTTGGACTGAATCTCACTGAGGCTTTGACCTAAATTGGGCACTTGTGTTCACCTTACAGCTGGAGCGGCAGCCGTTAAAACCACGAGCTGTTAACATAACACATCGGCCCAGGTTTAGGCATAAATACTGTAGACACTTTATGATCTGCCCGGTCGGTGGATAAGCCTGTACACACTGTCTGTAACGTCTTTAAATGCGAGCAGGTGAAGGCTCGTCTGTTTTTTATTACTCAATTACAACCTGGCTTATCTTAATGTTATGAAAACACGCTGCCTGAAACGCTAGCATGGGATGTATACTACACCCAGGGCTGAGTTCTGTTGGCTGTATATGTTTTCACTTTTGACTTTAACTGCACTCGTAAATAGCTTGTCAGTGCCAAACCTCATTGCATCACTGCTATATTACCGAGGTGAAATAGAATTAGAAGCGTTTATTCAGCAGACACACCCTTATTTACACATTAGAGCACGATGGGGATGAAGTTACATTCTGTTTATGTGGCTAAACTCTAACTGTTAGAATTGTGTAGCTCAGTTTTGTGAAAATAGAGAGTCGCATGAAAAAGGTGGAGGTCCTAACTTTCCTCAACTGCCTGAATTTTTCTCTTCTGGGATATTTTTGGCCTGTTCCAGACACCGGAAACTGCCCTGTCCAACTTAAACATCTCCAGATGACTCTTTCCTTGGCTTTAATACGTTCTCGTCCCTCCTTCTCTGGACAAATATATAACTCATTTTATTTGTAACTTCCTCCATTTACTATTAATGAAGCCCTGTGGAAAAATATACAAAGGGCAAATAGGGTAAACTCTGAAGACATATAAAGAAGAACATGGAAAAATGAAGTGAAGAGGAGCATGAATAGTTACAAATTTATGAATGAAGTTTCCTGTTTGGAATAGATGTAGGAAGCTGCATAAGAGGGGACAGACTGACTGAATGAGACAGAGGCAGCAAAGCGTGAGAGAACAGCTGCGACTTTAGCGAGTACTTTTCACGGCCCGTGCACCTTAAATTCCCTATACATGCTCACCTTTCAATGACCTGCATACAAAGAGTGCTGGCAGGAAGCACAAGGTGGGAAAGACTTGAAGGTGTGACAAATCTGGGACCTGACAGAGCGCTGTTACGGAGGTGTATGGGTTCTATTTTGGGATTAGGTGTGGTTTAATGAAGTGCATGGTTGGGTGGGGGCACTAAGAGGAAGGGAATGGCAAAAAAGTACTCTTTCAATTCATATTGGGGATATATCAAACCATATAACTGGTGGTTCAGTTATTAAAAGTTGGTTGAGTACACCCAAGACAATGCTCGCAGGCCTACAACATAAATGCAGTGGCAGACTCTCACATTCATTCACTAAGGGCAGTTTAGATTCACGTTCATCCTTCTATGTATGCATGACTTTAGCAGGAAGCCAGAGTAACCGCAAAAAACCCACTGTAACACAGGGAGGACATCTTACAGGGGGTTCAGTGAATTTAGTTTGAGTTCTTTCCCATATCACATGTACATCTGCTCTTAAAACAGCTAAAGAAGATTCACGAGTGGCCTATGACAGCTTTTAAATGAGTATTTCAGACATATGACATACAGGGAACGCGCTGGACACTCGCCAAGGAAATAGGGCTAACATGGAAGCGTCTTTCACAAGTCCTTGAGGATGCGCAACACCCCTGGACGATATTACAGGACATGCAATCATTCATGTCAATAAAATATCTGGGTGGTTTTACAGAGTGGTGGGTAGAGCATGTGGGAGTGGGGAATGATGCGCAACTATCACGGCTGAAATATACAAATAACACAAAGTTGGTGGAGTGATAGTCGTTACGGTGGAGTCTTTTGGAAGTTAGGTGCAATGTATCTAAACAGTCGAAACCCAGATGTTTTACAATGCTGCCAGCACAGTATCCTCTAAGTGGATTGTGTTTATATGTGCAGCCCAAGATAAAGTCTGGAGGATAGTCTATGTAGGAAAAAAGCTGTAGAGACATACATTTACAGACAACAATTCACACTGTCATTAACTATGGGCAGTCACTAATTTGCCTATACATGTACGGCTGTGTGCAGACTCCACACAGAAAGGCTGTAGCCTGCCAGCATAGGGATCAAACCCATGACCTTGTCCTATTTGCCAACATGCTTACTGCCAATCTGACATAATGCCACACAGTGTGGTACAACAATAATTTTGTGTTGTGCTGCTCTTGTTTTTAAGACGCCAATTCATCATCTAGCTTTAGCATGATAGCACGGTTTTAGGGTCAAGCTGGGGAACAGGGTCAACCGTCTGCTTTGGAAAGCTATATCAGTGGAATGTGATCCAAACAGTGCAGAACAGTAATTGAAGCAAGATGGAGAATCTTTTTAACCCTGATTCAGTGACGCTGCGGTAGGCGGCCGGTGATCCCTTCTCTCTGTCTGGGCGTATTTATGGAGACTAAACAAACAGGCCCTCTTAAACATGTCACTTTCAAAGCTAGCCTGGCCTGACACAAGCAGTCCTGCAGTGATTTATGAGACTGACATCATTACGGGTTTGGGAGTAGTCATCAGTTTTAATGTAACACTTTGTGCATATGGAGCAGAATACATTACAGAGTGTGATCCAGCCCTCCGTACCCTGCACTTTTAGTTCAATGGCTTATTGAGAACTTGATGGAAAAATAATAGCAGGGCCAAATGCTGTCCTCGTCTCCAGTGGGTGTTGTGTGGTGGCCAGCGCTGAGCAGGGAGGGTCATGCAAAGGCTGCCAGGAATGTCTAGAGAAAGGACTGACCAGGACTGATCTTTCTGTTGTTTATACAAGTGTGCAGGGATGTCGACGAGTGCATGCGTGTCGTCGTGCCGAGCTCCACCCTGGTGCCCGTAAGTGACTTCGGGACTGAAATGTGGTTCCACTTAGGGTGTTTTGAAAAATCAGAAACACGCTGGCACTTCAAACAAACGGAAGATATTTCTGTATCCAGCGCCGCTTTGTTCTCGTTTTACTACAAAACGCCTTTTCCAGACTTTGCCCAAAACCTTTTTGATTTTTCTTGCAGGGCACATTTCCCTCTACAATCAAAACTGACGGATGGAGATGGGTTTTTTTACCATTCTAAATACTACATTGGGAGTTTTTACTGGAAACAGCACTGACTAAATAAAGATTCGGTGAGATCCAAAAGTTTAGTTTCGCTGAATCCACACAAATCCATTTCTTCCTTCACATCTCGACTTGCCCGCCATATGCCCCCAGAGAAAATCCACCGCCTTAATCCCCAGTGAATTAGAAAGATATTGGGGGTGACTTTTGGCTTTGACTGAAAAGCAAACGACATCTTCATCTCTATTTGCCCAGTTTATCTACATGTTGACGTCACTCCTTATGTTAATATTGTTATTTTAAGGCCTTAAATATGAACAAATTGTTGGCGAAAAGATACATAGTGATAGCACACCAATGGGAAATGACAAAAACAGGAAGGAGTTTTATTATTTGGACTCACAGCTTGGAGCATTGCCTATTGACCTCACCCTACTCTTGCTAAATTTTTTCAGCTCCCAAACTTTCTTCAGATAAAATTGTGGCTCATTTAGGCTTCACTGTAAGCAATGCTTTTCAGGGAAAAGTGTGATGAACACATTCTCAGAAAGGGCAAATGGATTTATTTATAGCGTGCTTTGTCATATTTAGTTCTTGTTCTCATCCTTGTTATGTATTTACTCTGTATTCTGTCGTCTTCTCTGTTTCCAAAACCCACACGCTTTAAAGTGGGTCACATACAGTTGATGCTGAAGGCTGCACACATCAACCACTCATATAGAGCCTAGAGTTATATTTATCACTGAAAGCTCCAAAACTGTGCTGCGGCAAATGTCATCCAAGAAAATGTAAGCCGTCTCACTGGGGATAGAGAAACAATACTGCGCCACAGTGTGTCAGTTTGGGTGTATGTCATCATCAGTGGACAGAAGTCATGAGCAGCTCATCTTTCTGTACTGTTGATACTTGTATTATGTTGGGATTGTATCTACAATCAAACATATACTCAAGTTAGAGCAATGTTTCTTAAAAAGGATTTTCAGACATGCAGACTGTTGGACCAATCAGCTTCAATGACAATCTATTTGAGAACATGAAATAAATTTGGTCTGGCCAGCCACACCCATTACATTTGTGAAGTAAATTGGGCCAGGAATTCCTTACCTTCATAGCTTTACCTGGATAAAATTCCATCTAACAAATTGTGACCATGTATTTAAAATTGGGCAGGATTTATAAGGTGTCTTGTTTCTCTGATTGACCGTATATCTGTTATATTATGCCATTATACCATTATACCATTATAATTTTTTAAAATACTAAATATAAAGTAAAAAAAGAATGTCATATTTTAATGGCAAAAAATGGAAACAGCTATTTTTATTTTATTTTTTCACCAAAGTTAAAGTCAGTGAAACAGTCACTATTATTAAAATTATTATTATTATTATTATTATTATTATTATTATTATTATTATTATTATTATTATTATTATAAATTTTATTATTTATGGATTCAATATGTAAAAAATATACCATACACTGAAACATAGCTGTCAGTTTTTTTTAGTATAATTTGACTTTTTGTGTGTGTTGAAGCAACAGTATTTACACATTTCAACCTTTGTGTCATATGTTTAAATAATTAGCTGTTGATAGATTATGTACGTATATTAATGTCATATAATAATGTTTCATATTTTTCAGGTTGAAAAACTGGCAGTAACATTTAGCATTTTTTCTGTTACCATTTGACTGCTTTTGTTTTTTTTTATTTTTTATTTTTTGGGTTGTTATAGAAAAACAATTTAGAATGGATGTTCAAAGCCTCAATCAAAGGTCATATCTTTCATTCAAATGTACCATATGTAAACGAAGAAAAAGTTTGCCATACAAGTATAACTGACTCAAAGTGTGGAGCTACTTAATATCCACCATGGACCAAGAGTAATTCACAATCCTAGCAGTTCCCTTCACTGGATGTATAATAGCCCAAAGAGAGTGTAACAAATCTATGCAGTGACAAAGAGCAGTGCGACGGGGCAAAAGGGGGAGCCAGAGCACCGACTGACTGACTACACGAAAACCCAAAGGTTCATGTTGTGCTGTCAGGTCTCGAGGACTTTTATCTCAATGAAACAGACTCTCGCTGATCACAGGGGTCGATCTGCAGGGATCTTAGTTGTCAGCAAATTGTGTGTGGCTCACTCACATGGGACAGATCTCTTACTCACAGCGCTTCTATCTTCATCTATAATTCAAGCGGCAGAAATCACTGTCGGCCCGAGCCATTCTTTGTTCACTGATACTGCTGGCACTGATGTGGGCCGGACACAGGATTTGGTTCTGCACCGTTTGCTGGTATCCCATGCACCTGCCATTCTGGACTGGTAGGTCAGGACCCAAAACTCATTCAGAGAAAAAAAAAAAAAAATATGCAGGAGGTTCTACTTGGATAAAGAAAGTGGTTTCAATCACAAAGGCTAAAACAGCAATTTTAAGTAAATGTGATCTAATAAAGGCCTTTTAAAGTCTGTTGTTGAAAGAAAAAATGTGGAGAAATCATGTCTAAAGTTGCTGTGTGCAGTTTTTAGCATGATCTAGTGGGATAATCTTACACCCCTCCTTTCCTTACAGCCTGTGAGCATCTACGGTAGCCCTGCAGGGACATGCTAATATCTAAATATAGTGAAAGGTAAAGTTTGTCGACAAGTGAAGTGTAAATATTCTTCTTTAAAGATTTGCTTACATAGGAGATTGTTGTAAAATATATAACACTGAAGTTGTATTGAGTTTCCTCAGTTTAGTATTGAAAAATAACTTCACTGTAAAAAGTAGATGGCAACAGAATGATGAGGGGAAAAACAGGGTCCCGAGATAAGAGCAGTCAAGAACCACTGCCATAGTCCATTTGTCCTCTACTTCAGTCTGCATATAAGGCCCATTAAACCCTGCTGATTGATGGGTCTTCTTCCTTGAACTCACTCTCACTCGTGTCCTTCATAAGCAAATAAACAAGCACAGCGCAGAGCTTACGGCCTAAACTCAAGGGCACAGTGTACTGCAGAGAGTTGAACTCTGTTGGCCTTTCTCCTGTGTCCTGAGGCTGGACAGAATACTAAACGCTTTAATCATTCAGTGTGCTGCATATTAAACAGTTGGCTCGTAATCTCTTGTATGTGTGTGTCACAGACTGGCCTGTGGCACATGTACACTCTTTAAAAAGTCAGCAATGTTTTTTGGGGAAATACTATAAATTGCAAATACTCTTTTATGAAAAAAGGCATGGTACATAGACAGACTTTATAATGTATATCTTTCTATGTAAATATGCAACTTTTGGCCATAATAGTTGGTGAAAAATGTTATTATTATTTTATATTGTGTTAATAATAATACAAATAAATATAATAAGAAGTTAAAGCAGATAAATTAACAGAAATGGACTCTATAAAATTTACAGAAAAGTAAAATAAATATTTAAAATATTACACTGATGTAGATACACTGAATTACCTGTTTCTAACGTTACTTTTTTCTGATATTGTATGGAGAAACCACATAATCTAGCCTTTAAAAGTCCAATATTTTTGTATAACTAACAGGAATTTACATAAATAATAATAAAAATAATCAGTAATGGTCATGATATTTTTCATGATATATTCTGTAAATTATTTTTAAATGGTTGCTAAGAGCATAATCTTTACAGCAATGTGCTGTTAAAAATACTACTGTATATTCTTTGACGTCATGCATAATGTCCTCTTGTTTTTCTGATGAAAAGCCCAGAACTAGAGCTAACTTTTTTTTTTTTTTTAACCATAAACTTGACTTTTATTTTAGTGTTTGTATACAACCCCAGAAAATACAGTGTGCGCACCATAATGTCTCTTAAAATGTTCCTTCATTCTTTATATTGACAAACTGAAACCACAAGTGCTAGTCATTTACCATATCTTTTTACAGTGCATAGCCTGAGCCCAGAGCAGCAGGGGGGAGTGGGAAAAGGTTTTGGGGGGGGTAAAAAGCGGCTAAATCCTCTTTTTTTCCCCCTTTGTGTGTGTGTGTGCCTAAGGGCTCCTAAGACGCTCAGCCTAATTAGGGAAACAGTCAGAGAACAACATCATTCACGGCGGCAGCTTTACAGGAGCACTGTGAGAATCCATTAACATAATAAATATAAACTTTCAAAAGCACTTAAGGTTTTTTTTTCAGTAACATCACCAGCATCGTCCAGCAAACAGATGCACATAAACGTTTGCCCTCCTACAAGGCCCCCCTGTGTCCTCCAATCTTAAGATGCAAACAAATGTTGTCATAGCAACTTCCTGATCTCTGCTATCTCTCGCTGTTAGAAATGTAGGGCAGATACAGTAAGATACTATAAAATGCAAAGGCTCTGAGGTAGAAACTCAAAGCCTATTTTCATTAACTTCTTTGTTCATTGTGTTAAGAAAACGCTGTGATTTGTGTGACCATTTGCAGTAAAAAGACAATCTAACCTTTGCCAGTGGTTGTTGATGTAAAAGAAAATTCCTGTAAAAGCAGAATAGTATTTGACTAACTTCATTAGATTAGACTTTATTGATCCCACAATGGGGAAATTTACATCTTCATATCTTTTAGCCTCTATTTTTTTACTGATACAATATGTAGAAACCCCATTTTGTAACACTAAATATTTAACTGTAAAATGAATTGTAATATACTGTAAGATTGATAATGGACATCACAATTATACTGAATGGTTCTGTGCATTATTAAAGATGTATTAAACTTAAACAATTATTTTTTGTGTCCTTCAACCTTAAGATGAAAAGTTGTATGGAATTAATTTTTTAATAGGATAGAGATACTAAAATATAGTCTGAGGTAAAAGTGGGAGCCTCTTCTCATTAACTGCTTCAAATAAAGATATTGCTGTGATTTGTGCGACAAGGGAATCCTCTTCTTTACAAAGACTGCACAGGGTTGAGTTTTTACAAAGGCCCCTTTGCCTCCCCCCCTTCCTCCTGCCTCCCTTTGCTTCAGGCTACGGCAGATCAGGTGACGTAAGAGGCTTTCCATGCAGTGCTACTGGGAGAGGAAAGGGGGCAAACAAAAACACTTGCTTCTTCGGTGAGTCGTGAAGAAAGACACACAGAGAGCCTTGAAGCAGATGCTCTTCTCGATTCATCATGAAAACTAGCAGTAGATGAAGAATTCAACACATTTCTGTCTATATTATTTCCCACTGGATTGATCCCTCTATAGCTGTGTCCTGATGTGCCAAAGCTCCATTACACAAACACAATTCCTCAGAGCGGGCCTAATGAAAAATGACCCAGCTCATGTGGAGGGAGAGCCCTTTGGCAACTGTATGTGGTCGCTCTGTGTGTATGTGTGTCCAAAGGGAATCCCGTCAGTGGAGAAGTATTGAATGTCCTCCATTTAGCCATTGGGCCTCAAGGAGAGCCAGAAAACCAAAACTCTGAGACGGAAAGCCTTTCTGTAAATAGAAAAAAGCGAATCAATCGTCTTCTAAAGTTACAGATGATGCAAGGCTCATTTGTTACTTTCAGTTCTTATTGGCCTTGATCTGAGTTATCTGTATACAGCCTCTGTTAACCAGAAGTGGGGAGAGTAGACAATATAAGTGAAATTACTGAGGTAGTTAGTGGATATTCAGTGAAAAAAAACAAGAAGCTACTACTACAACTATTCCTACTACTTCCTTATTGTGATGAGAGAAAAGTCTGACTGATCAAACTCAGTATCTTTTCTTTTTGATGAGACAGTGCTAACCTCTCAGACTGAGGCAGGCATTCAATGTGACACATGAGACAAGATAAGCAATTTTAAACCTGTCGAAAACTAGACATTGTGACTATCTTGGGTTGTGACCAGTGTCTGTAGTGAACACCATCATTGATCTCTGCCCTACACATTGATGCCTGCCTATAACATGGAACACCATCTCGACCTATGTTACTTAGTAAGGACAGACTTAACCATCTTATCATCATTATGCCACTCATACCTTTTCTTTTATTTTGAAACATTTTGTCTTTTGACCGTTTTTGTAACTACTAACTGCACACCTTTGATGTTTGTATGTTAAATGCTGGTTTAGAATAACTAAGAACACAGTGTGGGTCAGTGTAAGCTGTAATACTACTAAGATTGTCCTAAGGAAACCTTTCTTAACTGGTGGGTCAGGACCAAGAAGTTGGTCTCGGGCATGTTCTTGGTTGGTTTTGGAATGTGTGGTTGAAATGATAACATAATTATCAGTGTGTTGGGGAATATTCAGAATGAAAACATGGAGTTAAGTGCAATCATTCCACATAAGTCTAAAACTTTAAACCTCAGCTCGGTAACCACATGTGAATAGACCACTAAGGCTTATAATATCCATACAAACACAGGATCTAACAGCCCTGTGAGGGATTTCCCCAGATATTCACCAGATTCTGCTAGTAATCCTCCAGGATTACCATTCTATACTGAGACCCTAACCTCTGAACTTAAAACATTGTAAGCCCCTCTATCCCCATCACTAATGCCACAGTTAAACCTATCACTTCACTCAATAAAAGGGGACCACCTCCGAAAAAAGGCAGATCATGTCTGTTCCGGCCACACGCCCCCACCTCCGGCCACGACTCAGACACACTTACAGGATTTAAATGGATCCCAGCCAGATTTATGGAGTAGTCCGCTCAACCTTGGCCTAATAACTGCAGACAGATCTTCCAAACAGTGACTTATCATTGTCAACATCTGAGTGGTTCCAATGTGGTAATCAATATGAGTGGCTAAATTTATAAGAGAATATTTGCTGTTCAAAAATAACTTACTAACCTTCAAGCATAATCCTCCCTGTTTTCCCTGTTTTAAAGCAGAAACACAGATTAGTCCTTTGGGATATGAACATGATATGCCTCTAAGCGAGTGTCATTAATCAAGTGACTAGCCTCCCATCAACAACTGTGCCATATTTTCTCATTAGCAAAGAAATGAGATTCGGGCTCCACTAAGAAGCTTATGGTGCACAAATACCATGGAACTTGTTAAAGGAAATGTGTTCAAGACTTGAAAGATGGATTATGTAGCTTGTAGTGGACAGCCTTCTACGGTAGCCCTGCAGGGACATGCTGTGGTCTATGAGTGGAAATAGGTCAGTTCATTTACAAAATAGGCAACAAATAATATCAGAATAACATGCAGACATCTAATGTGTCTCTAAAGAAGTTAGTCTGTGGTGTCTTTTGGTTCAGTATAAATGTCATACACACCAGGATCCAAACTAAAAGAAGTGGACTATAAGTGGACTATTGACTATTTCTAAGGCAGAGTGTTATATGACACTATTGAAAACAAAGCTTTGATCGTGTTTGAAGTGTTTTGTTCAAGTGTATTCTACAACACTTTAATGTTTCCCCTCACATCTGTACTACGTTTGTTTGTTTCCCACAGCTGGGTCTCTACAGGAACTTTTTTCTTAAATTCCTTCTCCAGAGAGACCTGACCTCTTCTTTCCTGTTCATTTTCCTTCTCTTACACTCACACACATTTGAGGCATTTGATAAACCTGGGAATGCAGCGCTGGAAATGTTTTCCAGACGAGCTATGCAAATAAGGCCCCATCCCAGGGGAGACACTGTAAACGGCTACAACCAATAAAACACAGTCGACTAATATCAAACCCAAACATGCCTCCAGCAAATTGCAAACAAATGAAAAAAACGACAGAAAAAAAAATAAACAAAGCAATGGAAAAATTCAATGGAGAAGTCCGTTAGAGCCACATACCCCTCCCATTGCTAATGCACTCACTTACTGCCGGTCCTGGGAAAAGATTTTCTCACATACAGATCCCGACTTTGGCATGGAGAACAAAGATGTCTGCCAAACAGGGATCGCAATCAAAATACTTTAGTAGGAAGTCAAGAGTTCAGACGCTCCGCTGTTCTTGGCTGGAGTGAGAGGAAGATAAAGGGACACGAAGAGCAGTCTGGACGCCCGCCTGTTTGTCGTGAGCCTATTGGTCATCACGTTTCAAACAGATGATAAAGTGAACATGAGAAGCAGTTGGACTTAACCGTGTGTAATAATGTCCTGTATCAGGGGAGCTCCTGGCAGTCCCAACCAAATCCAAGAAATCACCAGGATTTAACTGAATGCCTGCAGCGCTTTGGATTTGGTAAAACACAAAGTAACACAAATGCACCGGGCTTAAAGGAAGGCAGGACTTTATACCTTTCTTGGACTTATTGTGCAGTAAAAGAAATCGCAAAGGCTCATCACTTGCAAAGACACATGGTCAGTAACAGCTATTCTCACACACTATATTTACATTGCACATCTCAGGCCCTTTTCAGACTTTTCACTTGACACCTGCAGACTCAAGTGAACTATTTACACTTACAACATTCATCCTCCTGAGTTTGCATCAGATTGTTCCTCACTTTCCCACTTTATATGCAAAACTACACCAGCTTTTGATTGGTTAAAGCTGTACTTTTCCCACTACCTTCTCATCTTAAGAAAGAGCGCTGATTTAACAGTGTATAAACAACAGTTATTAGGAGAACGTAACCCTCGAGCTAACTATTGTGTGATTAAAATCAACCGTTAAAGCTTGTCTCTAAAAGGTTTTCTCTCTGATGACCCGCTCTAATGTAAAGCCTTCCATATAATGTTCAGATGGCGTTTCCACACTGATGCACTCCTTCTAATAAATACCCATGTAATTAAACTGCACTCTGATTCGATTTCCCAGGATGCATTCGAGACACTGTCAATATGCATTTAGCCTATTCACACCTTGCATTAAGGCCTGGCAAACGCACTGAACTACACATAGTGCCATTTAACTTGAATGTACAAGAATTCATGCAGGGGAGAGAATAATGGTGCATTCATGAGCTCTTGGTGTTTATTATGATGTTAGATTAAAGAGATCTAATCCTAACCTGTACTCATCTAATAATTCAGGCAGCCTATGATTTTAAAGCACATCCACTACAGGCAATGGGTTCTTTTTTATTATGCTGTTGATGTCCTTAGTCTGGCTATACTGTAAACATTGACTGTATCTCCTAAGGAAGATTAACACTTTTATTAAAACAGTATGCCTTTTTTTATGCTTATATTTATATATTTATTACAGGCAGGTGCAGAAAAAGTCGAGTGCCATCACACAGTCCCAGGACCATGCCCTCAGAGGAGTGTGGGCTGCGACTTTTTGTAATAATTTGCACAAGAAATTGCTTATTTGCACATTTTTTAATTCCAGTCCTGGCCCTCTCTGTGAATGTTGAAGTGTTACGGTAATTATCTGTAATTTTGTGGAGCATTTGCCACAAAATGAATTTCCCCAAGTGGGACAATTACAGTACTTTGAGTTTTAACTTTGTTAGAACAACTAAAAGAAATGCTAATTACTGTGATTCCAGTTGGACTACGAAGTTTACAAGTAATTTAAAGATGTCAATCAGATGAGTGGGAAGAATCATTGCCTGGTTTCACTCTCGGCGCAGCCACTGTGTTGATGATGATGCATGCAACCCGTGTGTATGTCATTTTAAATATGTGTCAGTGGAGCTGTGTTGCTAAGAAACAGCCTCACATCAGTTCATTTGCTGAAGCCGTTCACTGTCAGCGTGTAAAAGCCAATCGCTGTAGCAGTAAATAAACTCGCTCTATTTGGAATGTTTATCTTGTCAAGTCTGAAATGATGTACATGGCGGGGGATGAATTTAGTTTTAATAAGCTGCCACTTCAAATTCATGAGTACAAAAAGAAAGCTTATGAGTTAGAAGATGAGAGTGATTCCAGGTAAATAGTTTAGAAGGCAGAAGAGGAAAGCAGCAGCTGTGTTTGCTTTACTCATTACATTACTGCCTCTTCTTTTTTTCACAGGATATCCTTCCTTTTGGGGTGGATGCAGGGATTGTAAAAACGGGGGCATTGGAATGTTTTTGAAAGTAATGAGTCCCACTGATATCCTCTGTTAGTTAGCCTTGTGTCCCATTTATGCTCAACTGACAACAGAGCAAAAAAGTGAGCCCCTGTTGTAAAAAAAAAAAAAAAAAAGAAGCTGGCCTGCCTTTTATGTAATATAAAAGGTGGAGAACATTAGCGAGTGGCTCGATGTTTAGTTGTTTACTTTATATGAGCATTTATACCAGCTGAAGGTTAAAAGTCCTTGGATTCTGGACTCAATTATGCTGGTTTTGTACATAGCATCCATAAAAAGCACCAATGGAGGAGCCATACACAGTTATACACACATGGACAGACAACATGAGCATACACATTATTTTGGACATTATACAGACAATAGCTTTCTAGTATTCTTGTTCCAACTGCCCCCTTACTGCCCCCTTACACTGTCATTTGGCACGAGATGAGAAACGAGAAAGAATAGCAACATCCTGCAACAAACAGTATAAATAGAGTAGAATATATGCTATGTGCATAATAAACATAAAAACAAGCTCATTCTTCCTTAGCGTATGTATGTTTTGCTCATATTTTTATAGGTTTCTTTTACTTCTTATAATGCTTGCATCTTAAATGAGGAGTAGCAGTGGGATCAGGTTTTGTGAGGTCACCCCAGCACAGTCTGTCACATTCAGTAATTAGTCCACATTTCAACACACTCCCAGAAAAAGAAAAGGACCCTGCAGTGGGCCAATCACAACAATAAATGTACAAAAAGGCCCCGATAGCCAATCAGAGCACAGAGGGCTCAAAGGGAGAGGGTCCTTAAAGGAGACAGACATAAAATGTAACACTGATTACTGCACTATATAAAAAAAAGGCTTATTCCACCTTTCATTTGAAACATTTAGAAACAGGACAAGGCCCAAAAATCACACTTCTGATAACACTTAGCCTTGAAAAAACACGTCAGTATTATTCAGACTGATGAAAGAACAGGGTTGTGGTCTCTCAAAAGAAAAACAAGTACAAACATGTTGCATTGAGCTGGTAACTCTAACAGCTCAATCACACGGGCAGGGTTTAATGCAACATGCAGCCTAAGTGTAAAATCATCACCTTGATGTAGTGTATGTGACAAATCCTGCTGCAAATGTACTCCAGTGCTGTAACTGAAGAAAAGGCTGCTGGTGATGGATGCCTGAGACTGTGAGGAAAGCAGAGAGTTAAATAAGAAATGAGGATGTAATTTAACTAGGAAAATAGAAAGTTGGAAAAGAAAGACTAGACTCTGGGGGGACAGATCTAGGTCAGAGCACTAAAGGTGAAGATGAAACAGTAATTCAGTCCTGCACTCTTCCTGCTGGTCTTTTACTGCCTCTGTCCTGGCCGTCGATTGAAGCTGCTGATCTCATTAACAGCGACAGTAAAGGAAGCGGGCCAGAGAGCCAGAGCAGTCAGGGATATCCCCATCCTGCAGCCTGACACACTGACCCCTCCTCGGGCCGTACCACTGCGTCTGACCAGGGGGAGATATAGTCTTTATGTTAGTCTTCAAAGTTTGGTGAGAGGATGTTTGGAAAGTGTTAAGAGACCACCTCTGGAAACGTTATAGGTCAGTCCTAAGTTTGTCAGTCTGAACCATGAGGGGGTGCTTATGTGTCTACCCATATTATTTCAGTTTCCTCTGATTGTATAGTCCTCCCTTTGGGATGCTTAAAAGAGGTACCACACAACACTTTTCAAGACAAAAGTAAGAATAACATTCTCCTCCTGAGGATAAAGAGGGAATTAGAGCAGAAAGGCAGGAAGAGCCCACACTGTGCAGGTTTGTGTTTGTATGCTCTGCATGTAGCATGTTCTCCACAGATATTCTGTGATGACTTTGTTATGTTTGTTCTGTGATGAACAAAAAATGTATGTTTGTTCTGTGATGAACAAAAAAATGTATGTTTGTTATGCTCCAAACATAACATTGTGCTTTTTTGTTCCGTAACAGGCCCCAGAGAGCCTTTAGGGGCTCACTGTGCACTGGATGGGTTTGTCCTGGTGATGCCAGCTGCACACAGGGCAGTCCACACTTCTACTGAATACTAATAGCTTCATGAAAGCCCTGCGTATCAGTCTAGAAGAGGCCAAATGAATACTGATCAACTACTTTTTGCTGAATCACAGCTAGAAAGGCACAAGATAGAAAGCACAAGATTTATATTTATATTTGCAGGAGAACATGCTAAGGACTGATAAATTGTGCATGTTAACTGTGAGTAAACAGAGAACCTAAAAACAGTGTCTGGAGGAAGCCATTCTCATTTCACACAGAAACACTTGTCAGCCTAGCAGCTTAGCTAGCATCCCCTAATAGCTGACCCTGGCAACACTATTTCCTTTAAAGGCTGTGTGCTGTGAGCACAGACTCTGCAGAGAAAACAATAGCCTTTTTAATGCAACACATAAAAAATAACCACATTCTCTCAGGCAATATGCTGTAACAAGTGCATCAGCTTTTGTGCCCAATTTTACTGCTCTGCCTATACAGAATATAACCCAGTTCTGTCTTCACGGCCTAATGGAACAGATCAGTCGCATTTAAGCCTTGACCAAGTCTTTAGTCCCAGCCTGGAGCACATACACCTGCCTGTCAGGGCACCACACTTTTCTCCTTCTCTCCCAAACAGGAACCTTTCTAATGCACTGAAAATGAATGGAGAGCATGTGTAGTGAAGCCTACCTGATAGAGCGGTCTGAACACACTGCGGGGAGGGTGCAACAGGTTGAGGGGTCCAGGCAGGTTCCTGGTGTGGCCCCGGAGACGCTTTAGTGCTGTGGAGGTGAGGGTCCAGAGCAGACCCTGCTGAGTGCAGACCACCTCATCTAAACTAAATAAAACTGCCTCCATTACTGTAAAGAGATGTGCAGCTGCTGTTTCCTCAGAGCAACATCGTTAGGAAACCTTTATATGTACAGATAGGCAGATCCAGGTAATCCACAGAGGCCCACATAATGAGACATCATCATTACAGTCCTCTTGATACTACTTAGCTCCAATAGATAATAATTAGGTCATCTCTGGAGGTGAGCCACTGCAGAGACAGCCCAATCCTGACTTCCCTGTCCTCTTGATCTCTCTGGGAAGCAGTCTGATGCTTCTCCAAGACCAAACTCTTCTAGTCCTTCAGTTCAGGCGTCAAACACCACAGGCGGTCTCTGCTGCTGGTCTGCCCTCCTCTGCTCCTCTTTCCACTTGTAAAGCTGGCCTTGTCCTCTGGTCCCAGTGCCACAAACACAAACACCGTCAGTGAGGAAATGAAGGCGCTGTCTTAGTCGCACTCTCTGCTAGATGTTTTAAAGTGATATGCACTCTCACACAGCAGCTCGCACCAAGAGAGAAAGAGAGAGACTGTGAAAAAGACCAGAGCACTGACTGTCTCACCGTTCAAAAAGAAGCACGAACGTACACTTTGCACCTCCCCTTACACCTGCACTGTGCTCATCAATGGAGTTAGACACAGCTAGACTTGAAAACACTGCAGGAACAACTGCTTAGACAACAAGAAAAGAGAAGAAACAGGGTCGACTTGGTGAGGACTACTTTAGGTGACAGGCACTGTGCATTCTTGGTCTAGGCTGCACTGATTCTTTGCATTGTCACAAGAAGGTTTTATAAAATGTCTCCATCCACACAACAGTGTAAATGCATTGAAAAGTCAGCCAGACAACATGACAAAGACACAGGTGGACAGACAGCTGAACTGATGTTTACAACTTTTAAAGCTCATAAACATGGATTTTGAGCAAAAAAAAAAAAAAAAGAGTCACAGACGCGTTCTGTTTGGGGGTAATGATCCAAGATGTAGCACTTGTTTTACTTGATTATTTGGATAAAACCCAAAACGAGTGCTAAATTAGGATAATTTAGTATTTTGTAGCTAATTTATTCCCTATGGTGCTAATTGAAATTTGATTTTAAACACTTAACATATAAATGTGTGGTTCATAGAAAATATTTCCACATTATATGTTGCTGACAATGGCCCATTTTGTGGTTCAGAGGGCCACATTGAAGTGCTTGTACAATCAATAAGTAAGTCCTGGGGTTGTATAACACAATAAAAAGCATGTAAATATGTTTATAGTAACACACTATTGCACTAATAGCTGTTTTTTAAGCTTCTGAATCCTGTCTGCTTCTCCAAACCGGGCCTGTACTAACAATCATTATCTGTAGGGACTGGACTAACTCTGACGAATTCTCTTTGAACCATGCATATTACACTTGCTCCAAATATGCATAGGACTGATTACGACATGCTTAAATATGAATGTACTGCAATAATTCAAAACAAAGCTCATCTTTTCTTGGCTTACATTACATTTGCAACAATGGCCACATGGAGGCAATGCAATCCTCTTATTCAATCTGTGCCAAGATTCTTGTTTGCACACCGCTGGCAATGTAACACACACATCATTTTTCATTGTGAAAGCCATAAATAAAAACTGATATACTGCAACAAAAACATGTACCATATGTTGTTCCCCTGTTGCCCTGATGTGTTACTCTTGTGCTATAGAAAACACAATCAATAAGTCTGAAGTGTACAGTAAGTCTCTTCCTTCCTACTGGACCCAATCTGTCAGTGAGGGATTATGGGACCTCTTGACCCTGATTCATAGACGGGCTTATAAACGCAAAGAGTTGCTCATCCATGGCTAAATTGCGCATAGAGATGTTGCAGAGAAATGTCAGTAAGATACCAATACCACAGTTCGACTTGAGAGATTTAACGCAACACTGTGAACTGACTAGATAAAATATTTCATCATCTTTATAAAATTAGACCAAGGCCTCTTTCTCAGGGCCTTGTGTGGCTCTCTTAGCTCTGTCTTGGGAAACTCATGAGGAATGTAGAGCATTCCTGCACTGTGATATTTCTTTCCAAAATGAATCAGCGTCAGCTCCCAGACGCACATCACGAGACTGGAGTTTTTACCTCAGAGCGGCCGTAATTTACGAGGGCTGTAAATATTTGTTGCAGTACGGTGAAGGAAAGTTAGGTGTAACGCTGGCCTGTTCCCATGATTCTGAGTGTTTGCAGTGGCGCTCTGAATCCTGGGAAAGGTCACACCGGCACAATCATGTAAACAGACATCGGCACGGTGTCAGCTGGTCCCTTGTTACCATGGTAATGTGAGTAAAAATACGTTTTTTTCCACTCAGATGTTAACATCAGCAGCGATTATAAATAAACTTCAAACTCCCTGACACTACAAAGTGGGTTTTGAGGCCAGTTAAATTTGATGCAGACAGGGACTAAGAAGTGCATATTCCATTAGTCTTTTTTACTCCATCTAGTGCTGTCAATTCACTTCCAAACATTTCACCCTCCCTGCCTTAATCTTCCACTTTCTCTTTCCTTGTATCGCTCTATCTTTCTGTCTTCCTTTGGCTTTCTGATCTTCGCTCAGGCGTGTTATACTGGAGTGCAGACAAGTCAGGGAGAGCAAAAGGCAGAGCAGTGGAGGGAAATGGGTCAGGAGAGACACTCTAGCAACGAAGAAAAAAGTCACAAAAACAACAGTGAACGCGTCAAAAGAACATACGGCATAACAGTTTTTCTTCCAACCATTACTGCACATATACACCTGCGTCGCTCTGATTACACCTGACGTACACGTGTAGAGCACAGTGTGAAATTCAATTCCAATCAGTCCACTTTAATGTGCTTGTATTAAAGGTGCAAGCAGAAAAATCAATACCATAACATATTGATGCTGAAAGCAAGTGAGGAGCTGCCTATAGTATATCACTGTTAGTAAAAAAAGTGTCATGAGCTTTGGGATTCCGCTTCATATTAGCAGAAGAAATAATTAATATGAAAATGTAGCCTGTATGCAAGCATTGAGAAACCCCCAAGATGGCTCCAACCTTTGAAGTGCTGGGACTTCATAGTCTCTTAGGTATAGAACTTGACCTAGTTCATGCTTTATATGGTGTAATATGCCTTACTCACAAAGGGGTACCCACAGTAGGGAACGGTCTACAAACATCCACTAACTGGTAGCACACATCCACAGATCTACACTCAAGCTAATCATCCTCTGCACTTTGCCTGGCAGATAAATATTAATGAGGATTACTCTGTTACTGCAGAACGCCCACGGGAAAACACGAGGCTGCAAAAGCACCTCTCTCGTCCCAGTGTGGTTCTAACCTTACTCCACTCGACTTCTCTTTGTCACTTGAACAGATACAAGCCCACGCAAGACAGCAATGTTCACACTGGAATTTCCCAAATCCTTTTGCTTTTCAGACATTTTTTTTTGATTGTATTGTTAGGTGCAAAAGAACATAAATATAAAAAACACTTGTAACAGAAGTTGTGAGCACAGTAAGCAGTGAAGTCATTTCATTTGAATTATTTATTTATTATTATTAAATTATAGTTTGTTTATGTTGATTATCATTGCACAGCCTACATAATAAGAGCAAATTATTGTTGTTGATAAGACATCCCATTTTATCCAGAAATGTGAGAAATGTTGGTCACATGCATAATGACTTTTAAATCTTCAAACTAAAGCCATTTTGCAGCTTTTGTTCTTTTCTTAGAGTCTATTGCCATTGGATCAATGTTTATTTTTTATGTGTCATGTTCATGTACTGGGCTTTTTTTAACCATAAAACTTTATGGAGGGGGTGCCTCAGTGGCTTACCTGGTGGCGTATATGACACATACTGGGAGACCAGGGAGGCCACCAGTCTGGACCATGGGCTAACTGTGGATACCAGATATAAATGGTTTACAGAGAACTACAGAGCCACAGATGACTTTTCCATTTTACACAGCACTTTTTAAGGTGCATTGTGTAAAATGTTATAGTATAAGCTACAGTTAATACAACATTTTTTGTATTTGTAAAATTCACATGAACATTTAGAAGTGAAGTGAGCTATTTTAGTCTGAATTCTTCCTGTTCCTATTCCAAAAACTGCCCACAGAGGACAAACTGAGCACTGCTGGAGGAGAAGCGCAAACAATTTCCACTATTTAGCGTGGGTTTATTCATCGACAAAAGCGTGTCCTCGCAGGGCTAACATAACTGTTCACATGCTCTAAAAAGAAACGTGACTCTTCACTAAAACTACGCACATCACATTTAAATGATTTTATGTGAATTAAATGTGTGACTCTGTGTAAAAGTGTCCTCAAAAAGTTCCGATTTCAACATGTTTTGTCGATTCACACCGACATAAAAAACCAACATGGACCACATTCTCCTACAATGAGCCTTGTTTATTATAAAAATCCCCAAAGAACACATAGTTCAATCCCAGCTGAACAGTCTTACTCACACATGCACAAACTATGAATAAAGCCCTTCATGTGGGTGAGTCACAGTGCCATATTGAGTCGTGTTATCTGCTTCTCACAAAGGACGCAGATTGTGCTGGGATATTTCAGGAACAACAATCCGAGGGGTCTCTCCACATCCTGTTTTCGGGGGAAGACTTGGAATTCAACACATTGCTTCCCATCAAGCCACACTTGTTGTTCCCACTGTCTATTTTTTCCTGCCTGTCTGTCAGTCTGATATTTGCATAAAAGGAGGCAGAAAATGGGAAAACATGTCTTGGCACTGCAGACAGCCCACTTTCACCACAGCTACACCCCTGTCTCTGCATTGTGAGCCGCCCCAAGCTCCCGGCCTTCACTCACAGTCAATAGATGATTACGTCCCGTGCTGATTCACTTTGAACCCGCTCTGCCTAAGATCAGCGGGTTGATTTTGGCCCGGGAACAAAAGAATCATAGCGGACAATGATGAAAGAAATGTAGGGAGTCTCCAATGTGTTCCCACCTTCTTCCTTCTACTCCATAAACCTCTCTGCACCGCCTTGGGGAGAAAAATGGGGTCCTCTTTCAAACCAAACAGGGTGTGGTATTAGAAAGACCTTTAGAAGTCCAGTTCCTGTTATTCCCCCTTCAGTTTTTGCCCTTTTATTTGTCTACCTAATTGGACGGACTGACCACAGCTTGCTCACCTGGGGGCATAAAGAGATCTTTGGGAATCAATACTTCAGCGAGGCAGAGTGAAGCCGTAGGCGCCCATTACTCAACTTTTTAACCAGCAACAATTGTAAAGCAAATGAATCGTGACTCTAATGTCCAGACAATTAGATCGGCCGTATAAGAAACCAGAAGCTGACCTGTACTAGCGCCCCAGTCCAGCGCCGACCTTCGCTGTGATTGGAGGACGTTTCAAAGGTAAACGATTAGCATTCCTACCGTAACACCCACAACAGCCATAGGGCTAAATTACAACCTCGCCTTTGTCAGTCTCCATTCCCTCTCCTGCTTCTGGATGTGTGTTTTCACCATGTGGACCTTTCGTCTCTGGCAGCAGCGATCCACCCCCTCCTCCCGCTGTCACCCTTTCACCCCCCCGCGGCGCCCCGAACAACAACAACACGTCTCCTTGGAGAGCAATCCGGCCTCCTTAAAACTGTTGTCTCTGGTGCCCACATACATATAAAGCTCTCTCCTTTGTTTGTTTGTTGTTTTTGTAATTTCACAGTAAAAGAAAAGGGATGAGCAGCTTAGCATGATAGTGGGATAACAAAGACGGCGGATAATCCTAATTCAGGCTGAGGTAATCTTAACAAAAACATCCCTAAAAAAAGCTGTCTTCCACTGTCAACAACAGCTGTTTAACTTAGCATCCCATTATTATACCTTTAAACCACTGCAAGTACAATCTATTCATAATCTTCTGTCAGTTTTACTTTTATTGTAATCACGGAGACAATTAGTCGGAAGTGGCAAACAAAAAAAGAGACAATAAAAATCCAGTTTGAATAGAGGTCAATTAGAAGCAGCAAACTTTTGTCAGCCAAACGTATTGTATTAAAGAACTGGAAAGAACGTAAACAAAACTGTTTTCATGTGGACCAATACTGTAAAGACTTTATGGAACTACTATCAATGGAGCAAGCTGCTATGATCATGAAGAATGAGTTTAAACCTGGAGCCGATTGTCCATGGACAATTGTTAAAACTCTACTGACTTAACCTCAGGGGACAATAAAGATATCAGACTGTGAATATACTCAGGACTTGACATTTTTATTAGCTAATTTATCAAATGTTGGTAACTTTAGCAGCAGGTTTGCTATATCACCAAAAAGATGACTCTGGAGCTCTGTCATCTTTAAAAAAAATTAAAAAAAGAAGTAGCAAACTGTTCTCTGATTCTCACGTAATGCTCTCTTTCAACTTAAAAGATCAAATTTAACACCAAGAAAATATACTTTATTTTGTGCAATTGCCACTTTGAACTGCAGACCTGCCCTAATATATATAACATTCTAAAAACACCAGCTTCCTACATTATTTTCACTGAAAACAATAAAGTTCTGGTGCATTATTAGCATTACCTTGCACAAGGACACCACTACAAATGTTTGAATAATACAAAATACGCACAGACCCACATTAACATTGGGTGTCATGTAAACAACAGTCCCATAGTATGTGTTTGTAGCTATATATGTCTTATGTCTAACTTTCATATTACCATAATTGGTCTTTATCTGAGGCTAAGGTGGTCATTTAACCTGAATGGCCAGATGGTCTGACACACAAAACCATCAGAGGGCACTTCCACAAAGACAGGTGCTTAAGGAATACTTGGACGTGATTGGCTTAAAGCTGCAGAGCAAAGCCATGTTGTTTACATTAGTAATAGTAAAACAGTAGGTCCGCCCTCAAATCTAAATCTCACGAGAATCCAGCTGCGGCACAAGATAGACTGTCAAGGTGAGCAAACCTCATTCATTTACAGTTCAGACATGTCTAGTCCAAAAATAAGCATACTCCCCAAACCCTCTACCTTCAAGGATACTCAGCAGACGATGGCTTTGTTAGCATGGACTCTCCTGGAAGGGCCTCACTTAGACTCTCCATAATGACAATCAAATCGAGCACAACCCTTACAAATGAATCCGAAAAATACACAACAAGAATCAATCTCACCCCGTCGAGGCATCTTTTGTTCTTGGTGTCATTGCTGCTGACCGAGAACAATGACAACTCTGCTTTAAGTTATTACATGTGATAGAGTGCTTCAGACATGAGCCCATTCATCTGCGTTACATGAATGACAGTCTATTTGCTATCCAAAAGCCAATTTATCAAATCTGTGTCACCATACATTTCAAATAAGCTGCTGAATGCTAGTATTTTTAATGGCGGGAAAGCATTTGGCTGCTGGCGATATGCTTCTGCTCGCGTCTGCATATGAAATCCTTGAGGATATGAAAGCTCCAAGTTTGCAAATTCCTTTAACTGGATCTAAGCTTGTAGCAATAAATAAACCTCCCCAGCGCTGGCTTGTGCTCTGTCAGCTGCTTATAGACATACAATCACTATGCCAATATTTCTATAAGCCGTTGTCCCTTTCCGTCCGTGCAGTTGCATAACAATAATACAAAAATGAAATGAGTTATCTAAGCTGACATGTCAGAGCAGGACGCACTTTGTGTACAGAAGTGAAAGCATTCAGTGCCTCCGAGAATGGAGACGTGAATGTAATGTTGTAACCCAAAAGACAGCAGCCTTTACACAGCCGCTGGGGTAGAAACCGGCGGATCACTGGGCTTTGTTCACCTGCCAGCGCACTCTGATGATTTCTCTTTTAAGAAATGTCTTTGTCAAGTCATGCAGTGGCTTTTTTTTCCGCCCTGTGTACACTGACAGATCCTGAAAAGCACTTAGTCTGATGTGTTCCGTGCCGTCCCTGCCGAACTGATCCACATTCATCCTTTTAAGCTATGTTTCCAGTGAGTATGGCATTGTTTGGTACAGGTAACTCCCAAAGAAGCTTGTGTTCGCACCAAACTGTGTGAATGTTATGCCAAGTTTATTTTTTCTTTGACGAATATAAATCACTTTGAAGCAAACTTTCAGATGCCCTGTCTTTAACTAGAGTAAATAAGTAAGTCAATTAATAGTAGCAGCAAGAGACTAGAGGTATAGCCATGTACTGCTGCTACAAACAGTGCAAGGTGATTATTTCTTGTTTATGCTTTGCTTTCTGAACGTCAAATTTAGAAAGTGCCTGCTTTTTTGTGCATTCAATATTAAATCTCATATATTCAATTAAAGTTTAAAGCAATGTTGACAGACAATGAAGTGTAACTGTAAGATGCCAAACCAATCTAAAACTAAACATGTATTAACTCTACCTTTGAGGCAGGACAATATATAGTATGTATCATTATTAGATCCTAGAGAAAACTGACACTAGAATGCATAGAGTTAATGCACTATATCAATCTTTTGTCAGTTTAGGGCTGTCTTACCACTACATTTTTACAGATATTATGTTTTTTTGTAAATAATGATAATATCATGATACAGCGTTTCTGCAGATATCGCTTTATTATTGTAGCGCTGTACCAATATCGGAAATTTTGAGGTACCATGAGATTTCTATCCCTAATATTTAAGTACATTTAGCATTCTTTCTTCTCCATATATAACTATTTATCACAACAATGTTACAACACAAACCTTAGAAGAGAAAACAGTGTCATTGTCAGTGTATTGTCCAATCAACAGACTGCAGCGTATAGCTCAACCTTTTAGTAAATGTTCCTCACTGTTATATTCAGAATCTCAGGTGTAACAATAGTTTTATTTTGAAAATTCCATACCCCTTTTGATAATGGAAACACCTCTTAACGCACGCCATACCGACCCATACTATACCACTTTAGTGCCTTTCACCACCATTTTCCCAGTGCAGCCATAAAACACTGCGGCTGAGCCTATGTAAATCACCACACATTATCCTTTCCTCTTAAATCTGCCTGGGCACAGCTGGCTGCGTGGCGAACGGTGGGCTGAGATTGAGAGCGCAATCAAGGGAGAGTGAGACCTCCCACTGAAACCTCTGTGCACGTGTTTTAGACAATCAAGCGGCGCAATTACTTCTATCGGGAGGAAATGAAGTTTGTCTCAATCAGGTGCTATTAAGACGCTTCATCACCTTATTAGAAACCCAAGCAAGAGTCCAAAGTTTAATGTTGCATTGAGACTGCAAATTCTGTACATGGATGATAAATACTTTCCTTTACAAAGTGCCTACCGCTTAGAATCTATGCAAGGTGATGAAGAGGTGATGCAGTTCTTTTTGAGCTGAGGTATTATGGGAATACAAGCTTATTAATATGAAAGCCACTGTCATCCGGGAAGCCCCAGGTGTAATTTATGATTTACAGTATATCAGAACGTGTGCAATCAAAGAGAAAACAATAGAGAGAAGAGCACGTGTACGAGGCGTGTTAATCAATCCAAAAGCACATCAAGCTGGAAGGAGTATCATATCAAATAGATTACCGTAAGTTTGTAAAACCTGTAAGTCTGGCTGGCACTTTTACCGCAGAAGCCTGATTGACTTCATGCCTGCGTATTTAAAACATAAAAGAGAGCTGGCATTCAAGACACAATGAATGCAAGAGGGGTAAGCACACAATAGCGCACAATTACACACGCAGCTGCACGCTTTCTGAAGAAGAAGCTTTCCTCGCGGTGTAAACAACTTCGCTGTCGAGCAACAGAGAGGTGAATCAGTGGCAGGTTACAGCCTGTTTTTACATAAAGGCTAACTTTTCAGTTCACATTCCACGTTTAAGCTTAGCAGGAAATTATTATCTCTACTGTCATACCTCCTATTGTAGATACAGAAACAACCAATAGAGAAATAGTAAATGCATTCAAGTGCACAGCTTAGTCAAAGAATGCTTACAGGTCAATTAAACTGAAAAAGGAGTGAAACCTGACTTGTCTGTAGCGTAAGATGCGTAATGATAGGCTTCGGTATGAATAGCAGGATTAACACTCTGACTTTATGAATGAATACACACATGAACATGAACAAAAAGTTGGAAAAATGTGGCTTTCCAAACTCTCACTCATTTTTTTCCATTTAAACTTTTTTGTTATGTAATGGACCAAAACAACTGACAAACAAGTTTAGCCAGCAGCAATGTCACCAAAAATATGTATCTTTGCCGGTTGTATAATAGATAAGTGTAGTCCTAGTGTACTGCATTGAATCTGAAGCAACGATTTTATTGCTGTACAGTCTTTATTCATCAGCTGGATTTGACTGAAACGTCCATCACTTTATCATATTACCAGTTTTCTAACTTTTGAATGTAAAAATCTCTATATGTTATACAATATATTTTCTATATTGTAGAACATTAGCTTTAGGCTATATGTTACATTAGTTTAGACAGTTTGACAAAATATTACATTGCGATTTTTTATGACATTATCGCGATTTTTTGTATTATTGGCGATATTAAAAAAATAAAAATAAAATCTTAAACTGATTAATACTTCTACTGCTTTTAAAAGGACCATGTTTACCCAGGACTGAAGCCAGAGCTAAATTTCATTAACATTTAATCTAACAGTCTGATTTCCAGCTTTAAAAAATAACCACTGATCGAGGACCAGTACCTCAAGAAACTCTCACGGCTTGTTACACTGAAGCTTGTTTCTATGTCAGTAGTGTGGCACTAACAATGACATGCTGCTCTCCAAAGACAGCTCTCCCACCGTGAGACTTCCTGGTAACCTTGAGAAGAAAAGAGTGGTTGGGAAAGGAATGCATTTACCAGGCAGCACTGATAGCCCTCGTAGCAGAAAAGTACCACTACCACCGTAGAGATTAACAGCTTTGCTCTGAACTCGCTTCCAACCAACTCTCTGCTAATACAGTAACCTGGATTAGCCTGATTAGATCCAAGCGGTAAAACAGACTCAGAGGAAGGGGTCGCGGAGCTAAAGTGAAGGTTTCGCTCTTACCCTCTCTCCGCTGTTCCTCCGGAGAGTCCCCACCGGCAGCTTGAGCATGAGCCGGCGGGTCCTCCCGGGCGTCACTGCTCCCTGGACCACCATAGCGCGCTCCACGGTGTGCGTCTCCGTGGGAGTGTGAGCATCGGTGCGACAGTGAGGGTGCTGCGAGGTGGGCGTCCTGGCCGTCCCGTCCAGCCTGGCGATAAGGGGCTTCCACGCGGGCGGAGCGCGTGGGTGTGCACACGAGGGGAAGAAAGTGTAGGAGAAGGGAAGAGTCCTGTGTCCTAAGTGTTGTTTGTGTCGGCGCGTAAAGGGCTTCCCATGCTGCACTGCTCCACTCCACTCCGGGATGGCGCGCGCGAGGTGAATGAGCGTGAAGGAGTGGGAGCGTGCTTTGTCTGTCCTCACTCTACTCCAGCCTCCCCCCCTCCTCATCCTCCTCCTCCTTCTTCTTACACTTCCTTCAGTTAGGGGGCTTAACCAGGTCACTGCATTAATGTGACGTTACACTGTTAAATGTCTTCTTTTTTTCTTTTTCTTTTTTACCCCCTGTAGAAACTGCAATCAAGTGAAAGGGCACACTTGTTAAAGACGCAGTCATTTGGGGGGTTATACAAACTAGACAATAACCTTTCTCTAAAATGTAGTGGAGTTGTTTTATGAATAAAAAATAGACTTCTGTTCAAACGTCGCCCATACTTTTCTTTTTATTTTATTAAGACAAACAGATCCACCAGATCCATCCATCAAAATACTAATACTTCACCTCAAAACAAAGTTGAGAGCTCATCTGAGTTCAGTTTTAGATGAATGTAGGCTATTGCCAATAATTTTGTTTGATTTATTTCGCTTCCCTTCCCTTTTCTATAGTTTTGATTTTCTTTTTTGGCCATTTCCCATGTAAGCAGATGTAGCCACTTTCCCAGTAGGATTTTCTTTTCCAGACCAAAAGCCTGCCAGGAGTGTCTCTTATTCAAATGGGAGAAATCCCCTGTGCATGTGAAAATCTGATTGGTCAAAGCTTGCAATCACAAACTGAACAGAATAGAACATTCTCATCTATTAAAATGCTATATAATAATATAATAAAGCCCCGTTAATGGCTTTTCCCCCTAGATCATTCTTATTACAATATGCAATAAGCGAGATATCAGCCTATTTTTAGACAGACAAATATGAGGATGTAACTAATACCTTTCAACAAAACACCAATGGGTTAAAGCACAATATTTGGGAATTCTAAACTATGTTTTTTTTTGGTTTTTTTTAAATTAATAATCAAATTTTACATATTGCACCTTTAATTTCACAAAAAAAAAAAAAAAATTATAATGTATAAAAAAAGAGATTCCACTTGACATGTTCTGTTCTGGCTAAATAACTGCAAAAAGTACTGCATGATAATGTTTACTACACACAGTAAAGTACAATACAGTGCCATATATTCGGTAGATAGACTTTACAGTTTAGTCATCAAAGTTAATTCATTAACAATAAAAATCTGTGTCAAAACTGGCTGTGTCTGACATTTTTTTTGCAGTGTGCGGCTGTTAGTAGCATACGTCATAACTGAATGAATACTGTATGCCCCCCATTAGCACTAGCCCCGCCCACTGCACACAGCTCACACAGGCGTCACGTGGGGCACCTCAAAAGGAATATGGGATGTTTTGCCATCTGGTAGAGAGATTATCTTTGAAATCCCACATCCAGCTTTCACTCTCTGCGCTGTCTGGACTGGGACACAAAGAGGGGGGTAAACACAGGCACATGGGTTGTGTTACCATGGCGCCTGTTGTGTGGCAGCTCTTTACAACAGCTCCATCTCACTGTGAAGGGTTTTGCTTCTTTGTGATTATTTTCTAGCACTGCAGTCAAGACCAGACTAATCCAGAGCAAGTCATTACTGAGATCAGAGCGTATTTCAACCAAAACCAAGACCAAGATGACAGCAGATAAAGACCAAATCAAGACAAAGTGTGTAGCAGAGGAAGAGGAAGTCAAGAAAAAGACTAGTGTATGGCCTATGGGAAGAAACAGTTCCCAAAAGTTGTGCAGTTCAAGTACTACAAGTTCATTCCCAGACCAATTAGAATCATCAGGGGTTTGGGAAAAGAAGCAGAGAGGCTTTGCCAGGTTTTTTTTCTATAGTTTTTCCATCATAGTTTTCCATTTTGTCACAAAAAACACACGGTTGGATGAACTATACTGTTCTTGGCTGATCTTGAATTAAAACAAAGTTCCCACTGTGTCATAGATTAAGAGCTGACTCACTGTCGGGAGGAATGAGCAGTGAAGACCTGACATCCCCCAGGATCCAAGGAGATGGAGGAAGAAGAGCAAGAGAACGGTGCCAATGTGACAGTGTCGAACAGTAGAACAGTTTCAACATTTTCATTTTGCAGCACAGTTATGCACAGAGGCTCATTTTAGCATCAGCCATCTTATAGCTTTTGATTTTCTTCAAAAGTCTTATCTTTGTTTGGTTTAGTACGAAATTAAAATTGACACGGTTTTAACCTGAAAATGGTTGTGCAACAATGTGATTTTAGTGGCAAGATTCTCCTTTCACTTCTTCTTTGGGCTATCTTTGTCCACATATCTAACCTATACTGTCTTTGCTCTTACTTTGCTCAGGTTAAAGTATGTTATCTTATCATAATCAGCATAAAGTGTGGAAATTGGGCTAAATTCTCCCTTTAGCTACAGAGATCTTTTCCCATGATGACCAAAGCAGCAGAACACAGCAGTCCGGGTGTTGAGCTGAGTCAGTTCTCTAAACCTACTATGGTGTGGTCTTTACATGTCCATTAAAGCTATTGGCCTCATGAGTTACCGCTGCTCCCAGTGACTTACTGTCATATTCTCATCATCACTCACCGCAGAGCTCTGTTCACATCAATACTGTACAGTCAGCTGATTAACTAAAGTGGATCACATGCATGAGCACATACCAAGAGCATTATAACGGCAAAGATCTGGGTGCATTATCTAGCTACTGTTGGCCTGTAGCGCCGGGATATGTAAAATGATTTGACATCGGATCAGATTAAAATTCAACCTACATATAATTTCTCTAAGAGGGCTTTAGTGCATGATAGTTTCATTGCAGACAGCCATTAAACATGTTTCCATAAACCAGTTTATCTGGATGCATTGGAAAGTGTGCATGAAAGAGGAAAAGGAACAAAACACAAAAAGTTATTCTGTTTTGAAATGATCTATCATAACACATATCTGACTCATACCACTAGCTGCTTCTGGTTTCAGAGACCATTATCTGGTAACATATATTTATAAAAAAAAAAATTAAAAAAAAATGACAAGAGAACATAACAATTCTTCTGCTGTATTTATGAGGCAAGTATAATGGCAACATCAACATAAAACATAAACATGTGCCATATTTTTATAATCAATGTGCAATTTCACTTCTGTAAAATTGTGCAATAACTTTTATACAATTTGCAATTTCCACTTTTTTCCACCATATATTACTCACTTAGTCATGTCCATATATTGTACATATACATAGTCCATTTTAGTTTAATTTGGCCAGGTTGGCTTTTTCACTTTGATCTGTGTGATACTTATTCTGCTCTTAGTGTTCCTCTGCTGTTGCAAAATACAATTTCCCCAATGTGGAACTAATAAAGGTTTTCTTGTTCTAATTCTTATTCTTATCTCTATGGTATTACATGTGCTAATGGCATTAAAATGTTGCTGAATGACATTAAGACACTACAACAAAGACTATCTTACTACTTACACAACACTCATGATCCGTTTAAATTGAAATAATCTCTGACGTCACACAAACTTTATTCATTTCCTTTATATTGTGTTTTTCTTTGTGAAACATTAGAACATTTTGTTCCAAATTTTCTGGAAACCTGACTAAGAACTGAAGGAGAAAAGTCATCTGCAGAGGTAATCCCCAGTAAGCATTACTTATTCAGTACCGGCCCACATTGGTGTGAGTGAGTGACTGTGGCCTACATGAGGAATATCAGAGGACTATTTATAAACCTGCGCAGGGCCAGAGTGCACTCATTCACGACTTGTACATGACAGAATGGAGGACATAGAAAAAGAAAAAAAAACTCCACCAAAAGACTTTTCAGTTGTGTCTCCTGATAGTGTCTGGTGTTGGGATGTTTTCTTATACATGTTTATAGATGCTCCAATAAGAGATAAGAGAAAAAACAGCAATGCCTTGGGCTGGATGCAGAGTGACCTATTTCAGTCAACAAGAACAGAAATAAAGGCAGACGGAACTTGCAATATAAAACGCAAAATGGCACATAATAGTGGAAGAAGGAAGTTGAATCAAAGCACACCAGATGTCTTAAAAATGGACTATCGGGAGCTATTAATACACTTCCAAAAACAGAAGAGAAAACACGAGACGAGGCACTGATTGTTTCATTATTAGTGATGCTGAGGGAGGTGCGCACAAAGCATCTGGAATGTCTGGATTTTTTTTCGTTTCTGCAACATGATTACTGTGTGTAGTGTCTGCCTTTTTTAAAGCTGTAATGGTAAGAAGCAGTGATTCTGTTTTGTTAAAATAAAACCCCGGTTATATTACGCATTCATTTACCCTGATAACCCGGCCAGTGTCTGCCCACAGCCGTCTGACTCATCCCAGCTTGTTTGTGATGCCGCCTTTATGGAAACTCCTTCCTATCCCAGACAAAGAGGGGGTTGAATGTTTGTGCTAGGAGATTCCACAACTAACAAAGGACTTGTATTGCAGCATCAACACAAAGACAACAATTAAACGCTGAAACAATACCACCCTGATTGAAACATCCAATACGTTTCTCACTACTGCTGGGTATATGTAAGTGAAAGATGAGCCGGGCTCCCTTCATCAGGCCAGAACCAATCATGATGACTTCTCCACAGGGGAGCATCCACTTCAATTATGCCCCCCTCCCAGCGGTGCGTATATATGTGGGTAAGGAAGCCTGGGAAATATGCGAGCTTGACTAAGCCCTTTAATTGGACTGCTGTCTCTGACCAAGTTTACACGCACGAGAGGGAATTGTTTTATTGACCGAGGTATGAAACTCTACAACGCTCATGTTTATCAATAAGTGAACTACTTAAATTCATTCATTTTCTAGACTTGATGTTGTTTGGATGACGTTTGGGTGAAGCCTGACCAAGATATAATACACAGTTAGGATTAAAATTTTTTTTTTTGCAGTTGTAAAATGTATGTATGGTTTCAGCCAAGGAGCTTTTGCATTGTGTTGTGCCGCTGGTTCATTCAGGAGGATGCCTCAGTCGCACACAAAGGCTGGCACCAACGTCAGGAAATGAAGCAGCGTGATTAAAAATGCATTCAGTGCCTGTGTTGTTTAATTGAATCTCCTCCTTCTGCACCCCAGCACCGTCTCCACCCCCGTCCCATCCCATCATCCTCATTCCGCAGCCTCCTTCTTCCTCTTCTCCTTCTCCTTCTTCTTCTTCTTCTTCTTCTTCTTCTTCTTCTTCCCCTGCCAGTTTGTCTTGCGTTGCCCGTAAGCTGTTTCCATCGCAGCTGTACCACTCTTTTCAGCACTCACGCCTTTCTTTCCAGCAGCTACTGTATGAAGCGCCAGTTCATATCTCGGTGAAAAGCCAGTCATCCACAAAGGCCCTGCGGTTTTGGAGATCTTTAGAGCGGCACTGTGACGCACTGATGCTGCCTTCACAAAGAGGGTTGTATTATAGCATTGTACTTTTGACTGTGGTAATGTTCCAGTGTTAATTCACAGAGGCATCGACTGGGTGTGTGGCCTTTCTCTTACGTAATGGGTGTGTTCTCTGCGCAGTGACAAAATGATTCAATTATAGAACGCTGACCTCCCTGTGCCGGGTCTTCCTCTGCTCGCTTCTCTCGTCACTATCTCATCAAGTCTGTATTAATCTGTGTTAGTGCAGATTGTGAGGTCAGAGTTAACTACAACATATCGCTTCTTGCTGTAAGTACAACCAGGTGCATGTGTTCTTTGCAGAAGCCACTTTATATGAGTTTATAGTGTTTTTCTGCTTGATTATTTAGTTTCAAAGCACCTATAGACTTCAAATATAAAGATTGATATAAAGATTGGTCAGTACAATTGGCTTATCACTTGATCCTATGCGCCCAATCAGAGGGCTATTGGGTTTTCTATAAAGCTCATCAGAAAAGTGTACCAGAGCCAGACAGATTCCCCTCTTCCCAGACACTTCCTAGTAAATAACAGAGGCCCTACTCATTGATAAGCCATGTGATGTAATGGATGACCTGAAATCAGTAGTTATGAAATGATGATGAGGATGATGGCTCTCTTCAGACCTGAAAATCTGGACAGTGTTCTAATGTGGCCAGCCTTAATGTAATGCAATGGTGTCAAACTCATTTTTGTTCAGGGGCTCCATAAAAAGCTCAATTTGATCCGAAGAGGGCTGGACCAGTAAAATAATAGCATAATAACCTATAAAAATGACAACTCCAATTTTTTCCCCTCTAAGAAGTACAATAATTATTATAATGCATGTATCATTCATGTGCTCACTGTCACAATATGGCTTTGATGCTAATGCTGTTTTGGGTAATGAGTTTGCAGAAGAGTAGTTACATTGCTGTTATCTTCTGTTCAGTTCTGGGTCTCAGTGTTTTGTTATGTTCTATTCTGACTTTAATAAGAATAGTTACTTTAATTCATTGTATTTTCTCACTTTCCAAATTCATTCCACGGGCCGGATTGTAGTCTCTGGAAGGCCGGTTTTGGCCCCTGGGCCGCATGTTTGACACCTGTGATGTAATGTATGAATGTGTTAAAGGTGTCCTGAATACTTCTTTTAGAAATGAGGATGCATTTTGAAGGTGGCCTGGTTCTCAGGTATCCAGATGTCCAGAGATCTACGAGGAGGGGTGAATGGGTAAGAGTCTGTTACACCACAGCACGGTTCTAACCAATAGCAGTTCAGTTTTGCATATGAAAGTCAGGAAAGTGAGTCAGGTGGACACAAATAGTGAACAGTGCTCAGATAGACAGAAGCTGGACTGAAATGCAAAGTCTCAAAGGAATCTTGGTCTGGGAAGATCATTATCAATCCTTCTCTTGTTAATTTTAATTCAGATCGTTTGCAGTTTCTTCCCTTTATCTTTGTTTTGCCTCATTTGGTCTTTGCTTCAGTATTACAAAACTGCAATGGCCATAAACTCAATGGATTTTATGTGCACATCCATGAACTAATGAGCTATCATCATTTACTTTTCAATTTCCTTCATAAAATATGGCTCTGTCTCTGATATCAACTGGCCAAATACACAATGAGGCTTTTCTGCCATGGCTTGGCTGAATTATTCACAAAGCTTTTCTGCTATTCACTGGAGCAAATTGCACATTGAGCCAGGGAGCCATTTACATCTGCCACTGGGCTCATAATAGACTCCTGATTGGCCCATAGGAATGACAGATTCTAATTCCATTTGGGCATAAATGACTGTGTAATGGCAGTGTTTGAGTCGACATGTGGACTGCAGAGAAACAAACGAAAAAATGGTACCTGTCTATGTTTAGTATGGTAAATAATGTGATGCTATTTGAGGTTCATATGCAGGTATGTATAATACTTTGCTTAATATACCTGTGAGAGTCTGAAGTGTGTGAACACAGCCTCACACTTCATTATCGGATAGAACAGATGTTGTGCTGCGCGGCATGTTTTTACTAAATCTGCCCAAAATATGAAAGTGTCCCACTTTAACCAAGCATCAAACAAATGATTTCCCTTCATTCTATCTGCATGTGACAGAACATTTACACGAGAAAATCAAATAGTTCATAGATAAGATATATAGCTTTGGGCACAAAAGGCTCTATTTTAATCTTTGGCTGAATTAATCTGTGGAAGAATGAGCTTCCCATTTGCCATGGTTCATTGTACAGATAGATAGTGGCTGAGAATGTCAACCATGTCACCATCCTTTTCTCTGCCACAGTCTCTGGGCTGTCTAGTTCCAGTTCTACAACAGACTTTACCTTCCTGATCAGCAGGTTCAGTCTCATCACTTTAATGCCCTCTGCTAGCATACAGAAGAGTCACACATAGCACTATATTATGACACACACAATATACTCTACTATGACTTTATATGATCATGTCTCCATACACTTTCTTGATAATATTTACACATAAATCTGACTGTTATACACCGTCATAAATGCTAGCTTTAAATGCAATCTTCAAATGTGGTGTGCCGTTTGTTTTAAAAATGTGTAAAAGAACGCACAAGAAGTGTTGACCTAAAAAAATCCACAGTCTACACATGCAGCATCTTCCACTTGCTGTGAGCAATCAAGGCAAACAAAACAGTGACCTCGTTTCCTTGTAGTAAAATTGCTTGTAAGAAACAGCTCCACTGGCTTTTCTATCCTCTCCGCTTTATTGAATCATTTATACAGTATGTGCTGCAGTGCAAATGAGCCGTTGCAGCTTAACACATATAAACAATGTGTACAGTGCTCTGTGGTGTCTATTAGAGTGTAAAGGAATATAGTCATTATTTTCATGACCCTTAATATCAAAATAATGGGCCCTTCTCAATTGGTGTTTGGCTTTCTGTGGTGGATAAATCTTTCAATGGTGTCGATGTAGGCTGAAATTTGACGACTGTGAAGACGACTGCATGAGTGACTCCTTTTACATTAATTAAACCACTAACTTCATGCTTCACAGATTAGACATTTGTTATTCTTACATTAGATGTTCAAATCTAATTTTCGTACACATTTAGACAGTATAATATCAGTTGGGCTATAGCAAGTCAACCATGAACGTAGCTTACATAATGAAACTTGTTTTTCCATGAAACCAGTAATTATCTATTTAGTTTGTGCATGTCCATTGTGGTCTGCCATTGTGGGTACAGTAACACCACTTGGACAAACAACATTCCACTGGTTACTGTATGTTACATAATACATTAACAGTGCGACAGTAAATATAACATTATTTATTATTTATTGTTTTAGTGTATGTTTCATGCATTTGTGGATTTTTATTGCAAAAAAATGTTATTGCTGATAAAAAGAATGCCAAAACTCAATATCTGAGAACTGCTCAGAATGCAACAAGAACGTTTTAAGAGGATGATTGCTAAAGAAACAGAGCAAATAAAAAAACAAGAAAAAAATGCCTTGTGTGACTCTCACGCTACAAAAAAATTACTATTAAAAGTCATTTTTTTCCTGTCCTGGAATGAGACAGGTCATGAAAAGAACAAGACAAGCTTAATTTGAGAAAACACTGCCGTTTCTTTTTCATTTTTTTTAGAGTTAGAACTTTCTATTGTCCAGTCAACAGGCAGCAGCATTTGGCTCCACCTCTTAATAATTGTGCCAGACTGTTGGAACCAAAAAAGACGTTTACGAAAGTCGTGCAATATTATACACTTGCATCATGCTTTGAAGATATATGTTTAAGAATAAACTTAGTATATTGTTGTTTTAGTTGAATCAGTTGCTACACACAAACTAGCATGACTGGCACAAACTGGGGCGTAACGCAAACCACCAATAACAATCTTTTTATAAACAAAAGCAAGCTCCACCCACTTCGTGAACCTTGACCCAAATTAAGAGTCAAAAACACACCGATCCATTTGCAAACTGATTTTCAGCCTTAGTTTCCAGAAATGGCTTCAAATCAGGAGTAAGTAATATTGTGTACATTGACCTCCAACAGCCACTGGTTCAAGTTGGGTCCTGATGCACTTTCCATAAGACAACTTAATTATCTCTCTCTTTATTTGATGGTTCACTGAAAGCGGCCGGCTGTAGCTCGTGTGTGTGTGTCCTGACGAGCATGTGTGTTTGCACTCGTGTCTTGTCTTGGGCCCACCCCTCCATATGTGCACCCAGACTGGAGCGGCTGAAGACGATTTGAATATTTCTAATTTAAGTATGCAAAGTGGCCAGATAACCCAGCTTCTTCCAGCAATTAGAGAAATAAATAAATAACCAAGCTTATTAGGATTGTGAATGAGGAATTTGAAGAAAATGACATATTTTTTTCTCGTTGCATGAATAATCTAGATTCTATTTAAAACCAAAAGGCTAATCTTTATTGCTCGGGTGAAATTGTATATTGGCACACTCAGATTCACGAATTGAATCGCTGCATATATCAATGACATTGACGCCCTGCAGTTCTCCAATGCGTTCATCGGAAGCACGCTATTTCCCAGGAAAGGACGGATTACTTCCCTCGACAGATGCCTGCGCCTGTAAACAATGTTAAAGGGAAACAGCAGCTTAACGACCAAACTCATTACACCAGGCGGCCGATCAAAGCATCCAGGGAACCCAACGTCTTATTTACAACGTATCTGCACCGAGTTAGACACCGTGAGCTGGTGTGCACAGTCGGATGTACTTGTATGTATTTTGTGATGGGGCCAATAGAGCCGTTTTTCATTCCCGAGTCCCCGGTGCTCTGTAAACCGCAGGGGCCCAAGTAATCTACCTCTAACCAAGCGGCACGGGCAATAGAATCCTGACTATGGCATCCATCAGACTGTGCTTTGCATTCATCTGTCAACCTTTTCCTGTACTTGAGTTTTTCATTCATGCCTAACCAAAAGAGTCATGGATATTATTATAAAAAACTGGGGTCTGCATGTTCTTCCTACCTCCTGAGGTCCACAGACATGTTTAGATGAACTGGTGACTAAATGTTGCACAGTCAATGAAAGCGATTGACTTGTTGTCTGTCAGTGTTTGTCTCTATAGCCAAGTTTCCATTGAGTGGCACAGTACGGGTCAGTGGCAGTGGTTTGTTTGTGCTATTATTGATCCAGTGTGTGGCTATTCAAACATATAAGTTACATAACCAAACAGAGAAAAGTACAAACAAGCTGCAGAGTGAATAAGGCTCCACATTCTTCGCACTCCGCTTGCAGCACCAGCCACAAGCATCAACAGCTGGTAGCAAAATATGCATAAACTTCTGTATACCCACTCGGGAGATCCTCTGGGGGATCTTTAGATGTTATTCATACATCAAGACCTTTCTGGAGGTTTTACTAGCCCCCCAGCAGCAGCACTGAAGTCTGGAGGATAAAGTGAAAGTGGCTCAAGAGGCTTGTGCTTCCACTTTGCTGTGTAAGACAATGATGTCTGCTATGTACACAAAGTTGTCTTTTTATTCGAGATGTAAATAAGGTTAATCCTCTTTTGCAGTGGCGCAAGATGCCAGAGGTGTGGCTGAATACTGCAGCAAGAACCAGCCAAGGAACTTGAAATTCAAAGTGCTGCAGTGTTTTTATTTAAGGGATTCGTGATTTAGTGTGAAAGGTTCAGCTTGTGTTTAGACCCATAAACAGTTGTTACTCATAAATACTAGCTTTGTTTTTGCAAGATGTGACTGTTTATACCAAGAACAAGATAAGTATCATTTTAGAAAACACTGCCATTTAGAGTCAAATCAATCTAACTCAATCCTGTCAAATCAACAGATTTCCCATGTTTAGCTCAGCCTTTTAATAACCTTGTCACTCTATTGGAACCAAATGCTACGGTTATACCAAAGTGGTGCGACAATGGAAACAACATCTCAAGTGGAAACAAGTGTTAGCTTAAGCCCCAACATTTGGTGTAGCACAATCCATACAGGATAAGTGGTAGAAAATGATTGAATGAATATAAAAACTACACAAAAAAATAAATAAATAAAAAAAATAAGAATGCCCAGAGAACAGATTCCATACAGTGTTGTTTGTGAACATTTTCCGCAGTGTCATACTGGGTAACCTAGTCCAGGTTAGATTCCAGGTCATCCACTCATGTCCTCATACCCAACAGATTAATCAGCATCTTTTTGGGGCCAATTACAAAGAAAGAGAGCATCTGGTATGAGACATGAGCATATGTTAGCCTCTGGTCTCCAAGTGGTTGACGCATGAGGAGGAAGAGACAGCTAACAGCATACAAATAAAAATGGGAAAAGAGGAAGCAAACTTACAAAAACGTCCATCAGCATGTGCTCCAGGGTCATTTCCATGTCCTCCAGTTTGGAAGAGAGAGTCATCGTTTCGGTTGCTCCAATAAACAAGAGTCAGAAAGTGAGGGAAATAGTTTAGCTATATTCTTACGGTTTGACACAGTTTTATGCCATAACAGTGCGTCTTAATTGGCCCTCATCATCTTCAACTGTCCGTTTGAAGTGGTCACACAAAATGGAAAGTGAGCGGTCCAAGTGTTTCCAAAAAATTGGTCGTTGCTTTTCCGTGGCTACTGATGAGGATGAGTAACAGAAGCCTAGTTGTCGCCTCTTTTTAGATGTGACTTATGATGAATTTGGGGGGGGGTCTAGAGGGAGGGCAGTGGGTGGGTCTCATTTTCACTGCCTGGATTCATAGAAGAAGTAAACAGGAAGAGATGAACATGAAAGAGTCTTGAATCAGAAACTAAAGTCAAAGAAGTGATGAAGACAGTTTTGTGTAACATGTTTCTATTATAGATTTTCAAAGTTTGGGGCTGGGACACCCCCCTCCCTCTGTTCCCCTCGCCATATCTGTCTCCCCGTTTCCATGGTCTTTTAGGTCTCTGTCCACAGTGAAAGTCTTTGTCTGGCGGCAGGGCCCGCGGCTGCTCATGCCCAGTTCTGGGTGCTCTTGGCTGGGGTCATCCTCTCTCAAACTGTGCCTCTCATCAATGGGCCTTTGTGGCAGCCTCATTAAGTGTTGAGGCTCCCAGAGACGACAGGGGGGTGGGGGGTCTCTGACTGGAAGTTTATGTAATAGTGGCAGGGAGGGGTCGAAGAGGACATCGCCATTGGGGTGGAAGACTGACTGGTAAAGCTGTGATGAAAAAACTCACTTTGAGCATCACAAAATATGCACTTCATCTGTGACAGAGGACTAGAAGAAGTTTTGGAAGAGATGCCAGGGAACACTAACAAAATCCAAATAGTACAAGTCCAGTCTTAGACCAAGTGGTGTTGGCCAGTCGTGATTGGAAATTTATAGACCAAGACTGAGACCTTTAAACTAAATAACTTCAATCAGAGAAAAAGAACTGAAGGTGTAGGAACATTTTACAGAAAATGGTTTGTGTTTTTATGCAAACGTAACCTGCTGTCTTTGTTCTGGCTGGAAAGACGTATTTATAAACTTTTTCCTGTGTCAGTCAGACACATTTTGGAGAACAGGAAGTAAGCCAGACCAGAGTGTCACAAAGACAACATTCTAAACGGGCATCCACTTTTATTTCCACAAGGAGAGGAAGAGAGAGGATTTCTATAGGGAGTATTTATTAAGAGTTTCATGAAAATCCTGGCTATTATTGCTTTAAAGCAATGCTCAACATCTCAATGTCTTCTCTATGTCTTTAAACTTGTAATTCACAATACTGCAAATATGTTTACTGTTAAAGCTGGGATCTTTTTTTCACATTTCTTTTTGCTTAATTGTCCAAGCCTAATCACTGTTGTCAGCCAGTGTGCTGTTAACTCATTATATTGTTCATGCTCATTCCAGCAGAGGCATTTATATGTAACTCTAAAAGACTTGCTATTGAATGAAGTTCAATTTCAACTGTCAAAATCAAAAACCTCTTCACTCTTTTGATTCCACATTTTCACCTACTGCTGCTCTATCTGTCACCAGAGATGGTTCTGCTCTGCCTTTTCTTGTCTTTCCTTTACACAGACATCTACTCTGGACAGCTTCTCCCTGGTGTCCTCTGCCATTTCTCGTCCTGAGCCAAACACAAGACACAAAGTACCAACGACCTTTGACCCTTGAACCTCTCTTGGGCTCGAGGTCAACCGGATCAGCGACTCATCAATCCTCCCATCAGCAGAGTGGTCAGGAGCACCGGGGCGTAGCGTTCATTCACACATCTGAGCTGGAGCCATCACCCACAGCAGATAGAGCAGAGATGCATCCATCTTTAGTCAGCCCCATGAGGCCCTTGTGTCTGAAGTCACTTCTAACGCAGCCTGCTGTGAATATGTAACATCCCATCATTAATAACCCAGAATATCCCTCTAATACTCATCTGCATGCCGCTCATACATTATAAATAGCCTCCAGCAGGGGGAAGACGGACAGTATACGGCCACTAAGACTGGTAGAGCAGGTGGTAAGTGCAGTGAAGAGAAGACGGAGCGGCAGGTAGCAGATTTGGAAGAGCATTTATCATTAGAGAGGAGATTAGCCCCCAGCTGGGAGGTAACGCGGGGCAGTCTGTCCCAGTGTGACTGTTCACGGCAGAGCTAGGGTTAAAGCCCAGTTCTCTTTGTAATCCAATATGTGCATGTGTGAAGTGAGGAGAGAGTGCTGATAGCCTCGTGTTTACAACGGCTGGATGACATCGGGCTGAATATATTCTCATCTGCATAATACATACACGAGACAATATTGTTATCTTCAGTCCTATTCATCATATTTACTTTGAATTATACATGAAACGTAGCCTGCGTGTAATGCATAGAGAATCCCCTGCACATTCACTACTTCTGTATTATTGGTATCCACACTGACATGGATATTTTAGAGGAAAAGATAGTATTGACATGTGCAAGTAATCCAGTGTTAAGTGGATTAAAAAAAAATAAAATAACATAGCTTTGAAGTCATTCTGTCACTCTTCACACAGTCACGGGGTGCATTACAATTTTGTAAAAACACATTTCCACACACCTGTCCCTCACCTGTCTGCCCTCTCATCTCCACAAGACAGTCCTGGCCGTGGGCACAGTTACAACTTGCAGCTTGTGTCATCATAAAACACTTTTTTTTTTAAAGTGTGGTGTCTGCATGTGTAAGAACAGCTCAACATGGCCGAGAACTATACTCTACTGACTACGAGGTTCAGTTTCAAAATAAATAGCAAGCTTTGTGTATCATCCCTGTCAGATAAAAGATAAATAATGTAAATAAGTAAGCAGCTGCATCCATTATGTGCCATGTGTATGCCATGTGTGAGTCTGTGTACACAATTGAGTCCTGCCAAGACACACCTCTTCCATCCGTGTCGAACCCCAGGAAGTGTGTAATATCTGAACACGATTAGGAGCACCTTCCAAATCATTCAAACATGCAATGCTTTAGGTGGAAAATGCACTTGAGCTTGATACATATTGTCAATGTGAGTGCACCCTAAGATGGAAATAAAAAATAAAAAAAAACAGTGACAGATCCAATCCTTCTCCACTGCATTTGTCCCTACCTTCCACTGCAGCACTGTGAAGCAATCTATCCCCGAGCTGTTCTGTTTCCATCTTTTCCCAGTTCCACTTTCCTCCTGGAAGCCGACTGCTGTAATAATCCAGTGACCGTCCGCCACACCGGAGTGCTGTACCCCGCAGCAGGCCACTCTGTGCATCGCCCCAAACTGTCACAAATCAGTGCCAGGTCCTTAACCAGTCTCTGTACGGCCTTGACACAAAGTTACCGCTATGTGTCCAGTTCTGCTCTTTGATTTGGATTCTGAG
Source organism: Rhyacichthys aspro (assembly GCA_036850595.1). Classification (NCBI taxonomy): domain Eukaryota; kingdom Metazoa; phylum Chordata; class Actinopteri; order Gobiiformes; family Rhyacichthyidae; genus Rhyacichthys; species Rhyacichthys aspro. Next base: position 5,376,338 of record CM072153.1, on the reverse strand, counting down.
CAGAAGGACGCAGCGTGTGCTCGGTTGTGACGCTGAGTGATCATGATGTCCACCTGGCAGGGGAAAATACAGCCATGTACTAATCAAACTCTGGGAAAGCAGCCAAGTGGACCAGGGTTTGCACACAGACTTTAAAGAATGGTTTGTAGATAAAGCCACTTAAGCACCTGCCTGCACCTGCATAACGGGCTTAAGAGTTTACAGCCAGACGTTTGGGTGTTACATTCCACGAGAAGGCATTGTGCGCTGGAAAGAACTCCTCGACTCACTCCTAGTGTTCCATTTTCATACCTTCTGATTTTGATCTCCGTCTTCGTGTCTATTTTTATCAGCCTCAATAGAAAGAGTGACAAGTGAAGATGAAAGAAATTCTGCCAAGTCATTCTCTGCAGCAGTGATAGTGAATGTGGATTTTGCAATGTCACTCTGCACTCCCAGTCTGTCGTTCCACATTAGAGTGAAAGGCTCACTGTTTCACTATTTCCTAGTGGAGATAGATGTATAACTTGATTGATTTTCACAAAGGCATGGAGAAGACAGGTGCATTTTGGGGCCTTCTAGGTGAAGTGAAAGTCACCTTGGACTCAGAATAGAACAGAACAAATGCTCTTTGTACAGAGCTGAATAAGTTGACATGGGTGTTTACAAGTGAAACCTTTTTTTTTTTTTTTGTAAGTTGTCCGGAGCTTTCCCTTTTACATTCTCGTCCTACATTCATGCCTCTTATCACAGATAAAGTGAGGCACCAAACAGACCGAATACAAGACAGACATATTTTCAAGGCTGGTTGTATGAAGGCACTAGATTGAGTCACGCTCCTGCATTTTCTGCCCCAGTAAACTTAGCCCACTTTACCCAGTGCAAAGGAGGCTTCCCAGCCCACACCGTGCGCATAAATAGCCACCAATGGAAGCACACATTCCCAGTGATACCATTGATGGCAGAAGAAAAACACTGTTTCCCCAACAATGATTTAACAATTAGAGCAGACGTGCCTGTCTCTGCACAGCTATGAGTTACTCTAGCGTGCAAACCGTACACTCACATCAACTTAATATCAAGGTCTGCACGTGAGTCACATTCCCCATAGTCCACAAACGATTAGGAATCAGAGTTGTTCCACTGTGAGCGTTAAATGTTTGATGATACGGGTACATATTTAATCTTTACAGGCCAGATCATGAGGCGAAATGGGTTAGACATGATCGCACTCCCAAGGGAACATAACGAGATGCTGGGAAATATGGAAACATGGGTTAACACAAATGATAACTGATTAGTTTGGTTTTAATGATGTTTGTAGTCACGAGATTCATAAATGTTCAATATTCCTTCAAAGGCAATATTTTGACAGCTACATATGACTGTAAATTTGGCTTATTTTGTGACTTGCTTTTTCACATTTTGACTTTATTACAAATAAGGATGTAGTGACTATCAAGGCATCCAGGGAATAATGTGTTATAAATGTAAGAATGTCCACCATGACACATTTGGGGTGTGTCCCCGTTTATTGAACAAAATGAAAGATGAATGATGGGTCGTGTTCTAAATGATGTCCATGGGGCTGGTCTGTGGAGTCTGAAGTCTTGAAGAAGGATGGATGAAAGTTATTGGTGAGTGAGAAGGTAAGTGAACAGGGCAGGGTTATACATTTCACCTTAAGACTGCATAGGTCTCTGCTCCATCACCAAACATAAAAAAATATATCACCACTTAAATAAAACTATAAGTACAAGTATAAGTACATTATGGCTCACAAAGGTAATTGCTCTCTACACTACAGGCCACATTTACTACTTAAAACTATGCATGTCCTAAAGCGAGGCACAAACTGACAACACATGCTTTTTTTGGCATACACTTTTGCTGCTATTTCCTCTGTTATAACTTGCAAACCTGCCAGAGGACACATTTAAATACTCACACTTTTTTGCACAACACAGTGAGAACTTCTGCAAAAACAAAGGCACTAAGTTGCAAACTCACCTTGATCCATGTGTTTTCTGGCCTAAACAGTGCTGTGGCTCTTTAGTAAATATGTAAAGGAGTATGTTGTGTGAAAAAAACAATGGTGTATTGCAAAAAAGCGACACAGTAAATCAAGCCCTAAATGCCTTCCTTCCTCTCGACTTTCTTGACATGAATTTCCAGGTGTCAAATCAATGAAACATAGATACTACAATGGATTGTAATGATTTATTCACAATTATCCTCTCAATTCTTCTTGTACATGAACTGCACTACTTAGAAAACGTGAAAATTGTTCCAGCAAACCGCTTAACACTTAAAAACACCCCCAAAACAATCAATTACACACAACAGACTTTCCGTATTTTATTGAAATTGATCAAAGAGACACTCAAATGACTAATCCCTTTACGGATGCAGTTCAAACATCCATTTTCCTGTATTCTCCAAACAGTGGATTCCTGACCTTTGGCCGCGACACATTCACTAACATCCAGGATGCAGCTGTGCTCATAACCCAGACTATAAACCTCTGAGGCTCTTGTAGCTACACAGCCATAACACTTTACAACCTATGAATCATAATGAATCAACCACAGCTATAGCAGCCAACATCACAAACAAATACCCAGAAAAAAAAGAGGATGCACCTGTACTGCTCCACATTTACATACCACACTCACGCTTGTGTATTTCCCTGTTCTTCAAATGAACCAGCATGACAACCTCAACCCACATGAAGGCACTTTCCCAGGAGAGCAGTAGGCCCGAGCCAGACTGAGCCGGCTCCACCTCCCGCTGCAGGCACGAGACTAAGCTGCTTGTTAATGTACAGCTGGGCCCCACACCTCTGACAGGTGCTTCTCCACTGAGCTCCATGCAAACCAATGGAGAGCAGCACATTGTCTTTGTTAGCGCGCACGAGGGAGGAGAGCCCCGGGGGTACAGGGAAGGAGACGTAATTTGAGTCTGACATCTCCACCTTCTGATATCACTCCAGGCTGTCTCTCTCATCCAATATGAATGTGAAATGTACCATCACAGCCGTGTACCTCGTAAATTGTGGCTTAGCAATCAATCCTTTATATGCTGCTGTAAAGGCAAGCGTTAGATATACGGATCAAAGCTTGCAACGCTGAACAGCTCCAATATCTGACCATACAATTGTGCTTCATTTGGTGGTAAATGCTTTTTTCTCCAAATAATTCAATTACATATTCAGCCTTTTTTAATTTTTTTATTTCCTTTGTTTAGCTTTCAAGTAGTTTCATTCTATGGCTGGATATATACTTGCTGTTTGAGTAAGTGCACACTAGCATGTATCCGATGGTATTATTAACATGTCTGTGGTGCAGGGTCATATTATCATCAGAATCACATGTGTTTGGGGGTTGTGTGGCTGGATATAACAACATCAGAGCACACAACTGAATGTTTTAAGGTTGATAGAGGATGTACCCAATGTAATGTCACAAATTAAATTTATAAACCAAAGAACATATGGCTCCGGAGGTAATAACTTTGTAAACTATGGGCCACATTTACTATGATGCACCATTTTTTAATTTAATTTGCAGTTGTGTGGAAGTGGCTGCATATTTACTAAATACGTGCATGTCCTATAGCAAGGCACAAACTCTGAACATGCTTTTTTCTGCATAAATTCTGCAACTATTTCCCCTTTTATGATTTGCAAACATTTGTAAATCAGGCTGGAAGAAACATTTAAATACTCACCTTCACAGTTTTTGCACAGCACATTGAGAACTCCCACAAAAACAAAGGTGCTGAGGCCAGTTGCAAAGTCACCCTGATCCATGCGTTTCCTGGCCTAAACAGTGTGGTCGCCCTTGGTAAAAGTGTTGAGATAATCACATTTTTAAAGCCACTAAAATTCTCAGATAATAATGAGACAATACCCAGAAGTCATGCACATTTACAAAATGACTTTGCATACAACAAACCCAACCTTTCTAAAGACTGCAAGCACCTATGGGAGCCCTCAAGGGACATGCTGTTGTCTGTGCAGAATCTATCTGTCTTCTGAGGCGCTTCTGAGGTAGGAACGAGGTATTGGGAAAAAAAAAAGCTACTTCTACTGGGTTATATTAAGCTTTAAATGAGAAAGGCAAATGTAAAGATTTATTTTGAAAACATTACGCAGTACTGAAGGATTTTCCACAATCAGAAGAGCTCCTAAATCAGATTGCAGTATTATTAGCGCAGGGAGTCATTCACAGTAATAACAATTGCTGGATGGAGCACAATAAACTGTATGGTCAGGTTAAATGGGGTAAATGGCCTGGACCAAAACAATGGACTGGAATGGCATCAGGATCCCATGTGGCAGCGGACAGACCCAGCCCCTGAGGCGGCCCCCGTTCAGCCAGAGTGACCCCCTCCTCATACGTTACTCTTCTCTTTGTCCTCCTCTCCACAGCAGCGTAGGAAAGATGTGCAGTGACAGGTAGACTTCTCTCTAGGCCAAGGTCTCATCCCTTGGTATTTACATTCAGCGCTCATTATCGCCATGGGAACAGGGGAGAGATGGAAGGTATAGAGGGAAAAATGCAAGAGGTTTTCAAAGCATAAAAAACTGTGAGAGGATTGTGGGGTGTAAATCCTATGTAATTGCCCTTCTAGTAGACGGGAGGAGGGATTGAGGCAGCCAGTTTCAGTCAAAGCTGTAATTATTAATCAACTGTAGTCTTTAACATATGCCTTTCTGCATGAATCTTTTCTATTCTCGATTTGTCATTTCTGGTACAGCTCTGATTCTTTTGTCCCTATCTTTGTCTCTCTCGGACAGCAGGACTAGCAGGACGAGGTCATTAATAATGGATATAACAGAGCGCTGGTCAACGCACACGCCACACGCTTTCCCCCTCGATCCGCACCTGGTCCCCACTCCGGACACTCGCTGTGATGACGGATGGGTGAAACAGCATAAGTTGCCCAATAAAAGCGCAGTGTTTATGGGGACCAAACGGTCAGTGCTCACACGCAGCGCCAGACCAGCAGATCTCTGGCCGTTAAAGCCAAAAGTCTGCGCTTATAGGGTCGATACATCAGAAGAGACACGGTGAGGGGAAGACCACCAACTACAGATAGCTCTATCCATACACTGTTACATAAAAAGTCTAGTATTAACAGTGACTTAATATGAAAGAATATTTTTATTGTAAATACAAATTTAGATGCAAATAAAGATCAAATACTTTGTAAATTTTCTTAATAAACCAGTTACTACGCAAATGTCCACTGAGGCTTCTTTCTATGATCCATAAATAGCCATGACCAAAAAGAAATACATAGCATGTCGTGCCACATAATGCACAACATGCTATGGCACTGCAAATAACAAAAAAAAAAAAGAAAAGAAAAGAAAAGCAAAATGGATTCTAAAGGTGTGGTGTGTAGTTTTTGACAAACGTACAGATTGCACACTTTTTACAGCTTATGTACAGCTATGGTAGCCCAACAGGGACATACTGTTGTCTATAAACAGACCCAGTGTAAAAAGGATAAGATGGTGAACAATTCATAAATGTCCTCAACCTTAGAATGAGTGCTAGTAGAACTACGAAAAAAAGTATGTGCTTCTCCCCCAGCAGTGCTCAGTTTACTCTCTCTGGGCAGTTGTATCAACAGAAACCAGTACTTCCTGTATTGGATCTTCCTCTTGATTCTATTTGCTTTAAATATGATTTGTCCCCCGTACACATTATAGAAAAGATAGTATTGAGTGATGTGCTCTGTTTTGTTGCTATACTGACATTATACATAATGCACCTTTACATAAAAAAATATAATTTAATATAATGTAATTTTTTTATATACTATATAAATTAAACATACATTTAATGCATAATTTTGCTATTATCACATACTAATAACTGCTGTAAAATGTATTGAATAATTGATTTTTGTAGTTTTTGGTGTTTGTTGGTGGTGTGTACTATTGTGCCAAGTTGAATGAAATTCATGGTTGCAGTATGTATGTTGGCTACTGTAATGTCTTTTTCAGTCTCTCTGTATTTTTACATTGAGTGTGTTTAGTCCTACACCTCCTCTGACATTGGTGCCCTTTTGCCTTTTTTGAACAACACTTGTCTGAAAGCGCTACAGAACGAAGCCTGGACATGAACATTTATCACCCACACAGCCTCCACAACCTGCTGTTCCCTGATAGAAACACTAATGGACATTTAATAGCTAAAGGCTGAGGATTTTGGCAGGTGCTTGACACAGTGAGGGCAATCCCATCAGACAGCACACTCTGGTGGTCAGTGAGTGAAACACTGCCACAGTCTGACATTTAAAAGGTAAGAAAAGGCACTGATTGGACCACAAGACAGGTCGAGCCTGACTAAACGTGGGGTGGAAAGTAAAAATAGAAAACTAGATTTCTATTGCAAAAGATAATAAACAAAAACAGGTTCAGTGAGTTTATAATGATTGCAACACAGCTGGCACGGAACTGCTGTTGTGTCTTTACTAAGAGGTTTGAAGCACTATAATTTTCAAATGCGCTTTTATTTAATGCCAAGCAAAACAAAATAATAACCATCACTTCAGGAAATTCTCAGTAAGATTGAAGACAGTTGGCTTACTATTAAGGGACACTATGAACTATTCCCATGGCAGGTAAATGTACAAACCTGCCTCTGCAGCCCTTCCTCTACTTTATGGCTCAGGAGTGGTTAAAAGATAAATTCATGTTCACTGTAATACTTTCTTGTAAGACTTTTCGTATCCTTGGAGGAAAACAGGGAAAAACAGAAAAACGGTAGACCTATGTGTAACAAAATATGCTTTTTATTGTGTGATTATATCTGATTTATTTTTTCACGGCCTTGCATATAATTTTTAAATAACGTTAAAGTTTGGGAGTATATTTGTTGACAAACTTGGCAACATCTGGTGGCGAAGGTGCATATTGTAATTCCACTCCTCACACTTTTTCTTTTTAGAGCATGTGAACAGCCATGGTAGCCCTGCAGGGACATGCTGTTGAACAAACTTAGTAGAAATAGTTTGATGATGGTTTCACTTTAAAATCTGAAACAAAATACATTCAGTCTGTAAACTTCCCAAGGTTTTATGCAAGAATATAGTGTGCTTCAGCTCCAGCAGTGCCCAGTTTGCCTCCTCTATACAAACAATTGGTCTGGTCCCTTTTAATTTATGTTTGATTTTGAGATTGAACTACCCTTGAGTACAATTAGATAGACATCCAACCGAATTCAAGGAGCAACATCTGCAGAATAAACTGCCTCTGGAGCAGTATAAAACATGTCTAATTTGAGATAGTTATGAAAGATTGTGCCGGATTGATTCTGCTGGAAACCGGTTTAAATTGAAGGGCTTCCAGACCCACTTCACTTTTTGGCTGGCATTGCTAGTGGTTTCTATGGAGCTTTTATGTAATTATCCACTGCTGAAAAATGATGTGGCTATTTTGTTCCATTTTATTTAACTTGCACGTTAATGTTTTTGTTTTTTGAAATATTCTGTTCTCTCTGTTTCTTAACTCTAAGTGCACACATGAAACAACAAACATGAATAGAGAAGGTGCATTTTATATGCAGACAGTGTATCTGAGTCTATCCAAATGTTGGCCTTGTCATTGTTGGTTTGGGTCCATGTATCTTCATCCAGCTAAACATGCCAAAACAGGAAAATCTGTAATCAGCACACATCTCAAAGTCAAATGCCTGTCTCCGCGCAAATGCTAAACAAAGATGCATATCAAAGATCACGTATGTTACTTGCTGGGATGCCAACACAAATGGAGTACACTGCAAATAACACCAGCTGTTGATGAAAAGCAGACACATCCGCCTACAAACACCGCTAGACATGTATTAATGGGCTCAACTACGACAGCAGATGCTCACATCTGTTCCCAGTAAAACACACACACGTACATGAATGCACACACACATACAGAGGTGAGTTATGAATCTGACACTTGTCAAATATAATTGTTTTAACAAGCAGTAATGAGAGCATCAGGGGTCACTCAGACACTCAGGATGGTGTAAGGGTTCCTCAGAGGATGGATGAGCATCACTCTGGTAAACTGGATCTTGTATTGGGGGTAATTTGGTGTAAAAACATCTGTCTACATCAAGAAGGAGGGCAGTAACAACATAAGTGTTTATAGCAGAAACAACAAGAAGCAATAAAACGCATGGTATGCCCTTCACAGTATAATAAAGTGTAAAGGAGCATTGTACACCTGAACTAAGCAGAAGATATCAGCTTTATTTTCAACAGTGTATAATTGTCTCAAAATAACACTTATAACAAACTATGGCAAATCGTCAAGGTCATCAAGGTATTCCTCAATTCCCCAGTACGTCCCATGGTCATGTTTTGTCAGTAGTAAAAAATAAACATTTTAGGGTGTTCTTAAACTTGTAATCCTGCACTAAGAACTCATACACAGTGTCATTTGGATTGCAAAACTTTGGCTTTACTCTACAATATTTTAACCTGCATCATCGTGATTTCCCTGATGCTATGTTTTCTGTTGTCATGAAAACAGGGGACGTGCCTCCTGTAAACAGCTTGTAATGTGGTGAATGTGTGTCTCTTCAGCATCTCATATTACAGTTTCCTAAAGAAATAGGTTTATCTGACTGGAGTAAGGCCAATAAAAACATTAGTATTGCTATTATGAATTCAAAATTAACACAAACTGCAGGAACTTCAGATGCATTGCTTAAGACATGTTTTAAATCACTGTAACACATTGTGAAACACCACATGAGGCCTCTGCCAAAGCCTTTCTATAAAAATAAAATAAAACCAAATAAGACAACATAATGTAGGTGTCTTATTTAAATGTGTGTGTTTAACTGCCTTCACGCATTTAAAAGTCTGAAGTATTGCCAAATAGACCACCTTTTTTTTGTTAAGAGCTGCTATTTGGTCTTTGTGGACCAAAGGGTAAAGTCTGGGACCAAACAATGCAGGTGTGAAAGTTCCCTAAAGCTCAACAGAACATAATGAAAGATGCTTTTAACATTTTTTTAACAATCTGCATGAACACTACAACAACAAATATCTCTATGAACCCATAAGACATCAACATATTTATTCAAATGTTCTGTAAATAAATCAATAACTCCACTGAGGCTTAGCGGGAGTTCAAGTGGTTGTGACTTCATGGACCCGCTCCAAAGTAAACCGATTTTATTCCTTTCAGACAATTCAATGTGACTATCCCTTATTCCAGCCTTTCTTTTTTCATCCCTGCTTCCATCTTCTCATCCAAATCAGTAGCTTGAAGAGCCATGTCAATAAGGCAGTCTGGTGAGAGCATATGTCTGGAGGAGTGCACCAGGATGTCACGGAGCATGTAAATTGAGCGTTATTCTGCCTGTATCTCTCTGTGCATATGGATAAGAGTTGGATGCATTTATCTCTTTGGGCGGCCATGTATGTAATTAATAAATTCGACTTTAGTGCAGTAGGGCATGTAAAGGGCACATGTAAAATCAGACAAGGGTGAAAAACGTTTAACAATATATTACAGCATCTTTTAACGTCTTTGCATGATTTCCGGTGTCCTTTCCGGCCCAGTCTGGTGTCACGTTGTTACCTTTTCCCTGACAGTTTGACCACAAGGCAATAACATGTGTGATGGATCCTAAATGGCCCATTCCAACCAACCACTAGCAATGTCCAGAGGCTGCAAACTCCACTACCAATTAAACACAAATGAACACCAAGGTCAACACTGCAGCAGGAGTTGAGGTTAGGTCCCTGCAGGGATGGTAGGCTATTTTTTTCTGCATTGGGACACGTTGCTCCAGGCTGCATTTGTAATTGTGAAAGAGGCAGACTCTCCGTTTGGCTCATGGGAAGAGGTCAAAGCTGGAACAATGCAGGTGCAAGAACATCTGTGAAGGCAACATGCTGCTTCATTGCTTTTATTGTGTGTTTTACAAGGAACTGTTGTAGGCACTCTAAATATGCACTATGTTCTGTAATACACGCCGTTAGCACATGCAGGTCCTTTATCCTTTATCCTGTGTTCAATGATAAAACAACACAAATCCCACCTTCTGACACCAGTTTAGCACAGTTTGTTGGCAGTGTTGGCAAATTTTCTCATTGAATTTATTGTAAAATGCAATGGAAATGATTGTTTAAAAAATGTTGGCCTACATGGTCTAATTGAATTTTTTCCTTGGCCTCTACAATGTATTCAGTAAAAATCAGACAGCCAACAAGGAGATTATTTTGTGGCTCTACATTTTTCCACATTGTGCCTGAATGGTGGTGAATGTTTATTATATTACAGTAGAATGTCTATACATAGTATTTTCTTAGTTTCCAATCGGACACCTATTAATAATCTTCACACTGTAATTCTCATAATGATATTTAATATTCACTGTTTGAATCATTAGTAATACTAAAATAACAATATCCTGCCTTCATGCCTGGCACATCAGTGGTGTAGTGTGTAGCCGTCTGACAGCAGTGCTCTGGTTGTCCAATGTATTTATTTATTTATTTATTTATTTTCCAAACGCATGAACAACCAATAAATACATTTTGCTCTTCTTCTTCTTCTTTCTTTCTTTGATTCTGTTACGCTTATTTCTTAGATACTCTTAGATTAAAATCCGTCTTTCCGACTTTATTTGAGACCAAGTTCAATCTTAACTATGCTCCCATTATGCATTAGATATGCCTCCAGGTGCTGCTCAGTGCCTCCTAAATTGCCACTCTCCTATTAAACACTAACAGTGACTGAGAGTGTTTCGACCTCTGCGCCTCCTTTTGACCAGCCACCACTGACGGGAACAGTAACAAAAACAGGAAGTAATGTCCACATGGTTCTATGGAGCTAAGACATGCATGAGTATTATTATTATTATTTTTTTCAATTTTACTGTATAAAAAATGTATTTTAAGCTGATTTGTTCCATTTTGTTCAACTGAATGCTACAAAATTTAACACCCTAACTGCACCTTTAAAAACCATTCAGTCCAAGCTGTTTAAGATGTTTGTAAAGCAGCCCTGGATTCCAATACTACCCCCAAATAGTCTCTTTCTTTCCCTTAAGGTGGTCGTATAGCCACCTGTCAGGTTCAACCAATCATGTTTAAGGAGTGATTGACTGCTGCCAGCCGCCTCTTTGCTCGTATAAAAAGGTCACAGTTCAAAGCTACAGACACGTTGTAGGAGAAAGACAGTTTGCGCCATCAAAGACGCTCGAAAAGGGGCTAGAAATGGTGAGGGTGAGGTACAAGCAGCAGAATAAAGTGTGTGTGACTGTGGAAGATAAGAGAATAATAAGTGACGGGGTGAGGGGAGTGTAAGAGTCTCATTTCCTGGTTACGTGTATTTGTGTATGCAGAAAACTGTCTTTGCGAGATCCGGTGATAGGGTGATGTATGATACCTGTTCGACGCAGGGTGACCCTTTGTAACAGGGGCGACAACATTAATCCTCGGCTCGTTCATCACAGCTGTGTGCTCGCGTAGTGCTGTGTGTTTGCCATTTCAATCCGACATGAGGAAGTGTAATTGCAATTCTGACTCCAAAAGTAGTCTCCTGGGGCTATCTACACAATTACACAGATATTGATACAGTCAGAAATGCTTTTGTATTGCCTATTGCACCTTTTGTTAACTGTGACTGAGTTACCATTAATAGTTCCATTGTCTGCTGCCAAGTGAGGTATCTTTTCTTGATCCACATGTGCTTTAAGTGGTTAATTTGTGTTCTGACAAGATGAATATTAAGTTTGAGGAATGCGAAGGGTAATCTAAAGCTAAAAAGCACGAGTATATGAGTGAAAGTTTTGTAATTAGCCTACTGTTTACACACTAGATACCCAGAATTAACTATGACCTGCATCTTGAAGCCTGTCACTGTGCATTTAGAGAAGCCAAGCGCGTCGTAGGCTACAATTCAGCCATTATTAAAAACAGGCAGTGTCAGCAAGTGTCATTCAAAGAGCAGTAGAGTCTGAAAAAAGATATCAGTATTGCAAGAAGAGCTTGGGGTAAGTCATTAATCATCCAGGTAACCGCTGTGGTGCAAAATGCATTGCTTCAATGAATTAGTTGCAAGTGTAGTTAGCTTAAACAGACTGTACCTGAAGTTTTTTTTTTTGTTTCTTCTAGTAATAGTAATAAAGTAATAAACATGAATTGATTGCATCAACTGGCGTTAGCATTTTTTTCATACAACTTTTCTACCGCAATTAAAAGCATATGCATTACCCAATAAGAACCAATCATTATTGAGCTTCAGGAACACTGTTGATGCATGAATGCACTAAGTCTACAGACAAATGAGTTTCAAACACAATGTGCTTGGCTTTAGAACCGGGTAAAAAAAATCAGACATTTGTGACAGGAAGAGGATAAAATCGGGACACTTTAATGCATGGTTTTAATACAGACGTACAAGAAAAAGAAAAAAAAGAAGAGAAATGCAATTACTAAAGGAAGGTGTGACTTTGAAATTGCAATTATAGTACATTTGATTCTTGCTGTCCTCAACCTATCTACACGGACTAATTTCTCTGAGATGTCTCCCATCTTCCCAATTGCTCTCTTGGAAATAATTTCAAAATGCCTGAAGACTCAACGGTGGCCAATGAAGTAGAAAATCTGCACCTCGTGTTTCCATGACAACACCTAACATTAAGTGCGTCACCCGTTTGCTTCCTCGCTTCCTCTGATTGATCTCATCGCCCGGGCCTCTTCAGGGGGACAAGAGCACATTTGACATGCTTGACACAGCAGGGCACACATGCAAACACACACACATCAGGAAGGAGGAGGCCTGCGTTCATGCCGTGCTACGTCGAAAAAATGGGGGAAATGTGGACATGTGCGAAGAGGAAACTGTTCAAAGGGAGCTGTGGGGGGATCTCTGGTTATATGGCACCCCACTGATGTGATACACTGTTTTACTCTTTATCTCTATCAGTGTCTCTGCATGTTATCACTGCTTTATGTTTTCCCATTGGACATTGTTGTCAGTGTTGTACTCTTTATCCAAGTCCCAAAGCTGATAAAGATCACATGGATTATTGATTTGTATTCGCTTCATGTTCACCTAAAATGAACCACAGTTTTAAACATTAAAGGGACACTAAAGTATTTTGTAATCTCTGCATTTTATATTATTGTTTTGGGGTTTTAACCACTGCCTATTTTCAACAGGGCATTAACTAAATCTGAAAATGTCTTGTCACTGTTACTGAATGTTTGGGTCCTGCTGCTGTGGTGTGATCCTCGCTGCTTACATTAAAATGAGTGCAAATGGTGGCATTAAATCAGACTAAAAAAAAAAAGAGTATCCTTTGAGAGTTACCCACAAAACTCTAGGCAAGCTATGGCTCATTTTCAGCAGGATGACAGACGACAGCTGTAAGACAGGACTGTGCATCCAATCAGTGTTGTTTTTTTTATGTTTGCATGTGTCCCATGTGGTTTCAGCCACTAGACCCCCCTCTTATTTCCCTTCTGAAGCTGCCCTTTAAAGCTGCCAGCCAACCAGCCATGCAACCTGCTGAGCATCACACAAGGGCAAGGGCAGTCCCACCTTGTCCGGCAAATACAAGTCCCAACAGCACTGGCCTTCTCTTCTAATTAATTTCATCTGAGCAAGGCCTGGCCATTTCCCTTTTGGCACAGGTATCTTTAGCTTTAGTATTAAAAAAAAAAAACTAGGTGGATATGCCGATTGAGAGTTCCTTGAGCGAAAAACCCCCCAAAACAAAACAAAAACACACAAAACAAAAACAAGCAAAAAGAAAAATTTGTATGCTAGCATGCATTCAAGGATTAACATTTCCTTATATCAGTTCATTAAATAGAGACTGCCTCTGAAAGAAGTCATGGCCTTGGTTGTCTTTACTTCACAAACAGTACAATAAAATCTGGCCTGTTTAAAGTGGTCAAGACCAACTGGGACCAGGCCACAAAGAAGACCAAGACTTTTGTAGACGGTAAATAATAATGAGTAAATATTATGGTGGTAGAGTGGTTTGCAGGAGTGCTACGATAAAGAATGTCACGGGATCAATCCCAGGCTTTCTGTGTGCAGTCCAACACTCTGTTTTTTTCCCATTACGAATGACTAGTGATTGTACTTGATGTACCCATCACACGCCCAAAGCACCTATCATAACACAATAGGTTCCACTCCAAAAAAAAAGCTGTAAAACATGAATGAATACATGAGAAATGGGTGAAGTCAAAACTAGTATTCTTGAACCGTCATAAGGTGCTTCCACACTACTAAAACAAACTCAAATAAAATTTCTGAGATGGTGCAGTTCATTTGAGCTGGTGCAGACTAACAAACACTACCGTGTACCGTAAAGAAGTAGGTCTTGGACCCCATGCAAGAAGATTCCAGTGCAATTCGTTGGTGAGAACACGGCATTTGAAGTTGATAGTGGTAATTATTAGGCCTGTTGTAGCGTGTTAGTCTGTTTATTCATTTTCTCTGTTAAAACACTGCAGAGCCAACAGACACTTTGCAATCTTAAACCAATCAGGTGTTTACGAACAAGACTACATGACTCACTTTAATGATGACAACATAATTCACAGCGTGGGAAAAATCTGCAAACCATACAGACCCAAACAAATGATAATGCAACATAATGATTGGCGGACTCTGGTTCTGATTTGAGGTGTGTACATGCCCTTTAAAATCCAGAGTACTCTATGTCAAAGACCAAAATGTGCTTGATTCTGAGACACTATTTTCCAATGAATACACCAAATTTTGCCAGGTTGGAAACATGGTAGTTAAACCTAACCCAATGAGCCTCAAACTGTCTATTTCTTAATGGCCTTAATATGTATTCATGGCCGATTGTGCATGCATGTCCAAGGCTGCGGCCATTTTAATAATGACTCCGTCTGTCACCAGCAGCTGGACATGAACACGGCCATTTCAACATGTGCAGGAAGACGTTTAGACTTCCAGAATGAGTGACCTCGCAACGAGTCCAGTCAGCAGATAAACCCCCGAAGTGAAGCTAGGAAGAGAGTGGAGGAGTGGCTCTGATTGGACTGATAGAGCATTGACAAGGTTAATCACTTGATAACTACTCCCTATTGATCCGCTAACACTCGAAGGCAGTTGACTGAGGAACTGACGAGGAAGAGATGATGATTTTGCTGTAAAAATGACACACATGCTCTCAGGAGGAAGATTTTTATGAAGCTCGAAATCCTTGTTCTACTGACCTATATGCATAAATTAAAGACCACTGGGAATACCAAAAGGCAACTTGATCTCTTTTTGGAGCCGTTTCTAACATTCTAACAGCCTTTCTCATCTTTGCTGTATAAAAAAAAAAAAAAAAAAGGCAAGAGGTGCATGAACAAGCAGTGAAAAGATGTTGAAATCGTTTGCAATAATGTCCAGGTAAAACGCTCATGCCGTGGCAGAAATGACTGCAATAGCGCTATAACATCCCATTAAAAGGACATAAAGAGATAGTGGGCAATAATGAGAAAGATGTGTCAGCAGCGTTTATGGACAGTAGAGATGTCAGTCCCATTAGGATGACTTTATTTTCACTGCACTGTGTTCACTTTGCTTGCGTTGACCTGCTTTGCCAAAGGAACACAACGTACAGTGATGCTAAATTTATTTTATTTTCCCGCTTCACTGCCCATTACTGTCGCTCTAAATAAAGAGAGGAAGATTCAAATGCAGAACAAGTGGTGGAAATATAAGGGACAGAGAGGACAGAAAGCCTAGAAAACCATCTCAGCACAATTTCACCGGCTGACGATTAGGTCTTTTCTATTTCATGACCGACAACAGATATAAGGTCACCTTGTGCAGACCTGCAGATTACAAAGATTACAGTATCATTCATAATCAGGCTGGTGTTTTTGTTCAAGACCAAATGAGTCAGGGACAGGATTGTCATGGAAAATTTAATTAACATGTAAATTGTGGAATTCCTTTTTTGTCAGTATCTACGGTAGCCCTGCAGGAACATTTTAAAAGGTTGAAAAAAGAAGGCAACTGAATGTAGTTTTGTCCCTCATCCAAAGGACTTTGTCAATTCTGCCAACCCTTTAACATTATGACTACCTGAATAACTGAGAACCTACACAGGGACATGTTGTTTACTATGAACAAATCTAGTGGAATTAAGTCAGTTGATGAGTTAGTTTCAGAAATATAGATTTAAAGCTATCCCTGTGCTCGGTTTGTCTGCCCATTGTGGAAAACTGAGCTAAAACTGAGAGAAAAGAACAGAAAGTGAACCTAATGGCTTCTTCCACTTGCTTTTATAGAGCTTTAAATCACTATTTTAACCCAAGAAGACACAGGTATCTTCAGTCACTGACCAGCTAAAAAGGCAAAGGTTAAAAAGCAAAAGGTGCTACAATGCAGCGATTTTACTTAGTTTAATTGTTAAATAATGTTTAATTATTTAACAACAATATATTTTTGTGAAACGTTGTGAATTGTTTTGTGTACAGCACTATTTCCTTGTTTTTTCCTCCCACCTTCATCTCATTATTAAGTATTACACAATATAAAAAGATGATAATTGTTTTGGTCATCCTGTAAAGTTGACAATACAAACAAAAAATGACAAAAAAAATAAAATAAAATATTATTATTATTATTTCAACAAAACAGTGACATCTGGTATATTACCATTTTTCAGTGAGCAGAAAATGTATTCCACAGAGATACACAACATTGCTCAGATTCTACTGTGAAGAAATGTGTTATTTTAATTATTTTTCACAGCTAAACTCCACCGTTTACAGATAACCTTAAAAAAAGATAAATCAAAGACACCTGATTTTCCTTCATCCCAGAAGGTGAGAGGAACTGTATTAGAGTGAGATTACGCCGTGTAAACTTTAAGCGACTCCTGCATTGGCCCAACGTGCTGTGATTCATTCACATAAATCGACTAAAGTCACTTTGATGCCAGCTCCGAGATAAACACGTCGACTGTGGGGCATGCGAAGCACAATGTGGCTGATGATGATAAATGTGAAACTCTTTTAGTCATTGGAAATCAGTCCCACAGCTCTCGGGCAAAATCTGGCAGAAGTGTGGCAGACAGTGCAGATATAGCAGGCTTGATTTGATGCCATATCTTTGAAGCCAAGTCTATCTCTAAACAGCACGCTAACGCTCCTCTTTGGATTAGATCAGACGAACGATCTGCAAATACCAATTACAGCGCCCACATTAGTGGCCAAAGACGCAGCAAGGGGCAGACAGACAGACGGGCAGGCAGAGGGACAGGTGGCAAACAAAAGAAAAAACTTATGAATGGAAAAAGAGTGTTTGAGAGACATGGCAAACGCTTAGTGTATGTGACAGTTATAGTGATGGAACTGTGTAATTACAGAAGTAGAAATCTGGAAATATCCCCAGACCTGAAATTATGAGATAACAAGAGATAATCATGAGAGGTGCCTGCTCCTTCAAACAAAACCTGGTCCTACAGTAACCCTGTGCTGCAGCTGGATTCTTGAGATTTGGGAGTTTCCAAACACATGTAAATCCATCTTGTATCTCGCCAAGCAAACTGCTGGAGTCGAACCATGGGCTCACCGGACTCTTGTGACCAATGATGCTGCAGCACAGGAAGAGGCGGGTTTTTAATTTGACTTTTTCTTCTCCTCTTTGTAATTAACTTGGCCACGCTGAAAGACGTCAGTGTTGATGATGCTATGGAATAAGTTTTATCTTTGAAAGAAGCGCAAAGAGTGGCACCTCTAGGATACTAGTCTATGTTTCATCCAATCACCACCAAGTTTTTGACAGAAGGCGCCTCCCTTTTGCAAACGCTTTCAACAGCCTTCCCAGATGGTACTGCGAAATAGACTATGTTCTGTGGAGCAGTTCTATCTGGCGGAGTCAGGTTAGTCCTACAGACAGGGCCTGGAAACAACAGAATAGAAACAGTTCCTTTCACTGTTTTATGTGTGAATGTATCATAACAAAACTCAACGTAAGACTGTTTTGTCCAACAATTCTGCCAGTGACCACTTGTGGTACTGCAGAAAAAGATCCAATCAGGACCAGATTGGATCCTTCTAGACCAAAATATTGAAATACACAACTGCTATACGACTTCAAGCCCATTCGTCAAAACCAATCATGTGAATGAATAAATCATGACACTGCACAGGTTTGGTCATGAATAGATAGTAAAGCTGAGGGAGGAGAGGTGAGCAGATGAAGCTACTCATGTGAGACCACACCATCAGGTCAATCCACTCACTTTAACCCTTGCAGTGCTGAGGTGAACAGAAACTATTATGGGTTTAAAAAAGACACATTACACACTATCTTTATCCCTTTCAGCAAGAAGCAAGCTTAATTATAAAGGCTTGATTATGCTAGTAGGGAAAAGCAAAACAGCATCTTACAGAACAGGTAAACTGAATATAGGAATTGGCTTTCCAATTTTGAGGACTGAGAAGAAGTCCTTCAACAAGAAAAAAGCACTTAATATATTATAGAAATGTTGTCCCATTATTTTGTCTTTTTACTTCATTACTTTGAAGATATTAGCTTTCATACTAAAGGGACTCAAAGAATAAGAATGAACAAGTAAAAGAAAGTCCATATTACCAAGGTTATCATGTATGACTTATACATAATTGACGCATGATATTGGATTTGTTCACAATAAATGTAATTACCAGTCATAACATTGCAATTGTGCCCTTCCCTCTCACTTCAAAAATACAATAATGCCTTTATAAATATTAATGGTGTCAGGCTATATCTCCCTTGGACAGAATGACACAGTACAGAAATGAGACTATATTTCAAACATAGAAAACTCTAGTGTCAATGCATTTGGCTGGAAGTCACATTCACAAACACATGCCCTTTTTATCACACAATTCACATTCATTAAGCATACACTATTATCTCTGCCAGTCTAGAGACAACCAGTATACAGTACGTCCAAGCACAATGTACAAAGAGCTGCTGTTGAATTAATGTCATGTAAAACAACAAGTGAATTGCCGCTTTCAGACATTGACCCGATTCACTGTGGACACTAAAACCAGTCTGTCCTTGCACCTCTTTCCCCTAATCAAAAGACTCGTACTGAAAGGGGATAGGCACCATTCTAAACCACTGAGTCATTCTACCAACTAAACCGAGGCCCCTTTTTGAATCTCCTCACAAACCTTTGGATAATGCACAATGAATAAAAACACATAGAATCAACAGCCTATTTTGGAATGCACTTTCAAAGCCTGTTATAAATCAACACCGGTGTCTCCCACACGCCCCCCTGCATTCTGCCTATCGCCCCTAGCAACGCTGGCAGCTCTGAAACTTCTCCAGACTTCGAGCATCACCACGGCGACGGCAGAGAGATTCATTTGCCGGGCTTTGCAAGACAAGACAACCCGGTATCTCCTTTTATGTGTGACATTCTGCTGATGGAAACAGTTGGTGGTAGAGTAATCCCCGTGGTAACCTTACCCGTGTCCGCATCGGAGACAGCAGTCCCTCCATGGCTGATGCGTTTGGTTCCACCGGGCTCGGGTCCCCCCCTCTCTCTCCGCTGTGCCAATGTATTATCCCAATCGGCGAATAGATCCGGTTAGAAACGCTGTCTCATCCTCAGAAGTGAA
This sequence comes from Rhyacichthys aspro, assembly GCA_036850595.1. Lineage (NCBI taxonomy): Eukaryota > Metazoa > Chordata > Actinopteri > Gobiiformes > Rhyacichthyidae > Rhyacichthys > Rhyacichthys aspro. The sequence continues at coordinate 5,356,712 of CM072153.1, read as the reverse complement.
CATCTCCTGTGCAATGGAGCTCCCTGCCCACCACCCACAGTGCCCGATGCGCTGCACACATGGGCGCACACGCACAAACCAACTCCTGGTGTTTCTCCTCCGTGCGCGGACCTGTCAGCTCGTATGTGACGTCCCACTGTCAGGCGGCGTGCTGTTAATGTGCGGTGTCCATAAACGCTCACTCTCTCATGTCCTCACTGCCTCCAGCTACGTTTGCTCCCTTCAAATGATCGTAAGGTCCTCTTTCTCTCATGTCTCCTCCCCTCCTTCGTCTCCTGCCTCTTGTGCCTCTCTCTTTCCCCGCTGTCAAAACCTTGTTCTCCTAATCTAGCAGGAGGGGGTCAGACAAAATGAGCAGCTATAGACCCCTTTACTGAAACAAGATAAGCTGTGCGAGCATTTTGGCAACCGGGTTTGAGCAGACTGCAATGCATTTTCAATAAAAGAACGGGCACAAGGCACCAAAAGTAGCATTTTTTGACTCCATGTGAGTGCTGTCAGTGAGTAGGTAGAGAGAAGTGAGAGGTTTATGATTACCTGGCTAAATTTATAGAAGCATTAAGGGTACACTAAGCGACAAGTCACTGGATGTGTATAAAACAGAACACCAGATAACATCAGATCAAACTTATACATGAGCTGTTCAAAGACTTTTTTTAAAGCAATCATTTGGCTATAGTATAAAGGCCATATCAAAATTTGTCTATAAGCAGTAGTGTGTAGTGTAATGATTAAAGATACAGAGGGTTTTGTAGGCCACGATTCAACTCTGGTCAACAACAGTCAGCTTCAGTTTAAGCAGCGTTAAAAAGTTACAAAAGACAGAAAACAAAAGAGGAATGGGGTATGGGCAGGTTTGTGTTGTAAATAGAGCATAAGGTAAGGAGTATAGTTTGTTTATGTTATACTGGATAGTACTACAGTTGTGGTGTGCGTGGTTAGCACTCCTGAGTCACATCAGGACATACAGACTCCACACAGAAAGATACCTCTCCATGTTACGGCGCTCCAACTTCCTGAATATGAATGTGAGAGAGTCTGTCTCCAAATGTTAGAGCTGCGATTAAATGGGGATTGTCCTGGGCGTACCTTGCCTCACACCTAAAAGCTGCTGGGATAGTCTCCAGCCCCATGTGACCTTTAACAGAATACGATGTAGAAAATAAGAGAACTTTAGATATTGAATGTCGAAGGTGGTGGTGGAAGAATTTCTTGCAGTTGTCCTAAAATTCTTTCTCTGTTAAATGTTTGTCATAAATGTAGTCATATGACTCAGAGATTGTCCATCTTTTTATCTGTCACACTACGCAACATATGACCTTTTAAAATCATGGTGTGCAGTTTCGCCATGAATGATTTAACTGCCTGCAAATGCAAAAAAAGTTTGAAAGTTGCTTGTGGTAAAATGCATTTTAGAGCTTACATGCAAACCCTTGGGAAAGAGCATTTCTTCAGTTTGCAAAGTGGGCGTGTTTTTTTTTGGGTTTTTTTGACGATGATGATGACGCTGTTGGTAAAAGGGTCGATAGTGTGTGAGTGAAAGACATTAAGGAGAAAGCACAGGAGAATAAGAGGACAAGGCACTCTTTGGGCCACCATTGTCCCATCAGACAATAGTGGCTCTTAATTGCCTAGCAACCTGATCAGCCTCTACTCTCTTAATAGACAAGGCATGACTCACCCTCTCAAATAAATACACAAACACCCTCACACAAAGCTTTTTTCCCACATAGCTGCCTCATACGGTCACAGCTGCATGTGACACGACAGGTCAAGTACTGGACAGTGGTTCCTTGTCGTATCCTAATGGCTTCTCATCCCATCCATGTAATTGAGATTCCATTAGACGGTATTAGAAGTGAATGGCGACGGTCGTGTGTCACAGCATGTGCACTGAGGAGTGTGTGAATGTTACTTTAAGTGAATAAAAAAAAAAAACCCTGGACAAATCATCACCTCTGCTCTCAGCCGCATCCCATAGTTTCCATGGAGATGGTGCCTGTAACGATGGGAGCAGAGACAAGCAGAGAGACCATTAGAAGAGGAAAGAAATAATATATCAGTGCACTCCTGCGTCTTTTGCCATCCTCTGTGACAGGATCTGGCTGTGTCAGGAGAGGAAGCTGATGTTGCATGCCTCCGGACTTCAAACCCTCAGTGCTTCAAACCTCGCCACCAAGACAGCGTGATACCAAGAGAGATGGCCTCATTCCCCCTTTTCCATTTATTTATAGAAAGGCTCCTCTGTATTGACCCAGATAAGCATGACAAGAAAGTCCTAACAATTAACTTACCAACCATCCCTCATTAGCCGTCTTAAATGTCCTTGTATTTATCCAAACAAATATGGAATATGGAATAGATTGAAGTGGACATGAGATAATAACCGGAGTAAAGTATCCCATGGTTTCAAAACGTTAAAATCCACAAATCCTGTTCTTGAAATAGGGCTGGTCAAGGAATGATCAAAAAGTAATGAACGATACAAAAAGCCTGCCTGTTAAACATAACACTTTAACTGTGTAATCTAAATAGAAGTCATTAAATTGAAAGACAGTAATTTACAGAAATCAGGAGCCAATCATTGCAGCTTTTGGGAAAAACAGAAAAAGAGGAAAGCAAAAGTAAAACTGAAAAGGCAGCCACTATGACATAAACATAGGTGTTGTGATGACTTTTATGGACTGAAAATGTACTGCCAGTGTTTTGTCCAAAGTCCATTCTGTAAAATAATATGTGGCTAGATGATTAGGCTGGTAACTATGGAACCACGAAAAAATGTATATTGTTCGGACATCTTGATTATTTGTCCATAATTTTCCCATTGGTTCAGTGAATCTCACTTACTGTGCGTTATGCAAGCAGGAAGTGTGCATTATACATTTTAATTGCAGAATTCAGAGACTTTCACAGTGTGCAAGTTGTCTAAACTATAATTCCCTAATCAACAAATAGCACTATAATATTTTAATAAAGTTTATCATTCTGTCCGAATCTTACACTGTCCCATGCAGAGTGTACACTTTAGGTTATTTCAAAGAGTATAGCTCATTGAAATACAGTAAATTACATAATTAATACTTGTCAATTTTAACTGCTGCTGAATTAAGTTAAGTGAATGGGTGTTGCACTGGTCGTTAAACTGTCACTTTCCAGAAAACAGAAATAAAAGAAATCAATCTGTAACTGAAAGTCAATTAAACCGGTCAGAAGTAAAAGTAGTCAAAATGTTATACTTCAAAAAAGATTTCTGATTTGTTGCTGATACATATTGTCACTGTAGTAAAGGAAAAAGCAGTCTGACTGAAACCTGTTGTCGCACAGAAGCATTGATTCACTTTGGTGTGTACTTCACAGTCATCTCAGTCGATCACGGGTTGACCAGATCGATAAGAGTCAACCTGAAGCTACAGCTGCTCTGGACCAATACACAGTGTCAAATGGATTTTTATAGGTATGTATAAATATTGATGTGACTGTTAAAGTGCATTATAGTTTAAATTGATTTGCTCATTCATTTGCAATGTATTCTCTAAGGGCATTTTTATTTGAATCTGCGCCAAGGCCCACACTGAGAACTAATGAATTGTTACATTTTATTGGTTTTGTTCGCTAACTTTTGGTTTCACAGTACACTATTTAAAACTCATGGATGCACTATGTTAAACCGGACAAATGGGTGGCGTTTATTTGACAGACAGTAGGCAGTGGTGAGTGTGTTCTCACTTTAGCTGGTCCTTTTACAGTTAAAAGGAGTGATTGTCAACTGGTCTGATATAAGAACCCACTATCAACAAAACAAATCTGTAATTAAGAGCGAGTCAACAGTGTTTTACATGCACTTCTGTTTTTTTTTTGTGCTTTTCTTACAAGATTATTCTTTTGGCCTTTTTGTTTTAGTAACAGCGTAGACAGACAGCAAAAAGGGTAGCTTTGAGCTTATGACCAGATGTAACCTGGGCTGCTTAACTATGTGGTATGTGCACTACCAGGTGAGCCACTGAGATGCCCATGTATGTTAGCTTTTTTTAAAAAGTATACAGTTTATACACATTTCAAATATTTTTCCATTTTTTCCTCACACACTCTGTGACCCACGAAGAACATGCATGTGACTCGCGGAATCGCTGGTGACTGGAGCTTATCCCAGCAACTTTGGGCCTTAGACGGAGTACATCCTGGACATTGACCAGTAGATCGCAGGGTTGACACTTAGACGCTGACAGACAACCATTCACTTTCACATTCATTCACTGGGGATACTTTAGAGTTGCCAATTCACCTACACATGCATGTCTTTGGGCGGTGGAAGCTGGAGTACCCAGAGACTCAGAAAGGCCAGAGTTGGCTGAGGATGTTTGAGTTGGCAGGGGGGATTTGAAATCACGACCTTCTTGCTGTGCTAACCACTCTGCCATTGTGCACCCCCTCAATGGAAATATGTTATTAAATAATTCATTCAAAGAGCGGTAACAAATGCGCTGTTAAAGATGTTTGAGTCACAATAACGCTTATTAGAAAATGATCAGCTGCATAGTATGCTATTAAAATCATCATAATCATATTCATCATAATCAAGTCTCAATGTGTTTTAAATGCACTGATTGGTTTTCCTAATTTCCTTTCTCTATTTGTTCTTCTTCACTGGTTTGATTCTCTGTGATTTCTTGCATTTGCTCCAAAAGCCAGCACTATTACCAACTTGCTTTCCTTGGTCCTGTTTGGTCTGGACTAAGACTACCTGACGATTGTTTGGTCCACACCACTGTACCATTCACACCAGTTCTGTTCTGACCAAATGGTGAAGTACAAAAGTCCAGACCAAACAGTGCAGGTGTGAAAGCGCCTTATGCAAATGTACTGTGTCTGTTTATAGGCGCTCACTGTTTTCTACTCCAGGGGAACCAGCAAATGCATGAACAATAAATAATCCCAGAGCTAATTAACATTTTTTTTTTCAAATAATTCTCCACAAACAGAGCTTATATTCGTGTTTTATTTAAAAAGCACATTTAAATGCAGAAGCCCCCTAAGAGCACTATTCCTTGGTCCACTTCACATAAAGCAATTTACCACTTCACACGTAACATCGCCAACAGACCATATGATTCTATCACAGCGTGTGCCCCTCTCTCATTTCCTCTCTGTCTCACAGAAACATCAGAGAGACGAACCAGATGCACTATATCAAACCTTAATTCTGCCTAACGCTGTTATTGATGATGTTAAAATTGGATAAGTGCCACAGAGGTCATTACAGAGAGGAACCGGGAAGAGCTTAAATCTCATTATTGGAATGACCTTTGACCTTATGGGGCTGCTCTGTATCTGAGAGATTCTCATGAATTTTACACGCCATATTTCACCCATTCTCATTCTCTACTGGATCTATTTGACTTTTAAATACATTTGAGTGTAAGCTGAATATGTCTATTGGGGGAGGTGGCACTTGGTCGCATGATTTGGTTCCATGAAAGAAATGTTTGGATCCTAATAAAACAGTAATATACAAATAACAACAGCAAAACAAAAAATTCAAAAGACACAGTCAATGATATAGTCTCTTGTCCTTCTTCTAATTCAAGCAAATACAGTTGATGTTCATGATATAATGTGACATCCTTTCTGGGCACTGTACTACAAAACCAGCGGATGTTACCCCAGATATGCCTCTACAGGGCAAGACAAAACCATCCAACAATCATGGATAAGTAGCATAACAGAGTGGGCTACCAACTTATTAGGTTAACCTTGGAGCTGTGAGTGTGTCTATGTTGAAAGAGTCAAGTCAATGCTAAACGACCAATCACATCAACAGTTAGGAGATATCTTAACATTAAACTCAGCTGCAAAATAAACAGCAGTATAGATGGCACATAGCTATGGAGCAGTAAAGTGTTTATGCTTACCACACCTTCACCACACTGCTTTGTTTCTGGATTCTGATTGGTCAGTGGATTCAATGTCTCTGTCCTCTATCTTAAACTTAATGCTACAAGAAAAAAACTCTGTTCAACTTGTTACAGTCAGCAGGTTAAGTTGAGGACACACTACGAGAAGACCCGACCCAACCTCAGTTGCAGTCAATCAAACATGTTTGAATTTGCTGTGCCAAATCTGGATGCAGTCGGGTTTTGTGAACTCATTACCAGCCACCAAGAGAGGGTGGGACACAGGATATAACGTCAGAGGATTTCAGGAAGTAGTGGGAATATTAAAACAACAATGGCAACAAGGTTCTGATTGTTCAAAAGCTAATGGTGCACAGATGCAGGTGACAAAAGCCATTCTCTGACAGAAATAAATCCTCTTTCTTACGATATATTTCTGAAGTAATCTCTGTTTTTAAGAAGTGTACATGTAATATAGTTGCAGTAGTTTTTTGGCAGTGTAATATAATACAGTTACTTTATGTCTGTACCCTGATTAGATCCCTGTACCTGTAATTTAAATTTATAATCTGCCAAGGTTCTTCATTCTTTGCACGCATTATTCATTTTTGCTCCATTTTGGCCACTCATTGTGAGTAAACATCCTTTAAGATGGGGGCATAAAAGGTGTTCCGTGTGCCCAGGATTGGCTGCTCTGGTGTCAGGACACAGTGACATACAGCCCCATATATCCCCGTCACACATTACTGCTGACACTGAGCGGTAACCTGTCCCTGCCCCCCACTCTTTCCACTCACTACTGAACCAGATGCACATAAAGGAGAGAATGGGCGGCTGGGGTATAAGGTATGTTAAACATTAAAGTCTCGAGACAATAGTACACAGAGAGGCGCAATAATAAAGCTAGCCCTTGCTTCAATAGGTGTTTCCGATCTTTAAATGGAAGTGGTAATTAGTGGCAAAAACTATAACTTGTCATTAAACAAACAGAGAATGGGAGAAACTGTCAGACTTTTTGTTTACCATTTTGTCTTCACCATTTCACATTTTAAAAAGGCCTCAAGGAATTTAAGATGCAACAGTACCTCACTGGTCTTCATCACCGCTCGCTGTTAAAGGTAATGGGTGAAACCTGACTCTGCATTGAGCTCTGTAATTGAATGTTCACTTGCTGGGATTGGTTTCCTACTGCAAGAGCATGAACTGACAAGCATATGCATGTTCATCAGACTTTACTTTGACTGCATCTAGAGCGGCTGCTCGTATGAACACAGTCAACTCAATTTTTTCTCAGAGATGACATCCTGGTGGCCACCTAGTACCTCCTCCAGGTGGGTGTCATGTACGAACAATATTCGCAAATCCTCCCTCGCAAGGTCTCTCTGCAGCTTGTTTCCATATGACTGTCCACTTTTTGGATATTTGCGCATATATATTATATGTTTTGGCAACACTAACTATAAAGGTCAAAGTCCCTCCTGATGTTTTGTAAATGCACACATAGGGATTTTATTTATTTATTTATTTAACAAACAATTATAATGTCAAAGTGGCAACATAACCAAATCTAAAACACTGGGACATGAACAGGTCTCAACAAAATAACAAACAAGAAAAGAATCTTTAAAAATCGAAAAACATTTTTTGCACATAATGAAATGATCTAAATATAACAGTAAATATAACACAAGCTGGTGTGAGAAATCTTACAGGGCAAATGTATTTAAGATTACTGTATTTGTTGTGTTATGTGTTATAGGCTTTATACAGAAGATTGTTGGTACATGGGACAAGGAGCTTGAAAGTGAGACAATCCCCATTACATAGGGACATAAGGTCACCTTACGCAAGACTGATCTATTATGTATCTATGGACTCAACTGTTTAAGGTTAATCTTATTAAAACGTTTAAGTAGGTATGCCAAAGTGACACAGTAACTACCGTATTTTCCAGACTATAGAGCGCACCTAAATATAAGCCGCACCCACTAAAATTGAAAAGAAATATATATTTTGTCACATATAAGCCGCACCGGACTATAAGCCGCCGATATCCAGGCTGAGAAATAAGATATTTACATAGAAAGATTTTGTACCATAAGTGTTTATTCATATACCTGAACTGATTGTTTCCGAACAGTGCCTGTAACACGGCAGTAAAAGTGCTGATCAAACAAAACAGAAAAGTCATTGATGGTTTTATTCATTTTCTGTGCCTAAACCAGTTGCTTTATTTCTTCCTCCTGGTACTGAAACACTGAACAAACCTGTCCTTTTTCTTCCTGCACTGTTAAAGCGCAACTGTGCAACTATTAAAGTCGCTTCATTTTCCCGTGCACTGAAACCACAAGTCACTACTCATCTTCCTCCTGAGCATTGAAACTACTGAACACCAAACCACTGTCACTTCATTTGTTTTCCATTATGAGGGGGTGAGGGTGTAAAAATATTACCGTATTTTGCTGTTGTGCGTCTTGGGTTGCATGTGCTAAGAATAAAAACTGGTGCTTTCTTGTTTGTACCGCTGCCTCGTTTGTCTCGTTTTTGCACTTCCTGCTAGAGCGCCCCCCTGAGGGCTGGAGAAAAATTAATAGAAAAGCCGCATCTCTGTATAAGCCGCATGGTTCAAAGCGTGGGAAAAAAGTAGCGGCTTATAGTCCGGAAAATATGTTAAATAGTATGTTTCTGTCTTTTAAAAAAGCCTATGTCGGATTTAGAGCTGATTTTATTTTTTTCAGGTAACAACCAAACAGGTAACAGCCTCACTCAAGTGTGATGCTGAGATCTGGACTGCAGGTCATAGGTCTGAGAGCAGTAGATGTGACTTGCAAATGTAAAGGCAGTGCTACTGAGTGGTGCTGGCAACATAAGAGGACACTGTTGGGCCAGAAACAATACATTTTATCACAGAAGCTGAAGGTTTGATGAAATCTTAACCCTTGCCATGACTGGACCCTGGGCTTTGGACATGTTTAGTCCACACAAAACCAAAAAAACAACATTTACATGTGCATATTGAACGTTAAAGGCGGTACCAAACCCTTCAGTATTATATTATAAATTGTTGCACAGTACACGCTGCAATATTCTTCCCCTAAATCCATCCCCCACTCTTCCTCAGTCAGTCCCATGTGAGTTTCTTCAACACACTTTGACAGACAATTCATCATTCTAATCTCTTATTTTAAATTTCGCCGACTTAAGACTTCTAAGGCCCTTATGCTGGAGCCTAGACACTGTTTGCACCGAGCCGCGGCCTGGACAAATGTGAGTCGGGTGTCATTTTCTCTGGTTGTTTGGGTTTGTACAGAAAGCTGCAATTAGACGGCACACACTAGCACAAGCTAATGAGCTGCTGCTAAACAGACTGTAGCTTCACGGGGAAACAAAGGAATTAATTGCAATGATTACCAATTAGGCCACATCACAGCCAGGAAAGCACCATTATCGCTTCTGTCTTTCTTCTGTTCGAAGCGCTCCAACTCCTCGCTTCAACCTGATGTCTCTTCGTCTTTGAATCTGTCCTCCCATCTGCCGTTGTGTCTGGCCAATATTGTTATAATTCTTTATTTTTTGGTATTGCTATGACAAAAAGAGTTGCAGACAGATTGAAATAGAGAAAAAGATATTCATTGTGATTCAGTCTGTTCTTGGTGTCTGGGTGGGAATAGAAAGAGCCCATAAGTCAATGTGCAACCCTGTCACAGCATTACAGCTAAATCAATGTCACAGGAGAGCGGAGTGTTCATACAGCGCGCTGGGACGACTTCTCCGAACAGACCAATCACATCGACTCTGGGGGGGAGACGGAGAGACAAAACGTGCGGCTGTTAACAATCACCGTCGATAATATGGACGGCATGATGGAAACCTGGATGGACTGGGAGCTGCAGGTTTTACATGGAGGCTTAGCTTATTTCTCTCATTGCCCAATATATCGGATTCCTGGAATGGATTTTTGACTTGAGCTGTTTTATCTCAATTTACAGCCCAGATTTACTGTTAGCACATAAAGTGTTAAAATACAACCTAAATTTATTGCATTTTATAATAGTTCTATGACAATTTTGACAATTGCAGTGTAGTGATGTTAGAGTTGGAGTCTGCTCTTCCAATTGAGTTGTCACCAACCTGCCTCTGTTTAAAGCCAAAAACTTATTTGTTCATAATGGCTTTTGACATTGCATTTAATTATGCCCATCAGTGTTCTAAGGTTCTCAAACAGTGGCTTTTATGGGTTAAACTTAGTACTCAGGACCATATAAAACAATTAAGAAATCAATTATATGCATACAACTACACTTAGTTTTAGACTTATCTATATTCTTTCTATATACTTACTGTTTATGACCAGTGATATAAACAGAAGAGTAAGTGGTACTTGGAGAGCTGTATACTTTATCAGATGGTACTCACTGTGAAAAGTTTCAGAATCACCGCTCTAGAGGATATAAAGGGCTGTATAAAAGTTGATTGATTTCGATTTCCAAGTATTCTACAGTGCAGATATTGGCAGGGCCTAGATGTAACAGTATGTATAAATGTTAAATGTTAACAATTGTACTTGTTTTAACAGACATTTAAACACTGTTGGGTCTCTTTTGTTTTATAAATTTTCTTTGTATTTTAAATCACTTTACAGCTCGAAAGGTAGATACACCGGAAGCTGCAGCGTTTGCATATTAGCTATTTTATTTCTTACCTCATATCAATTGCCAGAAAGGATTTTACATGTATTTATCTCACTCAGGATCAATCTAATGTGAATGCATTTTGCACAGTTTGAAGAAATGGAAAGACAAAGCACCATTGAGTGCATGAGTATATAACATTCACAAAGCCTATAATAGATGCAGCCTTATTTGACCTGGACAGAGTTAGTTTTAACTCCTAAAAGATGCCAATAGTCAGTGTAAAAATATGCCTTATCATGATTGTGATTTTACTTTAAACTTGACCTAAACCATGTGGAAATATGCGCTCAAACTGAAAAATGAGTGTGCTTCTTCCCAACAGTGCTCAGTTTGTTCTCTTTGAGGAATCTTTGAGCTACAATGGTTCTAAAGAGCTTTACATCTTTTATTCCAATATTTACAAATGCAAAAAGTGTTATCTTAGATGTGATTACTCCTGAAACATACTTTTGACTGATGTGTTCCGTTTTTGTAAACTGCAAAATTTAAAAAACTAGCTTGTCAAAGACTTACAAATAATCTGTTAAATCCAACATAAATGCTAAATTAATCCTGACATATCTCCAAAACGTGGGATGCATCGATGGAATTAAAGCGGTAAAGCCGAGAAGAGCGTTAATCACTGTCAAAATCAATTAGCCGCATTAAATATTTTAAAACCTCAAAGACGGCTGAGATGGGTTAATCCTGCAGTAATCTTAAAAGACTTCAAATGCTTGTAGCCTACCAGGAGGTGGTGGTTCCCGCTTTTCCGTCTCGGTCATGGCCAAAGCTCATATTTTCTGTGATATATTGGGATGTGAACAACTTCGGCTCACTCCCAGAGCTCAGGGTCCTGGCCATGTTTGAGGCTGATTGTTGCCAGAGGGAATATGTCTGACATCCAATTTAAACTTCATTAAACTGAGATCCCAGGGAAACACACTGCACATGTACAGGGCTGGGCAATACATCAAGTTTTCAAATATGAGGTGGGATTTAATTGTTATTGTTATCTAGAGATAGTTTATGTTCAATTAATTGGAGAGCTGACACTTTGCATATTTTTCTTTTATGTCTTGTATTTTAATTTAAAAACATACAGGTGCACAAAAATGTATGATGAACATAGAATGCACTGCTGTGTCTATTGTGTTTTCTATTTGGTGAGCATTTGAACAGGTTTATTTGCAGTTTGTAGTGTTATTTTTAACCGATTTTTAATGTCCATGTTGGTGTTTAGCTGATGCCTGATGTCTGAGTGACGCTATATTATTTATACTCTATGGGAAAAACAGATATCACTATCAGAGGCATTGCAAGGGGATAGTTTGGGGATTGTCAAATGGGCCCAGAGAACAAGGAAGCTACCAAAAATGGCTGATTGTACAAGAAGAAGAGAGCTGATTTACAATGAGTGATCATACTGGGAGATATTTACAGGAGAGACAGTAGTGAAGCATAAATATACTGTAATTTATCAGTGTGTGTAATCCAAACGACCCCATGACACAAACAGAATTGTGTAAAATATCAGGAAATCAATTCTTTTGTTCATTTATCATTATCAAGTTTAGGTTCAACCAGTTTAGCCTTTGCTTGTGTCATTTAAATGCAGTACAGTTGGTAATAAAACGAATGATACTGCTTATTTGAAAAAAAAAAGAAAGTTTCATTTTTTTATGACCACATCTGGCAATTATTTCTTTTCCAATACTGATTGATGCTCTTATATTTTCTCACTGTTACAACAATGACAATAAGGAATTGAACTGAATAAAAACATTTATTTGTTAAATAATCACTGTGCATTGATTCATTATATGTTTTAGGGCTGAAGATGTACTTTCTGCTTGAGTATGCATACATGAGCACATGACATCACCTACAAGGTTGAAGTCTGCATTTATTGTATGACACACTAAATCAATCTCTGTGCAGTGTTCACTGTTAACAGGAATCACATATTTGGTGGTGTTCATTGTGTCATATCTGCACTGTGTCCTCTTGTGAAGTGAAGGAGTACCAGGCATTGTATGTGGATGTGGATGTGGGAGTATGTGAACAAGTTTTGCAGATGCACGCATGTAGCTTGACAGCAAGTATGTCTCTAGCCATATTGGGGCCTCCACTGCCCAGGGCCCCCAAAGTCTTTTTTTGTTCAATGCACATTAATAAATGCAAAAACCCAGGTGCTGCAAATGTCCTCTTTTAATGTGCAGAGCATATACATTAGCTTCATGTGGCTTTCCTCATTGGCCGGCAAAGGGGGGTAGATGAAGGCAAATAGGGAAAGCCCCTCCACGCACACGCCTCAGAAACACCTTATCTCACTGCTGCAGAGAGACGGAGAATTAGAGAAGGGGAAGATGGATGGGACAGGGTTACGTAGGCAGGCTTTTGAGGGAGAAGGACGTTGGGATTGAACGAGCTCAAGAGGAAAAAACTGTTGGAGAAATTGAATGAGGGAGGGAGCATTTAATCATTTCCTTAATTAGCATACAGTACAGAATATCCATACTGAGTTGTTTTTGTGTTTTTCTCAAATAAATTAAGCCTAGAAATACTAGCCACTTAATTGTATCTACTACCAAGTCACTAACAGCACACAGATCTGGTAGCTGGTTTGCACAAAGCGAACTTAGGATTCATGATCTTTGATGAATAGACCCTGAGCATACATTTGCAATTTTTGGTGGCCTTTGAAAATGTCTTGCGGTTGCCTTAACTTACTCTATTGCATGATAGTTGGATAGACTATCCTAGCAGCTTGTAAGAAACAGATGCACCTAGCGGAAAAGTTAATGCCTTGACTTTAAGAACACACTTAATTATTAGGAAGAAAATTGATTTTTTAATATAACAACTGAAAACCAAGCCCAGTTCTACGTTTCTGCAGCAACAGTTTAACGGACGCAAACGACAATAGTTGGGCTCCTTTCAATGATGCCTTCCTCAAATCCTATGGGAATGCAGTCAATTGCTGCAATGCAATTCAATGAAATCACTTCTTTTTTTTTTTTTAATTGAGTGCATTAGATGTTATGCCAGTTCAAGACCATAGTTTGTCTCTGATCAACTGTTCAAAAGTGAGACCTCAGGACACCAGGACAACTTAACCTACAAGGAATGTTGTAATTTGAAATAAAGTGGGCCGATGGACATTAAATGCCATTTATTTAAGTTAACCTCTAACCTCTGCTATATAGTCTACATGCATAAGACTGGCACAACAGTAGTCACAGTAGCTGCACACTCTTCAATTTTAGATGAACCTTAGTCATTTTATTCTGTAACTGGGCCTGCTGAAAACATTTTCTTATATTCCATTTACCCTTTGGAGTTTTGCCTTATCATACCATAACAATATTTCCCATGACTATTGACTACAATGCCACAAATAAGAGCATTAACTGAAATCCATAAATTGACAAAGCAATACAGTAGGCAACACAACACAACTCAAACAACATTGCTTCATTCATCAGTGAACTATAAATATTTTACCATAAGAAAACCATTTTTGTGTTAGAAGCCAAAAGGTAAATTGATTTCATTCATTGTGAAACCCTGGTGTAAGCCCAATGCTATGAAGTCACTCCAGATCCGTTTCCTAGCAACTGTTGTCCGGGGCGACCACCATTCTCTGCAGGCAGCACACTGAGACTCGCAAATAGAGAAAGGAAAAGATGAGCATAGACAGTGTCAATGTGCTACCAGAAAACATATAGCTGCTTTATTACATATAAAACAGTAACACAAGTCCAGCATTTTCTTTATCTCCATTAGTCAGAAGTCAGCATGGTGGTGCAGGAAAAGCCAAATCCTGATCAAGCCCAGATTTTCACTCATTTGTTTTGCAGACCGGATGACATTTCCAAGTATGACCTCATTGTTGCATATTTAGACTGTATTTTCACACAGGTGCCTCAAATGTCTTTGCAGCCTTATGAAATGCATCCACATCAGCAAGACACATTAACACACTGCCCCCTACTGTTCAATCTGACATATAACAAAACTGTTCCCATAGCCTTCATCAGATTGCAATTCTACTCCTTACACCCATTCATTCTAGACTAGTCTTCAAGTTAAATTGTAAAAAGGTTCACATGTTCAGCCTTCTCAACTGGTGTGTGAAAATCTTAGTAAGATCATGAGGGAGGGTTATTTTTACTATGTTACAAGTTAAATGGATTTATTTATGAAGAAGGGAAATAGTGTGTAAGTCAGCAATTTAATGCAGTTGAATTAATTCTTACATACACTCTTACAATTTCGTACAAGTGAACATTCATTTGTATGAATACTAAATGCAGGAAGTACAAAAAGGTTGTGATGACATTATTTTAAAGTTTATGTTAGATTATAACTAAATAAAAGTGGTTGTGAGAAAAGCTGGAAAAATAAGTGCACTTTTGTCACTAGTCGAGGTCCAAAGTCCTGATCCTAGTTTGTTATGTTTAAATTAGTCCTTAAATGAATCCTTGGTTACATATTGGTTGAGCCCAGTATTTACTCTTGGTTTAGCTCTAGTTTCTTGATTAAATCCATTGGTAAATTCAAAAGCAAACCCCTATATATTTTAGATATTTTTGTATTTAGACCTGTAGAGGCCTAAAGTAAAAACCTCTGTTCTAAACCATGTACGTATCTATGGTAGCCCTGTAGGGACATGTTTTTATCTATGAACCAAACCCATGGAAGCAGGTCAAATGATGGGTTCACTTTACAAATTAACAAACAAAATAGATTTATTTATGACATTTATATCAATGTCCTCAATGTCTGTCCAGTATCAGAACATGAATGCATTTCCTCTCTAGTTTGTCCACTCTGGGCTGTTGTAGGAACAGAAACAGGAAGTAATAGAAGTTCTGTTGGGTTCTGCAAATGCAAAAAAAAAAAATAAAAACCCTGTTATTTCAAGGTGTATGTACACTACACTACAAAATCTGGCATGGCACCCCTTCAAATTAAAAATTACACAGGCAATTTAGTTGGTACAACAGATAGTGTAAACTGAATGGAGAACTGCTACAATAACAGGAAATGTAATGAAAGCATGTTTTTCCTATCAGCACTTACAGGCCTATTGCTGGAGTATACACTTTATTGCATAGCTGTCAGGATCACTTGTATCTAATCTGACCATAATTGAATCCTGTTGTACTGAGGTGCATTCATTTTTATTTTGTCATTCTGATCCAGGCACCATTAAAACTAACATCACATTGTCTTTTCTTGCTGTGATATGATTTAATAGTCTTTAGCTCCCTCTAGAGGTTTACTGGAGAAAATACAGGTACACATTATTATATTACTATTCAGATTACTGGGACCCATTCCTCTTTTTTCTGCAGCATGGTGGTCTTTTATTATAGCGTTTTATTGTTGTTCCACGGTGAGCAATTTTCTGTTTGCAATAATAAACACACACAGATTATGTCTGTCATGGTTAATGTGAAACTATTTGTTTAGGGCAATAGAGTGTAATTGCACATTCTATGTTATTCCACAGTTTTATTTGCATTTTGGTTTGTAGAATTACATTATAATAGCTGTAACCGTAAATGAAAAGCACTGCCAAAATTGTTATGCAGGAAACATATTGCACTATAAAATACATACATTTGTTCTCATTCATTATGCATTTTATATATTTGTTATTTAGAAAACAGGCTGTAATAACTCTATATAATAATCTCTCTTATAGTCACTAAAACATGATGTTGCGAGAGATTAACCTATGCATTGAAAAAAAAGAGAACATTTCAAAATGCTTTGTCCTCCTGCAGCCGTCGCCAAGACAACCAAGGTCGCAGATTTGTCTGTGTCAAAAAGGGAACAACCTAACAAAACATGCTGCAGAGTATCCAACATATAGTGACTATTTATTCTGAAAATATGGTCTACAAGAACAAAACACTTCATTGTACTTTCTTTCTTTTATTGGTATATATCTATTTCTGATTAATAGTTTAATGAGGGCAGAGTGCATTTACTCCGAAAAAAAAAAGGAACTGAAATGCAAAGAGCTGGTCCTGTAATCTGCCACTAAATCTTACACAATAAGTCATTTCTCTAAAACATTTTTGTTCCACAATATATGTTTCCTTCCTCTATAGACTCTAGCTTTAGAAACATAGCACCATTTAAACACAAAGTCTAACCCACATAGACCATATACCTGATAATGTATTTTAATCCAGTTTATCCTGATGGACAGAGAAAAACAAGTAACATTGGATTAGTACATGCCTCAAAACTTATTCAAATACAGCACATCCCTGTAATAAAAAAGCTCTTTGTTTGTTTAGCAAGGCTCAGGTGCATAAATTGATGTGCCAGGCAGAAGGCTGTGGTCTGTGCCTGTCCTTAAAGTGGCTGCTAACAAGACAGCTCTTCATTATGACAAGGACCTATTCGCCATTAACTGACTCCACATGGAAGACAATCGGCCCCACCGGGACCTGCAACAAACCGAGTGTGAAACGTCAGGCCGAGGCGCACACACACACACACAAACACACATACAGTATTCAGAGAGACAAAGGGGAAATAGGAGAGAAAATGTGAGGCGGACATAAAGTGGTGTTTTCACCCAGACATCTGCTCGGTGCCTCAGACAGATGGTGAGCCAATCAGAGTGCCCCACTGCCTTCCAGACCACCCCACTGCTGCCCCTCCCTGGACTCTTCATCCTGGCACAGGTTGCAGATGTGACACTGTGACTGGCCTTAAACGTTGGAACAGTATTAGTTCAACAAAAGTTTGAAAATAGGTGCACATCATCTACCATAGCAACATATCTCAATGCATATTACAAAAGACTGCTTGAACGGTGATCATATTATTCCATGTACCAAGTTTTCTTGCATTGCAACCCACAGACAAAGGTTTTTGAAGCAGAAGTGAAAATCCAAATGTCTCACATTACATGCATATAGTTAATAACCAGGCATGGGAAAGTATGAGACTTTGAGCTTAACCCGAGCCTTGACCTTTGAGGGAAACAAAAATTTTTTCTGTCAGTGTAACAGTAAAATACAAATAGAATTCTTCCAAAAAAATTATTGCAGCTGCTTAAGCTTTAAACTGGCTTTTCAACTTTCATTTGTGTTACTGGGCTATTCATTTGATTTAAACAAGTTTAGCTGTATATTATTTTACCTTTTTTTTTCCACAGTCCCACTGAGATAACTTATCTCTTTGACCGGTAAGTCCCTGCTCTTTAGGGAACCTGTTTTTCCTTGTTTTTTGCGTGGTAGAAAAATCGTAGCACTCAGAGGAAGCCTATGCAAATATGGGTAGAATATGCAAATACATAATAGAAAGGCCCTGCCCTGACTGGGGAAAACCAGGACTTTCCTATGAAGCCTCTGACAAAGCCACAGTACAGAAGCAAACCTCGTCACCCTTGTTTTAAATATACAGTATCCATTTGAAAATTTCCACTCAGTGTTCTTCCAAAGTTCACCCAAAGTCATTACAACACCAAGATTTATGTCCTCAGAGTTAGGCCTTTCATGTGTACTTCACTTGGCATTTACTCGTTTTCTTAAAAGCTGATGAGATTGGCTGATTTGGATCTAGTGATTACCTTAAATTACTACCATGTAATTTAATTAAATATTTAAATGTTTTGCAGGAACGCTTTAAGAGTAAATGTATTGTTTGTTTCTGGTCTTGTCTCTTAAGCTCATATTACGAGAACTGTAAGACAGGAAGTGGTTTTCATTGCTATACCTTGAAAACATCCTTTCATGCCATTTTGTCTGTTAAAGCCAGGCAAGGCACTCATCACTTTCTTTGTCACCAGCTGTTCACATAAACCCAGACGCTTCAAATGACTGATGATAACGAAAATAGACTGGCTTTACTGCGTTTCGACATGTGGGGAGAAAACTCTCATCTATCCACCGTGAAAGGTTTATTTCCACAGCAGTTTGACCTTCCTTCCAAAGGGGACAGATGCCCAATAAATGTCAGGTGTGGGCTTTACTCTGGGATATTTGCTGCAAGCCAACTGAGAGGGAAGTGAATGTAAATGCACAGAGGCTGTAATCATTGATTGACTGTGCCATAGAGCAGGCAAAGTGTGAGTACAGTGTGTAAACAGGAGAGTGTGGGCGGAGGGAATGAAGTCTCATTTTCTTATGCTGCTGTGCAATCAATACAACGTAAATGGAAAGAGCAGCCTACACTAACTGTCTTCAACATCTGGTGCACTGCAAAAAATTATAATTAAGGGGTAAGAGCACACATACACCAATATGGAAGCCAGAATGGGTCAAAAGGCCATCAGAATAAATCGCACAGAAATCAGAGCACACAAACAGCAACATTACAGCAGCAGCAACCTGTTATTTAAAGCAATAGTATCTCGTGATTGGTGTTCTATGAGTTACTTCTGGGTAGTTTGGAGAAGCAGCCAGGTGCAGCTGCACAGCATTTACATTTTGCCAATGGTGTCAGTAAAATAGGCTATTATAACAAATATTACATATTATACTATTATTCACTTTTGTATTCTGAGAATTAAAAAAACAAAATCATACAGATGTCCAGACCGCTCATAGGTCATCCATGAAATCAATTCAAATTTACTTTTTTCCTGGCCACCCAATGCAATGGTACATGCTTTTGTCCCTGTACTCACGCTCCTATCTGCTTCTCCAAGCTCATAATAGACCAGGGGTGGGCAAACTTTTTGGCTCAAGGGCCACACTGTGTTTTAAACTCTGACAGACGGGCCAGACCAGTAAACTGTAAACTAATATAAATTACATGAGTAAACCTGTAAAACATTTCTTGCACAGACTGATTAGTATAATGTTTGATGGAAAAGTGGTGGCTGATATTATGTTCTTTGAAAACTGCAACAGTTTCTTGGCAAATAAGACATATGGCTACTGACTGTACTTCAATAAAATAGCTCTGTCCATAATAAAAACTTGAAGTGTGAATGGACATTTTCTGTTTGTAGATATGATGGTAGCTTTAGCAAAAGTACAAGGCATTGAAGGAAAATGGCCAAACGTATGCTGTCTTAAATTATAAATAATTTGGCGGGCCGCATCACACAGCTCAACGGGCTGCATGTGGCCCCCGGGCCTTAGTTTGCCCACCACTGTAATAGACTGACATTAATTTTCTATTGAAAACAGTTACTATCCGTAAGTAACTTGAAGAACCACAACTACCGAGCTATCCCCTTAAATACAAAATCTTTATGTAGTCTATTAAATTGTATTTTAACACAAATGTCATTTTTTATTATATAAACACACAGGTAACAGAATCACACAGTATTGTTTAAGAGGGGTTTACAAGAACATGCAAAGCTGAATCTCCTTTTTATTCAGTATGCATAAACAGTAGAAAACCGTACCTTTTATTGAATTTTATGTCAACTGTTCACCGTATTTTTTTACAAGAAAGAAAAAAGTATGCTGTCAGTAAGTTTTACCAGCTGTTTAAGGTTTTTTGTTAAATTATACTGAATTGTACCTGTGATTTTAACAGTAGTTAGTGCCCTATTATAGAAAAAAACCCCAATTCTGTTAAAAAGAGTGCAAAATTATATAAATGCGTAGTAAAAAATTACAGTTTTAAAATACAGGTTGCTGCTGTTGAACTTTTTAGCTGTAAAAAGTGACAGTGTGACTCTGTCAACCTTAAGGCACACAAAGAACACACTTCCCTGAAACTCAGCCTGCGTACATTAACATGCATGAGGCGCATTACGTATTCCACTACAACACCTGAGACCTTCTGTGAGCCACACACACAAATGACCACACTCTCTGCTGCAGTCAATTAGAAGCCCTCCGCAGTTTGTCAATAGTCCTTAAACTGGCTGCAGTGTAAACAGCTCAGAAAAATTAATGGTATGCTGTCTGTCTCTCACATGTGCACAAGCCAAACCTTATATATTTATGCATGCAGTTACAGATATAAATTCCCTTAGCACTTATTTTTTATTTGCGATTCTCTTTCAAAAGAGATATAGGCTGAACGTGAGATTTTTGTTAATCTATAATACAGATTAATGTGAATAATGTTCTGATGATGCTCCTTGGATATAAACAGGTCAATCAATACTGGGATCAGAGGCAAGTTCAGCACAAGCAATCCGCCAATACTGCTATTGCAAGTAAGGTGTATGGATTTACAACAAACTCCCAAACAGTGATGTAATTTACAAAGGTGCAACACCATATTTCATTTATCTACAACGAAAAATATGGTGCAATTCTCTCAGTATTAAAAGAAAACACTAGTGAATGCAAATCTGAACAGCTAGCTAAGTTCTAAGTGACCTTCTCTTACATTAGCCTCTCAGCAGCTATCATTAGTTTTGTATCTTTACAGTCCGTCTGATTAGCACAAAAGGGAATGCAAACAAGTTTGATCAAGTTCGCTGAGAGTTTGCAAAAAAACAAGAGCATAGGGTACCTGCGCGTTCATGTCACTTCTTGTGTCTTTGCTGTGATGCACTCAGCTGCACTATGTAACCACTAGATTTGCACAAAAGGTGAAGACTGGTTTATATGTAACTTTGAGTTAAAACAAAACAATTACATCTATGCATTGTAACTGAATAATGATTTTTTGGCAAAACTCTAAATAAAACCCGTTGTGTCACAGAACATATGTAACTCTCTTGTCTGCAAGTGACAGATGTAGTATTAAAAAATGCATGAAAGCATTTTGTTTGTTGCCCCCTGCAGTAGGACTATTGTAAGGGTGGGAGCTCGCTGACATCAGCAGTCCCAGCTCCTAACATCACTCAGGCATGACTGTTCTGCAGTCACACTGCAGCTTTGGGGAAATTCATAATTATTACACTATTTGTGGCTGGGTCAGAGAAGTGCTCACTGTTTGTACAAGCAAATATGTTGAGGAGGAAGTACACCACTAAAGTTTGGGTTAACAGAATGTAAAAAGTAGACAGAAACAAATGTCAAATCATTATAAAAGACAGGTAAAGTAATCTACTATAAGTATGGCAATTCTTTCTTTTTTAATGTATTCTTTAACCTAATAGTGTTTGTAAACCACATGAGATGCATGTACATTTTCGCAAGATAAATTTAGCAGATAACAATGTATTTTCAATAAACAAATACATTCCCCACAAACAAAAAATCGCAAATATACATAAACAAGATGACTAACTGTGTGTGCTGTCAGTGAGTGAGTAAAGAATCTTAGGATTTATATGGAACTGCTCTAATTATTCAAGCATTTAGTCTACATCAACGAAAGGCCACAAACTAAGAGTCATTGGATTCTTTTTTACAATCTCTCATGTTGGACTTGTTCCGATTCTGAATAACACCAGATGGAACAGAGTTATACATGGATAGTTGTAGAACCTGTGCTTCCTCATCAAAGACCTGTCTGACAAGATTAGCATATGCATTGTTAAAACCACAAAACCTACACTGAGGTAAAATGCATGTCACAGTAGACAAAGACATTATACCAAGGCATTTTAGGTTAATTAACTCAAAATATGTCTTCAGGGTTGTGCCAAAATAAATTAAGGCTATAGCATCTGCTAATAGTAAACAACAAACTTCAATACAACAGAAGTCCATTGTTGGAATATCCAGAGATTTTAACTTGAGAGCTAATATAAATGAATGTAAAATAACACATGCTTTTGTTGCTGTGGTGGGAGTTTATCTTAAGTCCATATTGTAGATTGCTTATTTCTTTCCACAATACAGTACTGGCACATTCACACAGACATACATGCTACTGTATATTCCCTTCCCCATCTGTCATCGTTACAGGGCAGTAATCAATTATCTCAGTATGATGTCATGCTGCTAACCCTCCCCCACTATGCTCAGCCTGCATGTACACCATTGGCCAATACTGACTGTGGTGTGTATCAGATAAAGAATCACTGTAAACATTAAATAATGATCATGCATGGCACATTATATGCAACTTGACCCCAGTATGGAAACAATAAAGAATCATGACATAAACTAAAAATTACACATTGACATTGCAATCAAGTCCAGTGTATACAGAGTCATGCCCAGCACATCACGTCATGGGAGCAGTGATTGGATTAAGGCAGAATGAAGACTGGCTGGATCACACTGAGTCATCTGGTCTCCATCCTCAGACGCAGGATAATTGAATGAAGACCAATAATGATGAAGCATGGAGGCATGGACATGGACAACCGCTTTGTTTTGGGGTCACAGTTTCCCGTACTTGGTTGCTCTCCTGCATATAAATAGCACTTCCAAGGACATTAACATGACTTCACACACAGGCCATTAGCAGGTTTACAAACTTGATAATTGTGTTGGAAGTTGCCCGCTGATGTCATCTGCTCTGTACTCTTTCTTAAGCATCTTTCTTATGTCTGATGTTTGCTCATACAATAAAGTTTATAGGCTGTTGTCTCCCTCAGTTCCAATATACAGAGCACCATCGAGCAACATGACAATCCATTTAGCTACTCATAGTTTAATGGAACCAAGTTGCCCTAATTCCTTGGCATTCTTGAATTTGGCCTGTAGTAACATGAAAATGTACTTTTATCAACTGCAGTACACATTGTGGCCATATCATCTTCCAAAAAGAACAACAAAGTAGGTTGTTAAATGTGTTTGTTTCCTTAGATTACTTCCATTCTGGAGAAAAATATGAGCTTGTTTAAGTCTTTTTTTTTTATGGAAGTAATCGGCTTAGTGATGAGCATGACTACAGTTGCTTCATATTATTCAAGAAATGAAACTAATTAAGAACCAAAATGTTCACTGCATCCTTTGGTTAGATTAAAACCGCATTATCTGAAAATATTCTGTCCTAATTTCTGCTTGCTGCTATATGTTTTTCTGTGTAGGCATATTCACAAAGCCACCGAAGGAACAGTCAACTCTGTATTTTACATTCCATTAATTCAGTGTCCCCTACTATAATATGAGCATATGATTGGCCCAAGCTTCAGGTATGTGCAGAGCACGGTCAAATCAGTTTAAATCCTCAATAAAGCCAAGGTTTTGTCTTGTAAGGTGATGATTCCTATTATATTTTGTCATTGGGAGATTAACAAGGTTTCTTCAACAATAAAAAAAATTGCATGACCTCTGTTTAGGAAAGCCATTATTAATGGAGCAAAGAAAAAGAGCATTCAGAAGTAAACAAATAAAGGCCACTGTGTGAGAGGAGAGTGAAAGTCACATTGCATATTGGAACCGATGTTCTGTTTCAAAATTCAAAATTTGAAATTAAATTGTTGGTAGAATTTCATTGAAAATTATAATGTGATGATCCACAGCCCAAGCTGTACTTGGAATCATGAATCAGAAAGTATTGTCTGTTCTGCTCTTGAATAAGCCTCATATTCAAAATTAAAATGAATCAAAGCATAACTAAATTTGTATAGCCTAATTATTATGAAACACGTTCCTATTTTGCTCAGTTTACTGAATCAGAATTTTAAAGGTGAAAGTCAAATCCACTGTTGAATCCTTATTAGTATTTTTAAAGAATACTGACTATATCACTTTGAATGAGTAAATGATTTATCCAATTAGAGGCCTTAGAGAATAAAACCTGAGACCATGTGAGGTTCCCATAAATTCTGGGTTAGAGTACTCTAAGACTTTTGTGTTAGACAAATAAAACACATCATTTTCCAAAACATTCATTCTTCATTTCTTAATGATTTATGTGTGTGTTATTTGTTCCGGCAAATTACACAGAGCAGCTTGTGTAATTACTTCAGGAGATAATCACTTTTCACCTAAAATATTAATACACACACACAGGCAGGAAGCATGATCAATATTAATCCTGGTTCACTCCAGACACACACACACATGCACTGGGTAAACTCATTAATAATGAAGAAAGGTTCTGCTCCCAACAAGCCAATGTGAATACAAATGTCATGTACTGAGCTCCAACATCACTTATTAAACATCAATCACAACAAATTAAAGAACTATAGCTATAGCCTAGCACTAGACAAGCGTGTTAATCTTGGCTTTGGTGATAGGAACACTTTAATTAACCATGAAAAATGTTGAAATGTAAAAATAAACTGATGCAAAGATGCAGTCAAAGTGTGGACAGTAAGCTAATTTTCCATGTTAGCTCGGTGACAGCAAAGGAAATGTAGGGTGACAGTAAGGCGTTTTAGGGTTGTCAGCTCTGACAG
This sequence comes from Rhyacichthys aspro, assembly GCA_036850595.1. Lineage (NCBI taxonomy): Eukaryota > Metazoa > Chordata > Actinopteri > Gobiiformes > Rhyacichthyidae > Rhyacichthys > Rhyacichthys aspro. The sequence continues at coordinate 5,331,948 of CM072153.1, read as the reverse complement.
CGGGGCACTTGTTAAGTCTACACCCTCTATGCTAATGCCTCTATGCTAATGCTAACATATGCAAAAGTCAGGCAATCGAGGGACACCAACTGTCTCCTGCATTTCTCCAAGGATATGGTTTTAGCTTTTGTTAGGAGTGAGCTGAAGGTCACTAAGCCAGATTTCAAATCATAAGGCTACATTGTTGTTCTAAAAAGTTGAAAATGTTAAAATTTTAATCTACCAAATTATGTTTCTTGCTTTTATTTGCAGTTTAACAATGGTTGCACCAGCATGTTTAATTATAAAGCTATGCTGCGATGTTTTTAGCATTCATTTGTTGTTTGCCAGAGCTTGTCATGACAGCCTTTGAATGAAAGGCTATAAGCTACATGCATGCTGCACCACGATTGTATATTAAATTTATGACATTTTTTTTATTTTTAATTTCAAAAGTGCTATTTTTGTCTAATAACAATATAATATGTTTTAGATGGGTTTCTAGCTTTTATTTTGGAGTTAGCCTACAGATTTCAAATGGTATGGCTATAGGCTATGTTGTTTGAATGGGACAGTAAGAATGAGGTAAAAAGTAATGATTACACTTACTTTTCATGACTAATAAACTAATCAATAAATATGAGAAAATGGTTTAAGTGGGCTACGAAAAAGCTTTTATTTGCAGTTTGTGAAAGGTTTCCCCAACATTTGTTGAATTGTGAAGCTTCACTATGATGTTCCACAATGGAGTATTGTCAGGAATCTTTTTTATAATAATGCACTTAAACATGTTAAAATGTGGATGAGTGTGTATGTATGAGTGTTGCTTTTATTTGTAGGCTAAATGTTGTTTTGACAAGCTTTGAAAATTGAGACTCAATCAACTATGATGTAGCTTACCACAATGGTCTTTTTTATTCTTTTATTCAGAAGTGCCTTTTTGATGGATAAAGCATCAACAAATAAAAGAAAATGTGTCTAATATGTTAGCTTTTATTTGGAGCTAGCTAGAGGTCGCTAAGCCAGACTTTGAATGCTAAGGCTATAGGCAACTGTGTTGTTCAAAAAGGGGCAATTGAATAATTGTCAACATTTTTAGTTCTTTTTAGTGCTTTTCATGACTGATAATGCATCAATAAATATAAAAGCATGCATTTTTAATAGGTTTGTATCTTTTATTTGTAGTTTATTTAAGGTTGCAATACTGAATGGAAAGGCGATACTGTGATGTACCACAATAGCATATTAAGTTGTTAAGTTTTTATTTTTATTTTTAAAACACATGAATGAACATGTGGAAATTTGTTATGATTTTAGCTTTGGAAGTTGCTAAAGGTCACTATATTTTGATGTTCTACAGTAAGGTATTGAATGAATGTGTTTTGAACCAATAACACATAAAACCTGAATGGATCTACCTATTTCTCTCTGCCATACAAGGCTTCACTATATACTAAGATATACTTGTGGAATTCTTCCCATTTTTGTTCAAGTGCGCCTCTTTCTGTGGAAATAAATCTTCTCACTTTCCCCCTTGCTGTCTTCATCACTTATGGTCTGATGTTTTACTCCCTCTCTCAGCCATGTCCATCATTGCCCTGCACTTCTCTTTCACCTCGTTCATTTTACTGCCGCCTTTCCCTCAAGTAGAGTGCATGGCCTATCGCCATAGTAACAGACAGCAATGACAGGTGGAGATAGCAGGTAGTGCGGCGATGCATGACTCCCCTTGGGACTGCAGAATGCCAACGGTATAGAATGAGAATGAGCAGAACATGCACTCTCATACCAGGTCACGTATATACATTCACTTGGCCATAGCTTTAAGGATTCTCAGAGTGGCTTATCTGTAAAGCGCACATGCAGCGGACAGCTATTGTTTTACTCTCTGTCCAAACTGAGGCCAATCATTGTGCTTCTATAAATCTATATGGTGTAATTCTACTGTATAACATTCTATGTACACCTCTGATCCAGGCAAGTCAGTCTGTTTCTAATGGCCCAGATTGTGCGCCAGATCCAGCAAATCCTCAATGAATGGCAGGAACAGAATGGTCCCATTTGTGATGTGTAATAGCTTTGATTAAGTTGTCAATAGTTCAGATGATCTCATAGTATTCATAGTAAAATGTGACATAAAAGAATACTGCCTCTGTCTACAATGTCTATGAAGTGTGCCCCAGAATTTTAGGGTTGATAGTAAAAGGGGAGGAGCGAGCCAGCAAGCATCATTCTTCAAAGCAAAATGAAAGCTAAAAAAATCGAGCCGAAAGAATACAAGATTTTAGGAGAACAGACAGTGCTGGTGGTAAAATGCCCCTTTCTGAGACTTACCATGAGCAAACACACCGCAGATTCAGGAATGAGTTGGACAGCCATAATGGGATCCTCCTATAGATTCAATGGGATTGTAAAATAAATTCTTTTCGTTATCCTCTTCTCCGTTGTTCTTGTCAGTGTCCGGTCAGCAGGCTTTCCAGATAAGTGTCCAGATAAGTCCTTCTTGTGGTTGTCTGTTCTTCCTTCTTAGTAAAGCCGCAGACAGCCTCAAGTCTCTAATTGTAATGCCACCGTCTCAGGGGAGCCTTTGACCGTCAGTCCACTGCAATCCCTGTTTTTCTTTGATCTTCTTGAAGCAGATCCCCTTTGGTGCTCCCTTTCACTTTTAAACAGTCCCTCTAGACTCCCGCCACCCCCAAACCCCTGTGACTCTGGCGCCCCGTGCTAAGTGCTCCCCTCCTTCTTGTCCTGACTGTGTCTTCTTGCGGCACCCAATGCATTCATCACAATACAAAGCACATCGATGCACGTGGGCTTTTATTCCGCGTTCTCCTGGAGCTGTTTGGTGACCGTACACATGGTGCAGCGTGCATCAATAATGCTCCTCTGTGTGGTGAGAATGAAAGATGCTCACCTTTTGCAGGGTGAGATCCAGCGAAGACAGTGCTCTTTCCACTAAAGCTGGTGCCTCATAATTCAGCATGAGACAAAGGGAAAAGGCAAATAAAGCAGAGGATATGAAAGAAATTGCAGACAGATGACAGCTAAGTGGGGAGCGAAGGAGGCACCGGTTGGAGAGGTTCACTGCTGAGCGTAAATGCAGGTGGGTGGGGAAGAGGGAGGGGAGACAGTGATGGAGAGAGGGGGCTAGAGCAGACCGCGCCTATCGATGCCGGCTAGGACAGCAAGGCAGCATGGGATGTGAGTAAATCCACGCCTGCTCATTTAATGAAAGGAGCATTACAGTGTGATATAGCGCCCTAGAGTCATTTTATAGACACCATTTGACCAAACTGTGCCTTATTGTCTGTGAAAATATCTGTAATGAAAAAGGTATGAGCCCAGAAAGAGATAACTGCTCACTGATACAGCTTCTGATATTTCAGAATAGCACTTATAAATAAATCTGCAAATGCTTTTTTTCACTGGCCTTTTTTGTGAAAACAGATTTGTAAAGCACTATTATGTCAAAACAGTATAACATATAGTATTACAAATATTCATAAAGGCTCACATATTTATTGATTAGGGTTTTATAATGGCTTAATGTATGAAAAAATACAGTGGTATGCTCCTGCCATTATGTATGCATGTTTTTTGGTTTGGGTTTGGTTATTTTTTGCATGGTGCCCATTTGTTGTTTTTGGTGTGAAAACTGGGTGCGGCATGGGTGGAGGGGCACATGGGGGACCTCACCAGTGGTGGGGACTTGGTGAGCATATAGTTTTTGATTGTGCAGCCAGGCTTGCTCTTGCTCATTGGTTCAGTTATTATTTGCAATAAAGTTTATCAACTGAACTTATGAAGTGTGTGTGTCAAGTACAGTAAGCCCAGTCATTAGTGGCAAGTATAGCTTTAGTCACCACATGGTGGAATAAAATGAAAAACCCAATATTTATAATCACACTCTTTGCATTTGTCTGTTTTGGAAAAATTGGTCTAGAATTGAACGTTTCATTACTTCCTGTTTATGTTTCTACAGCTGCCCAGAGAGGACAAACTGAGCCCTGCTGGAGGAGAAGCACACATTTTTTTAAGCACACATACCTGCATAAAGGTGTAAGACATTAAACAAAGTATTTTTTTATTTATTTTATTTTTTCTTAAGTGAAATCACTCAAATCACCCATTTCTATCATGTTTAATCATTTCTATCATTTCCCCTCTTTAAAAATGAGGGGTTTGAGGTTTGGAATTGCAACCTGTACTTTGCCACCATATGCCACCAAAAATGCTAGAAACACCCCACCTTTAATGTGGGTAATGGTAAATTGTTACATCAGGAAAATCAATACCTTGGCACTGGGAACTGGGCTCTATATGCTGCTAGACTTGACTTTGTGTTACAGCATTTATTTTCAGGAACAGCTGGGAAATGCCCCTGAATGTCCTGAAGCCATTGCACTACACAACAGCTTCACTGACAGTAAATGTCTATATATATGGTCTGTGTCAAATCCTTTAAAGGTGGAATAGAGGATGTTTGTGAACATTCAGACAGCAGCGACTGTTAGCCAGTTTTTGAAAAATGCGCATGCGCAAGACGAGCCGACTTGTTTCACAGTTCTTTCCGAGGTCCGCCTCCAAAACAACACGCACGCGTCCATTGATTGTTAGAAAATTGAAATAGAGTAGCCCTGCCTGTAACGTTTTACAATAATAAGAAATAACTTCTAACTTCTGCCCACCAAAAAGAATAGCGATCAAACAGTGTCTAACAAATACAGTAACAAAACACCAGATAATACTCACAACTAGCAGTTTTTAATATGACAACAAAACATTGAGCCTAAAACTTACCTGTCGAGCAGAAATTTGGCGACCAATGCGTCCGTTAGTATTCCTCGCTGTGCCTTCAGCGCTCGCTATCGCTCAAACGATGCACCAAGAACAACTCTGGTTTTGATTCTTTCATCTGCCATCTTTTTCATTTTCGCAGCCACCTCAAACATAGTCTTTCTTTTACAGTTACCTTCATCAGTGTTCTTCTCAGCCATTGTGTAAAACCTTGCTAACAACAAAAAATATTAACTAGATATAAATGTAGCCTGAAGCTAACGAGGAGTAGCTAGATGAACAAACTAAAGCTAACCGATGGAGCTAACGCTAGTTAAGCAGACTGTCCCCCCATCTACACAAATAAATAAAGAGAAAAAACAGGGAAATAAATGACTATGTGGTCCTGACAATGGAGCTGCACGAAGGAGCAGTCTGTGCCTGACAGTGAAGCTGCACAGTGAGGCTGTTTAACGGTAGCAAGGCAAAAGCAGCTGTAAACGTGAACGCGCACGCTTCCGGCCTCCCGTAGCAGGAGTGATTGACAGGCTGATTGACCAATAGAACACGCGATGAGAGCGTTTTTGATTGGTTAATGTTTTTTCAGGTACCACCACTTCCACAATTGACATGTAATAAATTTTATTTTTCAAGACCTCTTATTTTCCGATGTCTTATATGCAAGTAAAAACAAATTTATAAAATATAACAAAAAATGTTTAGAAAAACATCTTCTATTCCACCTTTAAAGAATGGTCAAAAAGTTAAATCAATTGAACATATTGGAATGGGTTGTTGTAGGACTATAATAGCGAAAATCCTGCATGGAACAGGGACAGTCTCTTCGCTTGGACAGGGTCAAGTGCTTCTATCAGTGGACACAGGTTAGTAGTAAAACCTTTCATGTTTTGGGGCATTTTTTTGTCAGGTAACTGAAGTTCAACCCTGTCACAAACAATATCTTGTAGGACTTAATTCCAGTTAATTATTATTACTATTTATTTTCCATATTACTTGATAGTAAAATATTCACTGTAGGCTAAGAGAACTTGATGTTATATTGGCCTATTCCTCGAATATGTAATAACATTATAATTATGGTGTTGTAGAAATGAACCCAAGTGTTGGGAACATAATTTCACATTAATTGAATATAAAATCAAAACAATATTAAATAAATCAATAAAGGGGGAAACTCCGCTGATCGGGGCATGCAAATATGTTTGTAATTAGTTTTTTCCACAGGGCAAAGTGGGGTAAGATGAGCCAGTGGGTAAGTTGACCCACCCTCTATATCTTGAAAGATGTGTATTTATATTGTCATGTGACTGAGGGCACTCGCCCTTTCAACAAGAATGAAGAAATTAGAGAAGAAGAATTGGAGAAGAACTGCTATTTTATTTAAAAAAAAATATTGTTTCAACTTAAAGTAAAATTGAGTAAAATTTTGTAAAAAATTGTGTTTACTTCAAAGCAAATGTATCCAGGTCTAAAATTATTAATCACACATGTTGGTGATTTGTCAGGCTATAAAACTCTAGAAATAGTTTAGCAAAATATTATCCTGAATGAGTAAGCTAACCCGTTTTATCCAAAATGGTGGCTGTGGGGTAAAGTGAGGCACACTTAGGCCAATAGTTCAAGCTCAGGAACCACATGGAACTGCAGCAAAATTGTTGTTTTTTTTTTTTTTAGATTTTTCACTATAATATGTACCTTTTTAATTTATCACATAGCAATTCTAGTGTTGGATGGGGAGAAATATACCAATTTTTTTTCCCACCTTATGACCTGGAGATGGTGTGTTCTACATTATAGGCTAATTACGGCTGTAAAAGTGTGAAAAGTGATATTATGAGTTTCAAAAATATATATATTTAAAATTCACATTTGCAGTTTTCATATTTTATTTATTAAACAGGAAATTATTAAAAAATCATTGGGTCGGTCTCAGTTAAAACTGGTTTGCAGCAGGTTCCAGTTCTGCAGCAGACAGACAGACATTTACAACAAATACACATAGGCAACAGTAACAAAACCCCCACACCACAATAAAATCAGGGAAACTTATTTTCCTAGGCAATGAAAGTGTCTGATCAGTACTGCACCAGTACTGCACTCTGCCTTTGCAGTAGTGGATCCCCGTATGAACCATAGAATGTATAAATAAGTATGAACTCATCAGTCACTGAATAAATAAACTACGGCAGGTCAAATGGCATGGCTCCGCCCCTGAGTGTATTTCACTGGCTTCATGTTGGAGAACACTCCTAACCCAAGGGACAAAAACGGTCCTACGACTGTTATTTTTTCATTTTAGAAAATGTTGCAAGCCAAATCCTAATCTGAATAAATAATGTGGAGACTTCAGTTGAGTTAGAGCCACCGTCGATGTCAACATGGGCAAAAGGAGAAGACACGGAAGAAAACGTCGAAGGCTGGATACATGGACAAAATTAAAGAGAGCAGACTAATCAGCATACAACACAGTAAAAACCGGTAACAACATGTGTACATGATGTCTGCTTCACTTTGTCTTTATTAAACCTTTTTTTATTTGTAATTTTGTTGTAATGACTATGCTATCAGCTACACTATCACTTTATTCACTTATTAGGTTTAAGCTAGCTAGTTAGCAAGTTGAGAGGAAATACTGGTTTGTAATGAAATATAGCGTATAGCAACACACAGAATTTGGAAAAAGCAATCAAGGCAAACTTATTACCTGATCTTTTCTGTTTGCTAGGTTTGAAGTTTTTGCTGTTATCCCTACGTTCACCGAGAGATGGCGCAACCGAACCGCGACGCTGTGGTCCGAGGAAACCTGGATGGATGGCAGCTGGTGGGCCACGGTGGTTTCGGACATGTTTACAAGGCCAGGCACAAGGACTGGGGATTTGATGTGGCCGTCAAAATACTGAAGGAAGATGCCAGGTAAATCTGTGAATGTTTACCTGCAGATAAAAAGCAAAGCAAATAACAACAATACTAAACAAAAAAACAAACAGTAGGCTTCTGTGAAATTATTTATCCAGGTGTGTACATGTAGGCTACAATTTGCATTAAATGTAATGTAATATTTGGTGTGATGTCCCCTAAACAGCATCATTACATTGAAAGCATTTGTGGCAATGAAAATTCATGCCCAAATTACACCTATAGGCCTACCTAACCTAAACATGTTTACAGCCATTTTACCTAAACAACTGTAAAAAACAAAACAAAATACAAACAAACCCAAATTTACTGTATGCCATATTGGGAATATAAATGACAAATCCAATAATGACTGAGGTCCAGACCAGCTGTCTACAGTTTTTTAGAGGTGGACACTGATTTTCTGTGGTTTCTCAAATCTTTGTCCATGATGTTTAGATCAGGGCTCTCTGAGGTCCACACCATCACTTCAGGACTCCTTGTTCTATAATTATACATTTTTTTGCTGTATTTTATTGCTGTACTTTGTATTTGATAAATTGGTAAAAATAAACAAATGTTGTATCTCTGAAAGCATTCTTGCTTCATAGTAGGTACATAAGGCTTTCATTTCTGCTGTTCAAATGTTTTTTTTATGTTTGTTTGCTGAGGAAGAAAAAATGGAAATATAAAAACATTTCCTTTCATGTCTCAAATCAAGGCATATGAGTTAATATGACCGTCACAAAGGTCATTGTTAGTCTTAAGCGTCTGCAGAATCACTGTAAATTCAAATTTTTTTTCATACCTGCCCAAAATCTTGGCACAGTACTGTATATTTATTAATGCAGTGAGTAAATAATGTCTTACCTCTCTCCTCCAGCCACTTCATGTTCAAAGAGGCAAAATTTATGGAATTGGCCTCTTGTGAGTGTGTGCTCAGAGTGTACGGAATCTATGAGGGATCCTGTTTAGAGTCTCCAAAGCAAAGAGGACTCGTCATGGAGTATATGAAGAGAGGCTCTCTGCAGTCCCTACTAGAACAACTCTCAGGACCTCCACTCTGGCCACTTGCTTTTCGCTTGGCTTACCAAATAGCTCTGGCCATGAACTTCCTCCATGTTAAAAACATTGTGCACCTTGACCTGAAACTAAGTAATGTTCTCCTAAATGATGACCTCAATGCCAAGGTAAGAGTGGCATCATATACAGCATATTCATTTGCATCATACGGAATATTTGGACAATTGGATTTTTAATTGTATGTTTAGTTGGCAGACTTTGGTTTGTCCCGGGTTTCCAAAAGTGTTTTGAAAAGCAGCAGAGAAACAACAACAGGACCCCAGGGAACTTACAAGTACATGCCTCCTGAGGCTTTTAATGCATCATATGAGCCTGTCCGTGCTTTTGACATATACAGGTTAGCAAAAATAAATGAATGAATCAAAATCCCCAAATTGAACAAAGCTTAGTGGTATGTGTTGAACTTATCCTCTAATTGTCACTGTTTCAGCTATGCCATCCTTCTCTGGTCCATTTTCTCCGGCAAAGAGCCCTATACAAGTACAAATACAGATTTTCATAAAATTTACATTAAAATTAGGATTATTTTGTTTCTAACATAATTTTATGCACATCTCTTGTTTTAAAAAACCAAAGTGGCCACATACAGTCTGGTAGAAGTGAGGATCCCTGAAGGAGACCGACCCCAGTGTGAAGAAATACTCAGTCTGCAGGTAGAGGGAGTCAAAGAGCTAGTCGACCTAATGAAGAGATGCTGGGATATGAATCCTTCTAAAAGGCCACTATTTAAAGGTAAGAGTCACTGAAACGAATGAGGCTTGATTATGGTCATGCTGCTTAGACATTATGCTCTCACTGATTATTTTATTACTTTTCAGTTTGTCTTGAAGTTACTGAGAGGCTGTTCTTGAGGCACAGTAAAGACATCCGTGGTGTAGTTGATAAAGTCTTGACAAAACTGGTACCTTTTTAAAATATGTCATCTCTTTTATAAATTGTTTGTTTAGAGCATTTCTCACCATTGTTGTTATTTTGTTGTAGGACTCACAAAGCCACAAGCAGCACTCAGAGCCTTATAAACATCATGGTACTTTTCCTGCAATGTATTCATACTTTTGCAAAATAATTTAATAATATGCTGTACAATAGCCAGTGGTGGAGTAAGTACAGAAATTTTGTACTCAAGTGAAAGTACAGTTATGTCATGACTAAAATGATTACTGGTTGACTTTATATACATGTTTAATATTATATACATATACATCCTTTTTACATCTATACGTCTTTTATGTAGCAGTCTTTCAGGAGTAGAAAAAAGGTAAAGAGATTTCTTGAAAAAGTGAAAAAGACATGGATGGATGCCATATTAAACAACGTGGCCCATCCTTACATGCAGTAAAGAGCACCCTTATAAAGGTACTCGTTAATGAGATTTCAACAGCAGTAGAATAAACTTGAAAAGTACAAATAGTTCAATTAATCTATTTAATTATAGAAATGTATTTATAATAAATGGGTTAACGTGCTGATAATTTACTGTAATGTTGGGGTTGTCTTCTTTTTGTCTAAAGGGACAACACCTAATGATTGTGTGGATCTTGTAAAACCAGTCACATCCTTCAAACAGGTACTGTGCAGTCAGTTGAATCTTGGCGCACAATAATGGAAAAGCCACAATGTGTAACCACAACCTTTGCCTACAGGCTTTCACAGGCGTCTCCAGTGAAACAATTACTAAAAAAGAAAAAGGTAGAGTTGCATTGCAGTTGTAGCATTTGCAAATATCTTAATAGAAAACAAAACAACAAAATCCTTTTATGGCTAATCTAATTTATGGCTAAATCTTTTTTCTGCTTCATCCTTCAGCAAAATTTGTTGATCGTCATCGGCCTGAACTCATTCAGAAGGTTTCGAGGGTACTCGCCATATCAGAAGAACTAAGAGACATGGTCCATGGTGAAACCTACAGCTTGATTAAAGCTAAAGAGACATATCAAGACAAAATGAGAGTGCTCTATGATGAAACATTACGGTCAGGAGGGGAAAGAGTGAAAGCAGCCTTCTATGACGCTTTGAAAAAACATGAGCCTAACCTGATGAAGGGACTGGGTAAGATCCTGCTTACTGTTAAAATAGTTTGGAAAGATATATGTTGTTTATTGGTAACCTCTTGTTTGTTTCTTTCAGAAGACTGCTGACAAAAGCTGTTTGGGATTTGGAGAAGTGCATCTGACCAATCCTTTATTAGCTTATTGTTGAAAGTCACTTTTACCTGGTCTTAAACTCATGAATTGATGGTTTCTAAACTAAATCATGGAGTGACAGCATTGTGCAATCCCCATCTATAACGTCTAGATGTGGTTCAATTTGCCCGCGGACATTTCGTGTTACCTTCTGGCAAATCTGGTTTGGTGTTATGATAACATGGCCTCTCTTGTCTCAACATGATTCAAAACTGTCACATCAAAGAGAAAAGCCTTAAATTGAGGAGGCTCCTTAAAATACTTTTAATGATATTTTAGGTTTTAGGCTGATATGTATATACTAATAACACATTTTTGATGACTTTGTGCTTTTAGTTACAGAGATAGACTGGGTAAGAGGCTTTTCTGGTTCAGTCCCTCAGTATCTGTCAGGAGCAGTCCGTCAACAAGTCACCTGCAGATGATGGTGTCGAGGGCATCCAGGGAAACAAAGTTACTACATTAAGCTTTAGCACAAATAAACTAATGTCAAATGTCAGAATCCCCTCCCCCATCCCCAATTACTGCTTAAATGTACTTTTTAATGTATACATTTTGTAATGTAGCCATCCATGTAGTAATATGTAACTATTAAGTTTATTCAAGAACCAATTTCTTCATTCAAAAGTTTCCATCTCTTTCTAGAATAAACAGAGCCTGGTCATCCTCCAGGTATGTGATACAAGTGTATGTGCAACAAGTCAGTGTTTTGTGGGATATGACTTTGGTCTCATTCTCAGCGCTGTCTCCTTGAGCTCTGTGAAAGGCATCTTCACACCATGGTAATCCTCAGAGGGGGAAGTGTGTTCAAGTGCCATCTTGAGCCATGCTGTTCTTTGTCAGTCCTACTGCCTCAGTCCACCTTACACGCCTATCTGGCCCCACCCTGTCCGGCATTAATGCTCCCAATCCTCTTTGTGGGAGAGTGACGTCTGCTACTGTCAGAAACAGAGTTAAGCTCAGCACGTACCAAGAGAACAGAGTGGAGACAAGCTCCCAGCCTTAGGAATAACCAAGCAGCACTGCTCTGCAGGCCTCCTGGGGAATCGCTCTCTAGGGCTGCAAGACCTGACCTGCCGAGCAGTTAGCTCAGACTCTGGCTGGAAACATACACAGACTCAAAGTATGGTGTTCCACAGCACACTTTCTCAGAATGGCAGAGCGCTTGGCCACTGGAATTTAAAGAATCCCAAGCTCAAGAGAGAATGCTAAAACACTGGAGTACACTTCTTTATTTGAACAAAGTGGACTATTATAATGGATTTGCTATTTTTTAAGGTGACACCTTTGCAATCATACCATTGTTGGGACTGCTGCTTAGACGAACAGATGGTGAGAAAGCTATCTCTGTTGTCAGGTGTATCTGAAAGGAGTGCACTCAACGCACTGGTGTGTCTGTGAGGTCCTAATTGCGTGCTATTTGAGTGTGTCAATGTTGGGCGTTGCTACAGCTGCCCTAGTTTGAAGTGTAATTGTAATATTTGAGTTGTGTTGCATGATAAAAGTCAAGTGCGTATAGAGTGTGCCTGAGGTAGAGGGATCTTGTAGAGCCTGTAACCCTGGATTTCCAAGAGATGGAGGGTCATTGTTATGACCGCTTTGGGGATGGAGAAAGGGACAATTATCAGATTGACTACAGGAGAATTGTCGGGGACACAGAGCCTGCACGACCTCGCATCACAAACCGAGATGGAGAGCAGCCTCATCCTTATGGGGCCTTTGGTCACCCCACTCCACATGGACATGGACATGAGACTGCAGCCCAGCGTTACAGTGCAACACGTATTCAAGCTGGATATGAACCTGAGAGGTCAGTTTTACACCCCATACCTGGCTGTCAGTTTACTCTGTAAAGTCAAATGTCATGGTCTAACCTTATTATTCCTCATCACCCCATGGCTAACCTTTGTAGTGTTTTGGCTGGGCCTGTCTGTAACAAGCATGTTTACCAGCTACTTGGCTGCTTACCAAATCCTCTTAGCTAGTGCACTGCCGTCATAGGTGTATAGGACTTTCCATTGACAAGGACAGCTTCTCATGTTAGCATTTCCTGTTTCAACTGTTGTCCTTACTCTAATAGGATCCTACTAGAACATGAGTTTAAGATACAAATGGTCAAAAGAAAGGTGAGCAATATAGTAAGCAAAACAACTTGAAAGTCTTCCAAATCCAGACTCAGATCCTATCATTTGTAATGTGTTGTTAAGTAAGTTGTTAAATATAGGTTTGTTTCTGTTTCAGCATGGCTGACTACTTAATCAGTGGAGGCACTGGCTACGTCCCTGAAGATGGATTAACAGCACAGCAACTCTTTGCTATTGGTGACGGCCTTACATATAAGTAAGAAATGCTACAATGATTCCTGGAGCCTTAAGGGATTCATACAACTCATACAGTTATGCAATGCTTTCAGTTAAATGTTTATTAATATTGGTGATGACACATGTGCTTGGGGTTTATTATGTAGGATTAAGGAGTAATACTACTTTCAAGGATGAATGAATGGATTCAGACATTAGTGCATTCTGGTTTGTGCTCAAATACTGTGTGTTAATGGATGTGAGTGTACTTCCATTAATGGAGGCTATATGCAGGGCTTATCAGTGTGGGGAGGATAAGGTTTGAAAGGTTTGAAAGGCTGACAGATTATGTCATGGTGAGCAATGTTTGTGCAGAATTAAGGTTTTCAGGAATGGGTATCAAGTATTTTAAATAAATCAGTCTTATGGTGATATGATTTGTTGTTAAATTTCCATTTGCAGTTTCACTTGATGTTGATTTATAGACTCTGACTATGTTTGATTTTCTCTCTTCAGTGACTTCCTCATCCTTCCTGGTTTTATAGACTTTACATCAGATGAAGTGGTAAGTATATATACGAAACACAGAGAAATATATATATCGCTATATATATATATATATATATATATATATATATATATATATATATATATATATATATATATATATATATATATATATATATATGTGTGTGTGTGTGTGTGTGTGTGTGTGTATGTATATATATATACATACATACATACATACATACACACACACACACAATATTCTAAGCACATGAAAAGCTGCAAATTATTGTATTGCCAAAAAACTTTTCAATGGACCTTCAAGAAAGAAACATTTATGGCCTTTTTTCCTCACACTGATCATTGAGCCTTGCTACAAAAGCACCAGCGTCCATTCTTAGAATTTTAGTTTAACTTTTGCATGTTATAATTATAGGCTACATCTGTGTCTTTCCAGCATAAATATAAAACATAGTGTTTTAGTATGCTACCATCAGAACATTAGATCTCTTGCAGAGCATATGGTTGTTTGGTAAGGGCTTGTTTATTTGACTTTCACTGTTTTTATCTTTTCAAGTTCCACTGGGAAATTCAATTAAATTCATCCTGAGGTCATGCATGTTGTGCTTGCATAGCAGGTGTTAAGACAGAAAAACACCTGTGGCTCAAAACAGCAAGCAGGGCAATCATTGATCAGCACAAAATTGAAACAATAATATTTTTAGGTTTTGTAATGGACAGATGTAACACCAACTGTGTGAAGACTGTTAATTTGTCCATTATTATTGGATGTTTAGGATCTCACCTCAGCATTGACTCGGAAGATAACGCTAAAGACACCGCTTATTTCATCCCCTATGGATACTGTCACAGAGTCGTCGATGGCAATTGCCATGGCAGTGAGTACCCTACAACTCACTTTATATTGCTTTTGTCACAGTGGTTGGGTGATTAGCTCTGGTACTAGTAATAAATAATTTGCTTTGCTTTCTGTAGTTGATGGGTGGAATAGGGATTATTCACCATAACTGCACGGCTGAGTTTCAAGCCAATGAGGTGCGCAAAGTCAAGGTAAGGGAACTTTAATTTTTTATCAGATGTTGCATAAAGATTTTAAACATATGACTCAGTTATTGTAAATGTTAATGTGTGTTGTTTTTTTGGGTTTTTTTTTTTTTTTTTTTACAGAAATTTGAACAGGGCTTTATTACAGACCCAGTTGTCATGAGTCCACATCACACTGTGGGTGATGTGTTTGAAGCCAAGATACGACATGGCTTCTCTGGGATCCCAGTTACAGAGACAGGAAAAATGGGTAGCAAACTGGTTGGCATTGTCACATCCAGAGACATAGACTTCCTGTCAGAGAAAGACCACGACAGACCCCTGGAAGAAGTATGTGGCTTAATAAACATGTATGTATGTTGATAATAATAAATCCATATTATTTTCATTCCATCTGTTTGTTTTATGATCTAGGCGATGACAAAAAGGGAAGATTTAGTGGTTGCACCAGCTGGAGTAACATTAAAAGAAGCTAATGACATTCTGCAGCGCAGCAAGAAAGGTAAATCTGCAAAAGCAAACAAGCAAAAAGGAATCATATTTACGTTTAAATCTGTGGATTATTTTCTCATGTCATTCATTTTGCTCTGTGACTTTGTCAGGTAAACTGCCCATTGTGAATGACAGTGATGAGCTTGTTGCCATCATTGCTAGAACAGACTTAAAAAAGAACAGAGATTATCCACTGGCTTCCAAGGACTCTCGCAAACAGCTGCTGTGTGGAGCTGCCATTGGTACCAGGGAAGATGACAAATACAGGCTGGACCTCCTCGTGCAGGCGGGGGTGGATGTCGTTGTTCTGGTACGTCTTCATCATCATCATCATCATCAAAGACTTACCATATAATATTCCTTCCCAAGTCCAGCTTTATTTGTTCTATTAAAGTGTAGACGCATATTTTTGCCAGGCAAGACGCCAGGCAAGACAACTTCTGGTAGTTAAAGTACAGACTGAAATTCCACACCTCACACTCCCTTTTAGAGCATGTAAACGGCTTTGGCAGCTCTGCAGGGACATGCAGCTCTAGGAACAATTCCTAAAATAAAAAATATATACCATCAATAGTCTGGTGGTGATTTCACTTAAAAAATTAGGAACAAAATCCATTTAGTTACAAAATGTATTTAAGAATATGTATAAAAAAGAAAATGTGTGCGTCTACTGTGGTGCTCATTTTATCCTCTCTGGGCCGCCGTAGGAACAGAAAAAGGAAGTATGGGAACATTCATGAGCATCTTTTATTCTTTTGCATTTCAGGATTCCTCCCAAGGAAACTCAGTGTATCAGATTAATATGATCAACTACATCAAACAGAAATATCCTGAGCTTCAGGTGGTTGGAGGAAACGGTAAGCTGTTCATACTCCTACATGATCTCAAGTGATCTTTTGTTTTTCTCCTCAATTTTTCCATATTTGTTTCTCTCTCTAGTGGTGACAGCTGCTCAGGCTAAAAACCTCATCGATGCTGGTGTAGATGCTTTGAGGGTGGGAATGGGCTGTGGCTCTATTTGTATTACTCAAGAAGGTAGGATCATCACCATATGTTAGTGGTTGGCAGCATATGCTAGGGCTGTGAAAGTAAACTACAAACCTGTTCAACCTATTTTCTTAGTGATGGCATGTGGGCGGCCCCAAGGTACCTCAGTGTACAAGGTGGCAGAGTATGCTCGACGTTTTGGGGTGCCAGTCATTGCTGATGGAGGCATTCAGACTGTGGGACATGTGGTGAAAGCTTTGGCCCTTGGTGCATCTACAGGTGAGGACAAATGTAATGACGATACAGTATATTGTAGTATTGTAATTATTTAAATAATCTTTTGGTTCATGTTTTCTGATACATTTGTACCAATTTCTTTCAGTAATGATGGGATCCTTGCTTGCGGCCACAACTGAGGCTCCAGGAGAGTATTTCTTTTCGGATGGTGTGCGATTGAAGAAGTACCGTGGAATGGGCTCCTTGGATGCCATGGAGAAAAATAATAGTCAGAAGCGCTACTTCAGGTTGGAGGAGCAAAGATTTATGTGCCCTAAGTATGATGTAAAATTTACATTCAGGAGATGTAAGGCTAAGGCATATGTTTTATGATTCTTTCAGTGAAGGAGATAAAGTCAAAGTAGCGCAAGGTGTGTCGGGCTCGGTACAAGATAAAGGATCCATTCATAAGTTTGCTCCTTACCTTATCGCTGGTATCCAACATGGCTGTCAGGACATAGGAGCTAAGAGTTTGTCAATATTACGGTAAGTGTGGAACAATTTGTAGGATGTTACAGAGTAACAGTCACTTACACCTACATATACCTGGTATAATTTATTAGGTAAACATACCTAATTCCCAAGGGGAAACTCAATTGTTGGTCTCTTCAAATAAATAAAAAAGCAAATAGATTAGAATAGATTGTCTTATGGCAATAAGGAAGAGGGAGTTCTTGTGGCGTTCTGTCCTCCTGTTTGAGTCTCCAAACTAATACCTGTTGTTGAAATAGTCCCCTCTATTAGTTTTCCAAGGTGCCCTTGATCTCTTTTTCTAAGACTACACTAAGTACTTGGTGTGTAGTTTGAGAACCACTGAGCTAACCTTTATGGATAATGGGAAAATTGAAGAATTGATGTTGCTACTCATAAAAAGCTCAAATTTACAGTGTGAACTGTGAGTTCTATGGTTGTGGGGGCATTGATTAAAAAATAATAATAATAAAAACAATTCTGAAAAAAAGAAAAAAAAAAGTATGATGTTGTACTTAAGACCTAAATTGAGCGGTGTGCTTTGTGCTCTAGGTCAATGATGTACTCTGGAGAACTGAAGTTCGAGAAGAGAACCATGTCGGCACAAATGGAGGGTGGTGTCCACGGCCTACACTCGTAAGTTTGACCCCTAACTCCATCTACCAGCCATGTGTGTCTTTTCCACTACTAGTCTTTGTCACTATCCATTACCATCCAAGTATAATTGAGTGTGCGTGTTTTTTGCTGAACTGTGCTGTAAACTGAGCTCACTCTCTGCATATGTGGGTATGCAGAGAACAATAAATAACACCACATGGAGCAAACGTTATACACAGTTGCTTTAAGACTTCCTGATTCCTCATCAAAGACTGTTAAACTGAGATCTGACGAAGATAGCATACACATTGCTAAATTAGCAAAAACGTAATTGAGATTGCTTTTGTACATGTGAACACATGCAACGTAAACATTAGGAAAATAAACACACAAATATGGTTATGGGGCCATGTAAAATATGTGAAAGCTATAGTAATTGGCATTTTTGGTCTTTTCGTTAACACAGTAGCCAACATACTTGAACTTGGGTCTGTAAGTAGAGTAGAAGAATTTTTTTCCCTGTCTCTTACAAAAGGCTCTATATTTTTGTCTTTTGTCACATCCTGTCACATTCATATTTCATGTGTTATTTGTGATATCACATTGTCATCTTCCTTTTCTTCTACATGCTGTCTTTTTAGATATTCTTTTGTGCCATGTAAGTACTGTCTATATGTTTGTCCATTCAGGTCTTTGTAGTTGAAAATGACATTAAACAAATACTCCTTTTTCCAACTTTAGTTACGAGAAACGACTATACTGAAACAGGAAGGAGAGGAAGTCTGAAGCCAGGACCGAATGTCCCAACCCCTGCAGCCATAAGCAAATTCTCTGGACGCATGTGATTCATCATTTACTTTTTACATGACATTTTTACAGTGTAATATCGTTAACCACGTTACTTGTAATAGACTGTTACCATGTTCTAACAAACTTACTGCTGATGTAGTGAGACCACTACCTTGCTGCTCCTCTGTATCTCTGCATTGCACTTTTATAAAAGACTATCTTGTTATGGTCATATTTTTTCAAGGCAGGTCTCTAGACAGCCTTATGAGGAGATGAAAGCCATAGTCAACATCTGCTGCTTGTAAAACGTACAAATAATTACAGTATATATGGATTAATATAGCAAAATAATGTACATTACTATTTGTACATTAATATAAATTATTTGAATGTTACACAAGGTACCAAAGTTTAGTATCAGCCTTAATAACCTGTAAACGAATGTAAGACAAAACGCCTTGTGTGTAACCTCTGATGTTACAGAGAGGACACAGAAAATGTAATTACTAAAAACATAGATATAACCTCAGTATACTTTGGCTTCAGGCACATTTGACACTGTCCTTATTTTATCTTGCAAAGACACCATATATAATATAGCTATCAACTGTATATAATAATAAATTTTAAATTTAACTATTTTCAGATGTAACATTTAGGAGCTCTATGGAATAGTGAAGTAAACCAGTTGCACAGAATATGTCAATTTGTTTATAGAACTTAATTGTTTTTATGTAGATTTATTTTTTTCTAACATTTCTTACATTTTGCGCTCTATTACAACTTTCCTTTTATGTTCCAATGAAAAGTGTAAGTGACAACAACAATGAAAATATATTTATCTTAATATGTAGACTTAAATAAAGACAATCTGATGAAGTTACTCATGTCATCTTTTTATGGTTATCATTTACAGCAGTGTTGGGTAAAGTAGTTCATTTCCAATAGTATTAGTGTTGTTTTGACAAGTAGACGAGTAACAAAATAAGTATTCAGTGAAAATGTCAGTCACATATCTGCTTAGTTTTGATTTATAAAACTTTTTTTCTTTTTTTTTTTACTGTGGGTTCATGGACACAGAGTGGTTAGCACTCATTCCTCACATGAAGAAGGTCCTCTCACCTCCAGTATTAGCAGTCCACAGTCCCCTTACTACACAGTGGCCTAAAGAGGTGTTTTCAATAGCAGTAGCAACTGCCCTGACTGTAGACCACACTCTGATCATCTACTCCCTTACTATTAATCTACTTATACACAATTACAGTTTAGTAGTTACCATCCATCTCTGATATACAGTACTTTATTCTTTCATTTTAAACAACGCCACTAGAGGGCAATACAGTAGCAGATAAAACTAATATCCATGCTTTTCACATTGACACCATTCAGCTGCAAAACTTATTCAATTAATACATAATAAAACAGCATTATGCAACAAGCAACAAATTTAACAGTTTAATATTTAAATAAACCGCCATAAATAAGAGAAATTTGCACTTTACTGTAAAATGTATGCTGTAATGTTGTGCAGTTACTGATTTGACAGTTTCAGTCACAATCTCCAGCTCTTACTGTGTCTCCTACAGCTCAATCGTATCACTGCAAACACTTAGAGCATCGATTTGTCTGCACACAGTGACAAACTCAGCCTGCACCGCCAGATCCCATTCCAGCTGCTTGCTTTCACTCAAGTGTTTGGTTCCCGCCAGGCGACCGGACCCCTGACTGTCCTGCGAGGCGAAGCTCAAGGTTCGGAAACGTCTGTAATGAGACAGGTGTTGGATCGCCCTCGGGAGGCTGTTCTGAGTGAAGTGGTGCCCTCGGTTGGCCCAGGAATGAGAGCGTCCCTTCGCTGCCTCCTTTGGTTTGGTGCACAGCCCTTGAGTCGAGCCAATGACACTTCCTTTCCAGTCGGTTGGTGACATGGGTTGCTTGTCGTGAGGCTGCAGGGTATTGTTCTCTTGATCCATGTCGCCGCAGGAGGACGTTCGGTATAAGGCCTTCTCCGCAGAGTTCAAACCTGGTGTTCCTTGACGGTTTAAGGAGAGACTGGAAGATGTCTGGAACAGCTTCGGCCAGTCGAATAAACTGTGAGAAAACAAAGATTCACTGAACAGAGCCTGGTCAATGCTGCGGGACAGGTTTATGGGAGACGGCGGCCGTAGGTCAACGGTTGAATCAAGTTTGTTCAGTGATGTTTGGTTGGATTTCTCTTCGTTTTTTGGTTTCCCTGGTGGGCTTGGCGGTGAAGGTAACGGCAGTACTGATATTTGTTTGTTCTGGACACATTCATTTCCATTTCCAGCAGTGTCCACCATTGAACAAAGAGGTAGAGTGTCCGACTTTTCTTTAATTTCGTCTTTAATCGTCATTACTGTTTCTTGTTTACCCCAGGACTCATGAGAGGACAGAACACCTCCATCAGAGGGTAAATCCAGTGCTCGAGAAGGTGAACTACACGAAAGTCGTGACCAGGATCTCGGTTGTGGCTTGATTATGCTTTTAATCGAGGAGTTCCTGTGACAAAATATAGGATGTGTTCCAATAAGCACTAATCCGAGACATATGCCGATCTCGCCGAGTCTGCAGCCCACCTGGAAGCCCAACCAAGGCCACGGATGGAAACCTAACTCGTCAAACCCACCCAGACCAAGCACATGAAGGACTCCATAAAGCTGAAGACCCCCAGAACAAAACAAACACAATGAAGCCCCTAAACCTGCTCGTAACGCTCTTTCCCAATCCTCCATTTTGGCAAGAGGACAACTTCGATGCCGTATCACTTCAGGAGAACCTCCACTCTCTCCATTGTCCAGTCTGTAGATATTGTCCACTCGAATTAAGCAGAAGAAAACAAAGTATGAACATGAGAGAAAAACGCTGAGGCAGACAAAGAAGCCTTGGGGGATCAGGAGAATCACAGAGGGAAGGCTTGGAAAAAGTTGGAGTATACCTGCACAGCCCAGAGACAGTACAAAATGTAAAACACACATACACAATAAAAGGCAAGGTTTGGGTAGAGCTGAGAATGAAGGAGAAATGGCAAGTGGAAGTGAAATCTGCATGTTCGAACGCAGAGAAAGCAGGACAAAGGCAGCGGAGAATGCTGAGATCAAACAGGGGAAGGGCAGCGAGCAGAGCAGCAGCAAGGCCAGTGGAGGAAGCCGATCTTGATAACTGTAAGGGTCATAAATCAAACAAAAAGCTTGCATCCCCACGAACGTAAGAAGAAACAAGTGAAGCAGCAAAAAGTAGACGACTCCTGGAGGACAGCGCCAGGGCAGACCGAGGAGGCACACCAGCGAAATCAAGCCCAAGACAGAGAAGACGGAGCCCAGGCCGTATATGTGAGCGTCCCACACTAGGCCCCATGTGGCAAGAGCGGAGTTCCAGTCAGAGTAAAGAGGGAGGAAAAGGCTGAGGCCGAGAGATAGAGAGAGGAGCGACTCATTTGGCGTGAAATCATCCGTGTCACCCCAGGAGTGGTTAGATGTCTTGCAGGGTGCTGTAGTGGAGTTCAGAGGGTCATCCTCTTTGGGCTTATCTGTAAGGCAAAAAAAGAATCAGAAGTTTGTTTGCATTATTAGTACAATAACTACACATAAACATAGACACCACCATGCCATTTTTAATGCAAAACAGTCACAAAATTATTATATACAGTAATTATTAATATTTCTTTTTGAATCCACTGAGGCAGACATGTTGTTTGTGTCTTGGTGTGCAGAGAGACAGCAACACGATGAGTGCTTTTCTTGTTGATGACTGTTTTTTGCACCAGAAGATTTATACTGGTATTATCATGGGCAATATGATATGCACTAAAATCAAGCTTTTCAGTATCTGCTGTTCCAGAGGGCTACAGGACTGGCTCAGTGTTTAGACTATAGATGCATTGCATGCATTGGAAAGGCATACTTTTGAGTACTTGAAAGGTAGATAAAATTATTGAATTTATGTTACCTGTAGTTTAATTTTTCCATTCTGGCAAAATGTTACAACCATGGGGTGGGGCTAGTTGGCACATGACTAGACAATATATATCTCAGACTTATTTTTTCATTTGATTTTATTTGATTTTATTCCTTATACCTCTCAGGGATGAGGAAAATGCCACGAGAGGGAACAGTGAAACAGTGAACAGTGAAACCATGGATCCACCACTAAAGGAAAATCCAAACGGTGCATTTTGTTGGTTAAACTGTTTGCAAAGAAACATATGCCATATAAATATGTCACACCCACCCAGTTTTCACAGTCCAAAAATAGAGGGGAGTCTGTGTGTGTTCAGTTAATCCATAATAAAACAGGGCAGGCCTGTAACTGGGAGTTTTTAAGTGGGTCACAGTTAGAGTGTGTAGTACATCCGCTGGAGAGAAAGGCTGAGAGAGATGTGTGTTGATTAGCCAGTATCGACCTCACTGCTGCTCTCATTTTGTGTGGCTATTATTAAGCGCGACTGAGCACTGTCATGCTTTTAATATTGCTTCATTGTTTAGAATTCGTGTTTGACTCCATAAACCATGGAATGAATATCTATCTTATAAATGAACACATTCTCCTTTTAAGAATAATTATCAGAGAATGTCATAAGGGTTATAAATAGAATGTGTGGATGATAGTACTTTGTTTTAGCTTAAACAAGTGTAATGCCAAACTGAGGGTACAAAAGTGTGCACTAAATGAGGACAACAGCTTTAAGTTCCACTGACATAACATGAGGCTTTCTTCATTTCATTCTTTGCAGTCTGAGTTTTTTTGTTCTGCAGTATTTGAGCATTATACATTTAAGTACCTCAGTGACATAATGACATCTGAAATGCTAAAAAATGCATTATTTTGGTTAAACTGAGGAGAACAGAGTTCAATACAGTAAAGTATATGGCAGGCAAAGCTGAAACAGTCCCTTTATAAGGGCACAGGGTTCCAAAGGGTTAAATTAGCGTGAGTCTCAAAGTTGTGTGTGTCAATAAAGATGCACTTCTCACAGGCTTCTGTTAAAGCCCCTTGTTTGTGGACACCTCATTTACTTTAACAAGTTGGCGTCAGTTGCTTTGTGCATAGTTCATTACCTGTATTTGCCTAAACACTAATTGAAATGCACTGCAAGGTGTTCAAACCATAAGAGCTAAGTGACATTTTGGATGAAACTGTAATATATCACATGAAAGCATATGTGTCTTAATGCCACAGATATCACAATGGTATTTTTAATTCGTTTAGAACTATTGATCCAAAACCAAAATATATATAGTGTATAGTTATATTGATTATATGTGCTAATAGATACTGAATTATGAACAATAGAACTACCAACATTCTGTGATCCCCCAGAACGGCCAGTGGGTCATTTTTACCCCCTGTTGCACCACCATTTGACAAGTTAGTGACTTGTATGAGTCTTGTATGCTAAAAACTGGCTACCTGTATTTTCAATGCCAGCCAGAAATAGCATGTGAGGAGTTGTTTCTTGGCAACTGCAACTTTCGACAGTGTTAAGTGTATAGGGAAACTTTTAATTTTTTTTATTTCAGAAAGCTAAGATTTCACTGAATGGACGATAAAGCCAGTTTATGAAAAGTCATAAAGTGGGATTTATTAAGGTATTATATGAAAAAACAAATTGCAAGCAAAGGGGGTCAAAATTACCCCTGGTGGTTTGTGGTACAAATGCTCAGAATACTTTGATACCTCATTCCAGAAAGCTCATGATTTGACTGGACAATAAAGCCATAAAAAAGCCAAAATGACCCACTGATGGTTCTACTGTTACACTATTAAAGACAAAGAGGACCAACTGACTTTTTGAAACTACGAATACTTTCAAATAATTGGTGAAATGGTTAAATAGGTGAACTGTTGTTTGTATGACTGTATTGTATCTAAAAAACAAAAAACATTACACAAAGTCAGCCCTTGAATGTTTCTTTTTACGTTGAGAAAAGATTGAATGATTATCGAAATCTAAACTCCCTACAAAATTAGCAGGAAACTGGCAAAGCAGGATAATGACACAGAGTAATACAAACAACGCTGCACAAGTAAAAGCACACTGTCTATACAAAGACACCCCAAACTTAAAGATACAAACATGAGATAACCAGACTGATCACAAAACCTACCAGTATGTGATGCAGCATTTGCTTCATTTGCTGGGCTATTCCCCATAGCTTCTTCCCGTGTTGTAGCAGGAGACGTCCACTCCCAAATGCTGGTAGGAGTAGTGGGATTCTCAGTGGACAATACTAAATCCAAATTAGTGCTGTCATGTGTTTCATTGAGTTTCATTTTCACTGAGTCTGTAGATCCATTTTGAGGTAGCTCATATTTGAACCTTTGCTCTTGTGAAGACTTTAGCCATTCTTTGTGGTCGTTCTCTTTGAAGATATCTCTGGAGATCTCGGAACTCTCCTGTGCATATTCAGGATATTCACCCATAACCCCTTGTGTATCCTCAGGTGATGCCCATTGCATAAATAATTGCAGTAAGTTCCTCTTCACCAACTGGGATGTGTGAATAACGGCTTTGTCAACCTCTTGCTTTTGACTCTCCTTGACATTTTTTCTGGGTAATGCCAAGACATGGAAAGTGACGAGGAAGGAAAAGGGGAGGAAAAGGTAAAGGTTCCATAAAAAGAGCATGGCGGTTGTCTGCAAAGTTTCTTCAAAAAGTCACATGCTGCGAGGGGCTCCGTTGATTTACATGTTTGACCCTGCTGTAACATCAGGTATCAGGGGATCTCATGCACCTAAAGAAAAAGAATTAATGTAACCAGTGGTGGTAGTAGTAATTATGTTCCTCTTTGCAAACATATTGACACTAGAACCCCCAGTGGGTCATTTTTACCCCATCTTCTTAAAATTCATGTAACTTTGTTCATGCTTAAATGATGCTTGTTTATATCTTATGCTGCTCAAAAACTGCATGCAATTCCAGTACAAAAAAAAAAAAATCCTAGACATGCTGCTTTATATGTTATTACACTCATGGCTTACATTTCATTTTCATTTCAAGACACTGTGTTATTAAGCAATAATAGGCAAAAGTGACCCTCTGGTGATTCTAGGGGGTAAAGGAATTTGGCAATGGTGGTGTTGAGCAATAGAGATTTCAGTATGTGCAAAGTCATCCAGTCTATGACAGTAGATAAAAATGACATACTCACAAACACAACTGCATGATAGCTAACGTCCACTCTATGCTCCAGTTCCCATCAATAGTCCATGCTGCTAGCTTCTCCTAAACACATCTGCCGTTCTGTGGTGCTGCATGCCTGCAGTCTCTGTCTTCTCCCCTCTTCTTGCCGTTAGACAGTCAACACACATGGGACAGACCCCTCCTCCTCCCCTGCCTCTCACTCTGCTGCTGCACTGAACTGACACTGACTATGTACACAGTCCTATCTGGCTAGATCTGAGGCACTGGCAAAAGCTCACCATCATCAGACGCAGTATGTAGGGCATGAGAAGAGAAGCAACGAGGCAGAGGCAGAAACAGGGAAATGCATAAATATGTCACAGCAAGCTCCCCATCCAACAGGCTGCAGTATTCTGCACTGGTTTATCAGAGGTGTGGATCAATATGGTGTTAACGTGATTTACAACTGTTGCTGTGCCTCACTCTTATAAAAGCAACCACAGCACCAATAACACTGTGACACTGTTAAAAATGTCTTAGATTTTTATTTGACATCACTAGAAACTGGTCAGTAATTAGTTATTGTGCAATAATATAACTGTGGTTTCCAGCACTACTGTAAAACCAATTACAGTATTATTTTTGTGTTGCATTTTCAGTTTATTCTAGATGTAATGTTCAAAAGTTGTAAGACAGCAAAAGCAGGTAGGCTATGCTATTTGACACAACTAGTAATCAAGCAATTTCATGAAAATGTTTTTTTTTTAAATACATTTTATTTTGCTTCCACTTACAGTTATTGGGTGATCAGAACTCATCTCAGCTGGTTTAGTCTTAAGGAGGGTACACCCTGGTACATCCCAATACAGACAACTGACTGCAAGCCTTATGCACTTATTTAAGCTAGAGTGTAGATTTGAAGTCAAGCACACTTCATCTCAGCAAATGAGGAGTGACATCTCTGAAGCACAGCCAATGATGAAAAAAGATTTGATAGACACTCCAGAGAAATTGGTCAAGCTAAAACTTAGTAGCTTAAAGATCTGCCCCCATTCAAGTGATTTTGTCACTTTTGGCGTGAATTGAGCATTAGCGACATACATTTATCCCAGATTATGTTTAATAGTCCATCTTACGTATAACTTTTTATATTTTAATTCTGATACTATGACAAAACATTACAGTACAGTCATAATTGTACAAAAAAAAATATATAGATGACTTCAAACTAGTGTAGCTTCTCTAACAAATACTTTCTTTGTAATAGGCTACCTTCTTTCAAAGTTGGATGTGTGCTGTTTTTAATCAGTGGGGGAAATCCAGCAGTCGCGTGGCCTAATTTGATTCCCCTGCACAGTTTTAAAATAGACAATGGTCTACATACAATTGGATGTGTTGGGATCTCCTTGACCGCTGTAACTTTTAAAAACGGATTTATAAAACCAGCAATATTGTTGAATGACTAGTTTATTGTATTTTCCTGTCAGTTACAAAAAGGGGATAACCCCGGATCTTCATGCAAAACATCCAAATTTACTGATCAAGATAAGAACTTCCTGATTAACCTTCGGCCTGGTGATAACACAGGAAAGCAGCAACCCAGCTGGAACTAAAGCGGGGTGGAAATGGACAATGCCAGGCCAAACATATGAGCTCAGTCAGGGACATGGACAAATTATTGCCGCCTCACACTTGTGATGAAAGGACAATAGGCAAATGGTTTTTGTTTAGACAAGTCATCCTCCACCAAGACACAGTCACCAGGGCCCTGGGTCCAGCTGGGAATGTGCACAGAGGGGACGAGGTCGAAACAAAGCTGCACAAGCAAAAAGAACAAACGCACAGCAGAGCAAAGAGTAGAGTAATGCTGCAAAAAAAGAACTTTGTGCAAGATGGAAGAAGACTGCTTTGAAAGATTGGTAACGCTTCATTTGTGTGTGTGTGTGTGTTGTAGACACAAATTCACGTTATTGGAGGGCTCACCAAGTAGTAGTAGTAGTATTATGCAAATACAGCTTACTCTTATGTTTTGTTTAAACTCTTTACATTTAGCTTGTTAGGTATTTCTTTATGTTTTGTGAATAATCCCTTTTTTTGTTGTTTTGTAAATTAGGCTGTATATCATCTGTTTCATTTGGCTCATTTATATAGTTTTTCCAAAAACTATATTACATAAAATACTATATAAAATAAAATATTAAAAAAAGGAGCTCAAATTTGCACAAATTTTTTTTTTTTTTTCCTCTGACATAATCAAAAGTCTTTGTCAAATGTTTGGGGCATGTAACAAACCACTTTTGGGTTAAACTTTAAGTATTTTTCAAAATATCCTTTTTGAAGGATATTCAAAATTAATGTGGCACAAACTGTTTGCATTTTTAGTTTTCAAATGTGAGGTGTGGAGACTCAACCGACATTAGCCAACCCCAAAGCTGCTCTAATGTCTGTAGTACCGCATTTCTCCAGAGCGGGGCAGTAGCTCTCCATAGAAAGAACTACACTCCCAATGAAGGTGCTAAATACATCCCACGAAGAAGTAGTGTGTTGTTTGAGAACTTGACATCCATCTAGAGAGGTTAGCCAAATGTGCTCTGGCTTCGTGAAGAAACAACTTTGAAGACCAAACTAAACTGTCACAGCAGCGTTTTCAGGTAATGGAGAGGAATTGTTCTTTTTTGCGCGCTTGGTTGCGTGTGTTTTTTTGTTTTTATATTTACCATAATAAACATTTCAAATGGTATTTCGGGATTTTTAAAATAAGGTTTTACTTTCAGACTTCAGACCTTGCATTTCTTTACCTGACATTCAGAACTGACACAATATTTATGCTCGCTCCTTTTTTGCTATAGGAACTCCCGGGACACTGAAGTAAGTGATAAGCCCTTTAGAGAGACTGACAGCAATGATGTTGGCCCGGACCATCCTCAGTCGAGGCATTACAGCACAGCGCCTCAGTAAAAATGTCACTCTGTACGTGAATGAAGTAGCTCCTGTTGCTGCTGCTGCACGTCACATCCAGGACAATGAGGAGCACAAGCCCCTGCTGGTTATGCTGCCCTGGTTGGGCTCCCGTCCCCAAGCTGTGGCCAAGTATTGTGAAATATACTTCCGCACAGGCTTGGATGTGCTTGTTGTGGAGAGTGAGGTAAGGATAAGTTATTTACAGAAACGAAATACTTTTAAACATTTAAATCCAGCATGAAGTGACAAAGGGAAACATGACAGTCCATAAGTCCGTAAAGAAAATGAATTTAACCAACCAACAAACAGATAATTTAGGCAGGCAAGTATATACTACTACTACTACTACTACTACTATTACTACTACTACTACTAATAATAATAATAATAATAATAATAATGAAAATTATTTTATTCCAACGAGAAGCCAAATGAGTGTCATTTTACCTATGTGTATAATGACAATAGTTATTCATTCATTCTTAATAATTATTAAAGTTGTTTTTTTTTTAAATTTACAATACAGACAGATGCCGCAACACTAATGCCGCACCAGTCTGTTAAGGAGCATGTCCTTAAATGATCCAAGTGTGTAGGTAATATTGTGATACCATGTAGTAGTCTAAGGTAGTAGTCTAAAGGTCAGTGCATCGAAGCACCCAGATGCTATTGTGTGTTAATTGTTAACTGTTAATTTTCTCCTGTACTGCAACTAAATTGCAACATGAGAACATCTTGAACTCAGCAGAGCTAAAAGGTACATTATATTTTTAGTTCAAGTAAATGGGTGAAATGTTTTTCTCAACACTCCACACGCCAAACAAGAAACTCTAAGCAGGATTTGTACGGTCATAAAAAACCTGTAAAAGACATAGTAAGATTAAACTTCACATGGGTCTGTTTACTTGTGTGGATGAATGGGCGTCGTATCTGACATTACAACTACTGTTGTCCCTGTAGGTGACAGAGTTCCTCTGGCCTCGCTGGGGTCTGGAGCATGGCCAGAGGTTGCTGGATCTGCTACAGAGTGACCGCTTTGAGTCCAGGCCATTGCTTGTACACGCCTTCTCTATTGGTGCCTACACATTTGCTCAGTTGCTCATACACATGGCCAAGGATGCCCAGAAATATGAGACTCTAACAAAGAGAATTAAAGGCCAAGTCTATGACAGCATTGTTGCAGGCTCTGTGGAAAACATGGCCATAGGTCAATTTTTATGTTTTGTCTATTTACCATAAACTTGTTTGTTATAATTTTATTAAGTTTTATCATGTTTTTGTTTTTGTTTTTTCCCTGTGCAGGTGTAGGTAAGACGGTGTTTCCAAAGTGGGAGTCACTGATAACACAAGTGAGCCTGACTTATTTCAGTTTGTTCAAACGCCAGACAGTGGACTACTTCGATGCAGGCATTGATGCCTTTTGGAACACTCCTGTCACTGCTCCTGCCGTGTTCTTCTATTGTGAGAATGATGCTTTGAGTAATGCACGTGTTGTAGATGACCTGATTGAGTACTGGTGCAAGCGTGGCATTGATGTAACTGCAAAGAAGTGGGAAAATTCTACACATGCAGGACACCTAAAGAGGCATCCACAGGAGTATCTAAACACTATTAACACTTTCCTTCATACACTGAACATTGCTTCTTTAAAATCTAAAATGTAGTTTGCTTCATGACCAAAGCAAAAAGGTTTTGAGGATTTAAGTTGGCTTACTGATGGGTAGGTGCATTCTTTTTTGATCAGAAAACAACACGAAAACTGAACTTCTGGTCTTTTTAGAAACATGACTCCACACAAATGTAATAGCACAAGTTTGCTGTAGTGTGAATAAGTGAACCAGGCGTTTTATGCTTTACATTCATTACAACTTTATTTATTCTGGATGAAGATGGCCTTGTAGCATTGTGAATAAATGATATACATGTACATATACATTTATAGACAATATATAGCCTTAGCATATTATCAGTTCTGTAATTTGGTGTGGTCTTTCCGCTATTTTTAACAAGGTTTTAACATTGGATTTCATATTGCCATTAAACAACAGTAGACATTCAAAGGAGTTTTCCTTACAGCCTAAAGCCAGTTAAGTAAAGAAAATGTGATAGAAAAGCAATAGAACCGCTAAATGGCAGGTGCCTGTTGATCTGACTTTGTTTTGCATACACTTTGTTCTTTGTCTTCATATTACTGGCCTTTCAAGGGTATAGACTGTTCCAAAACTAACTGGGTAAAAATAGTCCTAGTGTAAAAAGGCTTACACTGTTCCTATTAATCAATGCAAGAGGAATGTTCTGGTCCATTGGCCTGTAGTATGAATTTAGCCCTCAGAAACAATGTCTAGTTTGACAATCACACATAATGCCTTACTGAAGTGTATTCCAAACTATAATATCAAAACAAGTGCACTTTGTACATACTCTGTTCTTCTATAGTGTTCATTGGTTACTTGGATGTTTGCCAAAACTGTTAGACAGATATGTTTACAGTCCTCTAAACTAATATTTATTGTACTCCCCATACAGTTCCTTTAAGGTTATTTAAACTTTAACATGACATGACAACCGCTCTTCTGTAATAAAATATTGACCTGGAACGTGTATTTCATACTGATTTTTTTTTTTTTTTTTTTTTAAGTATTTTAGCTTTTTGTGTGTTTTGGAGAGGTGTTGAAGTGGGTTGTTGTTTCTTAATACACATCCATGCTCCCAGGATTAGACACAAGATGGGGGTAAAGGGCATTTTTCCACAACACAAGAAGAAGACGGCATTTCCGGTGAGCAGGCAGTAATCAAACATGGCTACCTTCATATGTAAACATGCGTTGGTGCTTTGGTAGTTCGTGGTAGTAAATTTAAACACCATTACAGGGTGCACT
The DNA here is from genome assembly GCA_036850595.1 of Rhyacichthys aspro. Classification (NCBI taxonomy): domain Eukaryota; kingdom Metazoa; phylum Chordata; class Actinopteri; order Gobiiformes; family Rhyacichthyidae; genus Rhyacichthys; species Rhyacichthys aspro. Next base: position 5,300,549 of record CM072153.1, on the reverse strand, counting down.
CAGTTATACATTTCGTGTAATCTGATTATTTGACGAGGGGCATTAAAAATACTGCCTGTTGGTCCCTTAGAAGAAGTGTCAATATAAAGTTAGACATATACGATAGCTCGAACAGCAGAGAACCATGCCTGCACAGACCATATTCGTCCGTTCTTTACCAGCTACAGCTACAAATGAACGCCTGGAGGAGATATTCTCTGAAATTGGACCGATAAAGCAATGTTTCGTCGTCAGAGATAAAGGTAATGATGAATAAGTGAGTTTTTTGTTGCCAACTCAGACTTATTCAACAGTTATAGGTGGGCTACATTTCATGCCTGTAGGCTGTATTGTATCAGTGTACCCAACATCGACTTATATATATTATGTTTTATAATAAATTGTATTTCTAAGTCCATCCAAAAAGACAACAGATTTATTTTAACAAAAAAGCAGACTGTTGTGACTTTGCTGCCCCGTTTGCTTAATGTCAGTTGTAGCTCTTCAGATTAACACTCATAACCATTTTTTATTTTTTTTTTACAAATTTAAATAAAATAATTATTATTTATTGAGATCTACGAAAGTTATGCGAGCCTTTAGACTGTTTTGTAATTTTCTTAATGTCAGATGCACAATATCCATATAAAGATCTAATTATTGCTGAAGTGGACCTGAGTGTGTATTCATTTTTTGATATCTATAAAACAGGCGCAGAGAAATGTCGAGGCTTTGGATATGTCACATATTCTATGGATGAAGATGCACAGCGAGCCTTGAAGGAGGTCAAAGAATACGATGGACAGAGGCTTTTTCTCTCGGTGGCCAAGAAGAAATTAAGAGACAAAAAGAAAGCAGGTTTGTTATTTGTAACATCATTGACCAGGAGACTACCCAAACCCTTTCTGGTGGTACTATCTTTTTTGTCTGTCTTTTAGCACCAGAGAAAGAGCCAGTGGAAAAGAATAAGGGATTAAGAAAAAATAAATTAAAAGCTAGACTCATCATAAGAAACCTGAGCTTCAAGGTACTGGACACAGCAACTTTCATACGTATAGTAATGTAGGTAAACCAATGCTTGAACAAATTTTTTTTATCACTTTTGTGTCTCATGGTGCAGTGCTCAGAAAATGATCTACGAGAAGCTTTCATCAAGTTTGGAACAGTTATTGAAGCCAGTATTCCTCTCAAAGATGGTATGTTAATAAAACGTCATTAATGTTGTCCGCTCTTATGCTTGTTAATTTACTTTTCCCTTTTTGTTTATAGATGGAAAGATGCGCGGCTTTGCTTTTGTTATGTTTAAAAATGTCTCTGAGGCATCCAAAGCGCTTTCTGCTATGAACATGAAGGAGATTAAAGGTAAGTCAAATACACATTTGAGATAATTTGCATGAGATTACAAAGTAACAGTTTTCATATCCTTCTTTTGTAAAGGTCGGCCAGTAGCTGTTGACTGGGCTGTGCCTAAGGACAAGTTTGTGGCCACTCAGCCTCCTTCAAGTGCAGGTATCATAGACTTCTGCAAATTTCCATTATGAACAGAAGAGAGTGCGAGTGCTATACTATATTGTTAACATTGCAGGGGATAAAAAGGCTGAAGAAAAGAACGCAAAAGAGAGAGATTCAGAAAGTGACTCTGAACATGAACAGGACAAAAAGGAACAGGAAACAACAGAGAATAAAAAGTAAGTTATTACATTATGTCCCTTATTTGTTAAAAGACAAAACAAAGTGGACAGTCCACGGGTGTTTGGCTTTTTAATTCCAAAACATCATGTTTTGAGAGTGGAGAGAGGATCCCAGAAAGGATGTGCCATATAAATCAAAGAAACAAATAAAACAAAAGAGGGCTTTATTTGGTTCTTTAAAATTAGTTACTTTTGTAAAAATACAAAATCTGTCTGCAGACTTGGTTCAAAAGCAGCTGTGCAGCAGGAGGACGAAAGCCAAAGTGAGGACGACAGTGAGGAACAAGACAGTGAAGAGGAGGATAGTAATGATGAAGATGAAGATGATGATGATGATGATGGAGAAGATGAAAAAGAGGAAGACGGAGAAGATGACGAAGAGAAGAGTGACTTTGATTCTGAGGAGAGTGGCCTTGAGGATGACGACAGTGACTCCAATGACGATGATGAAGAATTAGAAGAAAAAAAGAAGAAGTCGTCAAAGAAACCCCTTCCATCAGATATCCAGGAGGGCAAAACCATTTTTATCAGGTCATTTGCATTTTCAGTCTAAACCTGTTTCCATATGTACTTCGTGCTTCATATTCACATAGCTTCTTGTTAATTCAGGAACCTGTCTTTTGATACGGAGGAAGAAGGCCTCGAGGAAGTTCTGCTACAGTACGGAGAACTTAATTACATTAAAATCTGTCTTCATCCAGATACAGAACATTCAAAAGGTAAAATTAGCTCCAATTTCTGTTGTCGCTATTGTCCATTTATTTTGATTAACTCATTTTAGTTTCCCTCCTTCAACAGGTTGTGCTTTTGCTCAGTTTAAGATGAAAGAGGCAGCGGAAAGATGCATAGCTGTGGCACAAGATGAGGCAGAAGTAAGAATCAAAACAAGAATTGGTGAATTGTGACACTCAGATGGTTTAGATGAATACAATGTGAATGTTGATGGTTGTTATAATAGTAAAAATACAAATACAATTTTCCAAACGCATGACTGGGATCCCCTAATGCAGTGCTCTAAACTTACTGCTGTTACTTGGCTATTCATTTGGTCACTAGATGTCCGAATAATCCCACTCCATCTACTTTCTATCTCCTCCTTTCAATTTTCTGCAAATTCATGCAAATTCTGTGATTGACTAGCTAGTTAATAGCAATTTTGTAGGGGTTTTGTTAAACACAGGGGTGAATTATTTGATATTTTCTAATCCTGTCTCATCAGATCATGAAGGGTGCTTTATGGTATAAACCTTTTCATACATTGACAGTTTGAAACAAAGGTATACCATCGCAGCTGTCTTTTTGTCCACTGGGTTAATAGTTGGAACTTTTGTGTCTTTTTTGCAGAATGGAGGTATTCGTGTGGATGGAAGGAAGCTGCTGATTGTAGCAGCAGTGACAAGAGAAGAAGCAACCAAGCTCAAGGAGAACAAGAAGAAAGTAGAAACTGGGACCAGGAATCTGTATCTGGCCAGAGAGGGATGTAAGTAAATTATCATTTGAAGTTTCACTTTTCTGTTCACTAACAACCGTTACTTCCTACGGCTAATGAGTTCTTTTTAATGGCCTGTATTCAAGTTCTGGAATTGTTTAATTTCCACTCTCCTTTTGTTGAGAGGCTTCCAAGTCTTTCATTTGATGTTTTTATAATTATGACCCCATCCCTACCCAGTGATCCGTGCTGGAACCAAAGCAGCGGAGGGTGTTCCCGAAACCGACATGGCCAAGAGACAACGAGTAAGTTTATTTAACAACCTATTTTTAGCCCACCCTTGCATAATCCTGCACACATAACAGTTAACCCTGCATGTTAATAGCTTATATTATACTTTGCATTGATGTTTTTCGCTTCTTTATAGTTTGAAGAAGTAAAGCGGGCCAAGCTGCGGGATATACATGTTTTTGTGTCAAAAACTCGACTGTGTGTTCATAACCTGCCCAAATCTGTAGACAGTAAAAGGCTAAGAGCCCTCTGCCTTCAAGGATTGAAAGGAACCAAGGGAGTCAATATCACAGAGGTGAGAAAATTGACAGATGGTTTGACTTGATGATTATTAAGTTATTTATATATAGAAATAGTTGTGGGCAAAATAATCAAACCAATTGAAATATGTGTAATCTTCCATTTTGTGACGCCACGGTATTTATATTTATTCATTTTAATTGTATTAATTTTATTTAATTTTAATGACACAGAGATTTCTCAATTATCAGTTTTTCACGCAGAACAATTTAGTGTGTGCTGTACATGTGACAATAATAAAAACAGGCCTTTAATATATTAAAAATATAATTAGACACTTAATGGATAATATATCAAGCTGCTGCTTAATATTTCTTATTTACTTTTAAGAGTCTCAGTATCTACATATGTTATATGGCTTTTACTCTTCTAACATGGTGCCCTCCATTTGATGACTGTTGCTATGGTGAAACCTCTTTCCTTGGCTCCTCTAATAATGGCTTATTACCTTCAGCTGAATGCAGAGTGAACAGACTCAAAGTAAACCAAACTAACTTTACATCTGAAATGGGAATCTCTGACCTTGACTGATCTGAATAGAACAAATAAAATCTTCTGCAGGGGAATAGAATTGGAAAATCAGTTTTTGTCCACTAGGGGGTGTCTTTTTACAAGGTCTGGGTTGCCTGTTCATCCTTCCATACTTGTTGATGTCCTTCCAGTGCAGAGTGATGTATGACAAGAAGCCAGAGAAAGGTCGGACCATGGGGCAGTCTTTAGGATATGGCTTTGTTCAGTTTCGGGAACATGAACATGCCCTGAGCACACTCAGATACCTTAACAACAACCCCGACATCTTCGGTTCACACAAGGTAATGTTCTTACTTCACGGCTGCACTGGGTTGCCATTCTTTTCATTTTATTGTTGACATTGAACATTTTTTTATTTTTTATAGCGGCCTATTGTTGAGTTCTCGCTGGAAGATTCCAGAAAGCTCAAAATAAAGGAAGCACGAAACCAAAAAAATAAGGTGAGTTTGCTGTGTGCTTACATTAGGCCTGATAAAAAAATGACAGAATATAACATTTGAACATAAACTATACTATTTGTCTTTATTTATAAAAGGAGTTTGTACAAAACCGGCAAATAAAAGGTGGTGGTAAACAGACAACAGCCGGAGCTGTGAAGAAAGGTGAAACTCAAAGACCGTCCTCATCAGGTCACACAGGAAAAGAAAAAGGTAACAAGATTACTGTACGGGTGACAAAAATAGATCCGCTTCATGTTGGTAAAACCATTTGATTACATATATAAAATATTAATTATTATATTATGATTTTTTTCTCCCAGCTCCTTTCCAAAAACAGAAGCAGGGTAGATATTATTCTGGGTTCCAGACCAAACCTGAAGTGGAGCATGTGGATTTACAAAATGGAAAGAAACGGAAGAAGGTTCTGCCTTTCCCATCACATCGGGGGCCTAAAGTCAGGTGCAGATATTCAGCATGCTCCAAAGTACACATGCACTGTGACTGTGGCACTAACTTTGCTCAAACTATTAGCCCCTTTTGTGCTCACTTTTTATTGTGGGATATTCTTGTCATTCTAAAAAGTGCTGTGCTTGTTTGAGGGGTGTGAATATTGTTGCTCTAAATCTAAAGAATGGCTTGTATCGCAGTAACGTGATAGACATTTATTTGATGAAAATCACACAAACATTTAAAAAAAAACTTTAAATCCAACTATGGTGGGTCCAAATAAAAAGTTTAGACCTGGTTCATTCCTACATGTAGACCTGATTGTCTTGTAGACCGGTTCTTGCTTAAATATTGATCATCTCCTGCTTTGGTGAGTAGAAGTTAGTCCAGAACCTATTTCTTTTATTTTCTATTTTTATAAAATTCAATTCATTATTTGATTATTTTTTCCTTTGCCAGAGAGCATTCATTCATCACAGCTCATATCGTCATCACAATATTCAAAATAGTTTTTTAGTTATTACATGTTTTTCTAAGCATAAAGTAGGCTACTAACAACAATACTACTTTGTAAAGAAAAACAAATTGAATATTTTTTGACTAAATGTTTGTTTCTTTCAGAATGCGAGACAAAGGAAAGCAAGGGCCTCCACCTCCAAAGAAACCACGACCTGGACCAAGTAGGAAGGACTGGAAAAGACGACAGATTGAAAAACCCACACAGCCAAGAAACCAGGTTTGTGTCATTGCTTAGGACTGGCAGTAAAATGTGTGGCACCACATTTACTGAAAAGAATACATCATAGGATTAGTGAGGCATTTGCTAATAAATGGCAGAAATCAAATAAACCATCCTATCATTAAAAGTACAGTTTGGTGCCATCAAGTGGAGGTTTTAAAAATTACATTGTACAAGTGACTGGTGCAGTAAAGCTGTTCATTTAATTATACGACAGAGACCTCAAATGGCAGAATATGAAATGGAAACAAAAAATTTCTTGACTGTATAATACCGCAGCCTGTATCTTTTCAAGGTACAATTAATATTTTTGTTAAAATGGTTCTATTTGAATCTTTAAAATAGCTATTTATTTCCTACTGTAAATGTCTGAACAATTCCAGTTTTGCAAAGCAAAAGTATGATTTAAAAGCACTTAAGATTTATACTTACATACTTATGTCTATTTTAACTTCCACATATTTGCAGTGTCCACTATGATTTCGATTTTTTGTTCAGATGGTGACACTGAAGTTCTGCGGTTGTACAAATAAACAAACAACAAAAAGCAGTAATGTGCCAAAAATGCGTGTACATAATAGTATCTATGTAATGTGCATTGATATCAGTTTGTATGGTTTTGTTGTTTGTTTTCACTGGTCCCATTTGCAGCCATACATACATAACACAAAGCCTTCGACATTGCTTTTGTCTGCCTCATCAGATTGGGGCTGTTCTGACAACTACCTGCAGAAAAAAAATGGTTTATTTAATCTGTGTATTTGTTTGTATTTTTGTTTTTCAGAAAGTCAAAGCGGCTAAACAGTTCAAGAGAAAGGATGGAGATCGCTTTGACAACTTAGTGGAGCAGTACAAGAAGAAATTAATGGGTAACAACAATAAGACTATAAATGCCAAAAGGAACAAGTGGTTTGAGAGTTAATTCTTTGGTATTTGTTAGTTTTTATGTTTGAAACGGAAAGAGACTGAGTGTTGAAGTGTTGAACAAATCCTCTAGATTTCATCCTGAGGTTTTTATGTAAAAGTCAGTTGCTACCAATGTCTGTGTAAAGTTGTACAGTTCATGCTGTCAGTCTCTTTCTTTACTTCTTCTTTGTGGTGTTTTTTTTACTTGTGAATGTGTGAGATGTCAATGGATTTTGATTAAAATATTAAGACATTAATTTACATTACAGTTTGTGGTAAATTAATATTAGCAGTATTTTGTATGTGTGTGGTTTTAGCAGGGTTTTTTTTATTGTAACTGCTGTTATCATATATAGATAACACATGATAAACACATCCCACTATATTACACTCTGTGAAGCAACAAGTGACAGCCTTAAAATTAGATTGTAGATATTTCAACATGACATTTTACCTCCTTCAGGTGCAAAAAACCCCTCAGAATTCATTGACCTTTTATATTTATAGTCAAATATTTATTCATATTTACTTGACAAATATAAAAGTGTACAAAAATATACCTAATCTCATGAATAACAATACACATACATATTAAACAATGAATGATATTGCACAGGAGCAAAAGATGCTCTTTGTGTTGCTCAAGTTCAACACTGTTTTTCTTGGCAAGTTTCAGCGTGGTTTTCAGGAATTCCTGGGATGACGTCGCACCGGCTGCTGTGACGATTGCTCTTGCTGCAGGCGGCTTCCACTGCTGATTCAGCATTATTCAGGATTATTACAAAGATGAACTCATTTTACATAGAGCTTTCTGGATCGGGTTTGTGTGCAATGCATTTATCAGATAAAATACATCAATACATATCTTCTCTCCCTCCCTGATCACAAGGCCACCCTTCATATGTAAATAAATACATACATATGCATATAAATAGGTAAATATTCAAGAGAAAAAGAAATGCAAAAATGTCTCACATCAGTTGAGCCATGAGCCCTCATTTCTTTCTTTGTCTATGTGCAAGTATCAAGTTGGTCCAGGTTTTTCAGTAGGTTTCTCAGATACTCCTTGACTCTGAAGAGAGCCGAGAAGCTCACACTGTGGATGTACTGCTTGCGGCTCTGTAAGTCCTGGAGACGCTCTGGAACAGGGGGCTTTGGCCGCTCGCTGCAGTGACCCTGCCTCCACTGATCGATGAAACCTGTCAGCGCCGCGATCTCAAACTTGACCTGAGGCGCGCCGTTAAACGAATCCGAGATCAGGTTGTTATAGCCGTCAAGGATGGTCACGATGGAAGACGGTCCATATTGTTCCTCTGAAGGTAGGCTGGTAGTCAGAGTCGTAGGAATCTGCTGCAACAAAGACAACCTCATCAACACCATTCATTTATATAATTAAAGTTAACAAGCAGAAAAGTCCAAATCTTACCTGAAAGTTGTTGTTTATCTTGACCACCAGCTGCTCTGCCATCCACTTGACTTTGGACTTCATCTTGACCACTTCCACTGACAGAGGAGCAGCTTTGGCCACGGTGCAGAGTTGCAGCAGAGAGAGGAGAAGAGCCGGAGTGTAGTGCATGTCTGTAATCTATCCACAGGTGAGTCTAGAGTACTGATGGTTATCCTTCAAAGAGTAAAATAAATCAGCCAGTTAACTTTCACATCACAGTAGGCATGCTTCTTATCAATTTATACAAGCTTCCTCTGAGCAAATATTTGACATCCAAACACCTGTGAATACTTGATTGTGTCACAGGTACAAAGATCATAGACTTTGGCTTACACTCAATCCAGAGTTTCCAAACATAGTCCAATCCGTATTTAGGAAATTCGGAAATGCAAAAGCCAAAACTACGCATCAACAAAACTATCTATTGTCCCATGACTTGACACTGAGCGTACATATCTTCTAACAAAGCCCTGAGTCAGCCTGTATTATAATAAAAAGATATAATCTCCAAGCAGTACTGAGATGGTGAGAGTTGACCTTACCTTGGCTGGTGTCTGAGTGCCACTGTTAGGCTCCATCAGGGTATCTTATAGTGCAGGGAAGTTGACTCATCTGTTACTCACCCCTCACTCTGCCTCCCCCCGTCCCCCGCCTCTGTCTCTTACCTCCAAGTCTCCTGGTGCTTAAGACGGGGAGCACATTCACATACATTAGTAATCACAGATATACAATTTTTTGTAAGGTAATCCCTACAATACTTGAATAATGTAAATAATTTGTTCTTGCTTGTGACATACTGATTTTGGGATATCCCCAGAACAGTGTGCCTTGTATGGAAGGCTCTTCCTGTGTTCAATTCACCCACTTTGTAAACATTGCCTCATGAGGACAACTGCCAAGCATTATTTATTTATTTAGAATATGCCATTATATAGTATTGACAGTGCACCGTAACACCACACTGAGTGGATTTAGTGTTTGCTATTTGCTGTAATGGGGGAAAACATAATTTTTTACAAAGTTCATGAAGGAAATGATACTATGTAAATATGTCATTTTTTTATGTGACGAAATTAAACATCAACCTTGACTCTCTGTGCTGATACACTATACCACACACGTTCTGGGCTGTTATCAGTGTTTGCATTTTACAAGCTTTTACGTGCTCAACAGTGAGAATACAAAAGCCCTGTAACTGAATGAAAATCTGCCCAGTTGCATTTCATTTGAAATGAAACTTAGTTTGGAAGATAAGTAGTTACACAGTAATGGAATCTATGTCACATCCACAATATTTAGAAACCACTATCATTGCTGCACATATGTAATCCTTCCATTGGAGGAAATTTAGCATGTCTTTAATTCTACAGCAAAAAAAGTTTTTCTTTTTTTTTAATGACCAGAACTGATTGCATAGTTTTTTTCCAATAATCAGATACTTTTCTTGGACGATTTAAACATTTTTTCAAACAGTTGTTATTTTTGGCAGCTTACGGCTGGTTTTCCTCTTGTGTTTGTGACGTGAAAAGAGGTCATAGAGGCCTTGAAGCGGTGTGTCTTTGAGGGAGGTCTGCTTTGACAGGAAAAAAAAACACTCGCCTTTCCTGCTCATTTACTGTAACTCATGCTATGGTCCTGTTAGCGCCTCGTGCACACATGCACACTTGGATTATTTATTTCCTTGGACACAGTTATCAGAAATGTGATAGACCTGAATTTGGAAATTGTAGGAAAGTACTGCTTTCTGGGAAGCACTGTTAATGGGGGACCTTGTCCCACTTGTATCTGCGACGGGAATAGTGTATTATTCATAAAAAAGAAGACATTGCCTCATTACGAGCATCATACTCAGATATTTTTGAAAGTTTGTAATATGTTTTTCTTTTTCACTTGTGAATAGTTATGAAAAAATGCCTCTTTGACATCTGGACTGGATTTAGACTCCTTTGACCTGAACTATTTTTAACTTGAGTTTTGGCATACCAGTGTATGACATCTTAGGATGCAAGAAACATTTTAATGATATGATCTTGGCTTATCCGTTGCATGTATGGCATGTAATTCTTCTATTCTGTAAACCCCACTGATTATGAGGTCAATGAGGTCTGTCATTGTAAATTCTTGCATGCATAAGTCACCTTCAACTTCTGCAGAGAGATGTGCATAGTTCTGTCACTTTCCTTATGTTCTTAGAGAATCGATGCAGACCAAGAAGTCACCTCTTGGAGTCTGACTGAAGGACGCTCATCAATAATTCATGAGCTGGTTGTGTCACATGACTTATGGGAGCACATGAGTCACGTCTTCAGAGGAAGTGTGTGCCCCTCTTTTGTTTTGCGCACACAACAGCACAGCATGCACAGTGAGCCTTAACCCTTGGAGTAGAAGAGCCATTATTCACCATCAGTTACCAGTGAATGAGGTGTAATAATCTGCTTAACCTGCCTGCACCCATAGCCTCGTTAACAGTGTCAAATTACTTGTCCAGATGCTGCATTGAAACCAGGAATCCCACTCAGTGGGATCAGCCCCGGGTGACTCACAAGAATGACGGGAATTCATTTTCACTGATCCTGCATGTGCTGCCACTCCAGAGGATGTGTTGTTTTCACCCCCCAGACGCCCGAGTGACGTTAAACACCATAAAACCAGTCTGCAAAGTCCTGATTCAGCGTTTCATGAGTGTGCTTTATTATGAGTTGGAGCTGTGTAAAGGCCCAGTCACAGCGGCGCTCAAGCACTTGAAAAGGTAGAGCAACATCTGTGTAAAATCATCTAGGTTATGTAATGCTCACTATATTTTAGGGTTCAGTTCTTCAGTTCATGCCTCTTTCCCATCAGAGAATTATCGGGAGGCGATTTCTGAAAAAGCTAAATAATGCATTTAAACAGTCTTACAGTAATGTCTCTTTCCGACAGCCACATCCCTGCTGTGTTTGGGACAAGTTTGAACTTGACACCAGGAGAAGTTAGAGGTCAGAGCTCTGGAGCACAAAACCTGTTAAGTTTTTACCACAGTAGGTTTCATTGCCATTGTCACTTACACTAAATGGCTACCCTGCTCCGGAGTAGTTTTCATTCTGGTTTAGAGACAAACTTAAACTGAACCAACTGAGCAAAGTCACATTAATCTGACGCATCACAACTAAAGCTTTTGTTCTTGGCCTCACTTTTCAGGATACATTTTTATTAAATTATGCAAAAAACAAAGCAATACCACTTTTCTATTTCATTTTGTCTGATTCCACAGTTTTTAAATTTGGGTCACACCCAAGTTTGATTTAAAAATGTGTGAAATGTTTTTGGGTCATCTTGTTTCTAAATAGTTTCCTGTACAAACCCCTTATTTACAAAATGTTCCTATTGAATTCTGAGGAACTAAGGAAGGGCTGTTGGGAACAACACGAATGCTCCCTTCAGGAAAAGACAGTTCTTCCTCAGGAGGGTTTGTTCTTCTGTCAGTATTTGGAGCTGCTGTTCTTGACTGTAGCAGCTGATCAGGAAGGCAAAAGATGTTGTTGTTCTGGAACTGGACAGTCTCGAGCAGTGACTCAAAGTTAGGATGATGTAGATTTTTATGGGGTCACCACAAAATTTCAATTTTTCATCATTTCAGAACTCCTGACTCATGTTAATAAGTCTTGTTTATGACTCCATGTGAATTAATTTTAAAAAATGGCTGGAAATAGGTTTAAATAGTCAGAAGCAGACAAGAGGAACAAAAAAAAGGAAATACCAAACCTAAACTTAGGTCCCTAGAATTAAAGTTTAAAAAACACTGGTGTAGAGACTTTGGCAGACCTTTGACGTGGAGGGAAGACAAAATCACTGTCATTCTCAACAATCTTAGCCACTGTAGGAAACTGTAGGAAATGGAATGATTTCTCAGCCACAGATTAATTTAGCTGAAAATTAAAATGGAGCTCATCATATCTTTGTGCACACCTCTGTAAGACTCCAGACCTACAGTATACAGTAAACAGTACACAGTTGAACAAATTGGACCACGTAAGTCAAAACTAGGCTTTCAATGGTGTACAGTTGCCTTAAAATAACATTATTTGTTTGTGTTGGAAAATATTCAAGTAAAGCTCCATAAATACAGTAGAAGGAGCAGTTAGTTCCATTCCCTTCACTTCCAGTTCAAAAGCATACACATACATTTTTCTGGTTGAGCACACTTCCATCAAAAACATGTACGAATTTTTATTTCAAAATCTTAAAAAGAAATCATCAGTCTTTCCAATGGTTTGTTCATAGATATCATTTTATCACATTTAATATAAGGTGTGGAATTGCAGTCTGCTCTTTTACCTTTTATCGTCAGATGTTGCAACAAAAAGACAAAATATAACACACCTTGGCTTTAATGGTTGTTCAGTTTTATGAGACGTGACTCAAAAAAAAGTTATTTTAGAGAGCTATATATTTATAGTTTACCATAGAAAAACATTTAAAATTTTATTATAGTTCATTGAAATGCAGTTGACATAAAAAAAAAATACAGATATATTCACAATGGACGCCTGATTGAAAAATAATGGAACATTTTTGTTTGTGTTTTTGCCATATTTTTTAAGTCTAATCAGAGTGTACATACAGATTGTGTTCTGTTGGATCTGACCAATAACATGCCGCACGTAAATCTGGGAGTGTGTGTGTTTTTAAAAAATACATTCCTAAAAAAAAGCAAAACAAACATGCCTGTGGTCCTTTAAATCCCTGTAATTAACACATAATTATTTAATCTAAAATCACATGTAACATAATTGGAAAGAGAACCATACCAGTCTTCTGCAGCTGTACCAACTTTATTTATAAGTCGCTCCATTCCCCAGGCCTTGTTTAACGCCACACTTCCTGTGTAATCAAAAGCGTGAGTGATTTTAACAAGGTGGTTGCAGTATAAATATTATAAGTCTATAAAATATTTCAGGTGACTAAAATCATTGGATCAGAACTTATTTTACATTTGAATTCATTTTCAGTTCAGTATGATCTAATATATTGGTTGGAAACTAATATATTGGGGTTTTTTTTGTATTAATACACCTGGATGGTGAAAATAAACAGGAAAAACAAATAAAGGAGGGACAGCAGGAAAATACATATTAATTAATAAATTGTAGCTTTTGAGATGAGCAGCTAAGCAGGTACAAGACTTACATTATAAGTTAAACAGATTTAGTTTTATTTTGTGTGAGCACGAGAAGTGTGTAACCATATGGACATAGACCTTGTCATTATATAGCAAATAACAAGGCGCCAGAGATAGCAGTGCAAAGCTTTTTGACAATGATTAATACTTACACTAAATCAATTATTATATTACATTAGTTATTATAACACAAGACATATGGCATATTATTTATATAGAACATGTTTGTTAGAAGGCTATGCACATTGAATTGTTTAAAACATGGATAAGGGATTGGATATTTGAGTTTCCCTTAGTAGCATGTGTGTTACTCTATGAGGATTTGAATATAGAAGTCCACATTACCAAGTACAGCGTAACCTATCCAACAATCCAATACACATGCAATCACACATATGGGTGAACAGAAGAAAAAATGTATGATTACAAAAAAGAGATAAAAAAGAAAAACAATAAAAGTGTAAATACTGGTTAGATCGTCTCAAGTGGCAAATATTAAGAAAGCAGAAATGTAATAAATGGGGATCAAGTAGATGGAGTAACAGGAGTGAAGTAATAAATGGGTGTAGTCACGTTTTCTGGGATATTTAGTCTATTAGCAGGTTTTTTCATTGTGTGATGCTAGTATTAGTATTAAGTATTGTTTTGGGTCATCTTTTAGATAGTGTCCTTTGCTGACAGTCAATTACTTTTTGTGCAATGGTTCAATAGTTTACCCAGAACATAATAGTATTTTTATATATACTCTTACATGTGAAAACTCTGTTTATTGTTCACGTCCATTCAAATCCGTGCTTGACTAAGACACTCATTAAGTGACTACATCAGCAGCTGTACAGCATGTGAATAAACAAATCAGGAATGAGTCAGGATTAGTTAAAAGTAAATGTGCCATACTAGAACAGTTAATATGATCCAGAGTTAGATTAGACACTGTGTAGGAAACAAAATTTCCTGTGAAGTTCACAAATGTGACAATACAGGGCTTTCCGTCTGGGTTCCTCTATTAGTCGTCAGAGACTTAACGTCAGAGTAAATGATGATGGTCCAAAGAGTTGCCCAGTAGTCGATAGTAAATCACACACTTCACAATTATAATTTAAAGATGATTTATCCATTTATTTTCATTTTGCTCAGACCTGTTGCAGGTCACAGAGGGCAGGAGCCTATCCCAGCTGCTTTGGGCCTGAGACTGGGTACACCCTGGACAAGCATCAGTTAATCACAGGGTAAAAAATGACAATGATTCACTCTCACTTTCATTCACTAAGACAATTTAAAGTCACCAGTTCACATGTTCATTTACTGTATGTCTTTGAACAATGGGAGAATGTCAGAATGCCAGTGACAGAGGGAGAACATGCAGAATCCACACAGAAAGGCCATGGACAGCCCCGAGGATCAAACCTACAACCTTCTAACTGTGAGGCAGGACTGCTAGAATGAAGGCTGCCATCTTTGGGACAAATTCACATGCTGACAGTTGACAGTACTTCCTTCATTTTGTGCATTTTGAAAACTACACCACTATTCTGTCATACATGTCAAAATGTTGAAATATGTAAGAAAAAAACTGCCATTTTGTGCGTTTGCAAATTGCAAATGTGTGTCTCTGTGCCGAAACCATCAAGAGGGTTTAAATGTATTGGCCTCACCCAAAACAGCTAGATGTAATCCAAGATTATGTCAAAATATATTTCATAAAATGTCCTGTAATTGACAAACTCAGCTCTTAACAGTTTCACCAAAACAATATTTGAACACAGTGTTTTATGTTGAGTTAAAGCTGATACATATGCCTGCACAGAGGACTGCTTAAGTGAACACATCTGGCACAGCTTTAAGTAATCAAAAGTAATCCACTGTCCATTAAAAAAACATAGCTTTCACCAATTTTGATAGAACACCCACTGCTAAATGCTCGGTCCTACACTTGGCTCTTTGGCTACGAGTTCATAAAAGCTTCGGTTTATGGTGTAGTTAATCCAGTGCTCCTGGTGCTATGAGCCATTCTAATAACCCATACCAAAAACAGCATGACTAAATGGAGTTTTAATCATGCATTACTAGTCAAAAACGACTCCTTAATCATTCTCTGTGCGTGTGTTTCACTGGAAAACACATAACTTATTGGCATCAACGTTTATCATAAACCGCCTGACTTTACAACTTTTTTTCCATTTTGCACAACTCAAAAGGAGATCTGGCTCTAATAACATCTATTTGATGCAGATGTGAATAACCAATAGGAAATGATAAAGTTCTACAGAAGTAAGTTTTACTGAGTCAAGGATTTTGCCACAGGAGTCTGTTATTGAGTGCCTTTACAAATAAAATGATGGTTCAATCTATGGAGCAAGAGGACAGGCAAAACAGGACATGTGCCTTGAGCCCTAAGTGAAAGAGGACTCCCAAAGACGACTCACTAAATACCTATAATGTTTATTTTTTGTTTCCAAATTATGATTTAGTTACGTATACAAACAACTATAACAATATGACATATGATTTGTTAGCATTTTAGTCTTTAGAGTGTATTTTAAGAGACGGTATTTTTGAATTTCATTTTACAGCACAGTGGTGATAGGCTCTCTCTGGCTGTTCTGGCTTCCTCCCAACACAAAGACATGCATGTGGAGGGGAACTGGGGAATAGTGAATAAATGTGAAAGTAAATTGTTGTCTGTCATTGTAAAAATAAAGGACAAGCAATATTAAATGAATGAATAATTTTATATAGCCCCATCAATGTACATTCGCTTTAAACAATGAAAGATAGTTACACCTACCATCATATTCAGAATGTCAACACTCACGTACAGTACACACAGCTGCAGCATTCCAAACCTGTTTTAAAACTATTCAATAGTTTTAATTGAAATAGAATAGAAGAGGTGCTGTTGTAGCACATATTCCTCCCTGAATGTTGTCAAAAAGCTACACATCCTGACTCCCCGACAATACACTGTGATATTAATACATTTTGGGCAAGAAAATATTGACGCTTTAAGAAACACAGTGTTTGAAACTCAAACAACATGGCTGCCTACTAACTCCTCATCTCTTTCTTGAAGTATTTCTTGTGTTGTATGGTTTATCTATCTATTTTAAGTGATAGAGTCTTGGTTATACAGGTTGTAATGTCTTTGATTTAGAGGGATGTATTAAAACCTTCTTCCAAGTTTTATTGATGTTAAAGCGTTTCATTTGTGAAGCATATATTGCAGTATTATTAAGTGCTCGGCAATGGTCTGTGTTTTTTTTTTTTTTTTTTAAATCAATGAGGTCATTCTTGTAAACACAGACTGTTGCAGTGTTTTTCCAAAATCATCTGGGAAGATAAACTTAAGGAAAAAATGTGATTTACTTGATCACAGTTTAACAAACACATTTTAAAAATACATCCATGAAATCCATGCATTAGTACTTGAAGTTTAAACGCCTTATGTTCCTTGTATGTTTAAGAGCTCCCGGAAATCAACGCCTGGGGCTGCCTGAGTCTTTCAGAACACCTTCATTAGTAATAAACAGCCACATCAAACTGGATGGAATTTTTTACACAAAGACACTGATAGACAATAAACTACTGATCCAGGAATTGCCTTTGAATTTTGTATAGAGTGGCATACAGCAACACTTTTTTAGGAAACTGTTTTGTAATTTGTCTATAAAAAATGGCGAAAATCTGGGTCAGTTTGGTGGAACACAATTTGTCTGGAGACGTTAGTGTTCCACGTCACTCAGGGTTCAGTGTGAGCTGGTCGCACTCTCAGGAGTTACTCTTCCTTTTGCATGTCCAGGATCCAGCAAAACTCCATTAAGCCAATTTACTGACAATGATTTCACCGCAGTCTATTTTACAAAAAAAGGTTCCAAAGAGCAACTACACGTCCAGTCATGTAGTGATAATATGGACCACATACTGTCTCCCTTTAGTGAAAACGTTGAGCTATGCTGCCACCTTCTGGACAAGATGGGCTCATTCCTTCTGAATTCATTTCACATATCCTCAAAGCTGATCTTATTTCCAAAACACAAATCATATTCAGACCAAGAAATTGTTTCTGTTAAAATGACTGATTTGCGCCTGCTAATGTATAAAAGCCCATAAAAAAGTTTATATTACACGGATATTATTTTAACGACTGCACATTTGCACTACGTCTTTTGGAAAAGTGAGTCGATTCCTCATTTGTCTGACTTATTTATAGTTTTTAGGGGAATAACGGGAGTATGTGTTGCCTACAAATCTCTATAAACATCAAGCACATTGTGATTGTACTTGTAAATGTTTGATTCGATCCAATTCTCCCAAACCGTAAGACACCACTATGTAAGCTTCGTGTCAAACTTGTCCCGGTGTTGTTATATCATCCAAGAGATAAAGGGGTGAAGGATGCGTCCCTTGCAGATGCTTTTTGGGGTAAGGGCTTCCTGGATGGTGTTTGGACAGCAAGCCCAGACCGCAAAAAGAGCTGAAAAGAACAAGAGCTGCGGAGGTGACATCACACGAGGAGCACAGCCACAGTCCAGCGTCTGAAACAAACAGGGCAGCTCCATTAGACCACTCACACGTCACTTTTACACAACATATGTCAATAATAAAAAGTTTCACGTTTGTTTTCGATAGATACGTTTGGCAAAAGTGTATTTAAATGCATCAAGTTCTCAGTTCTGTACAAGTGTGTGTCTGCTCTTCAAACATGGCACTTTCCTCTTCTTTCTTTCTGCTTATAGAATATGAAAATACACCAAAATAAAGCAGGTAAAATGATTTAGTTTATAATCACGCACAAACAGAACAGTCCATTTGGATGTGCGTACACAAAACAATCTGTAATTCTATTGTTAACAGCGACGTACTGGCTTGTGCAGCTTGACGTCACTGTGCCTCCACTTTCTCGTCCTTTCAAATACATTTTAAACACGCTGAATGAAATATTACAATGTAAACTGATGATTAGAATTTGAGTTATCTTCTAAATAATTGTAAACGAGTAGTTATTGGGAGTTAAATGTTGAACCTGGGTTTGGAAAAAGTGGGAATTGTTAGGTGTAAGGTGCTAAAATAAATGTAAGGAGTTGTTTTCTATTTAAGAAGCAGAAAGACAGAAAAATGGCAGGGTGCTCTGAAGGACGTAAAGTTGCAGCTACACCACAGTCTCTTCACTGTAATTCAACTCAAAAAAGATGTTACATGCAAGGTAATTAAACAATCCTTTACAAAGAATTAAGTTTAATTGAGTAATGTTGTATTTGGAGAATTAGGTTTCCTGGAAGTTGTGTTGCACCCTCTGTTTGCTTCCACTGCTTACATTAACCATCATGATCTGGCCTTCACACACAATTTTCCAGTATTTCTGTTAAAATAGTTCAGTTCTTATTTAAATCACACATCAGTGCATTTTGTAAACCTTTAAAATCAAACTGTGTGTCCCAAAACACACAAGTGCACTTCTTGTGTTTGGAAAGAAATGCAGATATTTGCTGTAAGTGGTAACAAAAAAAAATGGAAAGCAATAAAAAGTGTTTTAATTTTTTTTTTGTAAATTTATTTGAAAGTATATCATAGTGGTGTGTTGATAGTGACCAAAGCTGAAGTCACAGCGCCAGAGCACAATTAAGACACTTCCACCATCAGCCTGATGTAGTGTACACAACATACATGTGTCCTGTGGTTTTCCTGTTGCACCAATAAAGTCCAGCTGCTACTATTTAAATCAGAATCAGCCGGAAAATAAGAAGAATGAATGACTTGAACTGGATCTCAAACTGATTAATGGTAAAAGAGGAATGTTCCCAATCACAAAAAGACACAAAGAAGCTGTTTGGTAAAGTGCTTCAAGCCCAACACCGGGGCTCGAACACCCCCCTAGTGCGCTTCATGTGAGCTGTCCATGGTTCTGAAAGCCTCACACCAGCCCTGGCGGTAAACGCCCTAAAATCCCCCTCCCTCCATCCCTCCCGCCCCCCTCCACCTCCTCTCACGACACCGTGCATGTGTGCAGGAGTGTGTGTGTGTGTGTGTGTCTCTGTCTGCCCGTGCGTCCCTCCGTCCGTCTCTCTGTCTGCCTAAACATGTCCCTCTGCGCGCGTGTCATGTGGATGCGTGTGCGTGCGTGCGTGCGTGCGTGTCGGGAGCAGGGAGCAGCGATCCCTTCCTTGCTGCATTCAACATGCATCTCTCCCGGGGTTTTTCTTGTAGCGAAGGGGGTTGCGCTGTCATTTCGCACCGCTAAGCCAACGTCACCTGGACACTCGCTTCCCCCCCTCAATACGCACAGTTCTAATCAAGCGAGTGATAAACGCACTCTCACACGCGCGCACGGACACTTGACAAACAACTTCACTGCAAAATCCACAAGTTCTGAGCAGGAAAAAAAAAAAAAAAGGAAGGAAGCGAAATCTCCCCAACGTTTGAATGTGCGCGTCATGGTTGCCAGCAGCTCAGCGACCTGCCGACGCGCACAGTCAGTCCACGGCTACAATAAAGCCTCCACACATCTCGACAAGTTAAAGACAACATCAAAAACCTCCGACACGGAATGATGTGCAGTGCGTGTGTTACAAATGAGATGTAAAACATGATGGAGAAAGCTCTTTACCTCTGCGCGTCTAGAAGCGAGCGTACAGGAAAAGGTCGAGATTTTCCAAAGCCCTTGGGAGAGGAGGAGAGGGGAGGAAAAAAAAAAAAGAAACATAACATGACTGCAATCACATTTGTGGCAGAGATACAGACAGAACACAATGTTACGCAAAGAAAACAAGAGCATACGTACGCACCGGAATCACACGATGAACAGTCAGTGCAGAAAGATGGACGTCGAAAAAAAAGAGAAAGGAAAAAAAAAGCCCAAGACACAGATTTGTTCTCGAAATAAATCTTCCACGAGGCTAATCACTAGCAGGTATCATCTCCGAGACGCGCTGTGGCTGACGAGGAGGAAAAAGCATCCATATACACACCTCCCTTTACTACCGCTGATGCTCGAAGGGTTGGGGCGACGTGATGCCACTGTGACCACTTCTGCATGTTTCATTCACCTCTACTTGCGATGCATTTTTAGTGGAGGAAATATACTTCCATTTTGTACTCGTTTCCATCCTTTCTTTCTGCTAGGAAATACTGCAAAAGCCCCAAATGGAAGCCACTCAATTCCTCCAGTCTGCGATTGACCCGCATTGACGTCATTGCGTCATTAGGTCTCCCCTGGAAACACGGGGCTCCCAAAAATAGCAACACATTAATTCAGCCTGCGCCGGGGTTGGCTTGGCGGGAGTGACTATTTGTATCAATCCATAACCCCTCCGCTGATTCTAAGCAATAATACAGTGCTGCCCCCCCTCCCCCCTGCGCGCACCCCCCCCCCTCTCAAGGACGAGCTGATCACGACTCACGGCTATTTTTGGATCGACAGAGAGGTGGGTGTGATGAGAGACGCCCGCACCTCTGCTCTGCTTTCTGCTGGCTGCCTGAGAAACAGAAACAGCACCGCGGGGATAAAAATAGCAAAAGAGCGGTCATCCAGCCCAGCCAGCAGCAGAGCAGCGGGGGCGACGGGAACGGGATGGACGGCGGGGAGTGGAGGGGGGCAGGCCTTAAACCCAGTTAAGCCGGGTACTTCACAGGAGAGCACATGACCTGGGCAGGAGGCCTCCACTCACTCATTCATTCAGCCCCTTACCCACTCACTACAGGAGGAGAGGTTCATTCAGCGTACAAAAGCAACAGGCAGGTCTACATTCATTCATTCATTCATCTTACCTAACCACCAGACACACAGGCCCATATACATCCATACATCCATTCATTTAGTCAGACAGACTTCTGGGATTCAATACTGTGATTCTATTTGTTTGTTTCTTCATTTGCAGGTTAGATCTTTATTCGTTCATCTTTCAAAATGAGACACACACTTCCTTACTCATCCATCCATCATTTATTTAGTCATTCATTCAAAAGTCCACTGGGATTCAACAGCATGCTTTTATTTATTCATTTGCAACAGATTAAATATTGATTGATTCATTTATTTATTTATTCATTCATTCATCTTACGAAACCATCAGACACACACACAGGGCCATATAAACCCACTAATCCAAACATCCATTCATTTAGTCATTCTTACCTATGGGATTTAACAATGTGATTTTATTCATTTTTCCCCTCATTTGCAACATTTTAAATATTCATTCGTTCATTCATTCATTCATTCATTCATTCAATCAGTCATTCATCTTACATCATCAGGCACACAGACCTATATACAACCATTCATCCATATAGCCATTCATTTAGTCATTCATACTTCTGGGATTCAATTCATTTATTCCTTCATTTGCAACAGCTTAGATCTTCATCCATTCATATTTTACCATTAGACAAACAGATCCTCACACATTCATTCATCCATACATCCATCCACTTAGTCATTGATTCAAAAGTCTAGCTCTGGGATTCAACAGTGTCATTTTATTCATTTATTCATTCATTCATTTGTAACAGGTTAAACCTTCATTCATTCTTTCATTCAACTTACACCATCAGACACACAGTTCCTCGCCCATCCATCCATCCATCCATCCATCCATCCATCCATCCATTCATTTAGTCATTCTTACCTATAGGATTTGACAGTGTGATTTTATTCATTTTTTCCCTTCATTTGCAAGTTAAATCTTCATTCATTCACTTATTCATTTACACCATCAAACTCACAGACCCATATACATTCATTCATCCATAGATCCATTCATTTAGTCATTCATACTTTTTATGATTGAATTAATTTACTCCTTCATTTGCAACAGGTTAGATCTTCATCCATTCATCCATCTTTCACCATTAGACACACAGGTCCTCACACATTCATTCATTCATCCAACCAACCATCAATCCATTTAATAATTTATTCAAAAGTCTAGCTCTGGGATTCAACAGTGTGATTTTATTCATTTATTCATTAATTTCCAACAGGTTAAATCTTTATTCATTCTTTCATTGAACTTACACTATCAGACACACAGTTCCTCACACAGCCATCCGTCCATCCATTTATTTAGTCATTCATGCAAAAGTCCAGCTTTGGGATTTAACGGTGTGGTTTTATTCATTAATACATTCATTTGCAAAAGATTTAATATTGATTGATTTATTCATTCATTCATCTTACGTAACCATCAGACACACAGGCCTATATACATCCATTATTACATCCATTCATACATCATCCAGTCAGTCATACCTGATTTTAGCAATTTATTCCTTCATTTGCAACATGTTAAATCTTCATTCATTCATTCATTCATCTTACCATCAGACACACAGGCACATATACATCTATTCAGCCAATACATCCATTCATTTAGTCATTCATACCTCTGGGATTCAACAGTGTGATTTTCTTCATTTATTCACTCACTCACTCACTCACTCACTCACTCACTCACTCACTCGCTCATTCATTCATTCATTTGTTACTGGATTTACAAACTAGATAATGACTGTAACATTTCGTTCACCCATTAATTTCTTTAAACTAGAGGCTTCGTCTGAGTTTATGGCATCAGATTACTCATCAGAATTCATTCATTCACTTTTCATTTCATTAATTCGAAGAAGCACAAAGCATGTCTTTATTCATTCATACATTGAAAGGATCGAACTGTGTGATTTATTCTCATTCAGTCCTTCAATTACAACACATTAAATGTTTATTCATCCATTCATTTAGTCATTGTGTCATTGTGGTATAGTGGACTTCATATTAAGAAGTTGCACACACTACTGCAAGAATTTCACAGTTACACTTCACTCACCACTTCATCTTGTCTTCAAGTCTTTATATGAGGATACAACATCAGAAAACTCATCCATTCACTTTTCAGAATTACCAAGCATGTCGTCATTTGTTTGTTGATTGATTGATTGATTGATTCATTCATTCATTTAAAGTACCTCTGGGATTCAACAATGTGATTCATTCATTCCTTCAGTTTAAACATGTTAAGGCACAATCCCAATTCTCCAATTTAGCCCTACCCCTTTCCCTTAGCCCCATAGCTATCATTATGAATAAATGAGACACCACCACATCTGTAGACGCATGGATGTGTAAGATCTATACTAATATAAGGTCTATAAAATATATCATATAACCTTTAGTATATAACATATACAAGTCTATATAATATGGTCTACATGAAATCTTATATGAATTTCTAAAATATATTAAATATACATATTATTACAATAAGGTCTGAATAATACACAGGTGGGTATATGTCATCATCATACAGCGTATTGATTTTTTTGCTTAGTATTTTGACTCTGAGTCTTGCTTTGAAGAGTATCAGCAGCCGTTTCTTCAGAGCCTGGTCACAGACATAAGATGTGAGAATGATGTTGCTACGACCACAACAAAATGGACTCTTCATTTTTGACTTGTCAGTTGTTATAAATGCAAAACAAATAGTGGTGTTATGCATTAGCTAATAAAATGTTAAAATGTTCTGCAAACACAAGACTGTGATCTGTTGATGTGATGCTAACGTTAGCAAACAGTGATTTTTCAGAAACTTTCTGAGGAGAAATTGGATGACATAAATGATAAAAGATTAAAGGAACATGAAAGGAACATAAAATGAGTGTTGTAATTTGAAATCTTCATTTTTGCCGAATTTTGTTACATTTAATCTTTATTCATCCATTCATTTATTCATCATAGGATTTATAGACTACATTTTAATTACTTACACACACTACTGCAATATAGCTACACTTTATTTGCCACTTCATTTCTTTCAGTCGTTATCCGGGGTTAAAACATCATTCATTCATTGAAAAGTTTACCTCTGGCATTCAATGTGCATTTTAAAGTTGGGTCTTCATTCATCTATTTCATTTATTCATCACAGGAAGTACAAACTGCACAACATCTTCCACAGTAACAGTTCTTTCACAAAGTTCATTTCATCATACTAAAACTTCACAAGGTTAGATCTGAAAAATGTACTTATTTACTGAATTCTTTTATTCATTTATATTTTTGATTGACTCTACAGATGCACAAGGGAGGTCTTTTCCTTTTGTAAATCAATAGAAGGCTTTCTGACTTCTATTGCAGTCCTCTAAGGTTGTTGCATTAATAAATGACCATACACATTACTCCGCTGCAATCTTACCACCATAGTTACAATTCATACATTCATTTATTCATAATTTTTGTATTCCTTTGTATTTTATATTCACAAGTAACACATGACTGAGCAATTATCACTGCTATATTACCATCTTTGAACTATTGCACTTCATTCATTCATTCATTCATTCATTCATTCATTCATGTCCCCATTCATAAACCCCATTATACTCCATTCACCTATTTCTCTCATTAATATAAAATCTACCACTACAATACAAGACTAATGCAACTGCATGTTGTTGTCCTTCATTATTTGTTCATTCATTAATTTGAAAGTCTACTTTTTAAATTGAACATGGCTTTGCAGATCCATTCCTTCACTTAATCAGGTTTCATCTACATCCATGGAACATTACTGACAAGGCCTGTCTTGTATTCATTCAATAATTTATTTATTCATTCATTACTATTGCACCCTCATGAGGTTGTAACAGTTATAAATCACTACACGAGGCACTCCATTCACCTATTTATCCCATTAATCCAAAATCCCCTACAACAGAAGACTAATGGAATTGCATACAGCTGTCATTCATTTTTTCATTCATTTCTTTATTAATTCCAGTGCCCCCCTGAAGTTGCATTTTTGCAGATCATTTTGTTATGCCAAATGAAGACTTATTTTTCTTACAGTCCTAATAATTCATGTGTGCTATAGACCTACACAATCGTCTGAACTGACCATAGCTTCATGCAATAACCATATGTTTTCTTCTTGTCGTAGACAGTGGACAAGAACATAACCAGAAATAGGAGAATATTCTGTTTGTACGCCCTTGATGTGTTGGCTTATAAAGAGTAGTATTTATTTACAATGCCTGATCCTTCATCTATTATTGCACTTTCAGTGGACAGCCTTTGTGCTGGAGATAATCATAAACTGCTGATGCCATCTACTGGCTACTTACGAGACCTGCATATGATGGAAATTTGGTTGCATCATCCCTCATGGAGCAAAGGTAGAGAGAAGCCCCTGTCTCCTCCCAAACACCAAAGGGTGCAGTTAGGCACTATGCTTTAAGAAAATGTGTTAATCACGACATTGTTAACTTTTATACTTTTATTTGCACCAGATGAATTTAGTCGTGATTTTAAGCACCTTCCATGCTGCTCTGTAGGACAAGGAGATGACAGTAAGAACACAACTTGAATTTGAAGGATTTAACTAGATATTGCAATTCTCTCCATAAACAGCTGATGGCAATAGGGAACACTTTAAGAGCAAACCTGTTGCAGAACCTAGCTGCATGAAAACAGCAAAATGAGGCCGTTATGATGAGCTGCCAAGGAGGAAACCTTCATGGTGTAAAACCATGAATATGTATGCCTATCATAGATCAGATACTTATCCTCTTTAAACACATCTCGCTGCGAGGGATTAAGGCATGACGTGAAATATAAACAGCGCGTTATCCATATTAATTGAGGCTGTGGTATGACTAAGGGGGCTTTAAATCCCTTAAACACACCACCCCCTGATAAACGGGGACATCTATATGTACGCTCAAAAACCCAATTTCTCAAAACACAATCTCGTTATTAAAACCAGATCTATATAACTCGATATTTTCCAGCTCATTTCTTCCTAATCCTCATCTCTACTTATTTTTTTTCACAAGGGAGCCATCATGACATCCTCAGTAGGACATTTTGTATATTACAGTGTGTGTTCAAACCAAAATTGCTTCTCCTGGTGATCAATTTCACAGGCTTTCACTGTGTTTTTAATTGCACCATTCTGCACCCATATGGTCCAAATATAACGCAGTAGGGTACCTTGGGAGACATCAGCGCAATCGCCTTGGGAGAAGATAACAGCAGCAATATCTATCCCCAGCCACAGAAATTAAGAGCAGACGCTGGCATCCATTACGGCTCCTGACGGTAAGCAGTTTAGCTCGGGCCGCCGTAAATCACCGGCACTGGAGACGTGTGCTTCGCGCTGCTTTTATGTGTGGTTTTATCTGCGCATATTCTTGATTTATCAGCTGTTCCCATTTTTGGCAAGGAGTAATAGCACCACAGCTTCACCTGGTGTTTTGTCTTTGCACTAAAGAATTTACTCGCCAGAGCGGGCTTTTCTTTGCACGCAGTAGGAGGTTTGTGGTGTTTAAAAAGGCGTGTGTCTCTTTAACAGCTTTAATAAGGCACTGCAGGGAGACATACTGTAGACTAGTTCATTTTCAATTAGCCCGAGACTCGCATTAACGGAAGATATTAAAGAGGGGAGTAATGCTGTTGTACAAGGCAATAGTGTGTGAAGGCTGGATTCTGCTGAGCCTGCACTGTGTCAAGGAGTTCAGAGATGCTAACACGCACCAAACTGAAGCTCTGCAGAGTGAGGCCTAAAACAGCAGTCCCTTTAGTGAATGTAGGGAGGATCACTACTTTGAAGGTAGAACATGGAGCTGGTCGTAGTAGCTTGTGGCCTCAGGTGTGTACAACCTTAGGGTACAACCTCAGGACAATGGCAAGTCGGCAATTTAGATTCACCAATTCACACGCACGTCTTTGAACATACACCGCCTTTCTATGTTACCAGGAAGGACATGCAGAAGTCTCAGATCCCTTATTGAGTATTTTCCTCACATCCTAGGGACGCAAAGAGGAGACAGGAGAGGAAAGAAGAAGAAGAAGCAGAGATGGGAAACATTTGTTGTATGTCTCGTCCAACAGCGGTGTGGAGAAGGGTTTTATGTCTCCGCTGTAAGTTCCAGTGCTTCCCATAGCTCATGTCTCCT